>JASDDO010000004.1:321113597-322536269 GCA_030015575.1 Agapanthus africanus | reverse complement strand
GACGAAGCTCGGCCACTCCGCAGATCTTAATAGTGTTTCTAAGAGAAGCAGGTAAATTTATAGTAGAAAGTTGAGTTAATTTAGCCTAACTTTTATAATGCATGTCAATAATATTGATATTTGATAGTTGTATGCGATTCTTGGTAGAATAATGATTTACACAATCATTTACTCTATCTCTTGATCGATGAAGAAAACTCAGAAGAATGCTTTGAAACTGCTGATATAAACCTTTGTTGGCATATACATGAAGTCAGTGAATACATTTCTGTACCGTTTATAAGGAACAGATGCTCTTTTTCCAGATCTTCTGGAGTGCCTGAGCGTCAGCATTCTTTACAGCCATATAAATAGACATTTGTAGAGGCATTCAATCAAAGTTTAGATGGTGAAATTAATCATTATTACTATTGGAATCTAGAATCTCTCTCAGGAAACAAACTGATGACCTCTCTATTTGTATAGAAAAGTTTTATTGGAGAAGCTATGCTTCTTTGGTTACTGAACCAGTAAAATTACAGGAGAGATGAAAGATGCAACGATTGAAATATGATACGTTAGTGCAAGAGAATTTCAGTGCAGGCAACCATGAGGAGATTGCATTTGGCCATACCCATGCATGGGGATTGCTTAAGATCACCTCAACTGTCGTATAGGTTCAAGAAGTGACATAAATGGGTGAGTTTAAATGCATTACTTTCTCTTCTTCTTCTTCCTTTATTTTAAGGATGCAAGTCTTAATTTTTTTGTTTGTTACTTCTCTTTGGCTTTTACAAAAACTTTTCGTTGTTATTCATCGATGAGAGACGGGTCATTATAACAAAAAGCTCATCATTATAACAAAAGAAATAAATTAGGTCGGGGGCCCTATGATTGCAGTCGTGTGCCCCATCCTAGGATGATGTAGGACAAAACCTACTCCTGATTCTAGTTGGTCCCTGGAATCAACTTGCATTGGTACAATGTCGTTGCCATGCATGCACGTGCCATTTGGCCATATGACCAAAACCAATGGATCGATTAGTGATCATCTTCATTTGCGTTGTGTCCAGTCCAGCTCGGACAGGTCAAAGTATGGTCTACTCACTCAGCACATAGTTTCTCAAAACAATGTTTTCTTGGAGGGTCAAATTAATAAACTCATGTAATTGTGTTGCAAAGGATAAATTAAGAATATATTAATTGAACATTGAATTTTCAGTAAACTATTTTTCATATTCCATTATAACTTAATATATTCGTCGTATCTATGTCATGACAATGTGAAATTCATCAAAATTCATCAAGTACCAAAGAGCCATCAATTTCTGTCATCTCTACTAATATATATATGATGCAGACATCTCAAATATATGGTTTGATGTTCAATCAAGAATTGAGGGTGTAGAGTGTTTTTTGCCACCCATTGAGATGGATGCACTCGCTTGTCAGGCGTTCTACAGATTTTCCGTTTGGACAAGGGGTTTATTAATTGTGGGAATTCTAATCTCCGGACCGCGGACAAAACTGTCGTTAATTGCTCCTCGCTTTGACGCGAATGAACCTCTGATCATGCGGATCATGCGAACTCATTCTATGATGTGTGTATGTCTGCGGAAAACGATATTAAGGTCTCTTCAAACATGTCGAGGGACCATCACACTAGGGTCCCGCTGTCTGGTCAGCGGATTGAGGGGTAGCGGCCTCCTTGCAGGTCTCGGGGCAGCGTCCTGAAACAATTTTTTTTTTGAAGGGGGAGTGCTTTAAGGGAGTCTGCGAGTCCTCCGGAGAGAAAATGAAAAGGGAAGAGACTTTGGTGGCCTCCCAAGACAACAAAGACCCCTTGGGGGGTCCAGACGATGGGCGCCCCCCTTTTGGAGGGGGGGATCTTGAAGGCGGGAGCACCTTAGGGGGTCTCGACGGCGGGAGACCCCTTTTTGGGGGTGTCCCGAAAAGGCAGAACTACTTGGGGGATTCCGAAGCGGGAACCCTTTTTGGAGGGTTTCGGAAAGGGAGAACTCCCTTTGAGGGAGAGTTCCGAAGCGAGAATCCCTTTTTGGGGGTTCGAAACTGAACAAGGTGTCAATCCCGTGTTCAAAATTTTGGAGAGGAATATAGGATTGTGACCTATGTTTTTATGGATCTCGCAAGAGATCTGAGGTCAAGTAATGAAAGTCTAGAGCTTCATCGAGTCTACATGTCCGAAAATGCTTGCTCGGGATGAAAACTGTGAGCTTTCATCCCGAGAATCCTTTTTCTCTCTTGTTCTTCAAATTTAATGAAAAAAGGTTGATGTTTTGCTTGGTTTTGATTTTGAATCTTGGGTTCTTTAGATGGAGTTTTCCAAAAAAGATGGGTTCTCTTTTGATGATTAGTATTGAGAAAGAAAAAGATAAAGGGGATAAGAGAGATCAAAAAGAAACTCTCTTTAAGGTCTCTCTCTTTTGTGGAAGAACATAAAAGAAAAAAGGACTTGCCTCTTGTGGTAAAAATAAATAAACTCATCATTTTTTTGTTTGGTGGGATTTAAATACCTTTATATTTTTGCACTTAAGCCCTTGGACTTTATAATATTGGCTTTTTGTCAATTTTTCTTACATATCCGTACTTATTACATATTTTACATATTACATATACTTACCGTATATTTTTTTTTTCTTTCTGTTCTCTTGGTATGGAGCCGATCCCCATGCTTGAGCCCAGTCTTGATTTGGGTTTGGGCAGGCCCACTTGGCTTGGGCTCTGACATGAGCCCATTTGATTTTGATTTTCATCTTTTGACTTTTTGATTTCGGTAATATGGTGTAATGTTTTACGCAATGGAGAGGTTTAGATTTCTCAGAGTAAGAGAAAGAAAGGGGGTGCCACCTCATAATGGAAAAAAGAAGATGTTTTTTTGAAATATAAAGCGTGGACATTGATGAGATTTGAAAAATCAAAGGAAGTAATAATACCTATCAAAAGTACAAAAATATTGTCCTCCTTTTTTGGCCAAAAATCTCTAAATAATTGATCCTACATGACACGAACATAAATATAAAAATTATATATTAATAAAGAGAATAAATTAAAGTAATAAATAAATAACAAAATAAAAGAAGAAAAATATGAAGGGAAAATTAGTTGTAGATCTCTGGAACCAAAAAGCGAAACCTTTATTTAATTAATTACCGCATCATCAACATATATCAATGTATGTTAATTGGTAAGTATAAAAATTAATGATTTGAATAATTTGATATGTACACGTCCCTTTCTTGACTCAGATCAACCAATCTCCGATTCCAAAGTCTGGTACCAGTCGTTAGCCTTTACTCAAAATCCGTCGTCTAAGAAATCAAGTGGGACGATTCGGCATATTTGCTTCTACCACTGCAAATGGGGATATTCAAACCTAAGACCACCAACATTATGGGAGAATGTCTTTACCGTTCGAGCTACGATCTTTGACGAAAAAATGAATTAATATAATAAATTACTAGTTATTTTTTATGTTATTAATGGGTTTAATTTGTACACGTATAAAAGTTCAAGGGCCAATTTTATCTCTAATAATAAACCCTAATTTTGAAATTAGGGCAAAATCCAAACATTAGCCACTCAAAAAATGAAGAAGACGACAGTCTCAGGATTATTTCCGTCGTATACTAACCCATACTAACCCAGACAACTTAAAACCAGTTTACACTTCATTAGTTGGTAAGAATTTGCCAAATTGTTTACCGTTGCTTTTACTCTTTAATTAAATAATTTCCTCGGTTTAAATTTTTATTTTGTCAAAAGTTATAAAATCCAATTATTTCTAATCCAATACGGCAGAGATAGCTAATTCCAATCCAAAAAGTAACCATCCGATACCGATACCAAGATTTTAAACCTTATTTTTGACACACGGATTTACGATACCAATACCAAGATTTTAAAGCTTGTTTTTTGACACACGGATTTGGTTTAACCGGTGAATCGGAACAATTACTCCACTGTAGAATAATTAAATTTATTTTATTTTTAGAGTTTACAACATATTCCACCCATATTTCCAATGGACAGTGTTTAGAGTGCGTCTTATTCCACCAATATTTGGAATTTCATACAGATATTCATACTTTGAGCATAATTTTTCATATAAACTAGACTTGTTATTCTATAACAACCAATATTCATCAGAGTTGATCTCAAAGCACTCTCAAGATTTGACATTGTCCTTGCTTTAACATTTTCTGAGCACCTTACACTTTGCTGCACATATTGGACCCATTCATAAATCTGAACTTATAAATGTCCTAATGAAACTATATACACATCAAAGCACATGAGATTTCCTTTGCATACAGAAATTCATAGTAATTATTTGCTCAGAAACATCTAATGCAAAATGTATAACTAGCAAGTTTTAAAGGGAAAAAACCAAAAAGGAAAAATAAGAAAAGAATGACAAAAGAAATTTATGGATTTAAATGACGAAATAAAATTTATTTCAAGACAATAATTATATTCAAGCAGCGATGTTTTTCTGCAGTTTATTTTCATGCAAAAATATATCAGATATCAGCAAAGATGGACATCTTCTAGCATGACAACATGGATCCTTTGTCGCGCTCTACTGTTCTTTCTTCTCGTCTTCCCCTTCTTGGTTGATGGCAGCGAAAACTGTATGCCATCGATTATACCTTATTTAGCGAATCATGAAGCATATAATGTATCAAGATACTACGCATAGATCATAATTTCATACTCAGGTTTTGAGAACAAATTTCAGTTCACTATTTTTTATATTAGAATATAGTAAAATCTAATTAACTAATAAAATGGGATTTCCTAAATTCCAACCAACAACCCAATGTACTGACTAAATATATGGATTGTAATTCAAGAAATTCCAATTCGTAGACTCAAAATGGGTGTCGAAACAATGCATGCATCATCCTCATTAATCAAATGTGTGTACCTTGAAAAGAAAAATATTTTAGGTCAAATAAATGCTGTCCAAAACTGCAAATCCAGCTGCCACTCCACCCTCATCCGACGAAGAAACCTTTGTCCGCATCAAATAACCACACTGGTCATTCATGATCACCTTATTTTTGTTCCTACAGATTTCAATATAATCAATTTCTCAAACTCGAGATTATTATATAACTACAAGAAAAATAAAAAAAATCAATGCAATGATATAAACCTTAGATATGCCCCATATATTCCAAGTTCGGAGATAACTTGTTCTCGGTAGCATATACCTTCTCGAACTAAATAAGCATGTGAAGTTCTAGGAAAGATTCTTTGCATTAGAATGAAAGCCGCTAGTTCCTCGCTTCCTTCTTGTTGCAGCTTGATTAATGTTTTCCTTACATCTTCGCCATAAATATTATTCCCTACAGGTGAAGCCATTAAATTAAAAGATTGTGAGGGGGGCGCTAAAATAATAGAAAACAAGACAAGGCGGATCTAATTTCACACCTCCTCCTTCTCGTTGGGGTTTAAGAACAAATAATTCGGGGTTTTCCATAGCTCCATTCACACCTTCTGGGTTATCTAAACTCCACAAACCAGCAAAGCACTTGCGTAATTTTGCAATATCATCCTCATTTTCAAGGAACCTATAATAACCCATGGAGTAAAGAATAGGAAATACGTGAATGGCCATTATACGGAATAGCATGATATAGCTAGGTCTCATTATCCTATCGCGAATGTTTACTGCACTAATCTCCCTAAAGATAAATAACATAAACAATAGAAATGCAAATAAATACCATGAAATTAGTCGGTTGTAAATAATTACAAACTTTCAACCTTTCTCAATTACCATGCACAAATTTTCAATTTAGCCTTTAATTTAAAATCATTCTACTGCAAATGAAAATGTTGTATGGTACTAAATTTAATAAAACATAGAGAATTTTGTGGTATTTATCTCCTATCAACGACAAATCATTCTATTTTTAAAAAATCTTTAAAGTCTACGAATTCAGATGGAAATGTAATTTCTAAATGATTGCAGGACACTGGTTGCTAATGATCTTAATTATCACAATTACTGCTTAGCATCTACTAACATTTTCAAATGAAGTGTAAATTAGCTGTCCAGATAGATGGGTTTTTATACCTCCTACTTGAATATTCATTTGGATGCAAGACACTTAATCTCAACAAATCTCCACCTTGACGCATATATAATCTGGCCCAATTTGAATAAGACCATACTCCAAACTCCACCTAAGATTGAGAATAAACTACTAACTCAATAAGTTTCAAACAGTTAGGCTAAACTCTTAAGCATCAACTAAAACGATGTATGAAAAGAAGAAAGGGAAATCGAAACAAAAGGAAATTTAATTATGTTAGACATCCTGTTATCCTGGATTTGCATGATGTAGATTAATAAAATAAAAAATCGATCTAATACTTTCCACCAAATATTTCACTGAGGAATGGTTGCATCTTACTGAGCTAACAGCAGTTTAAAAATGGCTAATATCACTTACATATAATCAGAGAAGACAAGGTAAAGTTATGGTTGAGTAAATAAATTTAACCCTTGTATGCTAACATCGACATGCTATTCTATTTTTCATGACTGACAGGGTAGTTTCCTTGTATGCTCACATCAACATATTATTCTATTTTTCAGTAAGAGATCATACAACAACTGGACCTCCTAACTTTTAACCCCAATTATATACGAGGAAAGTGTTTCTAAGCAACCCCAAGCAAGCAGGAAAAAACAAGGGTTTATTTCTTAAAACACTCATCAAAGCTCTCTTACACTATCCCCTCAGACCGTAAGATACTAACCTCTATTTTCTAAAAGGAATGTTGTTTTAAGAACACATATCGCTATGAAAAACAAAATAAAGCGAAAGTTTGCCACCTTTCAAGTACATTTGGTTTTGCTAGTTCTTGCTGGATCTTCTTTGTACCAACCAAATGGTAGGAAATCGATGGGCACTTGACTGCATTGGATTGTTCTATCAAAAATCTAGCTTTCCACTCCTGTAGCATAAGAATTCAATTATGAATAAATTTTTGCAAGCATAAGAATTCAATTACGAATAAATTTACACAACACACACACACACACACAACTCACTCTATATATTGAGGTTTGAAAAAATACGTACCGATTCTGAAGGATAATCATTAGGCATGTAACCAGCTCTAAAATAGACCACAGCAACTGTTTGACCGCCTCTGCATATATAAATTTATGAAGATCAATTTTCCTTAATATGAATAATCCAGATACGGACGTTGTAAGAGTTTTTCAACACAATATTAATAACTCAAAACAAATACTCATACCCTTCCAAAATCTTGGAATGGGGTTATAGTGTATATAATTTAAATTATCACTTACATGGAAAGTGCTCCATCTGGTAGGACCTCCCCTTCTGCATCTATATCGAACAAAGTTTTACGAATAGTTGTTACGCCATGCGTGTCATTGAGTTAAGAAAAATCGGACCATAGAGGCACACTACAATAAATAAGTACCAAGCTAGAAAGGTATAATTGTTTAAAGGTATTATTGTTTACAAAAAAATGATATTCTCAAAATGCTAGTTTTCGATTTTTTGTTTTTTGTTTTTTGACTATATCGTTTTCGATGACTTTAATTATCAATAATGTTCAAAAAATTTCAGTTATGCAGTTTGAATTAGGATAAAGTCTATGTTTATGATGAATAAGAATAACAAGGATATGAGTACTTTCATGATACAAACATGTGCACAGCATTTATGCATGACTATGTGGTGTCTCTTTGTGTTCTATATGTATGCATGAACGCGCATCTATATGTATGCATGAACGTGCAGTGGAAGAAGCAAAATGATTCCTCACAAAAATGTACTGAATGGTAGTGTGCGGTCGAAAGTTTACTACAAATTATGATAAGACAGCGCAAAGCTCATCAATATGACTAGAATAAGATTTACACCCATTCAACTATTAGGTATATACCCTTCACCGATTCACTCCCCTAAAGAAATAAAATTTGGAGCACCGAAAAGAACAAAAATATATCAAAACCGTCCTAAATTAATCAAGTTGTTGAACCAAATTCTTTAAAACCCCAAATTAACCCCCCCTATCATCAAGGATCAAGCCCATTACTCTAAAACAACAAAATCGTTGCTTTAGTAAATTAAGAATGACTTTCCATAAAGAAAATTTTTATTAAAAAAACAACCTTTTGATTTGTGGGTGGGAGAGAGAGAGAGAGATGGCGCGTAAAGGTAGGTATGATTAAACTGAGGTTTTTTAAAAACTGTTTACTCAGTTTTTAGTGTTTTAACAATTTAGGAGAATGGTCTTTGGCTAAATTGTAAATTATAGAAGGTCATTACCCCTTGTGTCATAAAACTTGCATGAGACGGGCTCATCTTGAGCCCAGCTCTTTCATCAAAAAAAAGGAAAGAATTACTCATCATGTCAAGCAAAAAAGAAACCTTATAGTTTTCAGCAAGATCCAAGTTTAACTCGCAAAATTTCAGCATGTAGCCACCATGCATGCATGATTAATGTAAAATATGTGGCCTCAATCCATGTATGATATTCATATAATAAGAAAGAGGACGCTGATTTAGAAAATTGTGTAGCCTAATGACTATGAAAAGATGTTCGTATTCATTTGGAAGAATTTTCTTACAGAGGGGCAACTGGTTTTTATGGTTCAAAACATATAATATTTGTACTTTTAAGATAGTGATATTCTATATTTTTACTGTCAGATGGCAATATCAATAGATATAGCATGGATATTTTTGGCATTAGGTAATGATGTGACTGAGAAAGAAAAAAGACAAAATATAAGTGTGTGAATAGGATATAACTCCTTCAGTTTAGCAGAAAGCCAATGCTGGTCGTACATATTGCGCTCTTGAGGTTGAACAACCATCAAAACTACAGCACTGCAAATCCAAAGATGAAAGAAGGAAGTAAATAGTTAGTAAGGGGGCCAATCTACAAATTTCCCTTTCTTAAGGAAGAGTAAAGATATAAGGAACTCTATAACCTGCTATCGTTATATTCTTTCCATGTTTTAGCTAATGCTTCTGCAAATTGATTGACAGCTCCATTTTCGGGAACTTTTCTCGAATCTAACCTCAAGTGCTTGAGTAAGTTCCTGTTTTTGTGTTTTAGAGATTCAAAGATATCATAAATCTCTGTATGAAGAGATGAAATTCGAATGTTAAATTTGCAATTCGGTCTACAGATAAGGTGCTGGTTTTCACTTGCAGCTTTTTTATATTAATAAAATTCATGATTCACAAATAGAAAACCATAGAGGACTCACACTCCCACAACAATCCTAAAGAGTACGGGCCAACTTACTTCCTTTGTGCTCTAATTTTCTGTCTTTATATACAGAAAGCAGTTATTTAACTCCTTGCCCCTTCAGAATTATCTGCAGGGCCTTAAATAAATCAAATAGATAGAAACAGCATATCAACGATTCAAAATCTTCATCATTTTCTTGCCTATATCGACCTATTAGAAACAATTTTGATTGTTTTGAAGCATCGCTACAGGTGTCCATTCAATGAAGCTGTTTGCTCAGGAAATGCTTGGAATCAAAATAAGTAGGAAAGGGAAAAGCCAGAGAGAGAGCTCGAACCATCAAGTTAGCAAAAATCTGGGGAAAGATGAGGTGATGACTGCCCAAGAGACAGATGGTTCTAACAAGTTAATGTTTACATATGATATTGTTGAGCAAGTTCATAGCAATCCAATGGTGATTACATTGATAAATGTCCGTATATATTATGCCTAATAGTGAATGCTAACACAAGAGATGATGGGAAGAAAACAATCAAAGCTAAACTTGCATAATAGATCTGAATTTGGAAGTAAGCATATACAATGAAGATAGGAACTGAGGATGCCTGCCATTTCAAATTAAGCATAATGCTGCCAACTTAAAAATCAAGCATAATGCTATTAGCCTGTGTGTGCGTGCGCGCGAGCGTGTGAGTTCCTCTACTAACTTAAAAATAAAAAATCAACCCTAAGAAATCCAAGAAATACAATTTGTATCTAACATCCTATAGACCAAAAATATTAAAGACTTGGAAGAAACTGAAAATTCTGGGTTTAATTGACTCGAGCAGTTTAACATTTAAAATCAAAGTAAAGCAAATATTAACACGAATCTAAGATTCAATGACTTTTTACTGCTTATCCAGACAAACTGAAAAAAGACCTGACAACCTAATATAATACCTAATAGATTGATTACAAAGAAAATCCCAGAACATCTGATTTGGTGATTGATAACCGTGGTCCCATACACATAACTTGATATACCACATTATTTTGTATATAAATTTTCATATATAGATCGTTCAAAGAACGATGAGACAAAGGGTGATCTTGTCAACAATTTGGATAGCATGCCCATCATAAAATCATGATGAATGTTAGAAGTTATTTTTGAACTATTTAAACATCGATTTGCAACTATGATGTCTTTATTTTGGCCAAAAAATTATTATTTCGTTCATTGCTAACAGCTTTAAGCTTTGTCTAGTCCAATGTGATTTTTGGTTTCAGCGCCCTCATTTCTTCTTATAAGTCAGCACATAGATTTTTTTTGGTGCTGAGAGATGGCTGGAAATTTTGCCAACTTTTACCTAGTAGTAGTAGATGCAGTATTTCAATGATGTTTATGTCATTTCCATTCCATTCCTGCATATATCAGGTGAGATTTCTAAATAAAAAGTTCACACTGTAGCATTTCATTTAAGTTGTTAACTGGTTTTTCTTCCCTTTATTTCCCTTCATAATGTTGCTAATTTCACTTTGCTACATGGCTACTTAAGAGAAACATATCAATAATTTGATATATTGTATAGGCTTGTAATAATCCTCAAAAAGATATTCAAAATTAATATGATAAGTTGCAATTCGTTGAAACTCTTAAACTTATTTATACCTTTATTTTCCTAGATCGATAATGAAGCTAAATTTTACAAACAACAGTATTCACCTCCTATCCAGAAAACTCCTTGAGACATAATTTTAGATGTTTCACACTTGTGATTTAGAAAGAAAGGAACAAAAAAGAATGATTGTATAAAGGCTCAACTATATTGTATTTGTTGTCCGGAGCTTTCTTTAAGAGAGGATATTGTCTTGATCGAAATGAAGGATCATCAATGCTTTGAAGATTTACATTCTTATCTTACCTTTATTCGTTCTAACATAACTGCACCAGAAGCACAAGAAACTATAAATTAATGTCTTGAATCAATCAAGGAACTATATAGTGATAAATTAAACAGCAATGCTTCATGCAATTAAAAAATCCTTTTTAAAAGGTATCCCCTAGTATTGCATACACTTTGAAAAAGATAGTGTAATATAAAGATCAAACAGAAGAACAACTTACCTTTTTATCCATAAAGCAAAAAAGAAAAGAAAAAGAACTTACCTATGAAGCTCGCTCACGAGGCAACTAAGACCAGGAAATGACGATGAAATGGTGTTGAGCTCTATTTGGAAAAGCTGGCTCCTTTCAGCATCCAGCATATAATCTGACCGGTGCAATCCTAAACGGATATCCTGATGCATTGTTGAAAAGACAATTATAAAAGCTCAACCCAAGAAACAAAACAGAACAGAGCAGAAAATTGTCCGCAATTTACAACATGAATTATTGCTTGGTTTATTCCTAATATTAGTTATGACAAAAAAGAGTAAATGACAAATTTACACCTCCTTTTTATTGATTTCAAGCATCTTTGAATGAATGTTTAAGAGCCTACTAGTAAAAGCATCCACCTTCTTCGTTCTGCAATACGAAAACAAAAAACAGGCAATTGAATGGATATTTAATAAGCTGTAGCAGGAAATCAGAAACTTGTATATTGATTGAAAATAACTAGCAATATAACAATAATAGTTGTGTTGATTCACTATGAAATTCTATGGATATATATTGTTAACTTCCTACTTATGTAATCGCTACTTTTAGAAGTGTGCTAACTTCGCATTTAGCCGTATACATAGCTAATTCGAACCATTCATAAAGATACAACACATATAAGAGTTATGAGAAAGATGTGCGGGGCACATAGCCCAATGGTGGGCAATTGGAGTTAGTGGGGGGAGACCCAGGATCTCCCATTTAGTGCTTCGAAGAGGGGCACGCGGGGCCGGTGGGCTTCGCTGCAGTAAAAAAAAAGAGTCGCGAGAAAGATAAATCTAATTTTAGCAATTAGACTGCTTTCAAACTTGAAAATTCAATAAACTATTACGTTGCTATTTCTTCACTATGTATGTTTTGTGAACAATAAGAGAACACCTCTTATAGGAACATACTGTTGTTCAAGCATTCTGTTAATGGAACTACCACTTTGTACAGCTACCGCTGATGGAACAACTAATTCTTCTCAATTGATTAAAAATCCGGATGAACACATATTAAGTGCTTATTGATCTCTTATGGAAGTGTTGAAACAATTTTTACACAGATGCTCCTACGAAAGCGGATTCAATGTCTAGATGCGCCTATCTCTACTATTATATTACTAGAACTGAAGAGGGGACATGTGGAATTTTCTCATTTATTTCAATAGAAAAGTCAAAAAAATTAGAAAATTTCTTCACTTTCATTTTTCTAGAGATGCCCCCCAACCACCAAAAACACAGAATCGCGCATTTATCACTCAAAAAAAGATAAAAGAAAAAAGCATAGACATGCATCTTGAAATGGGATAATTTTCATAACCCCTTAAATATCTTTTAATTCACACCATATAAATTTTTCAAAGCGTTGCCTGTTTACCACCGAAAACTAGAGAAGCACTGGGTTAGAACGTCCTGTCTGAATTTGGGGGCAGATGCATGAGTTGATCCATTCACCTCTCCGAAGATATTAAGGGATTATAGCGTTGTATATCGAAGGTTTGAATAGATGCGACCGATATAACTTGACTTCAGATTCCCTCTCAGGGTGAGAGTTTTATTGATTGTGGGGACGAATTTTTCCTACAGGCGCAAACCCCTGCAGTTAATTACATTGTCGCAAACGACAACAACTTTCTACATGTTATTTTCTTCATGTGTCGTGTCTTTTGGTTTTTATTTGGTTTACTCTTGGATTGTATACGGAGACTAATTTCGTCGTCGCCCGTAGGGCGTGGATTAGTCCAAATCCGTATATATACTTCATGATTTGGCCAAACATTGCTTGACTATGCCCTTATTGATATCTTGGTTTGCCAATAGAGATGAACATAGGTTCCATTCTCACATTGTGAGGTCCATAAGTTCATTAGGTCTGGGATTGGAAACTTGAGTTCTAGCATAAGCTTCGTTTAGGGACACCTAGTCTCATTTGAGAACTAGGTCGACCTAGATGGTCTGAGAAGCATAGGCTCTGTCTAGGGACACTTGGTCTCATTTGATAACTAGGTTGATCTAAGTGGCTTGAGAATTTTAATCACACGGATCTTTGGATTGTCAAGAAAGCTTAAACTTCAAACACTTAGCCAATTTGCTAAGTTCTTGGTTCTGCCTTGCGCCCATATGCACTTGGCGCTGGCGCTTGATGGGCATGATGTGCATTGGCGCTGGCGCTCTCATGCGTTGCGTGTGGCGCTATACAATGGATCTTGGCGCCCGGATACATGGTAGGGTTTGGCGCTTGCATAACATTGTGGCAAGCAAATCTGGCACTCGCGCTCGAGCACTTGTATTGCATGTAGCGCGGCGCAACGAACTAGGCACTTCAGTGCGCATGCTTTATAGCGAGCAACCTTGGCGCTAGCGCTAACACACGTGTATTGCACGTGGCGCGGCGCATGTCTAAGAGTTTAAGCTCTGTCTTCTTCCTTGGAAGAGAAAGGTTAATCTTTCCAAAACTTAGATTTTGTGAAGCTTAAGCTTCTATACAGAAAGGTCCTTGATCATAAATTCGTAAAGATCTTTTCTCAGATCTTCAGAATTTAAGTTCCATTTTTCTTGTGTTTCTTGATGGGAATTAAGATCTCATGAAGCTAAAGCTTCGATTTTTGTTTGATCTTGACGATCTTTTCATCTCATGGCGAGAGAATACCAAAGTTCTTCCTCCAAGATCACAGATCTTGAGATCAAATCCCTTATGAGAGCTTAAACTCTCGGCCAGAAGGGATTTGACTCATGGATCTTTGATCCAAAAAAAGAACTTTGGGTTCTTCTAAAGCTTAAGCTTCGTAAAGGGAGGCAAAGGATAATTTTTCCTTTCTTTTTGCCTAGGGATTTTTGAAGAGGAAGAAGAAAAAGTTCTTCTCGGTGAGGTTTTGGGCTCTTTTCTTCTGAGATTAATCTCATGGGTGTCTGAATGTTGATATTGTCGATGGATGATTTCTCCCCTCTCTACTCCTATTTATAGAAGAGGAATTGTTGGGGAAAGATGGAGAGGATCTCTCATTGAGAGATCTCAATTGATCTTTGATCAACCGAGAGTGCTTAAGCACCGTTGGATATTTGATCCAGAGATTTTCTTATTTTAAAAGAATATCTTTCTGTTTTAGAAAGATCCAGGAAAATATTTTCCCATATAAAGCATGTGCTCTAATCTGAAGCATGCGCTTCAACAAAAATATGTGCCTACGCCATGTGCTTTGCACGTTTGGCGCTTGGCACAAAGGGTTGGCACGCTTGAGCTTGTGCATTGCACGTTTGGTGCTGGCGTAAGGGTTTGGCGCTGGCGTAAGGGTTTGGCGCTTGTGCCACGTTCTTTGCACGTGTGCTTGCGCCACAATGAGTCTTGCGCTCCTGAGCGCTAGATTTTGGCCGGAACAAATACCCCATCATTTCGCCCACATGCATTGCACGTGGGTGGAGTGGTGTCGGGTTGAGCGCCATTCCACTCTTCACCTTTTATTTGTGCTTAGGAAACACTAGCTTAGTTTATGTACTCGTTCCGGAGCGTTTAGTTTATTCTCCTTTTAGGTATGAATAAACTCATCCTGATGTTAGGTATGAGAGGCTGTCAGGTTTGCGGTTCTGGGTGTAATCCATCGTACCATCGCGTCAGCTTGCTTTTTCTCGGTTCGTGTTCCTTCCGATCGTTGTTCGAGTAGCTACAGAGTCGTTGCATCTCCAAGCCTTTCTAAAGCAGGATACGGCCCGAATGTTGAAAGTAAAAAATACAAATGATAGGACTTCAAAGATAGTAACACATTGAAAACAACAAAAGAAACACATGTGTATAAGATATAAGATGGGTCAAACATCAACGAGGCTTGAGTCTTATTGTTGGAACCCACTTATATCAAAAGCTCATCTGTACCTATAAAAAGCTATCACCCTCTCAACTTTAAATACTCTAAACTCTAACATGATATCAGAGCGAATGGCTCGATCCTCCACGTGATAACCATATCAAGAAAAAATGATGGTTGCACGCAACTCTTCTCTTACTTTGCATGTGATAACCACACCAAGAAAAACCGATGGTTGCACGTAACTATACTCATACTTTCCACGTGACCACTATACCAAAAAAGTGATGATTGCACGTGAGGGGTGTTGAAAGTAAAAAAAACAAATAATGGGACTTTAAAGATAGTCCAACATTAGAAATAACAAAAGAAACACATGGGTATAAGATATAAGATAGGTCAAATCTCAACAAGACTTGAGTTTTATTGTTGGAACCCACTTATATCAAAAGCCTGTGTACCTATAAAAAGCCCATCACTCTCTCAACTTTAAATACTCTAAACTCCAACACCAAATAATCTTTCTAGGCCGATATGTGTATTGCCATCAGAGATTCAGTGTTAAGCGTCACCATGGCACTTTACTTTGGGGTCAGACTCTTGGAGTCTCGAAGAAGTCAAGTCTACCCCCTTCTGAGGTGAGATGACATCTAGTGGTCTTTAGGCGTGTACGTACTGCCATTGAGACTAGAGCTAGGAAATCGCCGTCACTCCGCTTTCGTTTTGGCTCTTTGAGCCTTGCTGACGCCATGTCTATACTCTGCTGGAGTAAATAGACGTCCAGGTAGTCCCTAGCTGTATGGGTTACCGTCAAGACTAGGTGCTAGGTTGATATCGTCACACGATTTTTTCATTTGTATTTTTTTTACCGCGATCACTATATCATTTCAGCTTTTTTTCTTATCACGATGGTCACGATTGCCCTACCATTTCGGCAATTTATTCGCGTCCGCCCCATCATTTCGGCTATTTCTTTTTATTTTTACTCGCTGGATTTTATTGCGGGTTGCCACATCATTTCGACTATTTCTGTTCTTCTCTTTTTTATCTCCCAGTTTAACGACTTAGAGGTCGCGATTTTGGACTCCAGGCTGGCAGCAGCGTTGCTATCACTAAAGCACATGTGCCTGGAGCAATTCATCATTTGTTTTAGGGAAGACTTGGAATTTGGGTTTTTAGTCGGCATCGGCACCGCTGACACTGAAACATAGTGCCAAGAGCGACTCATCATTTGTCGTTATCCATTGAAGAGCGATGGTTTAGGAGACGTGTTTAGATCTCAGTCACCTAAGACTTTTCAACTTTTATGAGCCGTAAGAATCTCATAAAAGCATTTTCTCCCTACGAGTCGAAAGGATCTCGTAAGCGCATTTTCTACCTAGGAGTCATGAGAATCCCTAGGTGTGTTTTCCCTTGTGAGCCGTAAGGATCCAACAAAAGTATGTTTTTCTTACACGTCTAAAGGATCTCGTAAGTGTCGTTCTCCTCATATATCGTGATGACACATGAGTGGGTCTTTTCCTCGGTAGCTTGGTTTGCCAATGGAGGACGTCTTGGATGCAACTTTGTTGCGAGTGGCCCATGGATTGTCTACGGTAGTCAATTTGGAAATCGGCCGCAGGGCAACAAATATTTAGGGAGCATTGCTCGCCTTTGGTAGGGCTTGGAGATGCAACTTTGTTGCGAGTAGCCCATGGATTGTATACGATAGTCAATTTGGAGACCGATCGTAGGGCAATGGCCTGGGAGACAGGTTTAGGTCTCTGTCACCCAAGACTTTTCAACTTTTATGAACCGTGAGGGTCTCATAAATGTATTTTCTCCCTACGAGTCGAGAGGATATCGTAAGTGTATTTTTTTCCCTTAGGGGTCATGAGGATCCTTAAGTGTCTTTTCCCTTATAAGAAGTAAGGATCTCACAAGAGTATTTTCTACTTACGAATTGAGAGGATCTCATGAGTGTCGTTTTCCTTATGTATCGTAAGGACGCATGATTGAGTCTTTTCCACAATGGTAGCTTGGTTTGCCAGTATGGGTTGTTTTGAACGCGGGTTTTATCGCCAGTAGCTCATGGATTGTATACAGCAGTCAATTTGGAGACCGGTCATAGGACAATGGTTTGGGAGACAGGTTTAGGTCCCCGTCACCTAAAGGCTTTTCAATTTTATGAGTCGTGAGGGTCTCATAAATATATTTTCTCCCTACGAGTCGAGAGGATCCCGTAAGTGTATTTTTTCCTTTAGGGGTCGTGAGGATCCCTAAGTGTCTATTCCCTTTGTGAGTCGTAAGGATCTCACAACAGTATTTTCTGCGTACGAGTCGAGAGGATCTCGTGAGTGACGTTCTCTTTATGTATCGTAAGGACGCATGATTGGGTCTTTTTCACAATGGCAGCTTGGTTTTCCAGTGTGGGTTGCTTTGAACGCGGGTTTTATTTCCAATAGCCCTTAGATTGTATACGGTAATCAATTTGGAGACCGACCATAGGGCAATGACTTAGGAGACAGGTTTAGATCCTTGTCACCTAAGGCTTTTCAATTTTATGAGCCGTGAGGGTCTCATAAATGTATTTTCTCCCTACGAGTCGAAAGGTCTCATGGGAGTATTTTCTCCTTAAGAGTTGTGAGAACCCCCAAGTGTATTTTCCCTTGTGAGTCGTAAGGATCCCACAAAAATGTTTTCTTCTTACGAGTCGAGAGAATCTCGTAAGCATCGTTCACCTCATGCATCGCGTGGACACATGAGTAGGTCTTTTCAACAATAATAGCTTAGTTAGTTAATGTGGGTCATTTCGAGCGCGGTTTTATCGCAAGTAGCCCATAGATTGTGTACGGTAGTCAATTTTGAGACTAGTAGCAGGGCAATGGATTAGAAGACAGGCTTAGGTCCCTGTCACCTAAGGTTTTTCAATTTTATGAGCCGTGAGGGTCTCATAAATGTATTCTCCCTACGAGTCGAGAGCATCTCATAGGAGTATTTTCTCCTTAGAAGTCGTTAGAACCGTCAAGTGTATTTTCCCTTGTGAGTCGTAAGGATCTCATAAAGGTGTTTTCTTCTTACGAGTCAAGAGGATCTTGTAAGCGTTGTTCTCCTCATGCATCATGTAGACACATGAGTGGGTCTTCTCCTCGTTAGTAGCTTGGTTTGCCAATGAAGAATGTTTTGGATACAACTTTGTTGCGAGTCGCTCATAGATTGTATACGGTAGTCAATTTGGGGATCGGCCACAGCGCAATGGCGGCTTAAGAAACAGATTTAGGCCCCTATCACCGAAGGTTTTTAAACTTTTATGAGTCGTAAGGGTCTCATAAAAGTATTTTCTCCCTATGAGTCGAAGGGATCTCATATGTGTATTTTCTTTTAGGAAGTCGTGAAGACCCCCAAGTGTGTTTTCACTTGTAAGTCGTAAGGATTCCATAAAAGTGTTTTCTCCTTGTGGGTCAAAAGGACTCATAGATGATGCTCATCACTCATTAGGATTATTGCTCAGCTTTAGTAGGATTCCATTGAAGCGTTTTTTTGAACGAGTATGCGCACTCGCGAGTTTTCACAATCTCGCGGGTAGCCTCGCTGTTTTTACTCACAAAGCCTTTTCAAGTTTTCATATGTGCCTATTTTGCTTATGGACTTACACTTTTTTTGCGTCATCATGTATCATAAGGATACATGAGTGGGTCATCTTCTCATTGATAGCTTGGTTGTCCAATGGAGGATGTATTAAATACAACTTCGTTGTAAGTAGCCCATGGATTGTATACAGTAGTCAGTTTGGAGACTGGCCGCAGGGCAATGGCTTAAGAAACAGGTTTAGGTCCCCGTCACCTAAGGCTTTTCAATTTCTATGAGTCGTGAGGGTCTCATAAAAATATTTTCTTCCTATGAGTAAAGAGGATCTCGTTTATGTAGGCCCCTTAGTGTCGGCTTTCTTCGGCACATGCTTCTGTGGTGGGTCCATCTTCCAGCTGTCAGTCAACTTGAACCAGCTCTGCTTGTACTGCTTTTTGACCCAATTTTTTAATACGATGCAGTTTTCAATTGGATGACTTATAACCCGATGGTATAGGCAATAATTAGGGTCATTGACTGCATTTGCTTGCACTGGTCGTCGAGGTTTCGGCAACGATAGCATTTGGTTCTTCATGACGAGATCAAATAACTTATGTCTTGTCATGAGGAAAAGAGTTTTCCCACCCGTCTTCTTTTCAAGAGTTCGATGCAAATGTTTATTATTCTGACGGCCAGGTGCTTTGGAGCCGCTCTGCTGTTGTTGGGTATTGATGGAAAACGTCGTCTTGTTCTTGCCCATATTGCTTCGAGATTCCTCTCCTGCAGAGGAGGACGGAGGCAGCTGCAGTTGGGGAGTATTATGACTCATCCCTTCTGTGGATTGTTTTCTTAGGCGCAGTCGTTTGGCCTTTTCATAGATGGCTATCCCACGCTTTATTATATCATCTCCCTTTTGAATAGCTTTTATCAGACTATCAATTGGATCCATCTTGTAGCAGATTTGGAGCATTTGGTGCAGGCTTTGCCCCCTGCTCAGCTATGTTGTTTCCCAGCAAAGCGTCTTTTTCATTTGATATAAAAGAATAAGAGACCATGCGGCAACTTTCCACACGCTCTTCTTCTGTTGGGTCTTCTTCTTCAACGCCGCTGTCCTCAAAGAGATGCTGGAGGAATTCTTTGAATGTAATCGGAGTGCGCGCCTTCTGATTATATTCTTCCAGCGCATCTATATATTTCTGAAGATCTGTACGCCCGTCAACATAGTCATCGGGTTGTACAGGTTTCTTGTCTTTCTTCTTCTTCTTAGAAGAGTGGACCGGGAGTCTTTTCTTCTTGTCGTTAACCTTTGGAGTGGGACGTGGTATCCAGATCCCTTCGACGATTTGTGGCTTAAGCGGACTTTTTCACTTGATTACAGGGCAAGCACGTAGTTCTTTTAGCATCCTCTTAGTTTTTAACGAGAGGACCATTTCCCAAAGGCTATCTGCTATCATTGACCAAGAGGCCCCTGCCATGTCGGCTTTCTTCGGGATATGCTTTTGCGGCGGATCCACCTTACTGTTGACCATCAGCATGAATTTGCCCTGCTTGTACTGATCTTCGATCGAATTTTTGAATACGAAGCAGTCTTCAATCGGGTAACTTATAACCAGATGGTATGGGCAATAGTTGGGGTCATTGACCGCATTTGCTTGCGCAGGTCGTCGGGTTCAGGCAGCGACAACATGCGATTCTTCATGGCAAATCAAATAGCTTACTAGTCTTGTCACGAGAAAAAATATTCATGTCCCGTCTTTTCTTCAAAAGTTAGGCCCGAAAGGGTATTATTCGGACCGTTAGGTGCTTTGAAACCGCCATGCTGGTGTTGTGCATTGGCGACAAACGTCGCTTTGTTCTTACCACGATTGCTTCAAGATTCTCTTTCCACAGAGGAGGATATCTGGTCAGTCCACTCCAGCTGAACCACCTTGTCGAGGAGTTCTTGGTATATGGCCGGTTCGGCGAAAGACGGGAACGGGTAAACCTTCGACTGTGGATCAAGGGTGCTTATGAACATCCCAATGGTTGAAGCTTCGGCAATGTGCTGCTCACACTTTGAAGCAAGATTTCTCCACCGTATGGCCTATTGCACCAGCGTTTCGTTTAATCTCCTCTTTTCATTGATCAGAGCGGATATGACAGTGCGTTCGCTAGCACTAGCAAACCTTTATGTAAACAACAGCTCCATATCTGCGAAGCTCTCTACGGCGTCATTTGGAAACTCCGAATGCCATTCGAAAGTTGTATCTGTTACGTTGCTGACGAACTGTCAGAGGAGCAACTTATCATACCTTTGGTATTCCCGCACATGGCTTTAAATTGTGCGATGTGTTGGTGGGGGTTCCATATTCCCCTGAAGATGTTGAACATTTCGATAGTATATCTCGACGAATACTGCTTTTGGTCGTACCATGCTGGATATGGTCGACCTGTTTTGACCAGCTTGGCGGCTGCTTCACTGGTAGTGTAGACTTTGATCTGCTGGGGGATATACTCATTGAGCTGCGCCCTCGAGATCATATCATCCTTCATTGCTGACGGGGTTTGGAAAGGACTTGTAGCATCCTTTTTCTCATTATTGAGGACCACTGACGATTCTTCGACCGGCGATTCTGACGGCTGAGCCATCATCCTACACATCATCTACAGGAGGAGTGCCATCTTGTTCATGTCGGCGGTCATTTCCGCCACTCCTCTTTTCTTTTTGTCGAGAGCGCGTTTCAGAAAGTTAACATTGGGCTCTTGGCCTTTCGGATCTCCTTGTTCGTCCTTCGGACGAGCTTTCTGCGGAAGACTGACAAGTGTCGCGGCCTGTGCGGCTATTTCTTGCAACTCTTGCTGACTCTGAGCTTGTGATGCAGTCAAAGACCGAATATGAGGTCTATGACTGATGGAAGCGTTGTTTTCACTTCCATTCACTATACGCACGGTGTGAACTATTTCAATCACATGCTTAAGGCTTTTGATGTTTCGCCGCTTAGGATTTACCTTGGACGATGGAATCTTTCTGGCCTCTGCCGCTTAGGGAGAGGCGCTTTGGATTTGAGAGCCGAGTTGTCAGCCTTCGGCTGATTCTTGAATTTCTCTGATTTCGGAGATGGACTGCTTGCAATGACAGAGCCATGAACTTCCTTCCATACTTTGTAGATTCTTGAAGAAAGTCACAGCAAGAGCACTGGCTTTTGCTCATTTGATGCCCCCACATGTAGTGGAGACTTCTTTAAGACAGCGGAAGCGAATTTCGCCTGATCATTCTGAGCGGCTCGAAGCTATTCCCCGTCTGGACAGCCACATTGGCGGTCGAGTCAGATGTAGGTGAAACCCATCCTAAAGGAGTGATGCCCTGACCTTCCTTTGTAGGCGCTTGTAACGCCGTCGAGAACATCTTGACACAGAAACTTCTTCGGCTTTGGGAGTTTGATTGACATGCTTCCTGTTTGGAGCTTGATCTTCCACAGGCGTCAGTCGCTTGAAAACTAACTTCCTAGGGTTTATGGGAACTTGGAGAGTCAAGCTGTCAAAGAAGGACGTCTTGGGAGCATCTTTTGGTGCTCCGGAAACACCAGGAGCCAGTCTCTTGAAGACTGAGTTCTTGATTTTCACAGGCTTCTTTGATGCGCTTACGGAGCTTGGAGTCGGCCTCTTGAAGACTGAGCATTCTGGTTTCGCAAGCTTCTTAGATGGCTTGCAGAGCTTGATGTCAATCTGTCAAAGACCGACTTCTTTGGGGCCTCCTCTTTTGGTGTTGAGACACCGATGGTATGGAGGAGTGAAAGCATTTGCCCGAATTGAAACACATTCCATTCTTGCCTGCTAGGATGCAGAGCAGTAAGGCCGCTAGGATGCAGAGCAGTAAGGCCATGACCTACTCAGAAAAATCAGCTGCGGCATGGTAGTCTTTGAGTTGCAATTGTTGCAGAAGGCAATTTGGAATCTACATAGAAAGCCAACACCAGGTTCAGTATAACCCGAAATCCAAAACAACTATAAAACCAAAAACCACGATTTTGTTCACTAAGACACAACACACAAAGTGTGGAGTAGAAAGAGAAATTGTTCTACTGGACGTGCCAGAATCTGTTTACCGCCGAAAAGGGAGACGGACTAGGTTAGAACGTCTTGCCTGAATTTGGCGGCCGATACATGGGTTGATCCATTCACCTCTCCGAAGACACTAAGGGGTTATAGCACCGTATATCGGGGGTTTGAATAGATGTGATCAATGTAACTTGACTTCATATTCTCTCTTAGGGAAGAGGTTTATTGATTGTGGGGACGAATTTTTCCTACAGACGTAAGCCCCGTAGTTAATTACGCTGTCGCGAACGATAACTTTCTACACTTCAGGTTGTTTTTTCATGCGTCGTATCTTTTGGTTTTTATTTGGTTTGTCCTTAGCTCGTATACGGAGACCAATTTCGTCATCGCCCGTAATGCGCGGATTAGTCTAAATCCATATATATATTTCATGATTTGGCCAAGCATTGCTCGATTATGCCCTTATTGGTATCTTGGTTTGCCAATAGAAATGAACATAGGTTCCATTCTCACATTGTGAGGTCCATAAGTTCATAAGTTTCGAGGTTGAAAACATGGGTTCCAGCATAACCTTTGTCTAGGGACATGTAGCTCATTTGAGAACTAGATCAGCCTAGATGGTCTGAGAAATATAGGCTCTGTCTAGAGACAATTAGTCTCATTTGAGAACTAGACCAACCTAGATGGCTTGAGAATTTTATTCTCACAATCTTTGGATCATCAAGGAAGCTTAAGCTTCAAACACTTGGCCAATTTGCTAAGTTCTTGGCTCTATCTTGGGCCCATATGCGCTTGGCGCTGACACTGCTCTAGCGCACATGCATTTCACATGGCGCAGGCGCTCGATGGGCATGATGTTGCTTTGGCGTTGACGCTTGCACAATGGATCTTGACGCCCACATACTTGGTAGGGTTTGGCGCTTGCACAGCAACATTTTGGCAAGCAAATTTGGCGCTGGCGCTCGTGCACTTGTATTGCACGTGGCGTAACGCAATGAATCTGGCGCTCCTGTACGCATGCTTTATAGAGAGCGGCATTAGCGCTGGTGCTAACACACGTGTATTGCACGTGGCGCAGTGCACGTCTAAGAGATTAAACTTTGTCTTCTTCCTTGGAACAGAAAGGTTAACCTTTCTAAAACTTAGATTTTGTGAAGCTTAAGATTCTATATAGAGAGGTCCTTGATCATTAGATTCGTAAAGATCTTTTCTAAGATCTTCAAATTTTAAGTTCCATTTTTCTTGTGTTTCTTGATGGAATTTGGATTTCATGAACCTAAAGCTTCGATTTTTGTTTAATCTTTGACGATCTTTTCATCTCATGGTGGGGGAATACCAAAATTCTTCCTCCAAGATCTCAGGTCTTGAGATCAACCCCTCATGAAAGATTAAGCTCTCGGCCAGAAAGGATTTGACTCATGGATCTTTGATACAAAAAAAGAACTTTGGGTTCTTCTGAAGCTTAAGCTTCGTAAAGGGAGGCAAAGGAGGATTTTCCTTTCTTTTTACCTAGGGTTTTTGAAGAGGAAGAAGTTATTCTCGCAAAGGTTTTGGACTCTTTTCTTTTAAGATTAATCCCCTGGGTATCTATGTAGATCCGAATGCTTATATTGTCGATGAGTGATTTCTCCCCCCTCTACTCCTATTTATAAAAGCGGGATTGTTGGGGAAAGGCAATTGATCTTTGATCAACCGGGGGGGGAGGGGGGGTTTAAGCACCGTTGGATCTTTGATTCAGAGGATTTTCTTATTTTAAAAGAATATCTTTCTGTTTTAGAAAGGTCTAAGGAAATATTTTCCCAAATAAAGCATTTGCTCTAATCTGAAGCATGCGCTTCAACAAAAAAATGCGCCTGCGCCACGTGCTTCGCACGTTTGGCGCAAAGGGTTGGCGCTTGTGTCACATGTGTTGCACGTGGCATGCTTGCACATTGCGCTAGCGCTCGTACATTGCACGTTTGGTGCTAGCGCAAGGGGTTTGATGCTTGCGCCACGTGCTTTGCATATGTGCTTGCGCCACCATCAATCTTGCACCCTTGGGTGCCAGATATTGGCGAGAACATTGCCCATGATATCTAACATATACATATGTGCATCACAAGAATGATGGATTCGTTAATTGACACGAACAACATGCAAGATAATTTGGACATGGAGTAAATAAATTATCCTGCCATATAAATATAACTTGCCTTGTCGAGATAATTAGATTTGATTAGACCAGAAAAGATCATGTGATATCTCCATGCATTTAACGAAAAATTTATATCAATCATACAGATGAGTTCAGGAAACATGAATAATATCACTGTCTACAAGAAACCGTTCATATACGCAAGGTGATCATGATGGATTTCAGAGGCCAACCTGGATAAAGATTCTTGCAAAAATTCCCCATCCAAGCTAACTCGATCCACAAGCTCATTGAAAAGGGGAGCTAACCCACAAGCTTCCCTCCAACAATCTTCAGGAAATGGTATGGGTAATAGAGCTATTGGAGCATGAACCAATCCAACGCCAGGGATTACTCCTGATCTCTGCAAGTAATAATTACTTATCAACTTTTTTAACAAATAAGACTAATCATGCATTTGATGTCATCTTAGCATTTGAAAATGTATGAGATCAGTAATGTACATTATATTGCATATGTGTTTATCTAAAAAAAATCCAATTTAAAGACTTCAATAAAGAATTAGACTTAATTTACTAGACATGGTGTGCACACAAATAAAAAAGTTTCTACAAAAAGTTGATGGTTGACAAAAGATTTACTCAATACTATTATATAATAGTTATTTTATTAGATTAACACATTTTTCATGTGAAAGCAGTTATGAAAGAAGTCTAGAGTAGTATTAGGTTTCTGTAAAAAGAGTTTTAAGAGATATGCATAAAGAAAACTAAAATAAAACTAGGAGAAAATAGTGCCTGAGCGTTGTTTTCTCTTATTCTTTTTCCCCGGGCCATGACCCAAGGTTTTCTTCTTCTTTTTTACTAGGCAAGACCAAAATAAGGAATGTGCGGTCTTGGATTTCAAGATTTTGCTTTTCTTTTTACTCTTATCGTAATTCAAGAAACTCTCAAGTAAACAAGAAATGATAGATTAAATATTTAATTAATGTGGCAGTTTTTTTTATCACATTTGTTCCTATTCAGTTCAATTGTACGCTATGATTTGTGAAGCTCCTCATATAACCTATAAAGTCAACGTGCTAGTAATGAAACCCTGCTTCTTCACGTCACTTCTAACCATTGTAAAGAAGAAGGCAGAGACTAAGTGAAGCCAGAAAACCCTAGATAGAATTCTCTCTGAATTAATTGATAACCCCTCAATCCCTCATACACCCCGATGTATATATGGGACCCGAACCCTAGCAGTACTAGGGTTCGGCCTTATCCAAACCGACTTGGGCCGAGTTGGCTCCCATGCCGATCCGTGCCCAACCCACCCGCCCACTCGTTTGGATAGGTTTTGGGCCGGGTCGGCCCACCAAGTCGCTCCCCTTGAAAAAGCTATCATAAACATTGTGGCAACATGTGTGATAAACCTAATCTCAAGTGCATGTTTCAAAGCCAGAGAAAGTGATTGATTTTAACGTTATAGAAAGTAGAGCTTTTGGTCAATCCTAAGAACACACATCTGGATTCTTCATTAATGAATTTAAGGGGTCGGTTTTGCATGAAAGGGGCTCCAAATTTATTCGCGGCCCACTTCAAGCAGCAATTGTCAAGGTGGATTTATGAAGAATTAAAGATAGTGATTAGGCTCATATGGTCTCACATGACAATAAAAGTAAATTAGAGGCAGTTTGGAAAATAACATAATATGATGAGGTGCTGGTCATTTTACTATGCACTTGTTGCAGCCAATTTGACTACCACATTTGCTCTCCGTTTCGTTATATAAATCACTTTCGCCTAATAAATAGCTCCAAAAGAACTACAAATCTAGCTGCAATATATGTTGTTGCAAGTCCAATTCAATCAATCCAACCATTCCCTAATAAGGGTGATCTATTGTATCCAACAAGTAGGCATAGATGCATTTTCTGAATGAAAGTGACTGCCAAAAAAGGTCAAATAAAATTCATGGAATAAATCTTTGCACCCTGATATACAAAAGAAACCCAAAAGGGCTCAGTTAACATGTACAAAATATCAAAGTTTTGAATGCCCCCTATCGAAATTCACTGTTGCAAACCTATGATCTTTCAAGCAATGACCTAAAGATAAAACTTTTAACATATTAATAATACACATTTTTTTAAAACATTGAAATAGAGCATAAAAATCGAATCTTTTCTATTCTCACCTGAGAGCTTCTATCCCCGACAACAAGGCCATGAAGAGAGCTCCACACCAAAGCCTCATACACCAGCTCATCGACCAGCTCCTTACTGAACTGGGGACAGATCTCCAATTGGGCTTCTTCAGTTTCGTCAGAAACTTTGCATTTTAGAGATTGAGATTGAGAAGAAGAAGAAGAAGAAGAACAAGTCATGATTTTGATGGGTTTTTTTAGATGGGTTTTGGGTTTGAAGTGAGAGAAAGAGGTGGTATTGGGATTTGAGAAGAAGATGAAGATTGGGTTTTTTTGTTTGGTAGAGGAGAGGGAAAGAGAATATTGAGAAAGAGAAAGAGATGTGCAGGCATCGCCCATCTCCTTGATCTCTGGCCAAAAAGTGATCAAATCATAAAATGGATGTTTTGTTTTGTTTTGTTTTGTTTTGGATGCAAATGGTTTCTGACCCGAATAAAATGAAGATCCGATTAGGAGATCCCATATCAGAAAAATAAGGCCATATTGGATCCAATCATATTTATATCAGGATTTGAGCTAGCTGTTATCCAAACATCAAAATAAAAAGGTATAAAGTATGCCAAAGTAATGGTCATTTGCGTATTTCATTAAACTACCCTGAAGTTTCAGTGTTTATTAGTAAACAACTTCCCTTGTTTTATTACTCATAACAAATCCTGAACTTTGTGAACGTCACTCAACTTCCGGTGTTAATTCTAAATGCATATTATCGATTACACCCTTTCATGATAAAAATATATAATAAACTTCTAGAGCTTCAAGCAATTCGAGAAAAGAGTAAAAACTAAAACAACTCGCTAGGCTATAGAACATGAGCTAAAATAAATATATAATTAAAACAAGATATGTGTTTTGCACGTAATAGATAAACTTTAACGGAGAACTTACGATGGGGAGTTTTTGGAAAAATTATGGGAAAATTCAAGATCGGTATAGGTAATATAACCAGTTCAGGGAAACTGAAAGTTCAGGGTAGTTAAGTGAATTAACTAATAAGCCCAACAGCTACAAAGAGACAATTAGACCCAATGCGTGCAATATTAAATAAGGTCCAGTAGCCCAACAATTAAGGGCCCAAAGCTTATCAAATGGAGGGCCGCCTGCTATCAATGGCCCAGAATGAAGTTTTTCTTGGATGGAAACAAATCTCTCGATGTGAAGGGAGACGAAAGTTAATTTTGTGCCATTTTGCATAGAGAGTAGTATCTTATGGATTTTATCTTTTATTTTTCTTTTTGTTTCCTTTTTAATCTTTCGAATAATGTATAAACAAGGTAATGAACCAAACCTAGCTTTAGATGCTGCT
Organism: Agapanthus africanus; assembly: GCA_030015575.1. Taxonomy (NCBI): domain Eukaryota; kingdom Viridiplantae; phylum Streptophyta; class Magnoliopsida; order Asparagales; family Amaryllidaceae; genus Agapanthus; species Agapanthus africanus. Next base: position 322,507,864 of record JASDDO010000004.1, on the reverse strand, counting down.
CTGGGTTTTCCTTTTAAAACATTTAATTCCTCATGAATAATCACTATTTCAAATATTAGTCATGTCCGCTTATACATCGATCGGATCGGGATTCCTCGTGATATGATAAAACCAATAAATATTGCTGGTATATCATCAATATTTTGAATATCCATATTAATATTTCGGCTTTATATGATATACAAAACATTAATCCGGGATGGGATGTACTCCGTTTTGGATATTTAAAACCCTGGTCCATAATAGAAAACGAAGAGAATGGATATACATCGATATAATTCATCTAGCTAGCAAGGAAGCTTTTTATTCCTTTCCATGATAAAATTTATATCTCATATGTGATGCATGAAAAACCATAATTCTTATAATCTATAGATTTTTTTTTTAAAAACATAAAAATGGGAAAATAGAAAGGTTTCTATTTACAGTGATCAGCTGGATTGCATGCACAAGAGGCCGGCATTTCTCATTACCGCATAGAACAGTTTCTATGCGGGAAATATCGCACGTGACATATTGCATGGGCAAGTGCAGAAAACTCTCTCTCTCTCCTCTCTCTCTCTCTCTCTCTCTCTCTCTCTCACAAGAAACGATAAAAGAATTGGTTACATCGTTCGATCCCACACATGCATGACGTGCACCTCAACAAATTGTATCGATCTTTTGCTTTATCGAAAATAAATAAATTAATAAGTAATCATCACCAACAAAAAATATATATATATACATAAATAAAAATAAAAATAAAACAACAAGCAAGAACATTAAATAGAGGGAATCTATATATTAGCGTTTCTTTTCTCAATCTCCCTCTCTAAAATTTTTTGAGTAAATTTACTCCTTAACAATTTTGAGAGAAAAATTAAGATTCAGTGTACATGAACATGATAAACAAAGGAAGTGAACCAAATTCCTTTCAAATCTTTCTTTCTTCATTTGGGTTTGGTCCATATCCACCACTTAATTTCTCTCACCTCTAATTTCTTTCTTTCTTTCTCTATAAGAAGAAGATCAAGAAGTAGAGAGAGGAAGTGTAGAGAAAGAGAGAGAGAGAGATGAAGGTGGTGGGTTTGTTGGTGTTGTTGGTGGTGTTTTCGTCGGCGGCGCTGGCGAGGATAGGAGAGGTAAAGTATGATGGAAGGGCTTTGATTATCAATGGAGAGAGGAAGATTTTGTTCTCTGGGTCCATTCATTACCCTAGAAGTACACCTGAGGTACCAGCTACAGTTTTAATTCATTATTTTAACTTTTACATCTGCATGCATTGATGACATCATGACATGCATTGTTTGTTTCTCTCTCTAGATATATAGTTTCTCTTTGATTCATTAATTTGATCGATCATAAGTAATATGTCTGTGTTCTTAATTTTTAATTAGAGAGAGAAAGAAGGGGAAGGGATGAGGGATTTAGCTACACATGCATATAATTTTCTTTCAGTTGATGATGATGTTGCATGCCGTTTCTTGTTTTGCTCAGTAATAAAGATCTAGGATACAAAACTACAAGAGTTAGAATCAAGAGAGTCAAAATAATTAAACCTAGATAGCAATTAATTAAGAAGCAGATTTTTTTTATTGAGTGTTTCATATTTGGTTAATGTTTTAAGTCATATCTTGGTTTTGGTGGTAAATTAAAGTTATGTATTATTTTTAATAGAAAATAAATTTAATGTAAGGTTATTTATCGTCCGGTCTTATGATCTACCGTGCGTTTGAGAGCGTTTGGAGCACGTGACCGATCATTTAGGCCTGAGATGACAAGACAATTTCAGTGACCTTTGTTATCTTTTTATGTTAATTTGGCAATCGAAATTACATCCATAATACCTAAAGTTAAATAGCTGGAACCAAATTCCGTGAAACTCCTGTCTTAATTATTGGTTGTAAACAGTTATTGGTTGCTTCATTATCCATCCCATTTTGATGCGAGAGGCAGGCATGAGGTTGATGATATGAAAGTGCTGCTTTTGGGCCTTTTTATCACGCAACGCAAGTAGTTAGTTAGATAGATAGTTACACAAGCTGCCTAACATTTTGGCCTTTTGGAATTTTCATGTAGCAGTATATAATCATATATATCAAGGCTTATGGTTGAAATCATTTGGCTGCATCTCTAGCTTTGAATGAGAAGTAATCTTTATCCTAATCCTATTATAGGAAATTATGTTCAGCTATGAAACACACATAAAGCCAAGAGAGACGGATTTTACTCGTCCCATAAATCATATTGTGTTTAGATCACAAATGCCTTTGGATTAAGATTTAAAATTCGTCAAATCAAATATAGTCAAGCTATAGCTAAGATCTTGAATGTATAGAATCAATGGGTGGATATTTAATTAATGACTCTTTGACAAATTAATTAACAGTTGAGTTTAGGCATCAAATTAAATTGCTTCTCACTCAAACAAATGTAATTTGGAGGCCAGCACAAGATCCAAAACAGTTTTAATTAAGTAGTACTTTCCTGCTGCTTCTGTTCTCTGAAATCTTGGAATAATGAGAAACTCAATAATTTCTATCATATAAAATGCATTCAAGCATAATAAAATAGTGTTTAGCTGCCATTGACCTTTGGCCTTAACTATGCTATCATCTCCTACAAAGACATAATTTTAACTCTTTCAAAAGATTCCAGTAGTCAAAGCTTGAAATCCTGTACAGGTGATCCCTCATCTTCCAATTTATGGGACCTGCAATTTATGTCCAGAAAAATAACATAATATTTTTCAAATGCCGTTAATCTGTCATGAATGAAACATCTTTTACTGTCATGAGAAGTTAAAAAAATTTCCGTTAGATTTCTCGAAACGTGATGACGAATAGTGGTTATTCAAGAAGACCATAAAGGGTTACTGAAATGCCGGTGATTTTTCTGTCACAGATGTGGCTGGATCTTATAAGCAAAGCCAAGCAAGGAGGCCTTGATGTGATACAAACATACGTTTTTTGGAACGTGCACGAGCCCGTCCAAGGACAAGTGAGCCTTCTTACTCCAGTGCATCGTAACATAATTTCCTGTAAATGTTGCTTACATTTTTACCGTATATTTCCTATCTCGTCAGTACAATTTTCAAGGAAGATACGACTTGGTGAGATTTATCAAAGCGGTCAGGGATCAAGGTTTGTATGTGAGCCTGAGGATCGGTCCCTTCATTGAATCAGAATGGAAATACGGGTAAGCTACCTTGTTACATAAGTGACTATACCATCCATGTACGTAGTAGAATACGAAGAGGAAAGGTTTAAAATGTGACTTTGAACAGAAATGTGAGATTTTAGATAATGCAAATCCGAAATCTGAAATATTATTTTTTCGGTGCAGAGGTTTCCCATTTTGGTTGCATGACGTTCCTGGCATTGTTTATCGATCAGATAATGCACCTTTCAAGGTACATAAATTTGAGGGATGTAAATTTTTAAGCTTACAAACTTTTATGTAAAAATACTTGTTAATCACACATCAAGAAACTAGTTAACCAACATAGCTTAAATGTTGTTGTTGTTGTTGTTGTTGTTGTTCAGTTCCACATGCAAAAGTGGGTGTCGATGATAGTCAATATGATGAAGTCCGAGGGATTATACGCTTCTCAAGGAGGACCCATTATACTCTCTCAGGTCTTACCATGACTGATCATAATTTTGCTAATTAATTCATAATTACGGTAGCAAAAACTTGATATGCTACGCATGAATTGAAAAACAAAATGCAGATTGAGAACGAGTACCAAATGGTGGAGCCCGCGTTCCATGAGAGTGGACCGCCGTATGTCCTCTGGGCAGCGTCCATGGCCGTGGGCCTTAAAACCGGTGTCCCGTGGATGATGTGCAAACAACAAGATGCCCCGGACCCAGTCGTCAGTGATCCTTTTACTCTTTAATTTGTAAAATCCATACATGTCTTTGCGATCGATTTTCGTAACATGTAAAACTTTTGCAGATCAATACCTGCAATGGACTGAGATGTGGAGTAACGTTTCCAGGGCCGAATTCACCTAATAAGCCTGCATTGTGGACAGAGAATTGGACCTCTCAGTAAGTAGTTTATTATCAAACAGAACCGACAATCGTATTTAAGGGATCTTTGTACGATTTTGTGAAGGACAGAGGCCACTTCAAATGGTATTTGACGCAAAGCTATGGCCAAAGCCATATAATTCAATACCATATCATCTTAGTCGAAACCTACACTTAAAACCATATTTCCTAGGTTTTATTTATAAAGTCGCATACCTTCATCTATACCCACGATTACTTTTATAAGATTTAACCATCCTGCTCAATTTATGATTTTTATTTTTGGTATGAGAAGATATCAAGCATATGGTGAGGAACCATACTTGAGGTCGGCGGAAGATATTGCTTTTCATGTTGCGTTGTTTCTGGCGAAGAAGGATGGAAGCTTCGTAAACTACTACATGGTATTCATTTCTCTTAGGTTGTCATCTAAAAGTGAGTTACTTCTATATATTTACACCTTTTCTACTTTCTTATAATGGTGATAATATAATGTAGTATCATGGAGGAACAAATTTCGGAAGATCTGCCTCTGCTTATGTAACGACGAGTTATTACGATGACGCTCCGCTTGATGAATATGGTAGGTAGCACCACCTCCACAACTATAAAATCAACACATTTATTTATTTCATCATATATATGTCTGCCAACACTTGTGTGATTTGATCCAGGTTTAATCAGACAACCCAAATGGGGTCATCTAAAGGAATTGCATGATGTCATAAAGGCGTCCTCGGAGCCGTTACTTTGGGGAAAACATACTAGTTTTCCACTCGGCCCGCAACAGGAGGCAAGAACTGTTTTACTAAATAATTCATATCTCCTCGAATCTAGTATATGTGCGCGGCTAATTGTGTATCTTTCTCTTCTCTTCTAGGCACACGTTTTTCAATCAGCAAACTGCGTGGCGTTTCTTATTAACAATGGCTCGCGGGCTGATGTAACAGTGCAATTCTGGAAAAATGCATATGTATTGCCTAGAATGTCTATCAGCATCCTGTCAAACTGTAAAGACGTGTCCTTCAATTCCGCAAAGGTAAGCTCCCTCATCTTGACCAAAGGAGCTTAGCTCTTGTGGAGTAACTTCCCTCTCCAAAGTGAGAGGTGACCGGTTCGATTCCTATAGGGTCGCATCCAAAAGAGAGAAAGGAAGCTTCCTCCTCTTAAACATTTAACTATGCATCACAGATACGGATACAACATATAGAAACATGTATGTGGATTGTGAATATGGTAAATCATATAAGGACATAAAAATAAGTCTGTTTTTATATTCATTCATGTAAATAACATATCACGCATATACAGAGCAGAGTTGAATTCGCATACTTAATACTTATAATAGTCGAATAGTACACTGGTCTAGTACTGTTTATTAAAAAAACTTCTAATAGTTCTCAAAATACTCGAACAATCATTGTTCTTTGAATTAATTATTAGCAGGTAAAGGCCAGTATATATTCATAAAATGTATATATTTGCTCTAACTGAATTATGAGACCCACGATTTGTTTATTTAACTGCTAAACTTATTGGTTTAACCCGTCTCAGGTACATTTGTTGCTTTAGGAATTATCAAATAAGATTTGCCAAATATCTGATCTGAAATGAATACCAATATCATCAAAACCTAAGTTTACTCATTTGAAGCCTAATCTAATATAATTAAACAGACTTCTAGCAATCAACTGTATTCATAGGAGCATGTATGCTAAATAAACGCTTGATCTAATCCATCTTCGTTTGTATCCATCTCTTGCAGGTGAGAGCTCGGTATGGTGTGAGATCAACAAGACCAGTACAGTACTTCAGCAATTCAAACACATGGCGAGCATTCATGGATGGAGCTCCACCAGTTGCTCAGGCTTCATTCTACAATAGCACACTGCTTGAACAATTGTCGACTACCAAAGACAAAACAGATTATCTTTGGTACACCGTCAGGTAAGTTTTGTTAGTTAATGTAAATTTCCTTTACGTCGGGCTGGGGGGTGTCGACGGTAAAAAGAAAACCTACACGATTAATATTGAGCGGTATTAAGATGTATCCATATCTAGACATATTTGTTTAATATTCTAGCATATTTCTCGTGTATTTCTAGGATATTTACCAAATATACTAGAAATACGGTAGATGATGATATATACATGAATTTGTCTAGATACATCTCCAACGCATTCTTTTCACTGTTCAATGCTGACGGTTGGTAATACTCCTATTGCAGCTACTTCCATAAATCAGCCGAGGCACCACATGTGCTTCATGTCAATTCAAGATCTCATGTTTTACATGCATTTGTAAATGGTGCATATGTCGGTAAGCAGGATTAAAGTGTTCTTCTGAAATCACCGGTGTATACAGTAGAAATTTATCGAACTTAAGAGCTATATATACTACCGTTTCGCTGGTTTAGGAAATGCGCATGGGAGTCATCAAACACAAGGTGCCCTGGTTCTCGATGCACCTATTTCACTAAAGCAGGGACAGAACACAATCTCATTATTGAGTGTCATGGTTGGATCACCGGTAAAGATCTTACTTCTATGATGCAAGCTAAAATTGTTACATGGAGAGAAATTAAAGAAATTTGTGAAGCAAATATGTTTGTCTAACATCTTCCACCTCCATTTTGAAGGATAACGGGCCATATTTAGAGAAAAGAGCTGCCGGTCTCCGCAGCGTGCAGATTTTTAACAACAGAAATCTAACCGTGGATTTCAGATACTACCGATGGGGATACCAGGTGAGGGGAGTCATTACTCTAAGCCTTAAAATGAGGGGTCCATTGATGATCTTTAAAATTAGAATGATTATTCATAAATGGAGTTCATAACGAATCGCAGATCGGATTAAATGGGGAGAGATCAGAAATCTACACTCAAAAAGGATCAACCAAAACAGCCTGGACATCGATCCAGAGCTCTCTTAATCGGCCGCTCGTGTGGTACAAGGTAATCATCATATATGAATATATGCATTTAGCTTTATCTCTGAAAACTCTACTTAATATTGTACAGACGACATTCGATGCTCCGCCGGGGACCGACCCAGTGGCGCTAAACCTAGCAAGCATGGGTAAAGGTGAAGCATGGATCAATGGAGAAAGCATCGGCCGCTATTGGGTCTCTTTCAAAACTCCCAAAGGGCAGCCTTCTCAATCTCTGTGAGCAGAACTCTCAAAACTATCAACTTTCTTTCTTTCTTCTTCTTCTTCTTTTTTTTGCAACTAATCTTGATTAATGTTCATTAATGATACAAACATTGATAAACTAAACAGGTATCACATCCCTCGATCCTTTTTGAATCCACACGGTAACCTGCTCGTTCTCTTTGAGGAAATGGGCGGCAACCCGCTAAGTGCTACTGTAAATACCGTAAATTATTGAACAGATTTATTGTATTCCTGGTCAAAAAAATGAATGAATAAAAAGGGTTACAGTTTCAGCGAATTTTTTTCTCTTTCTTGCAATTGAAACATGGAATTTTATTTTATATGCAAAGAGGAGACGAGATGAAGATTGAAGAATGGTACCTTTGGATCTTGACATCTTCAGAGATGGTTCGGATCTTGAGAGAGAGAGAGAGAGAGAGAGAATTGCACTTTGAGCCACAAAGCTGCAAGGAGAAAAAGATTTTATACAAGAGAAGAAAACTTTTTTGAAATTTTCTGTTTACCGGACTGTAAGTGCTAGCTAACACCTAGGCATACAACGCACAAACACACTCACGCACACATCACATATAAACACACAACACACACGCATCAAAATGACCCACAAATTTGCCCCGTAGGAGTTAATTTGTGGCCACTTCCCCTCCATACGATCCTTGAGGTTTAAACACCGCACTCTCTTTAAGAGGGTAACTCATACCAACTAAGATATTCCTCAAACTGATGAGAAATTTTCTTGCAATATGCTAATATGAGAATCAACTAAACTATAAAAAAGTTGAGAACCATTTCAAAATTTTATCTATTACGATGCTAACATATAGCTCAATGCATAGTTGATTTAGGATCATGAACATGTGACTGAGCTATAACTTCGAGAGAGTTAAAAAAAATGATGAGGGCGGCAGCAAGAAAACATAGCCGTCATCTGCCACTTGATCGTTTCCCATTTTGAATCATATTCCAGCACACTTACGCAAGATAGCCCAATCAACATAAAGCAAGACAATATTCCAGCACACTTACGCAAGATAGCCCAATCAACATAAAGCAAGACAAAAAGTGATCGTCTACAAAAAGAGGGGATTTGCGTGGAAAAAATACAGCCTCCACCAATTTTTTCGACGATCGGCCCCCATCATCTTCATCGTTATCATCTAAGGTGTGGGTACACCAAATTTCATGTGATTCTACAACTTTTTCACCGTTGATTTAGCAATGTAAAACGTTCTATTGTCGGTAAACCGTTAATTTTGAACCCACTAAATCAACGGTGAAAAAGTTGTGGAATCACATGAAATTTGGTGTACGCACATCTTAGATGATAACGATGATGATGATGGATGCCGATCGTCGGAAAAAATGGCGGAGGTTGTATTTTTTCCACGCCATAGGTGGAAATCCCCTCCTATGGCCTCTTTCCTCCATTAATCTCTCTCTATATATATATATATATATTCTCAGCCTGTACACACAATAGCTGCCCTATAATCAAAATATATAATAGTTTGTAGCTGAGTAAACAAGAGCTATAGAAGCTAAAGCTGATGGTAATCTATGATAATTTAGACAAATAATAATAAAAAATACTTAGTCCATAATAACACATGAAGTCTATTTGCAACTAACGTAATATACTGTGCCCTATCTTAAATCCGGAAAAAATTAACTCTCTTCGGCATCGATCAATTCAAACATTTCTCCTCATTAGTTAATTCGCTTAAACATAAATTGGTTTCCTCTGCTTATAACTAAAGACAAACTAATTATGACGCTGATGCTTCTCTATGAAACGGGAGAAGATTGAATCCTCCCAAAGCCGAAAAAGCCGAGGCCTCCGAGAGAAGATTTCTTATTCTCTCAACTTAAGAAGACTTGAGCTTTGCAGATGAAGACGCAAGATGGGAGAGAGTCTTATGACCCACAAAGATTAGAAACACACCAAGGAACCAGAGAGCCTTCAAAGTTGTGAAGAGATTAAGCTGAGTTTCATGCAAGAAACACTTGTCAGTAGAGAAAATAAAATAATCTTGGAGGCAAAGAATCAATGATAGGAGAAGAGTAAAGGCATTGTACCTTCAACCAGAAGAGCGCATAGAGAAGAAGGATTGCAGCGATTCCAGCATGGAAGAGCAGAGAGAATGTAGCTGGTATGGCTGATGAAGGGAATCCCTTCATATTTATTCCTAATCGCACAAGCTGTAAAAAAAACACATGCAAACATATAAAGGGAAAATGTATACCCAAAAAAAGGTTGTAGTTTAATAATATGTACCAAAATTTCTAAGAGAGAAGACGGAACTCACCCCAATAAGAAATCCGCCAAGTGGTAGAAGGGTAAAGCCCAAAAATGCATAGGAAAGCTCTTTAGGTGGTCTCTTCTCTGGTGCTCGGAAAATGTGGGAAATCTCTTGTTTGGGGCCAAATCTTAAGTAAGGGTCAAGAGGTTGAAGAGGAGGTTGAGTCGCTTTCTCTGGTGCATCTGGCAAGTCCAAATCCACATAACCTAGAGATCGTGAAAATGAATTTTCCTGAAACAGTATGTTATACTCAGCAAGAGCACAAACACGAGGTTACAACCCCAGGAAAAAAAATTAGGATCAAGATTTATTACCATTGCAATATCACCAACTGTGAGCTCGATGTTATATTTGCCCGAGAGATAATAGAGCTTATCCACCAAACCAAGAAAGACCTATAAGAAAAATCAAGTATGAAATGAATAAGATCTTTGTTTTGGAACGGCTGGGAACATTCCGTGAGTATTGCTGAACTTTACATGTATGCATAAAGATTCAAATGAAATTAGATATCAAGATGGTGTCCTGACACATAATTAATAGAAAATGCTAATATCTAATAGAAAAATACTAATATCTAGAACCATATGACAATCTATATAGCTTCTTGTCAAGAACACAAATTTCCACAAAAATCAAGGATTACTGCTATTGCATATAAAAAAGATATAGAAACAACCTGTTTCAGCACCATTTTCAAGCATCTAATGGAAAAGAATCAACTTTAAGTATACTTACTTGTGTCATGTTTAATAAAATATTTATTTTTATGCGTAATCAATGTTCTAAATGCTGTGCACAATGTTTGTGTCAATTGGAAAATTTTCATATCGGATGGCGGATGTTGAAATATATCCTTGACATTTACTATACATCGGGAGTCATGCTTGAAGAAAATCGAGTCCCAATTGTAAACTCAACAAATACTACATTCACTAAAATCCTTAATATCATTAACTTGATTTAACAACACATAAAACGGACAATCACACTCGCAATGTAGTCAAATTAAATTATACAATGATTGATGGTAAAAGGAAAAAGCATAAAACTATATTAAGAAAAAGGTTTCCTTTTTGTCATACACCCCTTAAACCTTCTGCATTTTGATATTCCCCTGAAAATCTTCATAGTTACTCACACCCGCAAATCTTCAAGTTATCTCCACACAAAAAAAAACCCGAAACTGTTGAATGACAAAAATAAATTTCTTGATTAACTTAAATTTTCAAATCCTAATTTACCCTCATTTCTTCATCCTCTATTAAAATATTATTCAAACCCACCATTGATAGGGCACCATCTTCTCAAATCCAAAATGGTATAAAAAAGGAATCCAAAAAAGCTCAGAATAAATATTTCAAAAATGGTTGTCAATGATGCTTAATAAATAATAGCTTTGATGGTTTTGAAATTAAAAAAAGAAAATAAGGGAAATAAGGGGGTATTTGGCTAGAGAGTTGTAATGGAGAAAGATGATAATAAAAAAAGACTAGTGGGGGAGAGAATAGTTGAGGACTTGGGTTTGGGTTCGAAGGAGGTGAAGACTTGGACGGGTTTTGTGATGAGGAGATTGGGCAGAAGAGGATGAAGAAGCTGAAGTGGGGGGCATTATAGAATTTTAGCTTCTAAAGTCCAATTAACATAATAATAGAATCAGGGGGTGGCGGAAAATCGAAGATTTGGGGGGATTTAAATAAATTTGAAATTTGCTGAGTCTATCAAAATAGCTAAAGATTATAGAGAGAGAGAGGATGGATATCCCAAAAAAAACCATAAAAACAAAATTTCTTAAGAAGAAATACATGTAAAACTTATGTTGAATTGCTTATGGCATATGCTATCAAAACCAACATATAACCAAAACAATAAACAAATAAATGCACGGTACAAAAGCTTTTTATTTCATGTTAACATTCCAAATCAGGAGGGAGATATGTCAGGCCGTATGTGAGTAATATATCCAGTCAAACATGACATGCCGAAACACTAACCCGGAAAAATTATAAACTAGTTTTGCTTGTATGCTGTGTTGTTGGTGCTCAAAGAAGACATTGAGGGGGAATGCCATATATGTGAGGGACATTTAAACGCGTTATTTTAATATCGCTTGATAAGTATGAAGTTTGTTAGGAGAGAGAGAGAAAATGCTTTAGGGAAATGATATGGATAGATTGAACTAATCTCAATCCTCCTCTTTATATAGGCAATGCCATTGGCTATTGCAACCCTACTTCGTATCTAATTACATATAAAAAACCGTGTACAATCCAGGTATTTTAACACTCCTCCTCAAACTGATGCATATATATTATACATGTCCAGCTTGTTACAAATAAAATGCACTCCATTTCTTTCCAAAGCTTTGTGAATAAAACTGCTAACCGATGAGCAGATTGAATATAATAAATGTCGATGATCCCATTTTCAACCTTCTCCCTCACAAAGTGGCAATCAACCTCAATGCGTTTCATTCTTTTATGGAATATAGGATTAGAGGCAATATAGATTGCAGCCTTATTATCACAATATAGCCGCATAGAGAAAGTGTGCTCAAAGCCAAGCTCTCCAAACCGAAAACGGATCCATACAAGATCAAAAGTAGTATTCGCCATGGCTCGGTGCTCTAACTCAGCACTGGAACGAGATACTACGATATGCTTCTTACTCTTCTAGAAGACCAAATTACCTCCTACAAACACTCAATATCCTGTAGTAAATCCACGATCAGATGGAAATCTAGCCCAATCTACATCAGTGAATCCTGCAACCCGAAGATGTCCATGATCTGAATACAGTAGACCCTTCCATAGAGCATTCTTCAAATATCTAAGTATCCGAATTACCGCATCCCAATGAGCAACTCAAGGGTCTACCATAAATTGGCTCACAACACTAACGGGATATGCAATATTAGATTGGGTGACGGTGAGGTAATTCAGCTTACCGATCTATCATCGGTATCTTCCGGGATTTTCAAACAAATCACCTTGCCCCGGAAGCAGCTTAGTATTAGGATCCATTGGAGCCTCTATGGGTCTGCACCCTAACATCCCAGCTTCGGTCGGCATATCAAGCACATACTTTCGCTGTGAGATATAGATACCATCCTTCGATCGATCAACCTCGATATCCAAAACATATTTAAGGCTTCCAAGGTCCTTAGTCTGAATCTGTTTGAAAGTGGTGCTTAAGTAGTTAAGTTATGCTATATCAGCCACATCATCGCCAGTAATCATTATATCATCAACATACCGTACCAATAGAATGCGAAGACCATTGGTATAATTACAGTAGAACACCGAATGGTCATGAGCACACCGTCTAAGGCCAAACGAAATAACCACCTCGGTAAACTTCCCAAACCATACTCAAGAAGATTGTTTCAAGCCATATAATTACTTCTTCAGTCGACAAACTAGACCAGACTCCCCCCAAACAACAAAACCAGTTGGTTGCTCCATATAGACCTCCTCTATCAAAGAACCATGAAGAAACGCATTCTTCACATCAAGCTGATGTAAGGGCCAATGATGAGCAGCAGCAAGAGACATAAGGAGACGAACACAGGTCATCTTTGGCCACGGGAAAAAAGTCTTCTCATAATCAATCTCATAATTATGCGAATAACCCTTAGCAACCAAACGAGCCTTCAAACTGGAAAGGGTCCCATCAGGATGAAGCTTCACGGTATAAACCAAGTGGCACCCTACTACTTTCTTCCCAGTCAATGTTCTAAATTTCGGATGTCAGTCCGAACATTTTGATGTCGAATATCGAATATCATGAAATATTATGTGGTTTTATCAAATATCAGGTTCTACATTTTTGTAATATAAACGTCATTAATAACTTATTTTTTTGAAAAAATATTAACTTATACACATTTTTAGTTTTATTAAATTTATATTTTGCTCAACAGCTCGGTGAAAGAGCGATTTCCTATTAATTACCTAGTGTACAAATCCCAAAACATGAAAGACAATTACCCCAAAAAATTTCTCCACATATCGGAAAATGCCGGGTAAAATGATCACATCACAAAATGTCAGCCGACATTTACCAAATATCAGTAACCGAAATAATTCTGCAAATATATCGTTTTCTTCCCAAAACCGACATGTCGACAACATTTCAGCGATGTCGGCCGACATTTAGAACACTGTTCTCAGTCGAAAGAGGAACCTAATCCCAAGTGTAACACCCGAGCCTAATAATACTATTTATATTACTAGTTGAGGGTTATATATTACTCCTTTTCCAATTATTCTGTTTTCTGGGGTTTATTGCTAAATTTTAACCGGTTAAGTCATTTTGGCACATAACAAATTTTAACTCCTAAAATGAAATTTAAGATGTCCATGTTGGCCTACTCGTCGCCACTAGTCGCGTGGTAGCGTCCGCGTGTCGAGATTCCGTTCCGTTTGGCTAAACGGGCAAGTTTGGACGACTACGCGCGCGTGCAAGTGTCCGACTTGGGGGCATGCATTTTAATCATTAAACACCTCTTTTCAAAATTTGGAACCCGCTTAAAATCATATAATTTGAATTTGGAACATTTGGGCGCAACCCGGGCGCGATTTGGAAATGTTTCATTTTGCGCCAAAAAGGGCCCATTTAAATTTAATATACTAAAACTATAATAATATACGAATTATATTCATAACCATTAAATCTCTGCCAGAATCATCTCAAATTTTCCTCTATCTAATCTCGTGGCCAATCACGAGCCCCCAACTGAGCTCGTGGGCCCCGCTCCCTTTCCCTATCTCTCTCTCTCTTCCCTCAATCTTTCTCTCAATCTCTATCTCTTTCCAATCTCTCTCTCTTTTCAAACCCATGCATACAGCCGCCTATTCCCCATCTTCCATCGCGACCACGAGGCACCCAAGCAAACCCTAACCCTAGCCTCGCAACCTCACCGCCGACCTCCTCACGACTTCGCCGTCGCCACCACCACCTCGTCGACCTCACCGCACCTCCATCCCCTCGTTCTCCCGCTCCTTCCCGCAACTGCACCCAACCCCGACGTCGCCTCCAACTCTGCAGAGCCGACGTCGACGCCGCCTCTCGCCGCCGACGCCTCCCACGACTCCCTCTCACCCTCCTCGTCGCGACCTCGTCATCACCTCCCTCCTCTCCTCGCTGGACCACCACCAACCTGCAGCCGACCCTTCACCCAACGCCTGCACCTCCCCTGTTCGCCGGAGAACGCGCCGGCGACCTCGCCGTCGTCACCAGGGCCACCTCCTTCTCCCCCTCGACCACCAGAGCCGACCACCCTTTCCTCTAGCTCGCCGCAGCACCCTTGCCCGCACACCCGAGGCCTTCAGCCCTTGCAGCCGCCGTTGCCTCGCCGGCGTCCCATCGCCGTCGAGCCCGTCGTGGCCGTCCCTGGTACCTCTCGGTGAGCACCCCTATCTTTCCTTTGTGCAAATCATCCCCCTTGCTGGTTGTTATTCGCGTGTATCCTATCGTATTGCTAACTTCGCTACTTTTGTCGTTGCCGGAATCCGACCGTGCCGTCTTGGCGAACCCGACGCTCCAGCGACCTGGTCCGTGTGATCCCGTTGATCTCTGTTGGAACTCGATCCGTGGCCCGTGCTTTCATATCGCATTCTCTGCCGACATCGCATCCGTGTTCCAGTTTGCAGACCGTCGAGGCAAGTATCTGAATACTTGCTTGAACATGCTAGTGTGCGAGATCTAGTCTTGCCACGCAATTGAACTCATACTATTTAATACCACAACTTAATGATGGCAATTGATATCATATTATTGCAGTTATCTTTATAATGGAATCGTTACAACAGTTCCTCGTAATTAATCAACCCACATCAACCCATATTGCAACTAAATAAACGACTGAATCATATCTGCTTAAACTGTTAAACCATTCATGAGATAATTATTATATTTAGTATAATTTCATGTAGTTCCTTAATTTATAATTATGGATATTGCTTTACCGTGTGGCTATTGCACCCTAAAGATGATTGAACCTGTTAATAAGAGAATACAAACATCACTGTGGTTATATGGAATATTGTGGTTAATTACTGTTTCCTGCTGCTGTTCATTATTGATTGTATACCTGTTGTGAGCACTTACCCGATTGCACGACATATTGACCTGACCCTGCTACCTGACTTATACATACATACCGACTCATCCTGTTGTACCATGACATTACTTGTCTCATGATTTCATGCCTAATGCCGACAAACCTGACCATTCCTGCTGTCGATCCAGACAGACCTACTTTTACTTGATTTTGTGTTGGCATTAGTCCTTGACTACTGAATACCTGACCTGACATACATAGCTTGGGGGTATGGGGAAATCAAAGATGAACCTGACTTGTAACTCGACAGTTCACTACCGTTCGAGTGTACACATTCCTATTCTGTGCCTAACGGCATGTCTCGGTTCCAGCCGAGAATATCGTGGCCGTGATCCCGGGTATGTACGGGGTAATACCGAGTGTACACTTTCCTATTCTGTGCCTGACGGCATGTCTCGGCTACCGCCGAGAATATTGTGGCCGTGGTCCCGGGTATGTACGGGATACTAACACTTTCCTATTCTGTGCCTGACGGCATGTCTCGGCTGCCGCCGAGAATATTGTGGCCGTGGTCCCGGGTATGTACGGGATACTATTGAGTTACATCGACGATTCACCAATTGGTTTCAAAGACTATAGAGTAGAAAACCTGATAGGACAGTTTGGACACCATTGCACATTACCCTGCTTGTCATCTCTTGTTACTGCTTTATTCATGTTCATACTTGCATTGCTTATTACCATGTTTATGCTATATACTTGATATCATGACGCGCTGACGTCTGGGTTTTGCATGGCCCAGATTCCGTACCATTATCGACGACCGAGTAGGAGTACTTCAGTCAGCAGGCTGAACAGTGAGTCCTTAGGGTTTAGTTTATGTATTGCTTTTCATTTCCAGATGTGAGCCCGCATTATGGGACGTACTGTTTATTCATTGTATTGGATCATTAGCTTCCGCACTTATTGTTTATTGATTCTTGTTATTATGGATTTGGACATGTATTAGATTAGTTTTTTTTATCTTGTTCTTGATATCCTTACAACCGTAATGTGACTGTGGATGGATACTTCCTACCCACAGGTAGCATGGTTGGCTATGTCGCGTGCCCAATCTTGCGTACTCTGGGAAGCGGGGCGTGACACCAAGTCTGACTCTATTCTAGGACGAGCATCTCATTAATCATAACATCCGTTCACCCTTTATAAGATAAAACATCAAAGATGGACTTGGATAAAGCATGAGTCGAAGGAGGCGAAAAATGGCCTATATGCCGGAGATAAATAAGTTGTCGCATGAGGTGCTATAGAATGAGAAGTACAGCTCTGGATGCCTTTCCGTAAGGCAATAGGGAGATCAATATCAGCCTCCGGCGGAGCTTGAAACTATAGTAGATCAGCAATAGG
Source organism: Agapanthus africanus (assembly GCA_030015575.1). Lineage (NCBI taxonomy): Eukaryota > Viridiplantae > Streptophyta > Magnoliopsida > Asparagales > Amaryllidaceae > Agapanthus > Agapanthus africanus. The sequence continues at coordinate 322,490,898 of JASDDO010000004.1, read as the reverse complement.
AGGCTGAGGTTCAAGAGCCATACGGGCTCGACGAGCATACACCCTCATAATGTGGTGTGGGGCCCAACAGTGGAGAGTATTGGGTGGGAGGTGGATCAATGGAAACACTACGGATGACCTCCAACACTGGATGGAGAATCAACCGACTCAAAAAGGGTGCTCTCTTATGACAGACGATATGAGATATCTAAAGGAAAGTCATTGTCCATGTCTACAGGAGTATGAGATGTTGAAAAATATAGAGTGGACTCATGAAAATCACGTCAACCGATATAAATAGGCGACGTAACTCAGTACTATAACGATAACCCTTTTGAGTCCGAGAGTACCCAAGAAAAATGCACTTAATAGCCTTAGGATCCAGTTTAGATCCCCAGATTGTAGATCATGACAAAACAGTCACCCAAAGACCAGCGGAGGAACAGGGAAAAAAACCACTGAAGGGAACAGTATAGAATGAGGAACCTATCCGTCTAGGACAGAGAAGGACATACGATAGATCAAGTAACTAGCAGTAAGAACTGCATCCCCCAAAAGGAATTAGGCACTCGCATATGAAACAAAAGGGTACGAATGACCTCTAACAAATGCATATTCTTTCTTCCTGCCATCTATTTTGTTGGGGGTATAAGGGCAAGAAAATTCATGAATAATGCCAAGTTTCTCCATATACGCCCTAAACGGTGCACTAAAATACTGCTCAAGATACCAACAGCAGCCCCAAATTGAGTCTGAACTTCAGAATAAAAGATCCGGAAATGAGAAAACACTTCATTTCCAGATTTCATCAAATATAACGACTCGAGAAAAATCATCAATAAAAATCACAAGATAGTGAAAGCCCCTTAAGCAATATCCGGGCATGGCCCCCAAACATCATAATGAACTAAATCGAAATATTTTTCGGCTCTCTTATTGATACGAGATGGGTAGCTAGAGCGATGATGTTTACCCTACTCATAAAACTCACTCTAAATTAGACAAAGCACCAAAAGGGAACAATCCTTTTCAAGATTTGCAGAGAAGGGTGACCAAACCGACAATGGGCGTCAAATGCAGATGTGGATGTTGCTGGACAGGCTAAAGGGCGTGGATGCTCCTCGAGGTGGTATAACCAATCAACCTCGGTCGATGTACCAATCATCCGTCTCGTCCCAAACTCTTGAAAAACACATCCACCTGAAAAGAAAGTTGCGTCAGAGTTCAAATCTCCAGTCAGCTGGCTAATAGAAAGTAAGTTGAAAGAAAAATCATGCAAGTATAAGACAGTAGAGAGAGAACTGTGATGTGGCATGACCAGACCCCACTCCCTCTATAGCAGAGGTGTTGTTCGCTATGGTCACTGGAGTATACCCAGGCCTTAGCCTATACGAGGACAATGTGTCTCTCCTGTCATATGATTCGTTGCTTCTGTATCGATCACCCAGGGACGACATATAGAAGTCGAAGTAATAAAAGATATATGGTTACCTCTCGAAAGACCCAAAGTGGTCACCGGCGAAACACGAGGTGTGGCCAATCCATCCTGGCTACTAGAAGCATATGAAGTCACAAGAAGTCGTGATCGAGCAATCTCCTCTTCCATGGACTTGACGGAACTCTCGGGTGATGTTGAATCCGTCGAAGTAGCAGAGAATACAAAAGATGAAGACCCAACATGTACACGGGCAGCGGGGCGAGGAGGCTAAGGCCTCCCATTCAACTTCCAACAAGTATTGCGAGTATGTGACTCCCGATGGCATTAGTCACAAAAACAGGGCTCTCCTCAGCCTCTGCATCCGGCTCTACCTCCTCCACGACCTGCTCCCCCTCTACCTCATGGAGAGTAATAGGTGGAAGAACTCTTCAGCCTGATAAAAGCATTGTGCTCACCAGATGCAGGCTACTCATCAATAATCTCTGACTGAAATATCCAGTGGAACATATGATAAGTGGCTGCAAGAGTAATATCCGCCTTCACAAGCAAGGCTGGTCGTGCAGACTAATATTCAGGCTGTAGCCCACCAAGAAAAATGATCACTAGAAAGGCTTCATGTCGCTTCCTCGTCTTTATATTGTCACTAGTGAGCGGGAACAATTGTGAGACTGGCTGAGCAGGACGCCGAAACTCCGAGTAGTACTGATTCAATAAGCGAGTTCCTTACTGAATCTTGCACAATTGATGCACCAAATCATAGGCCTTCGGAAGGCTCTGCAGTGAAGAATATAGTTCATGAAACTGATCCTAAATCACCTTCACGGATCCCAAGTGAACAAGCCCATCCATGATCTGTCGTTCTATCGAACTAAGCATGAGATGATCAAGTTGTGCATCATCCGCCTCCCAATTGGCGTAATCGGATCGGAGGAGGCTTCATCAAGTGGTCGTCGTTTCTCCTCCCCTTGATATATCTCTCCACCGTAAGCTTCCGGCTATGAAAATTCCGATCATCAAGCTTGAAGTCCACCATCTTGGTGGCTAAAACGTCGGTGGAAGAGATCAGTTTGCCCTCGAATTTGAAACGGTGATCAATCTTTCAAGATCCAATCCACCTCCAAACCAACATCAAACAAGCAAACAAACACCGATCAATCGGATCCGATCTCCGGGAGCACAAGCTCCTCAAAAGCACAATCAACCGAGCACATCTCATCAAATAGATGCAAGAAACCACCTTTAATCGATCAAAAAACAACAAGAAAATACCTTGCTTGGCCAACAACATTAACCAATCAAGCTAAAAATCTCAAAAAAACTGCGAGAAAATATCAAAACTTGCTTAGATCGAGCTCAAGTCAATCAAGAACCTGCCAAAATCGAACCAAAGAGTCCTAAATCGAACTCAAATCACCAAGGGAACTCCAAAAGAGTGTAAGAATCATCAAATCAACCTCATAACATATGGAAGACATCAAGTCGAGCCAAATCGAAGCATCTCGAGTCCGATTTTCCATCTGACCTCGATGACGACGGGAAAAGCTCGACTTGACCTATTCGGCGTCGATACAAGTCGTTGGAGGTCGATGGGGATCCGACGAGGGTCGGCGAGGCTTCAGCGGGAAGGGGCCAACAGCTGCGGCGGTGAGTAGGGCTAGGGTTTGTTATTTTGGTGTTTGGAAGGTGATGAATGGCTAGGATTAGATCTGAGAGTGATGAATGGCTAGGATTAGATCTGAGAATGATGAGTGGCTGAGATGAGTGGCTGAGATGAGCTCTGATACCATATGAAGTTTGTTGGGGGAGAGAGAGAGTGTTTTAGGAAAATGAAATGGATGGGTTGGACTAATCACGATCCTTCTCTTTATATAGGCAATACTATTTTGCTATTACACCCCTACTTAGCATCTAATTAAATATAAGAAACTCATGTACAATATGGGTATTCTAAATATAAGTAAGCAAGTTATCTGCCATTCTTATGGCTTGTAAATTCAACCTAGAACAGAGAATTCAAGCTAATCGAACTTGCTATTCAACAGTATGTTATTCTACAGCAGGTAGAAAGAAAGCAGGAAAGAGAAAAGAAAAGCAGGTAAGAGAAGAGAAAAGTCTGAGACTCTCTTTGCCAAAAGAACCACCTTTGACAAAGAAATGGATGAAAGTTAGCTCTATGGGTGAAAGGAAAGCTCTTCAATTGGTAGAATCGATCTCCTTCGACTCCTTTTTTGCATAAGAGGAAGATTATATGTTTAAAAACAGTATATATGGTCATGAGATATGTACTTTTACAAATTTTTAGCATTTTCTTTTTACATAATTTTACAGGTCATCTCTTACTTTTCTGTGGCTTGTTGTTTGTTTCCATTTCCTTCACTCTTGGTTCATAATTTTCACTTTCAGACCTCTCTTTCAATTATGTTTCACTTTTAAGGAGACAAAAATCGAAGACATATTCCCTTCAGTAGGTTTGCAGCACCAATAATACGGTCACTCCAATAATGGCATCTTGTAGAAATTGTTGAGATGTGAGACACTAAAATAGTCCCACATTGGAAAAACTATGAGAAAAACTATGAGAGGTGCATGGGTATAAGATACAAGATAGGCCAAATCTCAACAGGGCTTAGTATTATTGTTGGAACCCACTTATATCAAAAGTACACTCATATAAATAAAATATATATAATCGCCCCCCCCCCCCCCTTCTACTTTAAATAATCAAAATTCTAATATGGTATCAGAGCAAATGGCTCGATCCAAAATCTAGACAATACATCTGAGAGAAGCAGACTACAAGCACCACAAAAAATGCCTTAACAACAAGGCTTGAATTTTATTGTTGGAACCTACTTATATCAAAAGCTCGTGTACACATATAAATAAAATATATAGAATTGCCCCCCCTCCCCTCTCAGCTTTAAATAATCAAAATTCTAACAGTAATATATATATATATATAGATGATCATATGTTATTTTGAGGCCAAACTTTTTAAACACACAACCCCATGTTTTTCACCGATCAGTACCGGTCGTTTTGATCTACTTGTATTAGAGATATTATATATAAAGTTTCATTAAATTTGGAGGCCTTTGACATATCAATCAAGCGATCTTGATTTTTATGTATCGTAAAACCGTCGATTTTTTAGTCTATGGATTAGTTAGAGGTCTCCAAATCTCGTATAATTTGAAACATAACCTATCTAACATGTGTAGATCGTGGATCGGCAAAAAACACAACGTATTGTGAGTTTGAAAAGCAGACCTCAAAATAAGAAATGCGACCGGACCTCATAAGTTCAGCTCCATAAATATATATATATATATATAATGAAGCATGTTCAAAGATAAACAGAGCAGAATGGACGAGAAGGATTCATATAGCCAACCCTAAAATTCTGGGATGAAGGCTTGTTGTTGTTGTCGTAGTTGTTGTAAGCATGTTCACATAATAAAAATTAAACACCTAATAATTATCAAGAATGCACTATCTTCAAAACAGTCAGTCGGCGTTAGAAAATATACGCTTTCAACTACAATTACTTGCGGATAGAAATGAAAATGAAGTAACATGGATAGATACTTTACCAATACTATTTTGAACTGCCTTGCTGAACTATCCAAGATAAAGATATGCTCAAGTTTTGTCTCATGCATCAATTTAAGAAACACCTGCATTCAAATTTCCTTTATTAAATCAGACAGGTGTACTTAAAAACAACAGTAAAAATTTGGCAAACCAACCTGATGTGGCTTAAAACTGTGGCCAAGAGGAGTGGTTAGCTGGAAAGATAGCAGCAGCTTTTGCAAGTGGTTTGCTGATAGTGACAGAGTGTTGTCACTTGATAAATCTAATCTGCAAGGGAAATGAAGCAAAAACATGAGCATATATGACGTAAACTGAATCTCAACTACTGTGAAACAATGTAAGAATTTTTTTGATATTTTTTTCTTTTTTTCCAGGGAAGGGGAAAATGTAAGATTTTAGCTAGGATAAATGTGAGAACAGGGAACCTAAGGTCCGGTATTACAACAATAACTCTGAGCTAATAGATCTTTAAGTGGGTACACTTTGGCTGAAAAAGAAAAAACAGCAAAAGAAAGTAAAAGGATATCAAAATAGGGATGACAAGAAACTAACAAACTTGGATATTGAAAGAAATCTTCAGTTTGAAAATAAAGTTAGCTGCGGGTTAAGGCCCAGGTTACCAAATAGATCAAAAATCATCAGCCATAGCATTGCCCTATGCCGATGCATCCAATCAAACATGCCATGCAAGTGTCAATGTCACCCTGCTTGTTCAGATTGTAGAGTTCTGACACTTTAGCTACCAAAAACTCATCCCACAGTATGCAAGTGAGGATTGCAGATACAGAGATGTGATTTTCTTGTACTAGGATCCCTCTACAATGACAAACTTGAGTTTTAATACTGATTTGGTATTTACATTCTCTACTCTAAATTATAAAAAGAAATGGTAAATATTATTGCAAATGTGTAATGATGTAATGTATGCTTCTACTCCTTAATTTATTTCCCTCCGCTACTATTAAAACAAAATCCAAGTAAGTTCTATGCAGGGAGAACTAGTCTTACTTTTGCAATGTCTCGCCACTGCTGGCATCACTGTTCAAAATTGCAATTTCTGCCTTGTCAATTTTATTGGTTCCTGTGAGAAGGGCAGATTCTCTTGTCCGTCCTCCAGTAGCATAACCATTAACAAGCTCAGGATCATGAAGCGAAATCTGCAAATGGATGAATTATGCCACCTTGTTAATAAAGTTAAATTGCCGATCATTTGAATAAAGAATACAATCCAGAACAAAATGGCATCACCAAGCAACCTCAAAAACTAAAGTGTATTTTCCAATATCCAGTTTCAGTGGTTGGATATCCAGGTAATGAAAGCTGTTTTCTGGGTCAAATTGGAGCTCCTGTAACTCAAAACAACAACAACAATCCACAAAAATAGAAGGAATTAATATTACATGCTATTATTATGGTGTTAGTTGTGGCATGGCATCGAGAGAAGAAAATATCCAAGAAATCTCAAATGAAGCTGATAACCATCAAGCAAATGCAATAATTTACCTGTTTCTCCAAAGCAGAGTTCCCCGAATTAGAACTCACAGCTTCAACCAGACTTACTGTTAGTGGAGGTGCAGTAGAACCAAAAACTGTAGTCACCTCAACCTATAAAGGAAATATGACAACTAATCAAGAAGTATAAATTAAACAAAAGTTCTAAACTAATTTGTGTGTAAAAAATTCCTTTTATAACGTGAAAGTTTTGTAATAGAACTCAACAGTAGAAGCATCAAAATAGTGGCACACACTAAATCCATCATAATCACTTTAGCTTTTTTAGGCCATAGCTCAATATTTTTAAGGGATAAACCCACTTTGTGATCATCGGAATGCAGCAAGTTACAGATCAATGAAAGTGATATACCGGTGATGAAAGAAAATGAGTATAATATTGGATAAAGGTAAAGAAGTAAAAAGGATTCCATGCAAACTTCTTGTTACAAAAAGCAATAAAGATGGCAGCCCTGAAATTTTGTGTGAAGTAACCAAGTGACAGGGCCAGTTCCCATTCAACCTACAGGTAACAGAGACATTAGAGTAAAAAATATAAGCTGTTCATAGCAACTCTCCAGAAATTATAAATTGTGTACAACTGGCATTTATCCATAATGCTTCAAAACCCAAGTATGCAAACTATCCCTACCTAGATCTACATCTTCAATAGAACAGGCTAAAAGCATGCTATAATCAATCTATAAGCAATAAAGGGGAAGAAAACAGACCATATATACCGTAATAAGATGGGAGATTAAATCATTAAAAGCATAAAGTGGATGATACCTTGAGCTGGTCCCCTGAGGTTAGTGAAAGCACGGTAGATGGAAGTGAAAGAATGAGTGGAATGGCAACCCTGCATCAGGGGAAACAACACATCATTAAACAATTACATGAAAAAGTAAAATTTAGCAAGGTATTTACTTCTATGAATTCATCAAAAGAACATCTTTCGCGTGAATATCAAAAGCATGGAAAGCATAATGATCTGAGGCAAAATTAATAACAAGAATGCTGCAAATTATAAGTGAATCCCATACAATTAGCAATCAGAGAGCAAGTGTCGAACTCAGTAAACTAGAAGCGTGAAGCCAGGAATGAGTCGAGCTAGGCATCTAGCAAGACTAGCATAGAAAATTTGTTATAAAGAGAAGTGCGCAAACCATCAGACTTGAGGTAAAATTTAGGGAATATTGTTCAGACCTCTGCCCCTGGCAAGGGTTCTATATTGTGTTTGTGCACGTGCGTGCAAAGTGGCCCTAAGGTGACTCCTTAGATATCGGCATTAAATAGGATGGTGGACCATCACGATGGAATAAATGGATGATCACCGTTAGTCGTGATCCCCATGTCCTAAATTACTTTTCTACGAATTTTGTTTTGCATTTTTAACATCTATAACCCATGCATCAAGTGGACGAAAAATTAAAGGTGTTTCAATTATATAACAAATAAGAACATTTAATTGATGGTCAAAATAAATTTAAATCGCATGATATTTTTTATCATGATTATTTTAGGACATGGTGATCATCATGGATGGTTTGGATCATCCATTGGGATGGCATAATGTATATAGTATGTTATTTAGGATAAAGCCTTAGGTAGTTACCTAAAATAATCACCTTAGAGACTGTTGGGATCGAAAATTGCACCACGGTTGACCAAGTCAAAGTCAAACTCAACCCCAAGCCAAGTGGGCCCATGCCCAGGTCGAGTCCGAACATGAAGCGGCCGGCCCTCCTCCATGCCAAAATAAAAAGTCATGTAATAAATAATTTTTATATAATTTTTTATGCATGAATGTAAACAAAATGCACATAAAGCCAAATTTTTGTAAGCTCATGGGTTATGTGCAAAAAGAAATAGCACATAAGCCATGGGATAGACAAAATGCCATTTTGTAAAGCCCAAGGGCTCTATGTAAATGTGTCAGCCTATAAGAGGCAACATGATGAAAATATCTAATATACAATTTTCATTCCCCCAAAACCTAGGGTTCTTTGTGCCTCCTGCTCCTTCTCCAAGGTTCTAAACCTTCTCATTTCTTTTGAATTAAATCAAGAGTTTTACTCTTTCTTTTTCAAAACTAAATAGTTCTCCACCACGAAACCCACAAAGGGGAACTCAGATCTCCCATCAGATCTCAAAAAGAAGAAAACTTTAAAATCTTATACTTCTTGTTCTTCAAGATCCAGCCAATAGAGGAGGAAGAATGAGACTCATCTCCAAAAAATCCCATCTAAGGAAGATCCAGAGCCAAAGGAAGAAACAAAGAAGCCCGCTTTGATTATTTCTAAAACTTTTTAAGAGTTTAACTCCACAAATCGGGAGCACAGCTCCCAGTGCAGAGACCAAAGTCCCCTTTCTGTTTGACGCCCAGCGTCCAGCGCCCGGGGCGCTTGCGCCCACGCGCCGAGCACGTGGTGCGCCCAGCGCCCGGGGCGCTTACGTCCACGCATGGGCGCCCGAGGCGCTTGCGCCCACGCGCCGACACGTGGTGCGCCCAGCGCCCACGCGCCGAACACGTAGTGCGCCCAGCGCCAGAGCGCTCGCGCCCAACGCCTAGTGCGCTAGCGCCTACGTGTCATGCACGTGAGGCACTGGCCCCCCACACATCCTTTGGATGCCCTTTCCCTTTATATGTATATATATATATATACATATACACACACATACTCCACGACACCGTCCTCCGTTAGGAAAATTTTCTAACGTGACGTTGCCCCGCACCCCGAAGGGGGCTGCTAGCCCCCTTGACCACCAGCCCGCTATCCGAGTAGCGGGACCCCTGTAAAAACTCTGCGGGGCCCCCGATATATCCAATACCCCTTCAAAACACGACACTGCACATTGAGTTCGCATGACCAGTTTAACTCGTTAATCAGAGGTTCTCTCGCTCCAAAGGCGGAGGTAATTAACGGCAGCTTAGTCCACGGCTGCCGAAGATTCAGATCCCCGCAATCATTAAACCCCTGCCTGCCCTAGGCAGGGGAAATCTGTAATGCGCCTGACAAGCGCGCGCGTATTCCCATCTCAATGGGGTGACGAAAAACACCCTACAGATTCTGGCACGTCCGGTGGGACCAATCTCTCCTCCCATATTTCGGGTTAAATGTTCATGCGAACTCAATCAATATACATATCTATATTTATACTAAAATAATGCCCTTTCATGCAGATTTTCAAGCAATCACCTTTTAACGATATCTCCGAAGATGAACTCAGCTCCCATCTCCTACACAATGAAGATGGACGCCAGGACGGTCCTTCCGGCCAGACTCGGGCGACAATGGGAAGAGCCGCCGCTACCATTCGGTTCTATCATGTTCATGTCAGCTAATGTCATCCCAGTTTCTCAAGCCCCGGTGACAGACAAACCGGTCTCGAAAGGCAAGAGGCCAAATGTGGTGGTCTCGAAGGCGTCCCAACTCAAACGCAAGTCGGTGGTTGAGCGGCTCTCTTTGGCCCCAGCTGGGGGCAAGGCCATCAACACCAACAAAGCAACAAGGCGTCTCGAGCAAGCTCTGGCGGTGCCCCTGACAACTGCTCGATCGGGTGTCTTCTCAATGCTCCCCGCTAATCGACTCACGGTGGCTTCCCAGGAAATAGATGCCCGCCAAGCCCTTAAAATTGAGAAGCTAAGGCAGAAAAGGCTTAGATATAGAGCCAACAAAAGGGCTAGGGCTCCTGCTAGGCTGAACCTCATGAGGTTCGAGGAACAGGGTTTCCCCGCCAAAGATGAGGAATTGGCTGGATATATGGTCCACACTGTCTACATGGTAGGCACGTGCAGCAAAAGCAAGGATGGGGCCAACACATCTCAAATCCAACCTGGTGTGAATATAGCTGTCACTTCTCAAGACCAGCATCCTCCTGAAGGAGATGAAAATGCTCCAAGTGAAGCTGATAAGCAGAGAGATCTCTCAGCTCATGAGGAGTCGGGCTCGGAAAGCGAAGCTGAGCCAACTTTCCATCCTAAGACCGCAGAGCAGCAACTTCTCCAGCAGCTCCGAAAGCAACTCAGAAACAAAGACAAGGAGATGGCCGAGCTCTACTTAAAAATTGACGACTTGACAAACGTCGTCTTACAACTCACGGCCCAACTTGCCTCTCAGCCGCCCAATCAAGCGCATAGTTCTACTCATGGACCGGGAAACGGTGTCCCGAAACAGCCAGCACCTATTCCCTCAAATCCGAAGGTGGGCGGACCGCACGAAAGTCAGTCACATCCTATCTCGGGAAATGTCTTGACTACCGATGACAGCAAACCGCTAACTCAAGATCAAATCATGGATTTGGTTGCTAACAAAGTCAAAACATTGGTAGCCGAAGCCGGAAAGCAAAACGATGTCAGCAATAGCGGAAGACCATATCCTGCTCGGTACAATCTTGTGGAGTTTCCCACTGGCTATGTCGTTCCCAAATTTGAAAGGTTCGATGGGATGGGAAATGCGAACCGGCACATTGCCCAATTTAAAGCATCATGTGCTAACACTGGGGGCAACGATGCGCTCCTTCTCTACCAGTTTGTCAATAGTTTGATCGATTTTGCTTTCGATTGGAATGCAAGCATACCGGATGACTCGATCACGACGTTCGCTCAAATAGAATCCATGTTCAAGCAAAGATTCATGAGTGTCAGCGATAAAAATCACCTTTGCCGACCTTATAAGGATCGAGCCAAAGAACAACGAGAGCAACATGTATTTTATAGTCCGATGGCGCAATCTCTCTATCAAATGTGAACCGCCGTTGGAGCAAGACCAATCCGTCAGTCTTCTTATAGAAAATCTGAAGGACTGGATGAAACCTTTCCTGTACACTGCAGGCCTTAAAACATTCCAAGAGCTGACCAAAAAAGTCCAAAAGTTGGAACGCTCAAAGCCCGAGTCCGCTCAGGATCTTCAGTTCACAAACAGACCGAAACCTTAAAGGGACGACAACCGAAAAGGCGGAAGTTCTAACAACGACGATTCTCTAAATAAGCAGAGAGCGGGCGGAGCAAAAACTAACAAATCTCGAGAGCCAACTTTGGAGGAGAGAAGAAATAAGGTCTACTCATTCCGAAGGAACAAGGTTCACAAAATTTTTAAAGATGCTCTGAAGAATGGCCTGCGGCTACCAGAACCAAAAGGGCTAAGTGAAGCGAACAGGACTGATCATCCCAACTTTTGCCCATACCACCGGGTGCTGGGACACACTATTGAAGACCGTTGCGTCTTTAAGGATTGGGTCGAGAAACAATACAAGGCGGGAGAAATATCATTGTCCCCTGGCGTGTTAACAAATAATCAAGCTGCGACCGCCAATTTCATACAAACGGGGACCGAAGCCCTGCAGGGAACTGATTCTCTCAGACATCTGCCTTTCTCTTAAAACAATCGACCACCACGTCATTAAACTGGGAACAATAGACCGCTAAGTCTTTAAACTGGGAACGGCCGACCTCTAAGTCGTTAAACTGGAGATGTAAAAGTGTGCAAATAAAAAAAATGTGTACATAAAAAAATATATACATATATATGTATATATATGTATATAAATAAAAAGCCGAAATGATTGGGCAACTCGTAATAAAAATCAGCGAGTAAAATAAAGATGAAAAGTAAAGCCGAAATGATAGGGCAACCGCGAATAAAAGCCGAAATGATAGGGCAACCGCGAATAAAAGCCGAAATGATAGGGCAATCGCGATCTTCGCGATAAAAAAAGCTGAAATGATAAAGCAATCGCGGTAAAACAAAAAAAAAACGGCGAATGATGAGTCGCTCCTGGTACCATATTCCAGTGCAGCGATGCAGACGCCAACAAAAATCCAGTTTCCCAAAATTCTTCCGGCCCTACGGTTAGTCCCCAAATTGACTACCGTATACAATCCACGGGCTCAAATAATTCTCAGTATACCCATGCCCCACCGCAGTCACCAGTCCAGCGACCGGTCTTCGCCCTTGGAATTATGCTCCACTGGAAAGACCCACTCATGTGTCCTCACGATACATGAGGAGAACAAATCTTCGTGGGATCCTTACGACTCATGAAGGAAAAACACACTTAGGAGTCCTCACGACTCCTAAGGAGAAAATACACCTACGGGATCCTTACGACGGAGGAAATGCTTTTATGGGACCCTCACGGTCCATAAAATTGAAAAGCCTTAGGTGATAGGGATCTAAACCTGTCTCGTAAGTCATCGCTTCTCAACCCCCAAGTGGCGAATGATGAGTCGCTCCTGGTACCATATTCCAGTGCAGCGATGCAGAAGCCAACCAAATTCCAAACCCAAATCCTAAACGGCGAATGATGAGTCGCTCCTGATACCATATTCCAGTGCAGCGATGCAGACGCCAGCCAAATTCCAAATCCAAACGGCGAATGATGAGTTGCTTCTGGTACCATATTCCAGTGTAGCGATGCAGACGCCAACAAAGTCCCGAAATGTTTCCGGCCCTACGGTATAAGATTATACATCCTGCAAAACCGTATACAATCCACGGGCGTAAAACGATCCCAATCTCTCCTAAGTCTTACCGGCGAGACCACATTCAAAGTCTCACCGGTGGTGAAGGAAAAAAAAGAAAAAAAAAAAAGAAGGTATGTCCACAAGCAAAATGGGCACGGATGAAAACCCGAAAGGGCACCGTGAGTAAAAGCAGCAGGACTGCCGGCGAGTTTGTGAAAACTCGAAAGAGCGCAAACTCATGAAAAAAAAGATGAAATGCACTTGCAAAGTCCTCTCGACTTTGTGAGGAGAAAATTCCTGCATGAGATCCTTACGACTCGCAAAGGAGCAACACACTTAGAAGTCCCCACGACTCCTAAGGAGAAAAAACACCTACAAGATCCTTTCGACTCGTAGGGAGAAAATGCTTTTATGGGACCTTTACGGCCCATAAAATTGAAAAGCCTTAGGTGATAGGGATCTAAACATGTCTCCTAAGCCACCAATTCCCAAATCCTTCCGGAGCAAATGATGAGTTGCTCCTGGCATTATTCCAGTGCAGCAATGCAGATGCCAAACAAAAACCAATTCCCAAATCCTCCCAGGACAAATGATGAGTTGCTCCTGGCGTTATTCCAGTGCAGCAATGCAGATGCCGACAGAAAATCAATTCCCAAATCCTCTCATGACAGATGATGATTCGCTCCCGGTACCATATTCCAGTGTAGTGATGCTGATGTCAACCCAAAACAGATCAAACCAACCAATTCCAACATCGACCTCTGCGTCAAACACAGACACTCCATGCCGGGAAAACGTCGACCAGCGACACTCCGCATCGGGAAAACGTCCAACGACACTCTGTAACGGGGAAACGTCAAGCAGACACTCCGTGCCAGGAAAACGTCCACCAGCGACACTCCGTGCTGGGAAAACGTCCAACAGCGACACTACGTACCGGGGGAAACGTCCAACAACGACACTCCGCCTCTGGGAAACATCAAGCAGACACTCCGTGCCGGAGGCACGTCGACAACAGACACTCCGTGCCAGGGACACGTCAACCAGCGACACTCCGTGCCGGGGACACGTCAACCAGCGACACTCCGTCTCGGGGAAACGTCCAACAGCGACACTCCGTACCGGGGAAACGTCAAACAGACACTCCGTGCCGGGGGCACGTCGACAGCAGACACTCCGTGTCGGGGGCACATCAACCAGGGACACTCCGTGCTGGGGAAACGTCTAACACAGACACTCCATGCCGGGGAAACGTCGACCAGCGACACTCCGCATCGGGGAAACGTCCAACAACCGACACTCCGCCTCGGGGAAACGTCAAGCAGACACTCCATGTCGGGGGCACGTCGACAACACACTTCGTGCCGGGGACACGTCAACCAGCGACACTCCGTGCCGGGGAAACGTCCAACACAGATACTCCGTGCCGGGGAAACGTCCAACACAGACACTCCGTGCCGAGGAAACGTCCAACACAGACACTCCGTGCCAGGGAAATGTCGACCAGCGACACTCCGTATCGGGGAAACGTCCAACAACCGACACTCCGTCTCGGGGAAACGTCAAGCACTCCATGCCGGGGACACGTCGACAACAGACACTCCGTGCCGGGGACACGTCAACCAGCGACATTCCGTGCCGGGGAAACGTCCAACACACACACTCCATGCCGAGGAAACGTCCAACACCGACACTCCATGCCGGGGAAACGTCGACCAGCGACACTCCACATCGGGAAAAAGTCCAACAACCGACACTCCGCCTCGGGGAAACGTCAAGCAGACACTCCATGCCGGGGGCACGTCGATAACAGACACTCCGTGCCGGGGACACGTCAACCAGCGACACTCCGTGCCGGGGACACGTCCAACACACACACTCCATGCCGGGGAAACGTCGACCAGCGACACTCCGTGCCGGGGTCACGTCTACCAAATCACTCCGGGCCAGGGAAACGTCTACCACGGACACTCTGTCTCGGAGAACGCGTTAAGCGTCGACCGTCCATGTCGTAAAAAGGGCAGTGCATCCCAAACAGTGGGAACCAAAACAAGTCGCCTCCACGCGAAAGAAGATCCATCAATTTCATGCACACGACCCACATATGTGGTGTGCATTTATTGATGGGGGCACTTTGTTGAGATCGAAAATTGCACCCCGGTTGACAAAGTCAAAGTCAACCCCAAGCCAAATGGGCCCAAGCCCAGGTCAAGTGGGCCCATGCCCAGGTCTAGTCCGAACATGAAACGGACGGCCCTCCTCCATGCCAAAATAAAAAGTCATGTAATAAGTAATTTTTATGTAATTTTTTATGCATGAATGTAAACAAAATGGGCATAAAGCCAAATTTTTGTAAGCCCGTGGCTTATGTGCAGGGACACTTGTGTGCGTGCGTGTCTATAAACACATAAATGCATACACATACATGTTTATAGTAATTATCCAGTGAGCCATCATTCTTGGGTAAGACAATGAGGCAGAGATTATTGTTCGTTTGATTAACAGATAGCAGAATGGATGACCTAATTATTTGGGTATAAATTATAGCTGTTATTAACATTCCAAATAAAACTTCCTTGATACTTATAGATTGATTCACGCCCGATATCTTCATAACAAAACTTTCAAATGATTCGATAAAGTTTTATAGGTTTTAGGTTTCTTTTCATGAATCCATCCTCCTTAGTTAATGCTTTGAAAGCCTCTCAGATGAACCCTTCAAATATTCAATGAGTTTATCAGAATTCCACCTTACAAGAACCTTTAGGCGTTAGTGAAACTATGACGAATGTAAAACATGGGTATTCCTTTCCTCCGGATTCTATATCACTACATCCATATGATAATCTATAGCTCGCAAATTGTAATCGTGAATTTGCAAAATCTGCAGAGGATAATGAGCACGTTCACCAAATTCTAATTTCACCATAGCTAAATAGAATAGAATTAATTGCTTAGTAAGTTCCCTAGAATACTATCCTTCGGTGTGCCTGATGTCTCGCATTGTTTTTTTTTCCATTACGAAGGTCCACAGTTTTGGTAAACCTATAATAGGAAAGTCATGAACAGAGGAGTAATCTTAAGATATAGTATAAGAAACATACTTATTGTCTTCCAAACAAGATAACGAGTCTATTTGACTGAACAAGTCTTTGGTGCTGCCAGGAATTCCTATGCTGAGAAAGAATTTTGCCAAACCTTGTATTTTATCCCCTGGAATCTGCACATTCACCTTTCAAAAGTCAATATAACAAGCAGATAATGCATAAATTTGCACCAAAACATAATTGAAGTGCTTCTGGCATTCCATAACTTACAGCTATCTTCCCAGAAACAGCTGAAGAAAAAGCAGTGATACCACGTATTACTGAGGCCGTAGTTGTTAGCGGGGACTTGTACTCATTAGTATGGACATGCTTCTCTTCAAAATATAAGGTATCATCATCTGAAATAAGCCATGGAGTTGCACAAAATATAAATATTTGAACAAGGAACAATTCATTTACAAAGCATCAAACTTAGAAATAAGGATAAACTTCATTATTCGTATAGGCTAGTGTGGTTCATGATTAAGGCAGATATAATTCTACATATACTCTATATGAAGGAATCCAAAAAATAAAACAAACCAATTTTAGAAGGGTCTTTTTAACCTAATTCATAATCAGTCTCATTATGAATAGTTACAAGTGAAACACAATCTACAGATAAAAACTACAATTATTTGTTTAGTAAAAAACCTGTGAAAGGAACCTTTCGGAATTAGGTTGACCAGTACATTTTAAGAGACCACTAGAAAGAGCATAAGTTGAGTACAGGTCACCAACGTGTCTGAAGGATTTTCTGCTCTATAGGAGAGGATGGACAATTTCATCTTATTTATCGCAAAATGAAAATGAACATAGTGACTAATAGACCCAGCATGTACAGGTTTCTAGCACAAAAAAAGGCTTGCCAGATGCATCATTAGATTATATCAGCAGTAATTATCAATCCCAAAAAAACAGAATTAATAAATCCTAAATTTCATGTAAGAACAATGATAAGTTCTACTTTTAAAAAAAAGGTTTTATGGGGGACGGGCTCTAATTTTTGGAGCCCTGCTCTTCTCTCAAATAAAAAGTTCTACTTTTAAAATAATTAGTTTTTAGAACATTAGTAAGCCATCGGGCTGAAAGGATTTCCACAAGGATCAATAATCTGAACACCTACACAACATATAACAAGAAGTTTCATTTGAATTTTGAAGGAGTTCTTGCAGCATAAACATTAATGGCTAGACAACAATCATAGTATATTGTCTTCAAAATATAGTAGGCTCCATCCATAAGGACTTCATCAGTGAACCAAAATGATTATTTCGAACTCACACAACATTGTCAGACAGACGGACAGTATCACTATCAGTTTAATTTGAAAGAAAAACTAGAAGAAAAAGAGGATAAGATGCTCAAATAAATAAGAAGCTAAGAAAAGTGCAAGAACATAAAGAATTGGTATACGTACTATAGCTTTTAATGCTATCAAACAGCTTCAGAATATCTTTCTTCACAACCCCAATCTGCCAATAAGGAGAAGACAGCATTAGAATGTAAGAGAGCTATGGTAAAGGTGCAATCAGAGATACTGTTGAAGAGTAAAAACTAAAGTGCATTAAGGGAGCAACAGATCACTGATGAAAAAAGTCGGCATATACGGAACTTATAAATGTACATTACACATTGGAATGAGCAACTAAGCAAGATTGACAAATAACAAATAATTTCTACACACAGAATCATTAAAGAAAATATTAAAAGCTGATTTGTTAACATCAGTCAGGGAAAAGTTGTGGGTACTCTAGCATTATTCATAAATTTAAAAAATCCAGCCATAAACATAAGATTGTGAAGATCCAGGTAACCATCAATTTATACAACCTCAGCATCAAGCAACCACCACAAGCAATCTTATGACGACTACATTTTACTATCCTTAAATAATTCATCTCCATAATTCATCGCTTATGACAATTTAGCACATTATCACCCTCCTTGGGGGGAAGAACTCAAATGTTTGTCGCAATCTAGCATATTAGCTTATTGTATTTTCCAACAAAAAAATTAAATGAATAAGGTTCATCCTTCAAATGCTTGTTAAACACTGAGGAAAGATGAAGAAACAAAGATAAATTCAAACAGAAAAATGAAAGAAATGTACAGAACAAAACAAGTGATTTGTGTCCATTAAGTTAAACTGAGGCAAGCATCCAATGTTGGATTATGAACAAAATCATGACGCACAAGTATAAAAAAATAAAAATGGTCCAGTTTGGTTCATGTGTCTGTGTGCAATGTTTCAATAAAGCTCGGAACGTACATGCAGTGATGAATACACAGATAAGTTGGACAAGTTAAGTGCACTATCATGCAACCAAAAAGGGATATGAACATAAATGGACGTGACTCTGCACTTGATGCTTGCACAATGGGGAAACAAGATAAATTAATCTTATTTACTGCCACTATATGAAGCATCTCACACTCTTCAGGTATATATCAGCAACCATCCAAACAGGAGCCAAGATGCCGGAACAAATGTTCGAGAACTCGGATTCGGATTCGGTCTCTCAAAATTTTATTAGTTTCGGTGGGCTTCGGTTAGTTTCGCTAATCTCGGTTCTGATTTCGATTTCGGTTTTAATGATAATACATACATGCAAACGTATATAGATATATTAAATTTACAGTTCTATATCACAAGACAATGATCCTAGTGTTTAAAAAATCCAGCCAGAACAAGTCCTAATGCAAAATATATCGCGGTGTACTTAGATAAGTATTGATATAGGGTTTTGGTTCACTTTTGTAGCCTTCGGATTAAAATAACTTGACCGGCCGTACTATAAATGAAAGCTATGGTCCCAATCTTGGGCATGCACTTGGTCCAAAAAAAAACTTACGGATCGCTAAAAGACGTTTCCAGCTTATTAAAATAGGCATGACCAACAGTTTCTCAATCCCCCTCACATTTCTCCCTCTATTACCATCAACCCCACTGGTTTTCTTTCTTCTAGTATCTTTCTCAATAGTCAAGATCCATCGTCTTCGGCGACCAACCAGCGACTACTCACCATGAAAATACATCCGATCTAACGAACGATGAAGGCCTATGGTGATCACGATGGCAGCGAAAACAGTAAAACAAGGTTATTTTAGGTTTTCAGCCGAAATGATATTGTATGGTTGGTTTCGTATCGGTCTCCACCGAAAACCATACGAAACGACTACATTTCAGTGATTTCGGCCGAAACCTCAAACCACCTTATATCATGGCCTCAGCCATTTAAAGAGTGGTGATATGTGCATATATAAATTCAAATGGCAAGGCTTGTGATATTGAAGATTAGCGATGGAAATTATGATGCTATTTCGTTATAAAAAGCTGAAATTAGTATGAAGATAATACATCTAGCGAAGGCATCCTCATAGACAAACATGGCGTACGCATATATACAACTAGATTTATTGAGACACCCAAAAAATTATGCTATTCATTTTGAAGATGTAAATCTCCATTCAGAAGGCAGTCTATGGAATTTGCTTCAAAATGATATTTTAATGTCAAGTCACTGTGAGACGCTGAACATTGACAAATACCAAGCAACAAAAAGATGATACACTGAGTCTCTGAGAGGTCAACTGTATAGCCAATCCATCTAGAAAGGTAAATTGTGTCGTTATGTCATACATTAGAAAAACTTAATATGTAATTCCTGCACCTTATATGAAAGAATTGATAGAAAAAGAAGAAAGTACACCAACTTCAGACCATAGATTGGGCAGCACCTTTACCATTTTGACTCTTAAATTTATTGCTATAGCAAGATTTAGGCTTTTCTTGATAGGATGCAGGAATGCTTACAGTTAAGATCAAGGCTGAGGGTAACCATTACAGATGGCTTGAGAGTTATAATTCGTAGCCTATACATCTTATCAACTTTATAAACATTGAATTAAAAATGTCACCAGTACCATGTTTTCTATGGAAATTTTTAGTGAGACTGAGTTTTCAAGGTTCAATTTCTCAGGCCCAGTCATTATCAGACACCATAAACCAGCAACCTCAATTTCATCTCTCATGCACATTTTCGCATCTTATAAGTTAGCGTCTCTGCATGATTTGACAAATTCACAACTTGGTTTGAAGAAAGCTGAACCACATACAAAATTCCTATCTCACCACCAACTTTATGAAGCATTGTTGCTCAATGACTTATCTTAAATAATCAATTTTTTGGCCCCATAAAAGGGAAAACGACATGGTTCACGATCTTGAAAGTAGAATTGCATTGCAAGAGGAAGCCTGGTGCACAATTGTGCAAAATAAATTAGCTTTACTTCCGTGAGAAATTGTAAGAAGTGGCATATTAACTACCAAATGCATTGATGCGTTAAACTACTATAATTTTTACAAATATATTTGTGAAATTTACTGTGTAAAATGCATTTAAGCCACCAATTCAACATCATAAAAAATGGAGGAAACAACTTCCTGGTTCATTATAGCAGGTATTGCTAAATCTAGCAGAATGCAGCATAAAATTAAACAAGGCATTCAGCATAGAAAGCTAACCATTGACTGATCCACCTCTGAATCTGCCAATGAGACCACTCCTGCAAGTGTTTCAAGTGCTATCCCTGCAACCACATCAACAAGAAGAACAATTAGCTGACCAAGACAATTGTAGCTGCTCTGAGAACACTACACAGGATACATTTCAAACCATGTAGGGTGCAACAACATTCACAAGAAACGTTATTAGCTGGTATAGATTGCGTCCAGTACACATTCATTTTACACACAACTCCCAAGAAAGAGAGAACCATACCGGCAGCATAAGTACTAGATTCAGCACCACTGGAATCATATCTCCATCTTCCATCACTTTGACTGAGAGCCTGAGAAAGCGAAAACTTCTTCTTTATATAGAAAGCTAGTAAAAGAGCAAAAAGAAAATTCAAATTGAAACTGTAGGATAATCACCTTTATGGAATGAAACACGCCATTGGCATCGGATAGTATCACATCAGAACCTTGATTCTGCATCAAAAATGTAAATGAAGATTCAATCATGTTTATGAAGTTTCAGATCAAATATAAGGCAAAAAATGCATGCAACTCTTCCACAGCAATTCGGAACAGCCCGATAACAAACCCTGCCTTAATCTGAACCAAGCCTCCAACAGAGTAATAGAAATCCAACAATGAGTCCGCATTCTTTACAGCAGCCTGAAGCTTAGATACAGTCTCCTACAAAAAGAAGAATGCAAAAAATTTCAAAAACATACATCAAGTGTTTTTAAAAGAACCTCCTTTTCTTATTTTCACAAAAATACCTCAAAGGTTTTTGCGTCAATCTGGCATCCCAGGATGCTATTCACTCTTAGAGCATGAAACAAGTCTTTTATCGTCGAATCTGGCGACCCTAGCTGCTCCACAACAAGTGGGCAAGTTGCACTACTCACGTCAGCAACTTTTTCAAGCCCAAGAATCTGAAAGGTTCTTAGTGCTTCATAAGCTTCTTCTAAACTGCAATACCACAAATTAACAAAAATCACATCTTTTTTTGGTCCTTAAAAATTAATGTAAATAAATCAATTTAAACATTAATGGATCGAAATATTCATGTAGATGGAAATTGACACCTTGATCCTTAATATATAGCATCTATTCTAAAATTCTTAGATTTTGATGAAAATCAAATCATAAAACCTGCAAATTGAATAAACGACAGGTATCAAGGAGATGTGAAGCAAATGAATCAAAGCTGAAACCTTTGATAGGATCCATCGAACAGCTCCAAAGCAGCGGATCGGTGAGCGTCAGAGATGGGGAGAAGGCTGGCGGATCCTTGAAGGGATGGAGAGGAGCAGATCAGAGCAAGAAACCCTAGAATCCAAAGGGTTCTAGCCATTGGGATCGACGATTAGGGGAAATGGAGAGAGAGAGATCGGGAACTGATCGCTGAGTCTCAGAATCTAGGGTTTTCTTTTGTTCGCTGAACTATTGAGTCCACGCCGAAATCCACAAATCTTGCGGGGTTTATGCTCATACTTTGGGCCAGTATGGTTGCAGGATTATGGATTTGGATTTACTATTTGGGTCGTGGAATCCTAGGATTCCGTAATTTTATGTTTGGTTGATGGATTTAGATTTCTAAGATTCCTTTGTTTTTTATGAGGGCTCCATCACAAAACAAGGATTCTTGAATCCTAAAGATTTTCAAGAATTTTCAAGGATTTGGCACTATTCATTGTACTTTTAAATGGGACCCGTGTACTTTATTTATTTAACAATCATGTCTCTATCTATCTCTCTCTAAAATCCTCAAATACAAATCATACCTTTTTTTCACCAACCAAACAAAGATTACAAAGATCTACAAATCCAATACTAGGAATCCAAAACCAACCAAACAACAAATTACCAAATCCAGAAATTTCAACCGTACTATTTTGGAATCCAAATTCCATAATCCTGCAACCAAACAGGCCTTTACTTGCCTAGCAGAATTCACTGAAATCCGGTGACCTTTAAACATATCTATATAAAATGGACTAAAAATTAACATATTTTCGTTGCATCAAATATATATAGAGAGAGAATAACGGAGAAAAGAGGCCCTAGGAGGGATTTTCGTTAGACGGTATTGAAAAACTGCACACTCCGCCATTTTTTCCAACGATCGGCATCTATCATCATCATTTTTATCATCTAAGATGGGCATACAACGAATTTCATGTGATTCTTCAACTTTTTCACCGTTGAATTAGCAATGTAAAAAGTTTTATTGTCGGTAAACCGTTGGTTTCGCACCCACTAAATCAACGGTGAAAATGTGGTAGAATTGCATAAAATTTGGCGTATCCACATCTTAGATGATAGAGATGAAGATGATATATGCCGATCGTTGGAAAAAATGGTGGAGGAAAGAGGGGCGTCAAAAAAATACAACCTCCATCGTGTTTTCCGACGATCGGAACGCATCGTCTTCATCGTTATCATCTAAGATGTGGGTACACCAAATTTCATGTGATTCTGCAATTTTTTCACCGTTGATTTAGCAATGTAAAAAGTTATATTGTCGGTAAACCGTTAATTTTGAACCCACTAATTCAACGGTGAAAAAGTTGCAGAATAACATGAAATTTAGTGTACCCACATCTTAGATGATAACGATGAAGATGATGGGTGCCGATCATCGGAAAAAAACGATGGAGGTTGTATTTTTTCGACGGCATAGGAGGAAATTCCCTCCTATGGCATCTTTCCTCCATTATTCTCATATATATATATATATATATATATATATATAAGAAAGGAATTTACTCCTATAGCGACGATCGGTACCCATCGTCTTTTCCGACGATCGGCACCCATCGTTATCATCTAAGATGTACATACACCAAATTTCATGTGATTCCACCGCTTTTTCACCGTTGAATTAGCAATGCAAAAAGTTCTGTTGTCGGTAAACCATTAATTTTGCACCAACTAAATCAACGGTGAAAAGATGGTATAATCACATGAAATTTGGTGTATCCATGTTTTAGATGATAAAGATGGAAGTGATGTAGGCCGATCGTCGAAAAAAATCATGGAACATGTATTTTTCCGACGCCATAGAAGGAAATTCCCTCATATGGCATCTTTCCTCCGTTAGCCTCACACACACACACACACATATATATATATATATAAACACTTGGTACTTCTAATAGAGGTAGGATTTGATATATATATGCTTTCTAAGATATATAGAGCATGATAAGCAGTTCGGATTAGTGAAAAACATGGCGGGTTATAAGTTTGATAAGGAGTTGTCAAAGCCTCATAGGATCCCAACTTTGTCACGATCCGCAGGATACGGAACGTGACTGGCACTTAAATTACGAAACGTCTCAAGGCGTCCGTAAAATAAGTAAGCCAAAGCCCATAAATCAAAACCAAATAAGCAGAAGAATGAAGGAAAACCAATCAATTGAAAGCGAGTTTATCAAATAAGTCATATCAAGCCTTTTTAAAAACAATATCAATTTTTCCGAAAATTTCGGCAGAGTCTCCTTTATAAATACTGGCCCCTAAAATGGGTACAACAAGAATATATATGAATACAACAAATAAGGCATCCCCAAGCGGGAGCCAGCTCTTCGCCACAAGACGGTTACAAATCCCACGCAATGTAAATCAGCAATGTGCATAAATAAACATAAGAAGCACAAGTAAAACATCATGTCGACTCAAGTGAGCTACAAGCTTCAAAACTGCGAGTCCTAGCGTCACGAACGCTCTCTGGGAGTCAGTCGTGAGAGGTTGAGCTGCAGGTCTTGTCACGTCCCGAAAGTACGGAACATGACCGGCACTTAAACTACGAAACGTCTCGAGGCATACGTAATCTAAGTAAGCCGAAAACCAAGAAATCCAAACCAAGAAAAGTAGTAGAGTGAAGGAAAACCAATTTAAAATTAAGTAGTTTTAATAGCATAAGCCGAATTATGCGGTTTTAAAAACATCAAATATTTCCTGAAAATTTCGGCAGAGTTTCCTTTGTAAATACTGGCTCCCAAACGGGATACAACATGAATAGTATACGAAATCAATAAAAGGCATCACCAAGCGGGAGCTAGCTCTTCGTCAATCGACGGTCAGAACCACACAAGCAATATAATATACAACGCCAAGGGCGAGAATCAAAACTCAAAAGGAAACTCAAAACCACAAGAAATCCACAGAAATATAACGCGCGACTCTAAGGTCGAAAGAATAACATCACTGGTCTCTATCTCTGAAAAAAATACATGTTTGGTTGATGGAATTTACTGGATACAACTGAATAATATTATACAAGGTAATATGATGGGTACGATACCAATAAACCCACCTACTAGCAAGTCACCCGAACGAAACTGTGCCCGCAAAGACCTGTAAGAAACTGGGGCACAACGGGGGTGAGTTGCCAACTCGTGAATAGAAACATCTACGAACAGAAATCGCATGAACAACGCAATCCTAAGTCATACGATCATAATATATCCTCAAATATATAACCAGCAGCCTATAACAATGGCTAGGGTATACCTCCAAACAACGGTAATACCAAGTGCTCGTGTCAGTGCCTCAGATAGCAATATATCATATGGATGATGTATGAATGCATGAAAACAGAGTACATGTACTGAAGAAAATGCTTTCATAACTCAGTGAGATTTCTGTATTTTTTTAAAAATGAGGTATCATAAGGAAATCAGTATAAACCGTGTCTAGTATCGACACAAAAACATAAATCCACATATCTCAATATCTCAGGCTCCAGCTACCCGGACTGACCTGGATCATCAAATCTCAGTACCTCAATATCTCGAAATCTCAATGTCTCAAATCTCAATATCTAGGGCGCCGTCAGTCCAGACCGGCCCCTACCATCCATCTCAAGACTACGAAGGTATCCTCCGGATATCCGACGCGTCGGGTAAAATCACAGGTCGATAGTGCTCCCCTGCCAGGCTCAACGTCAACAACACGATCCTCTTTGCCCCGGGGTACGCACCGGGTCCACCATGTACCCGAAACGGTTCCTCCACTCCTCGAACTCGGGTCTCGAAATCCATCAGCAAACTCATGGTGGACGACTCATTCATCAAGGGAAAACCGCACTTTTTATTTAAAAAGAGAGAAAAGAAGCTTATATAAGTTTTGCGGTTTTCCCCAAAATCCAGAAAATCTCATGGAAATCCGAATCCAAATCATCAATAGCATGTAAAACCATAAATATAGGCATGAGAATCCATGAATGCGGCATAACAATGAATAACATTATGCATGAAGTGACAAGTAATAACTACTATCTAAGCTGGCATATAAGGCAAGTACACTAATATCATGCCAAACTACTAGCTAACAAGCTAAATCAAGCAATAATATTCTCTAAGTATACGTGACATGGCAATTACCGATGAAGATGTGTGTGAGCCGGAAAGTAAGTGTACGTGGTACATACGCATCATCGGTAATGGTGCTGGTGTCCTAACAGCATGATATCAACAATAGAATATGAATCATAATATAAGCATGCGATGCGGAGCGAACAACAATAATGAGCGGGAGCTAAATACTAAACAATGGTGCCATTTGAAATGACACGAATCGTGTGGTTTTGAAAATAAGGGCTACGGTGGTTTTAAGAAAGGATACGTCTTTTGAAATATCCGTAGATCCCTTGACCTGTCTTTTAAAATACCCACGATTCGTTAGTTTTGAAATAGGTAGAAATCTAATCTAGTCTGACAACTACACTAAACTATACGGTTGAACTAAAGGTAAGGAAACCGCCTAACATCTGAGTCGATACATATACATACCTGTATATATATTAGTCGGTGATCCCGCCTCAATAATATCATATCCGATACCATATCTATAATCAGACATCCCCAGTCAAAAGTGCGGATCAATCATCAATATATAGCTCGTACGTAAATCCGTCGTATGGCATCCCCAAATCTGGGTACGGGTCAATATCATACTCATCACACTGTTCATCTGGTATCCTCTTTATCAAGATCATCATCTGGGATACTGACCTACGTCTAGTACACTACCAATATCATCAGCACATATCATCAATAAGAAGGATACATCGCTCAATGCGACCCATTATAATTATCTTATCATATCATATCATATCTCATATCACGATCACATGTCAACCATTTTATATATATATATCACTATTCACATGGCATCGTCATCCAAAGACCCGCTATAACATCAGGACGTATCTCAAGTACGAATCTTGTCATATCACCGATCTCACGGCCTCAGCTCAAATATCACCGACTCATCTCAATCCCAAGTATCATCCTCAATCCAGTATATGAACACCCAGTCCCATACCCAGGTGAACACATAAATATAATCCCATATATGCACTTATGAAAGAAGAATGTATGCAAGTAGGGGTGGGTGTGTGCATGTGTGGTGCGACCACTACTCTAGGGTTTCACGACACTAAATCATCCAAGCACACCAAATATCCGTATTTATCATCAATAAACTCAAACAATATATATAATCAATATATGTGTGTATACGTATTCGTATACATCACCACGAACTGCGGGGTGCTATACGCTATCCACCCGTAGATATAAATCTACTCACCTGATCCTCGCTCGCCGATACCGACGTCGCCACGCGCTTGATTGCCGTCTCGAAGTCTACATGGGGTACCTACATATCATAACGCACCGTATCGCATTAAAACCAAATTCGAAATCGAAACGGCATACGAAAATCAAATCGGCACGCGTATCACGCATAGGTCAAAACATTATCGCCTACGCATGCAAGAATAGCCAAACCAACCCTCGATGTCGATGTACAAATGTCAAACCATCGAGAAAAACCCAAACACACTCATTTGCGCAATCACGAACACTAATTATAATATAAAATAGGTTAAAATTCACAAAAACCTCCAAATTCACCTTAAAAGCCATTTTTCCGAAAATCTAGCAAGCAAAAATTACCCGTTTTAGTACAAAACTCGACGTTTAAACAAATCTAGCGGCCATAATACTTATTAAATATCTTAAATAAGTCATAAAAACAATTTCCACAATTTAATCTCATTAAATTTCATTAACCTCAAAATTCTAGTTTACAATATACCCAAATTTTAACAATTTTATAGCAAAAATGCACAAACAACAATTTAGCTTGGATTTTCATGAACCAAAGGCATTAAACCACTTAATATAATATTTATAATGACATGAAACCTTGATTTGAATTTTATCTCACAAGAATATAATTATTTTAAAAACCTAGTTTACAATTTATATAAATATCACAATTTAAATCAACAAAAAGCAAATTAGCAACTTAATTTGATTTAGCAAAATATTAGTATGGCAAATACCTCCCACAACCATAGTCTCACAACACAAAACCCTAACTAGATTTTTCACAAACCCTAATCTAAACCTTCTCTTGCAAACCTACAACTTTCAATTAAACCGAAATTAAGCACCTAACAAGCTTCAATAAGGAATTTAAATCAAAAATGAACAATGGGTCAAAAGTTATACCTCACAACCATGAATCAAACTACAAATCTAGACCTCCCATTTGGAATCCTTGCACCAAGATCCATGCTAAAGAAGATGAGGGAAAATGGGTAGGAATCGGATTTGGATTTTAGCTTGATTTTTGAGGTATTTTGATGAATTTTTTTGAGGGAAAATGAGGGGAGAAGAGAGAAGAGGGGCTGCTGTTTTTGGGGGTCAGAAATTCGGCCAAAAATGTGGGGAGGGGTGAGGGAGGAGAGAGAGTGAGGTGGAGAAAGTGTTGAAAAAGTCAAAGTCTACCTTACTTCTTTCATTTTCTTTTCTTTTCTTTTCTTTTCTATTCAAAAAGGAGGTGATTGGAGAGAGAGAGGGGGGGCTGTTCAAGGTGGGGCCGGCCACATGGGGAGAGGGAGAGAGGGTGAGGTGTGGGTGTGTGGGTTAGGGAAAAAGATAAATGTATTACCCCAATTCCCATTAACACTAATTTCACCGAAAAAAGCCTTTTTTTCGATATTTTCTAAACCGTTTTGGCAAACCATTTCGTTTCAGAAATAATATTTTACATGGCAGTTTAGTGTATCATGAATTATAAAATTTGTATCAACCCATTCCAATTTGTAATTTTCCCTAATTAAATGTATTAGGGACGGCTTAAAATAATATTAAAATAATTAATTTTGGAAAAAATTTCAGAAAATTTGAAATTTCACCAGTGGCCCAATAAACACCAAATACTAGCAATTTCATAGCTAGAATATGTATATTTAATTTTATAATAAAGATATTTGTATTTTGACTTTTTACATAAAACCCCCTTATTTTACCGATTTTCCGAAATTTCACCGAAACAATTTTCAAAACGTTACAATCTTCCCCCCTTAAGAAAATTCGGTCCCCGAATTTAGATTAAAACTCCCCCCAAATACTGAAACATCTAAGCAAAACCATCAAGTCGTCGGGGCTCCGAAATCATAAATACATAAAACAAATCGTAGCGCAATGCATGCGCATGAAAAATGAGCATATAACTCAAAATCAAAAATCCGTCAAGCATCTCGCAATCATCAGAGTCATAGTAAAGACACAAATGTCAAATCCAATACAAAACCAATATGATATAACTCGAAACTATACACGTAAACATCATATCTATATATGTAAATATCTGAAGGAAATGTATGCCAAATCTCTTAAAGTCGCTGTGCAATGCGCATAACACTGCACAGTGGCGGACGTCTATCATAAGAAACTATATACATATATACCTTTGTTTGAAATGTACGTTCCACCGTTTTGGGAAACAATTTAGAAGGGTTTCCTTGTTTTAAACGTTTCGTGTCATCTCAGATACGTAGATAAATACTGAGACTATAGCTCGCTTTTGGAATTCCCTTCGATAGCTATCAATACATGCAAAATACATTCAGGCACTGTCCTCTGACTAGTCCTGCTCAGTACGAAAACACATAGCAAATATCATAAAAACGTACCGCTCCATAAGAAATCAATCCCAAAATATGCATATGAATACTACGTGTGTCTGGTGCGCACGGAAATCAAAATCCTTATATCATGCGCACAGAAACAACATCTAAGTGCATCGGGTGTGCACACAACATTTGTCATAGGCAACGTGTGTGCCTGACAGCAAAATCAGGTGCATCTGACATGCACGAAAAATCTCGATTTAGTGCATCTGGTGTGCACCAAAATCGCATCTCAAACATGCACTCAACATGCGCGAAAATCCAAGGCACGAAAACTATCTCAAGTGCAACAACTGTGCAAAAATCGTAAATACTCAGTAGGTGCAACCATGGTGCATGAAAACAAATATCGTGAAACTCAATCATCAAAATCAATCATGCGAATAGATCGCCCAAAATACCCAAAATCAAGTATGGCGGAATAGTCCCGCTCAAGCACATCCTCCAAGAATCTCTGGCCAACTGTCGTGGTCACTCATAGCATGTCTCGTCGACGATCCTGAACTCTGGCCTGCCGGTGTGCGTAACATGACCACTCCTGGGTCCAAGTCTTCTTGTAATTCATTCCAGAAAGGTCCTGTCGAAATCTCTCCCAAATCGCGTCTCTACCGAACTGTCCGGAAGTCATCGTCCTTTACTATATCTGTTTCTTGTTCCGGAACGGCTGCATACTCATCGCGACTCCTTCTAGAAGGTATATCCAAGCACAATGCCTCGGCATGCGTATCGCATCTCTGATGTCGGCGGAGTGGAACGTCGTCTCATCAAGATCTCGTATGAACCTCTTACTCCACTTTCTCTAATGTCGACTGCTTCAGACTCGTCTCGTCGTGGCTGCATGGACTGAGCTCCAACGGCTATCCTCGTATCTGGAGTTTCCCAAGAAATGCATCTCACCACCTGGCATCCGAATGAAATCGAACCATTTGATCGATTCGTCAAAACCTCGTAATCCCCCAAGAGCTCAACATCTTGGGTGCAGTTTAACAGTATCGAGTACATACCACAGCATCGATGGTCCAGCCATAGAAGGGCAAACCCAAGCCTCACTAATGGCGCCGCGGAACTGCCGCAAACCCTAAGGTTCAAAGGCTTTCACACGGTCATTAAGTCGAGTTAGGGTTTCATTCTTCTAGAGGGTCCATAGAATTGCCTGCATGTTCTTCCGAATACTTTAAACTTGGAATAATAGATTTCTGACATTCGATCGTCTCTGTCGACTCTCAACGTCTCCGCGTGAAGTCGTCTCTAGCTGGAATCAATCTATCTGATGACCTCGCATCGGGGTAGCGAACGAACCACATGTCCTAGTAATTCATCCTCGGGTGACTAGCGACCTTCTAAAATCTCTTAGTACAACTCGTACTGCAATAGCTCCAACATCTGGGGTGATATCTCGTCGTACGCAGCAATAACTGGCTCACTCGTCTGCACGCTGAACAGTGCCTCAAACATCATGAATAAGCAATACTTCAACGGTCATCAAAATCTGGCTGGCCTCTATCAGTGGCTCGATCCTCTGGTGCTGATCTGCACGTCCGAGTAATCTCATACAGCGATCCATCAAACGCTCGTGGCGCGAAAACACAATAAAAAGACACGTCTCTGCAATCGTGTGTCGCCGGAATTACGCCCTGGTCAGTCCTCGTCCGTAACGAGCTCGTGCTGACCGCAACTCTAGCCGTAGCTCTCCTTTCCCGTAATCGTGGCAGCAAAACCATAACTGGTACCGATGAGGCTAGATCAGGAATGAATATAATACTGAACAAAGAAATGTACATCCTAAGGCTTCTTAAGTGGAGTAACGTATCGTAAGTATGTCGCGGAACATACCCACGGTACGTCACTCTACTTTAGTCACCTATTCCATCAACCAAGGATCATCATACGCTTCGAAGGTAAAACCTAACGCTCTGATACCAACTTTGTCATGTCCCGAAAGTACGGAACATGACCGGCACTTAAACTACGAAACGTCTCGAGGCGTACGTAATCTAAGTAAGCCGAAAACCCAGAAATCCAAACCAAGAAAAGTAGTAGAGTGAAGGAAAACCAATTTAAAATCAAGTGTTTTAATAGCATAAGCTGAGTTATGCGGTTTTAAAAACATCAAATATTTCCTGAAAATTTCGGCAGAGTCTCCTTTGTAAATACTGGATCCCAAATGGGATACAACATGAATAGTATACGAAATCAATAAAAGGCATCCCCAAGCGGGAGCTAGCTCTTCGTCAATCGACGGTCACAACCACACAAGCAATATAATATACAACGCCAAGGGCGAGGATCAAAACTCAAAAGAAAACTCAAAACCACAAGAAATCCACAGAAATATAACGCGCGACTCTAAGGTCGAAAGAATAACATCACTGGTCTCTATCTCTGAAAAAAATACATGTTTGGTTGATGGAATATACTAGATACAACTGAATAATATTATACAAGGTAATATGATGGGTACGATACCAATAAACCCACCTACTAGCAAGTCACCCGAACAAAACTGTGCCCGCAAAGCCGTAATGAAACCTGTACGGCAAACCTGCAAGAAACTGGGGCACAACAGGGGTGAGTTGCCAACTCGTGAATAGAAACATCTACGAACAGAAATTGCATGAACAACGCAATCCTAAGTCATACTGTAACACCCGAGCCCAATACTACTTTTCCTGTTTTCGGTGGAGCATTAAATATCACTCATTTTATTTATCTTGCTTGTTTGGGTCTTACTGTGAAATTTCATCTGGCTAAGTCATTTTTTGCATATAACAAATTTTAACACCTAAAGTAAAATTAAAATATCTATATTGGCCTACACGTCACCCCTAGCCGCGTGGTAGCGTCCGCACGTCGAGTTTTCATCCCGTTCGGTGAAACGGGCGAGTTTGGACGGCTACGCGCGCGTGCAAGTGTCCGACTTGGGGGCATGCTTTTTAATCATAAAACATTTCATTTTAAAATTTGGAACCCGCTTAAAATCCTATTATTTGAATTTCGAATTTTTGGACCCAACCCGGGCGCGATTTGGAAATGTTTCATTTAGCGCCAAAATCCCAATTTAATATAATATTAAAACCATATATCTACATATATTCTCTAAGGTATATTTATACTACAGTTAGTCTGTTAAGTTAATCTTTAATATATTTATTTGAACTTGTAAAAATCTTTCCGTTTATTAAAATCTTTAAATGTTCCATCCAATCAAACCTTTCTGTTTGCTTCTCGTGGGCCCCTCCATTATTTCCTATCTCTCTTTCTCTCTCCATCCCTCGTATCTCTCTCTCTGATTTCCCTTTCTCTCTCTCTCTCTATCCCCTATATTATCCTCGTCCTCTTCATTATTCCCGGAACCCACACGCTGAAGAAAACCCATCGCAACCCTAACCCTCCGCCTTGTTCCCTTCACCACCGCGGCCCCACGCCGGCGCCACCAACGCCTACTCTCCTTCCTCCTCACCTCGACCGCACCTCCCTCCTCCTTTCTCCCGTCCTTCCAGCGACTGCAGGTGGCCACCGCACGCCCTCGCACTCGCCCGCGCCACCTCGTCGGCGTTCCTCCATCGCCGGCGATCCTAGCCTCACCCCACCATCTTCACCAGCTCATTTCCTCCCTCGCCCTTGCATCAACACCCTGCGCACGTCTACGCAGCCCCGACCACCTGCTCACCCCGCCTGCACATCCCCTGCACACCGTCGGACCGCCGCCTGTCGCCGCCGACGACCCCGTTCCCGTGTCCCCGACCTCGCAGGCACACCCCTCGGTGAGATGACTTTTCCCTTCTCCTCCCTTCCTTTTCCATTCTCGACTAATGCATTCATGAATCTACAGACCTCTTGTCGCGGTTACTGTCGGCTGGCTGCCGGAGCTCCGTCGACGGGGTCGACCGTCACCGCCCGTCCCATGGATCATCGTGAGCACCCCTTCTCAGATCCTACTCGCTTCCTTCTTTGTTTTTCTCTTCTCTTTTGTTTGCATGTATTGATAGTTCACTGTTCATTCCTCGGCCGGAATCCGACGATGCCGACGACTTGATCCAACGTTCCAGCAAGGTACCCCGATCCGCGTGGCCCCATGGTTCGTTGTTTGGGTTCAATCCGTGAACCGTACGTCCGTCGCGTGTTTCCCCGCCGACGTTACGTCCGTTTTTCCCGGTTCGCGAACCGTCGAGGCAAGTATCACTTGCTTCATGCTATACTATATAATTAAATGTGTTTTGACTCATTAAACATGCAAACTTAACTAGATATAGCTATTTTATTATTTGGACGCAATATGACTCATATCATGATACAGCTAACCTAAAACCACATTTTGCAACTTTAACCCTAATAACGAAATTACCCGTTAATCACATTTACCGTTTAAAGGACGGTAGCCTTACACTTGTAGCTCTATTACATTCTGATATTGATATAACAGTACTGCACAGTCATGTGATTTATTGCACCGCAAGGGTGCTCAAACCGGTTAATATGATAATACGACTGCACTATATTAATGCACCATTGTGATTAAATAAATTGCTTATTGTTGTTAAATTCACTGTTTATTTCCTGCTGCTATTCCTTGTTCGATTTTATGCCTGTTGTGAGCACACCCTCGATTGTGTTACATATTGACCTGACCTTGCTACACCTGACATGTATACATACCGATGCACTGGACATGGTACCCTTTACTATCGACTTAACCTGATGTACCATGACCTGACCTGTTACCTGATCTTATGCCTAATGCCAACAAACCTGACTTGGAGTCCTCATGGACCATTCCTGTTGTCTATCCAGACAAACCTGACCTGTTACTTGATCCTGTGTTGGCATTAGTCCTTGAATACTGAATACCTGACCTGACACATATAACCTGGGGGTATGGGAAATCAAACGGGTAATCTAAAGTGTAACTTAAAAGGGTATTACTTGATCCGTGGTCCCGGGGGGTAACGGGACAGAGCCATTCGTGACTCTTACATTCCTGATCCGTGGTCCCGGGGGGCAACGGGACAGAACCATTATTGGTTCCCATCTTCCTGATCCGTGCTCCCGGGGGGTAACGGGACATATCCTTTGAGTTACATGGAGGATTACTCGAATTGATTTCAAAGACTTTAGAATAGAAACCCGATAGAACAGTTTAGTTACCCACTGCACACTACCCTGCACTGCTTGTTTCATATTATTGCTTTATTCATGTTTATTCCTGCATTGCTTATTACCATGTTCATATTATATTATTGGTTGACATGACGCGCTGACGTCTGGGTTTTGCATGGCCCAGATTCTTTACCACTGTCGCTGACCGAGCAGGAGTACTTCAGCCAGCAGGCTGATTTGTGAGTTCCATAGTGATTAGTTTATTTCCTGCATTTCTTTTTCCAGATGTGAGCCCGCATTATGGGACATACTTTTCTATTATTGTATTGGATCATTTGCTTCCGCACTTATTTATCATTGACTCTTATTATTCTGGATTTGGACATGTGTTAGATAGTTTTTATCTTGTTCTTGATATCTCTACAGCCGTAATGTGACTGTGGATGGATACTTCCTACCCACAGGTAGCATGGTTGGCTATGTCACGTACCCAATCTTGCATACTCTGGGAAGCGGGGCGTGACACATACGATCATAATATATCCTCAAATATATAACCAACAGCCTATAACAATGGCTAGGGTATACCTCTAAACAACGGTAATACCAAGTGCTCGTGTCAGTGCCTCAGATAGCAATATATCATATGGATGATGTATGAATGCATGAAAACAGAGTACATGTACTGAAGAAAATGCTTTCATAACTCAGTGAGATTTCTGTATTTTTTTAAAAATGAGGTATCATAAGGAAATCAGTATAAACCGTGTCTAGCATCGACACAAAAACATAAATCCACATATCTCAATATCTCAGGCTCCGGCTACCCGGACTGACCTGGATCATCAAATCTCAGTACCTCAATATCTCGAAATCTCAAATCTCAATATCTAGGGCGCTGTCAGTCCAGACCGGCCCCTACCATCCATCTCAAGACTATGAAGGTATCCTCCGGATATCCGACGCGTCGGGTAAAATCACCGGTCGATAGTGCTCCCCTGCCAGGCTCAATGTCAACAACACGATCATCTTGCCCCGGGGTACCGCACCGGGTCCACCATGTACCCGAAACGGTTCCTCCACTCCTCGAACTCGGGTCTCGAAATCCATCAGCAAACTCATGGTGGACGACTCATACATCATGGGAAAACTGCACTTTTTATTTAAAAAGAGAGAAAAGAAGCTTATATAAGTTTTGCGGTTTTCCCCCAAATCTAGAAAATCTCATGGAAATCCGAATCCAAATCATCAATAGCATGTAAAACCATGAATATAGGCATGAGAATCCATGAATGCGGCATAACAATGAATAACAGTATGCATAAAGTGACAAGTAATAACTACAATATCTAAGCTGGCATATAAGGCAAGTACACTAATATCATGCCAAACTACTAGCTAAGAAGCTAAATCAAGCAATAATATTCTCTAAGTGTACGTGACATGGCAATTACCGATGAAGATGTGTGTGAGCCGGAAAGTAAGTGTACGTGGTACATACGCATCATCGGTAATGGTGCTGGTGTCCTAACAGCATGATATCAACAATAGAATATGAATCATAATATAAGCATGCGATGCGGAGCGAACAACAATAATGAGCGGGAGCTAAATACTAAACAATGGTGCCATTTGAAATAACACGAATCGTGGGGTTTTGAAAATAAGGGCTACGGTGGTTTTAAGAAAGGATACGTCTTTTGAAATATCCGTAGATCCCTTGACCTGTCTTTTAAAATACCCACGATCCGTTAGTTTTGAAATAGGTAGAAATCTAATCTAGTCTGACAACTACACTAAACTATATGGCTGAACTAAAGGTAAGGAAACTGCTTAACATCTGAGTCGATACATATACATACCTGTATATATATTAGTCGGTGACCCCGCCTCAATAATATCATATCCGATACCATATCTATAATCAGACATCCCCAGTCAAGAGTGCGGATCAATCATCAATATATAGCTCGTACGTAAATCCGTCGTACGACATCCCCAAATCTGGGTACGGGTCAATATCATACTCATCACACTGTTCATCTGGTATCCTCTTTATCAAGATCATCATCTGGGGTACTGACCTACGTCTAGTACACTACCAATATCATCAGCACATATCATCAATAAGAAGGATACATCGCTCAATGCGACCCACTATAATTATCTTATCATATCTCATATCACGATCACATGTCAACCATTATATATATATATATATATATATCACTATTCACATGGCATCGTCATCCAAAGACCCACTATAACATCAGGACGTATCTTAAGTACGAATCTTGTCATATCACCGATCTCACGGCCTCAACTCAAATCTCACCGACTCATCTCAATCCCAAGTATCATCTTCAATCCAGTATATGAACACCCAGTCCCATACCTAGGTGAACACATAAATATAATCCCATATATGCACTTATGAAAGAAGAATGCATGCAAGTAGGTGTGGGTGTGTGCATGTGTGGTGCGACCACTACTCTAGGGTTTCACGACACTAAATCATCCAAGCACACCAAATATCCGTATTTATCATCAATAAACTCAAACAATATATATAATCAATATATGTGTGTATACGTATTCGTATACATCACCACGAACTGCGGGGTGCTATACGCCATCCACCCGTAGATATAAATCTACTCACCTGATCCTCGCTCGCCGATACCGACGTCGCCACGCGCTTGATTGCCGTCTCGAAGTCTACATGGGGTACCTACATATCATAACGCACCGTATCGCATTAAAACCAAATTCGAAATCGAAACGTCATACGAAAATCAAATCGGCACGCGTATCACGCATAGGTCAAAACATTATCGCCCACGCATGCAAGAATAGCCAAACCAACCCTCGATATCGATGTACAAATGTCAAACCATCGAGAAAAACCCAAACACACTCATTTGCGCAATCACGAACACTAATTATAATATAAAATAGGTTAAAATTCACAAAAACCTCCAAATTCACCTTAAAAGCCATTTTTCCGAAAATCTAGCAAGCAAAAATTACCCGTTTTAGTACAAAACTCGACGTTTAAACAAATCTAGCGGCCATAATACTTATTAAATATCTTAACTAAGTCATAAAAACAATTTCCACAATTTAATCTCATTAAATTTCATTAACCCCAAAATTCTAGTTTACAATATACCCAAATTTTAACAATTTTATAGCAAAAATGCACAAACAACAATTTAGCTTGGATTTTCATGAACCAAAGGCATTAAACCACTTAATATAATATTTATAATGACATGAAACCTTGATTTGAATTTTATCTCACAAGAATATAATTATTTTAAAAACCTAGTTTACAATTTATATAAATATCACAATTTAAATCAACAAAAAGCAAATTAGCAACTTAATTTGATTTAGCAAAATATTAGTATGGCAAATACCTCCCACAACCATAGTCTCACAACACAAAACCCTAACTAGATTTTTCACAAACCTTAATCTAAACCTTCTCTTGCAAACCTACAACTTTCAATTAAACCGAAATTAAGCACCTAACAGGCTTCAATAAGGAATTTAAATCAAAAATGAACAATGGGTCAAAAGTTATACCTCACAACCATGAATCAAACTACAAATCTAGACCTCCCATTTGGAATCCTTGCACCAAGATCCATGCTAAAGAAGATGAGGGAAAATGGGTAGGAATCGGATTTGGATTTTAGCTTGATTTTTGAGGTATTTTGATGAATTTTTTTGAGGGAAAATGAGGGGAGAAGAGGGAAGAGGGGCTGTTGTTTTTGGGGGTCAGAAATTCGGCCAGAAATGTGGGGAGGGGTGAGGGAGGAGAGAGAGTGAGGTGGAGAAAGTGTTGAAAAAGTCAAAGTCTACCTTACTTCTTTCATTTTCTTTTCTTTTCTTTTCTTTTCTATTCAAAAAGGAGGTGATTGGAGAGAGAGAGAGGGGGAGGGCTGTTCAAGGTGGGGCCGGCCACATGGGGAGAGGGAGAGAGGGTGAGGTGTGGGTGTGTGGGTTAGAAAAAAAGATAAATGTATTACCCCAATTCCCATTAACACTAATTTCACCGAAAAAGCCTTTTTCTTCGATATTTTTTAAACCGTTTTGGCAAACCATTTCGTTTCAGAAATAATATTTTACATGGCAGTTTAGTGTGTCATGAATTATAAAATTTGTATCAACCCATTCCAATTTGTAATTTTCCCTAATTAAATGTATTAGGGACGGCTTAAAATAATATTAAAATAATTAATTTCGGAAAAAATTTCAGAAAATTTGAAATTTCACCAGTGGCTCAATAAATACCAAATACTATCAATTTCATATCTAGAATATGTATATTTAATTTTATAATAAAGATATTTGTATTTTGACTTTTTACATAAAACCCCCTTATTTTACCGATTTTCCGAAATTTCACCGAAACGATTTTCAAAACGTTACAGATCAGCACCTCATACGGTGGTAAGTTGTGCTTTGCGTGGCCCGCTTGGTACAAGAAATAACAAAAAAATCTTAAAATAAAAAAATGCATGAATGCGGTCTTTCTCGTCCGCATTTTCGCATGATCGTTTTTGGTATTATTTTAGGATCTTGATAAGTATGAGCCCTCTGATTTTATACTTAAGTAGCATACATAAGTTATGACACTAGATAAGATGGTTATGATAATTGTAGTAGAGGTGGCGCATGCAGCGGCAGTTACAACGATGATAAAGGCGGTGATATTCGCAACAATGGTGGTGACGGTGGTAGAAATCTCAGGGGTGGAGGCGATGGAGGTGACGACAGCAGATGGTAGTGGCAATGGTGAACGTTGTTGTGGTGACATAGTCAATAATGGTAGCGAGAACAGATATCATAGTGATTACAGTAGGTTTGTCAATAAGGATGACAGTGTTTTCTTAACGTGGAAGAGTTTCCTTATATGGACGATTGAGTTTGTGTTCATAAATAATTGATCACATCAAACCCTTAACGCGGAAGAGTTTCCTCATAAAGATAATTGATTCTTGTGAACAATGAAAGAGTACCTTATATAGGTAATTGATTTGAGGATTTTATGTCGAAGACAAGGATCTCACTAATTGATTCATCTAATTATGTTGTTGCATGATTGCTTTCTATGCATATTAAATGTATAGACATTGTAACCATTATACATTTGGGAATGATTTGAATGAAATACGCATCTCTTGCTCAACAATTCAGAGCATGGATTTTCTTCTCCACATTTTTTCTTTCATAATTATTATTGCTCAAATTTTATTATGGTATCAGAGAGCAGTGAAACGCACAGTCCTTCGATCCAATATTCGTGATTCTCATGTCTTTTCAAGTTTTTTTTCACGGCTGATTCTACTCTAAAGCGTGATGGTCTTGATGTTAATTCACCTTGCCACCTTCACCATTCCGATAATCCCATGGCCATCCTTGTTTCGCCTCCTCTGAATGGAGACAATTATTCCTGTAACAACTTTGAAATCTCTGTACAAAATTATTTGTTTAAATGTATAGAAAATAGTATTTCAGCCTGTGTAGGAGTTATAAGTTATTTTAGTTCAATAAAAACAAGAAGCAACTTATAACTCATTGGTAAAGCCTCTGCACTGTTGTGACATAGCATGTGTGTTCGATTTCCATCAGTCCCAATTATTTTTTTAAAAAAATTCTTTTTAATTTTTTAGAAGCCCAAGAGTTGCACGTGCAATTCACGGGGAATCGAAAGGTTTCAGAAAAATCAAACAGGCGCAAAGACGAGTAAACATATATCTATATACGTGGCACGAATCTCGAGGCGAGACCTTAAAATCCGATCGCCCATTTCCATCAAATGGCCGCCGCCGCCGGTCCGATATGCTCCAAATCGCTCCGTTCTTTGTACACAAGTCCCTTTAGTTCCCCTCAACTCCCCTGCACTGTTTGTTTTTTCTGCAATCAAACAAAGACTCTTCAAATTCCTAATTAACACTATTAAATCCATTTTAATTCATTTTTATTTCACACCCTCTCTTATTTTTACCCTATAAATACCACCGCATGCCCTAGCTCTCCTTTATTCTGAAAATTTCCTCAAAATTCTCTAAGTTTAAAAAGGGTTAAGGCTATTCAAGTGGAGTTAAGCATGCCAAAGGAAGTAGCGATCAAATTTCGACGACCAGAGCATCTCCGACGAGACCAAGTCCCTCTCTCTCTTCCTTACTCTCTTCCTTACCCTCTTCCCAGCACTACACAACCAGTAAGTCTCTTCATCTCTCTCTCTCTTTTCACTTCTATATAATTTTTAAGACATATCGACAAAAGCGGAGATGGTATATAACCCTTGTCTTTAAAACAATTTTTGTCACTTTTCCATATTTAAAAATTTATACAAATTCTCTAATATCACTTCAAGGTAATATTTACATCAATTGCCTTTTGACGTAACCAAAATTTCATGTTCAATAATCATATAACGAATTTTTTTCAGAAAAATACCATGAACTTTAGTATAACCCCTATTTCGATAACTACCATATATACCTCTAGGAAATTTACGGGATAACGACCTACCCCACACGCATACTGTAACGACTCTGAAATCACTGTACAGGAATTTTCTTGTTATTGTACAGAAAAGGGTATTACAGCCTGTGTAAGAGTTGAAAGTTATTTTTGTTAAATAAAATCAAGAAACAACTTATAGCTCATTGGTAAAGCCTCTGCACTGTTGTGACATAGCATGCGTGTTCGATTCCCATCAGACACAATTATTTTTTTCCGATTTTTCTTTTTAATTTTTGGAAGCCCAAGAGTTGCACGTGCAATACACGGGGAAATGAAGAGTTTCAGAAAAATCAAACATGCACAAAATGGAGTAAACACAGATATACCCACGTGGCATGAATCTCGAGGCAAAACCTCAAGATCCTACCGCCCATTCTCCTCATCTGGCCGGTGCCGACGGTCAAGATGAGCCCAATTGGCTCCGTGTTTTGCACACACACCCCTTCGACTTCCCTTAACTCCTCTGCACTGTTTGATTTCCCTGCAATCAAACAGAGACCCTTCATTTCACCATTTAAAATCTTTTTAATACATTTCAAT
This sequence comes from Agapanthus africanus, assembly GCA_030015575.1. Taxonomy (NCBI): domain Eukaryota; kingdom Viridiplantae; phylum Streptophyta; class Magnoliopsida; order Asparagales; family Amaryllidaceae; genus Agapanthus; species Agapanthus africanus. The sequence goes on along the minus strand of JASDDO010000004.1, from coordinate 322,449,153 downwards.
CCAAAATTTTAATTCTCAAACCCTAATTCTTCACTATAAATACCACTCCATGCCTTAGCTCTTCACCATTCTGAAATTCTCGCAAAAATTCTCTCAAAACTTTCTAAGTGCCACGTGGAGTTGAGCCCCTCAAGTGGAGTAGCGAGGCAAACTCGACGACTGGAGCATCTCCGACGAAACCACGACCCACGAGAGCTTCTTCAATCTTTTCTTAACCTTCTAAAAACCATAAATCCCTTCATCCCTCTCTCTTTCTATTCAAAACTTATTTTTAAAACAAACCGACAAAAGAGCAGTTATCTCCGATATAGTTTTCTTTTTAACATTTGTAAGCCATGTGATAAGCAAACGAGATTAAACTAACATGCTACACTAATCCTAACCTTATTCACATCAATTAGTTTTTAGTTGTAACAAATTTTCACATGAAACAACATATAGAGAACTTTTTCATTAAAATACCATGAACTTTAGTGTAACCTCTTTTCGATATCTAGTATACCCAAACCCTAGAACCTTCACGGGGTAATAACCTACCCCACACGCACACCATGGTTTCATAGCACGGTATTCTAAGCATATAGTTAATTCAAAGTAAAAGCTTTTCATTAAAATACCACACCGTTTCAAAACGTGTTTCTTTAAATCGGTATTTCGAAATCCTTGGCAATTATGCCTCTACAACCCTCGTTAGGCGACCTGCTAATGGATAGTGCGGATTATCGCACATCTTTGGGACAGTAGAGCGAGATGCAGAACTCCTCACGGAGTATTCGATCTCGAAAGGAACAAAAAATACGGTTATTAAGAAATGCGACTTTTTCTAATAAAAACTATTTTTTTGAAAAATTATGAAATTCATATTTTCAATAAAAAAAACAAATTAATAAACTATATTTTTAAAATGAAAGATTAGAATTTGTTAATAAAACACCACCAAGTTTTCAAAAGAACTAGTTTTCATAAAAATACCACAAACTTTCAAAAAAACTAGGTTTTATCACCAAAACACAACAACAATTAAAATACATGTTCATAAAAAACCCTAAATGTTATAAATCACTATTGAGGTTGTTGGCGTCAAAATTTACATCCCGGTTGACCAAGTCAAAATCAAAGTCAACCCCAAGCCAACTGGGCCCATGCCCGAGTCGAGCCCGAACATGAAGCCGCCGACCTCCCCTATGCCAAAATAAAAATTTTGTAATAAATAATTTTGATATATTTTTATGAATAAATGTAATAAAAATGGGCATAAAGCCAAATTTTTGTAAAATCCATGGCTCATGTGCAAAAGAAATGAGCACATGGGACATGGGATGGGCCAAATGCCATTTTGTAAAGCCCAAGGGGCTATATGTAAAGTGTGTAGCCTATAAAGGTAAAGATGATGAAAATATCTCAGTAACTTTTTCTCTCTCAAAAATTAGGATCTGTGCCTCCTTCTCCTTCCTCAAGGTTCTAAAACCTTCTTCCTCTTTTTAAATTAAATCAATAGTTTAACTCTTCCTTTTCTAAAATTAAACAGTATTTTACCATCAAACCCTTGAAGGGGAACTCGGTTCTTCCATCAGATCTTAAAAAGGGGAGAGTTTTAAATCTCACCCCCTTTTTCTCCATGATCCGGCCAACAGAGGAGAAGGAAGAAGGAGACTCATCTCCAAAAATCCCACCTTGAGAAGATCCAAGGCCTAAAAGAAGATCCATGACCAAAGGGGAGAAGAAAGGGGGCCCCTTTGATCATTTCCAAAGATTTCAGGGAGTTTAACTCCATTCAATATCTTTTGGAGTTTAACTTCGTTAATAAAGTCCTTTTTGGGAGTTTAATTCCATAAACAAAAGTCTTTCCTGGGAGTTAAACTGCTAAACTACTAAAATAATCGTTCTTTTGGAGTTTAACTCGGGCATGTGAGGCGCTAGAGCCCAGCGCCCACGCGTCGGGCACGTGAGGCGCTAGCGCCTAGCGCTCAAGCGCCTGCGTGCTAGGCACGTGAGACGCTGGCACCCACGCGTCCTTTGGACGCCATTTCCCCCCTCATTTTATATACACTCCACACTACAAATACCTCCCCCGTCAGAAAAAATTTCTAACGGGGTGCCGCCCCGCACCCCACAAGGGGGCTGCTAGCCCTCTTGATCCCCAGCCCGCTATCCGGGTAGCGGGACCCCCGTAAAAAATCTGTGGGCCCCCCGATATATCCAAAACCTCTTCAAAACACAACATTGCACATTGAGTTCGCATGACCTGTTTGACCCGTCAATCGGAGGTTCTCTCGCTCCAAAGGCGAGGGGTAATTAACGGCAGCTTAGTTCGCGGTTGCCGGAGATTCGGATCCCCACAATCAATAAACCCCAGCTTACCCTAGGCAGGGGGAATCTGTAATGCGCCTGACAAGCGTGCGCATATTCCCATCTCAACGGGGTGACGAAAAACACCCTACAGATTCTGGCACGCCCGGTGGGACCTTTCTCTCCTCCCAATCTCTGGTCAAGTGTTCATGCAAACTCATTTAACATATATGTCAATGTTTGTACTGAAATAATGTTTTCTTTCGTGCAGCAATCAACTTTCAACGACGATATCTCCTAAGATGAATTCAGCTTCCGAAGCGACTCCGATCTCGTACGTGGTCAAGATCAATGCTCGCGTGGTTCTCCCTGCCGGTCTCAGCCGGCAATGGGAGGAGACACCCCGTAAATTTGGTTCCGTCATCATCTACCCTGCAGGAAGCGCTCATCTGGCAAAGGTCACGGCAAACCAAGCGGCCAAACCGACCTCAAGAGGCAGGAGGCCGAACATTGTGGTCGCCAAAGCATCCCACCCTAAATGTAAATCTGTATTCGAACGGCTCTCCACTGTTCTGACTGGGGGCAAGGCGTCAACACCAATGGAGCTACAAAGCATCTCCAGCAAGATCAGGTAGTGCCTTTGACAATCGCGCGAGCAGGCATCTTCTCTGGGCTCTCTGTCAATCAGTCTACGGCGTTTTCCCGAAGAGTCGAAGTCTGCCAAGTGCTTAAAACGGAAATTTTAAGGCAGAAGCGGCTCAGGTATCGAGCCAACAAGAGGGCCAGGACTTCGGCCAAGTGGAATCTTGTGAGGTTCTAAGAGCAGGGTTGCTCCGTGACGATGTCTGAGTCGGCCATAAAAGTCAGCAATTCCTTCGAACCTCTGAAGTTGGTTCAGAAAAATGCCATGACCACCAGAATCAAGAAGACATCGGTCCGAACAATACTACAAAGGGACGTGTCCCAGCTCCAACAGAGAAAGCATGACGCTGTCTCTTCAAGAGTCTATCAGGCGCTCTGTGCCGCACGAAAGCAGTGAGGCAGATCCAGAAAAGAAGCGCCAGCACCACTCATGAATCCGGTTAGGCCAGCCATCTTCAATCGATTGTCCGCTACCAAAAAAGAAGGGCCAAGACGGTGGTCCACAAAGTCAGCTACCAATAATGAAATGATGGTCGGATATGTTGTCCACACGATCTATATGGCGGGCACGCGCCCCGGCGACAATCTGCGCAGCAAAAGCAAGGATGGGGCCACCACATCCTAAGCCCAATTTGGCTTGAATGTGGTTGCCGCTTCCCAAGACCAGCTGCCTCCACTGGATTAGGAAAAACCTCTCGATGAGGATGATAGGAAGAAAGACCCCTCAGTCCATGTAGAGTCAAGCTCAGACAACGAAGAAGAGCCGACATTCCGCCCCAGGACCGCAGAGCAAGAGCTGCTTCAAGAGCTTCGAAAACAGCTCAGGAGCAAAGATAAGGAAATGGTTAACCTTTACTCCAAAATCGACGACCTGACGAATGTTGTGAGGCAGCTCACAGCTCAAATTGCTCGAGCGCCTTCCAATCAGGCACATGTCTCTACTCATGAGCCGGGTGATGGAAACCCGAAGCAACCGATGCATGTCCCTTTGGGTCCAAGATTGGGCGAGCAACACGAAAGCCAGCCACATTCCGCTTCTGGGGACGCCCTGGCCCCAGATAGCACTATCCCGCTACCACAAGATCGGATAATGGATTTGGTCACTAGCAAGGTTAGAACATTGGTAGCTGAAGCCGAAGCTCAGAAAGAAATCGGCAGTAGTGGGCGACCATATCCCGCACAGTATGATCTGATCGAGTTCCCGAGCAGTTACGTCATTCCTAAGTTCGGAAGATTTGACGGGACGGGAAACGCAAATCAGCACGTAGCCCACTTTAAAGCATCGTGCGGAAATACATGGGGCAATGATGCGCTCCTTCTTTGTCAGTTTGTCAACAGCCTGACTGGTGTCGCTTTCGATTGGTACTCGAGTATACCTGACGGGTCCATCATTACCTTTGGCCAAATGGAGTCTCTGTTTCGGCAAAGGTTCATGGGTGTCAGTGATAAAATCTCCATTGCTGACCCTGTGAGGACCAAGCCAGGGAAGAATGAAAGCAACATCGACTTTATCACCCGATTGTGCAACCTCACTGTCAAGTGCAAACCGCCGCTAGAGCAGAACCAGTCCGTCAGTCTCCTCATTGGGAATCTCAGCAATTGGATGGTCCCATTCTTGTGTACAGCAGGCCTCAAGACGTTTTAAAAGCTAACCAAGAAAGTCCAAATGTTGGAATGCTCAAAGCAAGAGTCTACACCGGACTCTCAGAGAGACAAGACTTGCAAAAGCAAGCGGGACGACAACCGTAGAAGCGGGAATTCCAGCAATACCAATGTCTTTAATGCATCCGACAATGAAGTCAAGCGAAAGGCAGGCGAATCCAAAACCAACCGGTCTCGAAAGCCAGAGCAAGGAGGAGAAAGGACTTCCCTAGAGGAGAAAAAGAACAAGATTTACTCTTTCAGAAGGGACAAGGTCCGCAAGATATTCAAAGATGCCTTGAACAACGGGCTACAATTGCCAGAGTCAAAAAGACCCCATGAAGCAAAAATGACCGACAATCCCTTGTATTGCCCGTACTACAGAGTAGTGAGCCATGCGATCGAGGATTGCTATATCTTCAAAGATTGGGTCGAGAAGCAGTACAAGACTAGAGAGATCGAGCTGTCCAAGAGTGTGTCGGTGAACAATCAAGTTGCAACCATCAACTTTATACAGACAAAAGCTGAAGTTTTTTGGGAGCAGACAGCTGAACCCGCTGCCTTGAGAAATGAAATTGACTCACCCCAGTCCCCGTAGAGTACGCACATATCTAATAAGATGAAAAATATGCTAAAGCTACTTCGGAAAGAGCCCAGAACGGAATGGGAAGGGCAGAAGAAGCCTACCATTCCAGCTGCCAATTTGGCTCCATCAGGCTCAAAATCCAAAAAGCTCAAGAAGAAGAAAAGTACAGCTCGACGCGAAAAAGAGTCTGCAAGGAGATCGACCATTAAAAAATATATCGATTCCCTTGAAGACTATGAACAGAAGGAAAGAACTCTAATTCAATTGAAGTTGTTCTTCCCTGTAGAAGCGGCTGAGATTATGGAGGAGCTAGAAGAAAGCTCCAATGAAGAGATCCCTATAGTGACCTACTACGCCATCCATCTTGGCAGCGACTCTGAGGAGGAGCTTTGTTTTCCCGAAGAGGACGAGGAGCTTGCCACAAAGGTTAACCAAATCCAGCTCAGAAGCGGTAGGGCCCTACCGCCAAACCAGGGCAACGCCCCAAAAGGGAAGGAAAAACAAGTCGCTAATGAAGAAGATGGCGAAGAGCTGGCTCATGAAAATTCGAGTCCTTCCTCGGTGGACTATAATGTCATGGCTCATCTCCGAAAGCTTCCGTCTCTCCTGAGCATCTACGATGCCTTGGTCCTATCTAAGGAGCTTAAAGATATTCTCATTCACGCTCTACAAAACCCCGAGCGGTATCAGGCTCGCTTTGCGGAAATTAATATGAAGGAAGCCCAGTACGCTCTGCATGCCGCCGTCGTCACATTTAAGGACGAAGACTTACTACTGGGAACGGCTGAGCATAATCGGCCGCTTTACGTGACCGGGTACAGCGACGGAGATCGGATTAATCGCATATTGATTGATCTGGGATCCTCAGTGAACATCATGAACTTGCGGACTCTGAAGAGTTTGTCAATGGACGTCCGACACCTGAGAAAGGATTGTCATTCAAGACTTCAATCAAAATTGCCAGCATGTTCTGGGATCCATAGCTCTGCCGATCGGGTTTGGGGACCTACAAACCGAAGCTAAGATATACGTGATCGACGCCGACACGTCTTATAAAATTCTCTTGGGGCGGCCATGGCTCCATGATTATGGCATTATTTCATCAACTCTCCATCAATGCATAAAGTATATTAAAAATGGCGAAGAGAGACGCATTGACGGAGACATCCAGCCGTTCGGTGTGCATGAAGTCCGATATGAAGATTCTCGGTACTTTGTGAACCTCCAAAGTGCCGAGCCACAGCTGATCAAAGACAGAACGGCCCCGGAACTCAAAAGAAAGTCTGAGCCGGCTTTCACTTTCAAAAGTAAAAAACCCCAAGCGCATTCGCATTTCGGCAGTGACACCGATGAGTCCGACGTTGGAAGTCCGTCCGTCTATAAAAACTGCCCTCATTTTGGTAGCGATACGGATGAGTCTGATATCGAAGGCCTATTCGACAACAAAATTCACCCTTGTTTAGGCAGCGACACTGAAGAGTCGGAGGAGGAGAACCAGCCTTGCAACAGCTATACAGATTGGGCCCCCATGCAACAAGCAAAGCTACGAGAGACCTTCGAAGTTACAGAAGGGTCCCTAGCCGTCACAAGGGTGCCGGAGCAGATGTGCAAGGAGCTAGACACATTGTCAGTCTCCACCATGGACCAGCTTAAAACCTTCTACATTTCTGGAAGGAAAAGTGGACAGAAGGACATCCTGTTTTATGAGTCAAATCCTGTTGTGCACCCGGACGATTTGTCTGCCGCATGCCTTCCCTATGAGAGAGGCATAAGAGCCGTCCTCAATCTCATATACTATGCGTCCGAGATGCGGGAATATTTCAAAAGGTGCGGATGCCGGTTATATCAAACGGAGTCCGAAGCAAGGTTTTATGAAGGGCTATGGCATCCGCCTTAGGTCCGAGCACTCATCGATGGACGAATTCCAGATAGACGGGGCATAGGAATCATCCAGCCTGATTCCAAGGCATGCTACATGATCCATGTTGGTGAAGCCAGCGAAAGGTCAAATGATGATGACGAGATAGCCGAGCCAGAAGAAGCTCCTCAATAGCTCGAAGATGGCGGACAAGCAACCTTCGATGAGCTAACCGAGATCGATTTGGGAACGCCTGATAATCCAAGGCCGACCTACATCAGCTCACTCTTGTTAGAGAAAATGAAAGAGCAGATAATTGCCCTGCTGTATGAGTTCGCCTACTGCTTCGCGTGGACGTACAAAGAAATGGCTGGCCTCTCCCCTGAAGTGGCCGTGCATAAGCTGGCTATATCTCGTGATGCCAAGCCTGACAAACAAGCTCCACGAAGAATGAGAAGGGAGCTGGAAGAAAAGTTCATCGAGGAAACTATGAAACTTATCGATGCTGGCTTCATCAGGGAAGAGAGATACGCAGACTGGATCGCATGCATTGTCTCAGTAAAGAAGAAAAATGGGCAGATCCGGGGTTGTGTCGATTTCAGGGACCTTAACAAGGCATGCCCTAAACATGATTTCCCACTTCCGGTCATGGAAATGATGGTCGATGACACATCAAATTATGAGTTGTTCACCTTCATAGACGATTCGTCTGGGTACAATCAGATAAAAATATCACCTGAGGATGAGAGGCATACAACATTTCGAACCCCGATAGGCATATACTGTTACAAAGTGATGCTGTTCGGACTGAAGAATGCAAGTGCTACATATCAAAGGGCAATGACCAATATCTTTGATGACCTAATCCATAAAGTCGTCGAATGTTATGTTGATGATCTGGTCATCAAGACTAAAGCCAAGTCCGATCACATCCAAGATCTTAGGACCGTTCTCACTAGACTGAGGGAATACGATCTGAAGATGAATCTTATGAAGTGCGTTTTTGGCGTGTCATCGGGAAAATTCCCGGGCTTCATAGTCCGACATCGAGGGATCGAAGTTGACCCATCCAAGATAAAGACCATCATGGAGATGCCCCTTCCGAAGAATCTGACGCAGCTAAGAACTTTTCAAATTTATCGGGGAGATGTAGGCCCTTATCAAAGCTCATGAAGATAGGAGCTCCTTTTGTCCGGGATGTCGAATGTCAAGTAGCGTTCGAAAGCATCAATCGGTACCTGTTGCACCCTCCAGTGCTTGCTGCCCCTATTCTAAATAAACCGTTGATTTTCTATACTGTCGCGCTAGATGAGTCGCTCGGTGCACTCCTTGCCCAGAACAATGAGGAGGAAAAAGAAAATGCCCTTTACTACCTCGGTCGAACTTTAGTCGGGGTGGAACACAACTATTCCCCGATCGAAAAGCAATGCTTGGCTCTGATGTTCGCTGTGAAGAAGATGAGGCACTATTTGCTTCCTCATCGGGTTATGCTGATCTCCAAGGTCGACCCGCTCAAACACTTAATCACCAAGGCGAGCCTAGCCGGCAGAATGGCAAGATGGGCTGTGATGCTACTTGAGTTTGACCTAGTTTATACTCCTCAGAAAGCAGTAAAAGGGCAAGCACTTGCAGACTTCCTCGCTGCTCACCCCATACCAGAAGGTTCACCGCTCAATTGCGAGTTACCCGACGAACAAGTGCTGCACCTCGAGGATGATGAGCCATGTTGGGAGCTCTACTTCGATGGAGCCTCATCAATGAGGAGGTTCGGCAAATCAAGCATCCAGCAGATAAAAGCAGGGATAGGATTGGTGTTCATCACGCCATCGATGGGAACCCTACGACGTTCTTTTGCTCTCACCGATCCTCGCACAAACAATGAGGCCGAGTACGAAACTCTGATAGCTGGTCTGGAGCTCGCCATAGAAATGAAAATCTTTCGGCTACGGGTTTACGGTGACTCCCAGCCTGTAGTTAACCAAGTAAGCGGCGACTATAAGATATACAAACCCGAGTTAGCTGTAATTTAAATATTACTAAAATTATTCATGGAGATATTGTGCAAATTTAGCTCATGTCAAGAGATCAAGATTTTCAAGATGTCAGGATAAAAAATTTGCCAAAATCGTAAAATCAATACTGGCAGAGACAGTAAATATTTGAAGAATCCAGGCATGGAAAATCACCATATTAGGAAATTACCATATATGAAAAATCACCATATATGGAAAGTCGCCAACCAACCAACCAATATCAATATTCTTCTTATCACAATGTTGATCCTACTCCTACCCAATTTTCACAACCATTCAATTCCTATCAATCCTACCCGACTTTTACACCTTCTCTAGACAGTCCTTCTAATCAGTCATTTGGGAGTTTTACTTATCCACAAGAATTTCAATCTTATGCTGAAACCCCTTACCGACCCATGTCTAGTCTTGAACGGACACTAGAAGAATATGTGATAGCGTCACGCCGCACCAGAGAGGAATTGAAAGAGTGCATGGCTGTCCTCAATAAACAAAACATACGAGCAACTAGTTTCGAACCAGCTCAAAATTTTTCAATGTATGATATGGCCATAGGACAAATTGAGAATTTGGGTAGTGAGAGAGAGCGGTACACCCCTCCTAATCAAATCTCCCCATCCCAAATTGAAATCCACAACTCTAGTTTCACTAATCTATCAAGTACACCAAATGATTCACCAATTAAAGATAGAATGTCTGATGAGTTGTGCGACTTTGTAGTGTTTGATTTACACGATTGTGAAGGGTCCATTTCAAGTGAAGCCACACCCAATCCTTGTGATCTCTACACCTCCACTCTAGAACCACAATTGATTGAGAACCCTCCTTTTGATGAGGTGTCTGAGAATTTTAAATTTCACTTGATTAAGGAGTTTGACGTTGGGGATATATTGAATGATGAACCCAAAATTTTGGATGAGTTTTTCCCACCAACTCATCAAGTCATTTCACTCCCGTGTGGTCATCATCTCGAGCCTCTAACTATTCTTCCCAAACCCCATATGCGTCTTAAAATTGATAATAAATGTATAACCGAAAAGCAGAACAAAATTCAGACTTCATTTCCTACATCTGGTTCAACAATAATCGACACACCAATATGTTTACCTATTTCATCTCCCACTTTCTCCGATTCTTCTTCTAGTCTTCCTTTAATGATAGCGAGCATTGATGAATCACAATCCGATATTTCGAGTTCGATAATTCTAGAAAGATCACTTGATTTAGACCCCTTTGAGAATGAGGTAGATTGGTTTTTCAAGACTCCTACCTCCATAATATTTGACAAATCAAGTGTGTTGAATTCTGGCGCGACCCTTATTAACATTGAAACGTTCAATCGGACCATCGATGAAAGTTTCGAAGATATTTTCACCGACGAACTCGCATTCTTAAACGACACGGATTTTTTGATTAATTAACCTCCACCTAAAGAAGTTGAACCGCCACCCTTTTTTCTTATAAAATACGAGAATTCAAATATTCCACTCATTCCTAATCATTCATATTCTCGTTTTTATCCACCATCACGGTTTCGTCTCTACCAGCCGAGACGTAAACCAGATCGATTCCGCCTCCTATCCCCCCACTTATTCACATTTATAATCTTCCACCAACCAGTGTGATACATCAATAAAATTTTTGAATGGTTGGTGTTGACTTTTGGTCTTTGTAATGCTTTATATTGACAAATAACTTTACCCCCTCTTATAATTTTTAATATACTTAATATTGTTTAACTCAAGTTTGGGGGGGAAGAAAAATATTTTGGCTCTTGAAAATAAGTTTTTACAAAATTACGAGCCAAAAATAAGTTTGGGGGGAGAATTTCACTTTCATTATTTCTTGTCCCCTTTGATAACTTTTCCTCCCAAGTCTACAGTTTTTTTTGGCTTAACTGATGATATCAGGAGGACATTGCTATAAACAGGTTTGGGGGAGGTTTGTGCTTATTTACGTATTACTTTGCATTACACTTTGCATAAGCACAAAAAAATTTCTTTGATAATGGACGTTAGAAAGTGAAAAATTACATATGAAAGATAGGAATAATTAAGAAAAACAAGAAAGTTAGATGTTTTCTGAAACGAAACCAGTAATAAGTAGTTATGAGCTGTTGTCCCAAGGGTTAGTAAGATGAAGGAAATTACTAATCTGAGGATAAAAATAAGTCTGACAAATAGTCTCTATTCTTGAGGCCAAACATCTGAACGTTGATACCATACTATACGCACTTACACACATCTTGAAACTTGGGATAGCAGAGGATGCCTTGAAATGCTCTTGTCTAAAAGCCTTGGTATGAAGAAAAATAAATATAAATGAAGGCATAAAGTATAAAATGGTGAAGAAAAATGAACACTGGTTTTGTAATTACCAAGACAGCATAAAAAAAATATAGCGAGGGTGCATTATCACCTAGTGCCTTAGACCAACTGGTTTGGGAGCCACTGCTAAGCCTTAGGTGTTGCAAGACGAGAAATTACGCCTTAATAATGCGAATACATTTTGTAATCGGTCGGTTGGTACCTCAAGAAGTATTAACGATCGCATGAAGAATGTGTGAGCAATTCCATCTAAAATATTCACCAACTAAAAAGTACTAAGGTGGATGGACAAGAGTATGATGGCTTTAATTGAATTCTCCGAGTGCAGGGATGTCTTTTACACACACGTAGGGGTATATAATCGATATTTGGATAAAAGGTAGAGAGAAAGAATAAAGGCGATGTTTTATTGAGGGATGATGTGATTTTGACATTTTTTCATGACCATTAAGATAGGGCTCATGGCAACCGAAAAGCTGGTGTAGTTGGAAACTCTTATTTTCAAGTTCTTTTTTTTATAAATCCTTATCTTTATATGTAACTTTCATCTTCTTTCTTTTATTATGGGATTTTGTAGGTGTAATCCATTGGAAACCCTCAGGAGACAACACTCCTCCTACTAGGGACACCTAGAGGTTTAACGACTTATTACCCGTGCTCAGTGCAATCGTGTTGCCTACGAAATTGTGCTAGTTAGTTTTTATTTTCTTCTTTCTCCCTCTCTTGAATAACTAGTTTGCTCGGGACGATCAAAATTAAGTTTGGGGGTATTTGTTCAGTCGAAAATATTGCACATTTGATATGACATCTTTTTTACTCTTGATAAATATTTAAAGGTGTTTATTATAAATATGAAACATATGAGGGTTTATCTGCAAAATATCTATTATCATATGTTTCTATATTATAATTAATATTATGAAGGAAAATATATGCATATAATATTTATATAATGTTTTAGTAATTTAAATATGCATATCATATCAAATATTCTAATCAAGATTCTTAAAATATTGTATCATATAAAATGGTTAGGATAATATCTCTCTTTCTAATTTAAATATTACTAACATTATTCATAGAGATATTGTGCAAATTTAGCTCAGGTCAAGAGATCAAGATTTTCAAGATATCAGGATAAAAAATCTGCCAAAATCGTAAAATCAATACTGGCAGAGACTCATTAAATATTTGAATAATCCAGGCAGGGAAAATCACCATATTAGGAAATTACCATATATGGAAAATCACCATATATGGAAAGTCACCATATTAGTAAATCACCATATATGATAACTGGGTTTTCTTCTTTGAGGGCTATATAAAGGACCGAGAGCTAAAGTTAGAATTTATCAATCTTTTACACAAGCTAATCACCGTCAAAGAACAAGTGATCCAAGACAGGACCAAGATTCGACGTGAGATTCGACGGAATATCTACATCCGACAAGGCAGAGATCGAGAGCAACTTCTTCTTCCTCTTGTAATCTAAACTTGAGGTTTGTACTTGTGAAGTTGATTAATAAAGGTAGATTTTTAGTTTAATTAGTTTAATTATTTAGTTACATTATGAATTTCATCTCTATTCGTTCTTCTATCTCCATCATGCGCGAGTAATTTTCCGCTTGATAGGTTTCGTATGATTAGGGTAGATCAACGGATGAGAAATTATTTTAACTTCTTTTACGTCTTATGAAGTTTATAAACTTTAGCAAAAGAATCGATAGAATCCTTATCGGGCGCGCTACTAATTTATTGTTAGTCTCGACCGCGATTTGAGATCAGATTAACAATTGTTTTGTTAAGGGCTAGACATGAATAGAGATCAATGAAAGGACAAGGGTCAATAGTGGGGAAACCCTAGTTTCTTCCAAGAACCCTAATGCTCATTCATCACTATTTATCTAGTATTAAATCTATAAATAGATAAAAGGAGTAATCTTTATTAGTCATCCATAACTACTAAATCCGAACGAACCCTACAAGCATTCTTCTTATAAAATCTATATCCGTATTCAAACTAGATCTGTATTCTACATCCGTATTTTGACGTAGATCTAGAAACTATTCTCCACTATTCTTTATTTCTCTATTCTTCCTCTTTTTCAACACGTCTAAAGTAAAATTGAAAGATTCCATATATCCCTGAGGACGACCCGTACTCATCTCGGTCAAGCTACACGCGACACCGTTATTGATTGCGGTTATTTCTACAAACACTTCTCTAAATACAGATCAATCAGAACTCATGAAATGGTTCACTCACATTGAACTAATGAGAGTCCCCAGAGCGTTGAACGGAAATGCTGACATACTCGCTCACCTAGCTAAAGAGTAGCTGATCCTGACATAGACGAAATTCTAATCACAGTCAGAAGCCGACAAATTCTGCCTCCAGTCTCTTTGCGTGAAGAAGAAAGCGTAGAACAAGAGAACAATCCTTCCGAAGAAGCTTCAATCATTCAAGACGAATCCAATTGGAGAGGACCCTTCATAGAGCACCTCCGATACGACAAGCCGCCCGAAGAAAAATCTGCGAAGATTCTGCTGAAGAAGAGAGCTCTTCGATACGTGTTTGTAAATAATACGCTATACCGCAGATCATATGACTAACTCTGGCTCAGGTACCTGTCATCGGCCGAAGCCCAAAAAGTTATGAAAGAAGTTCACTCGGGCATCTGCGAGGCACACCAGTCCAGCCCCAAAATGCGGCTTCAGATCAAACGGCTTGGATATTACTGGCCCACTATGATAAGGGATTGCGAAGAGCATGCAAAGAAATTTCATCTCTGCCAAATTCATGGTGATTTAATTCACAAGCATCCCAATCCGTTGCATCTTACGGTGGCGTCGTGGCCCTTCGAAGTTTGGGGCACCGACATAGTTGGCCCGATTGATCCTCCATCATCCAAAGGCCACCGGTTCATATTGGCTGCGACAGACTACTTCTCCAGATGGGCTGAAGCTGTCCCGCTAAAAGAAGTCAAAACAAAAGATATTCTGACATTCTTCAGACATAATATTCTATACCGCTTCGGTACACCAAGAAGGATCATTTCTGACAACGGTCCTTCTTTCAAGAGCTTCAAAATCTCAATGTTTGCTACTCAGCACAAGATAGACTAGAGATATTCCTCCATCTATAATCCAAGGGCAAATGGGCTAGCCGAAGCCTTCGATAAAACTTTATGCAGGCTCCTGAGGAAAAATGCTTCAGCCAACAAGAGAGACTGGAATCTCAAACTTCACGAGGCATTGTGGGCATATTGTATCACATACCGCACTCTAACTCAGTCCACTCTATACTCACTACTCTTCGGAGTGGAAGCAATCCTCTCGTTCGAAGTCGAAGTTCCAATCCTAATGTTGGAGATAGTGCCCTCAAAGTCAATTATTGGATCACAGGCACATGATTGCAATGATTGAGGGAGGACCTATACCGGTTGGACAGTCTTACTGATGATAGTATGCTATCTGGTTTATCTTTATCATCGTGTACTGCTTTAGGTGACATTACTGAACACTATTGCACGTTGATAGAGCCCTTAGGATTCTTGCTTGACTGCCAGCAGTATGATGGCGATCATATACATGGGAGTTGGGGTCTATAAGCACATCCTTAAAAGGTCCCTAGTCGTGGGAGTTTCGAGACAGGGCATCGATACTCCAGAGTAGACTAGTGTATACAGTCGAGACCTCG
Organism: Agapanthus africanus; assembly: GCA_030015575.1. NCBI lineage: Eukaryota > Viridiplantae > Streptophyta > Magnoliopsida > Asparagales > Amaryllidaceae > Agapanthus > Agapanthus africanus. The sequence goes on along the minus strand of JASDDO010000004.1, from coordinate 322,434,077 downwards.
ATGAGGGGCGGTGGCCGGTTTCACAAGCCACTGGTGTCAGTTGGTTCACCTAAGATGTATACAGGTGCTCATTGGGTTATGAGTACACCGGACATGACTCGCCGAGAACCTGCTAGTTGGGATTATACCAGACGTCAGATAGCAGTTCCCTGGTGACATGTGTACAGGTTAGTTCATCGACTTGAGATCGTCATTTGTCTCGTGTGAGTTCCCACTGTGCTTTGATTACTACCCTACCACGGCTCAAAGGAGTCATGCAAACAGGTTTTAGTTGGGTACAGTCCCGAGCCACATGGAGGCAGTGAGCGGATCTGCAGGGGTTCGTCTCTCCCGGTATTGGGGGTGAGGTCGCGCTGTGTCTAGGAGAGCCATTACACGAAGTCCTTGGCCAAGGCAGAAGATTTACTGGTAGGTATTCCAGTAGTATCTCAGGGTGTTCTGGGCTACACTCCGACACGACTTGTACCGCTTTTGGGGGTCTGACTTTTACCAACCCCCTAGGCCCGCCATGCGATGCTCATAGACGAACAGACCAGACTGTACGGATATTGTCACTGACAGGCTCAGTAGGGTGTCAGGATGAGTTCGCTCACAGACGTCCCTTTTCGTCAATACCTGGTAGCCCGTTAAGTATGGCTAATACCTCTGACGTACTAGTGGTTAAATCCACAGCCAAAATATTGACGAGTCTTTAGAGTCCCCCACAGACAGTTTCTCAAGTTTCGGGCGAAACGCTGTAGAGGCCGTATGGAGATATGGCAGGGTTCGATCTTATACGTGCGGTATTGCACGGATCATGATCGGACGGATAATACTAGCGGGCTTTGGTTTAAGCCGGATCCTAGTATTGTACAGTGTAGATTTTGTCTCATTGCATTTGTATTCGGTCGGAATACAAATGCGGGTATGTATATACAGTCGCGGGGTTTTCCTGTAATTTATTATGGGATCAGTTTTTTGGAGTTGTCAGTTTGCATTCCGTTTCGGCCAGTTTTCCTTTGTTCCTTCATGGCCGGATTTTTATGATGGAGGGGCTAATTTGCAAATGTGCAAATTAGCAATATGGAGGGGGTTATTTGTGATATGAGGGATTATGATAGATATAGCATCTTTGCTTTTTTCTTCATAATGGCTAGCATTAATGAGATGAGAATTGATTTGGATTTGATTTAGAAATTGATGTGATATTATTTCCTCATTATCTTCACATGGCTTATGGTCACCATTTGATTTCCCTACACTCACCTCCCTTGTATTTTCCCTTCTCCATATTAGATGGGCCGGCCACAGAAAATGTGGGGGGTGATTCATTTTGGTGTGGGAATTTTCTTCATATTTTTTGCTTGCTACAAAATTCCCAAGTTCATTTCAAAGTTCATTCCACCTCCATCATTATGGCAACTTCAACCCCAATAGAGACAAACTATTCTACACTAGCTTACAGTATTCTTGGACACGTTGACCCGCCAACTTCGTGCCCGAATTGCCTCGGTCCAGAGGTGGGAGCCCGTAAAAGAACATGGCGATGTGGTGCCCGTTCCGACGAGGAGATGAAGACCGGAGATTTCGCGAGGAGATCGGGATGGAGGCCGAAGACCGAAGGACACGGATCGCTCGGTATAGCATTCTACCCATTCTCTAGTTAGATAGCATTAGGTTAATGGCCCGATCCGGGTTTTAAAGTCCGCGGTAGCGCCGGTTCTAGTTTATAGAAAGGTTTCGTATTCCGCATTTTGGCCTCGGAAAGAGGGCCGGGGCGCTGCCGTGCACTTACATTGGTATCAGAGACACGCCATTAACCTAGTCTAGCTTGCTGTAACATGTTTACATTTTCGATTGAACAAAAATTCCAAAAACCGCAATTTCAAGAGCATCAGTTTCTGTCGATTTTATTTGTGCTCGAATTTTTTTTTTGAGCATTGCAGAAATACGTGCAGGCAATTCTAAGAGTTCTGCAAAAATTTGGTGGCTTAACTTTACTGTTCCATCGCGGAACCGCGGCCAAACCCATGCATTGGCTGCGGTTCCGCGGCCATAGTGACTCCTTGTAGCACCAAATTTTTACAGAGAGTCTTGGACTTGGAAATGAGGGTTTTGGTATATTCTGTTTGGGCCCAGATTTTCTTTGAGTGCTACAGTTGTGCTTGGGGCCCACTTCGGTAAATTTAGTCGATCGAAAATTTTAAACATGTTAGTTCACAGTATTTACATTATATCTGCGACAGTGAATGTCATTTGATCGGTAAATCCTGTCTAACTGCTATAGCCCTTTTAGACGGATTTGCGAACGTGACACTCATGTTGATGTTCTGTGTTGTGCTGTGATGTTGCGGATTTGTCGTGGTGGATAGCCTGGATGCAATGGTAGTACAGTTTGGTTTATTATGTACATTTGATATTGCGGGGCGAGCGTCCGACATATGGACTGCCGTTACTGCCTGTTTGTATATTATTCTTTTGGGGCACGACCGGGCTGAGGTCGATGTACCCGTTGTATGTATATTTTACATTCTGTACTAGGATTACCCCACGGTGGGGTGCACGGATAGCCGGGTTCTAGAGGGCAACGGGACCGCATCTCATAGCGTTGAGACGGAGGGGGCTTCATTCTAGAATTGGCGGGCTATTCGCCGCACTCGTAGGGGGTACGGGTTGACCCAAGGAGGGGTGCCCAAGTTACCGGATTCCGTGAAGTGCTGGGTGGTCCATTCACGTTGTTGAAGGGGGCTGTCTCGCTTCAGGTTTTGGCGCGTAACTTGCCGCGCCCGTAGGGGTCTAGGATTTCATTGCACAGGCTATCCACACGACCAGGGGAACGTCGGGTTTCAGTAGCGGCTCTATGAAACCCGGGGATCCCAGATATCTGTATTGTTCTGTGATGCTTATTACATTTCTGTGATGTTACATTTTATCACGCCTTGAGCGAATATTATATATTGATATATATACTAGTAGACGTTGTATATGTTTTGCATCCGCGCTAGTCCAGTCCCCGCTCTGTCGTTAGTTAAGTAACCTAACGGGTAATGACGGGACCTAGTGGCGAATGCGGATGGCATATACGTACATCATTATTTTCGTTCTTTATTGGTGTGATCAATTGATGGGACTGCGTTGATTCGGATCAATGCAAGTTAAACAAACCTATTCTGATGTTGTTGGAACATTTTTCAAAAAGCTGTTATTGCAAGGGCGTTCTCTTTTGTTTTGCACAGTGGTATTCGGTTATGAATATCCAGCACCTCAGTTGACGAGGCAAGGGCCGAGATCCCTTCACCGGGAGTGACCCCTTGGACAGAAGTTTGCGTCAGGGCAATAACTTCACTATAGTCGTTTAGTTTTGCTTTGCATCGTGGTATTCAGTTGGAATATCCTGCACCTTATTCTATGGGAAAAGAGCCGAGATCCCTTCACCGGGAGTGACCTCTTTAGCAAAGGTTTTCGCCACTATATTGTTATAAAAGCTATCCGGTTCCTTCAACGATATCAAGTTCATTACGTTAAAGGTTTTTCGTCAAAAACCATTCGTAGCCCTCCGTCATTTCAGACGGGTAGCAAGTAGTATTCATTCTATGTTTGTTGGCCAAAATCAAGGCATAGTGTATGGTAGCTATTTGTTACTTTTCTGCAGCATAGATAGATGCGTTGGTTTGGGACAGTCGTACTGCCTTGTTGGCCAAAGTTAAGGGTAGGTACGGGTGGGTTCAAATCAACCTGGAGAATGATGGGTAGAACTTGACATGTGACTTATGATTTGTTGGCCAAAGTCAAGGTCATAAGAGCATGGGGTAAAAATCACATCGGGAGTTTCTAAAGAAACTGAAACTTGCCAGATATGCGCATACCTTCTGGAGCGTGACAACGTGAGTGGATTCCGTCACGTTGTCATGCGATGATAGTTGGATCCCGATTCTCACTGATGAGTTGGTTTACTCCTCGGGTGATCCCGACTAATTCTTCTTTCAGGTTTGGAGGAGAATTTGACGGTACAATGGGAGGTTTCCTGATTAGATAAATTGATAACCATTCTGATATAGGTTAGAGTGCACGCTGAGTGTTTCTTTTCTCTCTCTCTTTGGCAGCGACCATGACCCGACCCTTGACTATGACTCAGAGACCAAAATTGACCGAACCCTCTTAAACACTGGCTTTTGGATTGTCAGAGTTGCATACCTCATTACCACTCCTACTCTTATCCTTTTCTCCAGAACACCCCGTATTACTACGAACATCCACTTCCATTGGATAAAACCATCGTATGGTTATATACGAACTCGAAGGAATGTATTCGAGGATGGTTTCCGGTTCTGGAGAAAACGAATAGGACTATTCAGTTATCTTTTCCTTTTACCTTCTCTCAGGTTGCGAGTGTTCCTTAGATTAGTACAGCACACCTATTACGCTTATTGGATAGTCTTCTTCCAAACCATAGGCTGGTGCCGAACGGTAGGGAATGAAGAAAACCAATTAGCCTAACGATGGTGTACAGAAGGTATTAAGTTAAGACAAATAAAGGGATTAGAAGGAGGGCAAAGTGAATTGCGACTGCCATTCACGACCAAACCAAGTATTACATTACCACTCCCACTTCACCTTTGTATTTCTCCAGAACACTCCGTATCACTACGAAGATCCACGGTTATTTGGATATTCCATCGTATGGTTATATACGAACTCGAAAGGAACTTGTTCCAGTTCGGGGATGGATTCTGGTTCAGGAGAAATAGGAATAAGGTTTATTCAGTTGTCTTTTATCTTTACCTTCTCTCGCGTTGCGAGTGCTCCTAGGATTAGGACAATACACCCATTATGCTTATTGGATAGTCTTCTTCCAAACCATAGGCTGGTGCCGAAAGGTAGGGAAGGAAGAAAACCATTTAGTCTAAAGGGGTGTACAGAAGGTAATGACTAAAGACATATAAAGGGATTTGGAGAGATGGCAAAAAAATATACGGTTACAGTTGTGAATCTGATAATGGAAGAGGCATTACTAGGAATACCCGGATACCCCTTCAAAACATTTCAATGTTTCAGTTTCACCGTGTATTGTTAAAAGAAAACTGATTTCCCAATTAGACACTTGCTCCAGGGTATGTATTTATCAGGTATGATTCTCACATCTGTATGGTTTTACAGATGATGAGTGGGAGTAAGTTATTGGGAATTAGGTGATCATCTTCGTTATACCGGAATTCGTTGTAATTGGTGATATTTGAGGAAGTCACCTAGGTTGTTTGCCGGACGACAAATATTTGGTTTTGAATATCCGTTGTTATGCACCAATTTCAAATTGACATATCTGTACGTCTATCTTTATAGAGTGAGATATAACTTTTTGAAATTATGTCTATGATATTTACCTATATCAGTGGATGGTTAAGTAAGGAGCATTAAACAGCGGTGTAATTCTTCTTAACCATAAGTACATTTTTCAACCTACGACACACAGGGATTGAGTTATTAGACTCAAGGGACTTGTACAAAGTATTGTATATTGTCCAGTGTCCATTAGGATAGAGGGGATGGTCCTCATACTATATTCAGTTTACTTATGACTTCTCTAGTTTTTAGACAAGTGTTTCGTAGAAACACAAGGTCTGAGTTTTGAGAAGTTATAGGTATAAGAGTAAAGTAGAGAACCAGATGTTGCAAGTATCGGGATTCTTCTAGGTGATCGAAGATGTAGATACTTATGTATGATATTTAGTTGATAGTAATGATTTTGAGAAACTTGTTTCTCTTTCAGCTCACTCATAATTGGAAGCATTCCTAAGTTGAGTAACGCTGATAGGCATCCTTCCATTTAGTTGACATGCACTGGAGACAGCTGCATGATTTGAATCTGGTTCAATTAAATTGGTGCCTCTGTTTCTGAATTGGATATAGAACAGTTCATATCTTGACATTGTTAAGGTACGGGGAGTTGTCCAGCTTATGCTTAAAACCAGACACTGGACAACTCAAGGCACGTTTCTGTAATGGCTGTTTGTGGGTTGACCCGGGCTATGACGAGGGTTGACTCTCTACCATCTGGAAGATCAATAGTGATATTGTTCTCGACTCGCCACAGTTTTAATAAAAATGGATTTTTTTCTTCAGAAAACAGTAGTGGGAGTATGGTAGAACTGGAAGTGATTCCAGAACCGCAAACGATTACTGAAAATTTGATAAGAACCTAAACATTCAATCTGGTTTGACATTCCATTGGCCACTCCGCAGATAAGGTGGGTAACCTCAGGCACCCGAGAGGTACTCCGGTAGCCTCAAGGATGGTGGCAGGGAGGTTCTTGTTTACCCAGACTTGCCATTGCTGTTGTTCCAGACTATGAGACCCGGCAGGAGGATGAGTATAGCGTCGTTCTGAACTGGCTTTAGAAGCATACGAGTATATGACTCTGCCAGAGGGTTGTCGTAGTCAGTGGGAGCAGCGGAAGCATAATGGACAGATAACTTATGTCTATTTATGGACTAAAGCAGATATAGCGGAGATAGATCATCTATTTCTGATGTGACAGTCATAGGTCTGACTTCATCAGAATAGGGGATGGATCTGTTAAGAAGGTAGGGTGTAATGTCCTGGTATTTGGATGACATACACAGAGTAGGAAGTGAAATTCCTATACTACGATCGGTTATATTTTGGTTGTCACACAGTGGTTTCTCCACATAGGACTTGGATATTATATCAGATATTCTGGTTACTAGATCTATGGTTTTAGATCTAGATTTGGGAAGTGTCCCAATCTGGGCACTTAGACAGCATTCTATGAGTATTTAGAATGGACGACTCCAGGCACGGTAGTGTACCTGCAGGTAATGGAGTCACCCTCTCTAAAGGTGTCTTAAAGACTAAAAGGGAGAGGGATGTGCATGATTGGCAGATCACTTGCATAGGCAATTGAGTCAATCATGAGATGTTAAGTACCACACCAGACGTTGTTTCTGCAGTAGATGCAATAAGTTGATATTGATCCAATCCTGGAGGAACATTCGGAAGCAGTTTTAGAACATAAGTGGATGTTCTAGGGATATGATAACGACAGCCTCATTCGGGAGACAGTTATCATTCCAGGCTTCCAAGGTGACCTGGATGACAGAGTGACTGTCAGATTTATAGTTTTCCCTCCGACGAGGGGTAGTAGTTTGGACAGATGGTCCAAGGGGATACTGATGGAAGAATGGCGCATGATACTGATTAAGTTCAGTTGACGATACAGTCTAAGAAGTTTGGATTTGGAGTTCATTTATGAGCTAGGTCCCATCAGATATCCAGACATATTCTGAGACATGTATTACTCATTTCGGGAGATGGCTTTCTCCGTGAACTTGAGATAAAGAGAGACATAGAAAGAAACATCATGGCGGATCCACTCACTGAGGCTATTCCTCGAACGCAATAGTTTCGCAAACGAGCTTTGTGAGACTGATTAGTAGAGGAGTTGGATGTTCGGTATCACACGGGCTGTGAGTATGCGACATCGCAATAATTAGCCTTGAGTGCAAGTGGGAGATTGTTGGAGATAGTGCCCTCAGAGTCAATTATTGGATCACAGGCACGTGATTGCAATGATTGAGGGAGGACCTATACCGGTAGGACAGTCTTACTCAAGATGATAGTATGCTATCTGGTTTATCTTTATCATCGTGTACTGCTTTAGGTGACATTACTGATCACTATTGCACGTTGATAGAGCCCCTAAGATTCTTGCTTGACTGCCAGCAGTATGAGGGCGATCATATACGTGGGAGCTGGGGTCTATAAGCATATTCTTAAAAGGTCCATAGTCGTGGGAGTTTCGAGACAGGGCATCGATACTCCAGAGTAGACTAGTGTATACAGTCGAGACCCCGATGAGGGGCGGTGGCCGGTCTCACAAGCCACTGGTGTCAGTTGGTTCACCTAAGATGTATACAGGTGCTCATTGGGTTATGAGTACACCGGACATGACTCGCCGGGAACCTGCTAGTTGGGATTATACCAGACGTCAGATAGCAGTTCCCTGGTGACATGTGTACAGGTTAGTTCATCGACCTGAGATCGTCATTTGTCTCGTGTGAGTTCCCACTGTGCTTTGATTACTACCCTACCACGGCTCAAAAGAGTCGTGCAAACAGGTTTTAGTTGGGTACAGTCCCGAGCCACATGGAGGCAGTGAGCGGATCTGCAGGGGTTCGTCTCTCCCGGTATTGGGGGTGAGGTCGCGCTGTGTCTAGGAGAGCCATTACACGAAGTCCATGGCCAAGGCAGGATATTTACTGGTAGGTATTCCAGTAGTATCTCAGGGTGTTCTGGGCTACACTCCGACATGACTTGTACCGCTTTTGGGGGTCTGACTTTTACCAACCCCCTAGGCCCGCCATGCGATGCTCATAGACGAACGGACCGGACTGTATGGATATTGTCACTGACAGGCTCAGTAGGGTGTCAGGATGAGTCGCTCAGACGTCCCTTTTGGTCAATACCTGGTAGCCCATTACGTATGGCTAATACCTCTGACGTGCTAGTGGTTAAATCCACAGCCAAAGTATTGACGAGTCTTTAGAGTCCCCCACAGACAGTTTCTCAAGTTTCGGGCGAAACGCTGTAGAGGCTGTATGGAGATATGGCAGGGTTCGATCTTATACGTGCGGTATTGGACGGATCATGATCGGACGGATAATACTAGCGGGCTTTGGTTTAAGCCGGATCCTAGTATTGTACAGTGTAGATTTTGTCTCATTGCATTTGTATTCGGTCGGAATACAAATGCGGGTATGTATATACAGTCGCGGGGTTTTCCTGTAATTTATTATGGGATCAGTTTTTTGGAGTTGTCAGTTTGCATTCCGTTTCGGCCAGTTTTCCTTTGTTCCTTCATGGCCGGATTTTTATGATGGAGGGGCTAATTTGCAAATGTGCAAATTAGCAATATGGAGGGGGTTATTTATGATATGAGGGATTATGATAGATATAGCATCTTTGCTTTTTTCTTCATAATGGCTAGCATTAATGAGATGAGAATTGATTTGGATTTGATTTAGAAATTGATGTGATATTATTTCCTCATTATCTTCACATGGCTTATGGTCACCATTTGATTTCCCTACACTCACCTCCCTTGTATTTTCCCTTCTCCATATTAGATGGGCCGGCCACAGAGAATGTGGGTGGTGATTCATTTTGGTGTGGGAATTTTCTTCATATTTTTTGCTTGCTACAAAATTCCCAAGTTCATTTCAAAGTTCATTCCACCTCCATCATTATGGCAACTTCAACCCCAATAGAGACAAACTATTCTACACTAGCCTACAGTATTCTTGGACACGTTGACCCGCCAACTTCGTGCCCGAGTTGCCTCGGTCCAGAGGTGGGAGTCCGTAAAAGAACATGGCGATGTGGTGCCCGTTCCGACGAGGAGATGAAGACCGGAGATTCCGCGAGGAGATCGGGATGGAGGCCGAAGACCGAAGGACACGGATCGCTCGGTATAGCATTCTACCCATTCTCTAGTTAGCTAGCATTAGGTTAATGGCCCGATCCGGGTTTTAAAGTCCGCGGTAGCGCCGGTTCTAGTTTATAGAAAAGTTTCGTATTCCGCATTTTGGCCTCGGAAAGAGGGCCGGGGCGCTGCCGTGCACTTACACCTAAGAATGGCCGTTCAGCATGAGTTGACGGAGGAGGAAAACGTGCTCCTTCGGCTCGAAGAGCTCGACGCCCTCGAAGAAAAGAGTTTCGCAGTACAACAAAATCTGGAGCTGTACCGAGCCCAAATGTCACGGGCCTATGACAAGATAACCCGTCTCTGCTCTTTCATGAAAGGCGAATTGGTGTTGGTCCTCAAAAGACTGATCATCCCCAATCGACATGCCAAGGAAAAATTCGAGCCGAACTGGCAAGGACCATATGCCATTGAGAAAGTGTTTGATGGAGGATCCTACCAGCTAATAAATGCCGAGGGAGAAAGGCCCATGCCACCCATCAATGGCCGATATCTCAAGAAATACTACGTGTGAATGCTCCAAGTCGCAGGCGAATTGAGCACACCGGCCCTACGGTTTGGATCATACATCCTGTAAAACCGTATACAATCCACGGACGTAAACGACCCCTATCTCTCTCAAGTCCTGCCGGCGAGATTACTTTTAAAGTCCCACCAGCGACAAAAAAAACCCAAAACGGTATGTCCACAAGCAAAACGGGCATGGATGAAAACCCGAAAGGGCTCCGTGAGTAAAAACAGCAGGACTGCCGGCGAGTTTGGAAAGGGCGCAAACTCGTGAAAAGAGATGAAATACACTCGCAAAGTCATCTCGACCTTGTGAGGAGAAAATCCCCGCGTGAGATCCTTACGACTCACAAAGGAGCAACACACTTAGGAATTCTCACGATTCTTAGGGAGAAATACACCTGCGAGATCCCCTTGACTCGTAGGGAGAAAATTCTTTTATGAGAGCCTTATGACTTATAAAATCGAAAAGCCTTAGGAGCCATCGCTCCCCAACAGGCAACGGCAAATGATGAGTCGCTCCATGCATTTCGATTTAGTGTTAGCGGTGCTGATGCCGACCAAAAACCCAAATCCTAAGTTTTCCCAACGGCAAATGATGAGTCGCTCATGTTATTGCTCCAGTGCAGCAATGCTAATGCCGACCAAATACTCAAACTCCAAATTCCCAAAAGGTGAATAATGAGTCGCTCCTGCTACCATATTCCAGTGCAGCGATGCAGACGCCAACCAAAATCCAAATCTCCCAAATTCTCGCAGCCCTACGGCCAGTCCTGAACTGGACTACCGTATACAATCCACGGGCATAAACAAGCTAAATCATACCCATGTCCCATAGAAATCACCAGCCCTGCTGCCGGTCTCCGCCATCGGAATTATGTTCCATTTGGGAAGAACCACTCATGTGTCCTCACGATACATAAGGAGAACAAAGCTTACGAGATCCTCTCGACTCGTTAGAAAATGCCTTTGTGAGATCCTTATGGCTCACAAGGGAAAACACACTTTGGGGTCCTCACGACTCCTAAGGAGAACATGCACCTATGAGATCCTCTCGACTCATAGGGAGACAATGTTTTTATGAGACCCTTACAGCTCGAAAAATTGAAAAGCCTTAGGTGACAGGGGCCTAAACCTGTCTCCTAAGCCATCGTTCCTTAACGGGCATGACAAATGATGATCTGCTCCTGGTACCACAATCCAGTATAGCGATGCTGAAACCAAATCCTAAGTTCTCCCTGGGCAAATGATGAGTAGCTCCTGGCATTATTCCAGTGCAGCAATGCTGATGCCAAACAAAGTCTAAGTTCCAAGTTTCTCTCAAATTCAAAAGTCCCGCCAAATAAGGCAGAAATCAAACAGATCAAATCAATATCCCACCCGGTAGCGCTTCCAAGCTCAAAAGTCCCGCTGGACGGGCAGGGAACTCCCAAAATAGATCAAATCAAACCCCGATACCGCAACAAACGGAGCAAGTCAACTTCAACCCCGACCCCGCAGAAAGCGGAGCAAAGTCAAATCAAATCCCGACACCGTAAGAAGCGGAGAAAGTCACCGACCGTCCACGTCGCAAAAAGGGCAGCACTGATCGTCCAAATCGCAAAAAGATCAGCACCGACCGTCCACGTCGCTAAAAGGGCAGAACCGACCATCCAAGTCGCTAAAAGGGCAGCACCGACCGTCCAAGTCACTAAAAGGGCAGCACCGACCGTCCAAGTCGCAAAAAGGGTAGAATCGACCATCCACGTCGCAAAAAGGGCAGCACCGACCGTCCAAGTCGCTAAAAGGGCAGCACCGACCGTCCAAGTCGCAAAAAGAGCAAAACCGACCGTCCACGTCGCAAAAAAGGCAGTGTTCCCCTCCGAATGACGGCCGAGACATGGCGTCTCGCCTGAGATTCGGGGCAGATGCTAATTGGTGCTATCCGTCCACCTCTCCGAAGATGCCAAGTTGATTTATGGCACCATGTATCGAAGGTTTAAACGGATGCGGCCGATGTAGCAGACTTCGTCAGATTCCCCCTCGTTTGAGGGGTTTTTGATTGTGGGGACGCTTTTCCCTGCAGGCGCAAGCCCCTGCAGTTAATTACGCTACCGCATCGCGGTAACAACTTTCTCCTTCTCCAGATGGTCACCTCGTGTCGCGTGTGTTTATTTTATGTTTTGTTGCCCGTGGATTGTTTATGGAGACCGAGTTATGTCGTCGCTCGTAGGGCGTGGACTAGTCCAAATCCGTATTATCTTAGATTTGGGTTTGGGGGTTTGGTTTGAGGATACGTTAGCCATACTTGAGGCTAAGATCAACTCAAACGTTTGTTAAGGATACGTTAGTCTAACTTGAGACTAAGATCAACTTAACGGGATCGTTTAGATCCGACAAAAGAGCATTTGGGCTCCGTTGTTCCAGTTTAGGGACATAGTGGTCCATCGTATGTATGGCCGTCGGGACCCGTCACCTCTCTGACGACGTTGAAGGATTACAACGACAGATGTCAGAGGAGTTCAGAGATGTACCCTCGAACCAGAGTTAATTGGGGGAGATTCATAGCCCAGTCTGTTTGAAGGTTTAAGGATACGTTAGCCATATTTTAAGGCTAAGATCAACTTAAACGGGATCGTTTAGATCCGACAAGAGAGCATGCGTGGCTCTATTGTTCCAGTTTAAGGACATAGCGGTCCATGGGTAGTTTGAGGACATTGCGGTCCATGGGTAGTTTAAGGACATTGCGGTCCATGGGTAGTTTAAAAACATTGCGGTCCATTGTTAGTTTTAAGACATCTCGGTCAAGGTTAAGGACGTCGTAGTCCATGGGTTTAAGGACCCCACAGTCCATTGTTAGTTTTAAGACATCTCGGTCAAGGTTAAGGACGTCGTAGTCCATGGGTTTAAGGACCCCACAGTCCATTGTTAGTTTTAAGACATCTCGGTCAAGGTTAAGGACGTCGTAGTCCATGGGTTTAAGGACCCCACAGTCCATTGTTAGTTTTAAGACATCTCGGTCAAGGTTAAGGACGTCGTAGTCCATGGGTTTAAGGACCCCACAGTCCATTGTTAGTTTTAAGACATCTCGGTCAAGGTTAAGGACGTCGTAGTCCATGGGTTTAAGGACCCCACAGTCCATATCAATATGTGGTCATCGGGACCCGTCACCTTTTTGAAGACATTGAGGGATTACAATGCCAAGTATCAAAGGAGTGAAGAGATGTACCCTGGAACCGGAGTGGATTAAATAGTGCTTGGCCCAATTTGGGATCAAGACCAATTAATTATGTCATGAGCCCATTAGCTCAGTTAATTACGAATTGAGGACTTATGGCCAGCTTGGGCTAAGTCCAATCATGTCTGGAATATTGGCTTCCTGTTGGTCCCTTGAAAGAGAGACTTTGCCTCTATCCATTTAGCCAATTGGGCCAATGCCTAGTGTTAAACACTAAAGACCAATCAGTGTTGAACACTGGGAATGAGATTGATAAGTCAGTGTTTAACACTAAAAGATAATTGGTGTTAAACACCAGCAACAAGGCTTTCGAATTAGTGTTAAACACTAAAACAGATCAGTGTTAAACACTGTCAACAGAAGTCCCAAACTAGTGTTTGAACACTAAGGTAATCAGTGTTGAACACTGCAAGTAAAGTTCTTTGCTTAGTATTGAACACTAAGACCAAACAATGTTTTAATACTGAATTCAGGGGTTTAGTGTTAAACACTAAGGTAGGAGGGGTCACGTGGCAACACGTGAGAGCGCCCTCCCTTCATTTGTTCTTCTGAGACTATTGCATCTTCTAGAGCATCACGTGCCACCACGTGACGGGCATTCAAGCGCTTTGTGTGTTAAAGCTTCTGTCAAGGGTTACGTGGGTCACGTGGGGCACTGCCTCAAAGGGGCTTTCTGTAGATCTTTTGGGGGGGGTCACGTGGTGACACGTGACCCTTCTTTTCTGTAGTTGTTTTAGAAGATCTGTTAATCCCTTTCAGGAATTAAATTCCTCGTAGGGTTGAACCCTGACAATAGAGGAATTAAATTCCTACTTCCTTTTGAAGATTTATATTCTGGGATAGAGTTGAACTCTGAATTTTCTGTAGGAATTAAATTCCTCATATATGTGAAGAACTGAATAGGGTTTAAACCCTAATAAAAGATTTAAGGAATTAAACTCCCACTCTCTGTTAAAGAATTATGATTAAGGGAATTAAATTCCCGTTGTTTCAACAGAACTAAGTTCTTAACTAGGGTTAAACCCTAATTCTTTTTCATTCTGAAGGAATTAAATTCCCATAACACAGGGTCAAACCCTAATTTTATTTTAAAGGAATTAAATTCCTATAGTTCTGTAAGAATTAGATTCTCGTGCTTCCATTCCCTCTCTATGCTTTGGATCTGCATGGCAGGATCTCAACCCATTGAGAATTAAATTCTCAACTTCAAGGGGAGATGTGCGCTTTACAGATCCTCTATCAAAGAGAGAAGAAATATGTTCTTCTGTTTTACATCAGAGTTGAACTCTGTTGAGAATTAAATTCTCTTTTCTTTCAAGGAGCCTTCCCTTTCTTACCTAGGGTTTTCTTTTGCAGAAGATCCAAATTCCTCAAAGTATCAAGGCTCTCTCCCTTTTCTTCTCTCTGCGTGTATATCTTTTTTGTATGTCTCTTGGCTCCTATTTATAGGAGAAGCAGCCGAGTCAATTAGTTTTTGACGAATCTTCATTGAGAGATTTGATTTGCATCCATCATTCGTTTTGGACCTTTGGATTATTAGGTGAATTTTATTCACCATTGGATTTCAAATCCAGGGATTCTCCTTTGTTATTTCTGTTAGATTTGAAGGGGAAATCTTTCCAAATTCGAGATTTTCCCATAGATAGATGATATTTAATCACTTCAGAATCTTTAATTTAATCGGTTGCTTTTGGAAAGATTTGAGAGTCCTTTTCTCAGAATTTAATTCTGTTAACAAATGGGCTTTGAAAGCCGGTCACGTGCGGCCACGTGACCCTTGGTCACGTGTGGGCACGTGACCCCCTTGTAACGAGCCCTTTTCTTCTTTTGCACTCTGCCTGCTTCTGCTGCTTAGCCGTCACGTGCCACCACGTGACCCCTGGTCACGTGTGAGCACGTGACCCTCGTCTGGAGTCTTTTTCTTGATTTAACCGGAGAATGAGTCTGATGTTTTGAGCGTCACGTGCCAACACGTGACCCTGGTCACGTGGGAGCACATGACCTCTTCTGAGGCCTTTTCCTTGATTTGATCAGGGAACCAATGTGCCTTTGCCGCTTGCTTTTAAAAGTCACGTGCCGACACGCGACCCTGGTCACGTGGGAGCACGTGACTCTTTCTGAAGCCTTTTTCCTCGATGTAGTTGGGAAACTGAACTTGCCTTGCCGATACTTTTAGGTGTCACCTGCCAACACGTGACTGCTGGTCACGTGTAAGCACGTGACCCTCTTCTGAAGCTTTTTCCATAAGCTTTTCTGATTTTAAATCAGGAAACAAATGCCCCCACAGCGTTGTTCTCACGTGTCCGTACGTGAGTGCAACGCTGTCACCTTTTGTGACCGTTGGATTCCTCTAGGGATTTGGGGAGATGAAGCGTTTCCATCACCTCTTATAAAGGTTCACGTCCCTTCAGAAGAGCCTCCACTTTGCTCATCTTCCTCCTTGCAAACCTTCTTCTTTTGAGAATTTAATTCTCTTTTCCCAGAGCTCAGTTCTCTGCCTTGAACCCACCCTCAGAGTTTAACTCTTTTCGAAAAGACTTTTCTCTTTGGGTAATGCTCTCGAATGAACGATGAACTCTCACATTCCTCTGGATTTTAAATCCAAAACAAGGGTTTTTACTCTTTTTTAACAAGGAACCCATTTTTCTTCAAGTTTTTCCATAAGAACATGAAACCGCCTAACCTTCGAACTGTAGATCTCTTAGGGTTTAGATGATCTTTGGGGAAATGATGATGGCGTTTCAACTCCATGGAATTTAATTCCATCCAAAAATGTTTCTGGGAATTTAATTCCCTTTTCTTAATAAGGAATTTAATTCCAATGAAGAACTCAGTTTCTTCACACGGAGGCTTCTTGGGGTTTCCTTGTCATTCTATGATTAGTGAAGCAGAAGAGGGTTTGTAATAAATCGTCCTGATTTTTATTTCAGGTATCATGGACGCTTATTTGTATAATCTCAACGAAATCATCTGCTACGGGAATATTCGTGCCCTGGGCCGTAGCCAGAATCAGGAGTTCACCAACGCTCAGTGTGCTGAGATTATGAGCCGTTTTGACGAGTACAACCATCGGCTACTCCCCCGTCGCTCTTCTCTTCTGAGGCTCATCGTGCTGGCGATTTGGGAGGCGCTTCCTCTCTTCTGCGCCGGTGTGCCACTCAGGGCATTGAACGTTGCCGAGGATAAGATACATTCGGTGTATCTTATGAGTCTGATCTCGAAGAGAAGGCGTGACAACCTCATTGATCTTTTGCACCAGGCGTTTCAGCAGTCGGCCATACTTGCCGCCTACCGGAGGGTGGAGGACATCCGTGAGGACCCTGACGCTTGCGATCGCGAGAGAAAACATACTCGGGCGGTTCGAAGTGCTTGGAGGATCTTGGACAAGGTCAAGCTTGAGTTTCTCAACCCATGCCCCGCGTCTGAAGTCTTACCATTGTAAACGTGCCCTCTTTATTTTGTATGAACTTCTTGAAAGATTCAGTGACAAGTTTTATTATGTCTTTCCATGTTTGCGTGCCTTTCTCTGGGATTTTATTATTTTGCTACTGTTGTTGTTGGTGCTTTCAATATGCAGGGTGCTACTCCATTTTTTTCTTAATGTACATCAGGTTTAGGCCTCACGTGTTCTGCACGTGGGGTCCCTTGATGGGGCTGTTCACAAAATCTTCCCATGCCATATTTTCAGTGCACAATATCAGATGCAGAAAAAAGGGCCTTGGAAATAGTTCCATCTCCCTGATTTTCGATGCCTTTCCCCCTTTTTTTTTGCCTTGGAAATAGCTTCATCATGCAAGATTTTCCGCGCACAGCACTTAATGCACTTCTTTATATATAAGGTTATAGCCTTCTCTTCCCTTCACAGAGAGATTTATATTATTTTTTTTATTTTGGTGTAACTTGTCTTGAGAAACGATCAAGCGCCATGGCCTGCAATCGCCCTCATGCTCGTCGACAGCCATGGGAAGTTCCTATTGAGGAGATGATCCCCCGCTTTGCTGCTTGGTTGGTGGATCCCCTCCTTACCGACGACGAATGCGACTCAGCAATGTATGAACTCTCGATCCGTAGGGGGTCCCCCCTCCCGATGGGTTCCCTCTGGCTCCGGATGATTCTCACGGCCGTGCTTGCCGACATCCCTTCTCACCCGGCAGAGATGACCCCGACGATGCTTGATGCGGCTGAAGAGAAGCTCGAGGGTTTTCACGAAGCGTGCCTGATTACTCAGGCTTTGAAGGACTGCTCGATTCACTTGCTGAGCCAAATAAGGGCCCGGCGAGCTATTATGTTTGCTTTTGCGGACGAACATGGCATCAATCGATGGGGAGCGACTCCTCGCGAGAACCGTCGCTTTGATGTGCTGGAGAAAGCAGAGAGAGAGATGGAGAATTTTGTCCTCTGCTTCATTAACCCTTGTGCCATTGATCCCGTTTTTGGCGACCTTTTCCCGTTAGCATAGAACATTTTTAAATTAGTCCCTCCTTTTTTACGCCTTATGCCGAACTTCCATGTAGGCTTGGTACTAGTATGTATGTTTCCGCTTGCATAAATAAACTTTGTATTCTTCTCATGAGAACTTTCTTTAATTGCAAATGCTATCATCACTTTCCTGTGTATCAGACTTTTGAATGTTCATACGATTGCAAATGCTATTATTATTTTTTTGAATACTCATATGATTGCGAATGCATGCTTGAAATATGTCGGGAATCTTTCTTGTTGCCTTTCACGTCAGGTGATGTGAGCGCGTTTTAGATTGATTATTCCCGTCGACTGGAAGCCCATTTATACGGTCTTGTAAATGTCTTGTTTCCAAGGCTGCGGTCACAAAAGCGAGCTTACGTGGCCTGATAGAGCGACACGTAGCGAACATATTGTTGTGCGAGAAGAGGGCTTGGCCGTAAATTTTCGGAGAGGGAGTTGGCTTCTAAGGCGCTGAGCGAGCTTCAGGCCAGCCTCACGGCCAAGGCCAACAAAGCATACGAACTCTGGCGGGTGCTTCAGGAGTCCATAAAAGAGGTGGTGGCTCTCGATAAAGCTGCCACGTTCACTCGTGAGAGGGTCGAGGCTCATAAAGCCACCGAGAAAGAGCTCGAGGCTCGGCTTGCTTCGTATCAGGCTTAGCAAGCTCAGGCGGAGGCTCGTCTTCTGGAGATCTTGCGTCATGAAGCCGTGGCTCAGCAACAGAATAATGAGCTGGTAAAATTATTGCACCGCCCGCCGGCTTGAGGACTTGTATCTTTTCTCCCTTTTTTGTATATACTTATGAATGAGAGTATCCCTTTTTTTTGTTTCTTTCATGAATTGTACTTTGTATCTGTTTTGGTTTATGAATAAAAGATACATTTTTCCTCTCAATGGCGTATCCCCTTTTTATTGAATGTATTCTGCAGATATTCTATCTTGATCTCCTTGCAGGACGGCGATGGCTTAGGATTCAGGGTTAGGATCTGCTTCCTAAGGCTTTTGCATTTTATGAGCCACGAGGGTCTCGTAAAGAGTTTTTCTCCCTACAGGTCGAGAGGATCCCATAGGTGCAAGTTCTTCTTAAGAATCGTAAGGATTCTTAAGAGGGTTTTCTCTTGAGAGTCGTAAGGATCGCACAAGGGAGTTTTTCTCGCTTACAGGTCGTGAGGACTTGTAAGTGCTGGATGCGGTCACCCTTGTCCGTGTTTTACGGAGTCAGGGGTTTCTCCAGGTATTGTAGTTTAAAGACGTCGCGGTCAAGGTTAAGGACCTCATAGTCCGTGGATTTAAGGACTCCACAGTCCGATGTTAGTTTTAAGACATCACGGTCAAGGTTAAGGACCTCATAGTCCGTGGATTTAGGGACTCCACAGTCCGATGTTAGTTTTAAGACATCACGGTCAAGGTTAAGGACCTCATAGTCCGTGGATTTAGGGACTCCACAGTCCGATGTTTGGTTGCAGGGACCCGTCACCTCTTTGAAGACGTTGAGGAATTACAACGCCAGGTATCAAAGGAGTGAAGAGATGTACCCTTAAACCAAGGCAGAATCTGTAGGGAATCGGGGTGGTTGATCGTTAGTTTTAAGACATCACGGTCGAGGTTAAGGACATCATAGTCCGTGGATTTTAAGGACTCCACAGTCCGGTATTTGCTCTGGATGCTTCACACGGGTTCACTGCCGTGCTTGGCGAGGACCAGGCTCCGCTCTGGGCGTTTTCCGCGGGGTCAAAGAGTGACGTTATCCGCGTTCCACGTAACCAGGAATTTTGCACTAGATGCTTCACACGGGTTCACTGCCGTGCTCGGCGAGGACTAGGCTCCGCTCTGGATGCTTCACACGGGTTCACTGCCGTGCTCTGCGAGGACCAGGATCCGCTCTGGACGTTTTCCACGGGGTCAAAGAGTGACGTTATCCGTGTTCTATGTAACCAGGAATTTTGCACTAGATGCTTCACACGGGTTCACTGCCGTGCTCGGCGAGGACTAGGCTCCGCTCTGGATGCTTCACACGGGTTCACTGCCGTGCTCTGCGAGGACCAGGATCTGCTCTGGACGTTTTCCACGGGGTCAAAGAGTGACGTTATCCGTGTTCCACGTAACCAGGAATTTTGCACTAGATGCTTCACACGGGTTCACTGCCGTGCTCGGCAAGGACTAGGCTCCGCTCTGGACGTTTTCCACGGGGTCAAAGAGTGACATTATCCGCGTTCCACGTAACCAGGAATTTTGCACTAGATGCTTCACACGGGTTCACTGCCGTGCTCGGCGAGGACTAGGCTCCGCTCTGGATGCTTCACACGGGTTCACTGCCGTGCTCTGCGAGGACCAGGATCCGCTCTGGACGTTTTCCACGGGGTTAAAGAGTAACGTTATCCGCGTTCCACGTAACCAGGAATTTTGCACTAGATGCTTCACACGGGTTCACTGCCGTGCTCGGCGAGGACTAGGCTCCACTCTGGATGCTTCACACGGGTTCACTGCCGTGCTCTACGAGGACCAGGATCCGCTCTGGACGTTTTCCACGGGGTTAAAGAGTAACGTTATCCGCGTTCCACGTAACCAGGGATTTTGCACTAGATGCTTCACACGGGTTCACTGCCGTGCTCGGCGAGGACTAGGCTCCGCTCTGGATGCTTCACACGGGTTCACTGCCGTGCTCTGCGAGGACTAGGATCCGCTCTGGATGTTTTCCACGGGGTCAAAGAGTGACGTTATCCGTGTTCCACGTAACCAGGAATTTTGCACTAGATGCTTCACACGGGTTCACTGCCGTGCTCGGCGAGGACTAGGCTCCGCTCTGGATGCTTCACACGGGTTCACTGCCGTGCTCTGCGAGGACCAGGATCCGCTCTGGACGTTTTCCACGGGGTTAAAGAGTAACATTATCCGCGTTCCACGTAACCAGGAATTTTGCTGATTGTATCCGCATTTCATGGGATGGAGGTTTGACTGTTGGCGATATGTATACCACCGAGCCATGGAACTGGGAGTTGCCGATGTTCCGCTTAGCTTGAAGTTGTGTCCGTCGTTACGGGACGAATGTTGGGGTGATCTCTAGGTCGCTTGTGGCCCGTCGAGATTTAGCTTCTTTCTTTGGTGAAACCTGGGGGGGGGGAGGTATGTTCCCTTTTTGTTTACGCCCCTTTTTTTTTATATTTTATTTCTTTTTCCGCGATGCTCTATCATTTCAGCTTTTATATCGCGGAGGTCGCGATTGCCCCATCATTTCGGCTATTCTTCGCGGTGCCCAATCATTTCGGCTATTTATTTATTCTCTACTCGCTGCTTTTTATTGCGAGTTGCCCCATCATTTCGGCTATTCTTCATGCATACATCTTTACTTGCTGCTTTTTATTGCAAGTTGCCTCATCATTTCGGCTATTCTTCATGCATACATTTTTACTTGCTGCTTTTTATTGCAAGTTGCCCCATCATTTCGGCTATTTTGTAGGCATGTGTGGCTTGCTAGTTTTTTCGCTGCAAGCTTGGATTTTAGACACCGATTTCGACATCAGCATCGCTACAACTGGAATGTTGCCGGGAGCGAATCATCATTTGCCTTTGTCGATGTTGAACAAAGATGGCTCAGCAAACAGGGTTAAGGGTCCTGTCGACTAAGGCTTTTGACTTCATGAGCCGTAAGGGTCTCACAAAGGTATTTCTCCCTACAAGTCGTGAGGATCTTGCAGGTGTATTTTCTCCTTAGGGATCGTGAGGATTCCTAAGTGTGTGTTCCTCTGTAAGTCGTAAGGATCCTACAAGAAGGCTTTCTCCTTATGGGTCGAGAGGACCTACAAGGGTTGGACTTTGCTGGGGAAATGTTTATTCGCGCCCGTGGATTATATACAAGGGTCAGTATGAGCCGCTTGTAGGGCAATATCGAAGGTTGTGGAGGATTTGCTTAAGAACAGGTTTAGGTTTCTGTAACTTAAGACTTTCAAATCTTATGAGCCGTGAGGGTCCCATAAGAGAGTTCTCCTTACGAGTCGTGAGGATCTCGTAAGTGTATTTTCTCCTTAGGAATCGTGAGGGTCCCTAAGTGTGTTGCTCCTTTGTGAGTCGTAAGGATCTCACGCAGGTGGTTTCTCCTTACAAGGTCGAGAGGACCCTATAAGTGTCTTTTAACGAGGTTGGCCCTTTCGGGTTTTCACAAACACTCGCCGGTAGTCCTGCTGTTTTTACTCACGGAGCCCTTTCGGGTTTTCATCCGTGCCCATTTTGCTTGTGGACACACCATTTTTTTTAATTCTTTTCCTCTCTTTTTTTTTATCTCGTCAGCCTAAGGATGCTGCGGTAGTAGTTTAGGGACGTTTCGGTCCGTCGTTAGTTTAAGGACGTTTCGGTCCGTCGTTAGTTTAAGGACGTTTCGGTCCGTCGTTAGTTTAAGGACGTTTCGGTCCGTCGTTAGGGGAAGGCCGGCTGCGAGCGGACATAGTCTTCGTCATCTATCATTGACCCAGGCTGTGGCTCATTAAGCATAGTATTTCTTTAAGAAGCGGCCGTTTATTGGCCTGAAAGGCCTTTCACCATGCATGTCCATGAGTAGATAGGCTCCACCCTGGTAGACCTTGTCTATGATGTACGGGCCTTCATAGTTTGGCTCAAATTTTCCCCGCTTGGCACGATTGGGGATCATAGGTCTTTTGACCACTAGTACGAGTTCGCCTTGGTGGAATGTCCTCGGCCTGGTCAATCTTTCGTACGAGCGCGTCATCTTTGCTTTGTAGGCTTCTAGATGTTGTTGCGCTATGAGCCGGGTTTCATCGAGGGCATCAAGCTCCTCAAGCCGAAGGTGAGCATTTTCTTCGTCCGTCAGCTCGTGGTGGACTGCCACTCGTAGAGAGGGTAACTCTATCTCGAGGGGGAGCACTGCTTCCGTCCCAAATACCAACGCGTACGGCGTTGTGTTCGTGGCCGTCTTGAATGTAGTTCGATAAGCCCAAAGGGCTTCTTGCAGCCTCTCGTGCCAGTCTCTCTTATTCCGGGAAACGGTCTTTTTTATGATCTTCGTCAAGGTTTTATTGAAGGCCTCGGCCAGACCGTTAGCTCGTGGGTTGTAAACTGAAGAATATCTCCAGTCTATATTGTGCTGCTGCGCGAAGCGGCTAATCTTATGGCTTCGGTAGGCTGGCCCATTATCGGAGATAATCCGCCGTGGGGTTCCAAACCGATAGATGACGTGCGTCTTGAAGAAATGGAGGATATTCTCCGTCTTCACTTCCCTCAGTGGTACTGCTTCTGCCCATTTGGAGAAGTAATCAGTTGTCGCCAGGATAAAACGATGTCCCCGGGACGACGCTGGCTCGATGGGGCCGACTATGTCAGTCCCCCACATTTCGAATGGCCAGCTAGCCACCGTTGGGTGTGGTGGATTCGGATGTTGGTGGATAAAGTCTCCATGAATCTGGCACGAGTGGCATTGCTTCGCATATTCGAGGCAGTCCTCGATCATCGTGGGCCAGTAGTAACCCATCCGTTTAATTTTTAACTTCATCTTTGGGCCTGCTTGGTAAGAACCGCAGAGTCCGTCGTGAACTTCCTGAACGACTCTTTCTGCTTCGTCAGGTCCTAAGCATCTCAGCCACAGAGAATCAAACGATCTCTTGTATAGAGTATCGTTGACGAAAGCGAAAGATAGAGCTCGTTTCATGAGCTGATGTCTTGAGGACGCTTCTTTGGGCATTCGGTGGGACTTAAAGTAATCTATGAAGACTTCCCTCCAGTCCTCAGCCTTCTCACGGTCTTTTATTTATAGGGTCGTCTGCTCAGTCGCCCCCTCTTCTTTATATAATTCCGGAGGTATTTCTGCCGGGGCGAGCACTCGACGGCTTTGTACCACGATTCTTACATCATCGAGGTTTTCGTCCGCCAGCTCTTTAGCAAGTTTGGCCAACGCGTCTGCTTTGCTGTTTTCCGCGCGCGGTATGTTCTTCAAAGTATAGGAGGGAATTTGGGTCAGTAGTTGTTGCACCTTTTCGCCGTACTTCACCAACTCCGGTTTGCACGTTTGGTAGTCACCATTTACTTGACTAACGACCAGTTGAGAATCCCCGTATATAAGGAGGTCTTCAATTCCCAGGTCGATGGCGATTTCGAGGCCTGCTATCAGAGCTTCGTATTCAGCTTCATTGTTTGTCCTCGGCTCTGTTAAGGAGAAGGCGAAGCGCATTATCCCTCCTTGTGGAGTTGCAAAGACGAGGCCTATCCCCGATTTGATCATTGGGATACCTTGTTTCTGTTTCTTTACGGAGGACGCTCCATCGAAATAGAGTTCCCATCGGGTGCTACCGCCGCCAATCGCATCAAATGCATGCTCGTCCGGCAAATCACAGTTCAGAGGAGAATCGGCCGGTATCGGGTGCTCAGCGAGGAAATCGGCAATGGCCTGGCCTTTCACTGCCTTGAGAGGTTGATACGTTATCGAGAACTCCATCAAGAGTAGGGCCCATTTAGCGAGTCGTCCCGTCAGTATGGCTTTTGACATCAAGTATTTAAGGGGATCCACCTTTGAAATGAGCCGGACTTCATGCGCCAACGCATAGTGCCTGAGCTTTGTTATCGCGAAGATTAACGCCAAGCAATGTTTTTCAATGGGAGAGTAGTTGCTTTCTGCCCCCAGTAGAACTCGACTTAAGTAGTAGAGTGCCCTCTCTTTCCCCTGATCGTTCTCTTATGCCCATAATGCGCCCAAGGAACCTTCGAGGGCGGTCGTATAAAGAATGAGGGGTTTTCCCTTGATACGTTATCGAGAACTCCATCAAGAGTAGGGCCCATTTAGCGAGTCGTCCCGTCAGTATGGCTTTTGACATCAAGTATTTAAGGGGATCCACCTTTGAAATGAGCCGGACTTCATGCGCCAACGCATAGTGCCTGAGCTTTGTTATCGCGAAGATTAACGCCAAGCAATGTTTTTCAATGGGAGAGTAGTTGCTTTCTGCCCCCAGTAGAACTCGACTTAAGTAGTAGAGTGCCCTCTCTTTCCCCTGATCGTTCTCTTATGCCCATAATGCGCCCAAGGAACCTTCGAGGGCGGTCGTATAAAGAATGAGGGGTTTTCCCTTGACCGGCGCAGCCAACACCGGAGGGTTTTGCACGTACTGTTTGATCTCGTCTAGTGCACCTTGGCATTTGTGATCCCAAACGAATGGAGTTCCCTTTTTCATCAGGTGGCTGTAAGGACGGCATTTGCCTGAAAGATTGGCGATAAATCGCCGGATGTATGCGAGCTTCCCTTGGAGAGACCGCAACTGTTTGAGGGTTCTTGGTGGAGGCATTTTCATGATCGCTTTAATCTTTGACGGATCTATTTCAATACCTCGGTGTCGAACGATGAATCCCAGGAATTTGCCCGAGGAGACTCCAAACGCGCATTTGAGGGGATTCATTTTCAAATTATATTGCCGAAGGCGTTGAAATACAGTCTCCAGATGCTTTAAATGATCTTCGTATGACATGCTCTTACTACGAGGTCATCGATATAGCACTCGACGATGTCATGTATGAGGTCGTCGAAGATCTTTGTCATGGCCCTTTGATAGGTAGCGCCAGCGTTCTTTAGACCAAAGGGCATAACCCTGTAGCAGAATATACCCAAAGGGGTCCGGAAAGCGGTGTGCTTCTGGTCTTCGGGATGCATCTTTATCTGATTGTATCCTGACGAACCGTCCATAAAGGAGAAAACCTCGTGAGTGGACGTGTTATCTATCATTAGCTCGGTTACTGGTACTGGGAAATCGTCCTTTGGACATGCTTTATTGAGATCCCTGAAATCCACGCATATGTGTACCGTCCCATTCTTCTTCATTACCGGGACGATATTGGCGATCCAATCGGGATATTGGACTTCTTGGATAAATCCAGAATCGATCAGCTTCTTGACTTCGGCGTTGATGCTCATTTCAAGCTCGAGTCGCATCCTTCTCGGCGCCTGCTTGACTGGCTTGATATCCGGGGATATCGCCAATCTATGCACAACGATTTCTGGATCTAGTCCTGGCATCTCGGAATAGTTCCACGCGAAGCAGTCTTTATGCCGTAGAAGCACGTTCTTTAACGCAGCCACCCTTTCTTCAGATAGCAGCTCGCTGACAAATGTCGGTCGCGGGTCATCTGCCGATCCCAACTCAATCTTCTTGAGGTTATCTGCAGTAGTATGTATACCATCTTCCAGTTCTTTCGGAGCTGGCGGAAATTCTGAGATCACCTCATCATTGCTGTTCTCAAAGCACCAGGGAAGGTCATCCATGTTCTCGGGCTCTTCTTTCAATAACGTAATCATATAACAGGTGCGAATCCGCTCCCAGGACCGAGGTGGATCCGGTTCTGCTCTTGCGGCCTTGGGTTCGTGCTTTTGTGGCGGCGTTACCCTCCATCCGTTGGATAAAGCGAATCTGCCCATTTGGTACTGGTCCTCGACCCAGTTCTTAAAGGTGAAGCAGTCTTCGATAGGGTGTCCTATGGCTCGGTGATAAGAGCAATAGCTCGGATGAGAAGCCTTGTTAACTTGCTCAGGGTGTCTAGGCTCTGGAAGCGCGATCATTTGATGTTTTGAAGCTAGCTTGAGTAACCTCTCCGTCTTGTCTCGGGGGAAGGAGTACGCTCGACTCATCTTCTTCATGAGGGACAAATCCGAGCCGTGCAATACTCGATCACGTAACCCTCTAATCCTGCGTCGTTGTTGTCGGCTCCTCTTTCCGCTTCTTGATTTATTTCCGTCTCTGCGTCGGGCCTTTCGTACAACGGGTTGACGAGGATGAGCATCTTTGTCTTTTGCAGCCTGTTGAAATAGACGTTGCGTCTTGGCCTTCTCGTAGATGGCCATCTCGCGGTTGTGGTCTTCCCGAGCTTTCTGACCCACTTTCCTGATAGGCTTGTCCATTCGTTCTTCAAACGACGGACTCGGCTCTTCAATCACGGGGTCTAGTTTTGATGAAGGGTTGGCGTCTCCTAACAGGGCGTCCTCTTCTTCATCAAAGGTATATATAGCCTAGCTGCTGTGGGCCCGTCCCCGTTTTCCGGTTCTCGCGTATCCAAGCCCAAGTGTTTCCATTTTCCCGTTGGGCAATTTGCGTTGAGTCCCGGGGACATCCCAAATCTTGTTGTAGAACCGAGCCTGCCGAACAGTCTATTTTAAGGGTACTCCTTGGCGCTCCAATAGCTTCTTTAATCCATTTGTATAGTATCTGGGCAGACGGATGGGTTGGAGCCTGTCGAGTGTAGCATCCGCGCCATGCCAGATCTCTTTCTCTATTTTCGACTCTGAGGATCGATAGAATAGGATCACCTTCTCACCCCTTTGCCTGGGAGGGACGTAAAATGTTTGCAGGTCCTGCACATTGTGAGCTTGAAGCGTGTCGAGATCCTTGTAGTGTTCTCGCGGTACTATGGTGATTTGCAAACTATGGTCATCGCCAGGGGGTGCTTGTATTGACAGCCGATTGGAGAACACGGCATTAACTTCATCTTCCGAATCACTTCCGAAGACCAACATGGGGGCGGGCGTCCCCAGGTTGTTGCGTTGAGATGGCCCTGCATAAACTATCTCTTCCTCTTTTTCGGTATCACTCCCGAAAACAGGGATGGTGGCGGCGGTTTTGTTCTCCGGGTTGCGACACCTTTCTGTATCCTCGAAATCTGGCAAAAAGTACTTCGCATCTTCGTATTTGCGGGCTTCGTTCACGGAAAATGGGTTTAATTCTCCTGTTACGGTATACTCGAAACCATCCTTAAAGTACTTCATACACTGATGTTGTGTAGAAGGGATGATGTTGTACTCGTGTAGCCAAGGACGACCGAGCAAGGCGTTGTAGCAGGTCTTGGCCTCAATGACATGGAATTTGATGTCTGTGACGAGAAGTCCAAAGCGTAATGTTAGTATCACAGATCCGAGAGTCCGTGACAATTGTGAATCGAAACCGGAGATAGTAATTTTGTCACGAGCGAGGTGTTGCACACTCATGCAGATTTCCTTCAACACCCGAACATTAAGGAGATTGACGGAGGATCCATTATCCACCAGGATCTTGTCTATCTTGATATCATGGCAGTATTCAGAGACATATAGGGGACGGTTGTGGTCGCACGTCCCGAGAAGGAGGTCTTCGTCACCGAAAGTGATGTCGGCCGTATGCACTTCCTCCAGTTCATCCTTCATCCTTTCAGTGGCGAGGAAGGCTTGGAATTGCTCAGGTTCTTGTAACGCCTTAATTAGTGAGTCTCGCGCTTCTTTTGATAATAGGAGGGCATCGAGAATGCTAAGCTGAGAAGGTAGCTTCCTTAGGTGCGCGAGGATGTTATAGTCCACCTTACCCTTCCTAGGAGGGTCTTTGGCAGCCAGCTCTCTCATGACTTGGTCATCTAAAGTGATATCTTCAGTGACCTTTTCCTTTCCCTTATCTTTTCTACTCACGGGCCCGAGATTCTTTTCTGGGAGTGTGCGATTGCGCAGATGAATGTTCTCGCAGGCCTCCGATTTCTCCTCTTTCCCTAAAACGGCTTCTTTAAAGAGAGGGCCCAGAGCCATTTATTCATCAGAGTCGCTCCCAAAGGTGAGAACTTATGACCCCTCGGCGTGAGCCATATAACAGTTGCCAGTAGTTCTGTTGTGCCCATCGACAGTACTTCTTCGCTCCCGACGGATCTTGCGTTTCATGCGCTTAACATGTTGCCGACGAGCAACATATCCTTGCCACCATATCTTAAAGGCGTCGCACTCCTCCGTGGGGTGTGAGATTTTCCGATGATATGCGCAATAATCAGGGTGCCTCTCCACCCCATCGTGCGTGTTTCCTTCCGAGGGTGGTAGCTTCATTCCCATTGACATGGCTTTGGCAAACCTTTTCCTCGTCTTGAATATCTTCTTGTCTACTTCGGATGCCTTTCGCTCTGGCAGGGGTAGTTCAACTCTTTCGTTCAGTCGCCCGCCTTTGGTTCCTTCTGACGTTGCCATCTCATGCTCCTGATCCGCTTTACTCTTTAGACGAATCTCGTCTAGAAAGGCATTGATCATCTCATTTGTTGGCCACACACGCTTTGGTTCAGGCTCTGCCTCCAGCTTCTTAGTGCCAGGAGTTTTCCCATCATCGGCAAACGAGTGGGAGATTACGTTACAACTCGCCACATATCCTTCGGATTCATCCGACGAGCTCTCTCCATCATCTTTCTCTTGAAAGATGTGGTTGAGGAACTCTTGCAGTGTGACAGGAGTTCGCGCCTTTTGATTGTACTCTTCCAGCGCGTCGATTTGCTTCTGCAAGTTCGTGTGCTCGTTTCCAAGCTTCACAGGCTTCTTGGATTTCTTCTTTTTCTTCGAAGATTTTGACGGTTGGGCGTGAGTATTTGGGCCCTTATCGCGAGTCTTCGTAGTTGGGCGGGGCTTCGACATTTCTCCGATAATCTGAGGTTCAAGAGGGTCCTTCCATTCGATCGCAGGGCACGCATGAAGGTCTCTCAGCATTCTCCTAAGCTTCGACATTTCTCCGATTTTCTTGTGAGGAGAAAATCCCCGCGTGAGATCCTTACGACTCACAAAGGAGCAACACACTTAGGAATTCTCACGATTCTTAGGGAGAAATACACCTGCGAGATCCCCTTGACTCATAGGGAGAAAATTCTTTTATGAGAGCCTTATGACTTATAAAATCGAAAAGCCTTAGGAGCCATCGCTCCCCAACGGGCAACGGCAAATGATGAGTCGCTCCAGGCATTTCGATTTAGTGTTAGCGGTGCTGATGCCGACCAAAAACCCAAATCCCAAGTTTTCCCAACGGCAAATGATGAGTCGCTCATGTTATTGCTCCAGTGCAGCAATGCTAATGCCGACCAAAAACTCAAACTCCAAATTCCCAAAAGGTGAATAATGAGTCGCTCCTGCTACCATATTCCAGTGCAGCGATGCAGACGCCAACCAAAATCCAAATCTCCCAAATTCTCGCAGCCCTATGGCCAGTCCTGAACTGGACTACCGTATACAATCCACGGGCATAAACAAGCTAAATCATACCCATGTCCCATAGAAATCACCAGCCCTGCTGCCGGTCTCCGCCATCGGAATTATGTTCCATTTGGGAAGAACCACTCATGTGTCCTCACGATACATAAGGAGAACAAAGCTTACGAGATCCTCTCGACTCGTTAGAAAATGCCTTTGTGAGATCCTTATGGCTCACAAGGGAAAACACACTTTGGGGTCCTCACGACTCCTAAGGAGAACATGCACCTATGAGATCCTCTCGACTCATAGGGAGACAATGTTTTTATGAGACCCTTACAGCTCGAAAAATTGAAAAGCCTTAGGTGACAGGGGCCTAAACCTGTCTCCTAAGCCATCGTTCCTTAACGGGCATGGCAAATGATGATCCGCTCCTGGTACCACAATCCAGTATAGCGATGCTGAAACCAAATCCTAAGTTCTCCCTGGGCAAATGATGAGTAGCTCTTGGCATTATTCCAGTGCAGCAATGCTGATGCCAAACAAAGTCTAAGTTCCAAGTTTCTCTCAAATTCAAAAGTCCCGCCAAATAAGGCAGAAATCAAACAGATCAAATCAATATCCCACCCGGTAGCGCTTCCAAGCTCAAAAGTCCCGCTGGACGGGCATGGAACTCCCAAAATAGACCAAATCAAACCCCGATACCGCAACAAACGGAGCAAGTCAACTTCAACCCCGACCCCGCAGAAAGCGGAGCAAAGTCAAATCAAATCCCGACACCGTAAGAAGCGGAGAAATTCACCGACCGTCCACATCGCAAAAAGGGCAGCATCGATCGTCCAAATCGCAAAAAGATCAGCACCGACCGTCCACGTCGCTAAAAGGGCAGAACCGACCATCCAAGTCGCTAAAAGGGCAGCACCGACCGTCCAAGTCACTAAAAGGGCAGCACCGACCGTCCAAGTCGCAAAAAGGGTAGAATCGACCATCCACGTCGCAAAAAGGGCAGCACTGACCGTCCAAGTCGCTAAAAGGGAAGCACCGACCGTCCAAGTCGCAAAAAGAGCAAAACCGACCGTCCACGTCGCAAAAAAGGCAGTGTTCCCCTCCGAATGACGGCCGAGACATGGCGTCTCGCCTGAGATTCGGGGCAGATGCTAATTGGTGCTATCCGTCCACCTCTCCGAAGATGCCAAGTTGATTTATGGCACCATGTATCGAAGGTTTAAACGGATGCGGCCGATGTAGCAGACTTCGTCAGATTCCCCCTCGTTTGAGGGGTTTTTGATTGTGGGGACGCTTTTCCCTGCAGGCGCAAGCCCCTGCAGTTAATTACGCTACCGCATCGCGGTAACAACTTTCTCCTTCTCCAGATGGTCACCTCGTGTCGCGTGTGTTTATTTTATGTTTTGTTGCCCGTGGATTGTTTATGGAGACCGAGTTATGTCGTCGCTCGTAGGGCGTGGACTAGTCCAAATCCGTATTATCTTAGATTTGGGTTTGGGGGTTTGGTTTGAGGATACGTTAGCCATACTTGAGGCTAAGATCAACTCAAACGTTTGTTAAGGATACGTTAGTCTAACTTGAGACTAAGATCAACTTAACGGGATCGTTTAGATCCGACAAAAGAGCATTTGGGCTCCGTTGTTCCAGTTTAGGGACATAGTGGTCCATCGTATGTATGGCCGTCGGGACCCGTCACCTCTCTGACGACGTTGAAGGATTACAACGACAGATGTCAGAGGAGTTCAGAGATGTACCCTCGAACCAGAGTTAATTGGGGGAGATTCATAGCCCAGTCTGTTTGAAGGTTTAAGGATACGTTAGCCATATTTTAAGGCTAAGATCAACTTAAACGGGATCGTTTAGATCCGACAAGAGAGCATGCGTGGCTCTATTGTTCCAGTTTAAGGACATAGCGGTCCATGGGTAGTTTGAGGACATTGCGGTCCATGGGTAGTTTAAGGACATTGCGGTCCATGGGTAGTTTAAAAACATTGCGGTCCATTGTTAGTTTTAAGACATCTCGGTCAAGGTTAAGGACGTCGTAGTCCATGGGTTTAAGGACCCCACAGTCCATTGTTAGTTTTAAGACATCTCGGTCAAGGTTAAGGACGTCGTAGTCCATGGGTTTAAGGACCCCACAGTCCATTGTTAGTTTTAAAACATCTCGGTCAAGGTTAAGGACGTCGTAGTCCATGGGTTTAAGGACCCCACAGTCCATTGTTAGTTTTAAGACATCTCGGTCAAGGTTAAGGACGTCGTAGTCCATGGGTTTAAGGACCCCACAGTCCATTGTTAGTTTTAAGACATCTCGGTCAAGGTTAAGGACGTCGTAGTCCATGGGTTTAAGGACCCCACAGTCCATATCAATATGTGGTCATCGGGACCCGTCACCTCTTTGAAGACATTGAGGGATTACAATGCCAAGTATCAAAGGAGTGAAGAGATGTACCCTGGAACCGGAGTGGATTAAATAGTCCTTGGTCCAATTTGGGATCAAGACCAATTAATTATGTCATGAGCCCATTAGCTCAGTTAATTACGAATTGAGGACTTATGGCCAGCTTGGGCTAAGTCCAATCATGTCTGGAATATTGGCTTCCTGTTGGTCCCTTGAAGGAGAGGCTTTGCCTCTATCCATTTAGCCAATTGGGCCAATGCCTAGTGTTAAACACTAAAGACCAATCAGTGTTGAACACTGGGAATGAGATTGATAAGTCAGTGTTTAACACTAAAAGATAATTGGTGTTAAACACCAGCAACAAGGCTTTCGAATTAGTGTTAAACACTAAAACAGATCAGTGTTAAACACTGTCAACAGAAGTCCCAAACTAGTATTTGAACACTAAGGTAATCAGTGTTGAACACTGCAAGTAAAGTTCTTTGCTTAGTATTGAACACTAAGACCAAACAATGTTTTAATACTGAATTCAGGGGTTTAGTGTTAAACACTAAGGCAGGAGGGGTCACGTGGCAACACGTGAGAGCGCCCTCCCTTCATTTGTTCTTCTGAGACTATTGCATCTTCTAGAGCATCACGTGCCACCACATGACGGGCATTCAAGCGCTTTGTGTGTTAAAACTTCTGTCAAGGGTTACGTGGGTCACGTGGGGCACTGCCTCAAAGGGGCTTTCTGTAGATCTTTTGGGGGGTCACGTGGTGACACGTGACCCTTCTTTTCTGTAGTTGTTTTAGAAGATCTGTTAATCCCTTTCAGGAATTAAATTCCTCGTAGGGTTGAACCCTGACAATAGAGGAATTAAATCCCTACTTCCTTTTGAAGATTTATATTCTGGGATAGAGTTGAACTCTGAATTTTCTGTAGGAATTAAATTCCTCATATATGTGAAGAACTGAATAGGGTTTAAACCCTAATAAAAGCTTTAAGGAATTAAACTCCCACTCTTTGTTAAAGAATTATGATTAAGGGAATTAAATTCCCGTTGTTTCAACAGAACTAAGTTCTTAACTAGGGTTAAACCCTAATTCTTTTTCATTCTGAAGGAATTAAATTCCCATAACACAGGGCCAAACCCTAATTTTATTTTAAAGGAATTAAATTCCTATAGTTCTGTAAGAATTAGATTCTCGTGCTTCCATTCCCTCTCTATGCTTTGGATCTGCATGGCAGGATCTCAACCCATTGAGAATTAAATTCTCAAATTCAAGGGGAGAAGTGCGCTTTACAGATCCTCTATCAAAGAGAGAAGAAATATGTTCTTCTGTTTTACATCAGAGTTGAACTCTGTTGAGAATTAAATTCTCTTTTCTTTCAAGGAGCCTTCCCTTTCTTACCTAGGGTTTTCTTTTGCAGAAGATCCAAATTCCTCAAAGTATCAAGGCTCTCTCCCTTTTCTTCTCTCTGCGTGTATATCTTTTTTGTATGTCTCTTGGCTCCTATTTATAGGAGAAGCAGCCGAGTCAATTAGTTTTTGACGAATCTTCATTGAGAGATTTGATTTGCATCCATCATTCGTTTTGGACCTTTGGATTATTAGGTGAATTTTATTCACCATTGGATTTCAAATCCAGGGATTCTCCTTTGTTATTTCTGTTAGATTTGAAGGGGAAATCTTTCCAAATTCGAGATTTTCCCATAGATAGATGATATTTAATCACTTCTGAATCTTTAATTTAATCGGTTGCTTTTGGAAAGATTTGAGAGTCCTTTTCTCAGAATTTAATTCTGTTAACAAATGGGCTTTGAAAGCTGGTCACGTGCGGCCACGTGACCCTTGGTCACGTGTGGGCACGTGTGGGCACGTGACCCCCTTGTAACGAGCCCTTTTCTTCTTTTGCACTCTGCCTGCTTCTGCTGCTTAGCCGTCACGTGCCACCACGTGACCCCTGGTCACGTGTGAGCACGTGACCCTCGTCTGGAGTCTTTTTCTTGATTTAACCGGAGAATGAGTCTGATATTTTGAGCGTCACGTGCCAACACGTAACCCTGGTCACGTGGGAGCACGTGACCTCTTCTGAGGCCTTTTCCTTGATTTGATCAGGGAACCAATGTGCCTTTGCCGCTTGCTTTTAAAAGTCACGTGCCGACACGTGACCCTGGTCACGTGGGAGCACGTGACTCTTTCTAAAGCCTTTTTCCTCGATGTAGTTGGGAAACTGAACTTGCCTTGCCGATACTTTTAGGTGTCACGTGCTAACACGTGACTGCTGGTCACGTGTAAGCACGTGACCCTCTTCTGAAGCTTTTTCCATAAGCTTTTCTGATTTTAAATCAGGAAACAGGCAGCACCGACCGTCCAAATCGCAAAAAGGGCAGCACCGACCGTCCAAGTCGCAAAAAGGGCAGAACCGACCGTCCACGTCGCTAAAATGGCAAAAATGACCTCCACGTCGTTAAAACGTGAATTAAATTAAATCAACCTCCACGCGAAAGAAGATCCATCAATTTCATGCACACAACCCACATATGTGGTGTGCATTTATTGATGGGGGGCAATTTGTTGCTGTCAAAATTTACACCCCGGTTGACCAAGTCAAAATCAAAGTTAACCCCAAACCAGGTGAGCCCAAGCCCAGATCAAGTGGGCCCATACCCGAGTCGAGCCCGAACATGAAGCCGTCGGCCTCCCCCATGCCAAAATAAAAATTTTGTAACAAATAATTTTGGTATATTTTTTATGAATAAATGTAAGAAAAATGGGCATAAAGTTAAATTTTTGTAAAACCTATGGCTCAACTACAAAAAAAAATGAGCACATGAGGCATGGGATGGGCAAAATGCCATTTTGTAAAGCCTAAGGGGATATATTTAAAGTGTGTAGCCTATAAAGGCAAAAATGATGAAAATATCTTAACAGCTTTTTCTCTCTCTAAAAAATAAGGGTCTGTGCCTCCTTCTCCTTCCTCAAGGTTCTAAAACCTTCTTCTCCTTTTTTTAAAATTAAATCAAGAGTTTAACTCTTCCTTTTCTAAAAAATAAACAGTTTTTTACCATCAAACCCTTGAAGGGGAACTCAGATCTTCCATCAGATCTTAAATAGGGGAGATTTTTAAATCTCACCCCCCTTTTTCTCCAAGATCCGGCCAACAGAGGCGGAAGAAGAAGGAGACTCACCTCCAAAATTCCCACCTTGAGAAGATCCAAAGCCTAAAAGAAGATACAGGGCCAAAGGGGAGAAGAAAGGGGCCCCCTTTGATAATTTCCAAAGATTTCAGGGAGTTTAACTCCATTAAATATCTTTTGGAGATTAACTCCGTTAATAAAGTCCTTTTTGGGAGTTTAACTCCATAAACAAAAGTCTTTCCTGGGAGTTAAACTCTTAAACTTCTAAAATAATCCTTCTTTTGGAGTTTAAATCCTATTTCCGGGGCTAAAGCCTCTTCTTTCCGTCGGCGCCCAAGCGCCCAGCTCCCACGTGCCGGGCACGTGAGGAGCTCGTGCCCAAGCGCCCAGCGCCCACGTGCCGGGCACGTGAGTCGCTCGTGCCCAAGCGCCCAGCGCCCGCGTGCCGGGCACGTGAGTCGCTCGTGCCCAAGCATCCTTTGGACGCCATTTCCCCCTTCATTTTATATACACACCACACTAAAAATACCTCCCCCGTTAGAAACCCCCATAAAAACTCTGCGGGGCCCCCGATATATCCAAAACCCCTCCAAACCTCCAAAACACAACACTGCACATTAAGTTCGCATGACCTGTTTGACCCGTCAATCGGAGGTTCTCTCGCTCCAAAGGCGAGGGGTAATTAACGACAGCTTAGTTCGCATCTGCCTACCCTAGGCAGGGGGAATCTATAATGCGCCCGACAAGCGCGTGCGTATTCCCATGTCAATGGGGCGACGAAAAACACCCTACAGAGGTTTTTTTTAAAACTATATTAAAGTTTTTTTCATAAAACCCCCTCGAGATATGCAAACAATATTTTAAGGACTTTAGATAAATATAGGTTTAAGCGGGATCAATTCTCTTGAGCCCCACGAAGCCGGAGAAAGTGAGTGCTTGTCTATTCAGGTTAGACAACTTAATGTAGTTATCAATGACAATTGTCTTAGAAAAAGACACAAATCCTGTCGTCCATGTGCAGCAGTTGCCGATTTCTCCCGAACATAAGATTTTAACAATTTACATCAATCATATGAAAATACATGAACTCAAATCCAAACTCAGATCTAAACTTAACTCGAACTCTAATCTAACTCGAATCTAAACTCGAATATGAACTCGAATCCAATCTACTCGAACCAACTTGACTCGAACCCAGATTGCAATCGTCATGACTCGCACACTACTCTACTCACTCGAATACAATCTACACCTTTTGCAATCTAGGGCTTCGGTCAAGACATGTCAATCAATCAATCAAATCAATCAAGTATATTAGCCAGTTATATATATTATACACGGGGTGTTTGGGATAGTTTCTTGTGTGAATCCAACGGAGCTTCAGGAGTCCCGTATTAACCTCTTTTTATTTTACTCGAATATCAGTCGGATTGACTCATCCACAGCCTAGAGCCCCGATGCTAACACATGAAATGAGCCCGTGTTTCCTTGCTCCTGGGGTCCCACTCTTGAGCTCGTGAATATTTCTACGGTTGCGTTGACATTCACACTTGGAACTTAACGTTCACATAATGACAATCTAGAGACCTATAGTATATACCTACCCATGATCATATACTCTTACTCGTCATATATATATATATTCTACTCTTGTCATTTTCTGTACCCTTACCTATCTTTGGGACTTACCGAGCGCTAGTTCACTGACGGGCATTCCACCAACTTTTTTTCTCTTAGAATATTCGTCAGATACGGTCGAGACGGAGGAGGTTGAAGATACATAGGAGGACTACAACCAGATCGCTACTCAGGGCTAGCTAAGTTTTTTTTCTTCTTCAGTTTATGTATGCCACTTGTTTAGGCATTTTCCTTATTGTATTTACTTTCCAGCATAAACTCTTATACTTGTACATATTTGAAGTTGAATGTAAATAAAGATATTTGTTGAAAAATTTTACAGTCTCAATTTATTCTTGCATTGTGTATTATTGTTTCAATACGCTTAGTATATTTATTTAGGAAATGACCTTCTCTGAATAAATATACCGCGGGCTTGCCACGTCACCATTTTCGTTTATTGGGAAGCAGGGTGTGACACACACTATGGTTTCATAGCACGAGATTCTAAACATTGAGTTTATTTAAAGAATATGTTTTTATATTAAGATACCATATTTTTACAAAAACGGGTTTCTTTTAATTAATATTTTAAATTCTTAGCAATTACGCCTCTACAGCCCTTGTTAGGGACCCGCTAATAGATGGTGCGGATTATCGCACATCCTTGGGATAGTCAAACGAGATGCAGAACTCCTCACAGAGTATTCGGTCTCGAAAGGAAATAAAAATACGGTTTTTAAGAAATACGACTTTTCTAAACAAAACAAAACTTTGGAAATTATATAAAACTATGAATCCGTATTTTCAATAAAAACATATTATGAAACTATATTTTTAAAATGAAAGATTAGAATTTTTAATAAAATGCCATCAAGTTTCCAAAAGAGCTAATTTTCATAAAAATACCATAAACTTTTAAAAGCAAGGTTTTTATTACTAAATTACTATAACAATTAAAATACATGTTCATAAAAACACTAAATATTACAAATCACCCTCGAGGTTTATTTTTAAACTATATTAAAGTATTTTTCATAAAACCCCCTCGAGATATGCAAACAATATTTAAGGACTCTAGATTAATATAGGTTTAAGCGGCATCATTTTTCTTAAGCCCCAGCGAGCCGGAGAAAGTGAGTGCTTGCCTATTCAAGTTAGACAACTTAACGGAGTTATCAATGAAAATTGTCTTAGAAAAAAATCACAAATCCTGTCGTCCATGTACAGCAATTGCCGATTACTCCCGAGCTTAAAAAATTTCAAGAACTAAATGCTTTCATAAGATTCTGATTTCAAACTGAATCCAAATTCAAACCAGAATCCAAAATCAAACACGAACTTGAATACTTGATCATGAACCTGAATACTCGAATTCAAATATCAAAATCAAACTTGAATACTTGACTCGACTTGACCGAATCATGGTTATAACTTGACATGAACTTGACATGAATACTTGAACACATGATTACATCTTGAACATGAACCTGTACATTTTGTATCATGGATTCGGCCAAGACATGTAATCTTAATCTATACAATACAATATGCGAGGATAAAGGGGTAGATTGGTACGGAACGCATATCGTGGCACGAGATGCCACTTTAAAAGACACCTATATGAATTCACGTGCCGTTGTCCCGTGAGTTATGACGGGGCCTTGTACTACATGTTCCCATAGTCCACGGGGTAAGATGGGCTCCTCTCATATACATGAATACTTTCTTTATCAAACTACAAATAACCACGTTAGAATAATTATCTTATACCGGTAAATAAACATGCTTAGATACTCTCTTATATAACCGTACAAGTTGATTTTTATTTGGTTTTTCTTCACTTTATATACTATCTTCTTTAACTTCTTTAAGGACTTACCGAGCGCTAGTTCGCTGACGACATTCCTCTATGTTCTTTCTTTAGAATGTTTATCAGGAGGACCAGATTCGGAGGAGATAGAGCCGAGCCCAGAAGACTTGGACCGGTTCGCTTCTCAGCCTGATTTTTAGCTCCTGCTTGTATTTACTTCCAGTATGCCATTGTTTAGGCATTTGTTTTATCATTGTATCTTTTTATTACAAACAGTTATATGTAAATTTGAATGTAAATAAAGTTGTTGTTTCATTAAATTACTCTTGTTATTCTTGCACATTTTTATATTGCTTAATTACGCTTAACATATTTTCATAGTAAATACGTTGCGGGTTTGCCACGTCACTGTTTCTGTCTACTGGGAAGCAGGGCGTGACAAGTTTGTTGGTGGCTCATGTAGGTCAGTTTTGCATGAAATCTTAAGCAATATATCACAGAATTATAAGAATCAGCAACTATACATTCCTTGCATTTTAAATTTCTTGAATCTATCCTAATCTATCTTTTCTATCAAGGTGATGGATTCTCCAAACAACACCATCACCAACGTCAATGGCAACACACCACCACCTACCTTACCATCTCTCCCTACCGTTGCCGCTCCGATCAATGAACAGATGGTGCTTGTAGAAGCCATTAAAAGTCTTCTGGAGGGTCAGCAGCAGCAGACTGCTATTCTCATGAACCGCCATGAAGCCGAAACACCTAGAGTAAAGCAATTTCGTGCGTTGCATCCAAGAAACTTTTCAGGGAAAAAGAGTCTTCTTGAGGCTGAAGAATGGGCCTAAGTATCGAGGACGACCTTGCAACAGCGCAGGTACAAGACATAGCTTGGATTCGTGTGGCCAAGCTCCAGCTCACCGACAATGCAAAAGTCTGGTGGAAAGCCGAGGAAAGCTGTCTCACACAACCAATAGAGTGGAAAATGTTCCGCGATTTGTTCAATGCGAAGTTTTTCCCCGTGACTGCTCGCTTTGAGATGGAAAAACGTTCATCCATCTACAACAAGGCTCTATGTAGAAAAAATCAGTGGATGAATATGATGCCAAATTCATCATGCTTAGCAGGTTCGCGGCATACTTGATTCCGACCGATGAGATTCGGGCTACACGATTCCAACAGGGCTTAGACCTGGAGATTCAGTCGGCTTTAGCTATAGGCGACTATTCAACTCATGAACTCGCACCGAAGGCAGCACATCGTTATGAAGCTGTGGTTGATTGTTAGAGATTCTGCGTGTTTAAGTTTAGTTAATTACCGCAATCAAGACGGTTTCGCTTGTAGCTAGCCGGTTGAGTACGGGTCGTCCGCAGGGAGATGGGAATCTTTTTCTATGTGTTTTAACGAGTTAAGTCCGGAAGTCCAGATTTTGTTTGTGATTATCTAAGTGTTAAAGTGATATGTAAAGAGAGCTTGTTAGGGTTAGGATTAGGTTAGTTTGAGTTAGGAGTCTCCCACATCTTTCGTTGCCCCTCTTAATATCGGTATTACGGTAATCGGCAACAACGGGGATTAGCACGACTAGGAAGAAACTTGCGAGTATAAGCTAGGCTTTCCAACGCATAAGTTCTTCCTTTTGGTGCTTGTCCGTCCGTTCTTGGCTCTTAGCCATAACCTCCGGTTAATTCAACCACAACCGGTCTCACTACGGAATCACCGCTATCATGTAGGATAGGGTGCCGTAAGGAGCGGATTGTGGTTCAATTAACGGGAGTCGAATTAAGCTGTTGGGTAAGGAAAGAGCGAGAGAGATTTCCTTCTCTCAAACTTCCCTTATCCTACCCTAACAAGTATGAAACTACTCACACATCATGATACGGAAAAATAAAACAAAACAAAAGAGGAAGATAGAAAGAAAGAGATTAGAAGATAACAACTAGCTATTTGCGACCTCACCTTGGCAAGAATCAAGCGTAAGCATCATGGTTGTGTTAAGGATAAAGAAAAAGAGAGAAGAAAGAAACAACAAGAAATAACAACAACTAGTTAACAAATTAAAATTACAACAATTAACAAGATAATAAGACAAGCAAAATAATAAACGGTTCTTCTTTATTCATCATTCTTCACTCACAAGCTCACTACAAGTTTTAATGGAGAAGAGATGAGAAGAGGAAGAAGAAACACACTAAACCTAGAAAATAAAATACAAGATTATGGACCCTTTCCTTCACAAAGTTCTGGGCTATTTATAGGCTGAAAAATGAAAACCTAGGGCAACCACCAGAACACAAATAAAAAGACCAAAACACCCCTGGAAAATCTTCGTCTGCCGCCACCATACGGCCGCGGATCCACGGCCTAAGCATGCTTAGGCCGCGGTTCCGCGGCCTAATAGAGGAGTTGTCTCCTCTGGTTTTCTGTGGTCTCCTGGTTTGATGTACCCTCTTGTCTGGTACATGTAGTTTCTGAAAATACTTCCACATTTCTTCCAGAATTTCTGTTGAGGGAAAGGTGGACTTTGGACATGGATTTTCTTGAGCTCCGCGTAAATTTCTTGGATCTTGTGTTGCCATTGTGCTTTGTGCATGAAGGTGACAATTGATTTGTCATTTTGTCTCCTAAACTGGTGTGTGGCAACAGACGGATAAAGAGCGGAGACCCGTGTTTTATCTGTGGTTGGCAGGAACTCGGATTTTGTCGTATTTTTCCATGGATTTCACCATTTAGAGCCGAGAACCTGTATCCTGCAATTGACTAGCAAACACGGCTCAAGAGTACCTACCGATATGCAATGTGATAAAAATTGGGCGGTATAAAAATGCAAAAATCTGATATGAACAAATACCCCCAAACTTATCATTTGCTCGTCCCGAGCAAAGCCAATTTATTCACAAAAAATTTTCCTAACCTCACTTTCGCAGGGAACGCGATTGCACTGAGCATGTGCAACAAGCCGTTAAACCTCTAGGTGTCCCTAGTAGGAGGAGTGTTGTCTCATGAGGGTTTTCAGCGGATACTACCCACAAAATCCGGTCAAGTTAGTTTTGTAAAATAGTTAAGATTCAAACCTTAAAGTTTTGTTTCAGAAAATAACAATTCTATAATCCTAAGTCTAGACTATCGAACCTTTGTTTTTCACACCTCGCTTCTTATTTAACTACAGATTTTATATGTCTTTACGTGCAGTGCAAATAGTGTCGTTAAGTTCCAGAAGGATCGATTAAAGTCATCATGTCGCACAATAAAGCCCAGATAACGATTTTAAAAGGATCACATAAGTTTTATAAAGAGTTAAGCATTTTTCAAGTTTCGTTTTCCAGTAAAGTTTCAACTTCAGAATTTCTATCTTCCCTAACAGGAAACTAGGTCTTATTCTTCACTCCACCTTTTTCTTGTTTTCATTTCATACACACCTCTGTGAACGTGCAATAGTCTTTATCATAGAATAAAACCTTCATATCTCCGCTAATTTTTTTTATAAAAGCCTGTCTTTTATCAAGATTATTCTCACACAAAGAACCGTTAGAAATTTTAACTCGGAGAGAACACTTGCTTGACTTTGTTTTAATCTGGACTTTCTAGGCTTCTTAGCAAGCTTTGGGCCAATGCACCCAAACCAGTTGATTTTAGGGCATTAGGTGTAGAAACACCCCAGCGGACTTAATTACTCAAGTTACCTAGGTCCAAAAACAAAAGACAGTTTGGCGTGAAAATCAGATGATTTAATAGGAACGGAGATATAACCGGCAGTTCAATTATTTTTTTGGATAAAAGACGTGTTAAGTGGGTTCGGTGTGTAATCATTCCAATCAAGTTTCAGATGGGTTATTTTTCAGACTTAGTTCCAATTACGGCATCAATAACATTCCTTCATATTCGCTTTACTTCATAAACTATTCTTGACATTACTTATTTCAGAACAAACCTATTGGATCCTCAGAAAATCATTTATCTGTTTAAAAGTTTTTTAAACATAAAAGACTTGTCATCTAATTCCCAAAAACTCACGACGCGTGTAGTGTGATGTAAAGACGTATATCAGCTATAGTTAACTTCAAAGGAGAGTTATCTTTCAGGTTTTCAAAATCTAAACATAAGATTTAGTTATTCCTATTTTTTCAAACAAAAACCGTCGAAATGTTGAATCAGAGTTCTTCCGCAAGATAACTTGACAGAAAAGTTTTTATGTTTTTAGAAAATTTTCAGATTTTTATGGATTTTATGGATTTTAATATGCAGATGCAAAATATACATATGAATGCGAAGGTAAGAAATGCGTACCGAGCGTACCCCCAAACTTAAACTGGACAGTGTCCTCACTGTCATTGCATGAAGAGATCATTTGAAGGGTCAAAAATGTCGGTTAGCGATACACAATATTTTTTTTTTGTTTTTAAAGAAAAGAAAAAGAAAAAGAATATACACAAATATATACAAAATGGTTTATACATACCCCCAAACTTATTTGGAACAGTGTCCACTGTTCTTGGCTGGATAACCGAAGTTTGGAGGTAGGCAGAGGAAGATTAGGCAGGGTAAACCGGCTCCTGTAAGAACAGGAGCTCCTCTGTTGGTTCGGCGCTAAGGTACGGTTTGCATCGGTGTCCGTTCACTTTGAAAAATGAACCGTCCTTCGGATTCTCCAAATCCACAGCGCCCTGCGGATACACATTCCGCACAAAATACGGCCCTTTCCAGCGAGATCTGAGCTTTCCTGGATGGAAGTGAAGTCGGGTGTCGTAAAGCAGTACCTGCTGACCAGGTACGAAGGTTTTGCGCAAAAGGTGTTTATCGTGAAACACCTTCGTTCGATTCTTAACGACAACCGCGTTATCGTAAGCCTCATCCCTAAGCTCGCTCAGTTCGTTCAACTGCAGCTTCCGATGGCTGCCCGCATCTTCGAGA
Organism: Agapanthus africanus; assembly: GCA_030015575.1. Classification (NCBI taxonomy): domain Eukaryota; kingdom Viridiplantae; phylum Streptophyta; class Magnoliopsida; order Asparagales; family Amaryllidaceae; genus Agapanthus; species Agapanthus africanus. The sequence goes on along the minus strand of JASDDO010000004.1, from coordinate 322,390,606 downwards.
GACAGATTCAACTCTTTTATCGCCCAAAATGCGCAATGCTCTATTTCGACAGGTAGGTGGCAGGCTTTTCCGTACACAAGCCGATAGGGAGACATGCCAAGGTCGGTCTTATAAGCGGTTCGAAATGCCCAAAGGGCATCAGTGAGTTTCAGCGACCAATCCTTACGGTTCTTGGAAACCGTCTTCTCCAGTATCTGCTTGATTTGCCGATTTGAAACTTCGGCCTGCCCGCAGGTTTGGGGGTGGTAGGGCGTAGAGAGCTTATGATTAATGGAGTATTTCCGCATCAAGGCCTCGAAAGTCTTGTTGCAGAAATGACTTCCATTGTCGCTAATGATCGCTCGGGGGTGCCCAAACCGGGAGAAAATGTTTTCTTTAAGGAACCTAACGACAACCTTGTTGTCGTTAGTTCGGCTGGGCACAGCCTCGACCCATTTAGAGACGTAATCAACAGCGAGAAGGATGTACAAGTTCCTAAAAGAGCTGGGAAACGGCCCCATGAAATCTATCCCCTAAACATCGAAAATCTCCACAACCAAGATCGGTTGGAGCGGCATCTCGTTCCTCCGGGATATCCGGCCCATGTGTTGGCACCGGGAGCAAGTCTTGCAATAGTCATGAGCGTCTTTGAAGAGTTGTGGCCAGTAGAAACCACATTGCAAGATCTTCTCATCTGTCTTTTTGGGCCCAAAATGCCCGCCACACGCTTGATCGTGGCAAAATGACAGCATACTCTTGAATTCCTCATCAGGGACACACCGACGAATAATCTGGTCGGGACAGTACTTGAACAAATAGGGTTCGTCCCAGTAAAAGTACTTTACTTGGGATAAGAAGCGAAGTCTGTCCTGACTCGACCATTCAGTCGGTAGTAATCCCGTGGCCAAATAGTTCACAATATCTGCGAACCAGGGTTCGCAAGATACTGTCAAGAGCTGTTCATCTGGGAACACGTCGTTGATCGGAATTTGAAGCGAAGGCGAAGAAGGAAGTCGTGAGAGATGGTCGGCAACTACGTTTTCACATCCTCGTTTGTCCTTAATGACAAGGTCAAACTCCTGAAGCAAGAGGATCCAACGGATTAACCGAGATTTTGCATCTTTCTTCGCAAAAAGATGGCGCAGAGCAGAATGATCAGTGTAGACAATGACTGGAGAGCCGATGAGGTAGGGCCTGAACTTTTCTAAAGCAAATACAACAGCTAGGAATTCCTTCTCAGTTGTTGTATAATTGAGTTGTGCGTCGTTCAGGGTTCGGCTCGCATAATAGATTACGTGCGGCATCTTGTTGATGTGTTGTCCAAGGACAGCACCAATGGCAAAGTCGGATGCATCGCACATAATCTCAAATGGGTGCGTCTAGTCAGGTGAAGAAAGAACGGGAGCAGAAGTGAGTGAGCATTTCAATGACTCGAAAGCAGTCATACAGCTCGAGTTGAAGTCGAATGGCGTGTCCTTGGCCAGCAAAAGAGTCAAGGGCCTAGCAATCTTGCTAAAGTCCTTGATAAACCGTCTATAGAAACCGGCATGGCCAAGGAAGGCTCGGATATCTCTGACGCATCGGGGAGGAGGAAGATTGGAAATGACCTCAATCTTTGCTTTGTCAACCTCTATGCCATTTTGCGAGATGATATGTCCTAAGACAATACCTTCGCGCACCATGAAGTGGCATTTCTCCCAGTTCAAAGTGAGATTCTTGTCCTTACATCGGGTAAGGACAGCGTCAAGATGCAGCAAACACTCGTTGAAGGAATCGCCGAAGATGGAGAAATCATCCATGAAAATCTCCAGAAATTTTTCCACCTTGTCTGAGAAGATTCCCATCATACACCGCTGGAAGGTAGCGGGCGCATTGCATAACCCAAAGGGCATGCGACGATATGCGAACGTGCCGAAAGGACAAGTGAATGTGGTCTTGTCCTGGTCTTTTTCGGCGATGGGAATCTGATTATAGCCGGAGTAGCCATCAAGGAAGCAGTAGTACTCGTGTCCGGCCAATCGTTCAAGCATCTGGTCAATGAAAGGTAGCGGAAAGTGGTCTTTCCGCGTTGCGGCGTTGAGTTTTCTGTAATCAATGCATACTCCCCACCCAGTTTGGGTGCGAGTAGGGATTAACTCGTTCGCCTCGTTGGTTATGACCGTGATACCTGATTTCTTGGGGACAACGTGGATGGGGCTAACCCACTGGCTATCAGAGATAGGGTAAATGATACCACTATCTAGACATTTTACGATCTCCTTCTTCACAGCCTCTTTCATGACTGGATTGAGACGTCTTTGCGGATCCCGGGCTGGTTTGGCATCATCCATCAGATGAATGTGATGCTCAACGATCAGGGGACTAATCCCCTTGATGTCCGCCATGGACCAGCCAAAAGCTTGCCTGTTGCTATGCAAGACCGTGAGAAGGGCTTTCTCTTGCTCTGGAGCTAGAGAAGCCGAAATGATGACAGAGAGGGTCTCGTTCTCACCTAAGTAAGCATACTTAAGGTGAGACGGCAAAGGCTTGAGTTCGAGCGTTGGAGGTGAAACGATGGAAGGCAAGATTGGTGCAGAGGTCTCGAACTCAAAGGACTCCAGCAAAGGTTCAAAACGAGTGTAAGCGACCTAGTCGGATGGTTCAGGTAACTCATCCGGAAATTCGAAAGATTCAAACTCGGGTTGTGCGCAGCTAAGATCGTTTGAAAACGTGAAACACTGATAGTCGTTGTCGGGCGCAGAAACTACAGCAGGTTCGAGGAGGAACGCACTAGTGGCGTCAAGATTATCGTGTTCGAACAGAAACTCCTCGAATTCACACTCTTCTGGGGTGATCTCCTGGATCGAGCAGACGTCCAGTATATGAGCATTAGGTTCGGCGGGCTGATTCCCCAACCTAAAAATGTTGAGTTCAATCGTCATGTTTCCAAAAGAGAGGTTCATCGAACCATTGCGACAATTGATCACATCATTTGAGGTTGCAAGAAATGGGCGACCGAATATCACCGGAATTTGATTCCGGGGGTTAGCTACAGCCTGTGTGTCTAATACAATGAAGTCAACGGGGAATATGAAGTCCCCGACTTTTATTAACACATCCTCTAGCTCACCCCTAGGATGGGTGATCGATCGGTCGGCCATTTGGAGAGTGCAGTGTGTGGGTTTCAGCTCTCCGACGCCTAATTGCTCGTATACTGAGTACGGAAGCAGGTTAACACTGGCACTAAGATCTAATAGTACGCTGTTGATGTTCTTATCCCCAATAGTAATAGAAATCGTAGGACAGCCAGGGTCCTTCCATTTTTGTGGTAAAGATTGGGTAAGGGCATCACTCACAGCACTAGCCAAGAAAACTTTCTTGGGTACCTGAGACTTCCTCTTTTTTGTGCACAAGTCCTTTAAGATTTTCGCGTAGGACGGGACTTGTTGGACAACATCTAAAAGAGGAATATTAATGTTAACCTGCTTAAATAACTCCAGAATCTTCTCCATTTGAGGATTTTGTTTATTAGACCTCAACCGGTTTGGAAATGGAACATTTTTAAAATTGGTTGAGTCTAATGCTGGAGGAGGAGATTGTGGAGTTGGAACGGATCCCAGAACAGGTGTTTTCGTGGAGTGAGAAGTGGGTCTGTTCAGAGCAGAAGAAGAAGAAGAAGGAGAGCCTTTTGAAGAATGGAGAATAGGCTCAGAAGACGAAGAAGCTGAAGAAGAAGAAGAAGAAGAAGCGGCCGGGGTGTCTTCGTTGATACGTGTGCCGATGTTGTTTTGCAGCATCCTTCCCGATCTCAATGTGGTCACGGCACTCACATTATGATTTTGTTGTTCAAGAGCAACATGTACATTATGTGGGTGACCGGGATTTGGGAGTGGTTGGGACGGGAGCTTCCCCTTCTCTCGCTCGCTTAAGGCCGCATTCAGCTGTGCAATCTGGGCCTCGATGGTCTTGATGCTTTGCCCGTGTGCGGCAGTGTGTTGCACTAAGGATTGAATGGAAGACTGGATGTTGGCGGTGGACTGAGTCGATTGTTTAACGAACGCCTCCAGACTTCGTTCGAGCGAGGAAACCTTATCGTTGTTTGACGGAACAAAGTTGTTTGGTGGAAAAGAATTGTTGGGTGCAAAGTTGTTCATCTGATTTTGGAAAGGTTGGGGTTGGAAGGGCTGCTGAAACTGAGTTTGTTGTTGCGCTTGTTGTTGCGGCGGAGGGGCCCTTTGGAAATTGTTGCCCTGGAATTGATTCTGATTCTGATTCCAGACGAAATTGGGGTGGTTCCTCCAACCGGGATTGTAGGTGGAAGAGTATGGATCATTCCTCGGTGTTTGCTGGAATGCAGCATTAACCTGATCCTGTCCTTGCGAGGGTGGATTGTAAGGACACTCTTCGGTCAAGTGAGAAGGATCGGAACAACAAGCGCAGATGGTACGAAGGGGGAGAATAGGGGCAGGAGCAGGAGCAGAAAATTTGCTCTCTATCGCTTCAAGTTTTCTTGTTATTGCAGCCATTTCAGTTTTCATCGCAATAGAGACATCAAGTTGGTGGATTCCTACCCTAGACTGACCGGTAGAAGTGGAGGTAGAAGAAGAAGAAGTCGGTCTGGTGCTCTCCCATTGTAGCGTTTGTTCCGCAAGGTCGTCAAAGAACTGCCATGCTTCCTCGTCAGATTTCGATAGGAAGTGGCCCTGACAGATGGTTTCCAACAACTGCTTCATTGCTGGGTTCAGGCCCTCGTATAAGGTTTGGCAAAGTTGCCATTTCTCTATACCGTGGTGAGGACACTGAACAAGAAGGTCTTTGTATCGGTTAAAGCACTTCCAGAAGGGTTCAGAAGGAAGCTGAGAGAATTGGTTGATTTCATTTCGAATCCTTGCGGTCTTATGATTCGGATAGAATTTTTTTTAGAAACGCTTTAACAAACTCGTCCCAGCTGGTGATTGAGTGGGAAGCGGTGCTATACAGCCATTTTTCAGCGAGATCGCATAAAGTGAACGGAATGACCCGGAGACGTATAGCATCTTCCGACAGCTGGGTGGTTTTCATCATGTCACAGACGTTTTGAAATTTGTTGATGAAGATATAGGCATCTTCAGATTCAAGCCCATGAAATCGTGGAAGCATGTTGATGAAGTGGGGCTTAATTTCAAAGTTGTCCCCATTGGCCGGTGGAAGAGAAAGGCAGGTGGGAAGTGCAGAACGGGTGGGATAGAAACGATCCTGGAGCGCGATTCGCTGCGGCGCTACAACAGGCGGTGGTGGTGGGATATTGGTCTCCGTAGGAGGTGGAGCCAATCCAGCGGTAGTCAAAGAGATGTTCGGATTAAATCCTGAATCGCGGAAGAAGAGGTTGGTGAAGGTGAAGGTGAAGATGTATGAACAGAATTCCGGTCAACGTCGGAGTTGGCCGGCAAAGGGAGGGGTGAAAGAGGAGTGGACGGAGTTTCGACTTCGGAGTCGATCGCGTAGTCGGTAGCGACTAACGTAACGCGGACTAGACGGGCGCTAGTGTCCCGAGTCCAAGCGGACATACACTAAACGAGTTTAGTGTTGTCAAAGCGGAGAAGGTGAGGGTAAGAAAACGTCAATGGAGAAAGGTGATGGGTGGTGGGTGAAAAATGGATTTTGGCGACAAAAGGGCAAGTTTTTTATAAAAGTTTTTGATTTTTTTCTTTTTTTTCTTTTTGTTTTTAGAAAGAGATTTACAGAAATATGTACGGACTTACGGCTTTAAGTAATCACAAACAAGATATGCACAATCTCACCTAGATCTACGGTCGCCTAGGTCAACTAGACCTGCTCCTAATTGTTCCAGAGGGCTAGAAAAAGGACCTCAAACCGCCTTTTCTCCGTCTAATGCGGCCAGATAAGTGCCAGGTAAGTGGGAGGTTGTCCAACGCTTTCGCGAAGTTCCTTAATTAAATAACCACTTGCCTTCGTCACACTTGCCTAGGCACCGCAAAAGTCAGATAGGATAAACGGCCGATGCCTGTAACTAGTCCTCTGTCCTAATGAGCGCGAAGTCCTTAGGGCTGAGTCTAGTATTTTTTAATTTTACAATGGTCAATGCATATGCTTTTTGTGATTTTTGGGGTCCTGGGAAGGGTGATGAAATCCCCACCCAATCTGAATTGGTTTCAAGCCCCTTAAGTCCGTATTAAGAAATGCAAAGCAGTAACAAATCAACTGCAAACAATTTTTAATTTTTTAGCGCGGCGCAAAGAATCCTGCATAAGAACAGTTTATTGGAAGGGGGAGAAGAGTTTGCGCAAAGAAATCTGCAGAAAACACAGTTTATTGGAGTTCAGAGGAGTGGAGAGGAGAACAGGGAAACTTACAGAGAAATTTGGGGCCCTGAAGCCACCAAGTGGCCGCGGATCCGCGGCAGTAAGGTGGAATTGGGCTTTCATTTTTCTTGGGTTTGCTTCTTTGGGTGTGCTCTTCTGTTTTTAAGACCCTGAATCTGGATTTGCTCACTGGTTCTGTTCCAGAATCTTTCAGTAGACCATTTTTTTTCTTTTTAATCCGTTGCGGTGTAGTCGCGAAATGTGGGTCTAACTTCCCACGTCTTTGGCACTGAACTTGAACTCCGTATTTTCCTGCACACTTGCACAAAAACTAATCAAAAATAACAAGATGATTTTTTTACAAAGTATATATTTTTTTTGTTGTTTTTCGGTTGTTTTTATATTCACAAGTTAACCCGAAATTACACAAAGAAATAAACTACCGTCTCCCCGGCAACGGCGCCATTTGATTGTTAGAGATTCTGCGTGTTTAAGTTTAGTTAATTACCGCAATCAAGACGGTTTCGCTTGTAGCTAGCCGGTTGAGTACGGGTCGTCCGCAGGGAGATGGGAATCTTTTTCTATGTGTTTTAACGAGTTAAGTCCGGAAGTCCAGATTTTGTTTGTGATTATCTAAGTGTTAAATTGATATGTAAAGAGAGCTTGTTAGGGTTAGGATTAGGTTAGTTTGAGTTAGGAGTCTCCCACATCTTTCGTTGCCCCTCTTAATATCGGTGTTACGGTAATCGGCAACAACGGGGATTAACACGACTAGGAAGGAACTTGCGAGTATAAGCTAGGCTTTCCAACGCATAAGTTCTTCCTTTTGGTGCTTGTCTGTCCGTTCTTGGCTCTTAGCCATAACCTCCGGTTAATTCAACCACAACCGGTCTCACTACGGAATCACCGCTATCATGTAGGATAGGGTGCCGTAAGGAGCGGATTGTGGTTCAATTAACGGGAGTCGAATTAAGCTGTTGGGCAAGGAAAGAGCGAGAGAGATTTCCTTCTCTCAAACTTCCCTTATCCTACCCTAACAAGTATGAAACTACTCACACATCATGATACGGAAAAATAAAACAAAACAAAAGAGGAAGATAGAAAGAAAGAGATTAGAAGATAACAACTAGCTATTTGCGACCTCACCTTGGCAAGGATCAAGCGTAAGCATCATGGTTGTGTTAAGGATAAAGAAAAAGAGAGAAGAAAGAAACAACAAGAAATAACAACAACTAGTTAACAAATTAAAATTACAACAATTAACAAGATAATAAGACAAGCAAAATAATAAACGGTTCTTCTTTATTCATCATTCTTCACTCACAAGCTCACTACAAGTTTTAATGGAGAAGAGATGAGAAGAGGAAGAAGAAACACACTAAACCTAGAAAATAAAATACAAGATTATGGACCCTTTCCTTCACAAAGTTCTGGGCTATTTATAGGCTGAAAAATGAAAACCTAGGGCAACCACCAGAACACAAATAAAAAGACCAAAACACCCCTGGAAAATCTTTGTCTGCCGCCACCATACGGCCGCGGATCTGCGGCCTAAGCATGCTTAGGCCGCGGTTCCGCGGCCTAATAGAGGAGTTGTCTCCTCTGGTTTTCTGTGGTCCCCTGGTTTGATGTACCCTCTTGTCTGGTACATGTAGTTTCTGAAAATATTTTCACATTTCTTCCAGAATTTCTGTTGAGGGAAAGGTGGACTTTGGACATGGATTTTCTTGAGCTCCGCGTAAATTTCTTGGATCTTGTGTTGCCATTGTGCTTTGTGCATGAAGGTGACAATTGATTTGTCATTTTGTCTCCTAAACTGGTGTGTGGCAACAGACGGATAAAGAGCGGAGACCCGTGTTTTATCTGTGGTTGGCAGGAACTCGGATTTTGTCGTATTTTTCCATGGATTTCACCGTTTAGAGCCGAGAACCTGTATCCTGCAATTGACTAGCAAACACGGCTCAAGAGTACCTACCGATATGCAATGTGATAAAAATTGGGCGGTATAAAAATGCAAAAATCTGATATGAACAGTGGTCAAGAAGAAGGGTAAGCCCTAAACAGCCGTAATCAAACGCCCTACTACCTAGATGACAAGAGAAGTCTCTTCTAGGCCGACTTTTGCACCCAAGAGGCCTGGAGGATCGTTTAACCGGTCCAGTCCACATTTCTATTTCTACTGCAAGAGAATTGGACACTTGGCGAAGAACTGCAGGCGTGCAAATGGCCTGTGTTTGATTTATGGCACATCTACTCACGTATTAACACAGCAACGGCATCCAGACCAGCAATTACAGCTCCGAAGAGGCCATCCATTTAGGCACCTGCACCCCGCCTAGCTCTTCCTGCACCGGCTTCACGTGGACTATTCATATCAGATTTTTGCATTTTTATATCGCCCATTCTTAATCACATTGCATATAAATAGGTGCTTTTGATCCATGCTTGCTAAATAGTTGCAGGTTACAGGTTCTCAGATCATTGCAGTGAAATTTATGAAAAGACGCTACAAATGTGAGACTACGACCAACAATAGATGAATCCGTATGATACCGCCCACCATTTCAAGACTTCAACATGAAGCTCACGGTAAAAAGTCCACTGTTGAATATCTGGAAGAGAATTGATGAGATTCTGAGAGACCAAGTGAAGAAAATAGAAGATAAAAGCAACTTGAAGAAACCCTAAAAAATTGGGCTCATGAGCCCACCAAATGGCCGCAGATCCGCGGCCATTCAGGCTATTCTGCCGCGGTTCCGCGGTCGTGCAATGCACGTGTCGGTGGGGTGTTAGTTCTTTGACTCGGTCTTTGGGGTTGTTTTGTAATTTCATGTATGGATCAGAATGTAAACTTAGAGTTTTTCCTATCTATAAATAGGAGGGCTCAAGGCCAAATAAAGTGTGTCTCTTCTAGTGTGCCTCTTTGGAGGATGCCTCCTTTTGTTCTCTAGTCTAAATTTCAATTCCTTTGTAATCATCAAGAGTGCATCAATAAAGTATGATTTTTTTATCTGAATTTAATTCTCGCATTTCTATCTGTTCTTTTAATATATGCTATTTTATTTTGTCTTTTATTATTTGCAACTTAGAGAGTTTTTAAAATAAAACATAAAAATGAATTCTATTGTTAATACCCTAATGAATGAGTAGTTCCTCACTTGTTAGGATTAGGTTTGGGGAAGGTTTGAGAGATGGAAATCTCTCACTCATTTCTTGCCCGTATAATACTTTAAATTAGGACTCTATATAAATCAAACACACACCGCTCACTACGGCACCCTATCCCACGAGATAGCGGTGATTCCCTAGTTAGACCGGGTGTGGTTGATTTACATAGAGGTTAGGGCTAAGAGTTAAGAAAAGACGGACAAGGACCAAAAGGAAAAAACTATGTTTCTTCCTAGTCGTGCTAATCCCCTTTGTTAATTATTACCCTAACACCTATGTTCTTAATTAGGGCAAAGGAAGCAGTGGGTAGAATTCTCTTTCCAAACTAACCTAATCCTAACCCTAGCAAGGTTTTAAATCGAATTGAATTCAATCTTAGTTTTTATAAAAATCAAAACCTACCAAAAATAGGACTTAACTCGTAAGAACATAAAGAAAAGAACACGTTTTCCCTGTGGACCGACCCGTACTCAACCGGCTAGCTACCAAGCGACACCGTTATTGATTGCGGTATTCTTAACTTTGATTTTAAAACGCACACGCAAAATCTCATACCAATCAAATGGCGCCGTTGTGTTAGTTATATGTATGCCCTAGAGGCCATTACTGTACATAGGATGTATATTGTAGTGGATGCTGGGACATATATAGGGAGGACTTTCTTGCTCGACATGATAGTATGCTATGTGGTTGCTCTTTACCTCAACGTGTATACTGATTGTCTCTCTATTACATGTTGGTAAAGCCCTTAGGATGTGTACTTGACTACCTGGACTATGATGCGGATCATACTAGTGGGGACATGGTAGTCCATAAGTACATCCTTGAAAGTCCCTAGTCGTGGGTATATCGAGACGGGGCATCGATATACCAGAGTAGACTAGCGTATACCTTCTCGACCCATACAGATGGGCGATGGATGATCCCATATCCATTGGTGTTTGACATCAGAGATGATGTACGGGTGCTCAGTAGAGACTGGGTACACTGGACGGACTCGCCGAGAACTCCCAGATGGTATTATACCTTACGTCAGATGGCAGTTCTCTGGTGACACTGGTACAGAGTAGTCTGTTGACCCGAGATCATCATAGAGTCTTGTATGGTTCCCACTGTGCTTTGATTTCCATCTTACCACGTCCAAGAGGGCGTGCAAAACGATGGTTTTTGGGTACAGTCCCGAGTCACATGGAGGCAATGAGCGATAGGAGGGGATTCGTCTCTCCCGGTATAGGGGGCTGATGTTGCGCTGTGTTCGATTGGCTATAACAGGAAATCCCTGGCCAGGGTTGCTGAGATATACTGGTAAGTGTTACCAGTAGTTTCTCGAATTGTTAGAGACCTCATATCGACACGACTTATCGAGCTATTGGGGTCTGACGTTTACCACCCCTAGACGAGATATGCGACATATCAGACGATCAGACCGGACTGTACGGTAGTGTTACTGGTTGGATTCACTGGAGTGTGAGCGGGCTTGCTCGTCGATCTTCTGATCGCTCAATACCCGGGTGGCCGTTACGTTTAGCAGACCGCTTGCGGCTTGTGGGTGTTTGATATGATCATCATCTGCTGCCGGCGTATTGACGAGTCTTTAGAGTCCTACACAGAGGTTTCCTGGCTCAAGCGAAACAAAATAGGAGCGCATATGAGATATGTGCGGGACCGAGAATAATGCGTGTATGTGATGCCGTATTCTATTCTCGCGATGAATGTATCGAATGGTTGTATGCGATATAACCTAGTTATCGAATCAAGGATTGATTCGATAAGCCGATACATTGGATACTGGTCGGTTATATGCGATATGACCGGATCGTTAAATCAAGTGTTGATTTAATGATTTAATGTATAATTATATATTTGATATATTACTTTGCATTAACTAGTATTGGTTCACTTTAAATGGATTTTCTCACTTGGATTGTGCACATTGTATATGTGATATACATTTGTACATTTGATTGTATCATGTTTGATGATACATGCTTTTTGGTTAAGTGTAAAGAATTAAACCATGGTTAAGTTGGAAATTAGGGTTTTGTTTTATCCATTATTTATTTGTTCATTTATTTATTTTGAAAAAATATTAAGCATAAAGAAATGAAATGGTTGCAAGTTTTGTTTCTTTCTTTGAAGCTTCATGAAGCTTTGACTTTGTGACCATTTTGTCTCATGCTTAACCCTAACCACTTCACTTAACCTTAGTTTAGTCTCTACACTTGACCATGGTTATTATCATGATAAGTATTCCTTTTCTTTTCCTTTTAATTATCTTATCATAATATATACTTCATCTTCTTCTTCTTCTCCTTCAAGAAGAAGCAAGACTCCATCAATGGTGATTGATGAATTAGAGTAAGAAATCCAATTCTAAAGTCTACCCACTTCCTATTTTTTCATCCTCTACCTCTTGCCAAGTAGTAGAGTGTGTTTTCTTCACAAGTTTCATGACTTTGTGAAGTGAGAGCTTGATCTTGCGATGCCTCGACGTAGATCATCTTCGGCATCGACGTCGACGACCTAGCCCGTCCATTCTCCGATGAAGCCGACGCTAGAGCCCGGGGTTCGACTTGGACAGCGAGGAGACTTCATTGCGGAGCTATGGAGGTGGAGGACCGGATCTACAAAGGTTGTATTTCCGTATTCTAGTAGTTAAGTGTTAACTAGTTTGTTTTATCGCCTAAAATTCTAGCCAACGATCTTGTTAGGGTTTCTCGGCACCGTATTTTTGTAAATTGGCATGGTTGATGCCTTGTGAGACCTCCTTGGTGTGCCTAGGAACCCCTACAGTGGTATCAGAGCCTAGCTAGAGTCTTAGGCGAAGTGTAGACGGAGTTTGAAGTCCGAACGAACCGAAACCCCAAAATTTCCATGCTCTCTGGACTTTTTCTAAAAACAGGGATTTTTCAGAAATAAAAATTCGCAGAAAATAGAGCAGAAAATTATAAGATTTACTGTAGAAAACGAGCGCCTAACTCCACCATTGCGCCGCGGAACCGCGGCAATAGCCTCCTTTTGCGGCTGTTCCGCGGCCGTCTGTAATGATTGGGCTGTCGTTTTTGTACAGTAATGTCCGTATCTGTTTCCTATGTTCTCTGGGAAGTTTTAATCTGCACTCAACAGTTGAGTTTTCTGGGGTTGTTTTGGGGATTCAGTGTTTCGATCGGGTTATCAGATTTTGTGTATGTGGCTTTCCGGATAAGTTTTAGAATATGTTAAAAAGTTCGACCGGATATAAATACCCAATTTTTCCCCTGTCGGGAAATTTCCAAGTGTTGGATTTTTCCGTAGTTTAAAGACGTTCTAAGTAGTGCAAGTAACTCGATGGACCCTCTAGAAGACCACAAACCTTAACTCGATTATGTGACCGTCTTGAACTGCCCTTTGAACCTTCGGGTTTGGGGCAGTACGGCGTGCCACATGTGAGGCGTTGGCTTGACCCTTCTACGGCTGGACCGTTGGTACTGAGGCACGAACTGAATGTTTTTAGACTTGTTTCATGTGTTGATCTGTATCGGGAAAACTTGGGTGTTCGATTGTTCGATCGGAAAGTTTGACATTTTCTATTTATCCGGAATGGGATACAATAATTGGAATTCACAAGAAGTTATGAGATAACTGAATGAATGCTATAAACATAGCAGTTTAGTCTCACTTGATCGGTTGCCACGGAATTTTGATGTGATCAAAAGTCCGTCGCAATCACGTAGCGTACGCGGATACTCGCCGGGTAAACTTAATAGACAGCCTCACCCCATAGCCCCGACCAAGTGACTGTAGGAGAACCCCGTCGCCGAAAGCATCCGTTCGGGTGCTCCCGGTAGCGGTGTTCTGCCTTGGTGCACTTCATCGACGGTATCGGGGGTGCGACCGTCTACTAAAGTTTGCGACGAGCATTCGATCAGGATGTCGGGAATCTTGTTGAATTACCCGACTTGATATTGAAAAGTGTTTTCGATTTTGAGACTAAAATGCGGGGCTTATAATTGTTAGGCATGTGATGTCTAAGTAATTCATTTGGTTAGGCATGCGATGTCTAAAGAGATTGCGGATTCCAACTGTTGTAGTTTTACACTTTCTTTTCTGTGACCGTAAGTGTAATATGTGATATCGCCGGTTTCGTTGCTATCTGTCAACGACAATTGGGATGCGCATATTTACTTACGTTGATGACATGTGATGTTATGTGTTGCTGGATATGTTATATTGGATCGTCGTGCTTGAATAGCCGGGTTTTTTTATGTGAGATGAGTGTTTTTCATTTTCATTCATGTAAAAACTTGTATGTAATATTCTTTTATTGGGGCACTTCCAGGTTGCGGAAGATGTCACCGTTTGTATATTATTTACTTTTCCGCACTAGGATAGACCCAAGGAGGAGGGCACAAGTAACCGGGTTCTGGAGTCCAGTGGGAGACCAACTCGAGGAGTCGAGTCCGGGTCTCCTAACTCCAGAATTGGTAGGGTTGCTTGCCGCTCTCGTAGGGGTCTAGGGGTGTGGGTTTTGGCTATTCATCACGACCGTGGAATCCGTGTTTTATACTGGCTCGTATTGAAAACACGGACGTCCTAGTATATCCAATATTTCATATGTTTCTTCTGCTGCGATATCTGTGATGTGATCATGTGATGTTCTGTGATAGATACAGTATATAGTATATATGATATATTATATAGATGTTACTTATGTTTTACACCCGCGCTAGCCCTGCCCCGCTCTGCCGTTAGTTACCTAACCTAACGGTGCACGAGGGGACATCGAGGCGAATGCAGATGGCATAAGTGTACGTCGTATTTATCTGTGATGTTTAGGTACTTAAATGATGGGACTTCATTAATGTGATTAATGAAAGAAAAGAAACCTAAGATGTTGTAGAATCGAATTTCAAAATAAAACAGGTAGCTACAGTTCTTGCTTTGCACAGCGGTATATATGATATATCCTGCACCTTATTCGATAAGGAAAGGACCGAGATCCCTTCACCGGGAGTGACTCCTTTAGCAATAACTGGCAGATGCTACACACTCGGGTTGTCTTTTGATTGCTTTTAAGAGTTTTTGCTTTGCACAGTGATATATATGATATATCCCGCACCTCATTCGACGAGGAAAGGACCGACGATCCCTTCACCGGGAGTGACTCCTTTAGCAAAACTGGAAAAGCCTCAAAAACTCTCCATTTCAAAATTCATTCGATCCTACAACGATATCAAGTTCATTACGCAATAGGTTTTCAGAAAAACCTGTCGTAGCCCTCCGTCATTTCAGATAAGTAGTAGTTAGTATTCGTGCTGCGTTTGTTGGCCTTTGTCAAGGCGCAGTGTGCGGTAGCTGGCTGGTGCTTATCTGCTTATGCATATGATGCAGATTGGGTTAGGGTAGTCGTGCGACCTTGTTGGCCTTTGTTAAGGGTCGTGCGGGTGGGTTTAATTCAATCAGGAAATGACGGGTTGAACTTGACTAGCATCCTATGGTTTGTTGGCCTTTGTCAAGGTCATAGGAGGTTAGGGGCAAAATATTATCGGGAATTTCAAGTGTTGAAATTTGCAATGAGATTGCATACCTTCTATGAGATAGTTGGATCCCGATACCCGCTGCGAGTAAGAGTTACTCCTGGGAGAGTTTTATACATTACAATTAGCCGATCAAGTAGGTGTCTAGAAAGGTGTTAACGGGGTTACGCCTCTGGGAAAACGAGGTTTACATTAATTAGGTTCGTGCGAAAGCACGGGGGACCTCCCTCAAAGTACCGACACTGGCCTGGCTGAAAGATTGGCGAACTTGTTGTGTGTAATTAATCCCGGCTAGTCTTTCATTTTAGGGTTTGAAGGAAGATTTGATAAAAAGCAGTGGGAGCCATCCTGATTAGATAAAATAATAACCAATCTATTCTTGCAAGAGCGCACGCTGAGTGTTTTCTTCTCTCTCTCTCCTGGTAGCGACCATATCACGCCTTAATCAAGATAATAATACGGATTATTGACCGAACCCGCTTGTTATACTGAGCTGGGGAACGTTGGTCCCGCTCCAACTTATAAATGTTATAAGACAGAGCAGGAAATTGGGGAATACCAGATTTCCCGTGCCACCCAAACGAAGAGAGTGCATGTTGATGCATCATCTTTGGGTGTGTTCATTATAAAGAACTGTTTCTCAGTATCCTCTGCATCCTGGGTATTTGATACCGGATCAGGATCCCAGATATGTAATCTGTTACATAGGGCTATAAAAGGGTAGAAAAACTGAGAACGGGTGATAAGTTTCATGAGGCAGAAAACGGGGCAAAAGTTGCAGCCAAGTCTGTTGGTCACTGTCACCCTGTATTGTAATACATTGATTCTGAACGAATGTTATTAGATACCGAACCTGATATACAAAATCATATCTGTCTCTTTATTAGTAAAGAAACGATAAAATTTTGTATTGTTGGATAATGTTTTGAACATTTCCTATATCAAAAGATGATCGGTTCAGGCACGTTATCTAAAAGCATTGATGTTCTAAATCAAACTACAGTTCTTAGTATACAGAACACACACAAGAGGAAGAGTTCAGAAATGAACGAATTCTTCTTGAGGTATTGTAGACTAGGTCAGATCAATGTGACCCGACTAGCTAGAGTTACATAAAGATGCATATTTAAATTAGTTTGAATTTACATCTTGTGAAACTCGCCAGTCATGTCACAAAGATATAATGACACCAGCTCTGTTTATTGGAAACAGAGAAAGAGTTAATGAACTCTTGGGATGATACATGTTGATGTATGTAGGTCCCCTGTCTACACATACCAGGATTGGTTCTTTATACTTCATTATATTCTCTGATAATCTCTCAAGATTCAGACATATGTTCCTGTTGAAACACAAGTCAGAACCTTTTGAGATATTCACAGAATATAAGTTAGAAGTAGAGAACCAAAATACGGGTATAAGTATTATGTCCTTTGATGTGATCAAGGAGGAGAATACTTGTGCATGGAATTCCTGGACTATTCTAAAGGAGAATGAGATTCTCTCTCAGCATTACTCCTCCGCATACACCATAGCACGATGGTATATCGGGGCGGAGCAATCACACTCTATATGATAAGGTGTGCTCTATGATGAGTACTACTGAGTTATCTATTTCCTTTTGGGAGTTATGCGCTTGAGAAGCTGCTTACCTATTGAATAGGGTCCCGATCAAATCAGTAGCCTACCACTTCATATGTGATATGGAAAGGGAAGAGCCCATCTCTTAAGTCAGTTAAGATTTGGGGTTGTCCGGCCTATGTCTAAAAGCAAAATCCGGACAAGCTCGAGGCAAGGTCTGTAATGTAGAACTGGAAAGGTTCCAGCTATACAAAATACAGCAGATGATTTGGTACAACCAAAGGATTCAGTAGATACCAACGAACCTCAGCCTCTCCGCCGATCTAGTAGGGTTCCTCACCCACCTGAGAGATACTTCGGTTTCTCTATGACAGTGGGAGCGAGGATTGCATCATGAGATGATGACCCAACTGGTTTCGAGCTGGCCATCAGGAGTAAGACTCTGTAAGAATGGCTGGATGCTTAGCGATCTGAGATGGAATCCTTATACACCAACAAAGTATGGACTTTGGTTGCTATATCTGAAGGGTTAAATCCCCATCAGGAGCAAGTATATCTTAAGAAGATTACTTGGTGTAGATGGAAAAGTTGATACTTTCAAAGCTAGACTTGTTAAAGGTTTTCGTCATCGACCAGGCGTGGATAATGATGAAACCTTTTCCAGAACCTATGCTTAAGTCCATCCAGATACTACTTGCCACGGCTACATACCATGACTACGATATCTGGCGGTTGGGTGTCATGACTGCTTTTCTAAATGATGTTTTAGAAGAGTGTGTCTATAAGTACACAGCCAGAGGGCCTCGTAAACAGTGGGAGCAGCGGAAACGTGTGCAAGATGCTTTATAAGATAAAGCAGGCATCGCGGAGTTGGAACATCTGTTTTGATGGATTAGTCAAAGAGTTTGACATCATCAAAATGGTAGATGAACCTTGTATAAACAAAAAGGTAGTAGGGAGTATGGTGGCGACTCACGTAGAGTACGTGGATGACATACTCTTGATAGGGAAGGATCTTCCTATGCTACGCTCGATCAATCTCCGCTTATCACAATGATTCTCCATATAGGATCAAAGTGATACCTCCTAAATCCTGAGTTTTAGATCTATGAGATAGATTTAATTGGATGTTAGGATTCTCACTAGTTGTAGTGAGAAGGTATCAATCGATCCTGGGGAGAATCACTGGAAGTGTTCCAGGGTGATAAAGACGACTGAATGTCAGTCGCAGGCATTGTCTTTACCCTCAGTAAAGGGACGGTATGTTGGAAGAGTTCCAAGCTAGATACCGTGACATACTAGACGATAAAGGCAGGATACATCGCTACTTAAGATGCTACCAAAGAGGCTGTTTGGGTGTATAATGGTTCATGAGATGAACTATGTTCCTTCCATTGTATGACAATGGAGTTGTGGCTTATGCCAAGGAATGTTGGTCCCATCAGTGATCCAGACATATTCTAAGGCAGTATCACCTGATCATGGAGATGGTTGATCTCTAAGGGATCGAGGTTAGGAGAGCAGACTTAGAGGATAACGCAGCGGATCCACTCACGAAGGCCTATTCCCAGAGAGAGACTTTTATGGGATGGTTGAGTATGAGATACTGCAACCACTGCTACAGATGGCCCTAGTGCAAGTGGGAGATTGTTAGTTATATGTATGCCCTAGAGGCCATTACTATACATAGGATGTATATTGTAGTGGATGCTGGGATATATATAGGGAGGACTTTCTTGCTCGACATGATAGTATGCTATCTGGTTCCTCTTTACCTCAACGTGTATACTGATTGTCTCTCTATTACATGTTGGTAAAGCCCTTAGGATGTGTACTTGACTACCTGGACTATGATGCAGATCATACTAGTGGGGACATGGTAGTCCATAAGTACATCCTTGAAAGTCCCTAGTCATGGGTATATCGAGACGGGGCATCGATATACCAGAATAGACTAGCGTATACCTTCTCGACCCATACAGATGGGCGATGGATGATCCCATATCCATTGGTGTTTGACATCAGAGATGATGTACGGGTGCTCAGTAGAGACTGGATACACTGGACGGACTCGCCGAGAACTCCCAGATGGTATTCTACCTTACGTCAGATGGCAGTTCTCTGGTGACACTGGTACAGAGTAGTCTGTTGACCCGAGATCGTCATAGAGTCTTGTGTGGTTCCCACTGTGCTTTGATTTCCATCTTACCACGTCCAAGAGGGCGTGCAAAACGGTGGTTTTTGGGTACAGTCCCGAGTCACATGGAGGCAATGAGCGATAGGAGGGGATTCGTCTCTCCCGGTATAGGGGGCTGATATTGCGCTGTGTTCGATTGGCTATAACAGGAAATCCCTGGCCAGGGTTGCTGAGATATACTGGTAAGTGTTACCAGTAGTTTCTCGAATTGTTAGAGACCTCATATCGACACGACTTATCGAGCTATTGGGGTCTGACGTTTACCACCCCTAGACGAGATATGCGACATATCAGACGATCAGACCGGACTGTACGGTAGTGTTACTGGTTGGATTCACTGGAGTGTGAGCGGGCTTGCTCGTCGATCTTCTGATCGCTCAATACCCGGGTGGCCGTTACGTTTAGCAGACCGCTTGCGGCTTGTGGGTGTTTGATATGATCATCATCTGCTGCCGGCGTATTGACGAGTCTTTAGAGTCCTACACAGAGGTTTCCTGGCTCAAGCGAAACAAAATAGGAGCGCATATGAGATATGTGCGGGACCGAGAATAATGCGTGTATGTGATGCCGTATTCTATTCTCGCGATGAATGTATCGAATGGTTGTATGCGATATAACCTAGTTATCGAATCAAGGATTGATTCGATAAGCCGATACATTGGATACTGGTCGGTTATATGCGATATGACCGGATCGTTAAATCAAGTGTTGATTTAATGATTTAATGTATAATTATATATTTGATATATTACTTTGCATTAACTAGTATTGGTTCACTTTAAATGGATTTTCTCACTTGGATTGTGCACATTGTATATGTGATATACATTTGTACATTTGATTGTATCATGTTTGATGATACATGCTTTTTGGTTAAGTGTAAAGAATTAAACCATGGTTAAGTTGGAAATTAGGGTTTTGTTTTATCCATTATTTATTTATTCATTTATTTATTTTGAAAAAATATTAAGCATAAAGAAATGAAATGGTTGCAAGTTTTGTTTCTTTCTTTGAAGCTTCATGAAGCTTTGACTTTGTGACCATTTTGTCTCATGCTTAACCCTAACCACTTCACTTAACCTTAGTTTAGTCTCTACACTTGACCATGGTTATTATCATGATAAGTATTCCTTTTCTTTTCCTTTTAATTATCTTATCATAATATATACTTCATCTTCTTCTTCTTCTCCTTCAAGAAGAAGCAAGACTCCATCAATGGTGATTGATGAATTAGAGTGAGAAATCCAATTCTAAAGTCTACCCACTTCCTATTTTTTCATCCTCTACCTCTTGCCAAGTAGTAGAGTGTGTTTTCTTCACAAGTTTCATGACTTTGTGAAGTGAGAGCTTGATCTTGCGATGCCTCGACGTAGATCATCTTCGGCATCGACGTCGACGACCTAGCCCGTCCATTCTCCGATGAAGCCGACGCTAGAGCCCGGGGTTCGACTTGGACAGCGAGGAGACTTCATTGCGGAGCTATGGAGGTGGAGGACCGGATCTACAAAGGTTGTATTTCCGTATTCTAGTAGTTAAGTGTTAACTAGTTTGTTTTATCGCCTAAAATTCTAGCCAACGATCTTGTTAGGGTTTCTCGGCACCGTATTTTTGTAAATTGGCATGGTTGATGCCTTGTGAGACCTCCTTGGTGTGCCTAGGAACCCCTACACGTTGCCGGGAAGACGGTAGTCTCTTTCTTTGTGTAATTTCGGGTTAATAAAAAAAAATTTCAATTTTTTTTAATAAAAATTTCAATTTTTTAAAACAAAACAAAAATAAATAAAAATAAAAATCATCTTGTTATTTTTGAAAGGTTTTTGTGCAAGTGTGCAGGCTTGGAGCAAACTCTGTTTCAGATCTGAAGCAAATTCAGAGAACAAATAAATATTCAGGAGATCTAAACAAAAAGAGGAGAACCACAACCGAGCAGAGAAAAATTTCGGAGATCTAAACCAATTAAACCGCCGCGGAAACGCGGCATAAGTAGGCATTTAACCGCAGTTCCGCGGTCAACTGCTGACGTCAGCATCCCATTTTTTCTCTGCGAGTATTTTTTGTCTTCTCTCCTACCCCCTGAACTCCATTGAAAAAATTTTCCTGCAGGAATTCTTTGCACACCAACTTCTTCTCCCTCTCCAATAAATTGTTTTTGTGCAGGATTCTTTGCACTGCCAAATAAAAAAAAAATATTTTGCAAGTGTTTTAGATTTTTGGTGTGTTAACTGCTTTGCATAATTAATACGGACTTTTAAGGGGTTATAACACCAATCAAGATTGGGTGGGGATTTCATTACCCTTCCTAACACCCCAGAAATCACATAAAGCATATGCATCACTCTCGAGTTAATTAAAAAATATTTAGACTCATTCAATTAAGGACTGTCGCGCTCATTAGGACAGAGGAAGGTTGTGGGCAATCGGTCGTTTTTCTAAACCTGACTTTTAGGCTAGACAAGTGGGAAAGGTAATTTTAAAAGGGCCGTCTCACGGTGATTCGTGAGCGGATCCCTCCTTTCTTTACTTGTGCTTTCCTGGCCACAATTGGCGGTGAAGAGACGATTTGAGGGATATCTCACAACTTGCCCTTTGGAATAGTTAGGAGCAGTCTAGTTGATTTAGGAGAACCTAGCTCTAGGTTTGATTGTGCATGCTTAAATTATGATTGTGCCTTAGTTCCGTATAAATTTTTGCAAAACTCTTTCTAAAAAAAAACACTTTCAAAAATTTCAAAACTCAAAAAACAAACAATTTAAAAAAAAAAAATTAAAAAAAAATCAAAAATAAATCACATTCTTTTTCCTCTCCTTTCTCTCATCATATCATGGGTACCCCACCCCGCAAAACTCTTGCCGAACTTTGGTACCCACAACCAGACATTACTTCGTACGCTTCTTGTTTTGGTCGAATTTCGAACGACCCCTCCATGCCCAAAATTTCTTTTGAAAGATCGGATAGATGCGTCTAGGACAACCAGTTGGACTCCGCAATCCATCTTGTATCAACCATTTCAACCTTCACCACCTTCTTATGTTGATACCCCTTTTTCGAGTCCTGTTGTAACTCCGAAACCCATGTCTATTGCTGAACATATTAAACAATCTCGTAACCGATCTTTCACTCCATTCACCACTGCGACTTCGTTGGATCAACAATTCCATTCACCTTCTTATCCACCTGTTGATCCTACTCCTGCCCAACCATTCAATTCCTACCAGTCTTACCCGACTTTTGCACCTTCCCTAGACATTGCTTCTACACGGCCATTTGGGAGTTTCCAATATCCAAACAACTTTAAATCTTTTACTGAAACCCCTTCAAAACCCATGTCTAGTCTGGAACAGTCATTGGAAGATTTTATGGTAGCGTCAAGACAATAGATGATGGATTTGAATGCGTCCATGGCCGTCCTTATACAACCTAGTAACCCGGTAGCTAGTTTCCAACCAGCTCCAAATTTTCCAATGTATGATGAGGCGGTAGGACAGGTCGAGAATTTGAGTGGTGAGAGTGAGCTGTACACCCTTACAAATCAAACCTACTCATCCCCTATTGAATCCCACAACTCCAGTTTTGAATGTCTATCAAGTGTTCCAAATGATTCACCAGTTGAAGATAGAACAATTAATGAGTTGTGCGACATTGGAGTGTTTGATTTATCTAATTGTGAAGGGTCCCTTTTGAGTAAAACAATCACTAATCCTTTCGAGCACTACACCTCCACTCTAGAGCCTAAATTGATTGATACCCATACTTTTGTTGAGGTGTCTGAGAATATTAATTTTCACTTGATCGAGGATATTGACGCTGGGAATATTTTGGATGATGAACCTGCAGATTTGACTGAGTTTCTCTCTCCAATTTATCATCCCGAGTCATTAACTGTTTTTCCCGAACTTCATATGCGTCTTGATTTTGATGAGAATTGCATGGATAAACTAAATTTTGAGGAGAGTATTGAGGATGAAGCAGTTTTACTTGAGGAGTTGGATTTTCCAATTCATTCTATCCCTTTCATTGACTGCGAACACCCTCCTGAATCTTTAACCGATACCCTTCCTCAATCACTTCCCTCCATTCTCGTTCCGACTTTGCAAGAAACTGTTACACTTCCATTTTCAATGTCCGGGTTACCACGTTCGACGTACCCATGTTTTCTCGCGAATCTTGAGAGATTTGACCCCATTTCTCGACAGGTTGATAAATTAGCACAATCGCTTTTTACACATCGGTCATCACAATTTGTGTTAATTTATTCACTCCATTTCCACCCTCAAGTTCGTATTCAACTTCTTTCTTCCGCTTTCTCTGGTTCTTCTTCTAATCTTCCTTTAATGATAGCGAGTGTTAATGAATCACAATCCGATATTTTGAGTTCGATAATTCTAGAAAAACAACTTGATTTATACTCTTTTGAGAATAGGGTAGATGAGAATTACGAGTCTCCTACCTCCGTAATTTTTGAAAAATCAAGTGTGTTGAATTCTGGCTTGACACTTATTGACATTGAAACGTTCAATCGGACCATCGATGAAAGTTTCGAAGATATTTTCACCGACGAACTCGCATTCCTAAACGACACGGATTTTGTGATTAATCAACCTCCACCTGAAGAAGTCGAACCACCACCATTTCTTTTTATCCTATACGAGAATGTGACCATTCTTCCCATTCCTAATCATCCACAATCTCGTTTCCATTCACCAGTATTGTTTCATCTCTATAAATCGAGACGTAAACCTTTTCTTTTACACCACTTATCTCTTCCCCACTTCTTCCTACCTCCATACAACATGTTCTTTCACCAACCACACTATTATAACGATAAATTTTTTGATTGGTTGGTGCTAACCTTTAGCCTGTGTAAGGCCTTGTATAGCTTGATACTGTGTTTCCCCCCAACTCTGCACTTTAACGCTTAAACAGTGGAAACACTGTTTCACTTAAGTTTGGGAGGACCTTTTTGTATATATATTTTGTTTTCTTTTTCCGTTAATAATAAAAAAAACAAAAAACAGGGGAGTGCCGACAATTTTGACCCTCTTGATGTAGCCTGACAGTGAGGGCACTGTCAAGTATAAGTTTGGGGGTGTGCTCGGTAAGGTTTCTTGCTTCGCATTCATATGTATATTTTTGCATTTGCATACTTATTTTAATACCCATAAAATTTGAAATTTTTTTAAAAAAATTATAAAAATTGAAAAGTTCAATTTTGACCATATTTAACATAAGTTTAACATGACGGTTGACTAGTTAGGAAAAACTAGATCCTTAACTTAGTAAATTAAAAATCCTAAAAATAACATTTCTTAAAGTTTAACCGTAGAAAATATATGTTCTTGTAGTTTATTTAGAAATAGGCAAATTTTGAGTTCAGTTCTTGGGCTAAGTCAAACTAAGAAAAGAGTATTGAAATTTTTATTTGAAGTGTAAGTTTGAAAAATAATTCTGAACCTTAAGTCTAAATTCTGAAAATATATACCCTACAACTTGCACAAACACGCACCTTGAAACTTGGAATAGTAGAGGATGCCTTGAAATGCTCTTGTCTAAAATCCTTAGTATGAGAAAAAATTAAATAAAAGTATAAGTGTGAATAAAGAGATATAAAAAAAATTGAACACTGGTTTTGTAATTACTTAAGGCTGCGTAAAATAAAAAAATATATAGCGAGGGTGCTTTATCACCTAGTGCCTTAGACCAACTGGTTTGGGAGTCACTGCTAAAGCTTTAGGTATTACAAGACGAGGAATTACGCCTTAATGCGCAAACACATTTTGTAATCGGTCGTTAGTACCTCAAGAAGTATTAACGGTCGCATGAAAGATGTGTGAGCAATTTCATCTAAAATTCACCAACTAAAAGTACTTTGGACAATGGACAAGAGTATGATAGCTTGAATTGAATTTCCAAGTGTAGGGGTGATACATACACACACGTAGGGGTATATGATTGGGGTTTGGATGAGAGATAGGAATGAAAGATAGGGCTTATACCTTCAGTAGAGATGATAAAAATTCCTAAGTTGAGATGGAACCTTAGAAGGAAAATTCAAAAGATGCTGAAAGCTTAATAAATTTGCAAAACATATACGTTCTTAAGTTAAATGATAAGTGAGTATGAAGAATACGGGTTGCTGATTTCTAAGTTGAAGATAATAGAATTTCTTGCTAGAATACCGAATTGAAGAATGAAAGTCAACATGCCAAATTGATCGGATTTTGTGGGTAGTATCCGCTGAAAACCCTCAGGAGACAACACTTCTCCTACTAGGGACACCTAGAGGTTTAACGGTTTGTTGCACGAGCTCAGTGCAATCGCGATTCCCTGCGAAAGTGAGGTTAGGATTTTTCGAGAATAAAATTGGCTTTGCTCGGGACGAGCAAAAGATAAGTTTGGGGGTATTTGTTCATATCAGATTTTTGCATTTTTATATCGCCCATTCTTAATCACATTGCATATAAATAGGTTCTTTTGATCCATGTCTGCTAAATAGTTGCAGGTTACAGGTTCTCAGATCATTGCAGTGAAATTTATGAAAAGACGCTACAAATGTGAGACGACGACCAACAATAGATGAATCCGTATGATGCCGCTCACCATTTCAAGTCTTCAACATGAAGCTCACGGTAAAAAGTCCACTGTTGAATATCTGGAAGAGAATTGAAGAGATTCTGAGAGATCGGTGAAGAAAATAGAAGATAAAAGCAACTTGAAGAAACCCTAAAGAATTGGGCCCATGAGCCCACCAAATGGCCGCGGATCCGCGGCCAAACAGGCTATTCTGCCGCGGTTCCGCGGCCGTGCAATGCACGTGTCGGTGGGGTGTCAGTGCTTTGACTCGGTCTTTGGGGTTGTTTTGTAATTTCATATATGGATCAGAATGTAAACCTAGGGTTTTTCCTATCTATAAATAAGAGGGCTCAAAGCCAAATAAAGTGTGCCTCTTCTAGTGTGCCTTTTTGGAGGATGCCTCTTTTTGTTCTCTAGTCTAAATTTCAATTCCTTTGTAATCGTCAAGAGTGCATCAATAAAGTAAGATTTTTTTTATCTGAATTTAATTCTCGCATTTTATCTGTTCTTTTAATATATGCTATTTTATTATTTGCAACTTAGATAGTTTTTAAAATAAAACATAAAAATGAATTCCATTGTTAATACCCTAATGAGTGAGTAGTTCTTCACTTGTTAGGGTTAGGTTTGGGGAAGGTTTGAGAGATGTAAATCTCTCACTCATTTCTTGCCCGTATAATACTTTAAATTAGGACTCTATGTAAATCAAACACACTCTGCTCACTACGGCACCCTATCCCACGAAATAGCGGTGATTCCCTAGTTAGACCGGGCGTGGTTGATTTACATAGAGATTAGGGCTAAGAGTTAAGAAAGGACGGACAAGAACCAAAAAGAAGAAACTATGTTTCTTCCTAGTCGTGCTAATCCTCTTTGTTAATTATTACCCTAACACCTATGTTTTTAATTAGGGCAAAGGAAGCAGTGAGTAGAATTCTCTTTCCAAACTAACCTAATCCTAACCCTAGCAAGGTTTTAAATCGAATTGAATTCAATCTTATTTTTTATAAAAATCAAAACCTACCAAAAATAGGATTTAACTCGTAAGAACATAAAGAAAAGAACACGTTTTTCCTATGGACCGATCCGTACTCAACCGGCTAGCTACCAAGCGACACCGTTATTGATTGTGGTATTCTTAACTTTGATTTTAAAATGCACACGCAAAATCTCATACCAATCATGGACCACCTGCACAGCCTCAGCGTCAATTCCACCAGGCACAGAGAAACGTGCCTCAAGGGCAGAGGAATGTGCCTCCGGCGTGGAGGAATGTACCGAGACGACAGGCTTTTACTATGACGGTCGAGAAGGCCGAAGCCATAGGACAAGTCATCACCGGTAAATTTTCCTATCCTTTTGACCTTTCAATTCTTGTGTATCGTTATACTTTTCCTATATCTAAACACAGCCTCACACAAATTAGGTACTATACTGGTAGCCACCCTTCCTGCAGTCGCACTTTTCGACACTGGAGCTTCACACTGCTTCATGTCACAATGATTCGTGAGAACGCACGCGATTCCCGTGAAGCCACGCATTTCAAGTTGAAATGTAGTTCCTGGAATGGAGTCTTGAAGGAAATTTTGGTATATGATCAGTGCCCAGTTGTAGTTTGCGGTCGAGAATTCTATGCAAATTTCAAAGTACTGGACATACCAAATTTTGACGTTGTGTTGGGAAGGGATTGGCTGGGAGTATTTTATGCTACCATTGACTGCCGTCAAAGGAGGGTAGTATTTGAGATACCAGATCACCTTATCTTCTATTTCAAAAGTGGAGACAAAACCTTGGAGCCAGGAAGCTACCGTGCTAAACCAAGAATGCAGAAGTGTTCCCTCTACCAGCTAAAGAAGAAAAACCTGAGGTAGTTCGAGAGTTTGAGAATGTGTTCCCTAAAAATATATCAGGTTTGCCTCCCGATCGAGCTCGTGAATTTAGTATTGATTTACAACCTGGTGCACAACCTGTAATCAAAGCTCCGTACCGATTAAGTCCGAAGGGATTGAAGGAGATCCGTATTCAGTTGGACGAACTACTGAAGAAAGGTTGGATCCGACCCAATACTTCTTGTTGGAGATATCCGGTGTTACTAGTGAAGAAGAAGGAAGGTTCCTACAGGATGTGTGTGGATTATCGAGCTTTGAACGAAGTGACAATTAAGAACAAGTATCCACTTGATAGTTATATGTATGCCCTAGAGGCCATTACTGTACATACGATGTATATTGTAATGGATGCTTGGACATATATAGGGAGGACTTTCTTGCTCGATATGATAGTATGCTATCTGGTTGTACTTTATCTTAACATGTACTCTGACTGTCTCTATGTTACATGTTGATAAAGCCCTTAGGATGTGTACTCGACTACAGGGACTATGATGAGATTATACTAGTGGGGCCACGGTAGTCAACGAGTACATCCTATAACTGTTCCTAGTCGAGAGTGTATCGAGACAGGGCATCGATACACCAGAGTAGACTAGCGTATACGCATCTTGACCCATATGATGGGCGATGGATGATCCCATATCCATCGGTGTTTGACATCAAGGATGGTGTACGGGTGCTCAGTGGAGACTGGGTATACTGGACGGACTCGCCGAGAACTCCCAGATGGTATTATACCTCACGTCAGATGGCAGTTCTCCGGTGACACTGGTACAGAGTAGTCTGTTGACCCTAGATCGTCATAGAGTCTTGTGTGATTCCCACTGTGCTTTGATTTCCATCATACCACGTCCAAGAGGGCGTGCAAAAAGGCGGCTTTTGGGTACAGTCCCGAATCACATGGAGGCAATGAGCGATAGGAGGGGATTCGTCTCTCCCGGTATAGGGAGTTGATGTTGTGCTGTGTTCGATTGGCTATAACCGGAAATCCCTGGCCAGGGTTGCTGAGATTTACTGGTAAGTGTTATCAGTAGTTTCTCGAACTGTTATAGACCTCATATCGACACGACTTATCAAGCTACTGGGGTCTGACGTTTACCACCCCTAGGCGAGATATGCGACATATCAGACGACGAGACCGGACTGTACGGGAGTATTACTGATTGGATTCACAGGAGAATGTACATGCTTGCTTGTTAATCTTCTGAGCGCTCAATACCTGGGTGGCTGTTACGTTTAGCTGACCGCTTGCAGCTTGTAGGTGTTTGATATGATCATCACCTACTGCCGGCGTATTGACGATTCTTTAGAGTCCTACACAGAGGTTTCTTGGCTCAGGCAAAACGGAGTAGGAGCACATATTTGATATGTGCGGGACCGAGGATAATACGATATGAGATACCGTATTCTATTCTCACGATATTTGATATCAGCCGGATCATCGGATCAAGTGTTGATTCGATGAATCAGTACGAATAAATATTAGTCGGTTATATGCGATATAGCCGGATTGTCGGATCAAGTGTTGATTCGATAATTTAATGTATAATAATATATATGATATATTAAATTACATTAACTAATATTAGCTCGCTAAAAGATTCTTTTTCTCACTCGGGTAATACATTGATATATATGCGATATATGTTAAATGTATTATTTTATTTTGTTACAATAAATATTATATATGTGATATATAATATTGTAACATGATATGATAACTAATGCAACATGATTAGTGGAGATTAAACAAGATTAGGGTTTGATTGGGTTAATGTTTACTACATGTTTCTAGAAGGTTTTTATTTTGTCATGAAAAAGATATTTTGTTATGACTCATGCTTTAACCCAACCCAAACCCTAACCCTAGTGAATTCTCTACATGGGTTTAGTTGACCATGGTTGCATTAATCATCATATTTATCCTTTCATTATTCATCACAAAAGGTTTCATGTTTTATTGTTCATCTTCTTCCTTCTTTCTTTCATAGAAAAAGCTTTCTAGCTTTTTCAAGGTGATGAAAAATGAGTGAGTAAATGAAAATAAAAGAGAGCAAAAATCCTACTTCATCATCCTCATCTATCCTTGCCATTTATATGAGGGTGTTCACTTCATATTATGAGTGTTAGCTTGTGTTAACGAAACTTCAATGTAGATCATCTTTGTATCGAAGATCGGAAGTAAGACTGCATCTTTCTCTTCGTGGAACCTCTCGAGAGTCTGGAACACGATGATCGCAGCGAAGGGACTTCAACACGGAGCTTTAGAAGTGAAGGACATGATCTACAAAGGTTGTAATCCCTCTCACTTAGTGTTAAAGTGTTTAACATGTTAGTTTTCTCCTAATCTCTAGTTTAAAGATCCGGCTTCGGGTTGTTCGGCACAGCTAATTTTTAAATCGGGCATGGTTGATGCCTCGTAGAACCTTGTGGCAGTGCATAGCAACCCTACAGTGGTATCAAGTTAGAGCTTTAGGCGAAGTCTAGACAAAGTTTAAAGTCCGATCGAACCTGGAAATTTTTCTAAACTGTGATTTTTTCCAAATTAAAAATCCTTAAATAATCAGCAGGGAATTCTATGGACACGTGTGCAAAACGACACTCTGAATCACTCAAAGCGCCATGGAACCGCGGCCAAACTAGGGTATTGGCGGCGGTTCCGTGGCCGTACTTGGGGATTAATGGTTAGTTTTTGCACAGTTATAACCGTTGTTACTTGCTGATTCTTCTGGGAATTTTTATTTTTCACTCAAGTGTTGAGTTTTCTGGGTTGTATTGGGGACTTAATGATTCGATCGGATAATTTAACTTCGTTTAGTTTTGTCCGGATATTTTTTAGAAACTGTTAAAAAGTTTGAACGGATATCACTAACTCACTTTTTCCCCTGTCGGAAAATTTTCAAAAGTTGGATTTTTTCTCGTGTTTGAAACTTTCGTACAGTCAAGCAAGTAACGCGGTGGACCCTCTCGAAGACAACAAACCTTAACTCGATTATGTGACCGTCTTGAACTGCCTCTAAACCTTAGGGTTTGCGGCAGTACGGCGTGCCACATGTAAGGCGTTGGCTTGATGAACTGTTGGCACTAGTGCTACATTTTGTCTCTGTGGACCGAGGAGAAAGGTGGCTCAGCGGGAAGAGGGTTGTACCATGAGAGAAGCAAGGGGGTCAACTGCTTCAAATATACAACATGGATTCTGGCAATACAATGGAGTTGGACCCTCATGTCGATCCGAATGAATCAGTCTTTCCACAGAGGTAAATCTTTGCCTGCTATGCAAGAGGATAGCAAGTTACAAATTCTGTCTCGGTAGGACATGTATTTCTATTACTATGAAATTAATAAATGAAAATGAAGTAGTTAATGGTGGGGTTACCATTATCCTTTTTCTTGTATGTGTTCCTAAGAAAGGAATTTGTCCTTTTCTTTTTTTGAGACCTCGAAAAATGAAATGGCGTGGAAACACAAACACATAAGAACTCTGGAATGGGAATTGAAAAGAAATGTAGCTCCAGTTCCTTCGGAAATGGTAAGATCTTTGGCGCAAGAAGAAGGGGTGATCCATATCATCTTGACTTGTTTTGCTTCCCCTCTTTTTTTAACAATACCGAGTCGGGTTCTTCTCCTACCATCGGTACTGTAGCATGTGATGGATGTTTTTAAACTGATTTCAAGTGTTGAGATATATTTGGGAAATCTTGGGTGTTTGATTATTCGATCGGAAAGTTTAACATTGTCTATTTATCTGGAATGTGATACAATATTTGGAATCCACATCTAGTTATAAGATAACTAATTTGAATGTTATAAATCTAGCAGTTCAGTCTCAGATGATCGGTTGCCACGGAATTTTGATGAGATCAAAAGTCCGTCGCAATCACGTAGCGACGCGGATACTCGCCGGATAAACTTAATAGACAGCCACGCCCCATAGCCCCGACCAAGTGACTGTAGGAGAACCCCGTCGCCAAAAGCATCCATTCGGGTGCTCGCGGCAACGGTGTTCCGCCTTAGTGCACTTCGTCGATGGCATCCGGGGGTGCGGCCGTCTACTAAAATTTGCGACGAGCATTCGATCAGGTTGTCGGGAATCTTGTTGAATTGCCCGACTAGATATTGAAAAGAGTTTTCGATAATGAGACTAAAATGCGGGGTTTATAATTGTTAGGCATGCGATGTCTAAGGAATTCATTTGGTTAGGCATGCGATGTCTAAAGAGGTTGCGGATTCCAACTGTTGTAGTTTTACACTTTCTTTTCTGTGACCGTAAGCGTAGTATGTGGTGTATCGCCGGCTTCGTTGCTATACATCAACGACAATCGGGATACACATACTTTCTTACGTTGATGATATGAGATATTATGTGTTGCTGTGATATGTTATATTGGATCGTCGCGTTTTGAATAGCCGGGGTTTTTATGTGAGATGAGAGTTTTTCTTTTTCATTCATGTAAAATTCATTTGTATGTAATATTCTTTTATTGGGGCACTTCCGGGCTGAGGATGATGTCACCATTGTATATTATTTACTTTTCCGCATTAGGTAGACCCAAGGCGGGGAGCACAAGTAACCGGGTTCTAGGGTCCAGTAGGAGACCATCTCGAGGAGTCGGGACCGGGTCTCCTAACCCTAGAATTGGCAGTGTTACTTGCCGCTCTCGTAGGGGTCTAGGGATGTGGGTTTGGCTATTCATCACGACCGTGGAATCCGTGTTTTATACAGGCTCGTACTAAAACACGGACGTCCTAGTATATCCAATATTTCATATATGTTCTTCTGCTGCAATGTTCTGTGATGAGATCATATTACTGCCTGTGACGAATGTTTATATTATATATATGAGATATATGTTATATTGCAGATTTCGTTTCAAATGAGATGCTTGTGAAGCATAATAAAATGGGACTTCATTAATGAGATTAATGAAACTAAAAGAAACCTAAAGATGTTGTAGAAACTTGTTTAAAAACTGGTAGCTCTAGTTCTTGCTTTGCATAGCGGTGTTCCTTGTAGAACATCCAGCACGAAAGAGCCGAGATCCCTTCACTGGGAGTGACCTCTTTAGCGAAACTAGCAGATGCTACAAACTCGGTTTGTCTTTTGATTGCTTCTATAGTTCTTGCTTTGCATAATGATATTTGTGGAATATCCTGCACCTTATTCGATGAGGAAACGGCCGACGATCCCTTCACCGGGAGTGCCCCCTTTAGCAAAACTAGAAAAGCCTAAAAAACACTCCATTTAAAATCATTCGATTCTACAACGATATCAAGTTCATTACGCAAAGGGTTTTCTTAAAAACCTGTCGTAGCCCTCCGTCATTTCAGATAAGTACTAGTCAGTATTCGTGCTGCGGTAGTTTGGCCTCCGTCAAGGCGTAGTGTACGGTAGCTAACTAATGCTTATCTACTAGCATACGATGCGATTGGATTAGGGTATTCGTACGGCATTGTTTGGCCTCCGTCAAGGGTCGTGCGGGTGGGTTTAATTCAATCAGGAAATGACGAGTTTACTTGACTAGCGGACTATGGGTAGTTTGGCCTCCGTCAAGGTCATAGGACGCTAGGGGTAAAATATTATTGGGAATTTCAAGTGTTGAAATTTGCAATGAGATTGCATACCTTCTATGAGATAGTTGGATCCCGATACCCGCTGCGAGTAAGAGTTACTCGTGGGAGAGTTTTACACATTACAATTAGTCGATCAAGTAGGTGTCTAGAAAGGTGTTAACGGGGTTACGCCTCTGGGAAAACGAGGTTTACTTTAATTAGGTTCGTGCGAAAGCACGGGGGACCTCCCTCAAAGTACCGACACTGGCCTGGCTGAAAGATTGGCGAACTTGTAGCGTGTAATTAATCCCGGCTAGTCTTTCCTTTTAGGGTTTGAAGGAAGATTTGATTAAAATAGTGGGAGACATCCTGATTAGATATATTAGATAACCAATCTAATCTTGCAAGAGCATACGCTGAGTGTTTTCTTCTCTCTCTCTCCAGGTAGCGACCATATCACGCCTTAATCAAGATAATAAAACGGATGAATTAACCGAACCCGCTTGTTATACTGAGCTGGGGAACGTTGGTCCCGCTCCAACTTATAATTGTTATAAGACAGAGCAGGAAATTGGGGAATACCAGATTTCCCGTGCCGCCCAAATGAAGAAAGTGCATGTTGATGCATCATCTTCGGGTGTGTTCATTACAGAGAACTGTTTCTCAGTATCCTTTACGTCCTGGGTATGAGATACCGGATCAGGATCCCGCATATGTAATCTGTTACATGGGCTACAGAAAGGTAGAGAACTGAGAACGAGTGATAAGTTTCATGAGATAGAAACGGTGCAAGTGTTGCAGCCAAGTCTGTTGGTCACTATCATCCTGTTTACCAGAATACATTGATTCTAAACGAATGTTATTAGATACCGAACCTGATATACAACATCATATCAATCTCTTTATTAGTAAAGAAGGATATAATTTTGTATTGTTGGATAATGTTTTGAACATTTCTTATATCAAGAGTTGATCGGTTCAGGCACGTTATCTAAAAGCATTGACGTTCTAAATCAAACTATAGTTCTTAGTATACAGAACACACACGAGAGGAAGAGTTCAGAAATGAACGGATCCTTCTTGAGGCATTGTAGACTAGGTCATATCAATGCGACCCGACTAGCAAAGTTACATTTAGATGCATATTTAAATCTGTTTGAATTTACATCTTGTGAAACTTGCCGGTCATGTCACAAAGATAAAATGACCACAGCTCTGTTTATTGGAAACAGAGAAAGAGTTAGTGAACTCTTGGGATTGATACATGCTGATGTATGAAAGTCCCCTGTCTACACATGCCAAGACCGGTTCTTTGTACTTCATTACATTCTCTGATGATCTCTCAAGATTCAGACATATGTTCCTGTTGAAACACATGTACGAAGTTTTTGAGATATTCACAGAATATAGGTTAGAAGTAGAGAACCAACAACGGGTATAAGTATTATGTCCTTTGATGAGATCAAGGAGGAGAATACTTGAGCACAGAATTCCTGGACTATTCTAAAGGAGAATGAGATTCTCTCTCAGCATTACTCCTCCGTATACACCATAGCACGATGGTATATCGGGGTGGAGCAATAGCACCCTATGTGATATTGCGTGCTCTATGATGAGTACTACTGAGTTTCCTATTTCCTTTTGGGAGTTATGCACTTAAGAAGCTGCATACCTATTGAATAGGGTTCAAATCAAATCAGTTGCCTACCACTTCATATGTGATATGGAAAGGGAAGAGTCCATATCTTAAGTTGGTTAAGATTTGGGGTTGTACGGCCTATGTCTAAAAGCAAAATCCGGACAGGCTCGAGGCAAGGTCTGTTATGTAGAACCGGAATGGTTCCAGCTATACAAACAGCAGCTGATGATTTGGTAGAACCAAAAGATTCAATAGTTTCCAACGAACCTCAGCCTCTCCGCCGATCTAGTAGGGTTCCTCACCCACCTGAGAGTTACTTCAGTTTCTCTATGACAGTGGGAGCGAGGATTGCATCATGAGATGGTGACCCAACTTATTTCGAGCTGGCCATCAGGAGTGGGACTCTGTAAGAATGGCTGGATGCTTAGCGATCTGAGATGGAATCCTTATACACCAACAAAGTATGGACTTTGGTTGCTTTATCTGAAGGGTTAAATCCCCATCAGGAGCAAGTATATCTTGAGAATATTATTTGGTGTATATGGAAAAGTTGAGACTTTCAAAGCTATGCTTAAGTCCATCCAGATCCTACTTGCCACGGCTACATACCATGACTACGATATCTGGTGGTTGGGTGTCAAGACTGCTTTTCTAAATGATGTTTTAGAAGATAGCGTCTATAAGTACACAGCCAGAGGGCTTCGTAGACAGTGGGAGCAGCGGAAACGTGTGCAAGATGTTTTATATGATAAAGCAGGCATCGCGGAGTTGGAACGTCTGTTTTGATGTAGTAGTCAAAGAGTTTGACTTCATCAAAATGGTAGATGAACCTTGTATATACAAAAAGGTAGTAAGGAGTATGGTGGTGATCCTCGTAGAGTACGTGGATGACATACTTTTGATACGGAAGGAGTTTACTATGCTACGCTCGGTCAATCTCCGCTTATCACAAAGATTCTCCATATAGGATCAAAGTGATACCTCCTAAATCCTGGGTTTTGGATCTATGAGATAGATCTAATTGGATATTAGGATACTTACTAGTTGTAGTGAGATGGTATCAATCGATCCTGGGGAGAATCACTGGAAAGGTTCCAGGGTGATAAGGACGATTGAATGTTAGTCGCAGGTATTGTTTTTACCCTCAGTGGAGGGATAATATGTTGGAAGAGTTCCAAGCTAGATACCGTGACTTACTAGACGATTAAAGGCAAGATACATCGTTACCAAGGATGCTACCAAAGAGGCAGTCTGGATATATTTTAAGTTCATGAGATGAACTTCGTTCCTACCATTGTGTGACAATGGAGTTGTGGTTTTAGCCAAGGAACTACCGTCCCATCAGAAATCCATATATAATTCTTAAGCAGTATCACCTGATCATGGAGATGGTTGATCTCCAGGGAGATCGAGGTTAGGAGAGTAGACACAGAGGACAACAGCGCGGATCCACTCACAAAGGCCTTTTTCCCAGTAGAGACTTTTATGGGATGGTTGAGTATGAGATACTTTAACCACAGCTAATTGTTGGGTATGTGATACCACAACAGATGGCCCTAGTGAAAGTGGGAGATTGTTAGTTATATGTATGCCCTAGAGGCCATTACTGTACATACGATGTATATTGTAATGGATGCTTGGACATATATAGGGAGGACTTTCTTGCTCGATATGATAGTATGCTATCTGGTTGTACTTTATCTTAACATGTACTCTGACTGTCTCTATGTTACATGTTGATAAGGCCCATAGGATATGTACTCGACTACAGGGACTATGATGAGATCATACTAGTGGGGCCACGGTAGTCAACGAGTACATCCTATAACTGTTCCTAGTCGAGGGTGTATCGAGACAGGGCATCGATACACCAGAGTAGACTAGCGTATACGCATCTTGACCCATATGATGGGCGATGGATGATCCCATATCCATCGGTGTTTGACATCAAGGATGGTGTACGGGTGCTCAGTGGAGACTGGATACACTGGACGGACTCGCCGAGAACTCCCAGATGGTATTATACCTCACGTCAGATGGCAGTTCTCCGGTGACACTGGTACAGAGTAGTCTGTTGACCCGATATCGTCATAGAGTCTTGTGTGATTCCCACTGTGCTTTGATTTCCATCATACCACGTCCAAGAGGGCGTGCAAAAAGCCGGCTTTTGGGTACATTCCCGAATCACATGGAGGCAATGAGCGATAGGAGGGGATTCGTCTCTCCCGGTATAGGGAGTTGATGTTGTGCTGTGTTCGATTGGCTATAACCGGAAATCCCTGGCCAGGGTTGCTGAGATTTACTGGTAAGTGTTATCAGTAGTTTCTCGAACTGTTATAGACCTCATATCGACACGACTTATCAAGCTACTGGGGTCTGACGTTTACCACCCCTAGGCGAGATATGCGACATATCAGACGACGAGACCGGACTGTACGGGAGTGTTACTGATTGGATTCACAGGAGAATGTACAGGCTTGCTTGTTGATCTTTTGAGCGCTCAATACCTGGGTGGCTGTTACGTTTAGCTGACCGCTTGCAGCTTGTAGGTGTTTGATATGATCATCACCTACTGCCGGCGTATTGACGATTCTTTAGAGTCCTACACAGAGGTTTCTTGGCTCAGGCAAAACGGAGTAGGAGCACATATGTGATATGTGCGGGACCGAGGATAATACGATATGAGATACCGTATTCTATTCTCGCGATATTTGATATCGGCCGGGTCATCGGATCAAGTGTTGATTCGATGAATCGGTACGGATAAATATTAGTCGGTTATATGCGATATAGCCTGATTGTCGGATCAAGTGTTGATTCGATAATTTAATGTATAATAATTTATATGATATATTAAATTACATTAACTAATATTAGCTCGCTAAAAGATTCTTTTTCTCACTCGGGTAATACATTGATATATATGCGATATATGTTAAATGTATTATTTTATTTTGTTACAATAAATATTATATATGTGATATATAATATTGTAACATGATATGATAACTAATGCAACATGATTAGTGGAGATTAAACAAGATTAGGGTTTGATTTGGGTTAATGTTTACTACATGTTTCTAGAAGGTTTTTATTTTGTCAAGAAAAAGATATTTTGTTATGACTCATGCTTTAACCCAACCCAAACCCTAACCCTAGTGAATTCTCTACATGGGTTTAGTTGACCATGGTTGCATTAATCATCATATTTATCCTTTCATTATTCATCACAAAAGGTTTCATGTTTTATTGTTCATCTTCTTCCTTCTTTCTTTCATAGAAAAAGCTTTCTAGCTTTTTCAAGGTGATGAAAAATGAGTGAGTAAATGAAAATAAAAGAGAGCAAAAATCCTACTTCATCATCCTCATATATCCTTGCCATTTAGATGAGGGTGTTCACTTCATATTATGAGTGTTAGCTTGTGTTAACGAAACTTCAATGCAGATCATCTTTGTATCGAAGATCGGAAGCAAGACTGCATCTTTCTCTTCGTAGAACCTCTCGAGAGTCCGGAACACGATGATCGCAGCGAAGGGACTCCAACACGGAGCTTTAGAAGTGAAGGACTGGATCTACAAAGGTTGTAATCCTTCTCACTTAGTGTTAAAGTGTTTAACATGTTAGTTTTCTCCTAATCTCTAGTTTAAAGATCCGGCTTCGGGTTGTTCGGCACGGCTAATTTTTAAATCGGGCATGGTTGATGCCTCGTAGAATCTTGTGGCAGTGCATAGCAATCCTACACCACTACCGCCCATCGATGACCTTTTCGATCAGTTAAGTGGATCTTGTGTCTTTTCAAAACTAGATCTTCGTTCAGGATATCATCTAGTGAAGGTCAAAGAGTTCGACATTCCGAAGTCGGCGTTTAGGACTTGTTATGACCATTATGAATATCTTATAATGCCATTTGGAGTGACCAATGCACCTGCCATTTTT
The DNA here is from genome assembly GCA_030015575.1 of Agapanthus africanus. Classification (NCBI taxonomy): domain Eukaryota; kingdom Viridiplantae; phylum Streptophyta; class Magnoliopsida; order Asparagales; family Amaryllidaceae; genus Agapanthus; species Agapanthus africanus. The sequence goes on along the minus strand of JASDDO010000004.1, from coordinate 322,352,296 downwards.
ATGAACCTGATGAACCAAGTTTTTCGAGAGTACTTAAATAGGTTTGTTGTTATCTTCATCGACGATATCCTGGTGTATTCAAACAATCGGAAAGAACACGCTGAGCACTTACGCATTGTTCTGGAGACATTACAACAACACCAGCTTTACGGAAAGTACAGCAAGTGTGAATTTTGGCTAGATCGAGTCGGATTTCTCGGATACATCGTTTCAGGCGAAGGAATCTCGGTGGATCCAGCTAAGGTGTCAGCTGTCAGCGAGTGGCCGACACCAAAGACGGTGAAAGATATAAGAAGTTTCTTGGGCTTAGCAGGATACTACCGACGCTTCATCAAAGGATTCTCAAAGATCGCAGCACCCCCGACCAAGCTCATACGTAAAGACGAAGCATTCGTATGGTCAAAAGCATGTGAGAAGGTTTTTATAGAACTCAAGTCGAGATTAACCTCTGCACCTATTCTTGTAATACCGGATCAATCTGGTGGATTCGATGTGCATTGTGATGTGTCCGATAAAGGATTAGGATGTGTTCTACATTAGCATGGAAATGTTGTGGATTTTGCATCAAGACAGTTAAAGGTCCATGAGCGCAACTATTCAACACATGATCTGGAACTGGCAGCAGTGGTTTTCGCACTCAAGATTTGGCATCACTACTTATTGGGAGAATGAGTGGATATATACACTGACCGCAAAAGTCTGAAGTATGTATTTACTCAGAAAGAACTCAACATGCGGCAGAGAAGATGGCTAGAATTTATGGCGGACTTTGATATCAACCTATAGTATCATCCTGGAAAGATGAATGTGGTTCCTGATGCACTTAGTCGCCAGCCATTTGCAATGAACCCACCGCTCAGTGGAGACTACAAAAAAAACTGCATGGATTAGAGATTGAAATAGTTATACCAGGTAACGCTTCATCTTTGATGAACTTACAAGTCCAGTCCACTCTTGTAAATCAGATCAAGGCAGCTCAAGCCAATGATGCCAAGCCACAAAAGATCCGATAACAAGTAGAAAGTGGACTACAAACTGACTTCATCATCCACGAAGATGAATCCTTGCGATATGAAAGCCGTTTATGTGTACCAGTCGGCTCTGTTAGAGAAGAGTTGATGAAAGAAGCCCGCAGCTCTCCGTATTCGGTACACCCCGGCGGTACGAAGATGTACAAAGATCTACGGCAACACTACCGGTGTCCTGGAATGAAACGCGAAATCGCAAAGAGCGTAGTCAAGTGTTTGGTGTGTCCGCAAGTGAAGGCCGGACATCACAGAACTGTTGGTTTACTTCAGCCATTACCAATCCCAAAATAGAAATGGCAGCACATTACCATGGACTTCGTGACTGCTCTCCCTCGTAACACGAAGGGTAACGATACAATTTGGGTTATTGTGGACCGACTCACCAAGTCAGCTCACTTTATTCTATTCAGAGTTTGCCAGTCAACTGAGACATTAGGAAGAAAATACATGGAGATGAGTAAAAATCTAAAGTAAGATTTATATCTTCAAGATGTACCATAATTGATACCCATAAACTCATGCAGGAGATTGTGAGATTACATGGGGTACCTGTTTGCATCGTCTTCGATCGTGATACAAGATTCCGATCATAGTTTTGGCAGAGTCTGCAAGCTAACCTGGGGACGAGTCTGAATTTCAGCACGGCGTATCATCCACAAACGGACGAACAGTCTGAGCGAACAATTCAGATTTTGGAAGACATGCGGAGAGCCTGTATGTTAGACTTCGGAGGTTCGTGGGAAGATCACCTACACCTAGTGGAGTTTTCATACAACAACAACTATTAGGCCGGTATTGGTATGGCACCATTCACAATACTCTACGGACGGAAATGTCGTTTCCCACTGAGTTGGGACGATGTTGGAGATTGCGAACTCCTTGGACTAGAGATGATCGTGGCAACTGTGGATGTGGTTCGCACGATCAGGGAAAGGATGCGCGTAGCCCAAGACCGACAGAAACATTGGGTAGATGAAAAGCGTCAACATCTGGAGTTTCAACCCGGAGAGCATGTATTCTTGAAGATCTCTCCAAACAGAGGAGTGATCCGTTTTGCAAGAGGGGTAAATTAAGTCCAAGGTACATAGGACCGTTCGACATACTCGAACGAGTTGGAGAAGTGGTGTACCGTTTAGCACTACCACCCTCGTTGGAAGGAGTGCACAACGTGTTCCACATATCCCAACTACGACGATATGTGAGCGACCCCAACCATATACTTGATCATTCAAAGCTCACGGTATAGATTGATCTAACTTGCGAGCAGCAACCGGTTAAGATCCGGGACCGAAAGGTAAAGACATTACGGAACAAAGGGGTGAACTTGGTCCGAGTGATGTGGAGAAAGGATTCACCAGGAGAATCAATTTGGGAAAGAAAAGAAGATATGCGTGCACGATACCCTTACCTTTTAGAAAATTAGCCTCTATGTAAATGTGAATTTCGAGGACGTAATTTTTATAAGGATGGTAGAATGTAACAACTTTGAAATCCCTGTACAGAATTATTTGTTTAAATGTATAGAAAATGGTATTTCAGCCTGTGTAGGAGTTATAAGTTATTTTTGTTCAATAAAAGTAAGAAGTAACTTGTAACTCACTAGTAAAGCATCTACACTGCTGTGACATAGCCTGTGCGTTCGATTCCCATCAGTCCCAATTATTTTTTTAAAAAATTCTTTTTAACTTTTCGGAAGCCCAAGAGTTGCACGTGCAATTCACGGGGAATTGAAAGGTTTCAGAAAAATAAAACAGGCGCAAAGAGGAGTAAACACAGATATACACATGTGGCACAAATCTCGAGGCGAGACCCCAAAATCCGACCGCCCATTTCCATCAAATGTCCGCCGCCGTCGGTCCGATAAGCTCCAAATCGCTCCGTGCTTTGCACACAAGTCCCATCAGCTCCCCTGCACTATTTGATTTTCCTGCAATCAAACAGAGACTCTTCAAATCCCTAATTAACACCATTAAATCCATTTTAATTCATTTTTATTTCACACCCTCTTTCATTTTTACCCTATAAATATCACCCCATGCCCTAGCTCTTCTCTATTCTGAAAATTTCCTTAAAATTCTCTAAATTTAAGAAGGGTTAAGGCTATTCAAGTGGGGTTAAGCAAGCCAAAGGAAGTAGCGATCAAATTCCGACGACCGGAGCAATTCTGACGACCAGAGCATCTCCGACGAGACCAAGACCCCCCCTCTCTTCCTTACCCTCTTCCCAGCACTACACAACCAGTAAATTCCTTCATCTCTCTCTTTTCACTTCTATATAATTTTTAAGACATATCGACAAAAGCGGAGTTAGCATATAACCCTTGTCTTTAAAACAATTTTTGTCACTTTACCATATTTAAAAGTTTATACAAATTCTCTAATATCACTTCAAGGTAATATTTACATCAATTTCCTTTTGACGTAACCAAAATTTCATGTTCAATAATCATATAACGAATTTTTTTCCAGAAAAATACCATGAACTTTAGTATACCTTTATTTCGATAACTACCATATTTACCTCTAGGAAATTCACGGGGTCACGATCTACCTCATACGCACACTATGGTTTCATAGCACGAGATTCTAAACATAGAGTTTATTTAAAGAATAGGTTTTTACATTAAAATACCATATTTTTACAAAAAACGAGTTTCTTTTAATCGATATTTTAAATTCTTGACAATTATGCTTCTACAACCCTTGTTAGGGGACCCTCTAATGGATGGTACGGATTATCACATATTTTTGGGATAGTAGAGCGAGATGCAGAACTTCTCACGGAGTATTCGGTCTCGAAAGAAAATAAAAATACGGTTTTTAAGAAATACGATTTTTCTAAATAAAACTGAACTTTGGAAATTATATAAAACTATGAATCCGTATTTTCGATAAAAACATATTATGAAACTATATTTTTAAAATGAAAGATTTGAATTTTTAATAAAATACCATTAAGTTTCCAAAAGAGCCAGTTTTCATAAAAATACCATAAACTTTTAAATGTTAGGTTTTTATCCCTAAAATACCATAACAATTAAAATACATGTTCATAAAAACACTAAATATTACAAATCACCATCGAGATTTATTTTTAAACTATATTAAAGTATTTTTCCATAAAAACCCCTCGAGATATGCAAACAATATTTAAGGACTCGAGTCCTAAAACCTGTTTAACCGGTATCATTTCTCTTGAGCCCTAGGGAGCCAGAGAAAGTGAGTACTTGTCTATTTAGGTTAGACAATTTAACGGAGTTATCAATAACAATTGTTTTGGAAAAAGACACAAATCCTGTCGTCCATGTGCAGCTGTTGCCGATTACTCCCGAAGTTAAGAAATTTCAAGAACTAAATCCTTTCATAAGATTCTGACTTCAACCTGAATTCAAACTCAAACCAGAATCCAAAATTAAACACGAACTTGAATACTTGATCATGAATCTGAACACTCGAATTCAAATATCAAACTCAAACTTGAATACTTGACTCGACTTGACCGAATCATGGTTATAACTTGACATGAACTTGACATGAATACCTGAACACATGATTACATTTTGAACATGAACCTGTACATTTTATATCCATGGATTTAGCCAAGACATATAATCTTAATCTATACAATACAATACACGGGGATAAAGGGGTAGATTGGTACGGAACGCATATCGTGGCACGAGAGGTCACTTTAAAAGACACCTACATGAATTCACGTGCCGTTGTCTCGTGGGTTATGACGGGGCCTTGTACTACATGTTACCATGGTCCACGGGGTAAGATGGACTCCTCTCGTATATATGGATACCTTCTTTATCAAACTACAAATAACCACGTTAGAATAACTATCTTATACCGGTAAACGAACATACTTAGATACTCTTTTATATAACCGTGCCTGTTCACTTTTACTTGGTTTTTCTTCACTTTATATACTATCTTCTTTAACTTCTTTGGGGACTTTCCGAGTTCTAGTTCGTTGACGACATTCCTCTATATTCTTTCTTTGGAATGTTCATCAGAAGGACCAGATTCGGAGGAGATAGAGCCGAGCCTGGAAGACTTGGACCAGTTCGCTTCTCAGCCTGATTTTTAACTCCTGTTTGTATTTACTTCCAGTATGCCATTATTTAGGCATTTGTTTTATCATTGTATCTTTTTATTACAAACAGTTGTATGTAAATTTGAATGTAAATAAAGTTGCCGTTTCATTTTATTTCTCTTGTTATTCTTGCAAATTGTTATATTGCTTAATTACGCTTAACGTATTTTCATAGAAAATACGTTGCCGGCTTGCCACGTCACTGTTTCCGTCTATTGGAAAGCAGGGCGTGACAATTCCGCATGGCATCGCTGCATGAGAAAGGCGCTTCGAGCAAAGAACAAGTTTGGGTTCGTTGATTCACTACAAGAAAATTGTACTTGACGGATTAAGTTGGTTTCCGACGGAATAAAATTATTCCGTCAGACAATACCCGATATACAGAAGTACGATGTAATAAGGTTTATCACGTCGGGTCTTAGAATTATTTAGTTTGCAGAGGTTTTTCCGTCGGCTTCATGCCGACGAAAAAAGTTATTAAAAACTGGGAAGTTAAGCCATTTTCCCAGGTTTGATGACTTATTCTGTCGGCTCTTTACTTTTTCGTCGGGTATGGCCTGATAAAATAACTTGGCAATAGAGAAAAAAGTCTGATCTGCAATTGCTTCGTTGAAATAATTTGATACACAAAAATATATACCTACTATACAAAGTAGTGTAAGTCGACGTTGTACACCCCACGACTTGCGGGGAGGCGGAAATACGAAAAACAATCATTTTGTTTGAAGCAACATCGACTAACCAAAAGGATCTTTGCTAAACTATAACTAACACTAACATAGGAGTTGTTAACTACTATGGAATAAGATTATACCTAATGAACCTTCTTCTTCTCGTTATCCACCTCCTCGTTGGCCTCCTCTATGTAATAGAAGATCCACCCGAGAGCTTCTACTCCAAGCTTTGCCTCTAATCTTGAGGTAACTAGGTTTCTCTAGTTGCTAATCAAAGTCACCTAGGTGATATAGAGTATGGATATGGATTAATTAGTCTTTCTAATCCTTGATCTCAACACATGAGAGGGTAGGATTAGGGTTTGAAGAGAGAGAGCTTGAGGAGAGAGAATGTGAGGATGAGAATGATAATGAAATAATGATCCTTCTTGAATATATGAAGCATAATCATTTATCAAAATAAATAAATAAAAAGATTAATCATCATGCTTCATTTATTCATTATGTGTGACTCATTACATGAGTCATTAACCATTTAATGCATCATTAATGACATGAATGAATCACACAAATGAGTCACTAAATCAATAAATGCTTATGCCACCTAAACCCTCAAGTCATCATCCTTCTAGAAGCTTCCCGCCAAATTACGAGAACGCCCCTCCTATCCGTGAAAACACGGAAAAACTTTAGACTGTATAAATCCAATAATCCGATACTAGAATCTGGCTTAAACCAAAGCCGGCTAGTAAAAACTGTCCGAACATCGTACGTGCGTTTAAACACGTATGCGTCCGAACCCTTGTCGTAAAACCATACGACCTCTATATCGTTTCGCCCGGAGCAGGGAAACTCTCTGTGTGGGACTCTAAAGACTCGACTACTACGCTGGCAGTGGGTTTAACCACAGACCGCAAGCGGCATTAGCTGTACGTAATGGTCCCTAGGTAGATGTCGATAAGAAGGCCGATAAGGAAACCCATCCGAACTCCTACTGAGCCTGATGTGACAATCTCTGTACAGTCCGGTCTGTTCGTCTAGGACTATCGCATATCTGGCCTAGCGGGGCGGCAAGCGTCAGTCCCCTAAAAGCGGTATAAGTCGTGTCGGAGCGTAGCCCATTACACCTTGAGAAACTACTGGAAAACCTACCAGTAAATCTCGCTTGCCCTGGCCAGGGACTTTGCGTAATGGCTCTCTGACACAGCGCGATATCAACTCCCAGTACCGAGAGAGACGAATCCTGTCTAACTGCCACTGCCTCTAAGTGCTAGGGACAGCACCCAACTGCTACCTGTTTGCATAACTCCTTTGAGCCGCGGTAGGGTAGCAATATAAGAACAGTGGGACACACTCGAGGCGAAGTAGCAGTGTCAAGTCTGCGGACTATGCTGTACTCATGTCACCTGGGAACTGTTAACTGACGACGGGTATAATACCAACCAACAGTTCCCCGCGAGTCCTGTCCGATGTACCCGTAACCCAACGAGCACTTGTATACTATCTCCAGTACGACGTACTGATGGCTATGGGACAGACCATCTCCCCAACTGGGATGAGAAGCGTACACACTAGTCTACTCCGGAGTATCGATGCCCTGTCTCGATAATCCTACGACTAGGGACCTGAAAAAGGATGTGCTTGTAGACTACCCAGCCCCCACTAGTGTGACTGCCATCACAACGCTGGTAGTCAAGCAAGATCCTAAGGGCTCTATCAATACGTACACACATATTAAGATAGATATAACCAAGTAGCATACTACCATGTTTAGCAAGACTATTAATATAACTGTGAATATCCCAAGCTTCCATTAAGTAATATACAAGCCAGTATGATACAATAATGGCCCTTAGGGCATATACACTAACAATCTCCCACTTGCACTAGGGCCATGTACTGGCATATCGAAGACCGATCATCTCGAGTAGCCTCTCGAACTGAATCTGAGGTAAGGCCTTTATGAATGGATCAGCAGTGTTCTCCTCTGTGGAAACTCTCCGGACCTCGATCTCCCTGCGATCAATGATCTCCCTGATCAGGTGATACCGCCTTACGATGTGTCTGGACTTCTGATGGGACCTGGGTTCCTTCGCTAAAGCTATAGCTCCATTGTTGTCGCAATACAGAGGTATTGGATCAATAATGGTAGGAACCACCTGAAGTTCTGTTAAGAACTTCTTCATCCAGACCGCTTCTTTTGCGGCATCGCAAGCAGCAATATACTCCGCTTCCATCGCCGAGTCTGCAACGGTGTCCTGCTTGGAGCTCTTCAAGCACACCGCCCCTCCATAGAGGGTAAAGACATAACCCGGCATGGACTTGGAGTCATCCTTATCACTCTGGAAGCCGGAATCAGCAAAGGCCTCGATCTTGAGGTCTTTTCCGCCGTAAACCAAGAACATCTCCTTAGTCCTTCTTAGGTACTTGAGAATGTTCTTTACTGCTATCCAGTGCTTCTCCCCTGGGTCTGACTGATACCGGCTTACCACGCTCAGTGCGTAAGCTACATATGGTCTGGTGCACAACATCGCATACATTATAGAGCCTACCGCAGAAGCGTAGGGTATAATAGACATGCGTTCCCTTTCCAAATCAGTCTTGGGAGACATCTCTTTGGAGAGGGTGATTCCGTGACAAGCCGGTAGATTACCGCGCTATGAATCTTCCATACTGAATCTTTTCAGTATAGTGTTGATATACCTGGACTGCGAAAGTCCCAACATCCTCTTGGATCTATCACGATAGATCCGGATCCCCAGAATGTAAGAGGCATCAACCAGGTCTTTCATGGAAAACCTGTGTGACAAGAATCCTTTGACAGATTGTAGCATAGGAATGTCTTTTCCTATCAATAGAATGTCATCCACGTACAAGACGAGGAATACAACAGTTCGTGCTACAATTTTACTATATATACACGGTTCATCTGGATTTTTGATAAAGTCATATTCTTTGACCGTTTCATCAAAATAGATGTTCCAACTCCGCGATGCCTGCTTTAGTCCATAAATGGACTTAAGCAACTTGCACACTTTCCCGCTGCTCCCACTCTGATTGAAGCCTTCTGGCTGATCCATATAGACGCACTCTTCCAAATTACCATTTAGAAAAGCCGTCTTTACATCCATCTGCCAGATCTCATAATCATGGAAGGCGGCAATAGCAAGAAGGACCCGAATGGATTTGAGCATAGCCACTGGAGAAAAGTCTCATCATAGTCCAAACCAGGTCTTTGACGAAAACCCTTTGCAACAAGTCTAGCCTTATAGGTTTCCACCTGTCCATCTACACCAATCTTTTTCTTGAAGATCCATTTGCATCCTATGGGTTTTACCCCACCTGGAGCAAAGTCCAAAGTCCATACTTTGTTGGTGTACATGGACTCTATTTCGGTCCGCATTGCATCTAGCCATCGTACCGAGTCCCCGCTCTGGTTGGCCTGCTGGAAGCTAGTAGGTTCATCATCATCAATGACGCAATCCTCTCTATCCCCATCTATGAGAAAACCGTAGTATCTCTCAGGCGGATGAGACGGCTTACTACTCATGCGGAGGGGTGCGGGAATGTCCTGTTCTTCTTGAACTACTGGTCTTACCAAACTTTCAGTAGTAGTTTGTGGTTCTGGAATTTCTTCCAGTTCTATTTCGCTCCCACTTGTTTCCTTTTCTAAAAACTGATGTTCTAGAAAATGGGCATTACGAGAAACAAAAACCTTTTGTTCCTCTGCGTAATAGAAATAATACCCCCTGGAGTTATTTGGATATCCCACAAACTTACACTTTACTGATCGTGCCTCGAGTTTGTCCGCATGCTGCCTTTTAACAAAAGATGGATATCCCCATATCTTTAGATACTGAAGATAGGGTTTCTTCCCACTCCACATCTGATATGGCGTGGTAGGCACAGTCTTGGTAGGAACTATGTTCAAAAGATATGCTGCTGATTCTAGCGCATAACCCCAGAAAGATCGCGGTAACTCAGCATTACTCATCATGGAACGTACCATATCCAATAGGGTTCGATTCCGTCTCTCCGATACACCGTTATGCTGTGGAGTGTATGGAGGAGTAAGCTGAGAGAGAATTCCTTTCTCTTTTAGGTAACCTAGGAACTCGGCACTTAAGTATTCACCACCTCGATCAGATCTTAGTGTCTTGATACTTTTGCCGGTTTGGTTTTCTACTTCATTCTTATACTCTTGGAATTTCTCAAAAGCCTCGGATTTATGTTTCATCAAGAAAATGAATCTGTACCTAGAGTAATCATCCGTAAAAGTAATGAAATAGGAAGAACCACCTCTTGCATGTGTAGACATTGGACCACATACATCGCTGTGTATGAGTCCTAAGAGCTCGCTCGCTCTTACTCCATGTCCAGTGAATGGAGTCTTTGTCATCTTTCCTTTGAGACATGATTGACAAGTGGCATAAGTTTGATATTCGAACGAGTCCAAATATCCTTCTCTATGTAACTTAGTTAACCCTGTCTCATTGATGTGACCTAGTCTACAATGCCATAAGAAAGCTTTATTTAAATCTGGAGACTTTCTTTTAGTGTGTTCTGGACATTGAAAATTTGTAATTGGTTTAAGACATATATACCGTTATCCAGTGTACCGGACCCAATCAAACCATGATTAAGGTGGATGTTAACAATATCGCTTACAAACGTGAAATCATAACCTTTATTTGATAACAAGGAAACTGATATGATATTACACGTTAAACTAGGTACACAAAAACAGTTATACAAAACCAAAATATGTCCACTCGTCAATCCAAGGTGATAATCCCCTACGGACACAGCTCCCACGCTAGCTCCGTTAGCAACCTGGAGGGTCATATCACCAACCTTCAGCACTCTACGGTTTCTCAGTGCCTGCAATGAATTGCATATATGAGATCTTGATCCGGTATCCAATACCTTGGAAGTAGAGTTGATTGACAGACAATTCTCAATTACAAACACACCTGAAGTCGATGCCATAGCTTGCTTCGGTTCCTGGTTCTTGGCATTCCACGCCTTGCAATCTTTCTTCCAGTGTCCTTTCCTATGACAATGGAAGCACTCATCCTTGGCCACTACTGGCACCGCAATATTTTTCTTTCCCTTTGCTCCCACCTTACTAACACCTCCTCTAGGTTTGGTGGCGGCCTTATTCTTCCTTCCTTTGGCCCTAGCCTTGGACCCGGAAGAAGAAGCACCGCGAACAAACATAGTAGGTGTATCCCTTGCCTTCTGCAAGGTGCCCTCTGCACTCCTCAACATGTTAAGGAGTTCTGGAAGTTCAACTTCTTTTCTTTAAATGTTGAAATTCAGAATAAATTGGGCGTAGGTGGAAGGAAGGGACTGGTGAATCAAGTCTGTATAGAGCTCGTTCTCCAGAGTCGTCCTAAGGTCTGCGAGCTCTTCTATATAGCCAATCATCTTTAGGACATGTTCTCCTTCCGATGATCCGACGGCCAACCTCGCCTGAAACAAGTTCTTTGAGATCTCGTATCTCGCTATACGAGATTGCTCTCCATAAAGTTCCTTTGTATGGAGAAATATGGCATCAAGATCCATATCCTCGTGCCTCCTCTGATGTTCATTATTCATCGAGGCAAGCACGATGCACTTGGCCCTCGCGCAATCTAACTCCCAGGTTTTGCGGATTTCCTTATCCACATTACTGGATTTGGGACCAGGGACAGCAGGTGCCTTAGCGGTAAGGACATACCCCAATTTGTCATAGGTCAAAGCCATCTTGACATTCCGCAGCCAATCTTTATAGTTTGGCCCTGTCAATATATTTTTTCTAGTAGTAACTTAAGTCCTGTCATATTATGGGCCGCTGCAATGAGAGAGAGAGGGAACACTTTAACATGATGCTCTTGCAAGTTTAGAGTGGTTTTTAGTTTATCTAAACTGGATGGCTCCCACTGTTTCTCGAATCCCTCCTCAAACCAAAAAGGAAGAACTAGCCAGGACTATTCTCACTGTACAAAACTTGCTTAACCGTTCAGCCAGGCCGGTGTCGGTACTTCGAGGGAGGTTTTCCAACGCTTTCGCGAAGTTCCTTAATTAAATAACCTCTTTTCTCTGGGGGCGTAGCCCCGCTGACACCTTTCTCGACACCTACTTGGTTTATAGCATTGATCGTTAAGTGACGAATCTCCTGATGAGTAGCATATACTCACAGTAGGATCGGGATCCAAATATCATCGTATGATAATGCTGAAGGAATCCTACCAATATTCATCAAACTCCAAATGGTATGCATCTCTTTGCAAATTTCAGATTCTTTAGAAATTCCCGATATAAATTTTTGCCCCATGCTCTTATGATCTTGGCGTTAGGTCAAAATGTCATAAGTCACATGTTCAGTTCTACCCATCATTATCTTGTTAATTTGAACCCATCCGTACATATCCTTGACGTTCGGCCAAAATGATAATACGACTGTCCCAAACTAACTCATCTATCTATGCAACAAATGAATACCCAGCAGCTACCAAACACTATGCCTTGGCGTTAGGTAAAAATACATAGCTTGAATACTACTGAATACCCAAATGAAATGACGGAGGGCTACGAATGGTTTTGGCGAAACCGTGAACGTAGTGAACTTGATATGACCGAAGGAACCTGATAGCTTTTAAAAGGAGTGGTTAAAGCTCCGCAATTAAAATATCTTCTGTTTTAAAAATAACCGAGTGGTTTCTTTTAAACTGTTCCAACGATTCAACTTTGGTTTATTTTCTTTGCATTAATAATAATGCGTCCCATCATTAACCTATCATTGCATAAAACAACGAAAATACAACGTCCTCTTATGCCATCCGCATTCGCCAGTGGGTCCCGTCATCACTCGTTAGGTTACTTAACTAACGACAGAGCGGGGGCTGGGCTAGCGCGGGTGTAAAACATAAGTGACGTCTAAATAGCTATCATATATAGATATTGTACATTCGTCAGACGCAATAATAGGCATTCCAGATCACAGATGAACATTATTGGATATACAAGCAATCCGCGTTTCTTTTGAGCCTGCAACGAAAGACGGATTACACAGTTGTGATGAATAGCCATTACCCCACCCTAGACCCCTACGGGTACGACAAACTACCCGCCAAGTACCCAAAGTGAAGCGGTCTCCCTCAACAACGTGAGTAGGCCACTAAACACTTCAAAGTACCCGGTAGTTTGTGCACCCCACCTTGGGTCTATCCTAGGAGCAAAAACAGTAAAATGAAATAATACAACGGTGGCTACAACCGCAACCTGGATGTGCCCCGCAAAATAATATTACAATATATTACAATTACATCGAATGAATGAATATAGAAACCCATCTCAAACCCCGGCTAATCATCACAACAATCCAATCAAGTTCATAATCACAAACAGTAAAATCATTACAGAAATGTGCAACCCCTGCCAACCGACATACTAGCAGTTAGGGGAGGTTTACGAACACATTATACAATTCACAGATATAATCTAATTAGCCAAACATCGTATAATTTCGATCGAGCAAACACAATAGATTCTACTCTAAAAACTTCTCTGTGCACCTGAGACTTGAGTAGAAACTAAACATTCTAGAAAGAACAAAAACATCAGAGAAGAGTTCTGGGGAATTTTGGGCTGACTCGGCCCCAACTCGACCGCGGATCCGCGGTCGATCGCTTGGATCGGCCGCGGTTCCGCGGCGCGTTGGCCGATTCAGGAACCCAAATTTCTCCAGTTGTCTTATAATTCCCTGCTTGTAATTTTAGAGGTCCCTGAAAAATTTTTAGACCTCATTTTAAATTCGACAGAAACATAGTGATTTCGATGTTTTTTCCGGTTCGTTTTGCGTTCGAAATTCTAACGACTTTGCTAATAAGTTAGTTATTGTTTAGCGAGGCTCTGATACCACTGTAAGTCGACGTTGTACACCCCACGACTTGCGGGGAGGCGGAAATATGAAAAAACAATCTTTTTGTTTGAAGCAACATCGACTAACCGAAAGGACCTTTGCTAAACTATAACTAACACTAACATAGGAGTTGTTAACTACTATGGAAGAAGATTATACCTAATGAACCGTGTCCTTCTTCTTCTCGTTATCCACCTCCTCGTCGGCCTCCTCTATATAATAGATGATCCACCCGAGAGCTTCTACTCCAAGCTTTGCCTCTAATCTTGAGGTAACTAGGTTTCTCTAGTTGCTAATCAAAGTCACCTAGGTGATATAGAGTATGGATATGGATTAATTAGTCTTGCTAATCCTTGATCTCAACACATGAGAGGGTAGGATTAGGGTTTGAAGAGAGAGAGCTTGAGGAGAGAGAAGGTGAGGATGAGAATGATAATGAAATAATGATCCTTCTTGAATATATGAAGCATAATCATTTATCAAAATAAATAAATAAAATGATTAATCATCATGATTCATTTATTCATTATGTGTGATTCATTACATGAGTCATTAACCATTTAATGCATCATTAATGACATGAATGAATCACACAAATGAGTCACTAAATCAATAAATGCTTATGCCACCTAAACCCTCAAGTCATCATCCTTCTAGAAGCTTCCTGCCAAATTACGAGAACGCCCCTCCTATCCGTGAAAATACGGAAAAACTTTAGACTGTATAAATCCAATAATCCGATACTAGAATCTGGCTTAAACCAAAGCCGGCTAGTAAAAACTGTCCGAACATCGTACGTGCGTTTAAACACGTATGCGTCCGAACCCTTGTTGTAAAACCATACGACCTCTATATCGTTTCGCCCGGAGCAGGGAAACTCTCTGTGTGGGACTCTAAAGACTCGACTACTACGCTGGCAGTGGGTTTAACCACAGACCGCAAGCGGCACTAGCTGTACGTAATGGTCCCCAGGTAGATGTCGATAAGAAGGCCGATGAGGAAACCCATCCGAACTCCTACCGAGCCTGATGTGACAATCTCCGTACAGTCCGGTCTGTTCGTCTAGGACTATCGCATATCTGGCCTAGCGGGGCGGCAAGCGTCAGTCCCCTAAAAGCGGTATAAGTCGTGTCAGAGCGTAGCCCATTTCACCTTGAGAAACTACTGGAAAACCTACCAGTAAATCTCGCTTGCCTTGGCCAGGGACTTTGCATAATGGCTCTCTGACACAGCGCAATATCAACTCCCAGTACCGGGAGAGACGAATCCTGTCTAACCGCCACTGCCTCCAAGTGCTAGGGACTGCACCCAACTGCTACCTATTTGCACGACTCCTTTAAGCCGTGGTAGGGTAGCAATATAAGAACAGTGGGACACACTCGAGGCGAAGTAGCAGTGTCAAGTCTGCGGACTATGCTGTACTCATTTCACCTGGGAACTGTTAACTGACGACGGGTATAATACCAACCAACAGTTCCCCGCGAGTCCTGTCCGGTGTACCCGTAACCCAACGAGCACCTGTATACTATCTCCAGTACGACGTACTGATGGCTGTGGGACAGACCATCTCCCCAACTGGGATGAGAAGCGTACACACTAGTCTACTCCGGAGTATTGATGCCCTGTCTCGATAATCCTACGACTAGGGACCTGAAAAAGGATGTGCTTGTAGACTGCCCAGCCCCTACTAGTGTAACTGCCATCACAACGCTGGTAGTCAAGCAAGATCCTAAGGGCTCTATCAATACGTACACACATATTAAGATAGATATAACCAAGTAGCATACTACCATGTTTAGCAAGACTGTTAATATAACTGTGAATATCCCGAGCTTCCATTAAGTAATATACAAGCCAGTATGATACAATAATGGCCCCTAGGGCATATACACTAACAAGTAGTTCCAAATCTATTTCCATTTCACAAATTCCATTTCAATCCACGACAAAATATATAATCAAATATACGAAACACTAAAATTCATTAATCCTTAGTTCAATTACAACTTATAAACAAAAAGAAACCAATTTTGAGGCTGCAAAAATTGACGAGAAGATGCGGGATCGAGGAAGCATGAGTCTTGCTGAGAGAGAGAGATAAATACGTTTATTGAAGCCGGAGATTAGAAAATCTCTATCTTCAATAAAAGTATTTATCGTTTTCTTTCTCTTGGCAAGACTCATACCTGTTGGTTGTATGTATGCCCTAGAGGCCATTATTGTACATGAATGCATATTATAATGGATGCTTGGACATATATATAGAGGTCTTTCTTGTTCGACAAGATAGTATACTATCCGGTTACTCTTTATCTTAATGTGTAGACTGGTATTGTGATACTGTCTTTCTCTCACATGTTGGTAAAGCCCTTAGGATGTGTACTTGACTACCAGGATTATGATGCAGATCATACTAGTGGGGACAGGGTAGTCCACAAGTTCATCCTTTAATTGTTCATAGTCATGGGAGTGTTAGTTGTATGTATGCCCTAGAGGCCAGTATTGTACAAATGATGTATATTATATTGGATGCTTGGACATATATAGAGATGGCTTTCTTGCTCGATATGATAGTATGCTATCTGGTTACTCTTTATCTTAACATGTACACTTGTCTCTTTAAACTGTCTTATAGTTACATGTTGGTAAAGCCCTTAGGATGTGTACTTGACTACCTAGACTATGATGCAGATCATACTAGTGGGGACATGGTAGTCCATAAGTACATCCTTCAAGGTCCCTAGTCGTGGGTGTATCGAGACGGGGCATCGATATACCAGAGTAGACTAGCGTATACGTCTCTCGACCCATGAGATGGGCGATGGATGATCCCATATCCATTGGTGTTTGACATCAGAGATGGTATGCGGGTGCTCAGTGGAGACTGGGTACACTGGACGGACTCGCCGAGAACTCCCAGATGGTATTATACCTCACGTCAGATGGCAGTTCTCAGGTGACACTTGTGCAGGTTAGTCTGTAGACCCGAGATCGTCATAGAGTCTTGTGTGATTCCCACTGTGCTTTGATCTCCACCTTACCACGTCCATGAGGGCGTGCAAAACGGTGGTCTTTGGATACAGTCCCGAGTCACATGGAGGCAATGAGCGATAGGAGGGGTTTCGTCTCTCCCGGTATTGGGGGTTGATGTTGCGCTGTGCTCGATTGGCCGTAACAGGGAAGTCCCTGGCCAGGGCTAATCAGAGATTTGCTGGTAAGTGTTACCAGTAGTTTCTCGACCCGTTATGAGCCTCACATCGGCACGACTTATCGGTTATTGGGGTCTGACGTTTACCACCCCTAGACTTGATATGCGACGTATCAGACGAACAGACCGGACTGTACGGTAAGTGTAACTGGTCGGATTCGCAGGAGTGTGAGCGGGCTAGCTCGTCGATCTTCTGATCGCTCAATACCCGGGTGGCCGTTACGTTTAGCAGACCGCTTGCGGCTTGTGGGTGCTTGATATGATCATCATCTGCTACCGGCGTATTGACGAGTCTTTAGAGTCCTACACAGAGGTTTCCTGGCTCAAGCGAAACGAAATAGGAGCGCATATGAGATATGTGCGGGACCGAGAATAATGCGTGTATGTGATACCGTATTTGATTCTCGCGATTAATGTTTCGATTGGTTGTATGCGATATAACCTAGTTATCGAATCGAAGATCGATTCGATAAGCCGATACATTGAATACTAGTCGGTCGTGTGCGACATGACCGGATCATTAAATCAAGTGTTGATTTAATGATTTAATGTATAATTATTTATTTGATATATTACTTTGCATTAACTAGTATTGGTTCACTTTAAACGGATTTTCTCACTTGATGTGCAATTTGTATATGTGATATACTTTTGTGCACATGTTAGTATCATGTTTGATGATGCTTGCTCTTTTGGTTAAGTGTGAAGAATTAAATTTAGGTTAAGTAAATGGTTAGGGTTCCTTATTATTCTTTCTTTTATCATTAATTATTTTGGATTAAAAGAAAAGGCATAAGAAAACAAAAAGGGTTGCTTTCTTTCTTGAAGTTTAGTGAAGCTTCATGAAGCTTGACCAAAGTGACCATTTTTGTCCTCATTCCTAACCCTAACCATATATCTAACCTTAGTAAATTCTCTACACCTAACCATGGTGCAAATTATGATAAGTATTGATTTTCATTTTCACTTTAAAAACTCATCATAATATTCTAGCTCATCTTCTTCTTCATCTTCTAAAAGGAAAAGCTTGATGCCATCAATGGCAACTTGACTTCTAGAGTGAGAAATCCAATTCTAAAGTGAACCCACCTCCTATTTCTTCACCCTCTACCTCTTGCCAAGTTGTTTTGGGTGTTTTCTTCACAAGTTTCACAACTTTGTGAAGTCGGAGCTTGAACTTATGATGCCTCGACGTAGATCGTCTTTGACACGAAACCGACGACCTAGCTCGCCCGTTTCTCCGATGAAGCCGACGATTGAGTTCGGGATTCAAGACGGACAGCGAGGGGATGACCACGTGGAGCTAAGGAAGTGGATATCCGGATCTACAAAGGTTGTAGCTTTTCACTTCTAGTTAAATAGTTAACTAGATTATCTTTTCGCCTAAACATCTAGTAATCGATCCGTATTAGGGTTTCTCGGCACCTATAATTTTCGAAATTGGCATGGTTGATGCCTTTTGAGACTTCATTAGAGTACCTAGGAACCCTACAGTGGTATCAGAGCCTAGCTAGAGCCTTAGGCGAAGTCTAGACGGAGTTTGAAGTCCGAATGAACCGAAACCCTAACTCACAAAATGCTCTCTGTAAATTTTCTAAAATCTGGGATTTTTCAATATTAAAAATGCTTAAAAAATTCAGCAGGGAATTCTAAGAATTACGATGCAAATTTTATTCCATGAACAGTGATAAGAGCGGCGGAACCGCGGCCTAAGCCAGCTTAGGCGGCGGTTCCGCGGCGGCTTGATGACGTCATTCCTATCTTTTTGCACAGTAATTCTTATTTAACAGTGCTGAGTTCTTTGGGTGTTTTTAATATTTTTAAATGAGTTGCATTTTCTGGGGTTGTTTTGGAGCTTCGATAGTTCGATCGGATTATCAAATTTCGTCTTTGTGTATTTCCGGATAATTTTTAGAATATGTTAAAAAGTTCGACCGGATATAAATACCCAATTTTTCCCCTGTCGGGAAATTTCCAAGTGTTGGATTTTTCCGTAGTTTAACGACGTTCTAAGTAGTGCAAGTAACGCGATGGACCCTCTAGAAGACAACAAACCTTAACTCGATTATGTGACCGTCTTGAACTGCCCTTTGAACCTTCGGGTTTGGGGCAGTACGGCGTGCCACATGTGAGGCGTTGGCTTGACCCTTCTACGGCTGGACCGTTGGTACTGAGGCACGAACTGAATGTTGTTAGACTTATTTCATGTGTTGAGCTGTATCGGGAAAACTTGGGTATTCGAATGTTCGATCGGAAAGTTTAACATTTTCTGTTTATCTGGAATGTGATACAATAATTGGAATTCACAAACAGTTATGAGATAACTGAATGAATGTTATAAATCTAGCAATTTAGTCCCACATGTTATTGAAAAGAGTTTTCGATAATGAGACTAAAATGCGGGATTTATATCTGTTAGGCATGTGATGTCTAAGTATTTCATTTGATTAGGCATGCGATGTCTAAAGAAGTTGCGGATTCCAACTGTTGTAGTTTTACACTTTCTTTTCTGTGACCGTAAGTGTAATATGTGTTATCGCCGGTTTCGTTGCTATATGTCAACGACAATTGGGATACGCATGTTTACTTACGTTGATGACATGTGATGTTATGTATTGCTGGATATGTTATATTGGATCGTCGTGTTTGAATAGCCGGGGGTTTTTATGTGAGATGAGTGTTTTTCATTTTCATTCATGTAAAAACTTGTATGTAATATTCTTTTATTTGGGGCACTTCCAGGTAGCGGAAGATGTCACCTTTTGTATATTATTTACTTTTCCGCATTAGGATAGACCCAAGATGGGGAGCACAAGTAACCGGGTTCTGGGGTCCAGTGGGAGACCAACTCGAGGAGTCGAGTCCGGGTCTCCTAACCCTAGAATTGGCAGGGTTGCTTGCCGCTCTCTTAGGGGTCTAGGGGTGTGGGATTGGCTATTCATCACGACCGTGGAATCCGTGTTTTATACTGGCTCGTATTGAAAACACGGACGTCCTAGTATATCCAATATTTCATATGTTTCTTCTGCTGCGATATCTGTGATGCGTTCATGTGATGTTCTGTGATGGATATAGTATATAGTATATATGATATATTATATAGACGTTACTTATGTTTTACACCCGCGCTAGCCCTGCCCTGCTCTGTCATTAGTTACCTAACCTAACGGTGCACGAGGGGACATCGAGGCGAATGCGGATGACATAAGTGTACGTCATATCTATCTGTGATGTTTAGGTATTTAGATGATGGGACATCATTAATGTGATTAATGAAAGAAAAGAAACCTAAGATGTTGTGGAATCAAAATTTTAAATAAAACAGGTAGCTACAGTTCTTGCTTTGCATAGCGATATATATGATATACCCTGCACCTTATTCGATGAGGAAAGGACCGAGATCCCTTCACCGGGAGTGACTCCTTTAGCAGTAACTGGCAGATGCTACACACTCGGTCTGGTTTTGATTGCTTTTAAGAGTTTTTGCTTTGCACAGCGATATATATGATATATCCCGCACCTCATTCGACGAGGAAAGGACCGAGATCCCTTCACCAGGAGTGACTCCTTTAGCAAAACTGGAAAAGCCTCAAAATCACTCCATTTCAAAACTTCATTTTGATTCTACAACGATATCAAGTTCATTACGCTCATGGTTTTCAGAAAAACCTGCGTAGCCCTCCGTCATTTCAGATAAGTTACATATAGTATTCGTGCTACATTTGTTGGCTTTCGTCAAGGTGTAGTGTGCGGTAGCTGTGTGCTGTTTATCTGCTGCATATGATGCGACTGGATTAGGGTAGTCGTACGACTTTGTTGGCTTTCGTCAAGGGTCGTGCGGGTGGGTTTGATTCAGTCAAGAAATATATGGGTTGAACTTGACTAGCGGGCTGTGGTTTGTTGGCTTTCGTTAAGGTCATAGCACGCTAGGGGCAAAAGTATTATCGGGAATTTCAAGTGTTGAAATTTGCAATGAGATTGCATACCTTCTATGAGATAGTTGGATCCCGATACCCACTGCGAGTAAGAGTTACTCCTGGGAGAGTTTTACACATTGCAATTAGCTGATCAAGTAGGTGTCTAGAAAGGTGTCAACGGGGTTACGCCTCTGGGAAAACGAGGTTTACATTAATTAGGTTCGTGCGAAAGCACGGGGGACCTCCCTCAAAGTACCGACACTGGCCTGGCTGAAAGATTGGCGAACTTGTAGTGTGTAATTAATCCCGGCTAGTCTTTCCTTTTAGGGTTTGAAGGAAGATTTGATAAAAAGCAGTGGGAGCCATCCTGATTAGATAAGATAATAACCAATCTGATCTTGCACGAGCATACGCTAAAGTGTTTTCTTCTCTCTCTCTCTCCAGGTAGCGACCATTTCATGCCCTAATGAAGATAATAATATGGATGTATTGACCGAACCCGCATGTTTTACTGTGCTGGGGAACGTTGGTTCCGTTCTTTCTTATAAGAGTTATAGGAATGAAAAGGATATAGGGGAATACCAGGATTCCCATGCCACCCGTTTGAAGAAAGTACATGTTGATGCATTTTCTTCGGATGTGTTCGTTACAGAGAACTGTTTCTCCATTTGCTCTACGTCCTGGGTATTAGATACCGGGTCAGGATCCCATATATGTAATCAGTTACATGGGCTTAGGAAAGGTAGAGAACTTGGAGAAGGTGATAAAGACATAAGAGTTGGAAATGGCGCAATTGTTGCAGCTAAGACTGTCGGGGAATATCACCTTGTATTACCAACTGGTAATACATTGGTTCTGAACGAATGCTATTACATGCCGAACCTGATATGCAACATTATATCAGTTTCTTTATTGAGTAAAGAGGGATATAATTTTGTATTACAGGACAATGTTATGAACATTTTCCGTAACCAAAAGTTGGTTGGATCAGGCACGTTATGCAATGGCATTTATGTTCTAAATCAATCAACAGTTCTGAGCATAACAAACACACACAAGAGGAAGGTTTTGAACTCAACGAATCCTTCTTGTGGCATTGTAGACTGGGTCATATCAATGCGACACGACTGGCTAAGTTGCATAAGGATGGATATTTGAAACCATTTGAATTTTCATCTTATGACACTTGCCAGTCATGTCTCAAAGGCAAGATGACCAAAACTCCGTTTACGGGACACGGAGAAAGAGTTACCGAACTCTTGGGACTAATACATAGTGATGTATGTGGTCCCATGTCTACACATGCCAGGGATGGTTTTTCGTACTTCATTACATTCATTGACGATCTCTCAAGATACGGACATGTGTACTTGATAAGACACAAGTCTGAAGCTTTTAAGAAATTTAGAGAATATAAACAAGAAGTCGAAAACCAAACCGGAAAAAGTATTAAAATCCTTCGATCTGATCGAGGAGGTGAATACTTGAGCAATGAATTCCTGGACTTTCTAAAAGAGAATGGGATTCTCTCTCAGCTGACTCCTCCATATACACCACAGCACAACGGTGTATCAGAACGGAGGAACCGCACCTTATTAGATATGGTGCGCTCTATGCTGAGCACAGCTGAGTTACCTATTTCCTTCTGGGGGTATGCGCTTGAGACAGCCATACATCTATTGAATATGGTCCCCACCAAATCTGTGCCTACCACTCCATATGAGATATGGAAAGGGAAGAGACTATGTCTTAACTATGTTAAGATATGGGGTTGTCCAGCCTTTGTCAAACGACAAAATCCGGACAAACTCGAGGCACGGTCTATTCTATGCAAATTTGTAGGATATCCCAAGAATTCTCAAGGGTATATCTTCTACCACCCTGAGGAACAAAGAGTGTTTGTTTCTCGGCATGCCACCTTTTTAGAAAAGGAATTTCTTGAAAAAGAGATTAGTGGTCATGAGGTAGAATTGGAAGAAGTTCCAGCTACAGAAGCTACAACAGAAGATCTGGTGGAACCAGAGGATTCCGTAGTTCCCGATGAACCCCATCCACTCCGTCGATCTAGTAGGGTTCCTCGCCAACCTGAGAGATACTACGGTTTTCTCATGGACGGTGGGAGCGAGGATTGCATCATGGAGGATGATGACCCAACTAGCTTCGAGCAGGCCATCACGAGTGGGGACTCAGTGAAATGGCTGGATGCTATGCGGTCCGAGATGGAATCCATGTACACCAACAAAGTATGAACTTTGGACGTTGCTCCTGAAGGGGTAAAACCCATTGGGAGCAAGTGGATCTTCAAGAAGAAACTTGGTGTAGATGGGAAAGTGGAGACTTTCAAAGCTAGACTTGTTGCGAAGGGTTTTCGTCAAAGACCAGGTGTGGACTATGACGAGACCTTTTCTCCAGTGGCTATGCTTAAATCCATCCGGATCATGCTTGCCATCGCTGCATATCATGATTACGAAATCTGGCAAATGGATGTTAAGACCGCCTTTCTAAACGGTGATTTAGAAGAGTGCGTGTACATGACTCAGCCAGAGGGCTTCGTAGACAGTGGGAGCATCGGAAAGGTGTGCAAGCTGCTTAAATCCATTTATGGATTAAAGCAAGCATCGCAGAGTTGGAACATCTGCTTTGACGTCGTTATCAAAGAGTTTGATTTCGTCAAAAATCCAGATGAACCTTGTATCTACAAGAAGGTGGCAGAGAGTAAGGTTGTCTTCCTCGTATTGTACGTGGACGACATACTCTTGATAGGAAATGATATTCCTATGCTGCAATCGGTCAAGCTCTTCTTATCACAAAGATTCTCAATGAAAGATCTTGGTGATGCCTCCTGCATATTGGGAATAAGGATCTATAGAGATAGATCCAAACGGATTTTGGGATTGTCCCAATCCAGGTACATTGACACCATACTAAAGAGGTTTAGTATGGAAGAGTCCAAGCGTGGGAACTTGCCCACGATCTCTGGAGTCACTCTCTCCAAAGAGATGTCTCCCAAGACTGATTTGGAGAGAGCTCGCATGCAAGAGATACCCTATGCTTCGGCAGTAGGCTCTATCATGTATGCGATGCTATGTACCAGACCCGATGTAGCATACTCACTAAGTATAGTGAGCAGGTATCAAGCTGATCCTGGAGAGAGTCACTGGACAGCTGTGAAGAGCATTCTCAAGTACTTACGAAGGACTAGAGATATGTTCTTTGTGTATGGTAACGGGGAGCTCCAAGTGGAGTCCTTTACCGATTCGAGCTTCCAGAGTGATAAGGACGACTCTAAGTCGTAGTCGGGTTTTGTCTTTACCCTTTACGGAGGGGCGGTTAGCTGGAAGAGTTCCAAGTAGGAAACCGTGGAAGACTCGACGATGGAGGCTAAATACATCGCTGCCAACGATGCTGCCAAAGAGGCTGTGTGGATCAAGAAGTTCATTACTGAACTTGGAGTGGTTCCATCCATTGAGCATCCAATACCTTTGTATTGCGATAACAATGGAGCGGTGGCTTTGGCCAAGGAACCCAGGTCCCATCAGCGATCCAGGCATATTCTGAGGCGGTATCACCTGATCCGGGAGATAGTTGATCGCCGGGAGATCGAGGTCAGGAGGGTTGACACGAAGAACAACACGTCGGATCCACTCACGAAGGCCATTCCCCAGATACAGTTTGAGAGACTCTTCGGGATGCTCGGTATGCGATACTACAGCAGCTGGCCCTAGTGCAAGTGGGAGATTGCTAGTTGTATGTATGCCCTAGAGGCCAGTATTGTACAGATGATGTATATTATATTGGATGCTTGGACATATATAGAGATGGCTTTCTTGCTCGATATGATAGTATGCTATCTGGTTACTCTTTATCTTAACATGTACACTTGTCTCTTTAAACTGTCTTATAGTTACATGTTGGTAAAGCCCTTAGGATGTGTACTTGACTACCTGGAATATGATGCAGATCATACTAGTAGGGACATGGTAGTCCATAAGTACATCCTTCAAGGTCCCTAGTCGTGGGTGTATCGAGACGGGGCATCGATATACCAGAGTAGACTAGCGTATACGCCTCTCGACCCATGAGATGGGCGATGGATGATCCCATATCCATTGGTGTTTGACATCAGAGATGGTATGCGGGTGCTCAGTGGAGACTGGGTACACTGGACGGACTCGCCGAGAACTCCCAGATGGTATTATACCTCACGTCAGATGGCAGTTCTCAGGTGACACTTGTGCAGGTTAGTCTGTAGACCTGAGATCGTCATAGAGTCTTGTGTGATTCCCACTGTGCTTTGATCTCCACCTTACCACGACCATGAGGGCGTGCAAAATGGTGGTCTTTGGGTACAGTCCCGAGTCACATGGAGGCAATGAGCGATAGGAGGGGTTTCGTCTCTCCCGGTATTGGGGGTTGATGTTGCGCTGTGCTCGATTGGCCATAACAGGGAAGTCCCTGGCCAGGGCTGATCAGAGATTTGCTGGTAAGTGTTACCAGTAGTTTCTCGACCCGTTATGAGCCTCACATCGGCACGACTTATCGGTTATTGGGGTCTGACGTTCACCACCCCTAGACTTGATATGCGACGTATCAGACGAACAGACCGGACTGTACGGTAAGTGTTACTGGTCGGATTCGCAGGAGTGTGAGCGGGCTAGCTCGTCGATCTTCTGATCGCTCAATACCCGGGTGGCCGTTACGTTTAGCAGACCGCTTGCGGCTTGTGGGTGCTTGATATGATCATCATCTGCTACCGGCGTATTGACGAGTCTTTAGAGTCCTACACAGAGGTTTCCTGGCTCAAGCGAAACGAAATAGGAGCGCATATGAGATATGTGCGGGACCGAGAATAATGCGTGTATGTGATACCGTATTTGATTCTCGCGATTAATGTTTCGATTGGTTGTATGCGATATAACCTAGTTATCGAATCGAAGATCGATTCGATAAGCCGAAACATTGAATACTAGTCGGTCGTGTGCGACATGACCGGATCATTGAATCAAGTGTTGATTTAATGATTTAATGTATAATTATATATTTGATATATTACTTTGCATTAACTAGTATTGGTTCACTTTAAGCGGATTTTCTCACTTGATGTGCAATTTGTATATGTGATATACTTTTGTGCACATGTTAGTATCATGTTTGATGATGCTTGCTCTTTTGGTTAAGTGTGAAGAATTAAATTTAGGTTAAGTAAATGGTTAGGGTTTCTTATTATTCTTTCTTTTATCATTAATTATTTTGGATTAAAAGAAAAGGCATAAGAAAACAAAAAGGGTTGCTTTCTTTCTTGAAGTTTAGTGAAGCTTCATGAAGCTTGACCAAAGTGACCATTTTTGTCCTCATTCCTAACCCTAACCATATATCTAACCTTAGTAAATTCTCTACACCTAACCATGGTGCAAATTATGATAAGTATTGATTTTCATTTTCACTTTAAAAACTCATCATAATATTCTAGCTCATCTTCTTCTTCATCTTCTAAAAGGAAAAGCTTGATGCCATCAATGGCAACTTGACTTCTAGAGTGAGAAATCCAATTCTAAAGTGAACCCACCTCCTATTTCTTCACCCTCTACCTCTTGCCAAGTTGTTTTGGGTGTTTTCTTCACAAGTTTCACAACTTTGTGAAGTCGGAGCTTGAACTTATGATGCCTCGACGTAGATCGTCTTTGACACGAAACCGACGACCTAGCTCGCCCGTTTCTCCGATGAAGCCGACGATTGAGTTCGGGATTCAAGACGGACAGCGAGGGGATGACCACGTGGAGCTAAGGAAGTGGATATCCGGATCTACAAAGGTTGTAGCTTTTCACTTCTAGTTAAATAGTTAACTAGATTATCTTTTCGCCTAAACATCTAGTAATCGATCCGTATTAGGGTTTCTCGGCACCCATAATTTTCGAAATTGGCATGGTTGATGCCTTGTGAGACTTCATTATAGTGCCTAGGAACCCTACAGGGAGTATCAAGACAGGGTATCGATATTCCAGAGTAGACTAGTGTGTACGTTTCTTGACCCTGTATGGGACGATGGATGATCCCACATCCATTGGTGTTTGACATCACAGATTGTACACAGGTGCTCATTGGAGAATGGGTACACCGAACATGACTCGTCGAGAACTCCTAGATGGTATTATACATATAGTCAGATAGCAGTTCTCTGGTGACACTGGTACATGTTAGTCTGTAGACCCGAGATCGTCATAGAGTCTTGTGTGATTCCCACCGTGCTTTGATTTCCTCCTTACCATGCTCAAGAGAGCGTGCAAACATGTGGATTTTGGGTATAGTCCCGAGTCACATGGAGGTAATGAGCGATAGGAGGGGTTTCGTCTCTCCCGGTATTGGGGGTTGATGTTGCGCTGTGCTCGATTGGCTATAACAGGAAGTCCCTGGTCAGGGCTGATGATGAGATTTACTGGTAAGTGTTATCAGTAGTTTCTCGACTCGTTATGAGCCTCACATCGGCATGACTTATCAAGTTATTGTGGTCTGACGTTTACCACCCCCAGACTTGATATGCGACATATCAGACGAAGAGACCGGGCTGTACGGTACTGTTACTTAATGGATTCACGGGAGTATGGAAAAGCTTGCTTGTTGATCTTCTGATCTCTCAATACCTGGGTAGCCGTTACGTCCAGCTAGTACCGCTGACGGCTTATGGGTAACTGATATGATCATTACCTACTGCTGGCGTATTGACGAGTCTTTAGAATCCTACACAGAGGTTTCCTGGCTCAAGCGAAACGAAGTAGGGCATATATGTGATATGTGCGGGACCGAGATTAATATGTGTATGTGATACTGTATTCTAATCTCGCGATATATAATATCAGTCGGTTATATGCGATATAGCCAGGTTATTGAATCAAGTGTTGATTCGATAAGTTGATATAAATGATATTAGTCGGTTATATGTGATATAGCCAAATTATTAAATCAAGTGTTGATTTAATAATTTAATATATAATTATATATTTGATATATTAACTAATATTAGCCCACTTAAGAATTTCTTTTCTACTAATACATTTAAATATATATGTGATATATATTAATGTATTTATTTTGTGTCATGCTTGATGATACATTGGACTTGGGTGTATGAGACTCATACCCAACTAAAGATAATCTGGGTGATTAATTATTAAGGGAAAAATCAAAATTAGGTGGAAATTAGCATGGTAATAGATGCTTGTGGAAGCATGTAGAAGTTTTGACTTAAGTCCGCTAATTTTGTTTTACTATAGATATTTATTAACCCAACAATTATCTTTAGCCATGGTTAAGTCTCTACAAATATCATTTGTGATATTTTCTCACCCATGGTTGATCACTTGTTCATCTTCTTCATCTCCTTTTTGCTTTTTAGTTTTTGAGAGAGGTGAAAAAGAAAAAGAGAAAAATAATTCTAAAGTGAGAAAAATTCCTGCTTCATCAATCTATACCAAACTAGCCATTTAGTATAGGTTGTTTGCTTCACTAATTCATCAATTAGTGAAGAGGTAGCTTGAGTTAGAGATTCTTCGACGTAGATTATCTTCGGCCTCGAAGATTCTTAAGCAGGCTCGTTCCTTTCGCCTAGTGGAGCCTAAGAAGAGTTCGGGGGACCACTACTTGGAGCAAAGGGACTACTACACGGAGCTTAAGAAATGAAGGACCGGTCTACAAAGGTTGTATTCCTGTTTCACTTAGTGTAAAGTTGTTTACATGCTTTAAAAACCCTAATTCTCTAGTTAGATCCTTGGTTCGGGTTGCTTAGCACTTTAGATTTTTGAAATTGCATACTAGACGTTTGTCGAAACCTAGTGAGGGTGCTAAGCGAATCCAGCAGTGGTATCAGAGCCAAGCTAGAGTATTAGGTGTGACCTAGATGATGTTAAAGTGTTCGATCGAACATCGAAACCATCTCTTTACATGCTCTTTGGAAATTTTCCAAAAGTTTGAATTTTTGGGTTTAAAAATATGCAGAAAAATGTGCAGGGTTTTCTATGGATCCCCAAGAAAAACGATAGCCCAACTCGACCAAATGGCCGTGTAACCGCGGCCAAACCATGGGTTTGGCGGCGGTTCCGCGGCGCCGTTGGTGAGGCAGGGAGCGTGCCTTCTTGTGTTGGTCCGTAGGTACTTGAGGCACTCTCTGGGTATTTTTAACTAAGACTCAAGTGTTGAGATCTCTGAGAATTTTGGGAGTTTGATAAATCGATCGAAATGTTTAATATCGTCTAGATATCTGTGATTTGTGATACAATATTTGGAATCCGCAATAATTAGTATTGTGAAGACTAATTAGAATTTTGTAAATCTAGCAATTTAGTCTCTTTTGATCGGTTGCCACAGGGTTTTGATTCGGATCAAAACTCTGTCGCAATCTCGTATAGTACGCGAACACTCGCCGGGTAACACTACTCGATAGCTACGCCCCATAGCCCCGACCAAGTGACTGTAGGAGAACCCCGTAGCCAAAAGTATCCGTTCGGGTGCTCGCGTCCGCGGTGTTCCGCCTAAGTGCCCTTTGTCGACGGCATCGGGGGTGCGGCCTTCTACTAATGTTTCCGACGAGCATTCGATCATTTGTTGGAAATCTTGTTGAATTTCCCGACTGGATATTGAAAAGTGTTTTCAATTTGAGACTAAAATACTGGGTTTATAACGTTAGGCATGAAATTCGGAATATATGATATTCCAGGTTTATGATGTCTAAGGAATTTGTATGGTTAGGCATGAAATACGAAGAATGTGATATTTCGGATTTATGATGTCTAAGGATGTTGCGGATTCCAATTATTGTAGTTTTCACTTTCTTTTCTGCGACCGTAAGTGTAATATGTGGTGTATCGCCGGTTTTGTTGCTATACGTTAACGACAATTGGGATACGCATATTTACTTACGTTGATGACATGTGATGTTATGTGTTGCTGTGATATGTTATATTGGATCGTCGGGTTTGAATGGACGGTTTTTTTCGTGAGATGAGTGTTTTTCATTTTGATTCATGTAAAAATTTGTATGTAATATTATTTTATTGGGACACTTCCGGGTTGAGAATGATGTCACCATTGATATATATTATTTACTTTTCCGCATTAGGATAGATCCAAGGCGGGGAGCACAAGTAATCGGGTTCTAGAGTCCAGTAGGAGACCATCTCGAGGAGTCGAGACCGGGTCTCCTAACTTTAAAATTGGTAGGGTTGCTTGCCGCTCTCGTATGGGTCTAGGGATGTGGGTTTGGCTATTCATCACGACCGTGGAATCCGTATTTTTTACTGGCTTAATTTAAAACACGGACCTCCTAATATATCCAATATTTTATATGTTGACTTCTGCTGCAATGTTCTGTGATAAGATCATATAACTGCGTGAGACGAATGCTTTATATTATATATATGATATATAATAAATGTTGCTTATATTTTGCATCCGTGCTAGTCCTGCCCCTGCTCTGCCGTTAGTTAACTAACCTAACGGTGCATGACGGGACCCCGTGGCAAATGCTGATGGCATAAGCATACGTTGTATTTTCGTTTCTTTATCTGTGATTCTTAGGAAGCATAAATGATGGGACTTTATTAATGAGATTAATGAAAGGAAAGAAACCTAAAGATGTTGTAGAATCAAATTTTCAAAAGAGTAGCTCTAGTTCTTTCTTTGCATAGCGGTATTCTTTTATGAATATCCAGCACCTCATTCGATGAGGAAATAGCCTAGATCCCTTCACCGGGAGTGACCTCTTTAGCAAAAGCTAGTAGATGCTACACTCACTCGGTTTATTTTGAAAACTCAATTTTAAAAGCGGAGCTTAAACCACTCCTTTTCAAATCACTCGATTCTACAACGATATCAAGTTCATTGCGCAAAAGATTTTCTTAAAAATCTGTCGTAGCCCTCCGTCATTTCAGATAAGGACTATTTAGTATCCGTGCTGCGTTTGTTGACCTCCGTCAAGGCGTAGTGTGCAGTAGCTGATTAGTGCTTATCTACCGCATATAATGCGATTGGATTAGGGTAGTCGTACGACCTTGTTGACCACCGCCAAGGGTCGCGCGGGTGGGTTTAATTCAATCACGAAATGATGGGCTGAACTTGACTAGCGGCCTATGGTTTGTTGACCTCCGTCAAGGTCATAAGTCTCTAGGGGTAAAAACATTATTGTGAATTTCAAGTGTTGAAATTTGCAATGAGATTGCATACCTTCTATAAGACAGTTGGATTCCGATACCCACTTCGAGTAAGTGTTACTCCTGGAAGAGTTTTGCACTTTACAATTAGCTAATCTAGGAGGTGTCTAGAAAGGTGTCAACGGGGTTACGCCCCTAGGAAAACGAGATTTATTTTAATTAGGTCCGTGCGAAAGCACGGGGAACCTCCCTCAAAGTACTAACACTGGCCTGGCTGACCGGTTGGCGAACTTGGAGGGTGTAATTAATCCCGGCTAGTCTTACCTTTTAGGGTTTGAAGGAAGATTTGATAAAAACAGTGGGAGCCATCCTGATTAGATAAAATAATAGCCAATCTAATCTTGCAAAAGCGCACACAGTGTTTTCTTCTCTCTCTCTCTCCTGGTAGTGACCATGACATGCCTTAGTCAAGATAATAATATTGATGTATTGACCGAACCCGCTTGTTATACTGAGCTGGGGAACGTTGGTTCCGCTCTACCTTATAATTGTTATAAATCTGAGCAGGAAATAGGTGAATATCCGGATTCCCATGCAACCCGAACGAGGAATGAGCATGTTGATGCATCTTCTTCGGACGTGTTCGTTACCGAGAACTGTTTCTCAGTACACTCTACGTCCTGGGTATTAGATACCGGATTAAGATCCCACATATGTAATATGTTACATGGGCTAAAGAAAGGTAGAGAACTGGGAATAGGTGATCATTCTCTCAGAGTAGGGAATTGTGCAATGGTTGCAGCCAAAGCAGTTGGCGTATATCACATAGTATTACTTGTAGTAATACATTTATTCTAAACGACTGTTATTACGTACCAGAAATGCTGTGTAATTTAATATCAATTTCTTTAGTAGATAAAGATGGATATAATTTTGCATTGGAGAATAATGTTATGAACATTTTTCTAAATCAAGTGTTGATTGGTTTTGGCACGTTAAGTAATGGTATATACGTTCTGAATCAAAATACAGTTCTTAACGTACAAAACACACACAAGAGGAAAAGTTCAGAAATGAACGAATACTTCTTATGGCATTGTAGACTAGGTCATATCAATGCGACACGACTGGCTAAGTTACATAAGGACGGGTATCTGAACCCGTTTGAATTTACATCTCATGAAACTTGCCAGTCATGTCTCAAAGGCAAAATGACCAAAACTCCGTTTACTGGACATGGAGAAAGAGCTACTGAACTCTTGGGACTGATACATAGTTATGTATACTGTCCTATGTCTACACATGCCAGGAATGGTTCCCCGTACTTTATTATATTCACTGATGATCTCTCAAGATACAAACATGTGTTCCTGTTGAAACATAAGTCTAAAGATTTTGAGAAAATCAAGGAATATAAGTGCGAAGTAGAGAACCAAACGGGTAGAAGTATTAAAATCCTTCGATCAGATCGGGGAGGACAATACTTAAGCACGGAGTTCCTGGATTATTTAAAAGAGAATGGGATTCTCTCTCAGCTTACTCCTCCGTATACACCACAGCACAACGGTGTATCGGAGCAGAGAAATCGCACTCTATTAGATATGGTGCGCTCTATGACGAGTACTGCTGAGTTGCCTATTTCCTTTTGGAGTTATGCGCTTGAGAAGCCGCATACCTATTGAATAGAGTTCCAACCAAATCAGTACCTACCACTCCATATGAGATATGGAATGGGAAGAGACCATCTCTTAATCGAGTTAAGATATGGGGTTGTCCGGCTTATGTCAAAAACCAAAATCCGGACAAGCTCGAGGCAATATCAGTTTTGTGCAAGTTTTTAGGATATCCCAAGCATTCGCGAGGTATATCTTCTACCACACTGAGGAACAAAAGGTGTTTTGTCTCTCGGAATGCCACCTTTTTAGAAAAGGAATTTCTTATGAAAAAAATTAGTGGTCATGAGGTAGAACTGGAAGAAGTTTCAGCTACACAAACTACAACTGATGATTTGGTAGAACCGGAGGATTCAATAGTCCCCGACGAACCTCAGCCACTCTGCAGATCTAGTAGGGTTCCTCATCCGCCTGAGAGATACTACGATTTTCTCATTGACGGTGAGAGCGAGGATTGCATCATGGAAGATGATGACCCTACTAGTTTCGAGCAGGCCATCACGAGTGGGGACTCTGTGAAATGGCTGGATGCAATGCTATCTGAGATGGAATCCATGTACACCAACAAAATATGGACTTTGGATGTTGCTCCTGAAGGGGTAAAATCCATCGGGAGCAAGTGGATCTTGAGAAGATTCTTGGTGTAGATGGAAAAGTTGAGACTTTCAAAGCTAGACTTGTAGCAAAAGGTTTTCGTTAACGACCAGGTGTGGATTATGATGAAACCTTTTCTCCAGTGGCTATACTTAAGTCCATCAGGATCCTACTTGCCATTGCTGCATACCATGACTATGAACTCTAGCAGTTGAACGTTAAGACCGCTTTTCTAAATGGTGATTTAGAAGAGAGCGAGTACATGACACAGCCAGAGGGCTTCATAGATAGTGGGAGCAGCGGAAAGGTGTGCAAGCTGCTTAAATCAATATACGGATTAAAGCAGGCATCGCGGAGTTGGAACATTTATTTTGATGTGGCAGTCAAAGGGTTTGACTTCATCAAAAATGTAGATGAACCTTGTATATACAAGAAGGTTGTAGAGAGTAAGATTGTCTTCCTCGTATTGTACATGGATGATATACTCTTGATAGGAAACGATGTTCCTATGCTACACTCAGTCAAGCTCTACTTATCACAGTTTCTCCATGAAAGATCTGGGTGATGCCTCCTACATTCAGGGATTAGGATCTATATAGATAGATCTAAGAGGATATATCATACTCATTAGGTGTAGTGAGTAGGTGTCAATCAGATCCTGGGGAGAAACACTAGACAGCTGTGAAGAACATTCTTAAGTACTTGAGAAGGACTAAAGAAATGTTCTTGGTGTATGGTAACGGTGAACTCCATGTCGAGTCCTTTACCGATTCGAGCTTCTAGAGTGATAAGGACGACTGTAAGACAGTCTCGAGTTTTATCTTTAAACTCAGTGGAGGGACGGTATGTTGGAAGAGTTCCAAGTTAGATACCGTAGCAGACTCGACGATAAAGGCTGAATAAATCGCTACCAACGATGCTGCCAAAGATGCTGTCTGGATGAACAAGTTCATGAGATGAACTTGGTGAGGTTCCTACCATTAAGCATCCAATACTTGTGTATTGTGATAACAATGGAGCTGAGGCTTTGGCCTAGGAACCCAGGTCCCATCAGTGATCCAGACATATTCTTAGGCGGTATCACCTGATCAGGGAGATAGTTGATCTCCGGGAGATCGAGGTCAGGAGAGTTGACACGAAGAATAACACGGCGGATTCACTCATGAAGGCCATCCCGCAGATACAATTTGAGAGACTCTTTGGGATGTTGGGTATGAGATACTACAACAACTGGCCTTAGTGCAGGTGGGAGATTATTAGTTGTATGTATGCCCCAGAGGCCATTATTGTACATGATTGTATATTATAATGGATGCTTGGACATATATAGAGAGGACTTTCTTGCTCGACATGATAGTATGCTATCTGGTTACTCTTTATCTTAACATGTAAAGTGGTATTGTGATACTGTCTTTCTCTCACATGTTGGTAAAGCCTTTAGGAAGTGTACTTGACTACCAGGATTATGATGCAGATCATACTAGTGAGGCCAGGGTAGTCCACAAGTTCATCCTTTAATTGTTCCTAGTCATGGGAGTATCGAAACAGGGCATCGATATTCCAAAGTAGACTAGTGTGTACGTTTCTTGACCCTGTATGGGGCGATGGATGATCCCACATCCATTGGTGTTTGACATCAAAGATTGTACACAGATGCTCATTGGAGAATGGGTACACCGAACAGGACTCGCCGAGAACTCGTAGATGGTATTATACCTATCGTCAGATAGTAGTTCTCTGGTGACACTGGTACATGTTAGTCTGTAGACCCGAGATCGTCATAGAGCCTTGTGTGATTCCCACTGTGTTTTGATTTCCTCCCAACCATGCTCAAGAGAGCGTGCAAACAGGTGGATTTTGGGTATAGTCCCGAGTTACATAGAGGCAATGAGCGATATGAGGGGTTTCGTCTCTCCCGATATTGGGGGTTGATGTTGCGTTGTGCTCGATTGGCTATAATAAAAAGTCTCTGGTCAGGGCTGATGATGAGATTTACTGGTAAGTGTTATCAGTAGTTTCTCGACCCGTTATGAGCCTCACACCGGCATGACTTATCAAGTTATTGGGGTCTGATGTTTACCACCCCAGACTCGATATGCGACATATCAGACGAAGAGACCAGACTGTACGGTAGTGTTACTTAATGGATTCACGGGAGTATGGACAAGCTTGCTTGTTGATCTTCTGATCGCTCAATACCTGGGTAGCCGTTACATCCACCTAGTACCGCTGACGGCTTGTGGGTAACTGATATGATCATTACCTACTGTTAGCGTATTGACGAGTCTTTAGAGTCCTACACAGAGGTTTCCTGGCTCAAGCAAAACGAACTAGGGCACATATGTGATATGTGTGGGACCGAGATTAATACGTGTATGTGATACTGTATTCTAATCTCGCGATATATAATATCATTCGGTTATATGAGATATAGCCAGGTTATTGAATCAAGTCTTGATTCGATGATATAACCGGATTATCAAATCAAGTGTTGATTTAATAATTTAATATATAATTATATATTTGATATATTAATATATATTAACTAATATTAGCTCACTTAAGAATTTCTTTTCTACTAATACTTTTAAATATATATGTGATATATATTAATGTATTTATTTTGTGTCATGCTTGATGATACATTGGACTTGGGTGTATGAGACTCATATCTAACTAAAGATAATTTGGGTAATTAATTATTAAGGGAAAAATCAAAATTAGATGGAAATTAGCATGGCTATAGATGCTTGTGGAAGCATGTAGAAGCCTTGACTTAAGTCCACTAATTTTGTTTTACTCTAGATATTTATTAACCCAACCATTATGTTTAGCTATGGTTAAGTCTCTACAAATATCATTTGTGATATTTTCTCTCCCATGGTTGATCAATTGTTCATCTTTTTCATCTTCTTTTTGCTTTCTAGCTTTTGAGAGGTGAAAAAGAAAAAGAGAAAAATAATTCTAAAGTGAGCAAAATTCCTACTTCATCAATCTATAATAAACTAGCCATTTAATATAGGTTGTTTTCTTCACTAATTCATCAATTAGTGAAGAGGTAGCTTGAGTTAGAGATTCTTCGACGTAGATCATCTTCGGCCTTAAAGATCCTTAAGCAAACTCGTTCTTTTCGCCTAGTGGAGCCTAAGAAGAGTTCGGGGGACCACTACTTGGAGAAAATGGACAACTACATGGAGCTTTAGAAGTGAAGGACCGGTCTACAAAGGTTGTATTCCTATTTCACTTAGTGTAAAGTTGTTTACATGCTTTAAAAACCCTAATTCTCTAGTTAAATCCTTGGTTCGGGTTGCTTAGCACTCTGGATTTTTGAAATTGCATACTTGATGTAAGTCGATGTACAACACCCCACGACTTGCGGGGAGGCGGAATAATGAAAAACGATCTTGTTTTAGACGTAAACATCGACTAACCGAGAATCTTTGCTAAACGATAACTAACAAGGATCATAGAAGTTAACAACTACTATGAAAAGTGATTATTCCTGATGAACCATGTCCTTCGTCTTTCCGTTTTCCACGTCCTCTCCGGCCTTCTCTATGTAGTAGATGATCCGCCCGAGAGCTTTACTACAAGCTTCACCTCTAACTTGAGGTAACTAGGTTTCTTAAATCGCTAATCTAAGTAACCTAGGTGATATAGAGAATGGTTAAGGATTAAGTAGTCTATTCAAATCCTTGGTCTCAACACATGAGAGGGGAGGATTAGGGTTTGAAGAGAGAGAGCTTGAGGAGAGAGAAAGTGAGCAGGAGAATGAGATGAGATAATGATCTATCATAATATATATGAAGCATTAACAATATCAAGATAAATCAAATAAATGATTTAACAACCATGCTCCATAAATACAAATGGGTGATTCATCTCCATGAGTCATTAAGCATTTATGATGCATTAATGATATGGATGAATCACACAAATGAGTCACTAATCTCATTTAATGCATATGCCACCTTAACCCTCAAGTCGCCATCTTCTAGAAGCTTCTCGCGTAATTATGAGAACGCCCCTCCTATCTGTGAAAACACGGAAAAAATTTAGACTGTATAAATCCAATAACCAGATACTAGAAACTGGCTTAAACCAAAGCCGGCTAGTAAAAACTGTCCGGATGTCGTACGTGCGTAAACACACGTATGCGTCCGAACCCTTGTCGTAAAACCATACGACCTCTATATCGTTTCGCCTAAAGTAGGGAAACTCTCTGTGTGGGACTCTAGATACTCGACTACTACGCTGGCAGTGGGTTTAACCACAGACCGCAAGTGGCACTAGCTATACGTAACGGTCCCCAGGTAGATGTCGATAAGAAGGCCGATGAGGAAACCCATCCGAACTCCTACTGAGTCTGATGTGACAATCTCCGTATAGTCCGGTCTGTTCGTCTAAGACTATCGCATATCGGGCCTAGGAGGGCGGCAAGCGTCAGTCCCCTAATAGCGGTATAAGTCGTGTCGGAGTGAAGCCCATTACACCCTGAGAAACTACTGGAACCTACCAGCAAATCTCGCTTGCCCTGGCCAGGGACTTTGCGTAATGGCTCTCTGACACAGCGCGATATCAACTCCCAATACCGGGAGAGACGAATCCTGTCTAACCGTCACTGCCTCCAAGTGCTCGGGACTGCACCCAACTGCTACCTGTTTGCACGACTCCTTTGAGCCATGGTAGGGTAGCAATCTAAGAACAGTGGGACACACTCGAGGCGAAGTAGCAGTGTCAAGTCTGCGGACTATGCTGTACTCATGTCACCTGGGAACTGTTAACTGACGACTGGTATAAAACCAACCAACAGTTCCCTGTGAGTCCTGTCCGGTGTACCCGTAACCTAACGAGCACCTGCATACTATCTCCAGTACGACGTACTGACGGCTGTGGGACAGACCATCTTCCCAACTGGGATAAGAAGCATACACACTAGTCTACTCCGGAGTATCGATGCCCTATCTCGATAATCCTACGACTAGGGACCTGAATAAGGATGTGCTTGTAGACTACCCAGCCCCCACTAGTGTGACTGCCATCATAACGCTGGTAGTCAAGCAAGATTCTAAGAGCTCTATCAATACGTATACTCACATATTAAGATAGAAAAACCAAGTAGCATACTACCATGTTTAGCAAGACTATTATATACATGTGAATATCCCAAGCTTCTATTAAGTAATATACAAACTAGTATGATACAATAATGGCCCCTAGGGCATATACACTAACAATCTCCCACTTGCACTAGGGCCATGTACTGGCATATCGAAGACCGACGATCTCGAGTAGCCTCTCGAACTGAATCTGAGGTAGGGCCTTCGTGAATGGATCAGCAATGTTCTCTTCAGTAGCAACTCTCCGAATCTCGATCTCCCGACGATCAATGATCTCCCTGATCAGGTGATACCGCCTTAAGATGTGTCTGGACTTCTGATGGGACCTTGGTTCCTTCGCTAAAGCTATAGCTCCGTTGTTGTCGCAATACAGAGGTATTGGATCAACAATGGTAGGAACCACCTGAAGTTCTGTTAGGAACTTCTTCATCCAGACCGCTTCTTTTGCGGCATCGCAAGAAGCAATATACTCCGCTTCCATCGTCGAGTCAGCAACGGTGTCCTGCTTGGAACTCTTCCAGCACACTGCCCCTCCATTGAGGGTAAAGACATAACCTGACATGGACTTGGAATCGTCTTTATCACTCTGGAAGCCGGAATCAGCATAGGCCTCCATCTTGAGGTCTTTTCCGCCGTAAACCAAAACATCTCCTTAGTCCTCCTCAGGTACTTGAGAATGTTCTTTACTGCTATCCAGTGCTTCTCCCCTGGGTCTGACTGATACAGGCTTACCACGCTTAGTGCGAAAGCTACATCTGGTCTGGTGCACAACATCGCATACATTATAGAGCCTACCGCAGAAGCGTAGGGTATAATAGACATGCGTTCCCTTTCCAAATCAGTCTTGGGAGACATCTCTTTGGATAGGGTGATTCTGTGACAAGCCGGTAGATTACCGCGCTTAGAATCTTCCATACTGAATCTTTTCAGTACAGTGTCGATATACCTGGACTGCGAAAGTCCCAACATCCGCTTGGATCTATCACGATAGATCCGGATCCCCAGAATGTAAGAGGCATCACCCAGGTCTTTCATGGAAAACCTGTGTGACAAGAATCCTTTGACAGATTGTAGCATAGGAATATCATTTCGTATCAATAGAATGTCATCCACGTACAAGACGAGGAATACGACAGTTCTTGCTACAACTTTACTATATATACATGGTTCATCTGGATTTTTGATAAAGTCATATTCTTTGACCGTTTCATCAAAACAGATGTTCCAACACCGCGATGCCTGCTTTAATCCATAAATGTATTTAAGCAACTTGCATACTTTCCCGCTGCTCCCACTCTGATTGAAACCCTCTGGCTGATCCATATAGACGCACTCTTCTAAATTTCCATTCAGAAAAGCCGTCTTTACGTCCATCTGCCAGATTTCATAATCATGGAAGGCAGCAATAGCAAGAAGGACCCGAATGGATTTGAGCATAGCCACTGGAGAAAAAGTTTCGTCATAGTCCAATCCAAGTCTTTGACGAAAACCCTTTGCAACAAGTCTAGCCTTATAGGTTTCCACCTGTCCATCTACACCAATCTTTTTCTTGAAGATCCATTTGCATCCTATTGGTTTTACCCCATCTGGAGCAAAGTCCAAAGTCCATACTTTGTTGGTGTACATGGACTCCATTTCGGTCCGCATTGCATCTAGCCATCGTACCGAGTCGCCGCTCTGGATGGCCTGCTGGAAGCTAGTAGGTTCATCATCATCGATGATGAAATCCTCTCTATCCCCACATATGAGAAAAGCGTAGTATCTCTCAGGCGGATGAGACGGCCTACTACTCCTGCGGAGGGATGCGGGAATGTCATGTTCTTCTTGAACTACTTGTTCTACCAAACTTTCAGTATTAGCTTGTGGTTCTGGAATTTCTTCCAGTTCTATTTCGCTCCCACTTGTTTCCTTTTCTAAAAACTGATGTTCTAGAAAATGGGCATTACGAGAAACAAATACCTTTTGTTCCTCTGCGTAATAGAATAGATATCCCCTGGAGTTCTTTGGATATCCCACAAACTTACACTTTACTGATCGTGCCTCGAGTTTGTCCGCATGCTGCCTTTTAACAAAAGCTGGACATCCCCATATCTTTAGATACTGAAGATAGGGTTTCTTCCCACTCCACATCTGATATGGCGTGGTAGGCACAGTCTTGGTAGGAACTATGTTCAAAAGATATACCGCTGATTCTAGCGCATAACCCCAGAAAGATCGCGGTAACTCAGCATTACTCATCATGGAACGTACCATATCCAATAGCGTTCGATTCCGTCTCTCCGATACACCGTTATGCTGTGGAGTGTATGGAGGAGTAAGCTGAGAGAGAATTCCTTTCTCTTTTAGGTAACCAAGGAACTCTGCACTTAAGTATTCACCACTTCGATCAGATCTTAGTGTCTTGATACTTTTGCCGGTTTGGTTTTCTACTTCATTCTTAAACTCTTGGAATTTCTCAAAAGCCTCGGATTTATGTTTCATCAGATAAATGAATCCATACCTTGAGTAATCATCCGTGAAAGTAATGAAATAGGAAAAACCAGCTCTTGCATGTGTAGACATTGGACCACATACATCGCTGTGTATGAGTCCTAAGAGCTCGCTCGCTCTTACTCCATGTCCAGTAAATGGAGTCTTTGTCATCTTTCCTTTGAGACAAGATTGACAAGTGGCATAAGTTTGATATTCAAACGAGTCCAAATATCCTTCTTTATGTAACTTAGTCAACCTTCTCTCATTGATGTGACCCAGTCTACAATGCCATAAGAAAGCTTTATTTAAATCTGGAGACTTTCTTTTTAGTGTGTTCTGGACATTGAAAATTTAGAGTTGGTTTAACACATATATACCGTTATCCAGTGTACCGGACCCAATCAAACTATGATTAAGGTGGATGTTAACAACATCACTTACAAACGTGAAATCATAACCTTTATTTGATAACAAGGAAACAGATATGATATTACACGTTAAGCTGGGTACACAAAAATAGTTATGTAAAACCAAAATGTGTCCACTCGTCAATCCCAGGTGATAATCCCCTACGGACACAGCTCCCACGCTAGCTCCGTTAGCAACCATCAGGGTCATATCACCATCCTTCAGCACTCTACGGTTTCTCAGTGCCTGCAATGAATTGCAAATATGAGATCCTGATCCGGTATCCAATACCCAGGAAGTAGAGTTGATTGACAGACAATTCTCAATTACAAACACACCTGAAGTCGAAGCCACAACTTGCTTCGGTTCCTGGTTCTTGGCGTTCCACGCCTTGCAATCCTTTTTCCAGTGCCCTTTCCTGTGACAATGGAAGCACTCATCCTAGGCCACTACCGGTACCGCAAACTTTTTCTTTCCCTTCCCTCCCACCTTACTTATACCTCCTCTAGGTTTGGTGGCGGCCTTCTTTTTCCTTTCTTTAGCCCTAGCCTTGGACCCAGAAGAAGAAGCACCGCTAACAAACATAGCGGGTGTTTCCCTTGCCTTCTGCAAGGTGCCCTCTGCACTCCTCAACATGTTAAGGAGTTTCGGAAGTTCAACTTCTTTTCTTTGAATGTTGAAGTTTAGAATAAACTGGGCGTAGGTGGAAGGAAGGGACTGGAGAATAAGGTCTGTATAGAGCTCATTATCCAAAGTCGTCCCAAGGTCTGCGAGCTCTTCTATGTAGCCAATCATCTTTAGGACATATTCTCCTACCGATGATCCGACAGCCAACCTCGCTCGAAACAAGTTCTTAGAGGTCTCGTATCTTGCTATACGAGATTGCTCTCCATAAAGTTCTTTTGTATGGAGAAATATGGCATCTAGTTCCATATCCTCGTGCCTCCTCTGATGTTCATTGTTCATCGAGGCAAGCACGATGCACTTGGCTTTCGCGCAATCGAAATCCCAGGTTTTACGGATTTCCTTATCCGCATTACTAGATTTGGGACCAGGGACAGCAGATGCCTTAGCGGTGAGGACGTACCCCAATTTGTCATAGGTCAAAGCCATTTTGACATTCCGCAGCCAATCTTTATAGTTTGGCCCTGTCAGTATATTTTTCTCTAAAAGTAACTTAAGTCTAGTCATTTTCAGGGTCGCTGCAATTAGGAGAGAGAGAAGAAAACTCTTTAGCATGATGCTCTTGCAAGTTTAGAGTGGTTTTTAATTTATCTAAACTGGATGGCTCCCACTGTTTCTCGAATCCTTCCTCAAACCATAAAAGAAGAATTAGCCAGGACTATTCTCACTGTACAATACTTGCTTAACCGTTCAGCCAGGCTGGTGTCGGTACTTTGAGGGAGGTTTTCCAATGCTTTCGCGAAGTTCCTTAATTAAATAACCTCTTTTCTCTGGGGGCGTAACCCCGCTGACACCTTTCTTGACACCTACTTGGTTTATAGCATTGATCGTTAAGTGACGAATATCTTGATGAGTAGCATATACTCACAGTAGGATCGGGATCCAAATATCATCGTATGATAATGTTGAAGGAATCCTACCAACATTCATCAAACTCCAAATGGTATGCATCTCTTTGCAAATTTCAGTTTCTTTAGAAATTCCCGATATATATTTTTGCCCCATGCTCTTATGACCTTGGCGTTAGGTCAAAATGTCATAAGTCACATGTCAAGTTCTACCCATCATTATCTTGTTAATTTGAACCCATCCGTACATATCCTTGACGTTCGGCCAAAATGATAATACGACTGTCCCAAACTAACTCATCTATCTATGCGACAAATGAATACCCAGCAGCTACCAAACACTATGCCTTGGCGTTAGGTAAAAATACATAGCTTGAATACTACTGAATACCCAAATAAAATGACGGAGGGCTACGAATGGTTTTGGCGAAACCGTGAACGTAGTGAACTTGATATGACCAAAGGAACCTGATAGCTTTTAAAAGGAGTGGTTAAAGCTCCGCAATTAAAAATATCATTTGTTTTAAAATAATCGAGTGGTTTCTTTTAAATTGTTCCAACGATTCATCTTTTGGTTTATTTTCTTTGCATTATAAATAATGCGTCCCATCATTAACCTATCATTGCAGAAAACAACGAAAATACAACGTTCTCTTATGCCATCCGCATTCGCCACTGGGTCCCGTCATCACCTGTTAGGTTACTTAACTAACGGCAGAGCGGGGGCTGGGCTAGCGCGGGTGTAAAACATAAGTGACGTCTAAATAGCTATCATATATAGATATTGTACATTTGTCAGACGCAATAATAGGCATTCCAGATCTCATTTGAATTTTATTGGATTTGCAAGCAATCTGCATTTGTTTAGAGCATGCAACAAAAGACGGATTACACAGTTGTGATGAATAGCCATTACCCCACCCTAGACCCCTACGGGTACGGCAAACTACCCGCCAAATACCCGAAGTGAAGCGGTCTCCCTCAACAAAGTGAGTAGGCTACTAAACACTTCAAAGTACCCGGTAGTTTGTGCACCCCACCTTGGGTCTATCCTAGGAGCAAAAACAGTAAAATGAAATAATACAACGGTGGCTACAACCGCAACCTGGATGCGCCCCGCAAAATAATATTACAACATATTACAATTACATCGAATGAATGAATATAACAACCCATCTCAAACCCCGGCTAATCATCACAACAGTCCAATACAGTTCACAACCACAAAGAGTAAAAACCATTACAGAAATGTGCAACCCCCTGCCAACCGACATACTAGCAGTTAGGGGAGGTTTACGAACACATTATACAATCACAGATATAATCAAATTAGCAAACTTCGTATAATTTCGATCGAGCAAACATATCAGATTCTACTCCCAAAACATCTCTGTGCACCTGAGCCTTGAGCAGAAAATAAACATTCCAGAAAATACAAAAATATCACAAAAGAGTTACTGGTGGAAACTGGGTTGAATCGGCCCCAACTCGGCCGCGGATCCGCGGCGGATCAGTGGGATCGGCCGCGGTTCTGCGGCTGTATGGCCGATTCAAGAACCCATTTTTCACCAGTGTTCTTACTATTCTCTGTAGGTTATTCTGCAGCTCCCTGAAAAATTTTTAGAGCCTGTTTTAAAATCGACAGAAACTTGTGATATCGATGTCTTTTTCGGTTCGTTTTGCGTTCGAAATTCATACGAATTTGCTAATGAGTTAATTATTGTTTAGCGAGGCTCTGATACCACTGTAAGTCGATGTACAACACCCCACGACTTGCGGGGAGGCGGAATAATGAAAAACGATCTTGTTTTAGGCGTAAACATCGACTAATTGAAAATCTTTGCTAAACGATAACTAACAAGAATCATAGAAGTTAACGACTACTATGAAAAGTGA
This sequence comes from Agapanthus africanus, assembly GCA_030015575.1. NCBI lineage: Eukaryota > Viridiplantae > Streptophyta > Magnoliopsida > Asparagales > Amaryllidaceae > Agapanthus > Agapanthus africanus. Next base: position 322,307,628 of record JASDDO010000004.1, on the reverse strand, counting down.
TTATACCTGATGAACCGTGTCATTCGTCTTTCCGTTCTCCACGTCCTCTCCGGCCTTCTCTATATAGTAGATGATCCACCCGAGAGCTTTACTACAAGCTTCACCTCTAACTTGAGGTAACTAGGTTTCTTAAATCGCTAATCTAAGTAACCTAGGTGATATAGAGAATGGTTAAGGATTAAGTAGTCTATTCTAATCCTTGGTCTCAACACATGAGAGGGGAGGATTAGGGTTTGAAGAGAGAGAGAGAGAGAGCTTGAGGAGAGAGAAAGTGAGCAAGAGAATGAGATGAGATAATGATCTATCATAATATATATGAAGCATTAACAATATCAAGATAAATCAAATAAATGATTTAACAACCATGCTCCATAAATACAAATGGGTGATTCATCTCCATGAGTCATTAAGCATTTATGATGCATTAATGACATGGATGAATCACACAAATGAGTCACCAATCTCATTTAATGCATATGCCACCTTAACCCTCAAGTCACCATCTTCTAGAAGCTTCTCGTGTAATTACGAGAACGCCCCTCCTATCCGTGAAAACACGGAAAATTTTTAGACTATATAAATCCAATAACCGGATACTAGAAACTGGCTTAAACCAAAGCCGGCTAGTAAAAACTGTCCGGATGTCGTACGTGCGTAAACACACGTATGCGTCTGAACCCTTGTCGTAAAACCATACGACCTCTATATCGTTTCGCCTGGAGTAGGGAAACTCTCTGTGTGGGACTCTAGAGACTCGACTACTACGCTGGCAGTGGGTTTAACCACAGACCGCAAGCGGCACTAGCTGTACGTAACGGTCCCCAGGTAGATGTCGATAAGACGGTTGATGAGGAAACCCATCTGAACTCCTACTGAGTCTGATGTGACAATCTCCGTACAGTCCGGTCTGTTCGTCTAAGACTATCGCATATCGGGCCTAGGGGGGCGGCAAGCGTCAGTCCCCTAATAGCGGTATAAGTCTTGTCGGAGTGAAGCCCATTACACCCTGAGAAACTACTGGAACCTACCGGCAAATCTCGCTTGCCCTAGCCAGGGACTTTGCATAATGGCTCTCTGACACAGCGCGATATCAACTCCCAATACCGGGAGAGACGAATCCTGTCTAACCGCCACTGCCTCCAAGTGCTCGGGACTGCACCCAACTGCTACCTGTTTGCATGACTCCTTTGAGCCGTGGCAGGGTAGCAATCTAAGAACAGTGGGACACACTCGAGGAGAAGTAGCAGTGTCAAGTCTGCGGACTATGCTGTACTCATGTCACCTGGGAACTGTTAACTGACGACTGGTATAAAACCAACCAACAGTTCCCTGTGAGTTCTGTCCGGTGTACCCGTAACCTAACGAGCACCTGCATACTATCTCCAGTACGACGTACTGACGGCTGTGGGACAGACCATCTCCCCAACTGGGATGAGAAGCGTACACACTAGTCTACTCCGGAGTATCGATGCCCTGTCTCGATAATACTACGACTAGGGACCTGAATAAGGATGTGCTTGTAGACTACCCAGCCCCCACTAGTGTGACTGCCATCACAACGCTGGTAGTCAAGCAAGATCCTAAGAGCTCTATCAATACGTATACTCACATATTAAGATAGAAAAACCAAGTAGCATACTACCATGTTTAGCAAGACTGTTATATACATATGAATATCCCAAGCTTCCACTAAGCAATATACAAACTAGTATGATACAATAATGACCCCTAGGGCATATACACTAACACTTGATCCTTGCCAAATGTAACAACTCCAAATTTTAATGTACATAAAAATTGTTCAAAAGTTAATGTACAATTAGGGTACTTGCAATCCAATGAATGCTATAAAAATTTGTTTTACTTTAGAACAGCAAGAAGGAGCTTGTAGCTCACTGGTAAGGCTTGCACTGCTGAGATATAGCACCAGAGTTCAAATCCCATCAGCCACATTATCTTTTTATTTTAATTTATTTTAATCTTTTAGAAGACCAAGAGTTTGCACGTGCACTGCACGTAAAATGAAGAGTCACACTTAAAACAAACATGTGCAAATTATTATTCAGACCGACGGGGACACGTGGTCCCAATCCAAGCCCCCATCTCAATGATCCGACCGGCGAGAACCCCCCATGAGCCGCCGCCGCCGGTCTAACCAAGTCCAAACCCAATTTTTTTTAAAAACCCTAGACCCTTAGACTACCCCCGTAACTCCAGTATTGTTTATTTTCTCTGCACATTTAAAGAGAATAATAAAACCCCTTTAAATTCCATTTTAATGCAGATTTTAATTCATTTTCATCACCTCTAAACCCTAGTTTTCCTTATAAACACCCACTCCATTTTACACCCCTCTCACTCAGAATTCTATTACAAAAACTATACCAAATTCCCAAGTCTTTTAGTGTACAAGTGGAGTTAGCGAAGGGCGAAGCTCCGACGAACTTCCGAGGAGATTCCCGGTGACGAAACGACGCCCCGACGCCTTCCGTAGTTCCCTCTATCTCCTCTCTGGTTCAAAAGCCAGTAAGTCCCATCTCCCCATCTCTTCTTCTTCTTTAAAAATTTACAATTCCAAAACCTGACGGAAGCGAAGTTAATCCGACTTTCGATTCGGTTTTCCTTTAAAACTATACTTTTCTTAATCAAGAAAATACCATACTTTCACATTGTTTAAAAAACATCAATAAACCTATTAAAACAAGTTTCACCTCAAAAGAATTATTTTTGTGTCTTTTATCGCACTTTTACAGAAAAATACCATATTCTTTAGTTTCGACATAAATCATCATAATTCCTTGCTATACCTTTAGATAGTTCACGAGGTAATGACCTACGTCATTACAACACACATCTCTATCATAGCACGATGAAGTTTGGGACAATAGAATACGGGAAAATACGACTTTATAAATAAATACCCTAGACTTACAAAACCGTTTTCTATAAAAAGATGTATTAAACATTTCCATGCAATTGCGCCTCTACAACCCATTTTGGGGACCCCGTTCGGGATGGTGCGGATTAATCGCACATACTCGGGCCTAGTAGAGCGAGATGCAGACCTCCGAGGGAGCATTCGATCTCGATGGAATTTGTATACATTTTTCTTTAGGAAATGAGATTTCTACAAGAAATTAAATAAATTATTTTCATTAAATATATAAATATATATATCTATTACCAAAATATCTATTTTAATTATATAACTATTCCAAGTTTTCTAAATCAAAGGAATCACTATTACATGAAAATACCATCCAAATATAACATAAGTACATTATTTCAAGAAAATAACATATACTATGAAATTAGGTTCTTCTCACTAGAAATTTTACATCTATAAAATATATATCTATGAAAACTTTAAAAACGATAATTAAATGCTTGAGGAGTATTTTGAAATTATGCCAAAACTATTTTACATAAAACCCCCTCAAGTTATACTAAATTACAATAAGGACCCTAGTAAACATAGGTTTAAGCGGAACCGGTCTCTTGAGCCTCAGGAAGCCGGAGATATGGGTGCTTGCCTATTTAAGGTAGACAATCTAACAAACGGTGTTATCAATACGGTAATTGTCTTGGAAAAAGACACAAATCCTACCGTCCATATGCAGCAGTTACCGATAATATCAAAATAATTCAGGACTTCAATTTCTTTTAAAAGTGTCTGATTCAGACTGAGTCTCAATCTAATCAATCTGACTTGAATGTGATTCAAGTACAAACTACAATACAACATGAATCCATGAATCCGTCTATTCAATTTATATTAATCTATCTTGACTGTACCGAACCATGGATATACTCCATCTACATGTACATCCATTATATCCATTCCATTTACTGATATCATGGTTCCGACAAGTCATCCATATACAATTTACAATACTAGACAATACAATACAATCAATACAATCAATACAATAAAGATATCGTGGGGTTTATAAGGGGTAGATTAGTACGGAAGGTGTTAAAAGTGGCACGAGACTGTAACCATAATACACCTAACCTGAATCTCCATTGCCGTTGTACCGTGGCTGAACGGTTCCTTGTGCTCCGTATACCTTAGTCTCCGGAATAGTGGGACTCCTCTCGTATACACTGGCATTTTCTGTACCAAGCTACAAACAACAGCGTTAACAATATAATACAACTTTAAAAGTTACATTCTCTTTCTGTCTATTCAGTCTATACTTATTCTTTGGGACTTACCGAGCGAAAGACCTACTCATCGATCATATGAAGCTCCACGTCCGTAAGCTCTCGACGATGCGCCGCAACAAATGCAACTCTTCGCTGCTCAATCTCGCTACTCATCCGTTGCTGCAGGAAATTATAATATGAACCAAGGTTCAAGAATTCGTTTCGATTTCGGTCTCTTATATATTAACGAGTTAAATTTATGGTTCTATATTCGTTTTGGTTTCGGTCTCTTAGATTTGCGGTTTTCTAATAATGAAAGGTTACATTGACTACAATTACAGTTAAAATTGTATAACAAAATGGTGTATGAGCATACTTACATAATTCCCAGTTGCCTCCTGTGAGCTGGGGCAGCTGGAGTCACGCGCAAACCCCATATGAAAAAGCTCAACGCGACTGGGCATTTCTCCCGTCTGTCTCACCTGCGATTTAGATTAATGAATTTTATTTATATCAAGTTTAGAAATTAAAGCTGACAAATTAAGAAAACATAGTGTTCTTACATTAGCAACTGTATACTGGAAGGGGTTCATCCCTCCGTCCAACCATCGATCACGGTTGTGCCTCTACGTCGCTGATCCCCTCTCGCTCCTCGCCTGTCATTTAGATATGTTGTCCGGTGTCATACTAATATTGAATTAATATCTAACACTATTAAAGTTTTTGGCAATATATGGACTAAAAACTCGGACGACTGGAAGTGATCGATCATAGCGGCCCAATACTCGTCAGTCCAGTGCGTGGGCTTCACCGCCCATTTCTCCTCATCGGCGGCGGTATTTCTCCATTTTTTGCATATGGAGTGTTTTTTATCGCACCAACTCCCCGACAAGTATATGAATAATCGGCCTCGAATCACGTGTAGAGGGACAAGGGAGCCGTCTATCCACCATACAATAGAGAAAAGCGGCTACAATGAATTGGAGCCAAACATATATATGCCAAAATAATAAACGTACGAATGCTTAATTACATAAGCTTGCCAAGATCTCATCTAACGCCACTTTCTTCTTGTCCTCTAAAGCCCTCTACGTCCAGTCCACTGTAACGTAATTGACTTCATCCTTCACCAAATGCGGCATGCACTTCTCATTATTACAGATCGAGACACAAAATCTCTTCAGTTCTTTCGCCCCGGGTTCAACGAAATCCCTGTTTGCTGAAAAGTGCACATCGATCTTCGGGTTGTCTCGAGGACTAGCCCATACATCATGCACCTACGCCTGTGTGGGGCCCCTCCTACTACAGCTACGACCACGACCACGGCCCATGGAACTAGAGGAACTGGCTCCGGGGTCCCCCTCAGTACGTCCTCGGCCACGGCCCGCAGACTGGATGAACTGACTGCCATGTCCCCCCCACAATAACAATTTCAAGAAACATGTAAGCAAAATTACATAGATGTAGATGAAATGAACAGTTAAACAAATTATATAGATGTAGATGAAATAAACAATTAAGCAAATAACATAGCTGTAGATGAAAGAAAAATGCGATAAACTAATCTTTTAAATTGTATACATGATTATGAATATAACAGAAAGTTAATTAAAATTTAATGTGAATCATCATCTTCGGTAACGATACTCTTACTCGCTGAATTTTGCTCGGAGTCATCGATGAATTGGTTTGATACATACATTGTTCGTTTTCGTCTACGGGCAGTTGATCTTGATGATCTGTATTCTACAACAATCTCCGGATCGATGTTAGCACTTGAAAAACTAACGTCGTCGATATCCAAGGTCAGGTCTTATAATGGTATGACTGGCATGCTTGGGCAGCTAATTTCAAGATTTTCATCAACAGGATTTCCCATGTTAAAATAGTCTCGCGGATTTGTTCTGATAGCGACATGCCAGACAACATCCCTAGGGTCTTCTACATAAAAACACTAACATGCTTAACTCGCTAATATGTAAGGCTCATTTATGAACACAGGTCTTGAAGAATTTGTTGGCTACAGTGCCCTCAAGTCAATTATTGGATCACAGCACGTGATTGCAATGATTGAGGGAGGACCTATACCGGTGGGACAGTCTTACTCGAGATGATAGTATGCTATATGGTTTGTCTTTATCATCATGTACATGCTTCAAGCGACATTACAGATCACTATTACATGTTGATAGAGCCTATATAATTCTTGCTTGACTACCAGCAGTATGATGGCGATCATATACGTGAGAGTTGGGTAGTCTATAAGCACATCCTTAAAGTGTCCCTAGTCGTGGGAGTTTCGAGACTGGGCATCGATACTCCATGAGTAGGCTAGTGTATACGGATCGAGACCCCGATGAGGGGCGGTGGCTGGTCTCACAAGCCATTGGTGTCAGTTGGTTCACCTAAGATTGTATACATGTGCTTATTCGGTTATGAGTATACCGGACGGACTCGCAGGGGCACTGCTGATTGGTACTATACCTACCGTCAGGAGCAGTTTCCAGGTGACATGAGTACAGCTTAGTCTGTTGACTTGACGCTGCTGCATTGTCTCAAGTGTGTTCCCACTGTTCTTTGATTGCTACCCTACCACGGCTCAAAGGAGTCGTGCAAACATGTAGTAGTTGGGTGCAGTCCCGAAGCACTTGGAGGCAGTGGCGGTTAGACATGATTCGTCTCTCCTGGTATTGGAGGTTGATATCACGCTGTGTCTGGAAAGCCATTACATAAAGTCCTTGGCCAAGGCAAGTGAGATTTACTGGTAGGTATTCTAGTAGTTTCTCAAGGTGTTCTGGGCTACACTCCGACACGACTTATACCGCTATTGGGGGTCTGACGTTTACCATCCCCCTAGGCCCGATATGCGATACTCATAGACGAACAGACCGGACTGTACGGAGATTATCACGGATATGCTCAGTAGGATTTCAAGATGAGTTCGCTCGTTAGCATCCCTTTCGCTTAATACATGGGCAGCCATTACGTACAGGTAGTGCCACTGACGTAATTATGGTTAAACCCACTGACAATGTATTGACGAGTCTTTAGAGTCCCCACAGAAAGTTTCCCAAGTTCGGGCGAAAAGTTGTAGAGGCCGTATGGTTTTATGGCAGGGTTCGATCATATACGTGCACTCGTGCACGGATCATGATCGGACGGATCATACTAATGGGCTTTGGTTTAAGCCGGATCCTAGTATTAGATGGTTGGATTACTTTCGTCTCGTAGTATTCGTATTCAGTTGGAATACGGATGCGGGTATGTATATACGGATGAAGGGTATTCTTGTAATTCGTTACAAGATAACTTTAGTTGATGCCATTTCTTTTTGGATTAAACTTTTGGTTTAAAGTTTAATTAGGTGGAAATTGTGATCATAAGTTTTAACCTAGGGCATTGATTATGGCATGTGCTATTTTGGTGACTCATGGTGTGATTTTTTGTGCCATGTCCATTTCTTTATTGATTTAGGGTGTGGGATATTATGTGGAGGAGAGAGAGGGCAGCCATATATGGTTGTGTTTTGGTCTTGAGTTATTCAAGTGGCCTCTCACAAAATATCTCACACAAAATAGCATTGCCATTTTCTTCACTAGTTTTTACTTGTGCTCACAACTCTTCACTCATGGCTTCTTCTTCAACCTCCACTCTATCCCTCTCATGTGTTGAGAATTCTAGAGTGTATTGAGACAAAGTAATCACACACTATCTCTACTTCACCTTAGACATGTCGGCTAGCAAACTTCATGTCCGAGTTGCTTCGGTTTGAAGCGGGAGCCCATATAAAGATTTCTCGATGTGGTGCCACTTCGACGAGCGATATTGGAGAGCGAACTTCGTTGGGGTAGCTACGACAAGCATGGGACGGAGATTGAAGACTGAAGAACACGGATCGATCGGTATAATCTATGAACTTTTTACAGTAGTTGCTAGTTAACGGTTATGATCTGGGCAATCGGGTTGCATTAGCGCCAAGTTTGAAAAGTTTTTGTTCCGCGTTTAGCCTCGGATTGACGGCCGGGGCGCTGCCGTAACCTAACATGGTATCAGAGCCAACCCATTAACCCTTGGCTAGCTTGTTTAGACAATGTTAAACTATTGAAACCGAAACAAACCCGATACACTGCACTGCGGATTTCAGTTTCTGTCGATTTAAAAAGTGTCTTCAAAATTTTTTTAAACACCTGCAGAAGACTACTGACCCTACCACTAGAACACATACCAAATACGAAGAAATTCCACCCTAAAAAAACCGAGCACAATGCTCCAAAATCCGGCCTGGCCGGCCACTTTGAAGAGTTTGGGTTTCGTATTTGGGCTGTGGTCTTGTCTCTGGAATCTTGGTTCAGTGGGATTGTTTGTTTAGCCCAGTTTTGATATGGAGTTATCTACTTGTTTGGGGGCTATTCCGGGTTATTTCGAACTCGATATTTTCTAACATTTGTTTCCCCCAATCAGAGCAAAGCTCTGTTCAAATTTCAAATTTTGAAATGAAGCGACGCTTCATAGCAGCGCCAAGTGCGCTGCGCCCTAAGTAGCGCACCACGTGCAAAGCACGTGTGCGCTAGCGCTCAAAGCGCTGCACTCTAAGCCGTGCACCACGTGAAAAGAACGTGTGCGCTAGCGCTCAGAGCGCTGCACTCTCAGCAGCGCACCACCTGCAAAGCACGAGTGCGCTAGCGCTAGAACTAAATGTTCTCCACCGATGGATCAAAGATCTAACGAACATGATTAAAAATCTTCAATTAAACAGAATAAAATTCTGTTAAGGAGAGATTCCTCAAAATCTTTCCAAACAAAAAGATTGTGCTCTGTAAATCAGAGCACCGTTGGATCAATGATCCAAAGGTGATTAAAAATCACCAAAATTACAGAATAAATTCTGTATGGGGAAAGATTTCCCAATCTTGTTAAAAACAAGAAAATTGCCTTCTGTAAATCAGAAGCCCTTGGATCAAAGATCCAACGGTGGGGAAATCCCCAAATCAATCGGAGAAAATATCTTCTTAACCGATTGAACAAATCAGCTCGCCCTATATAAAGGCCCCAAGACTTCAAGTCTCAAAAAAAAGAATATATAGAGAAAAATAGAGGAACCCCCCTATACACTTTGAGAAATCTTAGAAAGAAGAGCAAGCTCTCAGAAGAAGAAGATTTTCTTCAAGGTAAAAAAGAACAGAAAGACGAAATCGTCTCATATAAAAAGAAGAATTCACTTCTTTCTTTAAGATCATAGATCTATAAGACCAAGGTCTTTCACAACAGAGATCAAAGTATCTCATCATAAAATAAGAAGAAAAACTTAATTCTTCTCACAGATCATAGATCTATAAGACTAAGGTCTTTTACAAAAGGAGATCATGAACATCTCATTATAAAAAAAGGGGGGAGAATAATTCAATTCTCTTAGGATCATAGATCCATAAAGGCAAAACCTTTCACCAAAATAAGAGAATGAAATATCTCCTATAAAATAAGAATTTTGTTCTTAGAACCTTGAGACAAAGTCTCTTATAAATGTGAATTTATTTCTCAGATCATAAAACTGATCAAATAGCGCTTTGCGCTCTGGGACTGGCGCTCAGCGCCAAGCGCACCACGTGTTCCTCACGTGTGCGCCACTGAACAAATAGCGCTTTGCGCTTATAAACTAGCGCTTTGCGCTCTTGGACTGGCGCTCAGCGCCAAGCGCACCACATGCTCCTCACGTGTGCGCTACTGAACAAATAGCGCTTTGCGCTCATAAACTGGCGCAATGCGTCCATTATCTGGCGCCAAGCGCACCACGTGCTCGTCACGTGTGCGCTATCCAGCAGAAGCGCTCTGCGCTTTTTGACTGGCGCAAAGTGCCAAGCGCGCCACGTGCTTCTCACGTGTGCGCTAAAAGAACATAAACTATTCTAAAAATAAAGCCCAGAGTTATGATGAATGCTCAGCATTCAATAAAAGACAAAAATATTGTCAGAACTCAAATCAATGCCCAGCATTGTCAAATGTTTAACATTTAACTGAGTGGGCCGAGCCCAAGTTGGCCATAAACCCCTCATCCAGATTAATTGAGCCCATATGCTCATAAATCACAGATCTTAGTCCCAAATTAGACTACAGATCCCAACCAATATTGGTTCAAGGGTACATCTCTGTACTCCTCTGATATATGTCATTGTAATCCTTGAACGTCTTCAGAGAGGTGACGGGTCCCGACAACTAAACATTCCTTGGACTGTGGGGTCCTTAAACCCATGAACTATGTTATCCTTAACCTCGGACTGTGGGGTCCCTAAACCCATGGCTATGATGTCCTTAACCTCGGACTGTGGGGTCCTTAAATCCATGGACTATGATGTCTTTAACCTCGAACTGTGGGGTCCTTAAACCCATGGACTATGATATCCTTAACCTCGGACCGTGGGGTCCTTAAACCCATGGACTATGATGTCCTTAACCTCGGACTGTGGGGTCCTTAAACCCATGGACTATGATGTCCTTAACCATGGACCGTAATGTCCTTAAACTAATAGACCGCAATGTCCCTAAACTAAACAATAGAGCCCAAATGCTCTCTTGTCAGATCTAAACGATCCCGTTAAGTTGATCTTAGTCTAAAATTAGACTAACGTATCCTTAACAAACGTTTAAGTTGATCTTAGTCTCAAATGAGACTAACGTATCCTTAAACTCAACCCCAAACCTAAATCTAAGAAAATACGGATTTGGACTAATCCACGCCCTACGGGCGACAACATAAATTAGTCTCCATATACAATCCACGGGCAATCAAAAACAAAACAAACACGCATGACACGAAGTGACCATCTGGAGAAGGAGAAAGTGGTTATCGCGATGCGGTAGCGTAATTAACTGCAGGGGCTTGCGCTTGCAGGGAAGAGCGTCCCCACAATCAAAAACCCCTCAACGAGGGGGAATCTGACGAAGTCTGCTACATCGGCCGCATCCGTTTAAACCTTCGATACATGGTGTCATAAATCAACTTGGCATCTTCGGAGAGGTGGACAGATAGCACCATATAGCATCTGCTCTCGAAGTTCAGGCCCAGACGTCCCAACGTCCCGATCGCGTCCTTTCGGCGGGGAACAGATTCTGGCACACCCGGTGGAACTTTTTCCTCTTTCCACTCCACAATTCGTGTGTCGTGTTCGCGAACGAATCGCGGTTTAATATGGTTGCCTTTGGGTTCGAGGTACTAAGATTTGGTTTTGCTCCCGTGCAGAAAAAAGAACATCAATGGCCTCTAACTGCTCCAACTGCAACTGCAACTCATGTTCCGCCTCATCTGGAGGAGTAACCTACGAGCCCCAAGCGGCCTTCCTTTTCACAATGCCGGTGGAACAAGTGACCTAAGCCACCACTGGGCTATTCTTCGAGACCATGATCACACCAACGACCTTTAGCACTCCTATACCGTCATAGGAAGCTGCGAAGAAGTCGGTCTTTGATCGGCTTGCAACCACCACGGCCCCTCTCAGCGGGTCGTCCAACTCCAATGCCTCAGTCTTCGACAAGCTGGGTCAAAGCTCAAGTGGGCCCGCAAAGAGGCTCGCAATACCAGAAAAGGACACTCCAACTCCTGCTACAGTGGAGGTCGTCCAAGCTGCTTTCCCTACTCGAAGGTCGGCTTTTGACAGGTTGACCATTCCCCCTCAGCGAGCATCTGTCTTTGACAGGCTGGCACCAACAACAGACTCTCATCAGAACAGGGGGCATGGAAAAGTTGATACAACAGCGAAGGAGATCCCGGCCGCACGACATGCTCGACGTCGCCACTGGCGCCGAGTGAGGAAAGCTGGGGGCAATTCCCCTTCTGGACTAACTCCGCCAGCTCCAATGGTGGAAGTTGATACTGCTGTTCCAACTGGGAACAGCTTTGAACTACTTAACAGGGTGCGCAGAAATTCACCAACTGCTGTGCAGAAAAGATCTCCTCCACCAATGGGGAACGCTACAAAGGCGAAGCTAGAGCAGCCCCTCAGCGGCCGTCCTCTAAAATTTATAAAGTTTGGCGACAGGTCCAGGACTCCGTGGTAGATCAAGACCATCCCCGCCGACAGAAAAAGATGAAGGTTCGGCAAGAAGAGGACCACCCTGTCAAGCCACAGAAGGCGACAACTACTTGGGTGCCCACTGCAACGGCCCCATCAACTTCGACCGCTCACAAGAGGAGAAGGCTGGAGAAAATCCCGGTGTCTACGACGAATCACAAGAACACTGAATCTAAACGCCCCAAGCTTGAGGGCATGGTGGTACATACTGTCTATATGGCATCCGGGAAAGAGAATAGCCGTATCTCTATGGGCCATTGACCACTCACCAGATCTGTAACAAAGGCCTAAGAGCAACAACAAAAGCTCCAGGAAATGTTGACGCAAATGGCCGCACTCACAGGGCCAAAAGAAAGCCCGGAAACGTCGTCGGAGCAACGTCAAGAACAAGAAACCGATGCTGAGTTCCTCCGCAGAATCCTCGAAAAGAAGGACAAAGAGGCAGCGGAACAAGCTGCCAACATAAAACGAATGGCGTTCTTATTTCAAGACATGGTCGGGATGATATTACAGCCGAATTCTCCAGCTGAAGATCCTCCGATTATCCTCGAAGATGACAGAGCGGAGACGTCAAACCCTCTCCGGCTTGTTCAGCAGTCAAAGAGGAGACCATCTCAAAAGCCGCCCTGGATGATTACATCGCTCAGCAGATATGAGTTCATCAGGCAAATGAAGCGGCTGGGCAAATTGTTAAGACTGGACGACCCTATCCGGGTTGGTACGACCAAATAAAATACCCGCCGAGATACACGATCCCCAAATTCCACGTATATAAGGGGACGGAAAATTCACACCAGCACATTGCTCAATTTAAGGCTCTGTGCGGCAACACCGGAGGTGACGATAAGCTACTGCTTCGCCAATTCGTTGGTAGCTTGTCAGAGACAGCATTTGAGTGGTATTCCGAGCTCCCGAATGACTCCGTTAAGACGTTCACAAAAATGGAGTTACTCTTTACACAAAGGTTCGCAAGCGCTAGCGAACGTACCCCAATCACGGCGCTGATCAATGCCAGGGTGAAGCCGGGAGAAACTTGGGTTCAGTACGCGATATGGTGGCGGAATCTATGGTCGAAGTGCGAACAACGCATCGAAGAGGCTCCTGCGGTAGGCATGTTCGTGGGTACTCTCGACCCTCAGGCGACCATTTCCCAATTCATGATGTTCTTCAAGCCAACTACTTTCCAGGCCTTGATTGATAAGTTAGCCCAAATGGATCATAGGCCATCTTCTTCAAAATTGGAATCTCGAAACGAAAAAGGGAAAGGGAAAGCGACCTTCGTTGCCAATGCTCAACAGCAGCCCAGTGGCCCAAAATTAACTGATCGCCAAGACGAGAGACGACGATTCTTTAATGAGAAAATGAAGCGCCCTTATTCGTTTTCCCGGGACAAAATGAGGGTTTGACGTCTCCGCTGGCGGTGCACAACAGGCTCATCAACTTGCCGGATCCAAAATGCCCATTGCAACCCGATGAGGCTAATAATCCCAATTATTGCCTCTATCACCAAGCGATAGGCCATCCAATCGAAGATTGCTTCGTCTTCAAAGGGTGGATTGAGAACCAATACCAACAGGGCAAATTCGCACTGTCCGAGAATTGGAAAGTAAACCCGTCCCAGCAGCACGCTCTCAAAAAGATGGACACACCGGGGGCATCATGCTCTTTTATAGAAGCTCCATGGGAGATCGCTCTTTCAGCCAAGACGAAAAGAATGCTGAAGGATCTCTAAACATGCCCGGCGATCAAATGGAAAAGTCCGCTGGAACCCAAAGTCATCAAGGGAATGCTGAAGCCGCGCCCAACTCCAAAAATTGGTGGTGATGGTCAAAGCGCCCACACCCAGCCGTCAAAGTCTTCGAAAAAGAAGAAAAAGACCCAAAAGCCCGTGAAGCCTGATGACAAGCGTACGGACCTGCAAAAACATATTGATGCACCGGAGGAATATAACCAGAAAGCGCGGACCCCAGTCACACTCGAAGAATTTCTCAGCCACGTCCTTGAGGATGGAAATGATGACAATGGAGAAGACTCGGCGGATGAATCTGAGGATTATGTGGCAAGCTGCCATATAATCTCTCACTCGTCGATAGACAGTGAAGAAGCCCTGACGCAGAGAAATTAGGGGCAGATCCTGAGCCGGAACTTCTAGGACCATCAGACGAAATGATTGACGCATTCCTGAACGAAGCTCTTCTGAAAAGTAAAGCTGATCGAGAGCGCGAAATGGCCATATTTGAAAAGGCCAGACGTCGGCGACTGGACGAAAGGGTTAAAACACTCCCATCAGATCAAAGCTCGCGTATATCCGGCGATTTATAGCTAATCTTTCTGGAAAATGCCGGCCCTACAGTCACCTGATGAAGACGGGAACCCCTTTCGTCTGGGATCGCAAATTCCAAAGTGCACTGGACGAAATCAAGCAATACCTTCAGAATCCTCCAGTGCTAACCGCTCCGGTGAAGGGAAAGCCTCTCATTTTGTATACAACCGCCCTCGAGGGTTCTCTAGGCGCATTATGGGTACAAGAAAATGACCAAGGAAAGGAGAGAGCCCTCTACTACTTGAGCCGAGTTCTCCTGGGGGCAGAAAACAATTACTCCCCCATCGAAAAACACTGCATGGCGTTGATCTTCGCGATAATGAAGCTCATACACTATGCTTTGGCGCATGAGGTCCACCTCATATCAAAAGTGGATCCTCTCAAATATTTGATGTCAAGAGCCATATTAACGGGACGACTCGCCAAATAGGCCCTGCTCTTGATGGAGTTCTCGATAACTTATCGTCCTCTCAAGGCAGTGAAAGGCCAGGCCATCGCCGACTTTCTTGCTGAGCATCCGATACCCGCCGATTCTCCCTTGAATTGCGAATTGCCAGATGAGCACGCGTTTGACACGATCGACATGGAGAAAGGAGGGAGTGATACCCGGTGGGAACTCTACTTCGACGGAGCATCTTCTATGAAGAAGCGAAAGCACAACCCCCCCTATAATCAAATCTGGGGTGGGCCTCATCTTCGTGACTCCACAAGGAGGGATAATGCGCTTTGCCATTTCCCTAACAAAGCCAAGGACAAACAATGAAGCCAAGTATGAAGCTTTGATAACAGGTCTTGAGATCGCTGTCGACATAGGAATTGAAAACCTCCTCATATACGGAGACTCCCAATTAGTCGTTAGCCAAGTGAACGGCGACAATCAGATGTGCAAACCGGAATTGGTAAAGTATGGCGGGAGAGTGCAACAATTGCTGACTCAAATCCCTGCCTACGCCCTGGAAAGCATACCGCGCGCGGAAAACAGCATAGCGGATGCATTAGCCAAACTCGCTAAAGAATTGGCCGACGAGAATCTCGATGACGTGAGGATCGTTGTGCAAAGCCGTCGGGTTCTTGCACCGGCAGAAATATCTCCGGAGTCGTCCGAAGAAAAGGGAGCAACCGAGAAAACGACCCTACAAATAAAAGACCAGGAAAAGATTAAGGATTGGAGAGAAGTCTTTATAGATTACTTCAAATCCCGTCGAACACCTGAAGATGCATCCTCAAGACATCAGCTCATGAAACGAGCTCTATCCTTCGCCTTTGTCAATGATACTCTGTATAAAAGATCGTTTGACTTCCAGTGGCTAAGATGCCTGGGACCTGAAGAGGCAAAGAGAGTCGTCCAAGAAACTCACGACGGACTCCACGGTTCTCACCAAGCCGGGCCGAAGATGAAGCTGAAGATCAAAAGGATGGGCTATTATTGGCCCACAATGATCCAAGACTACCTCGAATACGCGAAGCAGTGCCACTCATGCCAGATTCACGG
Organism: Agapanthus africanus; assembly: GCA_030015575.1. Lineage (NCBI taxonomy): Eukaryota > Viridiplantae > Streptophyta > Magnoliopsida > Asparagales > Amaryllidaceae > Agapanthus > Agapanthus africanus. The sequence continues at coordinate 322,291,601 of JASDDO010000004.1, read as the reverse complement.
GGACTTTATCCACCAGCATCCAAATCCGCTACATCTAATGGTGGCTAGCTGTCCATTCGAAATGTGGGGAACCGACATAATCGGGCCCATTGAACCAGCATCGTCCAGAGGACATCGATTCATACTGGCGGCAACTGATTACTTCTCCAAATAGGCAGAAGCAGTACCACTAAGAGAAGTGAAGACGGAGAACATTCTCCATTTCTTCAAGACACACGTCATCTATCGGTTCGGCACTCCGCGACGAATTATCTCTGATAACGGGCCAGCCTATAGAAGTCACAAAATCAACCGCTTTGCGCAGCAACATAATATAGACTGGAGATACTCTTCGGTCTATAATCCCCGAGCTAACGGTCTAGCTGAGGTTTTCAACAAGACCTTGATGAAGATCGTGAAAAAGACGGTGTCCAAAAATAAGAAGGACTGGCACGAGAGACTGCATGAAGCTCTCTGGTCGTATCGAACTACGTTCAAAACGGCCACAAACACAACGCCGTATGCATTGGTATTCGGCACAGAAGCGGTACTCCCCCTCGATATAGAGTCACCCTCTCTACGAGTGGCGGTTCACTGTGAGCTAACAGACGAAGAAAATGCTCATCTTCGGCTTGAGGAGCTCGACGCCCTTGACGAAACCCGGCTCACGACGCAGCAAAACTTGGAAGCTTATAAAGCAAAAATGACACACTCATACGAGAGATTGACTAGGCTGAGAACATTCCGCCAAGGCGAACTCGTGCTAGTGGTCAAAAGACCTATGATCCCCAATCGTGCCAAACGGGGGAAATTCGAGCTGAACTATGAAGACCCGTACATCATAGACAAAGTTTACCAGGGTGGAGCCTGTCTATTCATGGACATGCATGGTGAAAGACCTTTCAGGCCAATAAACGGTCGCTTCCTGAAAAAATACTACGCCTGACGAGTCACGGCCTAGGTTAACGATAGATGACGACGCCTATGTTCGCTCGCTATCTTCCTAAGCCCAAACTCTATAAGCAGTAGCCGGCAAATGGACCGAAACGTCCTTAAACTAACAACGGACCGAAATGTTCTAAAACTAACGACGGACCGAAACGTCCTTAAACTAACAATGGACCGAAATGTCCTAAAACTAATGACGGACCGAAACGTCCTTAAACTAACAATGTACCACTATGTCCTAAAACTGGCTACGGACCGGAACGTCCCTAAACTAACGATGGACCACTAGGTCCTAAAACTGGATGTTGACCGAGACGTCTATAAACTACTACGGACCGCAGCATCCCAAGGCTGACAAAAAAAAACGGTATGTCCATAAGCGAGATGTGCACAGATGAAAACCCGAAAGGGCTCCGTGAGTAAAAACAGCAGGACTACCGGCGAGTTTTGTGAAAACTCGAAAGGGCGGAATCTCGTTAAAAGACACTTGCAAGGTCCTCTCGACCCTGTAAGGAGAAACCACCTGCATGAGATCCTACGACTCACAAAGGAGAAACACACTTAGGGATCCCCATGATTCCTAAGGAGAAATTACACTTGCGAGATCCTCATGACTCGTAAGGAGAACCCTCTTATGAGACCCTCATGACTCATAAGATTCAAACGCCTTAAGCTACAGGGATCTGAACCTGTTCTTAAGCCATCACAATCTCCAATACTGCCCTACAAGCGTCTAAATATCGACCCTTTTATACAATCCACGGGCATGAATAAACATTTCCCTAACAAAGTCCCACCAGAGACTGGGAATATGCTCACACGGTGAACAACCCTTATAAGTCCTCTTGACTTATAAGGTGAAAACATTCTTGTAAGATCCTTACGACTTATAAGAGACCATACACTTAAGACTCCTCACGATTCTTAAGGAGAAAATGCACCTACGAGATCCTTACGACTCGTAGGGAGAAATACCTTTATGAGACCCTTACGGCTCATGAAGTCAAAAGTCTTAGTCGACAGGATCTTAACCCTGTTTGCTAAGCCACCTTTGTTCGACATCGACAGAGGCAAATGATGATTCGATCTTGGCAATATCCCAGTTGTAGCGATGCTGATGCCTAAATCAGTATCAAATCTTAAACTCGCAGCGAAAAGTCAGCGAGCCACAAATGCATATGAAATAGCCGAAATGATGGGCAACTTGCAACAAAATCAGCAAGTAAAATATATGCATACAAAATAGCCGAAATGGTTGGGCAACTTGCAATAAAAAGCAGCAAGTAAATAAAACAAATAGCCGAAATGATTGGGAACCGCGAAAAATAGCCGAAATGATTGGGCAATCGCGACTTTCGCGATATAAAACCTGAAATGATAGAGCATCGCGGAAGGAAAAAATATATAAAATGAAACTTTTTGCCCTATAGGTGAGATCACGTCGATCCCTGTATACAATCCAGTGGTACAAAGAAAAAGGGAACCATACCTTCCCACCAGGCTCCATCAGAAAGAGAGCCAAATCTCGACGGTTCACAGACAGCCTAGAGATCACCAACAGCATTCCTCCTCATTACAGCAGGATTCGGACGGGACAATCAACCTTGGAGCCATGGCAAAGTCCCTGTTCCAAATCTCGATGGTTCACAGACAGCCTAGAGATCACTAACAGCGTTCCTCCTCATTCCAGCAGGATTCAGACGCGACAATCAACCTTGGAGCCATGGAAAAGTCCCTGTTCCAAACCTTGACGGTTCACAGACAACCGAGAGAGCACCTCCTGGTCCCGTAGAATACGGCTAAAGTCAATCCTGACCTCGTGGGAAACGCCCAGAGCACCTCCTGGTCCCGTAGAACATGGCTAATGTCAATCCTGACCCTGTGGGAAATGCCCAGAGCACCTCCTGGTCCCGCAGAACACGGCTAATGTCAATCCTGACCCCGTGGGAAATTCCCAGAGCATCTCCTGGTCCCGTAGAATACAGCTAAAGTCAATCCTGACCCGTGGGAAACGCCCAGAGCACCTCCTGGTCCCGTAGAACACGACTAATGTCAATCCTGACCCGTGGGAAACGCCCAGAGCAAATCCTGGTCCCGTAGAACACGGCTAATGTCAATCCTGACCCCGTGGGAAATGCCCAGAGCAAATCCTGGTCCCATAGAACACGGCTAAAGTCAATCCTGACCCCGTGGGAAACGCCCAGAGCACCTCCTGGTCCCGTAGAACACGGCTAAAGACAATCCTGATCCCGTGGGAAATGCCCAGAGCACCTCCTGGTCCCGTAGAACATGACTAAAGTCAATCCTGACCCTGTGGGAAATGCCCAGAGCAAATCCTAGTCCCGTAGAACACGGCTAAAGTCAATCCTGACCCCGTGGGAAACTGCCAGAGCAACCCCTGACACCATGAAATGCGGATAAAGTCAACCCCCGACACAGTAAAATGCGGATATTGTCAACCCCTGACACCGTGAAATGCGGATAAAGTCAACCCCTACTGGTCCTGTAGAACACGGCCAAAGTCAATCCTGACTCCGTGGGAAACAGCCAGAGTAAATCCTCGAACTCTCCGTCAAAGCAATGCTTTGACTCGAGAGCAGGTCAATTCATCAATCACTTACGAGTCCTCTCAACTTGTAAGGAGAAAATTCTCTTGTGAGATCCTTACGACTCTCAAGGGAGAACGGATTTAGGAATCCTCATGATTCCTAAGGAGAAAATACACCTACGGGATCCTTTCGACCTATAGGGAGGAAATTCTTTATGAGACCCTCACGACTTATAAAGTTGAAAAGTCTTAGGTGGCAGATCCTAACCCTGTCTCCCTAGCCATCATTGCCTCGCAGAGTGGTCAAGGTAAATTTTCTACAGGCCACACTCTCCGAAGTCAAACATCGACAAGAAAAGAAACAACCAGTTACAAGTCCTCTCGACTCGTAAGCAAGAAAAACTCTCTTGTGAGATCCTTACGACTCTCAAAGGAAAACACACTTAGGAATCCTCACGGTTCTTAAGGAAAAAATACACCTACCGGATCCTCTCGACCTGTAGGGAGAAAATTCTTTATGAGACCCCCATGGCTCATAAAATTGAAAATTCTTAGGCAGCAGACCTGAACCTGTTTCCTAAGCCATCATTACCCTGCAAAGAGTCTAAGATAGACCGTCACTTACTATCTACAGGCCACACTTGCTAAAATCACATGGCAACGACACAGCAAAGAGAAGAAAGCAACAGTAGAACAAAAAAATGTGTATCTTTTATTCATGAATTCAATGGAGTATAAGTTGAATCATATGAAAGAATAAAAAAAATTGGATACATGTTATTCAAAGATTACAAGTTTTCAATCTATACAAAACAACTACTGAGAAGGAAGCGTTTTCAATAAGTCAGTAAGTTGCTCGCGCACTCCTTTCAATTCCTTTTCATGATCAGCCGTTGCGGCCAGCTCCTCTTCGACTCGAGCCCTTTGCTGCAAGCACGATGAAACCTTCTCTTCGATTTCCCGTTGGGCAGCTTCGCGACTCTGCGTAACCCGCTCAATGGAGTCGAGCTTCCGCCTCAATGCTAGCCCGTCCGAAATGCATCGCTGCAAATTATCAAAGATGACTCTCAGTTGCGCGGTATTCGCTTCAACTTGGGCGTGCAGCCGAGAAGATTCACCCGAAGCCTCTTCGCGTTCCTTCCGCCTCAAGATCGCTTCTTGTTCAAAATGGCGGAGGAAGGACACGCTCTGCTCAACCCATGCAGCCCACTGGGAGTGCAAAGTCAACATCTCAGGAGCAGGACGCCTAAGCTCAAGCTCATGCAGGCAGGCCTCGATCTTCATGCAGTGGTTAACCCAAGACTTAACGACACCTTCTTTATGGAAGTTCACAAGCGTCGCCAACATTGGATTAATCTCGGCAGCAAAATCCGCAGCGAATGTAGGGGCATCCGCGTCAAGCTCCTCGATATATTCACTCAACATACGCAGACCGGTCACAGCGCCTTTTGAAGATGGACGTCTAGAAAAGGGCTCTGCCGGCATTATGATGCGAGACTCGAACGGAGCTGGAGTCGGTTTCACAGCTGCAAAACAAATCATAATCAGATGTCGGCTCAAGAAATAAATAAAAATATACGAACAAAAGAGTCTACTATACCGGCTGCAACAGGGGGCGGAGCTGGGAGTACCGGTGGCGCGACGATACCCTCGTCCCCTCCTTCAATTTTTAAGGCTACAAGTAGTGCAAAGAAGAATTAGCAATGACATAGCTGCCCATTAAAGAAAAAAAAGACGTTAGAAAAGATACTCACCGACACCAGCGGGCAGACTAATCTCCGACTGGAAGGAGAAGTGCGGGTTCAGCACTTGATACAGATGATCAAAGAGAACTCCCGCAAGATTACGATGATATATGATCAGTACACGAAAGATGCTATCCCCGATTTAAATTAATCGCAAACCCATACCTTCCAGCATTTGAGAAGATATAAGAGGGTACGAAGGGGAAACGACAGTCAGACGGCAACTGGTGGTGCTTCTTCAGGTGTCACAACCTCAGCGCTCGCCACACCTGCATTCGAAAGGAACAGAATGTCATCAGAAAGGATTTCAAAACGAAAAGAATACAACGACCCGAGACCTACCAGACAAGTCATCAGCCAGAACTGTGACTGGAGCATCACCAAGCATCACGACTTCTTTGATCTCAATCAGGGGGATGGTTTCACCGCCCGTAGCTTCGTCCCCTGATTCCATGAGAGTCATCGTGACACTCGCGATGCCAGGCGATGGCAGGGAACCGCAGGCGGAATAAGCAGAAATTGGAGCAATCCCGGACTCCTGGGAAAGAGTAGCCGCTTCGAGCTCAGTGGTTGCCGTCATCTCACCCGCCGCCTCCTCACCAGGACTTGACCCTGCAGGGAAAGATATATGAGAATCTAAAGATCAAATTCTGACAAAAGGACCCAGTATTACGTTACCTTGGGACTGCTTTTCAATTTCTTCCCGAGCCGCGCGTACCGCCTGTCTATGAGCGGTAGACAGGGCGGCCGGAGCACCATCTGAAGAAGCAGGGACAGGGGAAGCAGCGCTCGAGCCTGCACCTACGACCAAAGCGACGTTACGTTCTCTTGCTGCACGCCTCCTGTGCTTTCTTTCCGCCTGGGCCGTGAGAGCTGATCTTCTTAGAACCTCCGTCAAGGAGACGTCATCGTCCGCGCTAGGAGCTACCTCTGTAGCCGTTATGGCATTCGTCATCAGTTGCTTAAGCGAAGCCTCTTTTGGCAACACTGGGGAAGCTGGCACTTCGGTAGCCGGCCTTAGAAGCATCTCCGCACCACCCTGCGAAATCGGCACGACACTCGGGATAACTTGGGTCGAAGTAGTCCCTGCGATAAAGTGAAAAAAAGGGTTAGACTATCCATGAAGGAAAAGGGAATAAGGGCATAATGAGCCGAAATATACCAAGGCCCAACGAAGCGTGAAGCCTCTCTTCCTCCTCAAAAGTCTTGAGGGAAGCCGCGAGAGTCTGTTCAGTGGAAACGCCTGTTGAAAAAAGTGCCAGTCAAAACATGATAATAAAAATGTAATGCAACAACAAAAAGATACGACTGAAGATTACCTGACTCAGCGAGAGTGATCAGTCCTGCCTTGTGGCTATCTAGTCGCTCGGAAGCTGCGATGGCAGCCTCCAGATCAGTATTATCTGGCGCCATGAATAGACCCTCATTGGTCCCGTATTCGATTAAGCCTTCGCTATAAGGAGCATGGGGCTCCTAGCCGAGTACAACGTCTGCAGAAAGAATTGACTTCTTCTTCTTCTTCTTCTGCGAGCGAGTACCGGCCGCCGGTAACACGAGCTTGCGTTTAGCGGGAAACTTCGGATGGCGAGTCCCGATCTTCGCACCCAAGCCGGACTCAGGAGACGCCACAGCGACCACTTCAACGGGAGCGCGGGGTAGCGGCAGCTCAGGTATATCACGCGGTACCACAGCCGCAGCAGCTTCCCTCAAGGGAGGACGAACAATGGTACGTCGTTTCAAGGGAACGGTGGGGTTACCAGCCGGGGCGGTGCCCTTGCGATCAAGCAGCAATCGCTTTTCTTCCCTAATGATGGCGACCATCGAAATTTGATACCACGCCACATACACGTTTAGGGCCTTCGGAACACAGCTCGGTTCACTGATGAAGAAGTTGGACCCTGTGTTTAGGCGCATAAAATGATGCAACGCGCTTCGGATACCCTCTTCAGTAGTAGCCGGTTCTGTCAAGAAAGCCTCAAGCGGGACGCCCTGGTTATAGCTTAACTGCTGGGAGAAATGATGCGGGTTGTATCTCATGAACAACGCCGAATCATTCTTCCTAAACACGAGAAAGCCCGACCTAATGGAGTATAGATGAAGAATTTCCCGAGCTTTCAAGACAGAGGCCCCGTCTTTAAAAATGTCCTGCAATGGCAGCACCGTTTTCGCGGATTCCTAGCCGCCGGTCAAAATTTTATCGGTGAAGGACATGCCATCTCTAACCGTGCGCGGACAAAGGAGCAATCCCCTAGCTTCCTGCGGTGTCGGGTTTATAATGGATGCATCGACTAGCCGCATGATCCGAGGGAACTTACACTTATTATAGAAGCAAGGCCTTCTGTGGATACCGAAGATGCCAAGCACATGAAACTCGAGCCACGAGGTGAAATAATGCATCGAGAAGTTTGCAGGCTGCACCCCCGGTTTAGTAGTATCCGCTGCCAAGCTAAGGCCGTGATACAAATGGGCCAACCCAGCGATCCCGACGGCCACTTGCATCCCAGCAACCATTCGATGCGCTGGGTAGAAGACGGACGGCCTCATACGGCGAGGGTGCATCGAAAGTGCAAACCAGCTCAGCCATAACCCGAGAAACCCTAAATAGAACGTTTCTTCATCGATCCCAGGAGCAGCCAGTTCTGCAAAAGGGACGACCGGGGTGCCGGGGAGAAAGAAACTATTTTGATTCGCCTCTGCCGTTGGCAGGTTGCCCAAACCTAAGCCTAAAGGATCGTCAAGTTTGGCGAACTTCGCGGCTTCCTTCAACAATACTTCTGAGCGGAGAAAACGAGCGATAAAATCCATAAAATTAACCCTACGACCTTCGGATTCGAGAAAAGGTTCTCATAGATACCCATCACCTTTATCAAACTCGGGAATTGGTGTTGAATAGCGTTTTCCGGGGTAAGACCCATTACCACTGATTTGGTGGAAAAAATGTATTCATCCGAAGGAAGCAACTCCTCGTAATGTTCTCCCCTAACGGGTAAACCAGAGATCTCAGCAAATTCCTCCAAAGAAATGGAGACTTCTCAATCCAATAAGAGGAAGGTGTGGGTCGGAATGTTCCATTGCTCCAGAAATGCCTTGACCCACCATGTAGGAGGTGTGGAATACTGGAATAAAGAAGCATAGATCGCAGAGTACAATCCGAGCCTTAGCAGCTGTGACTTCTTCGCCGATAAGATGTATCGGGCCCACTGTAGATATCCGACTGGGTGACGGGGAGTTAATCTTATGTTGTATGGCTATCCCTAAGGGTGCGACTCACCCTGACATATGCGCCGCCCTAGAGTGTCCAAAGTCACCGGCGGATGCACGGGTATTGCGGCCATAGAAGGCCGAAGGAGACCCTCTGAAGTCCAATTCACCTCCTCCACAGTATAGTTTATCGGGGGTGCATCTGCATAAGGGATCACCGAAATAGGATCCGAAGGTGTCGCGCAAGAAAAACTCCGACGACCTTTGATGATTTGGTTGTACCATGTTCCCCACAAATGGAGATTCTTCCGCTCTGGGTCGTGATCTTTGATCAGTGCAAAGACTTCCCGTCCACGGGCGCTTCGGGGAATCCGCCTTCCAAACGGACGAACGGGAAGGAAGTGTCAAAAGATATAGTACCTGCGCGGAAAAGAACAAATTTTCAGCCGCCAATACTACAGTTTAAGTTCTATCACAAGGTACTTTAAATCCGTACCGCACTGCAATGCAGTGAAAAGGGACCAAAGGGGACCCACATAATCTAGATGACAGTTCATAATTAATAAAACAGTCTCATCATTTGATGAGACTGTCATTAAATGAGAAAATACTCAAAAGATTCTCGTTCAATGAGAACCCCCTCGGGCCAAGGAGTAAATCTCCCATTGAGAGCAGCGCTCTGTGACAGAGTGATATCTGTCAACTCTAATGATGATAGGAATAAAAATTCCTCAAGAGCCATGCTCTGTAAGAATGATGGAAAAACCTATCAAAAAACTTAAAGTAAAGTTTTTAATGAATTAAAATTCCATGATCCTCAAGATCCATGAACAGACTCTTAAAAGTTCTTTATGAAAGATTAATAAATCTATATGATTTGAAAAGAGCAAAGCTCTGTTAATGGATTAAGAAACCCCAAGAAAGATCTCTTTAGATCTATGATTTCAAGAGAGCAAAGCTCTGTTAATAAAACCCTAAAAGAGGGTTTTCTTTAGATCGAAGATCTATGAAGAGAAAAGCTCTGTTAATAGGTGAAACCCTAGATTATTAAATAATCCTTTAAAAGATTTAATCTTTACCTAAATTTTGACAGAGTTTTGTCTTTAAGAAAGTTCTTAAAACAGAGATTATGGTCTAAAAGAGAATTAATCCTCAGGAAAAAACAAGGAAGAAGATGAATAGAAATCATCTCAAGGGACAAGAGTCATATTTATAGGCACTGAGATGCCGTTTCAACTTCTAAGTTGATCCAAGGGCGCAGATGCTGCCACCGCTGCACTCATATGTTAGCCACGTGAGCGCAATGTTGGGGGGGCATTTGTTTCCCCTAATCAGAGTAAAGCTCTGTTCAAATTTCAAATTTTGAAATGAAGCGACGCTTCATAGCAGCGCCAAGTGCGCTGCGCCCCAAGTAGCGCACCACGTGTGCGCTAGCGCTAAAAGCGCTGCACTATAAGCAGCGAACCACGTGCAAAGCACATGTGCGCTAGCGCTAAGAGCGCTGCACTATAAGCAGCGCACCACATGCAAAGCACGTGTGCGCTAACGCTAAGTGCGCTGCACTCTCAGCAGCGCACCACGTGCAAAGCACGAGTGCGCTAGCGCTAGAACTAAATGTTCTCCACCGTTGGATCAAAGATCCAATGAACATTATTAAAAATCATCAATTAACCAGAATAAAATTCTGTTAAGGAGAGATTCCTCAAAATCTTTCCAAACAAAAAGATTGTGCTCTATAAATCAGAGCACCGTTGATCAATAATCCAAAGGTGATTAAAAATCACCAAAATTACAGAATAAATTCTGTATGGGGAAAGATTTCCCAATCTTGTTAAAAACTAGAAAATTGCCTTCTGTAAATCAGAAGCCCTTGGATCAAAGATCCAACGGTGGGGAAATCCCCAAATCAATCGGAGAAAATATCTCCTTAACCGATTGAACAAATCAGCTCGCCCTATATAAAGGCCCCAAGACTTCAAGTCTCAAAAAAAAAGAATATACAGAGAAAAGTAGAGGAACCCCCTATAAACTTTGAGAAATCTCAGAAAGAAGAGCAAGCTCTCAGAAGAAGAAGATTTTCTTCAAGATAAAAAAGAACAGAAAGACGAAATCGTCTCATATAAAAAGAAGAATTCACTTCTTTCTTTAAGATCATAGATCTATAAGACCAAGGTCTTTCACAACAGAGATCAAAGTATCTCATCATAAAATAAGAAGAAGAACATAATTCTTCTCACGGATCATAGATCTATAAGACTAAGGTCTTTTACAAAAGGAGGTCATGAACATCTCATTATAAAAAAAAGGGGAAGAATAATTCAATTCTCTTAGGATCACAGATCCATAAAAGTAAAACCTTTCACCAAAATAAGAGATTGAAACATCTCCTATAAAATAAGAACTTTGTTCTTAGAACCTTGAGACAAAGTTTCTTATAAACGAGAATTTATTTCTCAGATCATAAAACTGATTAAATAGCGCTTTGCGCTCTGGGACCGGCGCTCGGCGCCAAGCGCACCACGTGTTCCTCACGTGTGCTCCACTGAATAAACAGCGCTTTGCGCTCATGGACCGACGCTCAGCGCCAAGCGCACCACGTGCTCCTCGCGTGTGCGCCACTGAACAAATAGCGCTTTGCGCTAATAAACTGGCACAATGCGCCCATTATCTGGCGCTCAGCGCCAAGCGCACCACGTGCTCCTCACGTGTGCGCTACCCAGCAGAAGCGCTCTGCGATCTTTGACTGGCGCAAAGCGCCAAGCGCGCCACGTGCTCCTCACGTGTGCGCTAAAAGAACATAAATTGTTCTATAAATAAAGCCCAGAACTATGATGAATGCTCAACATTCAATAAAAGACAAAAATATTGTCAGAACTCAAATCAATGCCCAGCATTGTCAAATATTTAACATTTAACTGTGTGGGCCGAGCCCAAGTTGGCCATAAACCCCTCATCCAGATTAATTGAGCCCATATGCTCATAAATCTCAGATCTTAGTCCCAAATTGGACTACAAATCCCAACCAATATTGGTTCAAGGGTACATCTCTGCACTGCTCTGATATATGTCGTTGTAATCCTTCAACGTTTTCAGAGAGGTGACGAGTCCTGGCAACCAAACATTCCTTGGACTGTGGGGTCCTTAAACCCATGGACTATGATGTCCTTAACCTCGAACTGTGGGGTCCTTAAACCCATGGACTATGATGTCCTTAACCTCGGAATATGGGGTCCTTAAACCCATGGACCATGATGTCCTTAACCTCAGAATGTGGGGTCCTTAAACCCATGGACTATGATGTCCTTAACCATGGACTGTAATGTCCTTAAACTAATGGACCGCAATGTCCCTAAACTAAACAATAGAGCCCAAATGCTCTCTTGTCGGATCTAAACGATCCCATTAAGTTGATCTTAGTCTAAAATTAGACTAACGTATCCTTAACAAACGTTTAAGTTGATCTTAGTCTCAAATGAGACTAACGTATCCTTAAACCCAACCCCAAACCCAAATCTAAGAAAATACGGATTTGGACTAATCCACGCCCTACGGGCGACAACATAAATTAGTCTCCGTATACAATCCACGGGCAACCAAAAACAAAACAAACACACATGACACGAAGTGACCATCTGGAGAAGGAGAAAGTGGTTGCCGCGATGCGGTAGCGTAATTAACTGCAGGGGCTTACGCCTGCAGGGAAGAGCGTCCCCACAATCAAAAACCTCTCAACGAGGTGGAATCTGATGAAGTCTTCTACATCGGTCGCATCCGTTTAAACCTTCGATACATGGTGTCATAAATCAACTTAGCATCTTCGGAGAGGTGGACGGATAGCACCAAATAGCATCTGCCCTCGAAGTTCAGGCCCAGACGTCCCAACGTCCCGGTCGCGTCCTTTCGGTGGGGAACAACGTTGTTTAAAGTTTGCAGTACTTACATTACTATCTGCAACCGTGAATGTTATTCGAGCGGTAAATCTTGTCTAATTGCTATAGCTCTTTTAGATGGATTTGCGAACGTGACATTTACGTTGATGTTCTGTGTTGTGCTGTGATGTTGCGGATTGTCGTGGTGGATAGCTTGGATGCAATGGTGGCACAGTTTAGTTGTATTTGTACATTTCATATCGCGGGGCGAGCATCCGACATGTGGACTGCCGTCACTGCCTGATTGTATATTATTCTTTTGGGACACGACCGGGTTGAGGTCAATATCACCGTTGTACATATTTTCTTTTCTGTACTAGGATTACCCCGCGATGGAGTGCACGGATAGCCGGGTTCTAGAGGGCAACGGGCCCACATCTCATGGCTTTGAGACGGAGGGGGCTTCACTCTAGAATTGGCAGGCTATTCGCCGCACTCGTAGGGGGTATAGGTTGACCCAAGGATGGGTGCTCAAGTTACCGGATTCCGTGAAGTGCTGGGTGGTCCATTCACTTTGCTGAGGGGGGCTGCCTCGCTTCAGGTTTTGGTGGGTAACTTTCCGGACTCGTAGGGGTCTAGATTTTCATTGCACAGGCTATCCACATGACCACGGGAACGTCGGGTTTCAATTACGGCTCAAAGGAAACCCGGGGCTCCCAGATTATCTGTTTTGTTCTGTGATACTTATTACTTATCTGTGATGTTGCATTTATCACGCCTGGAGCGTTTTCTCCTCCGAAACACGGAGACGAGACAGCGTAGGTCCGTCTTGCCTAAATTCGGGGCAGATGCTAATTGGTTCTATCCGTCCACCTCTCCGAAGATGCCAAGTTGATTTATGACACCATGTATCGAAGGTTTAAACGGATGCGGCCGATGTAGTAGACTTCGTCAGATTCCCCCTCGTTGAGGGGGTTTTGATTGTGGGGACGCTCTTCCCTGCAGGTGCAAGCCCCTGCAGTAATTATGCTAGTGCATCGCGGTAACCACTTTCTCCTTCTCCAGATGGTCACTTCGTGTCGTGGGTGTTTGTTTTGTTTTTGGTTGCCCGTGCATTGTATACGGAGACTAATTTATGTTGTCGCCCGTAGGGCGTGGATTAGTCCAAATCTGTATTTTCTTAGATTTAGGTTTGGGGTTGGGTTTAAGGACCGTTAATCTCATTTGAGACTAAGATCAACTTAAACGTTTGTTAAGGATACGTTACTCTAATTTTAGACTAAGATCAACTCAACAGGATCATTTAGATCCAACAGTAGAGCATTTGGGCTCTATTGTTTAGTTTAAGGACATTGCGGTCCATAATTAGTTTAAGGACATTACGGTCCAATGTTAGTTTAAAGACATTTCGGTCCGATGTTAGTTTAAGGACATCTCGGTCCATGGGTTTTAAAGGACCCCACAGTCCGAGATTAAGGACATCATAGTCCATGGGTTTTAAAGGACCCCACAGTCCGAGGTTAAGGACATCATAGTACATGTGTTTTAAAGGACCCCACGGTCCGAGGTTAAGGACATCATAGTCCATGGTTTTAAAGGACCCCACAGTTCGAGGTTAAGGACATCATAGTACATGGGTTTTAAATGACGTCCATGGGTTTTAAAGGACCCCACAGTCCGAGGTTTAGGACATCATAGTCCATGGGTTTTAAAGGACCCCACAGTCCGAGGTTAAGGACATCATAGTCCATAGGCTTAAAGACCCCACCGTCCAGTTTAAAGACGTCATAATATATGAAATGTATGGTTGTCGGGACCCATCACCTCTCTGAAGACGTTGAAGGATTACAACGACAAATATCAGAGGAGTAAAGAGATGTACCCTTGAACCAATTTTGGTTGAAAGATCTGTAGTCCAATTTGGGGCTAAGATCTGTTAAAAAGATTTATGAGCATATGGGCTCATTTAATCTGAATTGAGGACTTATGAACAATCTTGGGCTAAGTCCAATCAAGTTAAAATGTTTAACATTTATTGTGGGCTTCGGAGCCTTTATTTGGGCTTGGCCCTTTTAATAATACTGAGCATTGATTTGCATTCTGACAATGTTTTGTCTTTTATTGAATGCTGAGCATTCATCATAGCTCTGGGCTTATTAAAGAACAATTTATGTTCTATCAGCGCAACACGTGGTGCGCTTGGCGCTCTGCGCTAGTCAAAGAGCGCAGTGCGCTTCTGCCGAGTAGCGCACACGTGAGGGAAACGTGTCGCGCTTGGCGCCGAGCGCCAGATGATGGGCGCATTGCGCCAGTTTATGAGCGCATTGCGCTAGTAGTTTAGTGGCGCGCACGTAATTGACACGTGGTGCGCCTGGCACTAAGCGCCAGCCCATGAGCGCAGTGCGCTATTTCGAGAGCGCAAAGCGCTAAATGTTAAGTGACGCACACGTGAGGGACACGTGGCGCATTTGGCGTTGAGCGCCAGTCCAAGAGCACAGAAGCGCAGTTCAAGGGCACAAAGCGCATCTGATCAATTTTTATAATCTGAGAAATAAACTCTCGTTTATAAGAGACTTTGTCTCAAGATTTTAAGAACAAAAGTTCTTATTTTGTAGGAGATGTTTTAATCTCTTATTTTAGTGAAAGGCTTTGCCTTTATGGATCTATGATCCTAAGAGAATTGAATAATTCTCCCTTTCCTTGAGATGTATTGCTCTTATTTTGTAAAAGATCTTAGTCTTGTAGATTTATGATCTGTGAGAAGATTTATATTCTTCTTTTTATTTTATGATGGGATCTTTTGATCTCTTTTGAAAAGACCTTGGTCTTTGTAGATCTATGATCTTTAAAGAAGTGAGTTCTTCTTTTTTAATTATGAGATGATTTCATCTCTATGTTCATCATCATTCATTTTTTTTACCTTGAAGAAAGTTTTCTTCTTCTGAGAGCTTGCTCTTTTTCTTTGAATTTCTCAAAGTTTATGAGGAGGTTTCTCTCTATGCTTCTGTATATGAGACTTGAAGTCTGGGGACCTTTATATAGGGTAAGCTGATCAGTTCAATCAGTTGAAGAGATCTATTCTCTAGTTGATTTGGGGAATTTCCCATCGTTGGATCTTTGATCCAAGGGCTTCTGATTTACAGAAGGCAATATTCTTGTTTTTAACAAAGATTGGGAAATCTTCTAAACAGAATTTATTCTGTATTTTTAGTGATTTTTAGCTAAAGATTAAATATTTTAAAGAACCTTTTGATAATCTAGGGTTTCACCCATTAACAGAGTTTTGCTCTTCATAGATCTCTGATCTCAAGAAAACCCTTTTAGTGTTTCATCAACGGAGCTTTGCTATCATGAACCCATAGATCTAAAGAGATCTTTTCTTGGGGTTTCTTAGCCCATGAACAGAGCTTTTCTCATAAAGAACTCTTAGAGTTTGTTCATAGATCTTGAAGATCTCAGAATTTTTCATTCATATATAAAAATTGATTTCAATTTTTCTGATGGATTATTCCATCATTTTTCCAGAGCAGAGCTCTTGAGGAATTTTTTATTCCTTCATTATTAGAACTTGACAGGTGTCATTCTGTCACAGAGCACTGCTCTCAAGGGGAGATTTACTCCTTAACCCGAGGGGTTTTCTCATTAAACGAGAATCAATTTAGGATTTCCTCATTTAATTGACAGTCTCATCAAATGATGAGGCTGTTTTATTAATAATGAACTATCATCTAGATTTTGTGGGTCCCCCTTTGGTCCCCTTTTTACTGCATTGCAGTACGGTACGAATTTTAAAATACAAAGTGTCAGAGTTTAAATTATAGCACTGACGGTTGACTTGTTCTTTTTCGCGCAGGTGACATGTCTTTCGACACTTCTTTTCCGTTCGTCCGCTCAGAAGGCGGATTTCCTGAGGCGCCCGTAGACCGAGAGGTTCTTGCGCTGATCAAGGACCATGACCCGGAGCACAAGAATCTTCACCTATGGGGTAGATGGTATGATCAAATTATCAGAGGCCGCCGGAGCTTTTCTTGTGCGACACCCTCGGAGCTTATCTCTGCGGTCCCTTATGCAGATGCACCCCCGATCAATTATACTGTGGAGGAGGTAAATTGGACTTCAGAAGGTCTCCTTCGGCCTTCTATTGCTGCACTACCCGTGCAGCCGCCGGTGGCTTTGGACACCCTAGGGCGGCGCATATGTCAGGGCGAGTCGCGCCCTTGGGGACAACCCTACAACATCGGACTAACTCCCCGTCATCCGGCCGGATACTTACAGTGGGCCCGATATATCTTATCGGCAAAGAAATCGCAGCTGCTGAAGCTTGGCTTATACTCTGCGATCTACGCTTCCTTGTTCCAGTATCCTGCACCTCCCACATGGTGGATCAAAGCATTTTTAGAGCAGTGGAACATTCCGACCCACACCTTCCTCCTATTGGATCGAGAGGTCTCCATTTCCTTGGAGGAATTTGCCGAGGTCTCTGGTTTACCAGTTAGGGGAGAGCACTACGATGAGCTGCTTCCTCCGGATGAGTATGTTTTTGCCACAAAGTCAGTAGTAATGGGTCTTACCCCAGAGAACGCCATTTAGCACCAGTTCTCAAGTCTGATAAAGGTGTTGAATATGTATGGGAGCCTCTTTCTTGAATCCGGAGGCCGAGGGGTCAGCTTTGCGGACTTCATTGCCCGTTTTCTTCGCCCAGAAATTTTATCGCGACAAGGTGAAAAGTTTGCTAAACTTGATGATCCTTTCGGCTTTGGCTTGGATCGTCGGCCAATATTGGAAGCCGGTCAAAAGGATTTCTTTCTTCCCAACGTCGCGATCGTCCCTCTGTCAGAAATTGCCGCTCCGGGCATTGATGAGGAAGCGTTCTTTCTTGGGTTCCTCGGTTTATGGTTAAGCTGGTTTGCGTTTCCTATGCACTCTCGCTACATGAGGCCTTCTGTCTTCTACCCCGCGCATCGAATGGTTGCCGGAATACAAGTGGCCATCGGGATCGCCGGATTAGCCCACCTATATCACGGCCTCAGCTTGGCAGCGGATACCACTGAACCAGGGGTGCAGCCCGCCAACTTCTCAATGCATTACTTCACCTTATGGCTAGAGTTGCACGTGCTTGGGGTCTTCGATATCCACAAAAGACCTTTTTACTACAGATGTAAATTCCCTCGGATAATGCGGCTGGTCGACGCTTCCATCGTAAGTCCGACACCGCGGGAAGCTAGGGGTTTACTCCTTTGTCTATGCACGGTTGGAGATAGTATGTCTTTCACTGACAAAATCTTGATGGTCGGCCAGGAATCTTCAACAGCGGTGCTGCCATTGCAAGACATTTTTAAAGACGGGGCCTTTGTATTGAAAGCTCGAGAGATTTTTCATCTGTACTCGATCAGGCTGGGCTTTCTCGTATTTAGGCAAAATGATGCGGCGCTATTCATGAGATACAACCCGCATCGTTTCGCCCAGCAGCTGAGCTATAATCAGGGAGTCCCGCTTGAGGCTTTCTTGGCAGAATCTGCTGCTACCGAAGAGGGAATGCGAAGCGCGCTGCATCATTTTATGTGCCTGAACATACGGTCTAATTTCTTTATCAGCAAACCGAGCTGTGTTCCAAAGGCCCTCAATGTGTATGTGGCCTAGTATCAACATTCAATGGGCGCCGTCATCAGGGAGGACAAGCGATTGCTGCTTGGTCGCAAGGGTACCGCTCCGGTCGGTAATCCAAATGTTCATCTGAAGCGACGAACCATTGTCCGTCCTCCCTTAAGAGACGTTGCTGCGGTCGAAGTCCCGCATGACAGGCCTGAGCTGCCGATACCTCATGCTCCAGTGAAAGCGGTAACCATAGCGTCCCCCGAGTTTGGCATGGGTTCGGATATCGGGACTCGTCGTCCCAAGGTGCCCACCAAGCGTAAGCTTGTGCTAGCGGCGACCGGTGCTCGCTCGCAGAAGAGGAAGAAGAAGTCGATTCTCTCTGCCGATGTTCCATTTGGCCAGGAGCCTCACGCTTTTTATAGCGAGGTCCTGGGAGAATATGGGACCAACGAGGGTCTATTCATAGCGCTGGACGATACCGACCTTGAGGCTGCTATTGCAGCTTCCGAGCGACTAGCAAGCCACAAAGCGGGACTGGTCATCCTCGCGCAATCAAGTAAACATCAGCCGTACCTTTTGTCATTGAATCATATTTTTATCATCATGTTTTGACTGACACTTTTCCTTCTTTAACAGGCATTTCCACCGAAGAAGCTCTCGCAGCTTCTCTCAAGACTTTTGAGGAGGAGGAGAGACTTCGAGCATCCTTAGGCATCGGTACATTTCGGTTCACCACGTCTCCACTCCCGTTTCTTATGGGTAATATGACCCTTCCTTTTCATCTTATTACAGGAACTCTACTCAGGTTATTCCAGGTGTGGTACCGACTTCGCAGGGGGGGTGCGGAGACGCTTCCAGGGCCGACTATCGAAGTCCCGGCCTCCTCAGCACTGCCAAAAGAGGCTTTACTTAAGCGACCGATGACGGATGCCATAACGGCTCCAGAGGTAGCTCTTGGCATGGACGACGACGTCCCATTGATGGAGGTCTTGAGAAGATCCGCTCTCACGGCCCGGGCGGAAAGGAAGCGTAGAATGCGCGCAGCAAGGGAGCGCAATGCCGCCTTGGCCGCGGGTGCAGGTTCGAGCGCTGCTACCCCTGCCCCTACTCCTTCAGAGGATGCTTCGGCCGCCTTGTCTACCGCCCATAGACAGGCAGCACGTGCGTCTCGGGAAGCAGTCGAAAGACCGACCCAAGATAACGTGACATTGAGTTCTTTCGTCAAAGTTTTAATCTTCAGATTCTCATATGTCCTATCCTGCAGGACCGAGTCTTGATGGGGAAGCGGTAGGTGAGTGGTGGTGACCACCGAGCCGAAGGTAGCCACTCTTTCTTAAGAGTCTGGCACTGCCCCAATCGCCATTCTTTCCGCCTGCGGTTCTCTACCATCTCCTGGTGTCGCGAGTGTTACGACGGCTCTCGTGGAGTCGGGGGATGAGGCTACGGACGGCGAAACCATTCCGATGGAGGAGGGTGAAGTAATCGCTGTATCTAGTGACGCCCTTGTCGCGGTCTCGACTGGCGACTCACCAGGTAGATTTTGGGTCATTGCTTTCCTTATTGTTCTGCAATCCCTTTCAATCTCTCCTGACAGTATTTATCTCGTTTCTAATGTAGGTGTGGCGAGCGTTGAGGTTGTGCCACCCGAGGAAGTATCGCCAGTTGCTATTTTGACGATGGTCGCCCCTTTTCCTTCTCTCGTATCCTCTCAAATGCTGGAAGGTACGGATTTGTGATCCATCGGTTTCATTGTAGGCAGTATACTTTATGTACTGACATTGCATTATTACATCCTCGCAGGAGTCCTTTTTGATCACCTGTGTCAGGTGCTGCACCCACATTTCTCCTTCCAGTCAGAGATTGCATCATCTAGTGGTGCTGGTAAGCACAACTTTTAGTTAATGTTTTTTTTCTTTTCTTTTACGGGCAGCCGAATCGTTTCTAATTCTTCTTCGTCTTGACTGCAGCATTACAGATTGAAGGAGGAGACGAAAGAACAGTTGCGCCACCGGTACTTCCAGCCTTGCCTCCTGCCACAGCTGGTATAGTAAACTCTATTGTTCATGTAGCTTATCTATTTCTTGAACCGTTATTTGACTATGATTTATTTTGCAGCAGTGACACCGACTTCAGCTTCATTCGAGTCTAGAATCATAATGCCAGCGGGCCCCTATTCCAGACGTCTATCTTCAAAAGGCGCTGTGAATAGTCTGCGCATGTTGAGCGATCACCTCGAGGAACTTGACGCGGAGACTCCTGCCCTTGCTGCAGATTTTGTTGCTGAAGTTAATCCATGCTGGCGATGCTCGTGCACTTTCATAGCGAGGGCGTCGTTGAGTCTTGAGTTAATCACTGCAGGAAAATAGAGGCTTGTCTGCATGAGCTCAAGGTCGGACGTCCTGCTCCCGAGGTCCTAGCTGTGAACTCCCAGCGGGCCGCATGGGTCGAGCAGAGCACTCCCTACTTCCGCCATCTTGAACAAGAAGCGGCCTTAAGGCGTAAGGAGCGCGAGGAGAGTTCAAGCGAATCTTCCCAGCTGCATGCTCAAGTTGATGCAAATGCTGTACAGCTGAAAGCTGTCTTTGAAAACCTTCTGCAATGTATTTCTGACGGGCTAACGCTAAGGCAGAAGCTTGACCTCATCGAGCGAGATGCACAGAATCGTGGGGAGCTCAGCGGGTCGTCGAAGAGCAACTTTCATCCTATTTGCAGCAACGAGCTCAGGTTGAAGCAGAGTTGGCCGCGACAGCTGACCATGAAAAGGGGCTGAGGGAAGTGCGCGAGCGGCTGACTGGTCTATTGAAAACGCTTCCCTTCCAATAATTGTTTTGCACCATTTGTAATTTTTGAATAAAATGTATCTTTTTTTTAATCCTTTCATATGATGTAAATTGTACTCAATTGAATTTATGAATAAAAGATACATTTCTTTCGTACTATCTTGTGCCATCTCTTGCTTTCTTCTCTTTTTTTTGTTACCGGCATGTTACTTTAGTAAGCGTAGCCTGTAGTTGATAGAGAGCATTCCGTCTTGAATTCTTCAAGAGGTAGCGATGGCTTAGGAAGCAGGTTCAGATCTGTCGCCTAAGGCTTTTCAATTTTATGAGCCGTGAGGGTCTCATAAAGACTTTTCTCCCTATGAGTCGTGAGGATCTCGTAGGTGTATTTTCTCCTTAAGAATCGTGAGGATTCCTAAGTGTCCTGGGAGTCGTAAGGATCTCACAAGAGAGTTTTCTTCCTTGCAGGTCGAGAGGACCCGTAAGTGATTGATGAGGTTGACATTATCCGCATTTCACGGAGTCAGAAATTGCTCTGGGCGTTTCCCACGGGGTCGAGATTGACTCTAGCCGTGTTCCACGGGACCAGAATTTGCTCTAGATGCTTCCCACGGGGTCGAGATTGACATAGCCATGTTCCGCAAGGACCAGGATCCGCTCTGGACGCTTCCCACGGGGTCAAGATTGACATAGGCTGTGTTCCACGTAACCAGGATTTGCTCTGGATGCTTTCCACGGGGTCAGAATTGACATAGCCGTGTTCTGCGAGGACCAGGATCCGCCCTGGACATTTCCCACGGAGTTAGGATTGACATAGGCCGTGTTCCACGAAACCAGGATTTGCTCTAGATGCTTCCTACGGGGTCAGAATTGACATAGCCGTGTTCTGCGAGGACCAGGATCCGCTCTGGACGTTTCCCACGGGGTCAGGATTGACATAATCCGTGTTCCACATGACCGGGATTTGCTCTGGATGCTTCCCACGCGGTCAGAATTGACATAGCCGTATTCTGCGAGGACCAGGATCCGCTCTGGACGTTTCCCACGGGGTCAGGATTGATATAGGCCGTGTTCCACGTGACCAAGATTTGCTCTGGATGCTTCCCACGGGGTCAGGATTGACATAGCCGTGTTCTGCGAGGGCCAGGCTCCGCTCTGGACGTTTCCTACGGGGTCAGGTTTGATATAGGCCGTGTTCCACGTGACCAGGATTTTCTCTGGATGCTTCCTACGGGGTCAGGATTGACATAGCCGTGTTCTGCGAGGACCAAGATCTGCTTTGGACGCTTCCCACGGGGTCAAGATTGACATAGGTCGTGTTCCACGTAACCAGGATTTTCTCTGGATGCTTCTCACGGGGTCAGGATTGACATAGGCCGTGTTCTGCGAGGACCAGGCTCCGCTCTGGAAAGAACCGAGATCCCTTCACCGGGAGTGACCTCTTTAGCAAAGGTTTTCGCCACTATATATTTGTAAAAGCACTCGGTTCCTTCAACGATATCAAGTTCATTACGTTAAAGGTTTTTCGCCAAAAACCAACCGTAGCCGTCCGTCATTTCTTACAAGTATTGCTTAGTATTCTTGCTGTGTTTGTTGACTATGTCAAGGCGTAGTGTGCGGTAGCTAAGTTGTACTTGTTTGTGGCATATTAATGCGATTGGTTAGGACAGTCGTGCGGCCTTGTTGACCGTGTTAAGGGCTCGTATGGGTGGGTTTAATGCAATCTTGGATAATGATGGGTTGAACTTGACTAGGACTCTTTGATTTGTTGACTGTGTCAAATTCACTTGGGTCCTAGGGGTAAAAATCACATCGGGAGTTCTAAAGAAACTGAAACTTGCCAGGCACGCGCATACCATCTGGAGTGTGATAACTTGAGTGGATTCCATCAGGTTATCATGCGATGATAGTTGGATCCCGATTCGCACTGATGAGTTGGTTTACTCCTCGGGTGATCCCGACCAATTCTTCTTTCAGGTTTAGAGGAGAATTTGAGGATACAGTGGGAGACATCCTGATTAGATAAAGTGATTAACCATTCTGATCTAGGTTAGAGTGCACGCAGAGTGTTTCTTTTCTCTCTCTCTTTGGCAGCGACCATGGCCCGACCCTATACTATGACTCAGTGACCAAGTTAACCGAACTTTCTTAAAACACTGGCTTTTGGATCGTCTGAGTTGCATACATCATTACTACTCCTTCTTTTACCCTTTGCATTTCTCCAGAACACCCCGTATCACTACGAACATCCACTTCTATTGGATAAATCTATCGTATAGTTACATACGAACTCGAAGGAACTTGTTTCAGATTCGTAGATAGATTCTGGTTCTGGAGAAATTGAATAGGACTATTCAATTGTCTTTTCCTTTTACATTCTCTCAGGTTGTGAGGGCTCCTAGGATTAGGAGAGAGTATACCTATTGCGCTGATTGGGTAGTCTTCTTCCAAACCATAGGTAGGTGCCGAAAGGTAGGGAATGAAGAAAACCGATTAGCCTAAGTGTGGTGTACAGAAGGTAATAAGTAAAGACAAAATAAAGGGATTAGAAAGAGAGCAAAGTAAATTGCGACTGCTATCATTCACGATCAAACCGCGTATTTCATCGTCACTCCTACTTCACCTTTGCTTTTCTCCGGTTCAGGAGAAATAGAATAAGGTTTATTCAGTTGTCTTTTATCATTACCTTCTCTCAGGTTGCGAGTACTCCTAGGATTAGGAGGGTACGCCTATTACGCTTATTGGATAGTCTTCTTCCAAACCATAGGCTGGTGCCGAACGGTAGGGAAGGAAGAAAACCATTTAGCCTAAGTGTGGTGTATAGAAGGTAATGAATAAAGACAAATAAAGGGATTTGGGGAGATGGCAACGAAATATACGGTTACAGTTATGAATCTGGATAATGGAAGATGCATTACTATGAATACCCGGATACCTCTTCAAAACATTTTCATATTTCAGTTTCACTATGCGCTGTTAATTGAAAACTGATTTCCCAATTAGATCCTTACTCCAGGGTATGTATTTACCAGGTATGATTCTCACATCTGTATGGTTTTACAGATGATGAGTGGGAGTAAGTTATTGGGAATTAGGTGATCATCCTCATTATATCGGAATTCGTTGTAATTGGTGATATTTGAAGAAATCGCCTGGGTTTTTGCCGGACGACAAATATTTAGTTTTGAATATCCGTTGTTATGCACCAATTTCAAACTGATATATCTGTACGTTTATTTTAATAAAGTGAGATACAACTTTTTGAAATTATGTCCATGACATTTACCTATATCAGTTGATGGTTAGGTAAGGAGCATTCAACAGCGGTGTAATTCTTCATAACCATAGTACAGTTTTCAACCTACGACGTACAGGGTTTGAGTTATTCAACTCAGTGGACTTATACAAAGTATTGTATGTTGTCTAGTGTCCATTAGGACTGAGAGGTTGGTACTCGTACTATATTCTGTTTACTTGTGACTTCTCCAGTTTTAGATATATGTTTCGTAGAAATAAAAAGTCTAAGTTTTGAGAAGTTATAGGTGTTCCCCTCCGAGCGGCGGCCGAGACGTTAGGACGTCTCGCCTGAGGTTCGGGGCAGATGCTAATTGGTGCTATCCGTCCACCTCTCCGAAAATGCCAAGTTGATTTATGGCACCATGTATCGGAGGTTTAGACGGATGCGACCGATGTAGCAGACTTCATCAGATTTCCCCTCGCTTGAGGGGTTTTTGATTGTGGGGACGCTCTTCCCTGCAGGCGCAAGCCCCTGCAGTTAATTACGCTACCGCTTCGCGGTAACAACTTTCTCCTTCTCCAGAATTTAACTTCGTGTCGTGTGTGTTTGTTTTGTTTGTGGTTGCCCGTGGATTGTATACGGAGACTGAGTAATGCCGTCGCCCGTAGGACGTGGATTAGTCCAAATCCGTATTTACTTAGATTTGGGTTTGGTGTTTTTAGTTTAAGGATGCATTAGTCGCGTTGCGGCTAAGATCAACTTAAACGTTCGTCAAGGATGCGTTAGTCCCATTTTGGACTAAGATCAACTTGACGTGATGATCGATTTAATAGATATGGTCGTCAGGACTCATCACCTCTCTGACGTCGTTGAAGGATTACAATGATAGGTGTCGGAGCAGTTCAGAG
The DNA here is from genome assembly GCA_030015575.1 of Agapanthus africanus. Lineage (NCBI taxonomy): Eukaryota > Viridiplantae > Streptophyta > Magnoliopsida > Asparagales > Amaryllidaceae > Agapanthus > Agapanthus africanus. The sequence continues at coordinate 322,266,793 of JASDDO010000004.1, read as the reverse complement.
ATGTACCCTTGAACCAAAGTCGATTTGAAGTTTTATCGTTCATTTGAATGCTTAAGGATACGTTAGCCGTATTTGGGGCTAAGATCGACTTAAACGGGACCATTTAGATCCGAAAAAGAGCATTTGGATGCTCTATTGTTCCAGTTTAGGGACGTGGTGGTCCACCGCCAGTTTAGGGACGTGGTGGTCCAATATTAGTTGAAGGACGTTTCGGTCCAATATTAGTTTAAGGACGTTTCGGTCCATGTTCCAGTTTAGGGACGTGGGGGTCTATCACCAGTTTAGGGACGTGGTGGTCTATCATTAGTTTAAGGACGTTTCGGTCCGATATTAGTTTAAGGACGTTTCGGTCCACGAGTTTAAGGACCCCGCAGTCCATATTGACGTATGTGGTCGTCGGGACCCGTCACCTCTCTGACGTCGTTGAAGGATTACAACGATAAGTTTCAGAGGAGCTCGGAGATGTACCCTCGAACCGGATATAAATTAATTTAAAAGAGCAGTCGTGCTCAGTCAATTTAATTTAAGGACTTACGGCCAAAATTGGGCTAAGTCCAATTGAAAATGTTCAACATTTTATTTGCTTTTGCATTGCATTTCTTTTTTTATTTTTATTTAGGCTTTGCCCAGAAAAGATGCAGAGCATCAATTTGTTTTGGGCTCTGTTCTTTTAGGAATGATGCAAGGCATCAATTTTATTTGGGCTCTGCCCTTGTATAAAGGATGCAAAGCATCAATTTATTTGGGCTCTGCCCATTTATTGCCTTGCAATTTATTTAGGCCTGTTAGGTCTTTTTGATTTGGGCCTGGCCCTTTAAGTAATGCACTACGTTTGTGCAAAGCACTAAGAATCTTTTTAGATTCAAAAACAGAAGTGCAAAGCACTTTTTGATCCCTTGATCTAAACAAGTTTTTCCTTGTTTCAGAGAACCAAAGGTTCATAACAAGTGCAAGGCACTATTTTTATTTTTATTTTATTTTATTTATTTATTTATTGAAGATCAATGATCTTGTTCTTAGATCACTGATCTGTTCATAAGAGAATTTTCTCTTCTTTAAAAGGTTTTTACCTTTTTTATTCTTGAGGAGTTCTTCAGAGTCCTCTTTCTCTCTTTTTTTTTTAAGAAAATGTTGATGTCTTTGAATTAAGGTCTAGGGTCCTTTTTATAGTGCCCATAAATTAGTTAAAGTTTGTTAAAGAGATCATTCTCTGAGTGATTTAGGGAATTTTCCCCACCGTTGGATCTTTGATCCGAAGGCCTCTGTTTTACAGAAGAAAATCTTCTTGTTTTACCAAGAACAGAAAAGATTTCTCAGAATTTTAATTCTGCTTGGCGCAAATGCTCCAGAGCGTGACACGTGTCGCGCTGCGTTGACACGTGTCGCGCAGCTTTTTTTTTTGCAGCTTTGCTCTGATGGAGTACGCTACTTTGGGCGTTGCGCTCCCTGCGCTAACGTGTCTGATTTTGACATGTGGCGCTCTGCGTGCAGCGCAGAGGATCTGAAGCGTTACTTCATTTATTTTAACTTTAATTTTCTCTTTAATTTTCAAGACAGAGCTTTGCTCTGATTGGAGAAAAACAGAAGTATTGCTTCTTTTCCCACCTTGGAATTTGATCAGAGCTTTACTCTGATTGAGGTAAACAAATGCCCCCCCACCGTTGCGCTTACGTGGCCTCCTAACGTGAGCGCAGTGGTGGCAGACTCCGAACCGTCGCGCCATCCCTTGGAAGCTGAAAAGGCACTTGATGTCTATAAATAGGACCTTTGGTCCCTTAGATGATTCTCATCTCTAAAATTTTACTTTCAGAACTCAGAGCCCTGCTCTTTATTTTCAAGAACTTTAAGAGTTAAACTCTTAAAACTTTTAGGTGAAAATTTTAATTTGGATTAAATTAATTTTCATTGATAGAGCCTCGCTCTCAATAGATCCCTGATCTAAAGGAAACCTATTTAGGATTTTACTTAGCAGAGCTTTGCTCTCCAGGTCTTAAAAGGATCTAAAGAGAACTAAAGGGGACCCTATTAGGGTTCCATAGAGCTCTGCTCTCTGAAAGATTTTCCTTGGATTTTCTTAATTCATTAATGGAGCTTTGCTCCTCCCAAATCATATAGAAGAACTCTTAAGAATTCTTCATGGATCTTGGAACTTAAAGATGACATTTTATTCCTCAGTGCATTATATCTTTTGCTTAATCAGTCTTTCTGATAATTCTGTTGATCCTATTTCACAGGAACAATGAACGCCCACATGTATGCTCTTAACGAGATCATCTCTCATGAGGGCATCCGCCGACTTGGCCGCTCTCAAAATCGGGAGTTCACAAACGAGGAGTGTGCTGAAATAATGAGTCGCTTCGATGCATACAATGGTCCACTGCTTCCCCGACGTTCCTCTCTTCTTAAACTTATCGTGGGAGCTATCTGGGAAGCGCTTCCCCTATTCTGTTCCGGCGTGCCGCTTAGGGTGTTGGATGCCGCTGAGGACAAGGTGCACTCTGTGTACCTATTGAAATTTATCTCGAAGAGACGGCGAGACAGTCTTATTGACCTCTTGCACGAGATCTTTCAACAGTCTGCCATACTCGCTGCTTATCGGAGGGTGGAAGACATCGGGAGGGACCCTGACGCTTGTGCTCGCGAAAGGAAGCACACTAGGATGGTCCGCGAGGCTTGGAAAGTCATAGATAGGGTCGCTTTTGAATTCCTCAATCCATGCCCTGGATCTGAGGTTATTCCATTGTAACTTTCGTTTATTGTTTTTATGACTGTAAGAACTTCGGGCAATATTAATGGAATTTTTTTTCCCCAGCTTGTCTTTATTATATATCTTTTGTCCTGAGTCTTTTTGCCCATGCATGAATGAATGTGTCTTGAAGGCTTGATCAAATGTAAATCGGATGCTCTTTCTGTTGCTTTTCCTCTTTCTCAGCATGTCGTCACAATTAGCAGGTAATAGAGTAAGCTTCTTGATTTCTTCACGAGATAGCGAGGGCATAGGCCGCAGGTTCAGATCTGCTGCCTAAGACTTTTCAACTCCATGAGCCGTGAGGGTCTCATAGAGACTTTTCTCCCTACGGATCGAGAGGATCTCGTAGGTGGGTTTTTCTCCTTAGGAATCGTGAGGATTCCTAAGTGTGGTTTTCTCTTGTAAGTCGTAAGGATCCTACAAGAGAATTTTTCCCTCTTACGAGTCGAGAGGACTTGTAAGCGGTTGTTTCCCTCCTTGTCGAAGTTCAATGTTGGAAGGTGAGACCCGTGGATGGTATGCAAGAGACCGTTTTAGGCCAACTTGCGGGGTCCCAATGCTTAGGAAACAGGCTTCTTTTATGCCCACTGCCTAAGGCTTTATCTCACGAGTCGAGCCGCCTTGACAATTTTTTCACAAGTCGAGACGAATCGAACGTTTCTCGCAAGAACATCTTAACGTCGCATTTAACCTCTGCTCTTTACGACAGAAGCCCGTTAAGGTTGGTGGTACTTAGGGTTTTGGCCATCGTACCGTCGCATAAGCTGATATAGTCCTCGATAGGCAATCGTGATGTTCGAGTAGCCCTGCGACTGCCGTGTCTCTGATCCCTTCGGGGGCTGGACAAGACGTCTTCAAGCAATCCTCCTTGGCAGTTTGACCGTCGGAAGAGCAAGCGTTAGGAATTTGCCATGTCGCTTTTTACTTGAGGTTAGGCTTATTTTGGTGAGCCCCGATGAGTCATAACCACTCCGCGCTGGTGTGGGGATGATCTCCGATAGTCTTTCGGGCTTTATGTGAGTTGCCGTCAAGACCCTGAAGCTAGGAATTTGGCCTTTGCTTCGTTTGCTGGCATTGCGTCTGCTGTATCGAGACGAATGTTGCGGTGGGAACTAAGGATTTTGCCGTGGCTCCGTTTGTTTGATGACGTTGCGTCTGCTGTGTCGAGACGAACGTTGGGGTGACATCTCGTCTGCTGTATCGAGACGGACGTCGAGGTTGTCTCTAGGTTACTGGTGAACTGCCGAGGTTTGGAACTAGAGATTTTGCCGTGGCTCCACTCGTTTGATGACGTTGCGTTTGAAGTGTCGAGACGAACGTCGGGGTGACATCTCGTCTACTGTATCGAGACGGACGTCGAGGTTGTCTCTAGGTTGCTGGTGAACCGTCGAGGTTTGGAACTAGGGATTTTGCCGTGGCTCCATTCGTTTAATGACGTTGCGTCTGCTGTGTCGAGATGAACATTGGGGTGACATCTCGTCTGCTGTATTGAGACGGACGTCGAGGTGGTGACCATTCTGTGCTGGTGCGAGATGATCTCCGATTGTCTTTCCGGTTTTATATGAGTTACCGTCAAGACGTCGAAGCTAGGAATGTGGCCTTCGCTTCGTTTGCTTTGGTGTGTCCAAATCCTGTTGGAGGACGAACGCCGGGGTTAACATTTCGTCTGCTGTATCAAGACGAACGTCAAGGTGGTGACCGCTCTGTGCTGGTGCGAGATGATCTCCGATTGTCTTTCCGGTTTTATGTGAGTTACCGTAAAGACGTTGAAGCTAGGAATGTGGCCTTCGCTTCGTTTGCTTTGTCACGTCCGAATCCCTGCTGGAGGAAGAACGCTGGGGTGACAACTCGTCTGCTGTATCGAAATGAACGTCGAGGAGGTGACCATTCCATGTGAGATGATCTCCGGTGGTCTTTCAGGCTTTATATGACTTGCCGTTAAGACCTTGAAGCTAGGAATTTGGCCTTCACTTCATTTGCTCACACTGCGTCTGGTGTATTGAAACGAATGCTGAGGTGGAGCTGGGATTTTGCCGTCACTCCGCTTGGTTTCGACCATGGGGTCTTTTGTTAACTTTGCATGTACACCCTGCTGGACTGCGAAGGAACGCCGTTGTTGACATTACGTCTGCTGTAACGAGACGAATGCTAAGGTGGAGTTGGGATTTTGCCGTTACTCCGCTTTGTTTCGACCGTGAGGTCTTTTGTTGACGTTGCATCTGCCTCCAGCTGGACTGCGGAGGAATGCTGTTGTTGACATTGCGTCTACTGTATCGAGACGAATGCTGAGGTGAAGCTGGGATTTTGCCATCGCTCCGCTTGATGGTGTAATATCTGTGTCCTGCTGGAATGAGGAGGCACACCGTTGTTGGTCTCCAGGCTGCAGATGTGGTCATTGAGATTTGGAACTAGAGACTTTGCCATGGTTCCGTTTCGTTGCTATTCTGAGGTCGGTTGTTGACGTCATGTCTGCATCTAGTTGGAGTGAGGAGAAACGCCGTTGGTGATCTCTAAGTTGTCGATGTTGACGTCGAGACCCTGAAGCTCGGGATCTTCGTTTGCTTCATTTGTTGACATCGTGTCTGTAATATTGCGACAAATGTCAAGATTGTCTCTAGGTTGTCTATGAACCGTCGAGATTTGGCTTCGCTTTCTGATGGAGCCTGTTGGGAAGGTATGGTTCCCTCTTTATCTGTGCCCCTGGATTGTATACAGGGATCGATGTGATTTCACCTGTAGGGCAAAATGTTTCATTCTTTCATTTTTTTTATTCTTTCCGCGATGCTCTATCATTTCATCTTTTTATATCGCGAAAATCGCGATTGCCCAATCATTTCGGCTATTTTTCGCGGTGCCCAATCATTTCGGCTATTTTTTCTTTTTACTCGCTGCTTTTTATTGCGAGTTGCCTAATCATTTTGGCTATTTATTTTATTTTTACTCGCTGCTTTTTATTGCGAGTTTCCTAATCATTTTGGCTATTTATTTTATTTTTACTCGCCGTTTTTTATTGCGAGTTGCCCAATCATTTCGGCTTTTTGCATGCATACATTTTTACTTGCTGCTTTTTATTGCAAGTTGCCCCATCATTTCGGCTATTTCGTATGCATGTGCGGCCTATTGGCTTTTCGCCGTAAACATGAAATTGGACAGCGATTTCGGCATCAGCACCGCTACAACTGGGGTATTGCCAGGAGCGAATCATCATTTGCCTCAGTCGTTGTCGAACAACGGAGGCTTAGCGACCAGGGTTAGGGTCCTGTCGGCTAAGGCTTTTGACTTCATGAGCCGTAAGGGTCTCACAAAGGTATTTCTCCCTACAAGTCGTGAGGATCTTGTAAGGATCCTATAGGAGGGTTTTCTCCTTGTAAGTCGAGAAGATTTACAAAGGTTTTTCACCATGCAAACATATCCCTAGTCTCGGACGGGACTTGGTTAGGGAAATGTTTATTCGCGCTCGTGGATTGTATACAAGGGCCAATATAGGACCACTTGTAGGGCCATAACAAAAGTTGTGGGGGTTGCTTAAGCACAGGTTTAGGTCTCTGTAACTTAAGACTTTCAAATCTTATGAGCCGTGAGGGTCCCATAAGAGAGTTCTCCTTACGAGTCGTGAGGATCTCGCAAGTGTATTTTCTCCTTAGGAATCGTGGGGATCCCTAAGTATGTTGTTCCCTTGTGAGTCGTAAGGATCTCACGCGGGTGGTTTCTCCTTATAGGGTCGAGAGGACCCTATAAGTGTTTCTTAACGAGGTTGCGCCCTTTCGGGTTTTCACAAACACTCGCCGGTAGTCCTGCTGTTTTTACTCACGGAGCCCTCTCGGGTTTTCATCCGTGCCCGTTTTACTTATGGACATACCGTTTTTTTTTTCTTTTATTCTTTTTATTTTCTTCTTCTTCTTTTTTTTTACGAGGACACGCCCTTTCGGGTTTTCACGAACACTCGCCGGTAGTCCTGCTGTTTTTACTCACGGAGCCCTTTCGGGTTTTCATCCGTGCCCTTTTTGCTTATGGACATACCGTTGTTTTTTGTTTTTTTTTTATCTCGTCAGCCTAAGGATTCTGCGGTATTAGTTTAAAGACGTTTCGGTCTGCTATTAGTTTAAGGACGTCTCGGTCCGCTATTAGTTTAAGGACATTTCGGTCCACTATTAGTTTAAGGACATTTCGGTCCATTGTCGCCATATTTGAGGCGAATATCTGGTTTATTGACTTTTCGGTCTATGAGTCCTTCTCCATGAATGAACATGATGCCCCCGGCGTATCCATGTTCTTCGGAGCGTGCAGTTGTGGCGGACTCACCTTCCAGTTCTCAGACAACGCAAACTTGCCCTGTTGGTATTGGTCTTCAACCCAGTTTTTGAAGACGTAGCAGTCCTCGATCAGGTGACCTACTGTTTGGTGGTAAGGGCAATAATTAGTATTATTAACATCGCCTGGCCGCAACGGACGTTTTGGACCCGGCAGATTGATGAGTCTGTCGCACACTGCCAGCTCGAACAGTCCCCTTGTTTTATCTTGCGGAAACGAGTAAGGACGTTTCAACTTTTCCTGGAGGGGTTGCCGCTTGTTGCTTTGGCAAGCAACCGGTCTAGGGTCACCTGATTGTTGTTGAGCGCTGGCGACGAGGGCCTTTTTTCCTTTTCTTTTATCCTTTTTGTTCGCTCCGTTGTTTGCGGGGCCGGGATTTTTTCCGAGTAGCATGCGATTGCATGGCTGAACGTTCTCGCGGCTTCTCAATTCCTTTATTTTTGAAATAGATTCCCCGACGGAAGAGTTGGGGATAGCTTCTTCATCAGAGTTGCTTCCAAAGGTGATAATTTGCGATGCCTTAGAGTCGGCTATATGGCAATCGTCGGCGACTCTTTTGCGCTCATATATCGCATTTTTCCGATGTCCACTAGCTTCACACTTTGTCCCGTCGAAGTGTTGCTTTTGAGCGACATACCCTTGCCACCAACAGTTAAAGGATTCGCAGTCTTCGGTAGGATGTATGATCTTCTGATGATATAAACAGAAGTTAGGGTGCATCTCTGCCTCAGCGAGAGTATTTTCTTCAGAGGGCGGTAGCTTCATTCCTACTGACAGATCTTTGGCGAACCTTTTCATCGTCTTGAATTTGTTTTTATCCGCAGTGGATGGCTTTTGATTTGACGGGAATGCCTTGGCTTTTTCCAGTATGGCCATTTCATGCTCTTGATTGGCTTTTGCTTTCAGACGAATTTCATTTAGGAAGGCATCGATCAACTCGTCTGACGGCCGCGGAATTTCTGTTTCAGGGTCCGCCCTCGTTTTCTCGGCGCAAGGAGCCTCTTTATTATCTGCAATGAGTGAGAGATCACATAACAAGTTGCCCCCGGCGTGTTTGTCTTCTTTGGAGTATGCGGCTGTGGTGGGTTCACCTTTCAGCTTTCAGACAGCGCGAACTTGCCTTGTAGGTATTGATCCTCAATCCATCCCTTAAAGACGAAACAATCCTCAATCGGGTGACTTACCGTTTGGTGGTAAGGGCAATAATTGGGATTATTAAGATCGCCTGGCTGCGACAGACGCTTTGGACTCGGCAGATTAATGAGTCTGTTGCGCACTGCCAGCTCGAACAGTCTTCCCGTTTTATTCTGAGGAAACGAGTAAGAACGTCCTAGCCTCTCTTCGAGGGATGGGCGTGGACGCGCGTTGTTTTGGCGAACGACCGGCTTTGAGTTGCTCGACTGTTGTTGAACATTGGCGACGACGATCGCTTTCCCTTTTCCTTTCTCATCTCGGGAATCTGATTTTGGAGGAGACGGTCTATGGCCCATCTGGTCCATTTGGGCTAATTTGTCAATCAAGGCCTGGAAGGTGGTCGGCCTGAAGAACATCATGAATTGTGAGATGGTCGCCTGCGGATCGAGAGTGCCCACAAACATGCCTACCGCAGGTGCCTCTTCTATGCGTTGTTCGCATTTCGACCATAGGTTTCGCTATCGTGTTGCGTATTGGACCCACGTTTCTCCGGGCCTTATCCTGGCATTTATCAGTGCTGTAATCGGGGTGCGTTCACTAGCACTCGCGAATCTTTGTGTAAACAGCAGTTCCATCTCTGCAAATGTTTTGACAGAGTCGTTAGGTAGCTCCGAATACCATTCAAAGGCTGTTTCTGCTAAGCTACGGACGAATTGACGTAGCAACAATTTGTCATCGCCTCCAATATTGCCGCATAAGGCCCTGAATTGAGCGACATGCTGATGCGGATTCCCTGTCCCTTTATATACGTGGAATTTGGGGATCGTATATCCTGGCGGGTAACTGATTTGGTCATACCAGTTCGGATACGGTCGTCCGGTTCTAACAATTTGCCCAGCCGCTTCATTCGCCTGATGAACCCGGATCTGCTGAGCTATATATTCGTCTAGGTCAACTTTGGAGATTGCCTCCTCCTTGGCTGTTGACAGAGCCGGCGGAGGATTTGACGTTTCTCCCCTGTCGTCTTCAAGGACGATCGGAGGATCTTCAGCAGGAGGGTCCGACCGTAACATCATCTCTACCATATCTTGGAAGAGGAGCGCCATCTGTTTTATATTAGCCGCTTGCTCTGCAGCTTCTTTGTCCCTCTTTTCGAGGACTCTGCGTAAAAAGTCAGCGTCGGTTTCTTGTTCTTGACGCTCATCCGAAGACGTTTCAGAGCTTTCTTTTGGCTCAGTGAGTGCAGCCATTGTAGTCATCATTTCCTGAAGCTTTTGTTGTTGCTCCTGGGCTTTCGTCACAGATCGGGTGAGAGGTCGGTGGCCCGTAGAAGTGCGGCTTTCCTCCTTTCCAGAAGCCATATAAACAGTGTGCACTACCATGCCCCCAGACTTGGGGCGTTTGTGTTCGGTGTCTTTGCGATTTGCCGAAGACACAGGGGCTTTTTGCGGCCTCCTTTTTTGAGTGATTGGAGTTAAGGGAGCCGTTGTAGTGGGCACCCAAGTAGCTTTTGCTTTTTGTGGTTTGACAGAGTAATCCTTCCCCTGCCGAACCTTCATCTTTTTCTGTCGTCGGAGGCAGTCTTGATCGATCACTGACTCTTGGACCTGTCGCCAGACTTTGTAAATTTTAGAGGACAGCCGTTGAGGGGTCTGCTCTAACTTCTTCTCTGGAGTATTCTCCACAGGTGAAGGAGTTCGTTTCAACATCGCAGTAGGAGAGTTTCTGCGCACCTTGTTGAGCAGTTCAAAGCTGTTCTTGGTTGGAACAGCAGCATCGATCCTCACCATCGGAGCTGACGGAGTTATCCCAGAGGGGGAGTTGCCCCCAGCCTTCCTTACTCGACGCCAGTGGCGACGTCGAGCGTGTCTTGCGGATGGAGTTGTTTCAGCTATGAGGGTGACTTCGTCGTGCCCTCTGCTTTGAGGAGAGACTGTTATTGGTGCTAGCCTATCGAAGGCTGGCACCCGTTGAGAAGTAATGTCTAATCTGTCAAAGACAGACCTCTGGGCAGGGGAAGCAGCTTTGAGGATCTCGCCTGGAGCAGCAACTGGAATGGCCAGCCTTGTAAAAACAGACTTCTTGGAAGGAGGAGCCTTTCCAATGATTTCGTCCGCTTGAGCCGGGATGGCTATCCGCTTTGGGATGGCAACTTCGGGTATTGCGGGCTTTTGCATGGGCCCGTTGGAGCTCTGACCTAGCCTATTAAAAACCGAGGCAGTGGAGTTGGGCGACCCGTTGAGAGGGGTCGCAGTAGTAGCAAGCCGATCGAATGCCGACTTCTTGGGAGCTTCTTGCAATGTCATTGGGGCATTGAAGCTCATCGGTGGGATCATGGTCCCAAAGAACAGCCCAGTGGTGGCCTGAGTTACCTGTTCCACCGGCATAGCGAAGATAGAGGCTGCCTGAGACCCATAAGTCACTCCTCCGGACGGGATGGAGCGAGAGTTGCAGTTGCAGGTAGTGCAGTTTTAAGCCATTGATCTTCTGTTTTCTGCACGGAGTAAGACACCAAATCTTAGTACCTCGAATCCACAGGCAACCACAGCAAACCGCGATTCGTTCGCGAACATGACACACGAAGTGTGGAGTGGAAAGAGGAAAAGGTCCCACCGGGCGTGCCAGAATCTGTTCCCCTCCGAATGGCGGCCGAGACGTTAGGACGTCTCGCCTGAGGTTCGGGGCAGATGCTAATTGGTGCTATCCGTCCACCTCTCCGAAAATGCCAAGTTGATTTATGGCACCATGTATCGGAGGTTTAGACGGATGCGACCGATGTAGCAGACTTCGTCAGATTCCCCCTCGCTTGAGGGGTTTTTGATTGTGGGGACGCTCTTCCCGGCAGGCGCAAGCCCCTGCAGTTAATTACGCTACCGCTTCGCGGTAACAACTTTCTCCTTCTCCAGAATTTCACTTCGTGTCGTGTGTGTTTGTTTTGTTTGTGGTTGCCCGTGGATTGTATACGGAGACTGAGTAATGCTGTCGCCCGTAGGACGTGGATTAGTCCAAATCCGTATTTACTTAGATTTGGGTTTGGTGTTTTTAGTTTAAGGATTCATTAGTCGCGTTGCGGCTAAGATCAACTTAAACGTTCGTCAAGGATGCGTTAGTCCCATTTTGGACTAAGATCAACTTGACATGATGATCGATTTAATAGATATGGTCGTCAGGACTCATCACCTCTCTGACGTCGTTGAAGGATTACAACGATAGGTGTCGGAGGAGTTCAGAGATGTACCCTTGAACCAAAGTCGATTTGAAGTTTTATCGTTCATTTGAATGCTTAAGGATACGTTAGCCGTATTTGGGGCTAAGATCGACTTAAACGGGACCATTTAGATCCGAAAAAGAGCATTTGGATGCTCTATTGTTCCAGTTTAGGGACGTGGTGGTCCACCGCCAGTTTAAAACGTGGTGGTCCAATATTAGTTTAAGGACGTTTCGGTCCAATATTAGTTTAGGGACGTTTCGGTCCAATATTAGTTTAAGGACGTTTCGGTCCATGTTCCAGTTTAGGGACGTGGGGGTCTATCGCCAGTTTAGGGACGTTTCGGTCCATCATTAGTTTAAGGACGTTTCGGTCCGACATTAGTTTAAGGACGTTTCGGTCCGACATTAGTTTAAGGACGTTTCGGTCCACGAGTTAAAGGACCCCGCAGTCCCTATTGACTTATGTGGTCGTCGGGACCCGTCACCTCTCTGACGTCGTTGAAGGATTACAACGATAAGTGTCAGAGGAGCTCAGAGATGTACCCTCGAACCGGATATAAATTAATTTAAAAGAGCAGTCGTGCTCAGTCAATTTAATTTAAGGACTTACGGCCAAAATTGGGCTAAGTCCAATTGAAAATGCTCAACATTTTATTTGCTTTTGCATTGCATTTCTTTTTTTTATTTTTATTTAGGCTTTGCCCAGAAAGGATGCAGAGCATCAATTTGTTTTGGGCTCTGTTCTTTTAGGAATGATGCAAGGCATCAATTTTATTTGGACTCTGCCCTTGTATAAAGGATGCAAAGCATCAATTTATTTGGGCTCTGCCCATTTATTGCCTTGCAATTTATTTAGGCCTGTTAGGTCTTTTTGACTTGGGCCTGGCCCTTTAAGTAATGCACTACGTTTGTGCAAATCACTAAGAATCTTTTTAGATTCAAAAACAGAAGTGCAAAGCACTTTTTGATCCCTTGATCTAAACAAGTTTTTCCTTGTTTCAGAGAACCAAAAGTTCATAACAAGTGCAAGGCACTATTTTTATTTTTATTTTATTTATTTATTTATTTATTGAAGATCAATGATCTTGTTCTTAAATCATTGATCTGTTCATAAGAGAATTTTCTCTTCTTTCAAAGGTTTTTACCTTTTTTATTCTTGAGGAGTTCTTCAGAGTCCTCTTTCTCTCTTTTTTTTTTTAGAAAATGTTGATGTCTTTGAATTAAGGTCTAGGGTCCTTTTTATAGTGCCTATAAATTAGTTAAAGTTTGTTAAAGAGATCATTCTCTGAGTGATTTAGGGAATTTTCCCCACCGTTGGATCTTTGATCCGAAAGCCTCTGTTTTACAGAAGAAAATCTTCTTGTTTTAACAAGAACAGAAAAGATTTCTCAGAATTTTATTTCTGCTTGGCGCAAATGCTCCAGAGCGTGACACGTGTCGCGCTGCGCTGACACGTGTCGCGCAGCTTTTTTTTTTTGCAGCTTTGGTCTGATGGAGTACGCTACTTTGGGCGCTGCGCTCCCTGCGCTAACGTGTCTGATTTTGACACGTGGCGCTCTGCGTGCAGCGCAGAGGATCTGAAGCGTTACTTCATTTATTTTAACTTTAATTTTCTCTTTAATTTTCAAGACAGAGTTTTGCTCTGATTGGAGAAAAACAGAAGCATTGCTTCTTTTCCCACCTTGGAATTTGATCAGAGCTTTGCTCTGATTGAGGTAAACAATAGGTAAAAGAATAAAGTAGAGAACCACGTGTTGCTAGTATCAGGATTCTTCAAGGTGATTGAAGATGTAGATACTTGTGTATGGTATTCAGTTGATAGTAATGGTTTTGAGAAACTTGTTTCTCTTTCACGTTACTTATATATAGATGCATTCCTAAGTTGAGTAATGTTGATCGGCCTCTCTCCATTCAGTTGACATGCACTGGAGACAGCTGCATGATTTGAATCTGGTTCCAATTAAATCAGTGCCTCTGTTTCTATATTGTATATAGAATGGATCATATCTTAACGATGTTAAGGTATATGGAGTTGTCCGGCTTATGCTTAAAACCAGACTCTGGAAAACTCAAGGCACGTTTCTATAATGGCAGTTTGTGGGTTAACCCGGGCTATGACGAAGGTTAACTTTCTATCATCTGGAAGATCAATAGTGATATTGTTCTTGACTCGCCACAGTTTTAGTAAAATGGACTTTTTCAGAAAACAGTAGTGGGAGTATGGTAGAGCTAGAAGTGATTCCAGAACCACTGACGATTACTGAAAATTTAATAAGAACCTAAAGATTCAATTAGGTTTGACATTCCATTAACCACTCCGCAGATATGGTGGGTAACCTCAGGCACCTGAGCGGTACTTCGGTATTCTCAAAGACGGTGACAGGGAGGTTCTTGTTTACCCAGACTTGCCATTACTGCTGTTCTAGACTATGAGTCCCGGCAGAAGGATGAGTATAGCGTCGTTCTAAACTAGCTTTAGAAGTGCATGTGTATATGACTCTGCCAGAGGGTTGTTGTAGTCAGTGGGAGTAGCCGAAGCATAGTGGACAAGTAGCTTATGTCTATTTATAGACTAAAGCAGATACAGCGGAGATAGATCATCTATTTTTGATGTGACAGTCATAGGCTTTGACTTCATCAGAATAGGAGATGGATCTGTTAAGAAGGTAGTAGGGTGTGATGTCCTGGTATTTGGATGACATGCACGTTGTAGGAAGTGAAATTCCTATACTACAATCGGTTATACTGTGGTTGTCATACAGTGGTTTCTCCATAAAGGACATGGATATAATATCAGGCATTCTGGTTACTAGATCTATGGTTTTAGATCTAGATTTGGGTAGTATCCTAATCTGGGTACTTAGACAGTATTCTAAAGATATTTTAAAATGGATGACTCCTGGCATGGTGGTGTACCTGCAGGTGAAGGAGTCACCCTCTCTAAAGGTGTCTTACAGACTAAAGAGGGAGAGATGTGCATGATTGGCGTGTCACTTGCTTAGGCAATTGAGTCAATCATGAGATATCAAGTACCACACCAGATGTTATTTTTGCACTAGATGCAATAAGTTGAGATATTAATCCAATCCTGGAGAAACGTTCGGAAGCAGTTTTAGAACATAAGTGGATGTTCTAGGGATTTGATAACGGCAGCCTCTTTCGGGAGACTGTTATCATTCCAGGCTTCCAAGGTGACCTGGATGACAGAGTGACTGTCAGAGTTATAGTTTTCCCTCTGACAAGGGATGGTAGTTTGGACAGGTGGTCCAAGCGGATACTGAGGGAGGCATGGCGCAGGATACTGATTTAACTCAGTTGACGATACAGTCTAAGAAGTTTGCTAGATTTGGATTTCATTTGTGAACTGGGTTCCATCAGATATCCAGACATATTCTAAGACAGATATTGCTCATTTCGGGAGATGGCTTTCTCCGCGAACTTGAGATTAAGAGAGACATAGAAAGAAACATCAAAGCGGATCCACTCACTGAGACTAGTAGAGGAGTTGGGTGTTCGGTATCACACGGGATGTGAGTATGCGACACCACAATAATTAGCCTTAAGTGCAAGTGGGAGATTGTTGGCTATAGTGCTCTCAAGTCAATTATTGGATCACAGGCATGTGATTGCAATGATTGAAGGAGGACCTATACCGGTGGGACAGTCTTACTCGAGATAATAGTATGCTATCTGGTTTGTCTTTATTATCATGTACATGCTTCAAGTGACATTACAGATCACTATTACATGTTGATAGAGCCCATAGGATTTTTGCTTGACTACCAGCAGTATGATGGAGATCATATACGTGAGAGTTGGGTAGTCTATAAGCACATCATTAAAGTGTCCCTAGTCGTGGGAGTTTTGAGACTGGGCATCAATACTCTATGAGTAGACTAGTGTATACGGATCGAGACCCCGATGAGGGGCGGTGGCTGGTCTCACAAGCCATTGGTGTCGGTTGGTTCACCTAAGATTGTATACAGGTGCTCATTGGGTTATGAGTACACTGGACGGACTCGTAGGGGCACTGCTGATTGGTACTATACATATCGTCAGGAGCAGTTCCCAGGTGACATGAGTACAGTTTAGTCCGTTGACTTGACACTGCTACATTGCCTCAAGTGTGTTCCCACTGTTCTTTGATTACTACCCTACCACGGCTCAAAGGAGTCGTGCAACAGGTAGTAGTTGGGTGCAGTCATGAAGCACTTGGAGGCAGTGGCGGTTAGACATGATTCGTCTCTCTAGGTATTGGGGTTTGATATCGCGCTGTGTCTGGAAAGCCATTACACAAAGTTCTTGGCCAAGGCAAGTGAGATTTACTGGTAGGTATTCCAGTAGTTTCTCAAGGTGTTCTGGGCTACACTCCGACACGACTTATACCTCTATTGGGGGTCTGACGTTTACCATCCCCCTAGGCCCGATATGCGATACTCATAGACGAACCGACCGGACTGTACGGAGATTGTCACGGATAGGCTCAGTAGGGTTTCAGGATGAGTTCGCTCGTCAGCTTCCCTTTCGCTCAATACATGGGCAGCCGTTACGTACAGGTAGTGCCACTGACGTGCTTATGGTTAAACCTACTGCCAGCGTATTGACGAGTCTTTAGAGTCCCCTACAGAAAGTTTCCCAAGTTCGGGCGAAACGTTGTAGAAGCCGTATGGTTTTATGGCAGGGTTCGATCATATACATGCACTCGTGCGCGGATCATGATCGGACGGATCATACTAGTGGGCTTTGGTTTAAGCCGGATCCTAGTATTAGATGGTTGGATTACTTTCGTCTCGTAGTATTCGTATTCAGTCGGAATACGGACGTGGGTATGTATATACGAATGAAGGGTATTCTTGTAATTCGTTACAAGATAACTTTAGTTGATGCCATTTCTTTTTGGATTAAACTTTTGGTTTAAAGTTTAATTAGGTGGAAATTGTGATCATAAGTTTTAACCTAGGGCATTGATTATGGCATGTGCTATTTTGGTGACTCATGGTGTGATTTTTTGTGCCATGTCCATTTCTTTATTGATTTGGGGTGTGGGATATTATGTGGAGGAGAGAGAGGGCAGCCATATATGGTTGTGTTTTGGTCTTGAGTTATTCAAGTGAGCTCTCACAAAATATCTCACACAAAATAGCATAGCCATTTTCTTCACTATTTTTTTCTTGTGCTCACAACTCTTCACTCATGGCTTCTTCTTCAACCTCCACTCTATCCCTCTCATGTGTTGAGAATCCTAGAGTGTATTGAGACAAAGTAATCACACACTATCTCTACTTCACCTTGGACATGTCGGCTAGCAAACTTCATGTCCGAGTTGCTTCGGTTTGAAGAAGGAGCCCGTATAAAGATTCCTCGACGTGGTGCCACTTCTACGAGCGAGATCGGAGAGAGAACTTCGTTGGGGCAGCCGCGACAAGCATGGGACGAAGATTGAAGACCGAAGGACACGGATCGATCGGTATAATCTCTGAACTATTTACAGTAGTTGCTAGTTAACGGTTACGATCCGGGCAATCGGGTTGCGTTAGCGCCAAGTTTGAAAAGTTTTTGTTCCGCGTTTGGCCTCGGATTGACGGCCGGGGCGCTGTCGTAACCCAACAGAATTTAGTAGGAGTAGCCCGTTTTCTACTTTTTATTCTCGTCCATCTGTCATGGTATCATACCAGAGACACTTAAATAGGACAACTCCTTGTGCACGATAATGTAACTGCACTATATCTTGCAGCACACCGTAGCAGTCAAGTTGTTCCGTAGTTGGATTGATATCTCTAGATGATGCGTAAACCCTTGTGGTTGATGTCAAAAAAACACCGCGGGTTTGGAACTTTCTACGTGCATCTTTATCTTGTGTATGAAATCTATATTTATTAATGACATAACCAGTAAGACGCTCGACTAAGGGATCTGGTTTAGAGACAAGTATTTTTAAATCTTCTGTTATATTGGCATCTACGGCTGTATGAACTTAATAAGTCACGATAAGTATTAGAAAAAATCGTATTTAGCAGGTGACCCCTCGGTGGTCTGTATTGTTCTCTCCATAAACTAAGTATGAAACAAATAATGCAGTTAGATAATTTCATATTTATAAGATGAAAAAAGTAATAGTCTATATACATACACTTGAAATAGGTCGACCTCGCCAGAGTTAAATAATACATATCTATGTATTGTGTCAATCTCCGCACTACGAAGTGTGACATGTTTCACGGAACCTATTACGTTCTCGCCTCCACGGAAAAATGATATTGTTCCTTATTCCTCGTGAACTATGACGTCCTCATTACGGCCCGACCTGTTGAATACAGTCTCAGTCCCCTCAAGGCACATAGAACAAAATGCCATGGATTCTCGGTGAGAAACTCTTAGGCAATCGACCCTTCGGGTCTAGCTTTATTTTGTATATATCGTTTTATCTTAAACATAAACCAACGGATTTTAATTTGGTAAGTTCAATTGATAAATTTTGATAAACATTATTCAACAGTTAAATTCAAATATTAAATTCTTAATCATTACTTACCTCTCGAATGGATATATCCACCGATAATTAATGGCCACCTAAACGCCCCTGTCTTGCAAGATGAACCGTGAGATACAACATGATTGTGAAAAACGAGACGGAAATAACATCTCCAATCTACAAAGAATGATAGTCACTTTGTTTTCCAGATTTCTAAAATCATCTGCTATATATTCCTTAGAGCTTAAATCCCGGAAGCAATGACAAAGATCCATCGCAACCGAGACAACATCCTCATCCTTTAACGCCCTAATTGCAACGGGGAGTAATTGTTGCATGATCACGTAACAGTCGTGAATTTTAAGATGAGAAAGTTTTTTATGTTTAATGTCCACACACTTAAAAAGATTTGATGAATAACCGACAAGAACCGTTAATTGCTCGAAAACTCTTAGAAAAGCACTTTTCTCGCTAGCAGACATCATGTACTTCACTGCAGGAATTGACCATTTGCCATTCCCTGTTTCTTGAGGGTGCAATTCAGGATGCAACCATTCCTGTAGGTACCACCATCGAACCGCAAGTGTATCCTTAGATTTGGATTTCACATTCAATAAGGGGTTAAGAGTAGCTCGCATACGTTCTTCTCGATATACATAAAGTATAAATTATGACATAGATTGAGATCGCGCCAATATACTAGCTCGTTGAAAATGGGATTCTTCCTCCAGTGACTGCCAGCAACCCGTGAAATTGTATATTCTGTCGTTCTCCCGAAAACAACATTATTGAAACCTTGTGTAGCCTCCCACAACTTCAAACCCGTAGGCTCAGGTGGGGCATGCATATGCTATTGCTTATTATTGAACTTGCCGCAATTACGACGATATGGATAGTTTATATCCAACCACTGATGGTGACCTATGTAGCACTTGATCTTGTGCGAGCCTACTTTAGGATCACAAACGGTTTCCTCTAGACATACCGGGCAAGGTTTGTAACCTTTAGTGCTCTATCCAGACAACATAGCGTATGCTGGAAAATTGTTGATTGTCCACAAGAACGCTGCATGAAGTGTAAATGTCTCCTTGTGGGATTCGTATACTTGTATACCTGGCTCCCACAACTCCTTCAGTTCCTCAATCAATGGTCTCAAGTATACATCGATTTTATTTGAAGATGTACTTCCAGGGATCAATAAGAGCATTTGTGTATAGAAATGCTTTGTAGGGTTCCTATCGATGGCAGTAAGGTTTCGGGAGGCATCGTCCATGCCATTTAAAAATTTTTGCCGTTTCAAGGAACTCTAAACTAGAATCGTTAACTAGAATATAATACGGAAACAAAAATAAACCTTTTTACTTCTAAGTGAAATAGAAATACAACCTTTGTAGATCGGTCCTTCACTTCTAAAGCTCCTTGTAGTAGTCCCTTCGCTGCGATCGTTGAACTCCCGGACTCTTGCATGGCTTCACGAGGGAAAAGAGCGATCTTGCTTGAAGTCTTCGAGGCCGAAGATGATCTACGTCGAGAGAATACTAGCTCAAGTTTCTACTTCACTAACTAAAGGATTAGTGAAGCTAATACCCTATACTAAAGTGTTAGTCTAGTAGAGGATGATAAAATAGGAAGTGGTCTCACTTTAAAATTATTATTCTCACAATATTTTCTCACTTTTTCAAACCCTAGAATGCCTTTTCTTTTGGAGGAAGAAGATGAAGAAAGAAGAAGAGAATGAGATAAATGATCAAGTGAGAGAGTGAACCATGGGTAAGTGTGTATCATATACTAACTCATGTAGAGACATAATCATGGCTAATTAAAATGGTTAGGTTAACAAATATCTAAAGTAAAACAAAACTAATGGACTTAGTCAACGCGTCCATAAGCTTCCATAAGCTTCATGCATTTTTCCAATAATCCACTAATTTTGTAATTACTTTAAATATTAAACAAAATATCATAATTAGCATGGTGTAAGTCTCATACATCCATGTATGTTGTATCAACAACCATGATACAAAAACAAAACACAAATTAATATATATCACATATATATTAAGTGTGCACATGTGAGAAAAAATGCTTAAGTGAGCAAATGTAAGTTAATGTAAATTAGTATATCAAATATACAATTATACACTAAATTATCAAATCAACACTTGACTTAATAATCCGGCAATATCACATATAACCGACTAACATCCAATGTATCGACTTATCGAATCAACCCTTGATTCGATAACCTGGCTATATCACATATAACCGACCGATACAAAGAGTCGCGAGAATAGAATACGGTATCACATACATGCATTATTCTCGGTCCCGCACATATCATATATGTGCTCCAATTTCGTTTTGCCTGAGCCAGTAAAACCTCTATGTAGGACTCTAAAGACTCGTCAATACGCCGGCAGTACGTGATGATCACATCAAGCACCCATAAGCCGTCGGCGGTACTAGCTGGACGCAACGGCTACCCGAGTATTGAGCGATCAGAAGATCAGCAAGCAAGCCCGCTCCAACTTCTGCAAAAGCCTGACAGTAACACTTGCCGTACAGTCCGGTCTCCTCGTCTGATATATCGCATATCAAGTCTAGGGGTGGTAAACGTCAGACCCCAATAACCGATAAGTCATGCCGATGTGAGGCTCATAACTGGTCGAGAAACTACTGGTAAGACTTACCAGTAAATCTCTAAACCGGCCCTGGCCAGGGACTTCCCTGTTATTGCCAATCGAGCACAGCGCAACATCAACTCCCAATACCGGGAGAGACGAAACCCCTCCTATCGCTCATTGACACCATGTGGACTGTACCCAAAAACTACCGTTTTGCACGCCTTCTTGGACGTGGTAAGGTGGAAATCAAAGCACAGTGGGAATCACACAAGACTCTATGACGATCTCGGGTCTACAGACTAACCTGTACAAGTGTCACCAGAGAACTGCCATCTGACATTAGGTATAATACCATCTGGGAGTTCTCGGCGAGTCCGTCCAGTGTACCCAGTCTCCACCGAGCACCCGTATAGCATCTCTGATGTCAAACACCAATGGATATGGGATCTTCCATCGCCCATCTCATGGGTCGAGAAGCGTATACGCTAGTCTACTCTGGTATATCGATGCCCTGTCTCGATACACCCACGACTAGGAACATTAAAGGATGAACTTATGGACTACCATGGCCCCACTAGTATGATCTGCATCATAGTCCTGGTAGTCAAGTACACATCCTAAGGACTTTACCAACATGTAACCATAAGACAGTATTAAGAGACAAGTATACATGTTAAGATAAAGAGCAACCAGATAGCATACTATCATATATAGCAAGAAAGTCCTCTCTATATATGTCCAAGCATCCAATATAATATACATCATATGTACAATACTGGCCTCTAGGGCATACATACAACTAACATGCTTCATACTCATTCATGGAGCCAGATTATAAATAACAAGTGTAACAGGCCATATACCGTGATTTGCACCGTGGCTGAACGGCTCCATGCCATCTGCAGATAAACTAAGCCTAATATTACGACAATCCACAGCAAAATCTTTATAAAGGGCATTAAAACGTTTCCACTCTTCACCATCGGCTGGATGCCGCAGGACTCCGTCCTTAGTGCGACCATTTGTATGCCATGACATGTTATCAGCAATTGTGGTTGACAGAAATAAACGCCGAAGTCTTTACTTGATTGAGAAGTATTGCAAAAGCTTTGCTGGAATCCGTTTAGAAGTATTGAGTGTAGACTCATCTTCACCGTTATCCCTTCGAGGGATGATTGATCGTGAAAAAGTGTGTATTCGTGTTGTAAATTACCGCAATCAATAACGGTGTCGCAATAGCTAGCCGATAATGAGTACGGGTCGTCCACAGAGAAACAGTGAAATGATTTTCTTGTTTTAGACAAGTTGATAGAAGAAAAGTGAGTTTTGATCATTTATTACTAAGAAGGTTTGAAAATTTATCGGAAAAGGGCTTGCAGGGTTTATAGGACTTAGTAGTAATGGATGAAGTTTTAAAAGTAATTCTTTTTATCCTTTTAATTATTTAATACTAGAAAGATAGCGATAAATGTGGATTAGGGTTCTTGGAGGAAATTATGGTTTCTCTCTACTGCCCCTTGTCCTTCCATTGATCTCTATTTGTCTCAAGCCCTTAACAAAATAAGTATTAACTAATCTCAAATCGTGGTCATGACTATCATTAATTGATAACGCGCCCGATAAAAGGGTTAGTATTCATTTTGCTAAAGTTTATAAAAATTAAAGTATCAAAAGAAGTTAAGGAATTTTTCATCCATTATTCTACCATATTCTACAAACCCTAGCAAGTAAGAATTTACTCGCTCATGGAGATCAACGTAGTATAAGAAAGGTGGAAGAATACGGAACCCATAATTAAGATTGAAAACGCAGAAAGTAAATGCAGAATGTAATTGCAGAAAGTAATACGGAAAGTAAAGTGCAGAAAGTAAATGCGGAAAGTAAATGCGACAAAATTAAAAAAAAAAGAACTATCTTTATTGATTAACTATTGCATTACAAAATTTCTCGCTGAAAAAAGGTAGATTACAAAACCCTAGTTTGCTCGCTAGATCTCTCTCTCTTAAATTGAAATTTTGAATTGAATGTTGAATGTTTTGATAGACAGCTCTCGGTCCTTTATATAGTCTCTAGAATTAGAAACCCTAGATACCATATTGAAGTATGCGAAATTACGATCAAGACCCTGAACTTTTAGATCCTACGGCCACCATCAAACCACGCTTCTGCCGCCTATATAGCCCTTTGATCAAGGATCCGCCGCCGTTTGGTGGGCTTGAGCATTCAATTTTCTCGTAGTTTCTTCTCCCGATATTTGGAGATCTTTCTAATAAAAATATTATGAAAATATTGCTCTTAGTCTCCGTCGTTGCTAGATTCTTCGATTTGCACCTAATATTCGGCAGATTTGATTTGTTGAATCGATTTGTTGTGGATCTCCTACTTGTATAGCGGATCTGAGCTAATTTATTTTAATACCTGCACAATATCTCAAATCAAATTTTTAGTTACACTTGTTTTTATTTGAGATATTATTCTAACCAATTGATTGATATGATATCTTAAGAATATTGGTTAAGAATATTTGATATGATATGCATATTTTAATAATAGATATTTTATTTAAATATGTTATGCATATATTTTCCTATTATATTAATTATAAATGAAGAAACATATGATAATAATCTTTTTACAAATAAACCCACATATGTTCTTTATTTATAAATAACACCGTTTATTAATTTATAATAATAGGGAAAAAGTCCATACAAATGTGCAATATATTTGATTGATCAAATACCCCCAAACTTATCTTTGATCATCCTAAACAAACTATTTATTAAAAAGAAAAAGAAAAATCTAACACACTTTCATAGGCAACACGATTACACTTAGCTCGTGCAGCAAGCCTTTAAACCTCTAAGTGTCTTTAGTAGGAGAAGTGTTGTCTCCTGAGCGTTTTCAGCGGATTTCACCCACAAAATCCCAAAAATAAAAGAAAGAAGACAAAAATTACATGTAAAAATAAGAAATATATAAAAGAAAGAACTTGAAAATAAGAGTTTCAAACCACACTAGCTTTTAAGTTGTCATGAGCCCTATCTTAATGGTCTTGAAAAAATGTCAGAAATCACATCCTCCCTCAATAAAACACCGTCTTTAGTCTTCCTCCCTACCTTTTCTCCAAACATCGATCATATACCCCTACGTGTGTGTAAAAGACATCTCTACACTTGGAGAATTCAATTCAAGCTATCATACTCTTGTCCATATTTCTTAGAACTTTTTATTCGGTGATGTTTTAAATGGATTTGCTTACAAATTCTTCATGCAACCGTTAATGCTTCTTGAGGCACTGACCAACCGATTACCAAATGTGCTCACTTATTGGCATAATTAGCAATATCTTAGTCTTGCAACACCTAAGGCTTAGCAGTGACTCCCAAACCAGTTGGTCTAAGGCACCAGGTAATAAGGCACCTTAGCTATATTTTTTTATGCTGCCTTAAATAATTACAAAATCAGTGCTCATTTTTCTGCACCATTTATAATTTATGTGTCATTTATATTTTGTTAATAATTTTTTCCCCTTCATACTAAGGTTTCTAAACATGAGTATTTCAAGGTATTCTCTACTATCCCAAGTTTCAAGATGTGTGTAAGTGCATATAGTAGGGTATCAACGTTCAGAAGTTTGGACTAAAAAATAAGGACTATTTTTCAGACTTATTTCTATCCGCAGACTAGTGATTCCTTCATCTTACTAACCCTTGGGACAACAGCTCATGACTACACATTGCTAGCTTCGTTTTAAAATATCTAATTTTCTTGCATTTCTTAAATCTTTTCCTCTCTTTCATATGTATTTTTCACATTTTTTTGCTGCCTTAAGTAATTACAAAACCAGTGTTCATTTTTCTGCACTTATATTTTAAGTGTCATTTATATTTTGTTAATAATTTTTTCCATTCATACTAAGGGTTCTAGACAAGAGTATTTCAAGATATTCTCTACTATCCCAAGTTTCAAGATGTGTGTAAGTGCATATAGTAGGGTATCAACATTCAGAAGTTTGGACTAAAAAATAAGGACTATTTTTCAGACTTATTTCTATCCGCAGACTAGTGATTCCTTCATCTTACTAACTCTTGGGACACCGGCTCATGACTACATATTACTAGCTTCGTTTTAAAATATCTAATTTTCTTACATTTCTTAAATTTTTCCTCTCTTTCATATGTATTTTTCATTTTCTAACTTTTATTTCCAAATTTTTTATAGCTTTATTTTACAATTAATATTATAGTGCAAAATGATACATGATTAAGCACAAACCTTCCCCAAAACCTGTTTGCAGCAGTGTTCTCACTGATGTTGTTGATCGAGCATAAAAACCTGTAGACTTAAGTGGAGAATAATAGGGTTAAAAAGTTAGTCAAATAGAATGCCACCTTCAAACTTGTTCTTTGGCACGCACAGATATTTATTTATTTATTTATTTTATTATACATACCTCCGTTCATAGATGAAACAGTGTTATCGAAATATGGAGGTGAGGCGGAGGAAAGTTAGTCATGATAAAGCGGCTCCTGCAAAAGCAGGAGCTCTTCCGATGGGTCAGCGGAAAAATACGGTTTTAATCTATGCCCATTTACTTTCAAAATAGAACCGTTTTTAATATTTTCTACATCCACTGCACCGTGCGGGTACACATACCACACCATAAAAGGTCCTTTCCAACGAGATCTTAGCTTACCTGGATGAATATGAAGACGGAATCGTAAAGAAGGATTTATTGTCCTGGTGTAAAAGTTTTTCTTAAAGGGTTTTTGTCATGTAACACTTTTGTCCGGTTCTTTACTATAACCGCATTATCGTAGGCTTCATTACGAAGTTCGCTTAGCTCATTTAATTGCAGCTTCTGATAGCTGCCTGCTTGGTCAAAATCGAGATTAAGCTCTTTAATAACCCACATTGTTTTATGTTCGATCTCGACAGGAAGGTGGCAAACCTTCTCAAACACCAGTCGGTAAGGAGACATGCCAAGATTGGTCTTATATGCGGTACGAAATACCCAAACAGTATCAATCAGTTTGGTAGACCAATCTTTTCGGTTCTTAGAAACCGTTTTCTCCAAAATTTGCTTGATCTTCCTATTAGAGATCTCAGCTTGCCCACTCATTTGGGGATGACAGGGTGTAGAAAGTTTGTGGTTGATTGAATATTTCTGCATCAAAGTCTCGACAGACCGATTACAGAAATGCGTCCCATTATCACTAATGATAGCGCGGGGTGCCCGAACCGAGAAAAGATATTTTCTTTAAGGAACTTAACAACAACCTTGTTGTCATTAGTACGGCACGGTATTGCTTCAATCTATTTAGAGACATAATCAACCGCTAATAAAATGTATAAGTTCCCAAAAGAGTTGGGAAACGGGCCCATGAAATCAATTCCCCACACATCAAATATCTCAACAACCAAGATAGGTTGGAGTGTCATCTCGTTTCTCCGTGAAATCATACCCATGTGTTGACACTGTGAACAAGTTTTGTAATAATCATATGCATCTTTGAATAACGTTGGCCAATAAAAGCCACATTGCAAAACTTTCTCCGCCGTTTTTCTTGGACCAAAGTGGCCGCCGCATGCTTGATCATGGCAGAAAGACAATACACTCTTGAACTTAGTATTAGGGACAAATCTGCGAATGATCTGATCAGGACAATACTTAAATAAATAGGGTTCGTCCCAGTAGGAGTGTTTCACCTGAGATAAAAATCTGTGATTGTCTTGATTTGACCATTCGATGGGTAGAAGTCATGTTGCCAAATAATTTACAATATTAGCGAACCAAGGTTTACAAGATATGCTCAAGAGATGTTCGTCCGGAAAAGAATCATTTATTGGCACGGTCAACGTTGGCGAAGAAGAAAGTCGTGAAAGATGGTCGGTTATGACGTTTTCACATCCACTTTTGCCTCTTATGACAAGGTCAAATTCTTGTAACAAAGGATCTAACGTATTAGCCTGGATTTAGCATCTTTCTTTGATAAAATGTGTCTTAAAGCGGAATGATCGGTGTAATCTACAACTAGAGAGCCTATTAGGTAGGGCCAGAATTTTTCTAATGCAAATACAACTGCCAAGAGTTCTTTCTCGGTGGTTGTATAGTTCATTTGGGTATCGTTCAAGATCCTACTTGCATAATAAATTACAT
Organism: Agapanthus africanus; assembly: GCA_030015575.1. NCBI lineage: Eukaryota > Viridiplantae > Streptophyta > Magnoliopsida > Asparagales > Amaryllidaceae > Agapanthus > Agapanthus africanus. Next base: position 322,240,130 of record JASDDO010000004.1, on the reverse strand, counting down.
GTGGTATCTTATCGATGTGATGTCCTAAGACTGCACCAATAGCAAAATCGAATGCATCACACATAAGCACAAAAGAGTGATTCCAGTCCGGAGATGATAGAACAGGGCTGTAGTAAGGAAACGTTTAAGCGATTCAAAAACAGCCAAGCAATCCGAGTCGAAATGAAATGTTGTATTCTTGGCCAAGAGAAGAGTTAAGGGTCTAGCAATCTTGCTAAAGTCTTTACTGAATAGTCTATAAAATCCTGCATGACGAAAAAATGATCGTATATATTTGACGCATTTGGGAGGAGGATGGTTGGAAATGACATCTATTTTAGCTTTGTCTGCTGTAACGACTCTAAAATCTTTGTACGGAAATTTTCTGTTAATATACAAGAAATGAGTTTTACAGCCTGAGTATGAGTTATAAGTCACTTTTGTGAAATAAGAGCAAGAAACAACTTGTAGCTCACTGGTAAAGCCTTTGCACTGCTTTGACGTAGCCCCTGTGTTCGATTCTCATCAGACACAATCATTTTTTTCTGATTTTTTAAATTTTTTTGGAAGCCCAAAATATTGCACGTGCAATACACGGGAAATGAAAAGTTCAGAAAAATCAAACATGTGGAAAATGGAGTAAACAGGGATTTAATCAGCTGGCACGAATCTCGAAGCCAGATGTCACCAATCGACCGGCGAAAATGAGGATTTGGCCGGCGCCAACGGTCGGATGAAGGCCAATTAAGCCCGTGCTTTGCACACACACCTTTTCACCTACCCCTAACCCCTATGCACTGTTTGATTTCCCTGCAATCAAACAGAGACCTTTCATTTCACAATTAAACTAAATTTTAATGCTTTTAATCTATATTTTTAATTCCCAAACCCTAATTCTCCACTATAAATACCACCCTACACTTTGGCTCAGCACCATTCTGAAAATTCTAACCAAAACTCTCTAAAAAGTTCATAGTGCAAGTGAAGTAAAGTGGAGTTAGCGAGCAAGTTGGTTCTGGCGAAGATCGAAATCAATTCCGGAGCTCCCGCAACGCCACGACGACTGCAGGGTTCCGCAGCACCGCCGTTGGGTTTCGGAAGGCATCGACCATGCCGTTTTAAAAAATTTGGCGCGCTAAAGAACCCTAACCTAGAATCTTAACTAGAGAATTAGACGAAACAAGCATGTAAACATCTTTACATCTAAGTGAACAAGGAATACAACCTTTGTAGACCGGTCCTTCACTTCATAAGCTCCGTGTAGTAGTCCCTTCGCTCCAAGTAGTGATCTTCCGGACTCTAGTAAGGCTCCACAAGGTGAAATGAACAAGCTTGCTTGAAGTCTTCGAGTCCGAAGATGATCTACGTCGGGGAGACACTAACCCAAGCTACCTCTTCACCAAGTGATGAACTAGTGAAGAAACAACCCAATCTAAATGGCTAGTCTAGAAGAGGTTGATGAAGTAGGAATTTTGATCACTTTAGAAATTATTTTCTCACTCATTTTCTTCACTTCCCAAAAAGCTAGAGAGCTTGAGGAAGGAGATGAAGAAAAGCAACCATGGAAAGAAGCAAGTGGTGAGAATAGCAACCATGGGTGAGATAATATCTCAAACTAACTCTTGTAGAGACTTAACCATGGCTTAAGGTAATGGTCGGGTTAATAAATATTTAATGTAAAACAAAACTAGTGGACTAAGTCAATGGTTCTATAAGCTTCCACTAAGCTTGACCATGTGACTAATTTCCAACTAATTTGATTTACTTTAAATAAATAAAACCTTACATTATTATAAGCATGGTGTGAGTCTCATACATCCATGTAGCATGTCGCAACATGCACACAATAATATATATCACATATATATTAAGTGCACACATAAGTGAGAAAAAGAAATGCTTAAGTGGGCTAATATTAGTTAATGTAAATCAATATATCAAATATATAATTATACATTAAATTATTAAATCAACACTTAATTTAATAATCCGGCTATATCATATATAACCGACTAATATCATATGTATCAACTTATCGAATCAACACTTGATCCGATAACCCGGCTATATCACATATAACCGACCGATATCACATATCGCGAGAATAGAATACGGTATCACATACACGTATTAATCTCGGTCCCGCACATATCACATGTATGCTCCTACTTCATTTCGCCTGAGCCAGGAAACCTCTGTGTAGGTCTCTAAAGACTCGTCAATACGCCGGCAGTAGGTGGTGATAATATCAGTCACCCACAAGCCATCAGCGGTCTGGTAAACTTAACGGCCACTCGGGTATTGAGAGATCATAAGATCAACAAGCAAGCCTGCTCATACTCCTGTGAATCTAATAAGTAACACTACCGTACAGTCCGGTCTCTTCGTCAGATATGTCGCATATCTCAGCTTGGGGTGGTGGTAAACGTCATACCCCAATAACCGAATAAGTCATGCCGATGTGAGGCCCATAACGGTTCGAGAAACTACTGATAACACTTACCAGTAAATCTCAGCAACCCTGGCCAGGGATTTCCTATTATGGACAATCAAGCATAGCGCAACATCAACCCCCAATACCGGAAAAGAAGAAATCCCCTCCTATCGCTCATTGCCTCCATGTGACTCGGGACTGTAGCCAAAAACCACCGTTTTGCACGATCTCTTGAACGTGGTAAGGTGGATATCAAAGCACAGTGGGAATCACACAAGACTCTATGACGATCTTGGGTCGACAGACTAACCTGTACCAGTGTCACCAGAGAACTGCTATCTGACGATAGGTATAGTACCATCTAGGAGTTCTCGGCGAGTCCGTTCAGTGTACCCAGTCTCCACTGAGCACCTGTATACCTTCTCCGTTGTCAAACACCAATGGATGTGGGATCATCCATCACCCATCACATGGGTCGAGAAGCGTATATGCTAGTCTACTCTGGAATATCGATGCCCCGTCTTGATACTCCCACGACTAGAAACAATTGAAGGATGTACTTACCGACTACCTCTGCCCCACTAGTATGATTCGCATCATAATCCTGGTAGTCAAGTACTCATCCTAAGGGCTTTATCAACATGTAATAGAGAGACAATAAGTGTACATGTTAAGATAAAGAGCAACCAGATAGCATACTATCATGTCGAGCAAGAAAGTCCTCCCTATATATGTCTAAGCATCCACTATAATATACATCACATGTATAATAATGGCTTCTAGGGCATACATATAACTAACAACGACACCCTTTCCTTCCTAACTCTTCTTTGAGTTTTCTAAACCATAAGTCCCTCCCAAATCTCCTTCTTTCTATTGAAATTACTCTTCAAATTTTATATCGGTAAAAAGTGGAGTTATTACTGACATCTTCTTTTCTAAAAACTTATAACTCCCTTTTCCTTTACAATTTAATCAATCTAATTTTACTACATCACTTGTGATCTTAAATCCTAATATTTAGAATCAAATTTCATCAAAATTCTCATGTGAAACAACCATAGTAGAACTTTTTCATTAAAATACCTTGAACTTTATAAACACCTCTTTTAGTATTTGTTGAAACAATACCTTTAGGAAAACTTCACGGGGTAACGATCTACCACACACGCACACTTGGTTCCATAGCACGACGCCTCTTTTGTATGAAAAATTATTACGAAGAAAACTTTACAATAAAATACCACATAAATCTAAAACCAGATTTCTTTTAAAAGCGTTATTTCATTTCTTTTGCGATTATGCATCTACAGCTCTCTTTAGGGGACCCGCTAATGGATGGTGTGGATTATCACACATCCTTGGGCTAGTAGAGCGAGATACAGACCTCCTCACGGAGCATTCGATCTCGAAAGGATTTAAATACGTTTTTTAAGAAATACGAATTTTCTAAATAAAATAAAATTAATTTTAAAAAAATTATATAAAAATTATAAATCCATATTTTCAAATATAATAAACCTATAATTTTTCTCAAAATGAAAGATTAACAAGTTTGCCAATAAAATACTATCAAGATACCAAAAAGGACAAGTTCTTTTAATAAAATACCACGAACTTTCCAAATTAAGTGTATATCACTAAAATACCAAAATACTTAAAATCCATACTAAGAAAAACCTAAGTAATACTAATCGCTCTCGAGATTTACTTTTTAACTATATTAAAAATATTTTTCATAAAACCTCCTCGAGATATATAAAACAATATTTAAGGACTTTAGTAAATATAGGTTTAAGCGGGATCAATTCTCTTGAACCCCGGGGAGCCGGAGAAAGTGAGTGCTTGACTATTTAAGGTAGACAAGTTAACGGAGTTATCAATGATAATTGTTTTGGAAAAAGACACAAATCCTGCGGTCTATATGCAGTAGTTACCGATGACTCCCGAATCTAATTTAAGAGCTAAATCTGTTTACAAGTGTCTGACTCAGTCTGAGTCCAATTCAAACCTGAATCCAAAATCAAATATGAATACTTGATCATGAACATGAATACTCGAATCCAAACATCAATATCAAACATGTGTACTTGACTTGACCTGACCGAACCATAGTTATAACTTGACTTGACTACTTGAATACTTGATTACATTCTAAACATGAATACTTGAAAATTTTGTATCATGGTTTCGGCAAGACTAAACAAAATCTATACAATACAATACGTGGGGATAAAGGGGTAGATTGGTACATAACGTATATTGTGGCACGAGAGTTCACTTAAAAGACGCCTACATGAATTCTCATGTCGTTGTCCCGTGGGTTATGACGGGGCCTTGTACTACATGTTACCATAGTCCACGGGGTAAGATGGACTCCTCTCGTATACATGAATACCTTATTTACCAAACTACAAATAACCACGTTATAATAACTATCATGTACCAGTATTCAGTCATATACTTTACCTGTTCATTCTCACTTTATATACTATCTTCTTGTTCTTATTTTGGGACTTACCGAGCGTTAGTTCGCTGACTACATTCCTTCCTATTTCTTTCTTTGGAATTTTCATCAGAAGGACCGGACTCTCAGGAGATCGAGCCTAGCCAGGAGGACTTGGACCAGCTCACCACTAAGCCTGACTACTAGTTCACCTGCACTTTTATTTATATGCCATTGTTTAGGCACTGCTTTACTCATTGTGTAACGACTCTGAAGTTACTGTACGAAAATTTTCAATTTAATGTACAAAAACGAGTTTACAAGCCTGAGTACACTTTAAAAGTTAATTTTGTTTAAGAACAGCAAAAAACAACTTGTAACTCACAGGTAAAGCCTTGCACTGCTGTGACGTAGCCCCTGTGTTTGAATCCCATCAGACACATTTATTTTTTTCAGATTTTATTTTTATACTTTTTGGAAGCTCAAAAGTTTACACGTGCAATGCACATAAAAATGGTAAGTCTGAGAAAATAAACATGTGCACAATGTTATAAACACATAGAAGTACAGATGGCAAGAATCCACCGGCCTAACTCCACAAGATGACCGGCGGAATGTGCTTTAGGGCCGGCAGGGACAGGTCCCCCATAGAAAATGGACCCCGGGTTTTGCACACTGGTCGTTTCCCCTACCCCCATTACCCCTGCACTGTTTGATTACTCTGCAATCAAACAGAGACCCCTCAATTCCCCAATTTATCACATTTTAATTCAATCTTTTAATCCCAAAACCCTAATTCGACACTATAAATACTATCCCATGCCCTAGCCCTTCCTCATTCTAAAAATTCTAGCCAAAACCCTTAAATTTTTCTAGCCAAAACCCTTAAATTTTCTCAAGTACAAGTGGAGTAGAAAAGGAGTTAGCCAACGACCAACTTCCGGCGAGGAATCGAGGCTATTCCGGCGACCCCGCGATACCACGACTACTAAGCTATCTTCTTCTAACTTTCCTTACCCTAATCCACTTGCAAGTCCGTTCTAATCTCTCTTCTTCCTCTTTGAAAATCTTTTTTAAAACGATCATCGGTAAGTGGAGTTAATACCGATGTCGATATTCTAAACCCTAAAAACTCACTTTTTTCTTACATATTGTTCATACCAATTTTACACAATACTTGTAAGCTTTATTATAAATGTTTAGAATAAATTTTAACCTATAATTCCATGCAAAATAACTTTAATTTAACTTTTTCGTTAAAATACCATGAACTTTACATATCACCTTTTAGTATATTGTTAATACCATACCTTTAGAAAACTTCATGGGGTAATGACCTACCCCTCACATACACATATGTTTCCATAGCACGATATCCCTTGAATATACTTTTGTTATCATATTACATTAAAATACCATGTACTATAAAAAACGGTTTTCTTTGAATTGTATTTCAAAACCCTTTGCAAATAAACCTCTACAACCCTCTTTAGGGGACCCACTATAGGATGGTGCGGATTATCGTACATCCTTGGGCTAGTAGAGCGAGATGCAGACCTTCTCATGGAGTATTCGGTCTCGAAAGGTTTTTAATACGATTTTAAAGAAAAACTAGATTTTCTACTTAATAATCAAAATTAATTTTTAATTATATAAATATTATAAAATCCATATATTTTCAAAATATAATAACTTTATATTTTTTTTCAAATAAAAGAATTACAAGTTTCATCAACACACCATCAAGATATCAATACAACACAATTTTACAGTAAAATACCATGAACTATTCAAGTTAAGATAAATATCACTAAAATACCTCAATTTTTAAAATACACATCTATGAAAACCCTACAGAATATAAATAAATTTCTCGAGGTTATTTTGAACTATATTAAAAATATTTTTTCATAAAACCCCCTCGAGCTATATAAAACATTGTTAAGGACTTTAGTAAATATGGGTTTAAGCGGGATCAATTCTCCTGAGCTTCAGGGAGACAGATAAAGTGAGTGCTTGCCTATTTAAGGTAGAAAAACTTAACGGTGTTATCAATGTTAATTATCTTGGAACAAATCCTGCCGTTCATGTGCAGCGGTTACCGATAACTCCCGAACCTAATTCAGGATCCAAATCAGTTCTAAGTGTCCGACTCAAGTCTGAGTCTAAATCAAGCTTAAATTCAACTCAAACCAGAATCTAATTCAAACATGAATCCAAACTCTAACATGTATACTTGAACCTGAACCTGAATACTAGAACAAGATCAACATGCAAACATGACTTGACCTGACCGAACCATGGCTATAACTTGACTTGATTACATGCCTACTTGTTTACATCCTGAACCTGATTACAAGAAACAACTTTTATCCATGGTCTCAGCAAGTCTGATAATTATAATCTATACAACACATTATGGGGTTAAAGGGGTAGATTGGTACCTACATGAACTCTCGTGCCGTTGTCCCGTGGCTTTTGACGGGGCCTTGTACTTACATGTTACCATAGTCCACGGGATAGTTGGACTCCTCTCGTATACACTGATATCTTCTGTACCAAGTTACAAACAACTACGTTAGAATAATAAACTGATACCTGTATAATTTAACAGTTTCCTTCCACATTACTTGTTGTATTCCTTCCTTTCTTTTGGGACTTACCGAGCGCTAGTTCGCTGAGAACATTCATGTCTCTTTCTTTCTTTGGAATGTTCGTCAGGAGGACCGGGCCCTCAGGAGACCGAGCCCAGCCAAGAGTACTTGGAGCAGTTGAGGCATAGCCAGACTACTAGCTTACTTGTACTTACCTTCCAGTTTGTATACCATTGTTTAGGCATTGCTTTTATCACTGTACATTTCCTTTTCAAATCAGTTGTATTGTAAAGATGAATGTTAATAAAAGTTGCTGTTCATTTTATATCTCTTGTCATTTCTTGTGCATTATATATATATATATATATATATATATATATATATATTGCTTATTTACGTTTAACGTGTTTACTTCTGAGTAAATACTTCGCGTGCCCATTACGTCTCCTTCCTCGTACACTGGGAAGCGGGGCGTGACATATTGTATCTTTTCTTTTCAAACAGTTGTATGTAAAGATGAATGTAAATAAAGTTGTTGTTTTATTTTATATCACTTGTTATTCTTGTACATTTTTATATATTGCTTAATTTCGCTTAACGTATTTATTTCTTAGTAAATACGTTGCGGCCTGCCACGTCACCGTTTTCGTCTACTGGGAAACGGGACGTGACATCTACCTCAACGCCCTTTCGTGAAATGATATGCCCTAAGACAATACCTTCTTGAACCATAAAATGACATTTTCCCAATTCAAAGTTAGATTCTTATCCTTACAGCGGGTAAGAACAACGTCAAGATTATGTAAGCATTCCTCAAAGGAGTCCCCAAATATGGAAAAATCGTCCATAAATATCTCCAGAAAATTCTCGACCATGGACGAGAATATCCCCATCATATACCACTGAAATATAGAGGGAGTATTGCATAACCGAAAGGTCATGCGTCTATAATCAAACGTACCGAAAGGACAAGTAAAAGTTATCTTATCTTGATCCTTTTCGGCGATAGGAATCTGGTTATAGCCGGAGTAACCGTCCAAAAAACAGTAGTACTCATGCCCAGATAAACGTTCTAACATCTGGTCAATGAAAGGTAGAGAGAAGTGATCTTTTCTCGTCGCGGCATTGAGTTTTCTATAATCAATACATACCTGCCACCCAGTTTGGGTGCGTGTTTGAATTAACTCATTTGCCTCATTAGTTATGACCATGATGCTAGACTTTTTAGGGACCATGTGAATAGGACTTACCCATTGGCTATTAGATATTGGGTAAATTATACCATTATCTAAGCATTTGACAATTTCTTTCTTCTCCGTCTCTTCCATGACGGGATTTAACCGTCTTTGTAGGTCACGGGCTGGTTTGGCTTCATCCATCAAATGTATATGATGTTCAACAATCAAGAGATCAATCCCTTTGATATCCGCAATTGTCCAACCAAAAGCTTGCTGATTCGATCTCAAGACAAACAGAAGAGCTCTCTCTTGCTCTAAGGCTAGAGAAACTGATATGATAATAAGCAAAGACTCATTCTCACCTAAATATACATATTTAAGATGAGACGGCAGCGGCTTGAGATCAAGTGTCGGCGGAGGGACGATAGAAGGTAGGGTAACTGAATGATACTCGGACTCCATGAGAGGTTCATAGCTAGCATAAGAAATTGACTCGGATAGCTTAACTGACTCTTTCGAAAAGTCAAAGGATTCGAACTCGGGGGTGGACTTTTCGACAGAAGGGCCCCATGAATTAAGATCATCAAGGAAAGTGGACCCTTCATATTCCCTATTCGTGTAAGGAGTGGATGGATCAAACAATAACGCAATAGTGGCGTTGAGATCATTATCGTATAGCTTCTCAAATTTGCAACTGTCGAAAACTATCTCGTTGATGGAACATATATCAATCATATGAGCAGAAGGTTCAGAGGGTTGACTTCCCACCCTGAAAATATTAAGTTCAATTGTAATCTTCCCAAAGGATAGGTTCATGGAACCGTTATGACAATTGATTACTGCATTGGAAGTTGTTAGAAAAGGTCGACCAAGAATCGCCGGGATTTGGTTCCGTGGGTACGCCACAGGCTGTGTATCTAAAACTATAAAATCCATAGGGAATATAAATTCCCCGACTTTGATCAATACGTCCTCCAGCTCACCCTTAAGGTGGGTGATAGATCGATCAGCCCTCTTGAGAGTGCAGTACGTATGTTTCAACTCTCCTATGCATAATTGCTCATAAATAGAATACGGGAGAAAGTTAAAACTGGCACCTAGATCTAGTAGAGTGCGATTGATGTTTTTGCCCCTAATGGTTATAGAAATTGTAAGACAACCGGGGTCCTTATGTTTTTACTCCCAAGAGTATCGCTCACATTGCTCGCTAAGAAAACCTTTTTAGGTACTTGAGTTTTCCTTTTCTTAGTGCACAAGTCCTTTAGGATTTTTGCATAGGATGGAACTTGTTGGATAACATCTAAGAGAGGAATATTAATGTTAACTTGCTTAACATTTCCACAATTTTCTCCATTTATGGACTTGGTTTGTTGGGCCTCAACCGGTTTGGAAAATGAGCTTTATTAACAAGGGTTGGGTCCAACTCTTGTGGAGAAGTTTGTGGAGATGGAATGGATCCCAAAATTGGATTTGGGGTGGTCGGAGAGGGTGATCCATTCAATGAAGTGGACTGAAAGTTTGAGCCCAGTGGAGAACGAAGAATAGGCTTGAAAGAAGATGTTTGATTAGAAGAAGTAAAAGTAGAAGTAGCAGCCGGGGTTTCGTCATCGAAATCATCAACTTGTTCTCCAACATGGTTGTTCAGTACTCTTCCCTATCTTAACGTAGTTATGTCACTCACATTATGATTTTGTTGGTTAAGAACAGTGTTAGCGTTTTGTGAGTGGCTGGGATTTGGTAGAGGTTGAGATGGAAGTTTCCCTTTCTCTCTTTCACTCACTGCGGCATTTAACCATGCAATTTGTGCTTCAATAGATTTGATGTTTTCACCGTGGGAAGCTGTGTGTTGCACAAGTGTTTGGATAGAAGACGTTAAATTAGCCGATGTTTGCGCGGGTTTTTTAATAAATGCTTCTAAGCTTCTTTCGAATGTAGAGATTTTATCAGTACCGACCTAAGGAATATTAATCTTTGGTTGGAAAGAATTATTATAAGGGGCAAAGTTGTTGGCCAAATTTTGAAATGATTACAGTTGAAAGGGCTGCTGAATTTGTTGTGGTGATTGTTGTTGCTGTGGGGGAAGCCATTGATAGTTATTTTGATTTTGGAACTGATTTTGATTTTGACTTTGAGTTTGGTTTTGGTTCCAAGCAAAATTAGGATGATTCCTCCATCCATGATTATATGTGGATGAATAAGGATTGTTTCTAGGTCGTTGTTGAAAAGCAGCATTAGTTTGTTTATGACCTTGAGACGGAGGATTTAAAGGACATTCTTCGGTTAAATGTAACGAATCATAACAGCAACCACACACGGTTTTGGGGAGCGTTACTTGGTTTAGGGAGGCCGAAGAGAATTTGCTTTCAATTTCGAGTTTCTTTTGCATCACAGCCATTTCGGCTTTCATTGCGATGGAAGCGTCGAGCTAATGGATACCCTCCCTAGATGAAGACAATGTTGTTGGTCTTGTGCTCTCCCACTGTAGTGTTTGTTCGGCGAGATCTTCCAGAAATTGCCATGCTTCCTCGTCATATTTTAACATGAAATGACATTGACAAATGGTTTCTAACATTTGTTTTGTCGCTGGATTAATACCCTCATACATAATTTGGCAAAGTTGCCATCTTTCGATTCCGTGATGAGGGCATTGGACAAGAAGATCTTTAAACCGTTCAAAACATTTCCAAAAGGGTTCGTTAGGAAGTTGGGCAAACTGGTTAATCTCGCTCCTAATGCGGGCATCTTATGATTAGGATAAAATTTCTTAAGGAATGCTTTAAGAAATTCATCCCAATTGGTTATAGAATCTGAGGAGGTTCTATAAAGCCACTTCTCTGCAACATCGCACAAGGTAAAAGGGAGAAGACGTAATTGTCACGCCCCACTTCCCAGTGTACGGGCAGAGGACGCGACGAGGCCGCTACGTATTTACTCTGAAGTAAATACGCTAAGCGTATCTAAGAAATATAAAAAGAAATATACACAAGAGATAAAAGGTATAACTGAACAACAACTTTATTTATTCACATTCTTTTTACAATACATGGAAAAGTAAATACATGGGATAAAACGATTCCTAAATAGTGGCATAACCGAAATGTAAAGTACTGGAATGAAAAGGAAAATGTACAAGTGAAACTACAGCTCGGGATCTTCAATAAACTGGTCCAAGTCTTCAGTGCTAGGCTCGATCTCTGGAAGGTCTGAATCACCTGACGACATTCAAAGAAGAAAGAAAGAGAATGTCGTCAGCGAACAAATCACTCGGTAAGTCCGAAAGATAAGGGAGAAGTAGAATAGACACACACACACACAGAGAGAGTGTAGCTTTTAAAGTTGTATCATATTGTTATAATGTTGTATTTAGTGTTAACGTTGTTGTTTGTAGCTTGGTACTAAAGGATGTCAGTGTATACGAGAGGAGTCTCTATATGCCAGATACTAGATACAAATAGAAGTACAAGGCTCTGTTAGAAAGCCCAGAACAACGGCGTAGTATTCAGGTTAGGTGTCTTAAATCTTACAGTCTCGTTCCACTTCTAACACCTTCCGTACCAATCTACCCCTTGAACCCCGTAGTGTCTTGATTGTATTGTTGTATAGTATTGCAACTTGTATTGTCTTATAATATAGATTGTATAATTGGATGACTTGCCGAAACCATGATATCAGTAAATGGATGTAACTGGAGAATCATGAATGTAACTGGAGAATCATGTAAATGGAAGTATATCCATGGTTCGGTTCGGTCAAGTTGTATAGATTGTATAGATTGAACAGATTGAATATATGGATTCATATTGAATTGTAATATTGTAGATTGTACTTGAATCATATTCAAGTCAGATTATTTATAATGAGACTCAGTCTGAGTCAGACAATTAGAAAAGAAATTGAAGTCCTGAATTAGGTTTTGGTGTTATCGGTAACCGCTGCACATGGACGGCAAGATTTGTGTCTTTTTCAAAGACGATTACCGTGTTGATAACACCGTTTGTTAAGTTGTCTACCTTAAAATAGGCAAGCACCCACTTCTCCGGCTCCCTGAGGCCCAAGAGATTGGTCCCGCTTAAACCTATATTTACTAGGATTCTTATTCTAATTTATAGAACTTGAGGGATTTTATGTAAAAATAATTTTGTATAATTTTTAAAATATAGCTCAAGTATTTTATTGTCGTCTTTAGAGTTTTCATAATTTTAGATTTTATATATATGACATTTCTAGTGAGTAAATCCTATTTTTATAGTATATGGTATTTAATTGTAAAGTGTTGGACTTGTATGGAATTTCATGGTATTTTCATGTAAAGTGATTCTTGTGAGTTAAAAAAAAATGGAATATTTATAATATATCAAAGATAGATATTTTGATGATACATTCACACACACACACACACACATATATATTTATAAAAATAATTTTAATTTATTATTTTCTAGAAATCTCATTTTCTTAAGATATTTGTATTTTAAATCTCTCGAGACCGATTGCTCCTTGCAGAGGCCTGCATCTCGCACTATTAAGCCCGAGGATGTGCGATAATCCGCACCATCCTGATCAGGTTCCCCAAAATGGGTTGTAGCGGCGCTTTGCAAAGATTTATAAAAATACGTAATCTTGTAGAAAACGGTTTTAATAGTAAATGGTATTTATATGTAAAGTTTCGTTTTCCCGTATTCTATGTTCCCGAAAGGTATTGTGCTATATTGCATATGAGTGTTGTGAGGAGGTAGGTCATTACCTCATGATCTAATTAAAGGTATAACAAGATTAATGATGTTTTAAAGACAAAACTAAACTATATGGTATTTTACTGAAAAAGAGTAGTAAAAGTTACAAAATGAAATATATTGCCATGAAACTTGTTCAACATGTTTGTTAATGATTAATAGTCAACATGTAAGGGTTTTGTATATTTGTATTTAAGAAAAGGTTGAATTTTTAGGAAGAACCAAATCGGAAATCGGATTAACTCCGATTCCGTCGGGTTTCAGAAATACGTATTTTTAGAATAGCAAGGTGAAGAGGGAGAAGGGACTTACGCGCGTAGGAAATGATATAAACTCGTTGGGGCATTTCATCGAACACCTCCGGTACAAACTGAAACGTCGATGGATGAGGGTCTGTAGGCGTCGATAGTGGCCTTAACGGCTGCGGGCAACGGCTAAGAGCTCCGACAGTGGCTCAGCGGCGACACGGCGATGATGGAGCTCAGGCTTTGATGATGGAGTTGGCTCAAGACTTGAGCTTGGCTGCTCGAGCTTTGGAGGGGGTGACGTGAGTCTCGGGGGTGGAGGCCAGTGAGGGGAGGAGGTTGGAGGAGCTGGGGCGACGAGGTGGCGTGGGGGTCGGTCGACGAAGTGGATGGCCGACGAAGTGCTTGGGGAAGGTAAGGGATGAGGGAGAAAGAGAGATTTTTTTTAGAGAGGAAAAAAGAATTAATTGGATTAATGGATAATAAAAACTTGGTTTATTGGGATTTATGGGTGAGATTTTTGTTTTGATTGAGGAAATTCAAAAAAAAGTTTTTTTTTGAAGAAGCAACTGTTGATGGAGATGAGAAGAAAGGGTTTGGTTCTGAAATGTGTTAAGAAAACATCCTAATTAATTATCATTAATAACAATTAATAATAATTAACACTAGATTGATACCCATTACTCCAAATCAATAACCTGAATAAACTAAGAGGAAAGGAAAAGAAGAAGGGTCTTAGGCCTGTGAGTGTTGGGCTTTGAAAAATTAAAATAGACATGGGTTTAAATAAAAGATAGTTGGGTTTAGAAAAAAATAAATGGAAGTAAAATGAGGGGAAAATGAATGGGATTTGGGGTGAAAAGAAAAGAAAAAATTATAAAGAAAAAATAAATCTTGAAGTGAAAGACGGATTCCGAATATTCGATAAGTACCCTTATTTCAGGAGAATATGGTATGTAAATATATACAAAGATATAGAAATATGAGGTTCGTTACAGTAATCGCATAGCATCCCCTGAAAGTTGGGCGGTGCTCATCATTGCACATACGTTTTCGAATTTGGTTATAAAAACGTATGCATCCTCAGATTCAAGCCCATGAAATTTAGGCAACAAGTTGATGAAGTGGGGTTTAATTTCAAAATTATCCCCATTGGCTGGTGGAAGAGACAGACATGTAGGAAGGGTCTGCGAGTGGGGTAGCATCGGTCTTGGAGAGCGATGCGTGGTGGATTTTAAATTTGTGCACCTACGTGTGGTGGCAAGGTGGTGTTGTTAAAACCCGGTGGAGATCCGTTTATCTCGGAAGATGTGGTGGGTGGAAGAGAAATAGAAGATGAAGAAGTATCGACTTTGGAGTCGACAACAAAAACGCGGACTAGACGGGCACTAGAATCCCGTGTCCAGCTGATCATGCACTAAGCGGGTTTAGTGCACGTAGCAGCGTGCGATGACGTGTGAGAACGACTTTAAGAAGGCTTGTTTTGAAAAGAGTGACAAACACAAGTCTTGACTCAACCAATCACAAAATGCGCAATCATTCCCTAGAGCTAAGGTCACCTAGGTCAAGTCACTAGACCGCTCCTAGACTTCCAAAGGATAAGACGTAGGATCGATCCTCTATCACCTCCCTATCAATCTTGCAGCCAGGTAAGTGGGAGGTATCCGCTATATGAATCACCGAAATAGCGGACCTAATTTAGTAACCACTTTTCTTAGTCACACTTGCCTTAGACACCACAAGAGAAATGTGGATAAGCAATAGATTACCCACGACCCTCCTTTGACCTAATTGAGTGCGACAGTCGTTAGAGTCTTGGTATAGATATTTTTTTATTAATGTAGGATGATAGTATGCTCGTTTGTGATTTGTGAGGCCTAGGAAGGGTGATGAAATCTCCACCTAATCTGAATTTGGATTTCTTGCCCCTTAATGTCCGGTTTAAATATGCAAAACAAACCAAAATAAAAAACATGCAAAATGATTTTTTTAGCGGCGCTGTTTGCAAAGAATTATGCAGGTAAAAATATTTTATTGGAGTTTTAGAAGAGAGAGGAAGGCGATAGGAGAATACCAAAGAAGTTTGGAAGCTCAATTCCCCGAGGTGGCCGCGCTTCCGCTGCCGTTTTCTATGCCGGGCCGCGGTTCCGCCGCTGTTTGATGAGTTCTTCCCTCCAAACTTCTTCAGAGCACTCCAATGCTCCTCTGGTCCAAGTTGAAAATTTCTGAATCTCTGTTGGTTCGTTCCAATAACTCCAGATTCCTTTGCAAAACTCGCACAATAATCGTTAAAAACACAAAATGCAGTTTTGGTTCTCTTTTTGTTTTTATGTTTCTGGTTTTTATAAGAGCATTTGTGTGTAGAAATGCTTCATACTCATCCATGGAGCCAGATTATAAATAACAAGTGTAACAGCCCATATACCGTGATTTGCACCGTGGCTGAACGGCTCCATACCATCTGCAGATAAACCAAGACTAATATTACGAGAATCCACAACAAAATCTTTATAAAGGGCATTAAAACGTTTCCACTCTTTACCATCGGCTGGATGCCGCACGACTCCATCCTTAATACGACCATTTGCATGCCATGACATGCTATCAGCAATTTTGGTTGACAAAAATAAACGCCGAAGTCTTTACTTGATTGAGAAGTATTGCAAAAGCTTTGCTGGAATCCGTCTAGAAGTATTGAGTGTAGACTCATCTTCACCGTTATCCTTTCGAGGGATGATTGATCGTGAAAAAGTGTGTATTCGTGTTGTAAATTACCACAATCAATAACGGTGTCGCAATAGCTAGCCGATAGTGAGTACGGGTCGTCCACAGAGAAATGGTGAAATACTTTTCTTGTTTTAGACGAGTTGATAGAAGAAAGGTGAAGTTTTGATCGTTTATTACTAAGAAGGTTTGAAAATTTATCGGAAAAGGGCTTGCAGGGTTTATAGGACTTAGTAGTAATGGATGAAGTTTTAAAAATAATTCTTTTTATCCTTTTAATTATTTAATACTAGAGAGATAGCGATGAATATGGATTATGGTTCTAGGAGGAAATTAGGGTTTCTCTCTACTGCCCTTTGTCCTTCCATTGATCTCTATTTGTCTCAAGCCCTTAACAAAACAAGTATTAACTAATCTCAAATCGTGGTCGTGACTATCATTAATTGATAGGGTGCCTGATAAGAGGGTTTGTATTCATTTTGCTAAAGTTTATAAAAATTAAAGCATCAAAAGAAGTTAAGGGAT
This sequence comes from Agapanthus africanus, assembly GCA_030015575.1. NCBI lineage: Eukaryota > Viridiplantae > Streptophyta > Magnoliopsida > Asparagales > Amaryllidaceae > Agapanthus > Agapanthus africanus. Next base: position 322,223,272 of record JASDDO010000004.1, on the reverse strand, counting down.
TTTTTCATCCATTATTCTACCCTATCCTACAAACCCTAACAAGCAAGAATTTACTCGCTCATGGAGATCAACGTAGTAGAAGAAAGGTGGAAGAATACGAAACCCATAATTAAGATTGAAAACGTAGAAAGTAAATGCAGAATGTAATTGTAGAAAGTAATGCGGAAAGTAAAGTGCGGAAAGAAAATGCGCAAAGTAAATGCGACAAAATTAAAAGAAAGAACCGCCTTTATTGATTAACTATTGCATTACAAAATTTCTCACTGAAAAAAGGTGAATTACAAAACCCTAGTTTGCTCGCTAGATCTCTCTCTCTTGCATTGAATGTTGAATGTTTTGATAGACAACTCTCGGTCCTTTATATAGTTTCTGGAATTAGAAATCCTAGATGCCATACTAAAGTATGTGAAATCACGATCAAGACCCTGAAATTTCGGATCTTACGGCCACCATCAAACCGCACTTCCGCCGCCTATATATCCCTTTGACCGCGGATCCGCCGCCGTTTGGTGGAATTGAGCATCCAATTTTCTCGTGGCTTCTTCTCTCGATATTTGGAGATCCTTATGATAAAAATATTATGAAAATATTGCTCTTAGTCTATGCCGTTGCTGGATTATTCGATTTGCTCCTAATATTCGGCAGATTTGATTTTTTGAATCGATTTGCTGTGGATCTCCTACTTGTATTTTAGACCTGAGCTAATTTATTATAATACCTGCACAATATCTCAAATCAAATTATTTTTATTTGAGATATTATTTCAATCAATTGATTGATATGATATCTTAAGAATATTGGTTAAGAATAATTAATATGATATGCATATTTTAATAATAGATATTTTATTTAAATATGTTATGCATATATTTCCCTATTATATTAATTATAAATGAAAAAATATATGATAATAATTTTTTTACAAATAAACCCACATATGTTCTTTATTTACAAATAACACCTTTTATTAATTTATAATAATAGGGAAAATGTCCATACAAATGTGCAATATATTTGACTGATCAAGAGACGATCTACCTAGATAAGTTACAAGTTATACAGTTATCCAACTTCTTATCCTCTGTCCACTATAACATGCAATCATTCGGACACGAGTTGATTCTCATAACTGAAACCCATATCATTCAAGATCTTCTTCGTCTCTGTGAAATTTTTCGGCAATAGCGTTTTAAGGTAAGTCTCCCTTTGCACCTCAAGAAATTGATCGAAAGACTTGTCTGTCCAATTATTCTGGCATTTGAGATGAAACATTTTGACAGCCCATACCAACTTAGAGATGTTTGCACCTTCGAAAAGGGGTACATTTGTATCATCCATATATTTCATATATTTTGCCGATTCTGCATCAGGGAGACTACGAATATCTTCCTCTCCGACATTAGGTTCAGGAACAATGTCATGATTAGGATTGTAACATTTCAGAAATATAAAATATTATTTTTGGAATTTAAATAATAAAATAATATATTTCACGAAAACTATTCGAGTATGAATTTGGGGTTTTCGTAAAATAGCATAATTATATACCAATGTTTGGAAAATAATGGAAGATTAATATGAATTATTAATTATAAAGGCATTTGTTGGATTTGGATATTTTATAAATAATTATGCAATTATTTATATGCAAGTTTTTACTAAACTTAATTAGTGCACTACTAATCATGCTTTAAGACAAATCCGTTTTGTTAAGCCATAGCTAGTGCACCATGACACTTTGTGTTGATTCATGCATGGCTTCTTGTATTTGTGGTTATTGGTTTTTAAAAGAGAGAGAAAAAGAAAAAGAAAAGAAAAGACATGGAGGGGACAAAGATGTATGGGCAAGAGAGAGAGTGAGAATGAGAAAGGGAGAGAGAGTGCTGTATGGCATACCCTACCATTCCTTCTTTATTCATTATTTTCTTCTTCCTTCATTTCTTCACCATCTTCATCCTCATCCTCCACCTCCTCTACCACCATAAAACCACTCCAAAACCACCTCAAAATCTCATGCCACCTTCACAAAAAATGTACACAACCTTATCCTACACCCCCTAGTAAGCTCAAGTTTGGATTTTGAGCACTTTCAACCATCTTGGAATTTTCTTCAGCTTCTCCAAGAGGTATAACCTTCACTTTTCTTCTTGTTATTTAGTTTCTTAACCTCCTAGTTAAGTTTAGAGTTCGATTAAGCAAGTTTAGTGACTTTGGAAATTCCTAGAATGTTTTAGTGGAAGAATGGACTTGTAGAAATGTAATTGAGATTTAGTTAGTGACCCCCAAGCTATTAGTGATGATATACTGGCTAAACTTGAGACTAGAACCGCAAAACACGAACTTAGAATTTTCCCAATATCGGTTTTTGGAGATTTGTGATGACTTTATAGGATCTGCTATCACCCGAGAGCACTATAAAATAAGTTTCCAACACAGTGAGATGTGCAAGCTACCAAGAATTTTCCCTAGAAACCCGAGCCCTTACCTCCACTGTTCGACTGCATATTTATTCCCCCAGGCCGCAATTTGTGGCCTGGTCTTGGTGATTTTGGCTGATTCTTGGCCCATAGACTTGTTACTGATATCTAGACCTACCCTATATGCAGAATCTCCAAATTTGACTCAGGGTAGAATCTGGGAGTGTTTTCCCATGTTGCTAATTTTTAATGACCGATTCGTAAAAACTTGGTATTGGTATTTGAGTTTGGACTTGGTCGTTGGACGTTCGTACGTCAACGCTGATGGTTATTTGGTTGTTCTTGCATGAGTAGGCTATAGGTTCTAACCTATGAGCACTTCGCGTGTTGTATCGGTTTCGGACTTGGTTTTGATGTCGTTATGATGTGCATTGATTTGTAGGTATCTTCGCGTAGATTTCCGAGACGACGAAGGAGATCACGATGTTCATCGACTTCGGATAAGTAAGGATATTGCAAGTGAGTAGATTTATATATATGGGGGAAGTTGGGTGGATGGCGTATAGCACCCCCGCAACCATAGTAATGGAAAGTCGATATATATAGAATATACTTCTGGAGAAACATATGCTATGAACTTACGGATATGATCAAAATAGTTAGTATGAGATGACATGATGAAAAGATGACATGAGTGGATATGTTGACTTAGGGATGCAGGGAAAAATACATAATTATATTCATATGCCAAGATATGATATTGTAGGGTGTTTTTCGTCACCTCATTGAGATGGGAATACACATGCGCTTGTCAGGCGCAGTACAGATTCCTCCTGCCTAGGATAGGCAGGGGTTTATTGATTGTGGGGATTTGAATCTCCGGCAGCCGCGGACTAAGCTGCTATTAATTACCCTTCGCCTTTGGAGCGAGGGAACCTCCGATTAACGGGTTAAACTGCCGTTAATTACCCCTCTCCTTAGGCGCTGGCGCACCACGTGCCCGGCAGGTGGGCGCAGGGCGCTTAAGTACCAGGCGCTCGAGCGCTGGCGCACCACGTGTCCGGCACGTGGGCGCTGGGCGCTTAAGCGCCAGGTGCTCGAGCGCTGGCGCACCACGTATCCGGCACGTGGGTGCTGGGTGCTTTGAGCGCAAGGCGCTCGAGCACCAGCGCACCATGTGCCCGGCACGTGGGCGCTGGGTGCTTGAGCGCTCGGGCGCCAGGCCCTCGGGCGCTGGTGAGAAAAAAAGGGCTTTTAGTCCCAGAAATAGGATTTAAAATCCCAAAAGAGGATTTAGAGTGGAGTTAAACTCCTAAGATGTTTTGGAATTGATGAAAGGGGTTTTTCTTTGGAGCCCTGGGTCTTCCCCAAAATGGGGTTTTCGGAGATGGGCCTCCTTCTTCCTCCTCTGTTGGCAGGATCTGGAATATCAAGAGATGTGAGATTTTAAAAAGTCTCTTCTTTTTGAGATCTGATGGGAGATCTAAGCACCCCTTTGTGGGTTTTGTGGTGAAAAACTATTTAGTTTTGGAAAAGGAATAAAACTCTTGATCTAATTCAAAAGAAAGAAGAAGGTTTAGAACCTTCAGAAATGGGAAAGAGGCACAAACCCTAGATTTTGAGGGGAATGAAAAGTCTATGCTTTATTCATCATCATGTTGCCTTATATAGGCTTACAAATTTACATATAGCCCATTGGGCTTTACAAAATGGCATTTTGCCCATCTCATGGCTCATGTGCTATTTTTTTTTTGCACATAAGCCATGGGCTTACAAAAATTTGGCTTTATGCCCATTTTGCATACATTCATGCATAAAAAATTACATAAAAATTATTTATTACATGATCTATATTTTGGCATGGAGGAGGCTGGCCGCGGGCTCGACTTGGGCATGGGCCCGCTTGACCTGGGCTTGGGCCCACCTGGGTTGGGGTTGACCTTGATTTTGACTCGGTCAACCGGGTGCAAATTTTGACCCTAACAAAGTGCCCCCATCAATAAATGCACACCACGCATATGAGCCGTGTGCATGAAATTGATGGATCTTGAAGCTGGACTTCGAAGCGGAACATCATTCGGGGGCGGAGCATCCCTCGGGGAGCATGATTCCCGGGGATCAGAGCATCATTCCGATTTGCGGAGCATAATTCCAGGGTCAGAGCATCATTCCGAAGAGTCGGAGCATAATTCCGATTTGCAGAGCATAATTCCAGGGTCGGAGTGTCATTCCGAAGGATCAGAGTATCATTCCGATTTGCGGAGCATAATTCCAGGGTTGGAGCATCATTCCGAAGAGCGGAGCATGATTCCAGGGATCGGAGCATCATTCCGAAGAGCGGAGCATGATTCCAGGGATCAGAGCATCATTCCGAGGGATCAGAGCATCATTCTGAAGAGCGGAGCTTGATTCCAGGGATCGGAGCATTATTTCGAAGAGCGGAGCATGATTCCAGGGTTCGGAGCATCATTCCGAAGGATCGGAGCATCATTCCGAAGAGCGGAGCATGATTCCAGGGATCGGAGCATTATTCCGAAGAGTGGAGCATGATTCCAGGGTTCGGAGCATCATTCCGAAGAGCGGAGCATGACTCCAGGGATCGGAGCATCATTCCGAAGAGCGGCAGACATTCTGACCGAAGCATAATTTTGATGCAGAGGTTGATTCCCAGGCGAAGCATAATTCCGACAGGGAAGGCAAATACTCCGAGGCGAAGCATGATTTTGTTAGTGTATATGCCCTAGGGGCCATTATTGTATCATACTTGTATGTATATTACTTAATGGAAGCTTGGGATATTCACAGTTGTATATACAGTCTTGCTAAAAATGGTAGTATGCTACTTGGTTTGTGTCTACTTTAATATGTGCATATGTTTCTTGTAACGTATCACTTATACATATTAGTAGAGCACATAGGATCTTTGCTTGATTACCAGCGTTGTGATGACAGTCACACTAGTAGGGGCTGGGTAGTCTATAAGCAACATCCTATACTTGTCCCTAGTCGTAGGATTATCAAGACAGGGCATCGACACTCCAGAGTAGACTAGTGTGTACGCTTCTCATCCCAGTTGGGGAGATGGTCTGTGCCACAGCCGTCAGTACGTCGTACTGGAGATAGTATACATGTGCTCGTTAGGTTACGGGTACACCGGACAGGACTCGCAGGGGAACTGATTGGTTGGTATTATACCTGTCGTCAGTTAACAGTTCCCAGGTGACATGAGTACAGCATAGTCCGCAGACTTGACACTGCTACTTTGCCTCGAGTGTGTCCCACTGTTCTTAGATTGCTACCCTACCACGGCTCAAAGGAGTCGTGCAAACAGGTAGCAGTTGGGTGCAGTCCCGAGCACTTGGAGGCAGTGGCGGTTAGATAGGATTCGTCTCTCCCTGTATTGGGAGTTAATATCACGCTGTGTCAGAGAGCCATTACGCAAAGTCCCTGGCCAGGGCGAGCGAGATTTACTGGTAGGTTCCAGTAGTTTCTTAGGGTGTAATGGGCTACGCTCCGACACGACTTATACCGCTATTAGGGGACTGACGCTTGCCGCCCCTAGGCTCGATATGCGATAGTCTTAAACGAACAGACCGGACTGTACGGAGATTGTCACATCAGGCTCAGTAGAAGTTCGGATGGGTTTCCTCATCGGCCTTCTTATCGACATCTACCTGGGGACCGTTACGTACAGCTAGTGCCGCTTGCAGTCTATGGTTAAACCCACTGCCAGCGTAGTGTCGAGTCTTTAGAGTCCCACACAGAGGGTTTCCCTGCTCTAGGTGAAACGATATAGAGGTCGTATGGTTTTACGACAAGGGTTCGGACGCATACGTGTTTAAACGCACATACGACGTTCGGACAGTTTTTACTAGCCGGCTTTGGTTTAAGCCAGATTATAGTATCAGGTTATTAGATTTATACAGTCTAAAGTTTTTCCGTGTTTTCACGGATTGGAGGGGCGTTCTCGTAATTTTCCGGGAAGCTTCTAGAAGCATGGTGACTTGGGGGTTAAGGTGGCATAAGCATTTATTGCTTAATTACTCATTTGTGTGATTCATCCATGGAGTTAATGCTTCATTTATAAAGCTAATGACTCATGAGATGAATCACACAAGGTGAATGCATCAACCATGATGATTAATCATATATATTATTTATTTGATAAATTGTTATGGTTGATATATTCTAATGAGTTCATTTTTCAATATCATTCTTATCATCACCTTCTCTCTCCTCAAGCTCTCTCATTCTTGAAACCCTAACCCTAACCTCTCATGTGTTGAGATCAAGGGTTAGCTAGACTAATATATCCATAACCTCACTCTATATCCCCTAGGTAGATTATATTAGCACTTTGAGCAACCTAGTTATCTCAAGTTAGAAATCAAGCTTGGCGTAGGAGCTCTCGGGTGGATCGTCTTTGACTCGAGGAGGCCGTTGAGGTGCCGATATTCCAAGGAGCCTACGAGGAGTGGAGGACAGCGATGAAGACCCGAAGGACAAGTAACGTGAGGTATAACTTCGAATCCGAGTAGTTAAACCTCTCGTAGTTTGCTAGTAACGGTTTAGATATGATTCATGCGCTCAAGTCTGTGTTTCGAAGCTTTGATAATCGTTTTTCATATATTCCGCCTCCCCGCAAGTTCGTGGGGTGCGTGACATGGACTTACAGTGGTATCAGAGCCAACTAAACCATTACTAGCTTGTTAGCAACTGATTAGAACTTCGATCGTTAGAAAACGCGAAAACGAAACACCGGATACCCTAAGTTTCTGTTGATTTTAAAAGTGTCAAAAAAATTATTTGATATGCCTTAAAATTCACAGCAGGGAAATATAAGAATACTGGGAAAATACGAGCCCCTAACTCGGCAAGACGGCCGCGGATCCGCGGCGAGAAGGTGCTTTTGGCCGCGGATCCGCCGCCGAGTCAACTCCGAGTTGACTCGGATTTTCACAGAAATTCATATTTTTTGGTTTTTTGTTTTCCTGTATATTCTGTTTCTGCCCAGGTTACTTCTGTGCTGGTTTGCTTTTGGGGTAGACACGGAATATGGTTATCGATCTATGTTCTAAAATATTTGCTAATTGGGTTTTTATCTGTAATGTTTAATGTGTTCGTAAACCTCCCCTAACTGCTAGTATGTCGGTTGGCAGGGGGTTGCACATTTCTGTAATATTTACTGTTTGTGTATATGGATTTGATTGGAGTGTTGTGATGATTAGCCGGGGTTTGAGATGGGTTTAATATTCATTCATTCGATGTAAATATAATATGATGTAATATTCTTTTGCGGGGCGCATCCAGGTTGCGGTTGTAGCCACCGTTGTATTATTTCATTTTACTGTTTTTGCTCCTAGGATAGACCCAAGGCGGGGTACACAAACTACCGGGTACTTTGAAGTGTTTAGTGGCCTACTCACTTTGTTGAGGGAGACCACTTCACTTCAGGTACTTGGCGGGTAGTTTGCCGTACCCGTAGGGGTCTAGGGTGGGGTAATGGCTATTCATCACAACTGTGTAATCCGTCTTTTATTGCAGGCTCAAAGCAAATGCGGATTGCTAGTATATCCAATAAAGTTCATCTGTAATCTGGAATGCTTATTATTGTGTCTGACGAATGTACAATATCTATATATGATAGCTATTAGACGTCACTTATGTTTTACACCCGCGCTAGCCCAGCCCCCGCTTTGTCGTTAGTTAAGTAACCTAACGGGTGATGACGGGACCCCGTGGCGAATGCGGATAGCATAAGAGGACGTGGTATTTTCGTTGTTTTCTGCAATGATAGGATAAATGATGGGACGCATTATTATAATGCAAAGAAAATAAACCATAGTTTAATCGTTGGAACAAATTTAAAAGAAACCACTCGGTTATTTTAAAAGAGCAGATTTTTAATTACGGAGCATTAACCACTCCTTTTAAAAAGTATCAGGTTCCTTCGATTATATCAAGTTCACTACGTTCGCGGTTTTACCAAAACCATTCGTAGCCCTCCGTCATTTCATATGAATATTCAATAGTATTCAAGTTGTGTTTGTTGACCTTCGTCAAGGCATAGTGATTGGTAGCTGTTGGTGTTTCCTGTTTTAAAATCAGGAAAGCTTCTGGGAAAAGCTTCAAAAAGGGACCGCGTGCTTACACGTGACCAGCAGTCACGTGTTGACACGTGACATATAAAGCAGCGGAAAAGGGCACATTGGTTCCCTGATCAAGTCAAGGAAAAGGGTTTCAGAAGAGATCACGTGCTCCCACGTGACCAGGGTCACGTGTTGGCACGTGACGTTCAAAGCAGCAGACTCGCTCTCCAGTTGAACCAAGGAAAGAGGCGCCAGACAAGGGTCACGTGCTGACACGTGACCAGGGGTCATGTGGTAGCACGTGACGGCTAAGCAGCAGAAGAAGGCAGAGTCCAAAAGAAGAAAAAGGCTCGTTCCAAAAGAGTCCCGTGTCCACACGTGACCATGGGTCACGTGGTCACACGTGACCGGCTTTCAAAGCCCATTTTGCTAACAGAATTAAATTCTGAAAGAGATTCAAATCTTTCCAAAGGAAAGCAATTATCTGGAACCGATCAAATTAAAGATTCAGAGATGATTAAATATCATCTATCTATGGAAAATCTCGAGTTTGGAAAGATTTCCCCTTTAAATCTAACAGAAATAACAAAGGAGAATCCCTGGATTTGAAATCCAATGGTGAATAAAATTCACCTAATAATCCAAGGGTCAAAAAAACAAATGATGGATACAAATCAAATCTCTTAATAAAGATTCATCAAAAAACTAATTGATTCGGCTGCTTCTCCTATAAATAGGAGCCTAGAGACACAAAAAGAGATATACACGCAGAGGGAGAAAAAAGGAGAGAGCCTAGATACTTTGAGGAATTTGGAGCTTCTGCAAAAAGAAAACCCTAGGTAAGAAAGGGAAGGCTTCCTGAAAGAAGGAGAATTTAATTCTCAACAGAGTTTAACTCTGACAAAATAAAAAAAACAGAAGAAATATATTTCTTCTCTCTTTGATAGAGGATCTGCAAAGTGCACATCTCCCCTTTAGGTTGAGAATTTAATTCTCAATGGGTTGAGATCCTGCCATGCAGATCCAAAACATGGAGAGGGAATGGAAAAACGAGAATTTAATTCTCACAGAACTATAGGAATTTAATTCCTCTAAAAGTAGGGCTTGACCCTGTGTTATGGGAATTTAATTCCTTCAGGACAGAGAGAAACAGGGTTTAACCCTAATTAAGAACTTAGTTCTGGTGAAACAACGGGAATCCAATTCCCTTAATCATAATTTAACAGGGACTGGAAGTTTAATTCCTTAAAAAGCTTTTATTAGGGTTTAACCCTATTCAGTTCTTCACATAAACGAGGAATTTAATTCCTGCAGAAGATTCAGGGTTCAATTCTACTCCAGAATATAAGTCTTCAAAAGGAAGTAGGAATTTAATTCCTTTGAAAATTAAAGCTTTAGGAATTTAATTCCTAAAAAAAAAAAGGGATCAACAGATTCTCTAAACAATATACATGGAGGCAGGGTCACGTGCCACCACGTGACCCCCTCAAAAGATCTACAGAAAGCCTTTTGAGGCAATCCCCCACGTGACCCACGTGACCCTTGACGGAAGCTCTAACACAAAGGCATATGAATGCCCGTCACGTGATGGCACGTGACGCTCTGAAAGATGCAATAATCTTAGCAGAATGAATGGAGAGAGGGCGCTCTCACGTGTCACCACGTGACCCCTCTTGCTTTAGTGTTTAACACTAAGTTGGAACTCCTGAATCCAGTGTTAGAACACTGTTGGGCCGCAGTGTTCAACGCCAATCAAAGAACTTTACTTGCAGTGTTCAACACTGACTACCTTAGTGTTTAACACTAATTTGAGAGCTTTGTTGCTGATGCTTGGTACTGATCTGTTTTAGTGTTTAACATTAATCTGAAAGCCTTGTTGCTGGTGTTTAACACCAATTATCTTTTAGTGTTAAACACTAACTTCTCAACCTCATTCTCAGTGTTCAACACTGATTGCTCTGAAGTGTTTAACACTAGGCTTTGGCCCAGTTGGCTAAAGGGATAGAGGCAAAGCCTCTCCCTCAATGGACCCACAAGAAGTCAATATTCCAGACATGATAGGACTTAGCCCAAGCTGGCCATAAGTCCTCAATTCGTAATTAACTGGGCCAATGGGCTCATAATATAATTAATGGGTCTTGAGCCTAAATTGGGCCAAGGACTATTTAATCCATTCCGGTTCTAGGGTACATCTCTTCACTCCTTTGATACCTGGCATTGTAATCCCTCAATGTCTTCAAAGAGGTGACGGGTCCCGACGACCACCCATGATATGGACTGTGGGGTCCTTAAACTCATGTCTAATGCAAAATTCCTGGTTACGTGGAACGTGGATAATGTCACTCTTTGACCCCGCGGAAAACGCCCAGAGCGGAGCCTAGTCCTCGCCGAGCACGGCAGTGAACCCGTGTGAAGCATCTAGTGCAAAATTCCTGGTCACGTGGAACGCGGATAATGTCACTCTTTGACCCCGTGGAAAACGTCCAGAGCGGAGCCTAGTCCTCGCCTAACGTGGCAGTGAACCCGTGTGAAGCATCTAGTGCAAAATTCCTGGTTACGTGGAACGCGGATAATGTCACTCTTTGACCCCGTGGAAAACGTCCAGAGCGGAGCCTAGTCCTCGCCTAACGCGGCAATGAACCCGTGTGAAGCATCTAGCGCAAAATTCCTGGTTACGTGGAACGCGGATAATGTCACTCTTTGACCCCGTAGAAAACGTCCAGAGCGGAGCCTAGTCCTCGCCTAACGCGGCAATGAACCCGTGTGAAGCATCTAGTGCAAACTTCCTGGTTACGTGGAACGCGGATAATGTCACTCTTTGACCCCGTGGAAAACGTCCAGAGCGGAGCCTAGTCCTCGCCTAACGCGGCAGTGAACCCGTGTGAAGCATCTAGTGCAAAATTCCTGATTATGTGGAACGCGGATAATGTCACTCTTTGACCCCGTGGAAAACGTCCAGAGCGGAGCCTAGTCCTCGCCTAACGCGGCAGTGAACCCGTGTGAAGCATCTAGTGCAAAATTCCTGGTTACGTGGAACGTGGATAATGTCACTCTTTGACCCCGCGGAAAACGTCCAGAGCGGAGCCTAGTCCTCGCCGAGCACGGCAGTGAACCCGTGTGAAGCATCTAGTGCAAACTTCCTGGTTACGTGGAACGCGGATAATGTTACTCTTTGACCCCGCGGAAAACGCCCAGAGCGGAGCCTGGTCCTCGCCAAGCACGGCAGTGAACCCGTGTGAAGCATCCAGAGCACATACCGGACTGTGGAGTCCTTAAACCCATGGACTACGACGTCCTTAACCTTGACCGAGATGTCTTAAAACTAACAACGGACCGCAATGTCCTTAAACTACCTATGGACCGCAATGTCCTTAAACTACACACGGACCGCAATGTCCTTAAACTAACTACGGACCGCAATGTCCTTAAACTAGAACAATAGAGCTCCATGTGCTCTTTTGTCGGATCTAAACGGTCCCGTTTAAGTTGATCTTAGCCTCAAAGATGGCTAACGTATCCTTAAACCTTCAAACAGACTGGACTATGAATCCCCCAAATTAACTCTGGCTCGAGGGTACATCTCTGAACTCCTCTGACACCCGTCGTTGTAATCCTTCAACGTCGTCAGAGAGGTGACGGGTCCCGACGGCCACATATACGATGGACCACTATGTCCCTAAACTGGAACAATAGAGCCTAAATGCTCTTTTGTCGGATCTAAACGATCCCGTTAAGTTGATCTTAGTCTCAACGTTAGACTAACGTATCCTTAACAAATGTTTGAGTTGATCTTGGCCTCAAGTATGGCTGATGTATCCTCAAACCAAACCCCCAAACCCAAATCTAAGATAAACACGGATTTGGACTAGTCCACGCCCTACGGGCGACGACATAACTCAGTCTCCGTAAACAATCCACGGGCAATAAAAAACGAAATAAACACCCACGACACGAAGTGACCACCTGGAGAAGGAGAAAGTTGTTACCGCGATGCGGTAGCGTAATTAACTGCAGGGGCTTGCGCCTGCAGGGAAGAGCGTCCCCACAATTAAAAAAAACCCCTCAAACGAGGGGGAATCTGACGAAGTCTGCTACATCGGCCGCATCCGTCTAAACCTTCGATACACAGGTGCCATAGATCGACTTGGCATCTTCGGAGAGGTGGACGGATAGCATCGTTTAGCATCTGCCCCGAATCTCAGTGCCAAGACATCGCAGTCTTGTGCGCCGCCGTTCGGAGGGGAACAGATTCTGGCACGCCCGGTGGGACCTTTTCCTCTTTCCACTCCACACTTCGTGCGTCGTGATTCGCGAACCAATCGCGGTTCGCTAATAGTTGCCCTTGGGTTTCAAGATACTAAGAATTGGCATCTTGCTTATTGCAGAAAGCAAAGGATCGATGGCTTCTACTTCTGCGAAATTCTCCAACTGCTCAAACTGCAATTGCAACCAACGCTCTACCTCGCCAGGAGGTATAGCCTATGGACCCCAAGCTGCTTCGTTGTTCACAATGCCGGTGGACCAGGTAACTCAAGCCACTACCGGATTGTTCTTTGGGACTATACTCCCACCATCAAGCTTCGCGGCGCCGGTGCTGACAAAGGAAGCTCTCAAGAAGTCGGTCTTTGATCGTCTTACCCCTGCCGCGGCTCCTCTCAACGAGTCGCCCAACGTCAACGCCTCGGTCTTCTCTAGATTGGGCCAGAAATCCTGCGAACTCATCATGGGGCCTACAATCTCAGAGAAGGCTGCTTCTAAGAAGGTGGCCGCTCCTGCCCCCGAAATCGCCAAGGCGGCTTCTCCGGCCAAAAAGTCGGTCTTTACAAGATTGACGGCTTCAGCTCTCGCTCCTGCTGCCCAAAGGACATCGGTCTTGGATAGGCTAACACCAACAGCGACCCCCCACCCACACAGGGGGCAAGGCGAAACCATTCTTACCGCTGACCCAACGCCGTCCGCTCGACACGCTCGACGTCGTCATTGGCACCGAGTAAGGAAGGCTGGGGGCAACTCCCCCTTCGTGTTGACTCCATCAGCCCCGATAGCAGAAGTCAATGCTGCTGTTCCAACTGGGAACAGCTTCGAAATGCTAAATAAGGTGCGAAGGAACTCCCCTACTGCAGTGCTAAAGAGGTCTCCTCCCTCGTTAAGAAAGGTTGTGGAAATAGAATCAGAACAGCCCCGATCTCCTCAACGGCTGTCTTCCAAAATCTATAAGGTTTGGCGGCAGGCCCGAGACTCGACCATCGATCCAAACTCCTCCCGCCAGCACAAGAAGCTGAAAATCCAACCGGAAGCTGGTCACCAGGCTGAACCCCGAAAGGCTGTCGGGACGCCCACCTCAACGGCCCCCTCAACCTCCATGGCTCATAAAAAGAGGAGGCCAGAGAAGAGCCCCCAACGTGCAACGACGGCTAAAAGCACTGAGCCCAGACGCCCTAAGTCTGGGGGCATGATGGTCCACACCGTATACATGGCCTCTGGAAAGGAGGAGAGCCGCACTTCTACAGGCCACCGACCACTTACCCGATCCGTGACGAAAGCCCAGGAGCAGCAACAAAAGCTCCAAGAAATGATGAGTGCTATGGCCGCACTTACCGGGCCAAAAGAAAGCCCAGAAACATCCTCAGACGCGCGCCAAGAGGAAGAAACCGACGCTGAATTCCTTCGCCGGATACTGGAGAAAAAGGACAAAGAGGCTGCTGAACAAGCAGCCAACATACAACGTATGGGCCTTCTCTTCCAAGATATGATAGGAATGATGATCCAGCAGGACTTGCCCGTCGAAGATCCCCCAATCGTTCTTGAAGACGACCGAGGAGAAACGTCGAATCCACTGCCGGCCCTCTCAACGGCCAAGGAGGAGGCAATCTCTAAGGCGGACTTGGCTGACTACATAGCCCAGCAAATCCGGGTCCATCATGCGACTGAGGCAGCTGGTCAAGTCGTGAAAACGGGGCGGCCGTATCCAAGCTGGTACGACCAAATCAAATACCCGCAAGGCTATACGATACCAAAATTCCACGTGTACAAGGGGACCGGCAATCCCCATCAACATGTCGCCCAGTTCCGAGCCCTCTGCGGTAACACCGGCGGTGATGATAAACTGTTGCTCCGACAGTTCGTGGGAAGCTTATCAGAAACAGCATTCGAATGGTATTCGGAACTCCCGAACGATTCTATCAAAACGTTCGCTGAAATGGAGTTGTTCGCAAGCGCCAGCGAACGCACTCCAATAACTGCTTTGATTAACGCCAGGGTCAAACCAGGCGAAACCTGGGTCCAGTATGCTATACGCTGGCGGAACTTGTGGTCGAGATGCGAGCAACGCATTGAGGAGGCACCCGCAGTGGGCATGTTCGTGGGAACCCTAGACCCCCACGCAACTATCTCCCAGTTTATGATGTTCTTTAAGCCAACCACATTCCAGGCTTTAATCGACAAGTTGGCTCAGATGGACCAGATGGGTCATAGACCACCTCCCCCGAAGTCGGAACCGCGGAATGACAAGGGTAAAGGAAGGGCAACCTTCGTCGCGAATGCCCAACAGCAACCTAACGCCCCGAAACCGGCAGATCAATTGGAAGAAAGACGCCGGTATTATAATGAGAAGATGAAACGTCCCTACTCGTTCCTACGAGACAAGACGAAACGGTTATTCGAGCTGGCAATACGCAACAGACTTATAAACCTACCGAATCCAAGGCGACCGCCGCAACCCACCGAAGTGAATAACCCTAACTATTGCCCTTACCATCAAACAGTAAGCCATCCGATTGAAGATTGCTTCATCTTCAAAGGATGGATTGAAGATCAATACCTCCAGGGGAAGTTTGTACTGTCCGAGAAGTGGAAGGTGAGCCCACCACAGCCGCATACTCCTAAGAAAACAGATACATTGGGGGCAAACTGCTCCTTTATTGAAGAAGCTCCATGGGAGGTCGTGCTATCAATGAAAACCAGAAGAATGCTGAGAGACCTTCACGCGTGCCCTGCGGTCGAATGGAAAAACCCTTTTGAACCTTAAATTATCGAGGGGATGTTGAAGCCCCGCACAGCTACGAAGGCTCGGGATAAAGGCCCAAATACTCACGCCCAACCGTCGAAATCTTCGAAGAAAAAGAAGAAGAAATCCAAGAAGCCCGCGAAGCCTGGAGACGAGCACACGAGCTTGCAGAAGCAAATCGACGCGCTGGAAGAATACAATCAAAAGGCTCGAACTCCTGTCACACTGCAAGAGTTCCTCAACCACATCTTTCAAAGGGGAGATGATGAAGAGGGCTCATCGGATGAATCCGAAGAGTATGTGGCGAGTTGTAACGTAATCTCCCACTCGTTTACCGATGATGAGAAAACTCCTAGCACTAAGAAGCTGGAGGCGGAACCTGAACCAGAGCGTGCGTGGCTGACAAATGAAATGATCAAAGCCTTCTTAGACGAAATTCGTTTAAAAAGTAAGGCGGATCAGGAGCATGAAATGGCGACGTCAGAAAGAACCAAATGCAGGCGACTGAATGAAAGAGTTGAACTACCCCCGCCAGATCAAAAGGCGTCCGAAGTAGACAAAAAGATATTCAAGACGAGGAAAAGGTTTGCCAAAGACATGTCAATGGGGATGAAGCTACCACCCTCGGAAGGGAATACACACGATGGGGCGGAGAGGCACCCTAATTATTGCGCATATCATCGAAAAATCTCACACCCCACGGAGGAGTGCGACGCCTTTAAAATATGGTGGCAAGGATATGTTACTCGTCAGCAACATTTTAAGCGCATGAAACGCAAGAGCCGTCGGGAGCGAAGAAGTACTGTCGAAGGGCACAACAGAACTACTGGCAACTGTTACATGGTCAACGCCGGGGGGTCACAAGTTCTCACCTTTGGGAGCGACTCTGATGAAGAAATGGCTCTGGGCCCTCTCTTTAAAGAATCCGTCTTAGAGAAAGAGGAGAAACTAGAAGCCTGCGAAAACATTCAGCTGCGCAATCGCACACTCCCAGAAAAGAATCTCGGGCCCGTAAGTAGAAAAGATAAGGGAAAGGAAAAGGTCACTGAGGATATCACTTTAGATGACCAGGTCATGAAAGAACTGGCTACCAAAGACCCTCCCAGGAAGGGTAAGGTGGACTATAACATCCTCGCGCACCTAAGGAAGCTACCTTCTCAGCTCAGCATTCTCGATGCCCTCCTATTATCAAAAGAAGCGCGAGACTCACTAATTAAGGCGTTACAAGAATCTGAGCAATTCCAAGCCTTCCTCGCCACTGAAAAGATGAAGGATGAACTGGAGGAAGTGCATACGGCCGATATCACTTTCGGTGATGAAGACCTCCTTCTCGGGACGTGCGACCACAACCGTCCCCTATATGTCTCCGGATACTGCCATGATATCAAGATAGGCAAGATCCTGGTGGATAATGGATCCTCCGTCAATCTCCTTAATGTTCGGGTGTTGAAGGAAATCTGCATGAGTGTGCAACACCTCGCTCGTGACAAAATTACTATCTCCGGTTTCGATTCACAATCGTCACGGACTCTCGGATCTGTGATACTAACATTACGCTTTGGACTTCTCATCACAGACATCAAATTCCATGTCATTGACGCCAAGACCTGCTACAACGCCTTGCTCGGCCGTCCTTGGCTACACGAGTACAACATCATCCCTTCTACACAACATCAGTGTATGAAGTACTTTAAGGATGGTTTCGAGTATACTGTAACAGGTGAGTTGAACCCATTTTCCGTGAACGAAGTCCGCAAATACGAAGATGCGAAGTACTTTTTGCCAGATTTCGAGGATACAGAAAGGTGTCGCGACCCGGAGAACAAAACCGCCGCCACCATCCCTGTTTTCGGGAGCGATACCGAAGAAGAGGAAGAGATAGTTTATGCAGGGCCATCTCAACGCAACAACCTGGGGACGCCCGCCCCCTTGCTGGTCTTCGGAAGTGATTCAGAGGATGAAGTTAATGCTGTGTTCTCCAATCGGCTGTCAATACAGGCACCCCCTGGCGATGACTATAGTCTGCAAATCACCATGGTACCGTGAGAACACTACAAGGATCTTGACACGCTGCAAGCTCACAATGTGCAGGACCTGCAAACATTTTACGTCCCTCCCAGGCAAAGGGGTGAGAAGGTGATCCTATTCTACCGGTCCTCAGAGTCGAAAATAGAGAAAGAGATCTGGCATGGCGCGAATGCTACACCTGACAGGCTCCAACCCATCCGTCTGCCTAGATACTATACAAATGGATTAAAGAAGCTGTTGAAGCGCCAGGGAATACCCTTAAAACAGACTGTTCAACAGGCTCGGTTCTACAACAAGATCTGGGATGTCCCTGGGACTCAGCGCAAATTACCCAACGGGAAAATGGAAACACTCGGGCTTGGATACGCGAGAGCGGGAAAGCGGGGACGGGTCCACAGTAACTACGCCATATACACCTTTGATGAAGAAGAGGACGCCCTGTCAGGAGATGCCAACCCCTCGTCAAAATTACACCCCGCGATCGAAACGCCGAGTCCGTCGTTTGGAGAACGAACGAACAAGCCTACCAGGAAAATGGGTCCGAAAGCTCAGGAAAACCACAACCGCGAAATGGCCCTCTACGAGAAGGCCAGGACGCAACGCCTATTTCAACAGGCTCCAAAAGACAAAGATGCTCATCTTTGTCAACCCGTTGAGCGAAAGGCCCGATGCGGAGATGGAAATAAATTAAGAAGCGGGAAGAGGAGCCGACAACAACGACGCAGGATTAGAGGGTTACGGGTATTGCGCGGCTCGGATTCGTCTCTCATAGAGAAGATGAGTCGAGCGTATTCCTTCCCCCGAGACAAGACGGAGAAGTTACTCAAGCTCGCTTTAAAACATCAAATGATCGCGCTTCCAGAGTCTAGACACCCTGAGCAAGCTAACAAGGCTTCTCGTTTGAGCTATTGCTCTTATCACCGAGCCATAGGACATCCTACCGAAGACTGCTTCACCTTCAAGAACTGGGTCGAGGACCAGTACCAACGGGGCAGATTCGCTTTATCCAACAGCTGGAGGGTAACGCCGCCACAAAAGCATAAACCCAAGGCCGCAAGAGTAGAACCGGATCCACCTCAGTCCTGGGAGCGGATTCGCACTTGTTATACGATTACGATATTAAAAGAAGAGCGCGAGAACATGGATGACTTTCCCCAGTGCTTTGAGAACAGCGACGACCAGGTGATCTCAGAATTTCCGCCAGCTCCGAGAGAACTGGAAGATGGTATACATACTACGGCGGATAACCTCAGGAAGATTGAGTTGGGATCGGCAGATGACCCGCGACCAACATTTGTCAGCGAGCTACTCTCTGAAGAAAAGGTGGCCGCATTAAAGAACGTGTTTCTACGGCATAAAGACTGCTTCGCATGGAACTACTCTGAGATGCCAGGATTAGATCCGGAGGTTGCCGTGCATAAATTAGCAATATCCCCGGATATCAAGCCAGTCAAGCAAGCGCCAAGAAGGATGCGACTCGAGCTTGAGATGAGCATCAACGCCGAAGTCAAGAAGCTGATCGATTCTGGATTTATTCAAGAAGTCCAATATCCCGATTGGATCGCCAATATCATCCCGGTAATGAAAAAGAATGGGACAGTACGCATATGTGTGGATTTCAGGGATCTCAATAAAGCCTGTCCAAAGGATGATTTCCCGGTACCGGTAACCGAGCTGATGATAAATAACACGTCCACTCACGAGGTTTTCTCCTTTATGGACGGTTCGTCAGGATACAATCAGATAAAGATGCATCCCGAAGACCAGAAGCACACCGCTTTCCGGACCCCTTTGGGTATATTCTGCTACAGGGTTATGCCCTTTGGTCTAAAGAACGCGGGCGCTACCTATCAAAGGGCCATGACAAAGATCTTCGACTACCTCATACATGACATCGTCGAGTGCTATATCGATGACCTCGTAGTAAAGAGCATGTCATACGAAGATCATTTAAAGCATCTGGAGACTGTATTTCAACGCCTTCGGCAATATAACTTGAAAATGAATCCCCTCAAATGCGCGTTTGGAGTCTCCTCGGGCAAATTCCTGGGATTCATCGTTCGACACCGAGGAATTGAAATAGATCTGTCAAAGATTATAGCGATCATGCAAATGCCTCCGCCAAGAACTCTCAAACAGTTGCGGTCTCTCCAAGGCAAGCTCGCATACATCCGGCGATTTATCGCCAATCTTTCTGGCAAATGCCGTCCTTACAGCCACCTGATGAAAAAGGGGACTCCGTTCGTTTGGGATCACAAATGCCAAGGTGCACTAGACGAGATCAAGCAGTACCTGCAGAACCCTCCGGTGTTGGCTGCGCCGGTCAAAGGAAAACCCCTCATTCTTTATACAACCGCCCTCGAAGGTTCCTTGGGCGCATTATGGGCACAAGAGAACGATCAGGGGAAAGAGAGAGCACTCTACTACTTAAGTCGAGTTCTGCTGGGGGCAGAAAACAACTACTCTCCCATTGAAAAACATTGCTTGGCATTGATCTTCGCGATAACAAAGCTCAGGCACTATGCGTTGGCGCATGAAGTCCGTCTCATTTCAAAAGTGGACCCCCTTAAATACTTAATGTCAAAAGCCATATTGACGGGACGACTCGCTAAATGGGCCCTCCTCTTGATGGAGTTCTCGATAACGTATCAACCTCTCAAGGCAGTAAAAGGCCAAGCCATTGCCGATTTCCTCGCTGAGCACCCGATACCGGCCGATTCTCCTCTGAACTGTGATTTGCCGGACGAGCATGCATTTGATGCGATTGGCGGCGGTAGCACCCGATAGGAACTCTATTTCGATGGAGCGTCCTCCATAAAGAAACAGAAACAAGGTATCCCAATGATCAAATCGGGGATAGGCCTCATCTTTGCAACTCCACAAGGAGGGATAATGCGCTTCGCCTTCTCCTTAACAGAGCCGAGGACAAACAATGAAGCTGAATACGAGGCTCTGATAGCGGGCCTCGAAATCGCCATCAACTTGGGAATTGAAGACCTCCTTATATACGGGGATTCTCAACTGGTTGTCAGTCAAGTAAATGGTGATTACCAAACGTGCAAACCGGAGTTGGTGAAGTACGGCGAAAAGGTGCAACAACTATTGACCCAAATTCCCTCCTATACTTTGGAGAACATACCACGCGCGGAAAACAGCAAAGCAGACGCGTTAGCCAAACTTGCTAAAGAACTGGCAGACGAAAACCTTGATGATGTAAGAATCGTGGTACAAAGCCGTCGAGTGCTTGCCCCGGCAGAAATACCTCCGGAATTATATAAAGAAAAGGGAGCGACTGAGCAGACGACCCTACAAATAAAAGACCATGAGAAGGCTGAGGACTGGAGGGAAGTCTTCGTAGACTACTTTAAGTCCCACCGAATGCCCAAGGATACATCCTCAAGGCATCAGCTCATGAAACGAGCCCTATCTTTCGCCTTCGTCAACGGTACTCTATATAAGAGGTCGTTTGATTCTCTCTGGCTGAGATGCCTAGGACCTAACGAAGTGGAAAGAGTCATTCAGGAAGTTCATGACGGACTCTGCGGTTCTCACCAAGCAGGCCTAAAGATGAAGTTAAAAATTAAACGGATGGGTTACTACTGGCCCACGATGATCCAGGACTGCCTCGAATATGCGAAGCAATGCCACTCGTGCCAGATTCATGAAGACTTCATCCACCAACATCCGAATCCACTACACCCAACGGTGGCTAGTTGGCCATTCGAAATGTGGGGGACTGACATAGTCGGCCCCATCGAGCCAGCATCATCCCGGGGACATCGTTTTATCCTGGCGACAACTGATTACTTCTCCAAATGGGCAGAAGCAGTACCACTGAGGGAAGTGAAGACGGAGAATATCCTCCACTTCTTCAAAACGCACGTCATCGATCGGTTTGGAACCCCACGGCGGATTATCTCCGATAATGGTCCAGCCTATCAAAGCCATAAGATTAGCCGCTTCGCGCAGCAGCACAATATAGACTGGAGATATTCTTCAGTTTACAACCCACGAGCTAACGGTCTAGCCGAGGCTTTCAATAAGACCTTGACGAAGATCATAAAAAAGACCGTTTCCCGGAATAAGAGAGACTGGCACGAGAGGCTGCAAGAGGCCCTTTGGGCTTATCGAACTACATTCAAGACGGCCACGAACGCAACGCCGTACGCGTTGGTATTTGGGACGGAAGCAGTACTCCCCCTCGAGATAGAGTTACCCTCTCTGCGAGTGGCAGTCCACCACGAGCTGACGGACGAAGAAAATGCTCACCTTCGCCTTGAGGAGCTTGATGCCCTCGACGAAACCCGGCTCATAGCGCAACAACATCTAGAAGCCTATAAAGCAAAGATGACGCGCTCGTACGAAAGATTGACCAGGCCGAGGACATTCCGCCAAGGCGAACTCGTGCTAGTGGTCAAAAGACCTATGATCCCCAATCGTGCCAAGCGGGGGAAATTTGAGCCAAACTACGAAGGCCCTTACATCATAGACAAGGTCTACCAGGGTGGAGCCTATCTACTCATGGACATGCACGGTGAAAGGCCTTTCAGGCCAATAAACGGCCGTTTCTTAAAGAAATACTATGCTTAATGAGCCATAGCCTGGGTCAATGATAGATGACGACGACTATGTCCGCTCGCTATCTTCCTAGGCTCAGACTTTACAAGCAGCAGCTGGCCTTCCCATAACGATGGACCGAAACGTCCTTAAACTAACGACGGACCGAAACGTCCTTAAACTAACGACGGACCGAAACGTCCTTAAAACTAGCGATGGACCGAAACATCCTTAAACTAACGACGGACCGAAACGTCCTTAAACTAACGACGGACCGAAACGTGCTTAAACTAACGACGGACCGAAACGTCCTTAAACTATCGATGGACCGAAATGTCTTTAAACTAACGACGGACCGAAACGTCCTTAAACTACTACCGCAGCATCCTTAGGCTGACGAGATAAAAAAAAAAGTATATAAAATAAAAACGGTATGTCCATAAGCAAAATGGGCACGGAAGAAAACCCGAAAGGACTCCGTGAGTAAAAACAGCAGGACTACCGGCGAGTGTTTGTGAAAACCCGAAGGGGCGCAACCTCGTTAAAAGACACTTATAGGGTCCTCTCGACCTTGTAAGGAGAAACCACCTGCGTGAAATCCTTACGACTCACAAAGGAGCAACACACTTAGGGATCCTCACGATTTCTAAGGAGAAAACGCACTTGCGAGATCCTTACGAATCGTAAGGAGAATTCTCTCATGGGACCCTCACGGCTCATAAGATTTGAAAGTCTTAAGTTACAGAAACCTAAACCTGTTCTTAAGCAAATCCTCCACAACCTTCGATATTGCCCTACAAGGGGCTTAATACTGACCCTTGTATACAATCCACGGGCGCGAATAAACATTTCCCCAGCAAAGTCCAGCCCTTGTAGGTCCTCTCGATCCATAAGGAGAAAGCCCTCTTGTAGGATCCTTACGACTTACAGAGGAGCACACACTTAGGAATCCTCACGATCCCTAAGGAGAAAATACACCTGCAAGATCCTCACGACTTGTAGGGAGAAATACCTTTGTGAGACCCTTACGGCTCATGAAGTCAAAAGCCTTGGTCGACAGGACCCTTAACCCTGTTTGCCGAGCCACCTTTGTTCGTCATCGACAAAAGCAAATGATGATTCGCTCCTGGCAACATTCCAGTTGTAGCGGTGCTGATGCCGAAATCGATGCCTAAAATCCAGGCTTGCAGCGAAAAAGCTAGCAAGCCACACATGCCTACAAAATAGCCGAAATGATGGGGCAACTTGCAATAAAAAGCAGCAAGTAAAAATGAAGGCATGAAAAATAGCCGAAATGATGGGGCAACTCGCAATAAAAAGCAGCGAGCAGAAAATAAATAAATAGCCGAAATGATGGGGCAATCGCGACCTTCGCGATATAAAAGCTGAAACGATAGAGCATCGCGGAAAAAGAAATAAAACAAAAGTGAAATCCTCGCCCTACAGGTGATGGTACATCTACCCTGTATACAATCCAGGGGCGCAAACAAAGAAGGGATTACATTCCTTCCCCAGGTTTCATCATAAGGAGAAGCCAAATCTCGACGGTTCACAGATAACTTAGAGATCATCTCGACGTCCGTCTCATGGCAGCAGACACAACATCAAGCGAAACGGGACAGCGGCAACCCCCGGTTCCATGGCTCGGCGATACATATCACCAAGAGTCCAACCTCCATCCCGTGAAATGCGGATACAATCAGCAAAATTCCTGGTTACGTGGAACGCGGATAATGTCACTCTTTGACCCCGTGGAAAAACGTCCAGAGCGGATCCTGGTCCTCGCAGAACACGGCAGTGAACCCGTGCGAAGCATCCAGAGCGGAGCCTAGTCCTCGCCGAGCACGGCAGTGAACCCGTGCGAAGCATCTAGTGCAAACTTCCTGGTTACGTGGAACGCGGATAATGTCACTCTTTGACCCCGTGGAAAAACGTCCAGAGCGGATCCTGGTCCTCGCAGAACACGGCAGTGAACCCGTGCGAAGCATCCAGAGCGGAGCCTAGTCCTCGCCTAATGCGGCAGTGAACCCGTGTGAAGCATCTAGTGCAAAATTCCTGGTTACGTGGAACGCGGATAATGTCACTCTTTGACCCCGTGGAAAACGTCCAGAGCGGAGCCTAGTCCTCGCCTAACGCGGAAATGAACCCGTGTGAAGCATCTAGCGCAAAATTCCTGGTTACGTGGAACGCGGATAATGTCACTCTTTGACCCCGTGGAAAAACGTCCAGAGCGGATCCTGGTCCTCGCAGAACACGGCAGTGAACCCGTGCGAAGCATCCAGAGCGGAGCCTAGTCCTCGCCGAGCACGGCAGTGAACCCGTGCGAAGCATCTAGTGCAAACTTCCTGGTTACGTAGAACGCGGATAATGTCACTCTTTGACCCCATGGAAAAACGTCCAGAGCGGATCCTGGTCCTCGCAGAACACGGCAGTGAACCCGTGCGAAGCATCCAGAGCGGAGCCTAGTCCTCGCCTAACGCGGCAGTGAACCCGTGTGAAGCATCTAGTGCAAAATTCCTGGTTACGTGGAACGCGGATAATGTCACTCTTTGACCCCGTGGAAAACGTCTAGAGCGGAGCCTAGTCCTCGCCTAACGCGGCAATGAACCCGTGTGAAGCATCTAGCGCAAAATTCCTGGTTACGTAGAACGCGGATAATGTCACTCTTTGACCCCGTGGAAAACGTCCAGAGCGGAGCCTAGTCCTCGCCTAACGCGGCAATGAACCCGTGTGAAGCATCTAGTGCAAACTTCCTGGTTACGTGGAACGCGGATAATGTCACTCTTTGACCCCGTGGAAAACGTCCAGAGCGGAGCCTAGTCCTCGCCTAACGCGGCAGTGAACCCGTGTGAAGCATCTAGTGCAAAATTCCTGGTTACGTGGAACGCGGCTAATGTCACTCTTTGACCCCGTGGAAAACGTCCAGAGCGGAGCCTAGTCCTCGCCGAGCACGGCAATGTACCCGTGTGAAGCATCTAGTGCAAAATTCCTGGTTACGTGGAACACGGATAATGTCACTCTTTGACCCCGTGGGAAAACGTCCAGAGCGGATCCTGGTCCTCGCAGAGCACGGCAGTGAACCCGTGTGAAGCATCCAGAGCGGAGCCTGGTCCTCGCCAAGCACGGCAGTGAACCCGTGTGAAGCATCCAGAGCAAATACCGGACTGTGGAGTCCTTAAAATCCACGGACTATGACGTCCTTAACCTCGACCGTGATGTCTTAAAACTAACGATCAACCACCCCGATTCCCTACGGATTCTGTCTTAGTTTAAGGGTACATCTCTTCACTCCTTTGATACCTGGCGTTGTAATTCCTCAACGTCTTCAAAGAGGTGGCGGGTCCCTGCAACCAAACACCGGACTGTGGAGTCCCTAAATCCACGGACTATGAGGTCCTTAACCTTGACCGTGATGTCTTAAAACTAACACCGGACTGTGGAGTCCCTAAATCTACGGACTATGAGGTCCTTAACCTTGACCGTGATGTCTTAAAACTAACATCGGACTGTGGAGTCCTTAAATCCACGGACTACGGGGTCCTTAACCTTGACCGCGACGTCTTTAAACTACAATACCCGGAGCAGCCTCTGACCCCGTGAAACACGGATAAGGGCGACCACAGCCAGCACTTGCAGGTCCTCACGACCTGTAAAGAAGAAAAAACTCTCTTGTGAGATCCTTACCACTCTCAAGGGAAAACCCGCTTAAGAATCCTCACGATTCTTAAGAAGAACTTACACCTATGGGATCCTCTTGACCTGTAGGGAGAAAAAACTCCTTATGAGACCTTCGTGGCTCATAAAATGCAAAGGTCTTAGGAAGCAGATCTTAACCCTGAACCCCAAGCCATCGCTGTCCTGCAAGGAGATCAAGATATAGTATCCGCAGAATGCATTCAATAAAAAGGGGACATACCATCGAGAGGAAAATTGTATCTTTTATTCATAAACCAAAATGGATACAAAATACAATTTATGAAAGAAACAAAAAAGAAAGGATACTCTCATCCATGAGTATGTACAAAAAGGGGAGAAAAGATACAAGTCCTCAAGCCGGCGGGCGGTGTAATAATTTTACCAGCTCATCGTTCTGTTGCTGAGCCACGGCTTCATGACGCAAGATCTCCAGAATGCGAGCCTCCGCCTGAGCTTGCTGGGCCTGATATGAAGCAGGCCGGGCTTCATGCTCTTTCTCAAGTGGCCTTATGAGCCTCAACCCTCTCGCAAGTAGATGTGGCGGCTTTATCGAGAGCCACCACCTCCTTTATGGACTCCTGGAGCACTCGCCAGAGTTCATACGCTTTGTTGGCCTAAGACTCGCATGAAGCTCGCTCAACGCCTTAAAGGCCAACTCCCTCTTCGAGAATTTACGACCGAACCCTTTTTTCACACGACAATATGTTCGCCACGCGTCGCCCTATCAAGCCATGTAAGCTCACTTTATGACCGCAACCTTAGAAATAAAACATACACGCTCGAGACCATATAAATGGGCTTCCGATCGACAGCAATAATCGATCCAGAACACGCTCACACAACCCGGAATGAAAAGCAACAAAAAACTTTCCGACGATTATCCTATCAAGCATGTGTTCGCAATCATATGAACATCCGAAAAAGAAATAAAATTCGAAGCTTTAATATGCACGCGACATGACAACAGTATTGATAATTGAAGAAAGTTTTCATAAAAGGAACACAAAATTTATTCATGCAAGCGGAAACATACATACGAGTACCAAGCCTACATGAAAGTTCAACATAAAGCATACAAAAAGGAGGGACTAATTTAAAAATGTTCTACGCTAACGGAAAAGGTCACCAAACACAGGATCAATGGCACAGGGGTTAATGAAGCAAAGGACAAAATTCTCCATCTCTCTCTCTGCTTTCTCCAGCACATCGAAGCGACGATTCTCGCGAGAAGTCGCTCCCCATCGGTTGGTGCCATGTTCGTCCGCGAAAGCAAACATAATAGCTCGCCGGGCCTTTATCTCGCTTAGCAGATGAATTGAGCAGTCCTTCAAAGCCTGAGTAATCAGGCACGCTTCATGAAAACCCTCGAGCTTTTCTTCCGCCGCGTCGAGCATCGCCAGGGTCATCTCCGCCGGGTGAGGAGGGATGTCGGCAAGCACGACCGTGAGAATCATCCGGAGCCAGAGGGAACCCATCGGGAGGGGAGACCCTCTACGGATCGAGAGCTCATGCATGGCTAAATCACATTCGTTGTCGGAAAGGAGGGGGTCCACCAACCGAGCAGCAAAACGGGGGATCATTTCCTCAAGAGGAACTTCCCATGGCTGTCGACGAGCATAAGGGCGATTGCAGGCCATAGCGCTCGTTTGTTTCTCAAGACAAGTTACTCCAAGATAAAAAAAAATGATATAAATCTCTTTGCGAAGGGAAAAGAAAGCTATAGCCTCATATATAAAGAAATGCATTAAGTGCTGTGCGCGGAAAATCTTGCATGGTGAAGCTATTTCCAAGGCCCAAAAAAGGAAAGGCATCGAAAATCAAGGAGATAGAACTATTTCCAAGGCCCTCTTTCTGCATCTAATATTGTGCACTGAAAATATGGCATGGGGTAAATTCTGTGAACAGCCCCATCAAGGGACCCCACGTGCAGAACACGTGAGGCCTAAACTTGATGTGCACTTAAAGGGAAATATATGGAGCAGTACCCTGCATATTAAAAGCACAAACAACAATAATAGCAAAATGATAAAATCCCAGAGAAAAGGCATGCAAATATGGGAAGACATAATAAAACTTGTCACTCATACTTCAAGAGGTTCATACAAAAATATAGAAGACACATTTACAATGGTAAAACTTCAGATGCGGGGCATGGGTTGAGAAACTCAAAATTAACTTTATTCAAGATCTTCCAAGCATTTCGAACCTCCCGAGTATGCTTTCTCTCACGGTCACAAGTGTCGGGGTCCCCGCGGATGTCCTCTACCCTCCGGTATGCGGCAAGTATGGCTGATTGCTGAAAAATCTGATGCAGGAGATCAATGAGATTATCCCGCCTTCTCTTGGAAATCAAGTGCATCAAATACACCGAGTGTACTTTATCCTCGGCGGCGTCCAATGACCCAAGCGGCACACCAGCACAAAATAAAGGGAAAGCCTCCCTGATCGCCAGCACGATCAGCCTCAGAAGAGAAGAGCGACGGGGCAGTAGCCGATGGTTGTACTCGTCAAAGCGGCTCATGATCTCGGCACACTGAGCATCGGTGAACTCCTGGTTCTGACTGCGGCCCAGCGCACGAATATTCCCGTAGGAAATGATCTCGTCAAGACTATACAGATGGGCATCCATGATACCTGAAATAAAAGTCACGAGAATCGTTAGAAAACCCCTATTTCGTTAATGGCAGGAAGAACCACCTAGGGCCAAGAGACCTCAGGAAGCCTCCATGCGAAGAAACTGAGTTCTTCATTGGAATTAAATTCCTAATTAAGAAAAGGGAATTAAATTCCCAGAAGCATTTTTGATGGAATTAAATTCCATGGGGTTGAAGCGCCATCATCATCTCCCCAAAGATCATCTAAACCCTAAGAGATCTACAGTTTGAGGGTTAAGCGGTTTCACGTTCTTATGGAAAATCTGAAGGAAAAAGGGTAAAAACCCTTGTTTTGGATTTAAAATCCAGAGAAATGTGAAGGTTCATCGTTGTCCAAGAACATTACCTGAGGAAAAAAAGGTTCTTTTCGAACAGAGTTAAACTCTGAAGATTGTTTCAAGACAGAGAACTAAGCTCTGAAAGCGAGAATTAAATTCTCAAAGAAGAAATTCTCGGAAGAAGAAGATGAGCAAAGTGAAGGCTCCTATGAAGAGACAGAGGTATTTATAGAAGGCAGTGGAAACGTTTCATCTCCCCAGATCCCTAGAGGAATCCAACGGTCACAAGAGGTGACAGCGTTGCACTCACGTGCAGACACGTGAGAACAACGCTGTGGGGGCATTTGTTTCCTGTTTTAAAATCAGGAAAGCTTCTGGGAAAAGCTTCAAAAAGGGACCACGTGCTCACACGTGACCAGTAGTCACGTGTTGACACGTGACATATAAAGCAGCGGAAAAGGGCACATTGGTTCCCTGATCAAGTCAAGGAAAAGGGCTTCAGAAAAGATCACGTGCTCCCACGTGACCAGGGTCACGTGTTGGCACGTGACGTTCAAAGCAGCAGACTCGCTCTCCAGTTGAACCAAGGAAAGAGGCGCCAGACAAGGGTCACGTGCTGACACGTGACCAGGGGTCACGTGGTAGCACGTGACGGCTAAGCAACAGAAGAAGGCAGAGTCCAAAAGAAGAAAAAGGCTCGTTCCAAAAGAGTCCCGTGTCCACACGTGACCATGGGTCACGTGGTCACACGTGACCATGGGTCACGTGGTCACACGTGACCGGCTTTCAAAGCCCATTTTGCTAACAGAATTAAATTCTGAAAGAGATTCAAATCTTTCCAAAGGAAAGCAATTATCTGGAACCGATCAAATTAAAGATTCAGAGATGATTAAATATCATCTATCTATGGAAAATCTCGAGTTTGGAAAGATTTCCCCTTTAAATCTAACAGAAATAACAAAGGAGAATCCCTGGATTTGAAATCCAATGGTGAATAAAATTCACCTAATAATCCAAGGGTCAAAAAAACAAATGATGGATACAAATCAAATCTCTTAATAAAGATTCATCAAAAAACTAATTGATTCGGCTGCTTCTCCTATAAATAGGAGCCTAGAGACACAAAAAGAGATATACACGCAGAGGGAGAAAAAAGGAGAGAGCCTGGATACTTTGAGGAATTTGGAGCTTCTGCAAAAAGAAAACCCTAGGTAAGAAAGGGAAGGCTTCCTGAAAGAAGGAGAATTTAATTCTCAACAGAGTTTAACTCTGACAAAATAAAAAAACAGAAGAAATATATTTCTTCTCTCTTTGATAGAGGATCTGCAAAGTGCACATCTCCCTTTTAGGTTGAGAATTTAATTCTCAATGGGTTGAGATCCTGCCATGCAGATCCAAAACATGGAGAGGGAATGGAAAAACGAGAATTTAATTCTCACAGAACTATAGGAATTTAATTCCTCTAAAAGTAGGGCTTGACCCTGTGTTATGGGAATTTAATTCCTTCAGGACAGAGAGAAACAGGGTTTAACCCTAATTAAGAACTTAGTTCTGGTGAAACAACGGGAATCCAATTCCCTTAATCATAATTTAACAGGGACTGGAAGTTTAATTCCTTAAAAAGCTTTTATTAGGGTTTAACCCTATTCAGTTCTTCACATAAACGAGGAATTTAATTCCTGCAGAAGATTCAGGGTTCAATTCTACTCCAGAATATAAGTCTTCAAAAGGAAGTAGGAATTTAATTCCTTTGAAAATTAAAGCTTTAGGAATTTAATTCCTAAAAAAAAAAGGGATCAACAGATTCTCTAAACAATATACATGGAGGCAGGGTCACGTGCCACCACGTGACCCCCTCAAAAGATCTACAGAAAGCCTTTTGAGGCAATCCCCCACGTGACCCACGTGACCCTTGACGGAAGCTCTAACACAAAGGCATATGAATGCCCGTCACGTGATGGCACGTGACGCTCTGAAAGATGCAATAATCTTAGCAGAATGAATGGAGAGAGGGCGCTCTCACGTGTCACCACGTGACCCCTCTTGCTTTAGTGTTTAACACTAAGTTGGAACTCCTGAATCCAGTGTTAGAACACTGTTGGGCCGCAGTGTTCAACGCCAATCAAAGAACTTTACTTGCAGTGTTCAACACTGACTACCTTAGTGTTTAACACTAATTTGAGAGCTTTGTTGCTGATGCTTGGTACTGATCTGTTTTAGTGTTTAACATTAATCTGAAAGCCTTGTTGCTGGTGTTTAACACCAATTATCTTTTAGTGTTAAACACTAACTTCTCAACCTCATTCTCAGTGTTCAACACTGATTGCTCTGAAGTGTTTAACACTAGGCTTTGGCCCAGTTGGCTAAAGGGATAGAGGCAAAGCCTCTCCCTCAATGGACCCACAAGAAGTCAATATTCCAGACATGATAGGACTTAGCCCAAGCTGGCCATAAGTCCTCAATTCGTAATTAACTGGGCCAATGGGCTCATAATATAATTAATGGGTCTTGAGCCTAAATTGGGCCAAGGACTATTTAATCCATTCCGGTTCTAGGGTACATCTCTTCACTCCTTTGATACCTGGCATTGTAATCCCTCAATGTCTTCAAAGAGGTGACGGGTCCCGACGACCACCCATGATATGGACTGTGGGGTCCTTAAACTCATGTCTAATGCAAAATTCCTGGTTACGTGGAACGTGGATAATGTCACTCTTTGACCCCGCGGAAAACGCCCAGAGCGGAGCCTAGTCCTCGCCGAGCACGGCAGTGAACCCGTGTGAAGCATCTAGTGCAAAATTCCTGGTCACGTGGAACGCGGATAATGTCACTCTTTGACCCCGTGGAAAACGTCCAGAGCGGAGCCTAGTCCTCGCCTAACGTGGCAGTGAACCCGTGTGAAGCATCTAGTGCAAAATTCCTGGTTACGTGGAACGCGGATAATGTCACTCTTTGACCCCGTGGAAAACGTCCAGAGCGGAGCCTAGTCCTCGCCTAACGCGGCAATGAACCCGTGTGAAGCATCTAGCGCAAAATTCCTGGTTACGTGGAACGCGGATAATGTCACTCTTTGACCCCGTAGAAAACGTCCAGAGCGGAGCCTAGTCCTCGCCTAACGCGGCAATGAACCCGTGTGAAGCATCTAGTGCAAACTTCCTGGTTACGTGGAACGCGGATAATGTCACTCTTTGACCCCGTGGAAAACGTCCAGAGCGGAGCCTAGTCCTCGCCTAACGCGGCAGTGAACCCGTGTGAAGCATCTAGTGCAAAATTCCTGATTACGTGGAACGCGGATAATGTCACTCTTTGACCCCGTGGAAAACGTCCAGAGCGGAGCCTAGTCCTCGCCTAACGCGGCAGTGAACCCGTGTGAAGCATCTAGTGCAAAATTCCTGGTTACGTGGAACGTGGATAATGTCACTCTTTGACCCCGCGGAAAACGTCCAGAGCGGAGCCTAGTCCTCGCCGAGCACGGCAGTGAACCCGTGTGAAGCATCTAGTGCAAACTTCCTGGTTACGTGGAACGCGGATAATGTTACTCTTTGACCCCGCGGAAAACGCCCAGAGCGGAGCCTGGTCCTCGCCAAGCACGGCAGTGAACCCGTGTGAAGCATCCAGAGCACATACCGGACTGTGGAGTCCTTAAACCCATGGACTACGACGTCCTTAACCTTGACCGAGATGTCTTAAAACTAACAACGGACCGCAATGTCCTTAAACTACCTATGGACCGCAATGTCCTTAAACTACACACGGACCGCAATGTCCTTAAACTAACTACGGACCGCAATGTCCTTAAACTAGAACAATAGAGCTCCATGTGCTCTTTTGTCGGATCTAAACGGTCCCGTTTAAGTTGATCTTAGCCTCAAAGATGGCTAACGTATCCTTAAACCTTCAAACAGACTGGACTATGAATCCCCCAAATTAACTCTGGCTCGAGGGTACATCTCTGAACTCCTCTGACACCCGTCGTTGTAATCCTTCAACGTCGTCAGAGAGGTGACGGGTCCCGACGGCCACATATACGATGGACCACTATGTCCCTAAACTGGAACAATAGAGCCTAAATGCTCTTTTGTCGAATCTAAACGATCCCGTTAAGTTGATCTTAGTCTCAACGTTAGACTAACGTATCCTTAACAAATGTTTGAGTTGATCTTGGCCTCAAGTATGGCTGATGTATCCTCAAACCAAACCCCCAAACCCAAATCTAAGATAAACACGGATTTGGACTAGTCCACGCCCTACGGGCGACGACATAACTCAGTCTCCGTAAACAATCCACGGGCAATAAAAAACGAAATAAACACCCACGACACGAAGTGACCACCTGGAGAAGGAGAAAGTTGTTACCGCGATGCGGTAGCGTAATTAACTGCAGGGGCTTGCGCCTGCAGGGAAGAGCGTCCCCACAATTAAAAAAACCCCTCAAACGAGGGGGAATCTGACGAAGTCTGCTACATCGGCCGCATCCGTCTAAACCTTCGATACACAGGTGCCATAGATCGACTTGGCATCTTCGGAGAGGTGGACGGATAGCATCGTTTAGCATCTGCCCCGAATCTCAGTGCCAAGACATCGCAGTCTTGTGCGCCGCCGTTCGGAGGGGAACAGATTCTGGCACGCCCGGTGGGACCTTTTCCTCTTTCCACTCCACACTTCGTGCGTCGTGATTCGCGAACCAATCGCGGTTCGCTAATAGTTGCCCTTGGGTTTCAAGATACTAAGAATTGGCATCTTGCTTATTGCAGAAAGCAAAGGATCGATGGCTTCTACTTCTGCGAAATTCTCCAACTGCTCAAACTGCAATTGCAACCAACGCTCTACCTCGCCAGGAGGTATAGCCTATGGACCCCAAGCTGCTTCGTTGTTCACAATGCCGGTGGACCAGGTAACTCAAGCCACTACCGGATTGTTCTTTGGGACTATACTCCCACCATCAAGCTTCGCGGCGCCGGTGCTGACAAAGGAAGCTCTCAAGAAGTCGGTCTTTGATCGTCTTACCCCTGCCGCGGCTCCTCTCAACGAGTCGCCCAACGTCAACGCCTCGGTCTTCTCTAGATTGGGCCAGAAATCCTGCGAACTCATCATGGGGCCTACAATCTCAGAGAAGGCTGCTTCTAAGAAGGTGGCCGCTCCTGCCCCCGAAATCGCCAAGGTGGCTTCTCCGGCCAAAAAGTCGGTCTTTACAAGATTGACGGCTTCAGCTCTCGCTCCTGCTGCCCAAAGGACATCGGTCTTGGATAGGCTAACACCAACAGCGACCCCCCACCCACACAGGGGGCAAGGCGAAACCATTCTTACCGCTGACCCAACACCGTCCGCTCGACACGCTCGACGTCGTCATTGGCACCGAGTAAGGAAGGCTGGGGGCAACTCCCCCTTCGTGTTGACTCCATCAGCCCCGATAGCAGAAGTCAATGCTGCTGTTCCAACTGGGAACAGCTTCGAAATGCTAAATAAGGTGCGAAGGAACTCCCCTACTGCAGTGCTAAAGAGGTCTCCTCCCTCGTTAAGAAAGGTTGTGGAAATAGAATCAGAACAGCCCCGATCTCCTCAACGGCTGTCTTCCAAAATCTATAAGGTTTGGCGGCAGGCCCGAGACTCGACCATCGATCCAAACTCCTCCCGCCAGCACAAGAAGCTGAAAATCCAACCGGAAGCTGGTCACCAGGCTGAACCCCGAAAGGCTGTCGGGACGCCCACCTCAACGGCCCCCTCAACCTCCATGGCTCATAAAAAGAGGAGGCCAGAGAAGAGCCCCCAACGTGCAACGACGGCTAAAAGCACTGAGCCCAGACGCCCTAAGTCTGGGGGCATGATGGTCCACACCGTATACATGGCCTCTGGAAAGGAGGAGAGCCGCACTTCTACAGGCCACCGACCACTTACCCGATCCGTGACGAAAGCCCAGGAGCAGCAACAAAAGCTCCAAGAAATGATGAGTGCTATGGCCGCACTTACCGGGCCAAAAGAAAGCCCAGAAACATCCTCAGACGCGCGCCAAGAGGAAGAAACCGACGCTGAATTCCTTCGCCGGATACTGGAGAAAAAGGACAAAGAGGCTGCTGAACAAGCAGCCAACATACAACGTATGGGCCTTCTCTTCCAAGATATGATAGGAATGATGATCCAGCAGGACTTGCCCGTCGAAGATCCCCCAATCGTTCTTGAAGACGACCGAGGAGAAACGTCGAATCCACTGCCGGCCCTCTCAACGGCCAAGGAGGAGGCAATCTCTAAGGCGGACTTGGCTGACTACATAGCCCAGCAAATCCGGGTCCATCATGCGACTGAGGCAGCTGGTCAAGTCGTGAAAACGGGGCGGCCGTATCCAAGCTGGTACGACCAAATCAAATACCCGCAAGGCTATACGATACCAAAATTCCACGTGTACAAGGGGACCGGCAATCCCCATCAACATGTCGCCCAGTTCCGAGCCCTCTGCGGTAACACCGGCGGTGATGATAAACTGTTGCTCCGACAGTTCGTGGGAAGCTTATCAGAAACAGCATTCGAATGGTATTCGGAACTCCCGAACGATTCTATCAAAACGTTCGCTGAAATGGAGTTGTTCGCAAGCGCCAGCGAACGCACTCCAATAACTGCTTTGATTAACGCCAGGGTCAAACCAGGCGAAACCTGGGTCCAGTATGCTATACGCTGGCGGAACTTGTGGTCGAGATGCGAGCAACGCATTGAGGAGGCACCCGCAGTGGGCATGTTCGTGGGAACCCTAGACCCCCACGCAACTATCTCCCAGTTTATGATGTTCTTTAAGCCAACCACATTCCAGGCTTTAATCGACAAGTTGGCTCAGATGGACCAGATGGGTCATAGACCACCTCCCCCGAAGTCGGAACCGCGGAATGACAAGGGTAAAGGAAGGGCAACCTTCGTCGCGAATGCCCAACAGCAACCTAACGCCCCGAAACCGGCAGATCAATTGGAAGAAAGACGCCGGTATTATAATGAGAAGATGAAACGTCCCTACTCGTTCCTACGAGACAAGACGAAACGGTTATTCGAGCTGGCAATACGCAACAGACTTATAAACCTACCGAATCCAAGGCGACCGCCGCAACCCACCGAAGTGAATAACCCTAACTATTGCCCTTACCATCAAACAGTAAGCCATCCGATTGAAGATTGCTTCATCTTCAAAGGATGGATTGAAGATCAATACCTCCAGGTGAAGTTTGTACTGTCCGAGAAGTGGAAGGTGAGCCCACCACAGCCGCATACTCCTAAGAAAACAGATACATTGGGGGCAAACTGCTCCTTTATTGAAGAAGCTCCATGGGAGGTCGTGCTATCAATGAAAACCAGAAGAATGCTGAGAGACCTTCACGCGTGCCCTGCGGTCGAATGGAAAAACCCTTTTGAACCTTAAATTATCGAGGGGATGTTGAAGCCCCGCACAGCTACGAAGGCTCGGGATAAAGGCCCAAATACTCACGCCCAACCGTCGAAATCTTCGAAGAAAAAGAAGAAGAAATCCAAGAAGCCCGCGAAGCCTGGAGACGAGCACACGAGCTTGCAGAAGCAAATCGACGCGCTGGAAGAATACAATCAAAAGGCTCGAACTCCTGTCACACTGCAAGAGTTCCTCAACCACATCTTTCAAAGGGGAGATGATGAAGAGGGCTCATCGGATAAATCCGAAGAGTATGTGGCGAGTTGTAACGTAATCTCCCACTCGTTTACCGATGATGAGAAAACTCCTAGCACTAAGAAGCTGGAGGCGGAACCTGAACCAGAGCGTGCGTGGCTGACAAATGAAATGATCAAAGCCTTCTTATACGAAATTCGTCTAAAAAGTAAGGCGGATCAGGAGCATGAAATGGCGACGTCAGAAAGAACCAAATGCAGGCGACTGAATGAAAGAGTTGAACTACCCCCGCCAGATCAAAAGGCGTCCGAAGTAGACAAAAAGATATTCAAGACGAGGAAAAGGTTTGCCAAAGACATGTCAATGGGGATGAAGCTACCACCCTCGGAAGGGAATACACACGATGGGGCGGAGAGGCACCCTAATTATTGCGCATATCATCGAAAAATCTCACACCCCACGGAGGAGTGCGACGCCTTTAAAATATGGTGGCAAGGATATGTTACTCGTCAGCAACATTTTAAGCGCATGAAACGCAAGAGCCGTCGGGAGCGAAGAAGTACTGTCGAAGGGCACAACAGAACTACTGGCAACTGTTACATGGTCAACGCCGGGGGGTCACAAGTTCTCACCTTTGGGAGCGACTCTGATGAAGAAATGGCTCTGGGCCCTCTCTTTAAAGAATCCGTCTTAGAGAAAGAGGAGAAACTAGAAGCCTGCGAAAACATTCAGCTGCGCAATCGCACACTCCCAGAAAAGAATCTCGGGCCCGTAAGTAGAAAAGATAAGGGAAAGGAAAAGGTCACTGAGGATATCACTTTAGATGACCAGGTCATGAAAGAACTGGCTACCAAAGACCCTCCCAGGAAGGGTAAGGTGGACTATAACATCCTCGCGCACCTAAGGAAGCTACCTTCTCAGCTCAGCATTCTCGATGCCCTCCTATTATCAAAAGAAGCGCGAGACTCACTAATTAAGGCGTTACAAGAATCTGAGCAATTCCAAGCCTTCCTCGCCACTGAAAAGATGAAGGATGAACTGGAGGAAGTGCATACGGCCGATATCACTTTCGGTGATGAAGACCTCCTTCTCGGGACGTGCGACCACAACCGTCCCCTATATGTCTCCGGATACTGCCATGATATCAAGATAGGCAAGATCCTGGTGGATAATGGATCCTCCGTCAATCTCCTTAATGTTCGGGTGTTGAAGGAAATCTGCATGAGTGTGCAACACCTCGCTCGTGACAAAATTACTATCTCCGGTTTCGATTCACAATCGTCACGGACTCTCGGATCTGTGATACTAACATTACGCTTTGGACTTCTCATCACAGACATCAAATTCCATGTCATTGACGCCAAGACCTGCTACAACGCCTTGCTCGGCCGTCCTTGGCTACACGAGTACAACATCATCCCTTCTACACAACATCAGTGTATGAAGTACTTTAAGGATGGTTTCGAGTATACTGTAACAGGTGAGTTGAACCCATTTTCCGTGAACGAAGTCCGCAAATACGAAGATGCGAAGTACTTTTTGCCAGATTTCGAGGATACAGAAAGGTGTCGCGACCCGGAGAACAAAACCGCCGCCACCATCCCTGTTTTCGGGAGCGATACCGAAGAAGAGGAAGAGATAGTTTATGCAGGGCCATCTCAACGCAACAACCTGGGGACGCCCGCCCCCTTGCTGGTCTTCGGAAGTGATTCAGAGGATGAAGTTAATGCTGTGTTCTCCAATCGGCTGTCAATACAGGCACCCCCTGGCGATGACCATAGTCTGCAAATCACCATGGTACCGTGAGAACACTACAAGGATCTTGACACGCTGCAAGCTCACAATGTGCAGGACCTGCAAACATTTTACGTCCCTCCCAGGCAAAGGGGTGAGAAGGTGATCCTATTCTACCGGTCCTCAGAGTCGAAAATAGAGAAAGAGATCTGGCATGGCGCGAATGCTACACCTGACAGGCTCCAACCCATCCGTCTGCCTAGATACTATACAAATGGATTAAAGAAGCTGTTGAAGCGCCAGGGAATACCCTTAAAACAGACTGTTCAACAGGCTCGGTTCTACAACAAGATCTGGGATGTCCCTGGGACTCAGCGCAAATTACCCAACGGGAAAATGGAAACACTCGGGCTTGGATACGCGAGAGCGGGAAAGCGGGGACGGGTCCACAGTAACTACGCCATATACACCTTTGATGAAGAAGAGGACGCCCTGTCAGGAGATGCCAACCCCTCGTCAAAATTACACCCCGCGATCGAAACGCCGAGTCCGTCGTTTGGAGAACGAACGAACAAGCCTACCAGGAAAATGGGTCCGAAAGCTCAGGAAAACCACAACCGCGAAATGGCCCTCTACGAGAAGGCCAGGACGCAACGCCTATTTCAACAGGCTCCAAAAGACAAAGATGCTCATCTTTGTCAACCCGTTGAGCGAAAGGCCCGATGCGGAGATGGAAATAAATTAAGAAGCGGGAAGAGGAGCCGACAACAACGACGCAGGATTAGAGGGTTACGGGTATTGCGCGGCTCGGATTCGTCTCTCATAGAGAAGATGAGTCGAGCGTATTCCTTCCCCCGAGACAAGACGGAGAAGTTACTCAAGCTCGCTTTAAAACATCAAATGATCGCGCTTCCAGAGTCTAGACACCCTGAGCAAGCTAACAAGGCTTCTCGTTTGAGCTATTGCTCTTATCACCGAGCCATAGGACATCCTACCGAAGACTGCTTCACCTTCAAGAACTGGGTCGAGGACCAGTACCAACGGGGCAGATTCGCTTTATCCAACAGCTGGAGGGTAACGCCGCCACAAAAGCATAAACCCAAGGCCGCAAGAGTAGAACCGGATCCACCTCAGTCCTGGGAGCGGATTCGCACTTGTTATACGATTACGATATTAAAAGAAGAGCGCGAGAACATGGATGACTTTCCCCAGTGCTTTGAGAACAGCGACGACCAGGTGATCTCAGAATTTCCGCCAGCTCCGAGAGAACTGGAAGATGGTATACATACTACGGCGGATAACCTCAGGAAGATTGAGTTGGGATCGGCAGATGACCCGCGACCAACATTTGTCAGCGAGCTACTCTCTGAAGAAAAGGTGGCCGCATTAAAGAACGTGTTTCTACGGCATAAAGACTGCTTCGCATGGAACTACTCTGAGATGCCAGGATTAGATCCGGAGGTTGCCGTGCATAAATTAGCAATATCCCCGGATATCAAGCCAGTCAAGCAAGCGCCAAGAAGGATGCGACTCGAGCTTGAGATGAGCATCAACGCCGAAGTCAAGAAGCTGATCGATTCTGGATTTATTCAAGAAGTCCAATATCCCGATTGGATCGCCAATATCATCCCGGTAATGAAAAAGAATGGGACAGTACGCATATGTGTGGATTTCAGGGATCTCAATAAAGCCTGTCCAAAGGATGATTTCCCGGTACCGGTAACCGAGCTGATGATAAATAACACGTCCACTCACGAGGTTTTCTCCTTTATGGACGGTTCGTCAGGATACAATCAGATAAAGATGCATCCCGAAGACCAGAAGCACACCGCTTTCCGGACCCCTTTGGGTATATTCTGCTACAGGGTTATGCCCTTTGGTCTAAAGAACGCGGGCGCTACCTATCAAAGGGCCATGACAAAGATCTTCGACTACCTCATACATGACATCGTCGAGTGCTATATCGATGACCTCGTAGTAAAGAGCATGTCATACGAAGATCATTTAAAGCATCTGGAGACTGTATTTCAACGCCTTCGGCAATATAACTTGAAAATGAATCCCCTCAAATGCGCGTTTGGAGTCTCCTCGGGCAAATTCCTGGGATTCATCGTTCGACACCGAGGAATTGAAATAGATCCGTCAAAGATTATAGCGATCATGCAAATGCCTCCGCCAAGAACTCTCAAACAGTTGCGGTCTCTCCAAGGCAAGCTCGCATACATCCGGCGATTTATCGCCAATCTTTCTGGCAAATGCCGTCCTTACAGCCACCTGATGAAAAAGGGGACTCCGTTCGTTTGGGATCACAAATGCCAAGGTGCACTAGACGAGATCAAGCAGTACCTGCAGAACCCTCCGGTGTTGGCTGCGCCGGTCAAAGGAAAACCCCTCATTCTTTATACAACCGCCCTCGAAGGTTCCTTGGGCGCATTATGGGCACAAGAGAACGATCAGGGGAAAGAGAGAGCACTCTACTACTTAAGTCGAGTTCTGCTGGGGGCAGAAAACAACTACTCTCCCATTGAAAAACATTGCTTGGCATTGATCTTCGCGATAACAAAGCTCAGGCACTATGCGTTGGCGCATGAAGTCCGTCTCATTTCAAAAGTGGACCCCCTTAAATACTTAATGTCAAAAGCCATATTGACGGGACGACTCGCTAAATGGGCCCTCCTCTTGATGGAGTTCTCGATAACGTATCAACCTCTCAAGGCAGTAAAAGGCCAAGCCATTGCCGATTTCCTCGCTGAGCACCCGATACCGGCCGATTCTCCTCTGAACTGTGATTTGCCGGACGAGCATGCATTTGATGCGATTGGCGGCGGTAGCACCCGATAGGAACTCTATTTCGATGGAGCGTCCTCCATAAAGAAACAGAAACAAGGTATCCCAATGATCAAATCGGGGATAGGCCTCATCTTTGCAACTCCACAAGGAGGGATAATGCGCTTCGCCTTCTCCTTAACAGAGCCGAGGACAAACAATGAAGCTGAATACGAGGCTCTGATAGCGGGCCTCGAAATCGCCATCAACTTGGGAATTGAAGACCTCCTTATATACGGAGATTCTCAACTGGTTGTCAGTCAAGTAAATGGTGATTACCAAACGTGCAAACCGGAGTTGGTGAAGTACGGCGAAAAGGTGCAACAACTATTGACCCAAATTCCCTCCTATACTTTGGAGAACATACCACGCGCGGAAAACAGCAAAGCAGACGCGTTAGCCAAACTTGCTAAAGAACTGGCAGACGAAAACCTTGATGATGTAAGAATCGTGGTACAAAGCCGTCGAGTGCTTGCCCCGGCAGAAATACCTCCGGAATTATATAAAGAAAAGGGAGCGACTGAGCAGACGACCCTACAAATAAAAGACCATGAGAAGGCTGAGGACTGGAGGGAAGTCTTCGTAGACTACTTTAAGTCCCACCGAATGCCCAAGGATACATCCTCAAGGCATCAGCTCATGAAACGAGCCCTATCTTTCGCCTTCTTCAACGGTACTCTATATAAGAGGTCGTTTGATTCTCTCTGGCTGAGATGCCTAGGACCTAACGAAGTGGAAAGAGTCATTCAGGAAGTTCATGACGGACTCTGCGGTTCTCACCAAGCAGGCCTAAAGATGAAGTTAAAAATTAAACGGATGGGTTACTACTGGCCCACGATGATCCAGGACTGTCTCGAATATGCGAAGCAATGCCACTCGTGCCAGATTCATGAAGACTTCATCCACCAACATCCGAATCCACTACACCCAACGGTGGCTAGTTGGCCATTCGAAATGTGGGGGACTGACATAGTCGGCCCCATCGAGCCAGCATCATCCCGGGGACATCGTTTTATCCTGGCGACAACTAATTACTTCTCCAAATGGGCAGAAGCAGTACCACTGAGGGAAGTGAAGACGGAGAATATCCTCCACTTCTTCAAAACGCACGTCATCTATCGGTTTGGAACCCCACGGCGGATTATCTCCGATAATGGTCCAGCCTATCAAAGCCATAAGATTAGCCGCTTCGCGCAGCAGCACAATATAGACTGGAGATATTCTTCAGTTTACAACCCACGAGCTAACGGTCTAGCCGAGGCTTTCAATAAGACCTTGACGAAGATCATAAAAAAGACCGTTTCCCGGAATAAGAGAGACTGGCACGAGAGGCTGCAAGAGGCCCTTTGGGCTTATCGAACTACATTCAAGACGGCCACGAACGCAACGCCGTACGCGTTGGTATTTGGGACGGAAGCAGTACTCCCCCTCGAGATAGAGTTACCCTCTCTGCGAGTGGCAGTCCACCACGAGCTGACGGACGAAGAAAATGCTCACCTTCGCCTTGAGGAGCTTGATGCCCTCGACGAAACCCGGCTCATAGCGCAACAACATCTAGAAGCCTATAAAGCAAAGATGACGCGCTCGTACGAAAGATTGACCAGGCCGAGGACATTCCGCCAAGGCGAACTCGTGCTAGTGGTCAAAAGACCTATGATCCCCAATCGTGCCAAGCGGGGGAAATTTGAGCCAAACTACGAAGGCCCTTACATCATAGACAAGGTCTACCAGGGTGGAGCCTATCTACTCATGGACATGCACGGTGAAAGGCCTTTCAGGCCAATAAACGGCCGTTTCTTAAAGAAATACTATGCTTAATGAGCCATAGCCTGGGTCAATGATAGATGACGACGACTATGTCCGCTCGCTATCTTCCTAGGCTCAGACTTTACAAGCAGCAGCTGGCCTTCCCATAACGATGGACCGAAACGTCCTTAAACTAACGACGGACCGAAACGTCCTTAAACTAACGACGGACCGAAACGTCCTTAAAACTAGCGATGGACCGAAACATCCTTAAACTAACGACGGACCGAAACGTCCTTAAACTAATGACGGACCGAAACGTGCTTAAACTAACGACGGACCGAAACGTCCTTAAACTATCGATGGACCGAAATGTCTTTAAACTAACGACGGACCGAAACGTCCTT
The DNA here is from genome assembly GCA_030015575.1 of Agapanthus africanus. NCBI lineage: Eukaryota > Viridiplantae > Streptophyta > Magnoliopsida > Asparagales > Amaryllidaceae > Agapanthus > Agapanthus africanus. The sequence continues at coordinate 322,180,219 of JASDDO010000004.1, read as the reverse complement.
AAACTACTACCGCAGCATCCTTAGGCTGACGAGATAAAAAAAAAAGTATATAAAATAAAAACGGTATGTCCATAAGCAAAATGGGCACGGAAGAAAACCCGAAAGGACTCCGTGAGTAAAAACAGCAGGACTACCGGCGAGTGTTTGTGAAAACCCGAAGGGGCGCAACCTCGTTAAAAGACACTTATAGGGTCCTCTCGACCTTGTAAGGAGAAACCACCTGCGTGAAATCCTTACGACTCACAAAGGAGCAACACACTTAGGGATCCTCACGATTTCTAAGGAGAAAACGCACTTGCGAGATCCTTACGAATCGTAAGGAGAATTCTCTCATGGGACCCTCACGGCTCATAAGATTTGAAAGTCTTAAGTTACAGAAACCTAAACCTGTTCTTAAGCAAATCCTCCACAACCTTCGATATTGCCCTACAAGGGGCTTAATACTGACCCTTGTATACAATCCACGGGCGCGAATAAACATTTCCCCAGCAAAGTCCAGCCCTTGTAGGTCCTCTCGATCCATAAGGAGAAAGCCCTCTTGTAGGATCCTTACGACTTACAGAGGAGCACACACTTAGGAATCCTCACGATCCCTAAGAAGAAAATACACCTGCAAGATCCTCACGACTTGTAGGGAGAAATACCTTTGTGAGACCCTTACGGCTCATGAAGTCAAAAGCCTTGGTCGACAGGACCCTTAACCCTGTTTGCCGAGCCACCTTTGTTCGTCATCGACAAAGGCATATGATGATTCGCTCCTGGCAACATTCCAGTTGTAGCGGTGCTGATGCCGAAATCGATGCCTAAAATCCAGGCTTGCAGCGAAAAAGCTAGCAAGCCACACATGCCTACAAAATAGCCGAAATGATGGGGCAACTTGCAATAAAAAGCAGCAAGTAAAAATGAAGGCATGAAAAATAGCCGAAATGATGGGGCAACTCGCAATAAAAAGCAGCGAGCAGAAAATAAATAAATAGCCGAAATGATGGGGCAATCGCGACCTTCGCGATATAAAAGCTGAAACGATAGAGCATCGCGGAAAAAGAAATAAAACAAAAGTGAAATCCTCGCCCTACAGGTGATGGTACATCTACCCTGTATACAATCCAGGGGCGCAAACAAAGAAGGGATTACATTCCTTCCCCAGGTTTCATCATAAGGAGAAGCCAAATCTCGACGGTTCACAGATAACTTAGAGATCATCTCGACGTCCGTCTCATGGCAGCAGACACAACATCAAGCGAAACGGGACAGCGGCAACCCCCGGTTCCATGGCTCGGCGATACATATCACCAAGAGTCCAACCTCCATCCCGTGAAATGCGGATACAATCAGCAAAATTCCTGGTTACGTGGAACGCGGATAATGTCACTCTTTGACCCCGTGGAAAAACGTCCAGAGCGGATCCTGGTCCTCGCAGAACACGGCAGTGAACCCGTGCGAAGCATCCAGAGCGGAGCCTAGTCCTCGCCGAGCACGGCAGTGAACCCGTGCGAAGCATCTAGTGCAAACTTCCTGGTTACGTGGAACGCGGATAATGTCACTCTTTGACCCCGTGGAAAAACGTCCAGAGCGGATCCTGGTCCTCGCAGAACACGGCAGTGAACCCGTGCGAAGCATCCAGAGCGGAGCCTAGTCCTCGCCTAATGCGGCAGTGAACCCGTGTGAAGCATCTAGTGCAAAATTCCTGGTTACGTGGAACGCGGATAATGTCACTCTTTGACCCCGTGGAAAACGTCCAGAGCGGAGCCTAGTCCTCGCCTAACGCGGAAATGAACCCGTGTGAAGCATCTAGCGCAAAATTCCTGGTTACGTGGAACGCGGATAATGTCACTCTTTGACCCCGTGGAAAAACGTCCAGAGCGGATCCTGGTCCTCGCAGAACACGGCAGTGAACCCGTGCGAAGCATCCAGAGCGGAGCCTAGTCCTCGCCGAGCACGGCAGTGAACCCGTGCGAAGCATCTAGTGCAAACTTCCTGGTTACGTAGAACGCGGATAATGTCACTCTTTGACCCCATGGAAAAACGTCCAGAGCGGATCCTGGTCCTCGCAGAACACGGCAGTGAACCCGTGCGAAGCATCCAGAGCGGAGCCTAGTCCTCGCCTAACGCGGCAGTGAACCCGTGTGAAGCATCTAGTGCAAAATTCCTGGTTACGTGGAACGCGGATAATGTCACTCTTTGACCCCGTGGAAAACGTCTAGAGCGGAGCCTAGTCCTCGCCTAACGCGGCAATGAACCCGTGTGAAGCATCTAGCGCAAAATTCCTGGTTACGTAGAACGCGGATAATGTCACTCTTTGACCCCGTGGAAAACGTCCAGAGCGGAGCCTAGTCCTCGCCTAACGCGGCAATGAACCCGTGTGAAGCATCTAGTGCAAACTTCCTGGTTACGTGGAACGCGGATAATGTCACTCTTTGACCCCGTGGAAAACGTCCAGAGCGGAGCCTAGTCCTCGCCTAACGCGGCAGTGAACCCGTGTGAAGCATCTAGTGCAAAATTCCTGGTTACGTGGAACGCGGCTAATGTCACTCTTTGACCCCGTGGAAAACGTCCAGAGCGGAGCCTAGTCCTCGCCGAGCACGGCAATGAACCCGTGTGAAGCATCTAGTGCAAAATTCCTGGTTACGTGGAACACGGATAATGTCACTCTTTGACCCCGTGGGAAAACGTCCAGAGCGGATCCTGGTCCTCGCAGAGCACGGCAGTGAACCCGTGTGAAGCATCCAGAGCGGAGCCTGGTCCTCGCCAAGCACGGCAGTGAACCCGTGTGAAGCATCCAGAGCAAATACCGGACTGTGGAGTCCTTAAAATCCACGGACTATGACGTCCTTAACCTCGACCGTGATGTCTTAAAACTAACGATCAACCACCCCGATTCCCTACGGATTCTGTCTTAGTTTAAGGGTACATCTCTTCACTCCTTTGATACCTGGCGTTGTAATTCCTCAACGTCTTCAAAGAGGTGGCGGGTCCCTGCAACCAAACACCGGACTGTGGAGTCCCTAAATCCACGGACTATGAGGTCCTTAACCTTGACCGTGATGTCTTAAAACTAACACCGGACTGTGGAGTCCCTAAATCTACGGACTATGAGGTCCTTAACCTTGACCGTGATGTCTTAAAACTAACATCGGACTGTGGAGTCCTTAAATCCACGGACTACGGGGTCCTTAACCTTGACCGCGACGTCTTTAAACTACAATACCCGGAGCAGCCTCTGACCCCGTGAAACACGGATAAGGGCGACCACAGCCAGCACTTGCAGGTCCTCACGACCTGTAAAGAAGAAAAAACTCTCTTGTGAGATCCTTACCACTCTCAAGGGAAAACCCGCTTAAGAATCCTCACGATTCTTAAGAAGAACTTACACCTATGGGATCCTCTTGACCTGTAGGGAGAAAAAACTCCTTATGAGACCTTCGTGGCTCATAAAATGCAAAGGTCTTAGGAAGCAGATCTTAACCCTGAACCCCAAGCCATCGCTGTCCTGCAAGGAGATCAAGATATAGTATCCGCAGAATGCATTCAATAAAAAGGGGACATACCATCGAGAGGAAAATTGTATCTTTTATTCATAAACCAAAATGGATACAAAATACAATTTATGAAAGAAACAAAAAAGAAAGGATACTCTCATCCATGAGTATGTACAAAAAGGGGAGAAAAGATACAAGTCCTCAAGCCGGCGGGCGGTGTAATAATTTTACCAGCTCATCGTTCTGTTGCTGAGCCACGGCTTCATGACGCAAGATCTCCAGAAGGCGAGCCTCCGCCTGAGCTTGCTGGGCCTGATATGAAGCAGGCCGGGCTTCATGCTCTTTCTCAAGTGGCCTTATGAGCCTCAACCCTCTCGCAAGTAGATGTGGCGGCTTTATCGAGAGCCACCACCTCCTTTATGGACTCCTGGAGCACTCGCCAGAGTTCATACGCTTTGTTGGCCTAAGACTCGCATGAAGCTCGCTCAACGCCTTAAAGGCCAACTCCCTCTTCGAGAATTTACGACCGAACCCTTTTTTCACACGACAATATGTTCGCCACGCGTCGCCCTATCAAGCCATGTAAGCTCACTTTATGACCGCAACCTTAGAAATAAAACATACACGCTCGAGACCATATAAATGGGCTTCCGATCGACAGCAATAATCGATCCAGAACACGCTCACACAACCCGGAATGAAAAGCAACAAAAAACTTTCCGACGATTATCCTATCAAGCATGTGTTCGCAATCATATGAACATCCGAAAAAGAAATAAAATTCGAAGCTTTAATATGCACGCGACATGACAACAGTATTGATAATTGAAGAAAGTTTTCATAAAAGGAACACAAAATTTATTCATGCAAGCGGAAACATACATACGAGTACCAAGCCTACATGAAAGTTCAACATAAAGCATACAAAAAGGAGGGACTAATTTAAAAATGTTCTACGCTAACGGAAAAGGTCACCAAACACAGGATCAATGGCACAGGGGTTAATGAAGCAAAGGACAAAATTCTCCATCTCTCTCTCTGCTTTCTCCAGCACATCGAAGCGACGATTCTCGCGAGAAGTCGCTCCCCATCGGTTGGTGCCATGTTCGTCCGCGAAAGCAAACATAATAGCTCGCCGGGCCTTTATCTCGCTTAGCAGATGAATTGAGCAGTCCTTCAAAGCCTGAGTAATCAGGCACGCTTCATGAAAACCCTCGAGCTTTTCTTCCGCCGCGTCGAGCATCGCCAGGGTCATCTCCGCCGGGTGAGGAGGGATGTCGGCAAGCACGACCGTGAGAATCATCCGGAGCCAGAGGGAACCCATCGGGAGGGGAGACCCTCTACGGATCGAGAGCTCATGCATGGCTAAATCACATTCGTTGTCGGAAAGGAGGGGGTCCACCAACCGAGCAGCAAAACGGGGGATCATTTCCTCAAGAGGAACTTCCCATGGCTGTCGACGAGCATGAGGGCGATTGCAGGCCATAGCGCTCGTTTGTTTCTCAAGACAAGTTACTCCAAGATAAAAAAAAATGATATAAATCTCTTTGCGAAGGGAAAAGAAAGCTATAGCCTCATATATAAAGAAATGCATTAAGTGCTGTGCGCGGAAAATCTTGCATGGTGAAGCTATTTCCAAGGCCCAAAAAAGGAAAGGCATCGAAAATCAAGGAGATAGAACTATTTCCAAGGCCCTCTTTCTGCATCTAATATTGTGCACTGAAAATATGGCATGGGGTAAATTCTGTGAACAGCCCCATCAAGGGACCCCACGTGCAGAACACGTGAGGCCTAAACTTGATGTGCACTTAAAGGGAAATATATGGAGCAGTACCCTGCATATTAAAAGCACAAACAACAATAATAGCAAAATGATAAAATCCCAGAGAAAAGGCATGCAAATATGGGAAGACATAATAAAACTTGTCACTCATACTTCAAGAGGTTCATACAAAAATATAGAAGACACATTTACAATGGTAAAACTTCAGATGCGGGGCATGGGTTGAGAAACTCAAAATTAACTTTATTCAAGATCTTCCAAGCATTTCGAACCTCCCGAGTATGCTTTCTCTCACGGTCACAAGCGTCGGGGTCCCCGCGGATGTCCTCTACCCTCCGGTATGCGGCAAGTATGGCTGATTGCTGAAAAATCTGATGCAGGAGATCAATGAGATTATCCCGCCTTCTCTTGGAAATCAAGTGCATCAAATACACCGAGTGTACTTTATCCTCGGCGGCGTCCAATGACCCAAGCGGCACACCAGCACAAAATAAAGGGAGAGCCTCCCTGATCGCCAGCACGATCAGCCTCAGAAGAGAAGAGCGACGGGGCAGTAGCCGATGGTTGTACTCGTCAAAGCGGCTCATGATCTCGGCACACTGAGCATCGGTGAACTCCTGGTTCTGACTGCGGCCCAGCGCACGAATATTCCCGTAGGAAATGATCTCGTCAAGACTATACAGATGGGCATCCATGATACCTGAAATAAAAGTCACGAGAATCGTTAGAAAACCCCTATTTCGTTAATGGCAGGAAGAACCACCTAGGGCCAAGAGACCTCAGGAAGCCTCCATGCGAAGAAACTGAGTTCTTCATTGGAATTAAATTCCTAATTAAGAAAAGGGAATTAAATTCCCAGAAGCATTTTTGATGGAATTAAATTCCATGGGGTTGAAGCGCCATCATCATCTCCCCAAAGATCATCTAAACCCTAAGAGATCTACAGTTTGAGGGTTAAGCGGTTTCACGTTCTTATGGAAAATCTGAAGGAAAAAGGGTAAAAACCCTTGTTTTGGATTTAAAATCCAGAGAAATGTGAAGGTTCATCGTTGTCCAAGAACATTACCTGAGGAAAAAAAGGTTCTTTTCGAACAGAGTTAAACTCTGAAGATTGTTTCAAGACAGAGAACTAAGCTCTGAAAGCGAGAATTAAATTCTCAAAGAAGAAATTCTCGGAAGAAGAAGATGAGCAAAGTGAAGGCTCCTATGAAGAGACAGAGGTATTTATAGAAGGCAGTGGAAACGTTTCATCTCCCCAGATCCCTAGAGGAATCCAACGGTCACAAGAGGTGACAGCGTTGCACTCACGTGCAGACACGTGAGAACAACGCTGTGGGGGCATTTGTTTCCTGTTTTAAAATCAGGAAAGCTTCTGGGAAAAGCTTCAAAAAGGGACCACGTGCTCACACGTGACCAGTAGTCACGTGTTGACACGTGACATATAAAGCAGCGGAAAAGGGCACATTGGTTCCCTGATCAAGTCAAGGAAAAGGGCTTCAGAAAAGATCACGTGCTCCCACGTGACCAGGGTCACGTGTTGGCACGTGACGTTCAAAGCAGCAGACTCGCTCTCCAGTTGAACCAAGGAAAGAGGCGCCAGACAAGGGTCACGTGCTGACACGTGACCAGGGGTCACGTGGTAGCACGTGACGGCTAAGCAACAGAAGAAGGCAGAGTCCAAAAGAAGAAAAAGGCTCGTTCCAAAAGAGTCCCGTGTCCACACGTGACCATGGGTCACGTGGTCACACGTGACCATGGGTCACGTGGTCACACGTGACCGGCTTTCAAAGCCCATTTTGCTAACAGAATTAAATTCTGAAAGAGATTCAAATCTTTCCAAAGGAAAGCAATTATCTGGAACCGATCAAATTAAAGATTCAGAGATGATTAAATATCATCTATCTATGGAAAATCTCGAGTTTGGAAAGATTTCCCCTTTAAATCTAACAGAAATAACAAAGGAGACATCCCTGGATTTGAAATCAATGGTGAATAAAATTCACCTAATAATCCAAGGGTCAAAAAAACAAATGATGGATACAAATCAAATCTCTTAATAAAGATTCATCAAAAAACTAATTGATTCGGCTGCTTCTCCTATAAATAGGAGCCTAGAGACACAAAAAGAGATATACACGCAGAGGGAGAAAAAAGGAGAGAGCCTGGATACTTTGAGGAATTTGGAGCTTCTGCAAAAAGAAAACCCTAGGTAAGAAAGGGAAGGCTTCCTGAAAGAAGGAGAATTTAATTCTCAACAGAGTTTAACTCTGACAAAATAAAAAAACAGAAGAAATATATTTCTTCTCTCTTTGATAGAGGATCTGCAAAGTGCACATCTCCCCTTTAGGTTGAGAATTTAATTCTCAATGGGTTGAGATCCTGCCATGCAGATCCAAAACATGGAGAGGGAATGGAAAAACGAGAATTTAATTCTCACAGAACTATAGGAATTTAATTCCTCTAAAAGTAGGGCTTGACCCTGTGTTATGGGAATTTAATTCCTTCAGGACAAAGAGAAACAGGGTTTAACCCTAATTAAGAACTTAGTTCTGGTGAAACAACGGGAATCCAATTCCCTTAATCATAATTTAACAGGGACTGGAAGTTTAATTCCTTAAAAAGCTTTTATTAGGGTTTAACCCTATTCAGTTCTTCACATAAACGAGGAATTTAATTCCTGCAGAAGATTCAGGGTTCAATTCTACTCCAGAATATAAGTCTTCAAAAGGAAGTAGGAATTTAATTCCTTTGAAAATTAAAGCTTTAGGAATTTAATTCCTAAAAAAAAAAAGGGATCAACAGATTCTCTAAACAATATACATGGAGGCAGGGTCACGTGCCACCACGTGACCCCCTCAAAAGATCTACAGAAAGCCTTTTGAGGCAATCCCCCACGTGACCCACGTGACCCTTGACGGAAGCTCTAACACAAAGGCATATGAATGCCCGTCACATGATGGCACGTGACGCTCTGAAAGATGCAATAATCTTAGCAGAATGAATGGAGAGAGGGCGCTCTCACGTGTCACCACGTGACCCCTCTTGCTTTAGTGTTTAACACTAAGTTGGAACTCCTGAATCCAGTGTTAGAACACTGTTGGGCCGCAGTGTTCAACGCCAATCAAAGAACTTTACTTGCAGTGTTCAACACTGACTACCTTAGTGTTTAACACTAATTTGAGAGCTTTGTTGCCGATGCTTGGTACTGATCTGTTTTAGTGTTTAACATTAATCTGAAAGCCTTGTTGCTGATGTTTAACACCAATTATCTTTTAGTGTTAAACACTAACTTGTCAACCTCATTCCCAGTGTTCAACACTGATTGCTCTGAAGTGTTTAACACTAGGCTTTGGCCCAATTGGCTAAAGAGATAGAGGCAAAGCCTCTCCCTCAATGGACCCACAAGAAGTCAATATTCCAGACATGATAGGACTTAGCCCAAGCTGGCCATAAGTCCTCAATTCGTAATTAACTGGGCCAATAGGCTCATAATATAATTAATGGGTCTTGAGCCTAAATTGGGCCAAGGACTATTTAATCCATTCCGGTTCTAGGGTACATCTCTTCACTCCTTTGATACCTGGCATTGTAATCCCTCAATGTCTTCAAAGAGGTGACGGGTCCCGACGACCACCCATGATATGGACTGTGGGGTCCTTAAACTCATGTCTAATGCAAAATTCCTGGTTACGTGGAACGTGGATAATGTCACTCTTTGACCCCGCGGAAAACGCCCAGAGCGGAGCCTAGTCCTCGCCGAGCACGGCAGTGAACCCGTGTGAAGCATCTAGTGCAAAATTCCTGGTCACATGGAACGCGGATAATGTCACTCTTTGACCCCGTGGAAAACGTCCAGAGCGGAGCCTAGTCCTCGCCTAACGCGGCAGTGAACCCGTGTGAAGCATCTAGTGCAAAATTCCTGGTTACGTGGAATGCGGATAATGTCACTCTTTGACCCCGTGGAAAACGTCCAGAGCGGAGCCTAGTCCTCGCCTAACGCGGCAATGAACCCGTGTGAAGCATCTAGCGCAAAATTCCTGGTTACGTGGAACGCGGATAATGTCACTCTTTGACCCCATGGAAAACGTCCAGAGCGGAGCCTAGTCCTCGCCTAACGCGGCAATGAACCCGTGTGAAGCATCTAGTGCAAACTTCCTGGTTACGTGGAACGCGGATAATGTCACTCTTTGACCCCGTGGAAAACGTCCAGAGCGGAGCCTAGTCCTCGCCTAACGCGGCAGTGAACCCGTGTGAAGCATCTAGTGCAAAATTCCTGGTTACGTGGAACGCGGATAATGTCACTCTTTGACCCCGTGGAAAACGTCCAGAGCGGAGCCTAGTCCTCGCCTAACGCGGCAGTGAACCCGTGTGAAGCATCTAGTGCAAAATTCCTGGTTACGTGGAACCTGGATAATGTCACTCTTTGACCCCGCGGAAAACGTCCAGAGCGGAGCCTAGTCCTCGCCGAGCACGGCAGTGAACCCGTGTGAAGCATCTAGTGCAAACTTCCTGGTTACGTGGAACGCGGATAATGTCACTCTTTGACCCCGCGGAAAACACCCAGAGCGGAGCCTGTTCCTCGCCAAGCACTGCAGTGAACCCGTGTGAAGCATCCAGAGCACATAACGGACTGTGGAGTCCTTAAACCCATGGACTACGACGTCCTTAACCTTGACCGAGATGTCTTAAAACTAACAACGGACCGCAATGTCCTTAAACTACCTATGGACCGCAATGTCCTTAAACTACACACGGACCGCAATGTCCTTAAACTAACTACGGACCGCAATGTCCTTAAACTACCCATGGACCGCAATGTCCTTAAACTAGAACAATAGAGCTCCATGTGCTCTTTTGTCGGATCTAAACGGTCCCGTTTAAGTTGATCTTAGTCTCAAAGATGGCTAACGTATCCTTAAACCTTCAAACAGACTGGACTATGAATCCCCCAAATTAACTCTGGCTCGAGGGTACATCTCTGAACTCGTCTGACACCCGTCGTTGTAATCCTTCAACGTCGTCAGAGAGGTGACGGGTCCCGACGGCCACATATACGATGGACCACTATGTCCCTAAACTGGAACAATAGAGCCCAAATGCTCTTTTGTCGGATCTAAACGATCCCGTTAAGTTGATCTTAGTCTCAACGTTAGACTAACGTATCCTTAACAAATGTTTGAGTTGATCTTGGCCTCAAGTATGGCTGATGTATCCTCAAACCAAACCCCCAAACCCAAATCTAAGATAAACACGGATTTGGACTAGTCCACGCCCTACGGGCGACGACATAGCTCAGTCTCCATAAACAATCCACGGGCAATAAAAAACGAAATAAACACCCACGACACGAAGTGACCACCTGGAGAAGGAGAAAGTTGTTACCGCGATGCGGTAGCGTAATTAACTGCAGGGGCTTGCGCCTGCAGGGAAGAGCATCCCCACAATCAAAAAAAACCCTCAAACGAGGGGGGATCTGACGAAGTCTGCTACATCGGCCGCATCCGTCTAAACCTTTGATACACAGGTGCCATAGATCGACTTGGCATCTTCGGAGAGGTGGACGGATAGCATCGTTTAGCATCTGCCCCGAATCTCAGTGCCAAGACATCGCAGTCTTGTGCGCCGCCGTTCGGAGGGGAACAGTTGGGTGTTCATATGTTGCATAGATAGATGCGTTGGTTTAGGATAGTCGTATTACCTTGTTGACCTTCGTCAAGGGTATGTACGGGTGGGTTCAAATTAACTTGGACAATGACGGGAAGAACTTGACATGTGACTTATGATTTGTTGACCTTCGTCAAGCTCATAAGAGCATGGGGCAAAAATACATATCGGGAGTTTCTAAAGAAACTGAAACTTGCTAGTGGAGCATACCATTTTGGAGTTTGATGAATGTTGGTAGGATTCCTTCAACATTATCATACGATGATATTTTGGATCCCGATCCTACTGTGAGTATATGCTACTTATCAGGAGATTCGTCACTTAACGATCAATGCTATAAACCAAGTAGGTGCCTAGAAAGGTGTCAGCGGGGCTACGCCCCCAGAGAAAAGAGGTTATTTAATTAAGGAACTTCGCGAAAGCGTTGGAAAACCTCCCTCGAAGTATCGACACTAACCTGGCTGAACGGTTAAGCAAGTATTGTACGGTGAGAATAGTCCTGGCTAATTCTTCTTTTATGGTTTGAGGAAGGATTCGAGAAACAGTGGGAGCCATCCTGTTTAGATAAATTAAAACCACTCTAAACTTGCAACAACATCATGCTAAAATGTTTTCTTCTCTCTCTCTTAATTGCAGCGACCATGTGACCACGACTAGGTTATATCTAGATAATAAATTGACTGATTCTGACTTATATGATTGGCAAAGGTCTGTCCAGATGTCCATTGCCTATGACAAGCTGGACCACCCTATTACTACTCAAGATCCCGCCGTCCCAGGTTCAGTTTCCACCGTCACGGATATGGATATCCGCCAGACAAGGGAAAAAGATATAGCAAAAGCCAAGTGCCTCGTGTTAGCTTCAGTTGATGGTGTATACCAGAAGCAGCACGAGAAGATGGACTCAGTTTCCATCTTTCTCCATAACAAAGATTTATATGGAGAGCAATCTCATATCACAAGATATGAGACCTCGACCGAATTAATTCAAGCGAGGTTGGCCGTCGGGTCATCTGTAGGGGACAACGTCCTTACAATGACTAGCTGTATTGATCAGCTCAAGGACCTGAAGACCATGTTGGAGAACGAGTTAGATACTGACTTGATTCTACAGTCTCTACCTTCTACCCTGAAGGAAACCAGGGAAGTAGAAGGAAAGAGAAGGGCAAAAGTTTCAGGACTGGATATAGTAAAAGAGGGACGTTCCTATTGTTATAGGATTGGGCATAGGCAGAAAGATTGCAGGGCTTTAGAAGCCAGTAGCCAGGATACGAAGCATGTTGTGGCTTCAGCCTCAAGTGTGTTAGTAATTGAGAACTGTTTGTCAATTAACTCTACTTCCTGGGTACTTGATACCAGAGCAGGATCTCATATCTGTAATTCATTACATGCTTTGATAAACCGTAAAGTTATAAAGGCAGGTGATTGGTCTCTCAGAGTTGCAAACGGAATGAGCGTGGACGCTGAATCCGTGGGAGAATATCGCCTAGGTTTGACAAGTGGGCAGATATTGATTCTACGTAACTGTCTGTATGTACCTATCATGACTTGTAATATCATATCAGTATCCTCACTTTCAAGAGAGGGATATGATTTTACATTCGTAAGCGATGTAGTACACATCCACCTAAATCAAGTTCTGATTGGGTCTGGTACATTAGATAACGGCATATACGTATTGAGTCAAGCTCAGGTTTTCAATATCCAGAACACACTTAAAAGAAAGTCTCCGGAATTAAATCAGGCTTTCTTATGGCATTGTAGACTAGGTCACATCAATGAGAGAAGGTTGACTAAGTTACATAAAGAAGGATATTTGGATCCGTTCGAATATCAAACATATGCAACTTGTCAATCCTGTCTCAAAGGAAAGATGACAAAGACTCTGTTCACTGGACACGGAGTAAGAGCAAGAGAGCTCTTGGGACTCATACACAGTGACGTATGTGGTCCAGTATCTACACATGCGAGAGGTGGTTATTCCTACATCATTACTTTTACGGATGATTTCTCTAGGTATGGATATGTCTTCTTAATGAAGCATAAATCCGAGGCCTTTGAGAAATTCCAAGAATACTGGAATGAAGTGGAAAAACAAACAGGCAAGAGTATAAAGACACTGAGATCTGATCGAGGTGGTGAATACTTAAGTGCCGAGTTCCTGGGTTACTTAAAAGAGAATGGAATTCTCTCTCAGCTTACTCCTCCATACACACCACAACACAACGGTGTATCAGAAAGGAGGAATCGAACCCTATTGGATATGGTTCGTTCCATGATGAGTAAGGCTGAATTGTCGCGATCTTTCTGGGGTTATGCGCTAGAAACAGCTGCATATCTTTTGAACAAGGTTCCAACCAAGACTGTGCCTACCATACCATATCATATGTGGAGTGGGAAGAAACCCTGTCTTAAGTATCTTAAGACATGGGGATGTCCAGCTTTTGTAAAGAAGCAGCATACGGACAAGCTCGAGGCACGCTCAGTACTGTGTAAATTTATGGGATACCCAAAGAACTCCAGGGGGTATCTTTTCTATTGCGTAGAGGAACAAAAGGTTTTTGTTTCTCAGCATCCCCACTTCTTGGAAACTGAATTTTTAGAAAAGGAAACAAGTGGGAGCGAAATAGAACTGGAAGAAATTCCAGAACCAAAAACTACTACTGAAAGTTTGGTAGAACCAGAAGTTCAAGAAGAACAAGACATCCCAGCACCACTCCGTAAGAGTAGTAGGCAGTCTCATCCGCCCGAGAGATACTACGGTTTTCTCATAGATGGGGATGGGGAGGATTGCACTATTCACTATGATGAGCCTACTAGATTCCAGCAAGCCATTCAGAGCGGCGACTCGGTAAAATGGCTAGATGCAATGCGGACCGAAATGGAGTCCATGTACACTAACAAAGTATGGACTTGGACATTGCTCCAGATGGGGTAAAACCCGTAGGATGCAAATGGATCTTCAAAAAGAAGATTGGTGTAGATAGACAGGTTGAAACCTATAAGGCTAGACTTGTTGCAAAGGGTTTCCGTCAAAAACCTGGTTTGGACTATGAAGAAACCTTTTCTCCAGTGGCTATGCTCAAATCCATTCGGGTTCTTCTTGTTATTGCTGCCTTCCACGATTACGAGATCTGGCAGATGGACGTAAAGACGGCCTTTCTAAATGGAAATTTGGAAGAGAGCGTCTATATGGATCAGCCAGAGGGATTCATTCAGAGTGGGAGCAGCAGTAAAGTATGCAAGCTGCTTAAGTCCATTTATTGAATAAATCAGGCATCGCAGAGTTGGAACATCTGTTTTGATGATGCTGTCAAAGAATTCGACTTTATCAAAAATCCAGATGAACCTTGCATATACAGTAAGAATGTAGGGAGAGCTGTAGTATTCCTCGTCTTGTACGTGGATGACATTCTCCTAATAGGAAATGATATTCCTATGTTACAGTCAGTCAAAAGATTCTTGTCACATAAATTCTCCATGAAAGACCTGGGTGATGCCACCTACATTCTGGGGATCCGGATCTATCGTGATAGATCAAAGAGGATGTTGGGACTTTCTCAGTCCAGGTACATAGACACCATAGTGAAGAGATTCAATATGGATGATTCTAAGCACGGTAACCTACCGGCTTGTCACGGAATCACCCTCTCCAAAGAGATGTCTCCCAAGACTGATTTGGAAAGGGATCGCATGTCGATTATACCCTACGCTTCTGCGGTAGGCTCTATAATGTATGCGATGTTATGTACCAGACCAGATGTAGCATACGCATTAAGCATTGTAAGCCGGTATCAGGCAAACCCAGGGGAGAAGCACTGGATAGCAGTAAAGAACATTCTCAAGTACCTGAGGAGGACTAAGGAGATGTTCTTGATGTATGGTGGGAAAGACCTCCAGATGGAGGCCTTTGCCGACTCCGGCTTTCAGAGTGACAAGGATGACTCCAAGTCTATGTCGGGTTATGTTTTTACCCTCAATGGAGGGGCAGTCTGTTGGAAGAGTTCCAAACAGGAGACCGTTGCTGACTCAACGATGGAAGCAGAGTACATAGCTGCTTACGATGCCGCAAAAGAAGCTGTCTGGATGAAGAAGTTCCTTACAGAACTTCAGGTGGTTCCTACCAGTGTTGATCCAATACCTCTGTATTGTGACAACAACGGCGCTATAGCTTTAGCGAAGGAACCCAGGTCCCATCAGAAATCCAGACACATCTTAAGGCAGTATCACCTGATCAGGGAGATTGTAGATCGCCGGGAGATCGAGATAAAGTGAGTAGAGACGGAGAATAACATTGCTGATCCATTCACAAAGGCCATTCCTCAGACGCAGTTCGAGAGGCTATTCGAGATGATAGGTCTACGATATGCCAGCTCATGGCCTTAGTGCAAGTGGGAGATTGTTAGTGTATATGCCCTAGGGGCCATTATTGTATCATACTTGTATGTATATTACTTAATAGAAGCTTGGGATATTCACAGTTGTATATACAGTCTTGCTAAAAATGGTAGTATGCTACTTGGTTTGTGTCTACTTTAATATGTGCATATGTTTCTTGTAACGTATCACTTATACATATTAGTAGAGCCCATAGGGTCTTTGCTTGATTACCAGCGTTGTGATGGCAGTCACACTAGTGGGGGCTGGGTAGTCTATAAGTAACATCCTATACTTGTCCCTAGTCGTAGGATTATCGAGACAGGGCATCGATACTCCAGAGTAGACTAGTGTGTACGCTTCTCATCCCAGTTGGGGAGATGGTCTGTCCCACAGCCGTCAGTACGTCGTACTGGAGATAGTATACAGGTGCTCGTTAGGTTACGGGTACACCGGACAAGACTCACAGGGGAACTGATTGGTTGGTATTATACCCGTCGTCAGTTAACAGTTTCCAGGTGACATGATAACAGCATAGTCCGCAGACTTGACACTGCTACTTCGCCTCGAGTGTGTCCCACTGTTCTTAGATTGCTACCCTACTACGGCTCAAAGGAGTCGTGCAAACAGGTAGCGGTTGGGTGCAGTCCTGAGCACTTGGAGGCAGTGGCGGTTAGATAGGATTCGTCTCTCCCGGTATTGGGAGTTAATATCGCGCTGTGTCAGAGAGCCATTACGCAAAGTCCCTGGCCAGGGCAAGCGAGATTTACTGGTAGGTTCCAGTAGTTTCTTAGGGTGTAATGGGCTACGCTCCGACACGACTTATACCGCTATTAGGGTACTGACGCTTGTCGCCCCTAGGCTCGATATGCGATAGTCTTAGACGAACAGACCGGACTGTACGGAGATTGTCATATCAGGCTCAGTAGAAGTTCGGATGGGTTTCCTCATCGGCCTTCTTATCGACATCTACCTGGGGATCGTTACGTACAGCTAGTGCCACTTGCGGTCTGTGGTTAAACCCACTGCCAGCGTAGTGTCGAGTCTTTAGAGTCCCACACAGAGAGTTTCCCTGCTCCAGGCAAAACGATATAGAGGTCGTATGGTTTTACGACAAGGGTTCGGACGCATACGTGTTTAAACGCACGTACGACGTTCGGACAGTTTTTACTAGCCGACTTTGGTTTAAGCCAGATTATAGTATCAGGTTATTGGATTTATACAGTCTAAAGTTTTTCCGTGTTTTCACGGATTGGAGGGGCGTTCTCGTAATTTTCCGGGAAGCTTCTAGAAGCATGGTGACTTGGGGGTTAAGGTGGCATAAGCATTTATTGCTTAATGACTCATTTGTGTGATTCATCCATGGAGTTAATGCTTCATTTATGAAGCTAATGACTCATGAGATGAATCACACAAGGTGAATGCATCAACCATGATGATTAATCATATATATTATTTATTTGATAAATTGTTATGGTTGATATATTCTAATGAGTTCATTTTTCAATATCATTCTTATCATCACCTTCTCTCTCCTCAAGCTCTCTCATTCTTGAAACCCTAACCCTAACCTCTCATGTGTTGAGATCAAGGGTTAGCTAGACTAATATAGCCATAACCTCACTCTATATCCCCTAGGTAGCTTAGATTAGCACTTTGAGCAACCTAGTTATCTCAAGTTAGAGATCAAGCTTGGCGTAGGAGCTCTCGGGTGGATCGTCTTTGACTCGAAGAGGCCGTTGAGGTGCCGATGTTCCAAGGAGCCTACGAGGAGTGGAGGACGGCGATGAAGACCCGAAGGACAAGTAACGTGAAGTATAACTTCGAATCCGAGTAGTTAAACCTCTCGTAATTTGCTAGTAACGGTTTAGATACGATTCATGCGCTCAAGTCCGTGTTACGAAGCTTTGATAATCGTTTTTCATATATTCCGCCTCCCTGCAAGTTCGTGGGGTGCGTGACATGGACTTACAGATTTCGACACGGGGTACATTCTGAGACGGAGCATAATTCCGGCGCAGAGCTTGTTGGCTGACTTGATTCCGAAACGAAGCAAAATTTCGCAGGGAAGGCAGGTACACCGAGGCGAAGCATGATCTCGACACGGGGTACATTCTGAAACAGAGCATGATTCCGGCGCAGTTCTTGTTGGCTGACTTGATTCCGAGACGAAACATAATTTCGACAGGGAAGGCAGGTACACCGAGGCGAAGCATGATTTCGACACGGGGTACATTCTGAGACAGAGCATGATTCCGGCGCAGAGCTTGTTGGCTGACTTGATTCCGAGACAAAGCATAATTTCGACAGGGAAGGCAGGTACACCGAGGCGAAGCATGATTTCGACACGGGGTGCACATTCTGAGACGAAGCATGATTCCGACGCAGAGCTTGCTGGTTGACTTGATACCGAGGCGAAGCATAATTTCGACAGGGAAGGCAGGTACACCGAGGCGAAGCATGATTTCGACACGGGGTGCACATTCTGAGATGAAGCATGATTCCAACGCAGAGCTTGCTGGTTGACTTGATTACGAGGCGAAGTATAATTTCGACAGGGAGGTCGTTGGTTGATTCCGAGCCGAAGCATAATTCTGACAGGGAAGGAAGATACATCGAGGCGAAGCTTGATTTCGACGCGGGGTACACTCTGAGATGAAGTATGACTCCGACGCAGAGCTGGTTGGTTGATTTGGTTCCGAGACGGAGCATAATTCCGACAGGGAAGGTAGATATCCCGAGGCAAAGCATGATTTCGACACGGGGTAATTTCTGGGACGGAGCATGATTCCGCCGCAGAGGTTGTTGGATTGATTTGATTTGGATTGACATCAGCGCCGCTATACTGGAATATGGTACCAGAAGCTAATCATCATTTACCATGAGAGGATTTAGGAATTGGTTTTGGTTTGGCATCTGCATTGCTGCACTGGAATAATGCTATGAGCAACTCATCATTTGCCCCGGGAGGATTTGGATATTGGTGGCTTAGGAGACATGTTTAAATCCCTATCACCTAGCTTTTCAATTTTATGGGCCGTAAGGGTCCTATAAAAGCATTTTCTCCCTACGAGTCGAAAGGATCCCGTAGTTATATTTTCTCCTTAGGAGTCGTGGGGACTCCCAAGTGTGTTGCTCATTTGTGAGTCGTAAGGATCTCACGCGGGAATTTTCTTCTCACAAAGTCGAGAGGACTTTGCGAGTGAATTTCATCTCTTTTTCACGAGTTTGCGCCCTTTCGGGTTTTCATAAACTCGCCGGTTGTCCTGCTGTTTTTACTCACGGAGCCCTTTCGGGTTTTCATCCGTGCCCATTTTGCTTGTGGACATACCCTTTTTTTTTAATCTTCATCGCCGGTGGGACTTTGAATGTGGTCTCTCCGGTAGGACTTGGGAGAGATTGGGATCGTTTCACACCCGTGGATTGGATACGATTTTATAGGATGTATGATCCAGACTGTAGGGCCGGAAAAATTTCGGGACTTTGTTGGCGTCTGCATCGCTGCACTGGAATATGGTACCAAGAGCGACTCATCATTCGCCGTTGGGGTATGTGATTTGGAATTTGGCTGGCGTATGCATCGCTGCACTGGAATATGGTACCAGGAGCGACTCATCATTTGCCACTTGGGGATTTGGATTTTGGCCGGCGTCTGCATCGCTGCACTGGAATATGGTACTAGGAGCGACTCATCATTCTCCGTTGCCTATTGGGAAGCGATGGCTTAGGAGACAGGTTTAGATCCCTATCACCTAAGGCTTTTCAATTTTATGGGCCGTGAGGGTCCCATAAAAGCATTTTCTCCCTACGAGTCATAAAGATCCCGCAGGTGTATTTTCTCCTTAGGAGTCGTGAGGACTCCTAAGTGTGTTTTTCCTTTGTGGGTCGTAAGGATCCCACGAAGGTTTGTTCTCCTCATGTATCGTGAGGACACATGAGTGGGTCTTCCTAATGGACCATAATTCCAAGGGTGGAGACCAGCTGTTGGACTGGTGATTGCGGTGGGGCATGGGTATGATGAGAATTATTTGAGCCCGTGGATTGTATACGGTGGTCAATTTGGGAACTAGCCGTAGGGCTGGGGGGATTTTGGAAAATTTGATTTTGGTTGGCGTCTGCATCGCTGCACTGGAATGTGGTACCAGGAGCGACTCATCATTCGCCGTTTTTTTTACCGCGATTGCTCTATCATTTCAGCTTTTCTTATCGCGAAGATCGCGATTGCCCTATCATTTCAGCTTTTATTTGCGGTTGCCCCATCATTTCGGCTTTATTTTCATCTTTATTTTACTCGCTGATTTTTATTGTGAGTTGCCCCATCATTTCGGCTTTTATTTTTCTTTTATTTACACATTTTTTGTTTATTTACATATATATATTTTACATTCCCAGTTTAACGACTTAGATGTCGATTGTTTTCAGAGAAAGGCAGATGTCTAAAAGAATCAGTTTCACGAAGAACTTCAGTCTCCGTTTGTATGAAATTAGCGGTCGCGACTTGACTGTTTGTTAACACGCCTTTGGACAGTTCTATCTCTCATGCCTTGTGTTGCTTTTCAACCCAATCTTTGAAGACGAAGCAGTCCTCAATGGCATGACCTATCACTCTGTGATAGGGGCAGTATTTGGGGTCGTCGGTTATATTCGCTTCCTGCGGTCTTTTTGACTCTGGCAGTTGTAGACCGTTCTTCAGGGAGTCTTTGAATATTTTACGGATTTTGTCCCTTCTGAAGGAATAGACCTTATCTAGCTTCTCTTTGAGTGGAGATTCTCCTCCCTCTCCGAACACTGGCTTCCTAGGCTGGTTGGCACTAGGCCCGCTCATCCCTTGCTTGTTTCGGTTAGCCGAAGTGTTAAAAGATTCAGAATTGTCGGAATTTCCGCCTTTGCGATTATCGTCCTTTCGGTTTCTCCAGGACCTATTGTTATTTTGGGAATCCAAGGAGGACTCCTGCTTTGAGCGCTCCAACATCTGGACTTTTCTGGTCAGCTCTTGGAATGTTTTGAGACCCGCGGTGCATAGAAACGGGGCTATCCAATTGTTGAGATTTCCGACGAGGAGACTGACAGATTGGTCCTGCTCTATCGGCGGTTCACATTTGACGGAGAGATTGCGCCATCGGGTTATAAAATCCATGCTGCTTTCGTTGTTCTTTGGCTTGGTCCTTACGAGGTCGGCGATGGTGATCTTATCGCTGACGCTCATGAACTTCTGCCGAAATAAAGATTCCATTTTGACGAAAGTTATGACGGAGCCATCCGGTATGCTCGCGTACCAATCGAAAGCAACGTCGGCCAAGCTATTAACGAACTGGCAGAGGAGAAGCGCATCATTGCCCCCAGTATTCCCGCATGAGGCTTTGAAGTGGGCCATGTGCTGATTCGCATTTCCCGTCCCATCGAATCTTCCGAATTTAGGGATGACATAGCCGCTAGGAAATTCTACCAGATCATACTGAGCAGGATATGGTCTCCCACTGATGCTGATATCTTTTTGCGCTTCGGCTTCAGCTACCAATGTTTTTACTTTCTTGGCAACCAAATCCATGATTTGATCTTGAGTTAGCAGGCTACTGTCATCGGTAGCCAAGACATTTCCTGAGATAGGGTACGACTGGCTTCCATACGGTCCGCCCACCTTTGGATTTGGGGAATAGGCGTCGGCTGTCTCGGGACACCGTTTCCCAGTTCATGAGCAGAGCCATGCGCTTGATTGGGTGGCTGAGAGGCAAGTTGGGTCGTGAGCTGTAAGACGACGTTTGTTAAGTCGTCAATTTTTGTGTAGAGCTTGGCCATCTCCTTGTCTTTGCTTCTGAGCTGTTTTCGGAGCTCTTGGAGAAGTTGCTGCTCTGCGTTCTTGGGACGGAAGATTGGATCATCTTCGCTTTCCGAGCCCGACTCCTCATGGACCGAAGGGTCTTTCTGCCTATCATCCTCATCGAGAGGGTTTTCATCATCCAGTGGAGGCGGCTGTTCTTGAGAAGCGGCAACCACATTCAAGCCAGATTAGATTTGAGATGTGGTGGCCTCGTCCTTGCTCTTGCTGCGCGTGCCCACCATGTAGACAGTGTGGACCACATATCCAGCCATTTCCTCATCTTTGGCGGGGTAACCCTGTTCTTCGAACCTCATGAGGTTCAGCTTAGCAGGAGCCCTAGCCCTTTTGTTGGCTCTGTACCTGAGCCTTTTCTGTCTTATCTTCTCAATTTTGAGGGCTTGGCGGGCATCCGTCATCCAGGAAGCCATCGTGAGCTGGTTAACAGGGAGCTTAGAGAAGATACCCAATTGAGCAGTTGTCAGGGGCACCGCCGGAGCTTGCTCGAGACGTCTTGTTGCTTTGTTGGTGTTGATGGACTTGTTCCCAGCTAGGGCCAAGGAGAGCCGCTCAAACACCGACTTGCGTTTGAGTTGGGGCGCCTTCGAGACCACCACATTTGGCCGCTTGCCTTTCGAGACCGGTTTGTCTGTCACCGGGGCTTGAGGAGCTGGGATGGCGTTAGCTGACACGAACAGAATAGAGCCAAATGGTAGCGGCGGCTCCTCCCATTGTCGCCCGAGACTGGCCGGAAGGACTGTCCTGGAGTCTATCTTCATCGTGTAGGAGACGGGAGCCGTGCTGAGAGTTGAGTTCATCTTTAGATACATTATTGAAAAGTGATTTCTTGAAAACCTGCATGAAAGAGCATTATTTTAGTATAAATATAGACATGTATATTGATTGAGTTCGCATGAACGTTTAACCCGAAATATGGGAGGAGAGATTGGGTCCCACCGGTCGTGCCGGAATCTGTAGGGTGTTTTTCGTCACCCCAATGAGATGGGAATACGCGCGCGCTTATCAGGCGCAGTATAGATTCCTCCTGCCTAGGGTAGGCAGGGGTTTATTGATTGTGGGGATCCAAATCTCCGGCAGCCGCGGACTAAGCTGCCGTTAATTACCCCTATTTTTTCTCTTAGCCTTTGTTTGGCAAGCTGCTATAAGTTTTCGATAAAATCTTTAATACTCTGCAAAATGCCTTTGGAGCGAGGGAACCACCGATTAACGGGTTAAACTGGTCATGCGAACTCAATGTGCAGCGTGCGTGTGTTGTGTTTTAAAAGGGGTTTTGGATATATCGGGGGCCCTGCAGAGTTTTTACGGGGGTCCCGCTACCCGGATAACGGGCTGGGGGTCAAGGGGGCTAGCAGCCCCCTTGCGGGGTGCGGGACAGCGCCTCGTTAGAATTTTTTTCTAACGGGGGAGGTGTTTTTAATGTGGAGTATGTGTGTGTGTATGTATACATACATATACATATACATATAAGGGAAGGGGCATCCAAAGGATGCGTGGGGGGGCCAGCGCCTCGCGTGTCTAACACGCGAGCGCTAAGCGCTTAGGCGCTGGCGCACCACGTGCCCGGCAGGTGGGCGCAAGGCGCTTGAGCACGGGCGCACCACGTGCCCGGCACGTAGGCGCTGGGCGCTCGAGCACAGGCGCACCACGTATCCGGCATATGGGTGCTGGGCGCTTTGAGTGCAAGGCGCTCGAGCGCCAGCGCACCATGAGCCCGGCACGTGGGCGCTGGGCGCTTGAGCGATCGAGCGCTGGTGCACCACGTGCCAGACGCTCGGGCGTCGGCGATAAAAAGGGGCTTTTAGTCCCAGAAATAGGATTTAAAATCCCAAAAGAGGATTTAGAGTGGAGTTAAACTCATAAGATGTTTTGGAATTGATGAAAGAGGTTCTTCTTTGGAGCCCTGGGTCTTCTCCAAAATGGGGTTTTTGGAGATGGGCCTCCTCCTTCCTCCTCTGTTGGCAGGATCTTGAAGATCAAGAGATGTGAGATTTTAAAAAGTCTCTTATTTTTGAGATCTGATGGGAGATCTAAGCTCCCCTTTGTGGGTTTTGTGGTGAAAAACTATTTAGTTTTGGAAAAGGAAGAG
The DNA here is from genome assembly GCA_030015575.1 of Agapanthus africanus. NCBI lineage: Eukaryota > Viridiplantae > Streptophyta > Magnoliopsida > Asparagales > Amaryllidaceae > Agapanthus > Agapanthus africanus. The sequence continues at coordinate 322,156,994 of JASDDO010000004.1, read as the reverse complement.
TAAAACTCTTGATTTAATTCAAAAGAAAGAAGAAGGTTTAGAACCTTCAGAAAGGGGAAAGATGCACAAACCCTAGATTTTGAAGGGAATGAAAAGTCTATGCTTTATTCGTCATCATGTTGCTTTATATAGGCTTACACATTTATATATAGCCCCTTGGGCTTTACAAAATGGCATTTTGCCCATCCCATGGCTCATGTGCTATTTCTTTTTGCACATAAACCAGGGGCTTACAAAAATTTGGCTTTATGCCCATTTTGCATATATTCATGTATAAAAAAATTACATAAAAATTATTTATTATATGATCTATATTTTGGCATGGAGGAGGCTGGCCGCGGGCTCGACTTGGACATGGGCCCGCTTGACCTGGGCTTAGGCCCACCTGGCTTGGGGTTGACCTTGACTTTGACTCGGTCAACCGGGGTGCAAATTTTGACCCCAATAGATATGAGATTGGGATGTTGATATGATGAAATGAGGATATGATATGAGATTGGGATGTTGATATGATGAAATGAGAATATGATATATACAAGATGACTTGATTTGGGATGTTGATATGATGAAATGAGAATATGATGAAATTAGATGACTTGGCTTGATATATCGATATACGGATGCTAGGCGATATATATACACATATACTTATGCCGAGACTTTTAATGAGAATAAAGGATGATATGACGTACGCGACCATAGATTCGTACCCTTGTTGATGTATAGGACGATATATCCTTAATCTATTTGATGATACAGTACGATGGATTACCGTACGCGATAAAATATACCGGATGATTGATCAGCACTCGTGACTTGATGATGATGTTCGACGATAGCGCTACATCTGATACTTTGAGCCTGGATCGCCGACTTTTGGATTGTCTTGTTTCAGAGAATCATTGATTTCTAACTCCTTGATAGATATCGTTATATTGATGAATCTAGGTGTAGCTGTGTACCTATACCGTTCATACTTAGATTGCATCTTTCCTTATGACATACATACTATGTTTTCAGCACTTACATGTATATGGCTTCATCTGCTAGTACACCTGCACTATTACCGATGATGCGCATGTTACACGTACACAGATTTGCCGGCTCACACACTCATCATCGGTAATTGCCATGCCACTTAACACAGTAGAACTGCTATATCACGGTATTGCTCTTGACAGAAAAGTACAATCATTGTTCAGTAGTTATCACATGATATGCTTACATGATAATACCTGAGATGCTTACAGTACTGTTTTATGCTTTCATATACTGCACTTTATGGTTACATGCATTGAGATGCTGTTTTCATGAGATCTCTGGATTTGAGAACCGTGGTTATATTTCAAAGGAAATTATGAATTGTTTTAAAAAAACGCGGTTTCTCGTGATATGATATTTCGTGTCCACCATGAGTTTTCTCGGTTCTGAACTATGTGATACCCGATTCGAGGAGTGAGGAGGAACCGTCTGCGGGTGCATGGTGGACCCGATAAGGTACCCAGAGGCAAGAAGATCGTGGAGTAGACAATGATCCTGGTAGGGGATGCACTACCTACCGGTGATAGTTGGGCTCGGTGGTTATCCGGAGGATACCGACCGGAGTCGTAAGATCAGATAGATATGGGGGCCGATATGAGGATGCAACGCCTGAGATATGAGGATTTACGTGTCGATGATGGACACAGGTTTTATGATGTTTCGAGTGTCGATGTTGGATACTCAAGTTTCATGATGATTGATGTGTCGTTGATGGACACACGTTGGATGACATACATGTATACATGCATATATCGTAGATGACTGGATATTACATATTTATTCCTGGCTCGACATCTGTTGTGGATACATATGCATACACGATTACCCTAGATACCATAATATTACATTTATGTTACAGTATGACCTAGGGATCGTTGTTCATTCGATTTCTACCTGCTGATATTTTCTACTCACGAGTTGGCAACTTACCCCCGTTGTGCCACAGTTTTCTTGCAGGTTCGACCGCTCGGATCAGTAGCGGCATCGCTAGCACACAGCTTTCTTCAGGGTGTTTTGCTTTGGTAGGTGGGATGCATATTTGGATTGTGACCACCCATATACCTATTTATTTATGTTGTATCTAGTTAAAGTTCCATCAACCAGAAACCAGAATTGTATATTTGGTAGACCTAGACACAGACTTGTATATTTGCGATACTTAGAGCGAGATGGGTGTATGTTCGCTTTTTAAACTGGATGATGTCTTGGTTTTACTTATTCTCTTTTTGTGATTGATCTTCGCCGTAGGGCGTCGTATATATATGCTTTATTGTGCATGGTTGTGATTCCGCCAATTGGTAAAGAGCTAGCTCCCGTTTGGGGATGCCCTTTTTATTGCATGTATGTGTTTTGGATCTATATAAGGGAGTTGCTGCCTAAATTTTCAAGGACGAAAATGTTTTCAAAGATGGTATATATTCATTGCATTTTCATATGATATGACTTATATTTTAAAAAGGATGGCTTGAATTTCTTTATGCCGATATTTCAAAACTGCATCTCCACTATTTTTCGCAAAAAAGTTTAGATTTCTAGGCTTCGGCTTACTTGAACTACATTATGCCTTTAGACGTTGCGTGATTTAAGTGCTGGTCACGTGCCAAATTTTGGGTCATGACAAGTAAACACAGATTAATGCAAGTGGCACGAATCTCGAGGCATTTGGCAAAAATTCGACCGCCCATTTCTTCCTTCTGGCCGCTGCCGACGGTCCATATGTCTACAAATTGCTCCGTGCTTTGCACACATGCCCCTTTGACTCCCCTCTACTCCCCTGCACTAATTTTTCTGCAATCAAACAAAGACATTTCAAGTCCCTAATTAACACTAATTTTAATTCTTTTAATCCAACTTTTAATTTCCAAACCCTAAATTCTTCACTATAAATACCACCCATCCCCTAACACTCCCCCATTCTGAAATTTCTATAAAAAATTCTCTCAAACTCTCTAAGTATCAAGTGGTGTTAAACACCCAAGTGGAGTAGCAAGCCAAGCTCGACGACCGGAGTATCTCCGACGAGACCATGACCCCCGAAGGCTTCCCCTCTCTCTTTTTAATAATCTAAACTCGTAAGTTCCTTTCATCTCTCTCTCTCTTCACTTCAATATAATCTTTAAAACATATCGACAAAAGCGGAGTCAGCATATACCCATTGTCTTTAAAACAATTTTTATCACTTTGCCATCTTTAAAAGCTCATACCCTAATATCACTTCAAAGTAATATTCACATCAATTACTATTTTATGTAACCAAAATTTCATATCCAATAATCATATAGCGAACTTTTTCATAAAAATACCATGAAGTTTAAAATAACCATATTTTCAATAACTAGGGTATATACCTTTAGATCATTCACGGAGTAACGACATACCCCACACGCACACTATAGTTTCCTAGCACTAGATTCTAAATATATTGTTTATTTAAAGAATAGGATTTACATTAAAATATCACATTTTTCAAAAAGGGTTTCTTTTAAACGATATTTTGATTCCTTGGCAATCGCCCCTCTACAACTCTCGTTAGGGGACCCGTTAATGGATGATGTGGATTATCACACATTCTTGAGATAGTAGAGCGAGATGCAGAACTCCTCACGCAGTATTCGGTCTCGAAAGAAAATTAAAAAAATACGTTTTAAAGAAATACGACTTTTATAAACTAAACTAAACTTTGAAAAATTATATAAAACTATAAATCCGTATTTTCAATAAAAACAAATTTTGAAACTATTTTTTAAAATAAAAGATTAGAATTTTTAATAAAATACCACCAAGTTTCCAAAAGTAATAGTTTTCATAAAAATACCATAAACTTTCAAAAGCTAGGTTTTATCACTAAAATACCACAACAATTAAAATGCATGTTCATGAAAACCCTAAATATTATAAATCACTCTCGAGGTTTATTTTTAAAACCATATTAAAGTATTTTTCCACAAAACTCCCTCGAGAGATGCAAATAATATAAATACAAAGTAAATAACGATAATAAATATTAATGACTCTAGATTATTATAGGCTTAAGCGGTATCTTTTCTCTTGAGCCTCCGGAAGCCGAAGAAATTGAGTGCTTGCTTATTCAGGTTAGACATCTTAACGGAGTTATCAATGTCAATTGTCATGGAAAAAGACACAAATCCTGCTGTCCATGTGCAGCAGTTGCCGATTTCTCCCGAACATAAGATCTTTAACAATTAAGTCGATTCATATGAAAAAGACTTGAACTCGAATCCAAAACCCGAATCTAAAACTTGTACTCAAATCTAAACTTGAACATGAACTCGAACCCAGCCTACTCGAACTAACTTGACTCGAACCAAGATTGGAATTGACATGACTCGCATTTTACTCGACTCACTCGACTTCATTCCACACCTTTTGCAACCTATGGTTTCGATCAAGACATGTTATAACCAATCAATCAATTTAATTAAGTATACTATATAATTATAAACTATTTATACTCGGGGTGTTTGGGATAGTTTCTTGTGTGAATCCAACGGAGCTTCGGAAGTCCCGTATTAACCTTTTTTTAATATTTTACTCGAATATCAGTCGGATCGACTCATCCACAGTCTAGAGCCCCGATGCTAACACATGAAATGGGCCCGTGTTTTCTTGATCCTGGGGCCTCACTCTTGATTTCGTGAATACTTCTACGGCTACGTTGACATTCACACTCAGAATTTAACGTTAACATGGTGACTGATTGGTACGAATTTCTCGTTGTGTCGGTTTAGAAAATTATGTAGAAATCACAACCAAAAATATTTTGACCGCAATCAATAACGGTGTCGAATGTAGCGCGTTAGTAAGTGCGGATCGTCCAGAGGGATTGTGAGATTCGTTCGTATATGTTTTGTTTGAATTGAAAATTTAATAGAAAAAGAAAAGAAAACGATTCAAGATTTATATCAATGAATTTCAAGAATCAACTAGATCTAATCAAGAATCAAGAAAGCGTTAAAAATCAAGAATCAAGAAGTGATAGAATTCCAATCGATTTAAGTTTCAAGAATTGAAGTGAAGCTCGTAGGAGTCGATTAAATCTATAGATGTGAAGAAGATTAGCAATTACCTTTTCTTATCCATTAACGAATTGATGCTAGATCGATGACGATTTATCGAGGATTAAGGATCTTGCGAAGAATTAGGGTTTCCTCATCTTATCCTTTGTCCTTTCGATGAATCTCATTCACAAGATAGCTTCTAGGAAATCAAATGATCGATCGTTGATCTCTAGTTCCGTGCGAAAATAATCAAGAAAGCATTTCTCCTCGAAACTAGATCATCGATCATTCGATTTTCAAGAATTTACAAACGTTATAGGACTTAAGAAAATGTTTAAAGATTCGCCAACTTCATCATTCTATTGATTTGTTTCGACTCCTCCACGAGCGGAGTTTACTCAAGCATCATCACAAAGAACACATTCAAGAATCTAGATTGAATCATAATGCTTGAATTTAAAGAAAGCAAGATAAAAGAATTTCACCTTTATTTATCGACAAATTCGTTACAACTCTCTTGAATTTACAAAAAGAAGGAACTAGATCGTCGAATTTGGCGTCGCTTCGGCTCCTTGAGTCGCGGATCGGCTTGATCACTTGCTCCGATGAAGTCCGGCTTTGCTTCTAAAGGCTTTGAAGAATTCTTGCTTCGATTAAACTCAAAGATCTTGAACTTTTGGCTTTTTGATTGGATTAGGGTTAGGGTTTGAGGCACAAGTCGTGTCACTCAACTTGTGGGGAGAATTGTTGAACAACCTTTTCAAGTGAGGCCTAGGGTCCCTTTTATAGGCTTAGGAATGATTAGCTTCCTTAAGAAGCTTGGATTAGGTTAGCTTCCCTTGTAAGCTAGTTAGTTAGGTAGAAGCCTCTAGAACTAGTTAGTTAGGGTTTAGCTTCCACCTTAAGCTAGGAGGTTAGGGGGAAGGTTCTAGGCTTTTAAGGTAGTTAGGGTGAAGCTTTCTTTGGAAGCTTGGACATCATTAGTTTGCACAAAGAGCCCTTTCTGATCTGGAAGAATGTTCTGGAGTGTTCTGGAAATTGCAGTGGCTTTCTGAGGTTTAGGCACTGAGAGAAGAGTTCTGAAGTTAAGCGGGGATGATGACGTGGCACCTTGACCGCGAATCCGCGGCGCAAGCTGGCTCCGGCCGCGGATCCGCGGCTCAATAGGAGGGCTAGGGCTTCAGTTTTGTAGTGTTGCTTCCTGATGTCTTCTTGGTGTTTTTCTGATATATTGAATCTCACAATTCCTTCTAGATTACTACCAGATCTCAAGTCCTTGAGTTGGCGTCTTTTAACAGCACTGTTTCACAAATTTGGCCATTCTTCTAGAATTTCCTGCACAGATTTCGAAGCAAGTGTTGCGCTACACAAGAATGATGCGATGCCATGGAAAACAGTCAATTTCCCTTAAAGTACCGGTTTTAGAGTATAACACATGTAATCTGGTATTTTAGGGGTGTTTTGCTAATATGTGCTATATGAATACCGAACACTTCTAGATGAATGCAAAAGGGAGGGAAATTGCCGTGTTAAAAATGCAGTATTTTCGACTGATCAAATTCCCCCGAACTTATTTTCGGTCGTCTCAAGCGAACTGTTTTATTAAAAAGAGAAGGATAAAATAAAGAAAGAGAAAAACTAACTAGCACACTTTCGTAGGCAACACGATTGCACTGAGCACGTTCAACAAGCCTTTAAACCTCTAGGTGTCCCTAGTAGGAGGAATGTTGTCTCCTGAGGGTTTTCAGCGGATTGCACCCACAAAATCCAATAATAAAAAAAGATCATGAATATTACATTTAAAGAAAAGAATTGTAAAAGAAAAGCCTTGAAAATTAGGGTTTCCAACTAAGCTAGCTTTTCGGTTGTCATGAGCCCTATCTTAATAGTCATGAAAAGATGTCAGAAATCACGTCCTCCCTCAATAAAACATCGTCTTATTCTTAATTCCTATCTTTCTTCCAAACATCGATCATATATGTAACACCCGAGTTCATTTATACCAATTCCAGTTCTCGTATTTCCTTATTCGTAATATTTCTTGATTTATCGTGTTTGGGTGCGAATGGTAGTTTACATTTTACATTGCTTTCGACCCGACTCGCTTGCTTGAACCTGTTCGATTCTTATCTATAGATTACCTTGATTTGTTGCATGGACACATGCAGCTCATGTTTAGTACATACTGGTATTTTATCTAGTATCGCATATTTTATCATATAACATTCTAGGTTGCAGAAAATAAATTAAAATTGCATTTCATAGCCTGCATGATACCCCAAACCCTGTGGTAGCATCCACGTATCTTGTTCTCGTCCCGTTCAGTGAAACGGACGTGTTTGGATGGCTACGCGCACGTACGTGCATCCGTTCTTGGGGGTACGCATTTTCGTTACCTGAGTACTTGTTTTAAAATTTGGACGTCATATATATTTTTCATATTTTTGATCTGAATTTTTAGACCCGACCCGGGCATGTTTTGGAGTGAGTTTGTATTTGCCAAAATCTCAAAACGGGTTAATATTATAATATTATAATCTTATTTCCTTTTAACGTTTTCTTTAACTAAAAATATATTTTTTAACTTAAACATTATTCTCACGTCTCTCTCTCTCTGTAGTACATTTACCATATTTTCTTAAATCTTTTTAAAAACAGACTCTCTCCCCCTCTCTTTCCTCTCCTGGGTCCCACTCCTCTCTCTCTTACCCGCGATATCTCTTTCTCTCTCCCCTCACAAAGATACAAATTTATCTCTCCATACTGTGCACATCTCCCTCTCTCTCTCATCCCGATCTCTCTCTACCTCTTTCTCTCTCCCTCTCTCTCTCATCCAGATCTCTCTCTACCTCCTTTTCTCTCTCAGAATCTCTCTCTCTCTCCTCTCTCATAATTTCTCTCTCCCTCTCTATATTTTCTCTTCTCCCTTTCATTTTAACAGGAAACACCTAAACTAAACCTAGATGCCGCCGCCTCTTCGCCGTCGCCCACAGCCGACGTCGCCACCACCTTGTCAGCCTCCTCTCGACTCCTCTTCCTCCTCTCCCGTCTCGCTAACCTTGACGCGAACCACGTTCCCGTCACGATCGCCACAACCGAACCCAACCTCGTCGCCGACCTTGCCTCACCGTCGTCGACCGCTTCTCGACCTCGCCTCCTCTCCTCCTCGACTACTTCAACCTCCCTTCACCCTCGTCGCCAACAATCATCTCGCCCGCACCTTTCTTCCTCGGCCAGCCTGCACCCAGAACATCGCGTCGCCGATCCCGACTCGACAGCCGAGCCTCGACTTCACCACATCCATCATCCTCTTCATCTCCCCATAAACTCACCCGAGAAACCATGTCCCCTCGCCTGCATCTTCCTTCACCAAGCACCTATCAAAACTACCTTCGACTGCATCACCCTGCGCGCACCTCGCCAACCCCGTTTACTCCATCATCGACGAGCCCCTGCAACTTCCAAGCACCCGATCGCTTCCACCTACTGCCGACTCCTCTTTCATCTCCGAACCCAACTGAAACCCTAGCTCGAGCAACCCATGGTGCCACCTTCTTCCTTCACCGAGACCCTCACCGGTGAGAACCCATCGGTGTAGAACCCCCATCACCAAGCGCAACCCAATCGAGTAGCGCTAACCGGGCCAACTCCGGCGACCACCATCGCCTTCGCCGTGCCATCGTCTCCATCTCTTTCTCTCGAACCAGCACCTAGTTGAGATCCGACATCTGGTCTCCGCGGTCGCAGCAGCAGCGAGAACCGAGGCTCCAATGTGTGACCTGCAATTATATGAACGTTGTGATGATTTCTCTGCCTCTAGATCTCCATTCCGTCAATGTTCGTGTATGCTCACAAAGTGTTCGACGGAATGCCCCAGTGGAGTTTTTCCGTAGTTTTATCGCATTCTTACTGCGTGACGTACGTCTGTGGATCCCCGAGGCAAGTAAAACTTGCTACATGCTAATTAATATATTACATATACATTTTATGGCTCATTAAACCCGTAGTCTAACCTTAGTACCATGATTTTCTTTTTCATGCTCGATGTCGCGTTATATCATTTTATTTTCCAAACTTGAAACCTACCGTGTGCATTTACTTTATTAAACCCAATAACCACATTTATATGTTTTTAATCACATTTTAATTATTGACACGGCCTATGATATTCTCTATATAGTTTTACTCCATCGGACACTCATGTGCATTTTAACCTGTTTTAGTTAGGATTTCATCCAGTGAACATATTTGTATATCATTGCATCCCTAAAATTTCTTAATACCTGATAACATGAGTAAACATCCACTTTAGTTATGCTGTAGTTAAGTAATGTTGACACCATCCCTTAAACGCGAAGTGATAACCATGCATCGTGATAATTTAATCAGTACATAATTGCTTATCATATCACCTGATCTGGTTTAGTGTGCTGATATTACTCATGCTTGTTCATTTATAACCATATTTATGTTAGTTTGATTTATGAGCACCCACATAGCATTTTGTGCTTCCTGACATGACTTGTTACACCTACTACCTGACTCGACATGGTACCGTGCGACTCTTGATATGTCATGACACTTATATACACTACCTGGCTTGACCTGATGTACCATGGTCTTACCTGTTGTCTGATCTTGTGTTTAATGCCAACAAACCTGGCCTGTTGTCCTTACGGATCGTTCCTGTTGTCTATCTAGACAAACCGGTACCTGCCTGATCCTGAGTTGGCATTAGCTCCAGATTATTTAATACCCGACTTGAACACATATAACCTGGGGGTATGGGGAAATCAATGATGTAACCTGACTTGTAACTCGACAGTGTGCCACCTTTACCGACCAGTTTTAGAGGCTGGGCCAGCCTTGGGATGATGCTGCTGACATCATCCATCATTATCCATTACCCTTTAGAGGCTAGGCCAGCCTTGGGATGATGCCGTGGACATCATTCATCTTTACCCTTTTCCTTTAGTGCCTAGCGGCATGTCTCGGTTTCAGCCCGAGAATCTTCACCGTGATCCCGGGCACGCACGGGATACTAATGAGTTACATCAATGATTCATCAAATTGATTTCAAAGACTTGAGAGTAGTTAACCCACTAGACCAGTTTAGATAACTCACTACACATTACCCAATTGTCCTTACTTGTATCACTGTTATGCTTGTTTACCATTTATGCTCATACTTGCATGTATTGCTACCCCTTTTTATATTATTGCTTGATGTTATGACGCGCTGACGTCTGGGTTTTGCATGGCCCAGATTATTCTACCTTTGTTGCAGACTGATCAGGAGTATTGCCACTGTTAGACCGAGCGGTGAAGTTCCTGTCGGTATGTAGTTTTACTTTCCAGGTGTTTCATTTATTGTATCTTTTGTTTCCGCATATCATTATTTCTTGACTCATTCATTCTGACTCATGGACATGTACTAGATAGTTTAGTTTACTTTCCTGTTCTTGATATCTCTACAACCGTAATGTGACTGTGGAGGGATTTTTCCTATCCACAGGTAGCATGGTTGGCTATGTCACGTGCCTATTTGAGCGTACTCTGGGAAGCGGGGCGTGACAATATAACCCTGCATGTGTGTAAAGACATCCCTACACCCGGAGAATTCAATTCAAGCTATCATACTCTTGCCCATCAGCCTCAGTACTTTTTAATTAATGAATATTTAGGATTGCTCACACACTTTCATGCGACCGTTAATACTTCTTGAGGTACTAACCGACCGTTTACTCATGTGCTTGCTTATTTGGTGTTTTTCCTTGTCTTGCACCACCTAAGGCTTAGCAGTGACTCCCAGACCAGTTGGCCTTAGGGCACCAGGTGAAGAGGCACCCTCGCTATATTTTTTTATTGCTGCCTTGGCGATAACAAAATCAGTGTTCATTTTTCTCACCACTTTATATTTTATTCATTTTTATTTCCTTCATACTTCGGCTTTTAGACAAGAGCATTTCACGGTATCCTCTACTATCCCGGGCTTCAAGACGTGCGTATAGTAGGGTATCAACGTTCAAAATGTTTGGCTTCCAGAATAGAAACTATTTTTCAGACTTATTTTTATCCTCGGATTAGTGACTTCTTTCATCTTACTAACCCTTGGGATAACGGCTCATAACTACTTATTACTAGTTCGTGTAAGAAAACTTCTAATTTTCTTGGTTTTCTTAAATTTTTCCAATCGCATGGATGTAATTTTTCACTATCTAATCTTTTATTATCTTATTTATGTACAAAAATGTTAAATATTAAATATTTTTATATTTTGAAATTTTTATGGGTTTTGAATTTATTTTTAAAATTTTTATAGGTTTTTAAAGAAATGTTTTGTGCTTATGCAAATGATGCAAAAATAAGCACAAACCTCCCCCAAACTTGTTTTCAACAGTGTCCTCACTGTTGCCAACCGTTATATCTACAAAACCTGTAAGCCTGGGAAGAATTTATTAGTGGGGGCTAAATATATAAGTGAAGATCCTCCCCCAAATTTATTCTTTTCACTCACCTCCATTCAAAAAGATGATGCAGTAATTTACAGGACATGGAGGTGAGACGGAGGAATTCTTAATCAAGATAAAATGGCTCCTGTAAGAACAGGAGCTCCTCCGTGGGGTCAGTGGAAAAATACGGCTTTAGTCTATGTCCATTCATTTTGAAAAATGTGCCGTTTTTAACATTTTCTACCTCTACTGCCCCGTGCGGGTATACAGACCGCACAACAAAAGGTCCCTTCCACCGAGATCGAAGCTTACCCGCGTGAAGGTGTAGTCGTGAATCATAAAGAAGGACATGATGACCAGGTGAAAATGTTTTCCTCAAAATGTTTTTATCGTGAAAAACCTTAGTCCTATTCTTTACGATTACAGCGTTATCATATGCTTCATCGCGGAGTTCGCTTAGCTCATTAAATTGCAGCTTCCAAAATTGCAGGCTTGGTTTAAGTCAAAGTTGATTTCCTTAATAGCCCACAATGCTTTATGCTCAATCTCGACTGTCAAGTGACATGCCTTCCCAAACACTAACCTATATGGAGACATCCCGAGGTCGGTTTTAAATGCAGTTGGGAATGCCCAAAGAGCATCCGTCAGTTTGGTCGACCAATCTTTTCTATTCTTCGCAACAGTCTTCTCCAGGATTTGTTTGATCTGTCTATTCGAAATCTCAGCCTGCCCGCTCGTTTGGGGATGATAGGGTGTAGAAAGTCTGTGGTTGATTGCGTATTTCCGCATCAGAGTCTCAAAAGACCTGTTGCAGAAATGTGTCCCGTTATCACTAATGATAGCGCGTGGGTGTCCAAATCGCGAAAAGATATTTTCTTTTAAGAACTTAATGACAACCTTTTTGTCATTAGTGCGATATGGAATGGCTTCAACCCACTTTGAGACGTAATCAACCGCAAGCAGTATGTACAAATTCCCAAAGGAGTTGGGAAAGGGACCCATAAAGTCAATACCCCAAACATCGAAAATTTCAACCACTAAGATGGGTTGTTGTGGCATTTCATTTCTCCGGGAAATCCTACCCGTGTATTGACACTGTGTACAGGTTTTGCAATAATCAAATGCGTCCTTGAACAAGGTCGGCCAATAAAATCCACATTGCAAAACCTTCTCCGCCGTCTTTTTAGGACCGAAGTGACCCCCACAGGCCTGATCATGACTAAAAGATAGAACACTCATGAACTCCTCATTCGGGACACACCGGCGAATGATCTGATCAGGACAATACTTAAACAGATATGGATCATCCCAGTAAAAGTGTTTTATTTGGGATAGGAAACGGTGTTTGTCCTGTTTTGACCAATCGCTGGGTATCAGTCACGTGACAAGATAGTTCACAATATCCCTGAACCAAGGTTCATTAGATACGCTCAAGAGTTGTTCGTCCGGAAATGAATCATTGATCGGCAGGGTCACGGGTGAAGAAGAGATGCGTGAAAGATGGTCGGCTACAACGTTTTCACATCCTTTCTTATCTTTGATAACAAGATCAAATTCTTGTAATAGAAGGATCCAACGTATTAGCCTACCTTTTCCATCTTTCTTCGCCAGAAGATGTTTCAAGGCGGAGTGGTCAGTGTACACAACTATTGGTGAGCCAATCAAGTAAGGCCTGAATTTTTCTAATGCAAATACAACTGCCAAAAGTTCTTTTTCAGTAGTTGTATAGTTAATTTGAGCATCATTCAGGGTCTTACTTGCGTAATAGATCACGTGTGGCATCTTTTCAATGTGCTGTCCTAAGACTGCACCAACTGCAAAATCTGATGCATCACACATAAGCTTAAAGGGGTAGTCCCAATTTGGAGACGATAGAACGGGGGCTGTAGTGAAGGAGTGTTTGAGTGAGTCGAATGCTGCCTCACAATCCGAGTCAAAGTGGAAGGTCGTATCCTTGGCCAAGAGAAGAGTTAAAGGTCTAGCAATTTTGCTAAAATCCTTAATGAATCTCCTATAAAAGCCCGCATGGCCAAGAAATGATCGGATATCCTTGACGCTTTTGGGATGAGGAAGGTTTTGAATGACATCTATCTTAGCTCTTTCAACCTCAATGCCTTTCCGTGAAATAACATGTCCAAGCACAATTCCCTCTTGGACCATGAAATGGCATTTTTCCCAATTCAAAGTTACGTTCTTCTCTTTGCAATGAGTAAGAACTGTGTCAAGATTCGATAGGCAATCAGAAAAAGAGTCTCCGAAAATCGAGAAATCGTCCATAAAAATCTCCAAAAAATTCTCGACCATGTTAGAGAATATCCCCATCATACACCGCTGAAATGTAGCGGGAGCATTGCATAACCCAAAGGGCATGCGCCTATAAGCAAAGGTACCAAAAGGACAAGTAAAAATGGTTTTATCTTGATCCTTTTTGGCTATGGGAACCTGATTATAGCCAGAGTATCCGTCCATAAAGCAATAATACTCACGTCCAGCTAAGCGTTCCAGCATCTGATCAATGAAAGGTAGAGGAAAGTGGTCTTTCCTCGTGGCGGCATTGAGTTTTCTGTAATCAATACATACACGCCACCCAGTTTGGGCGCGTGTCTAAATCAACTCATTTGCCTCATTGGTAATAACAGTGATGCCAGATTTCTTAAGGACGACATGTATTGGACTCACCCATTGGCTATCGGAGATTGGGTATATAATACCATTATCAAGGCATTTGACGATCTCTTTCATCACTGCTTCCTTCATGACGGGGTTCAACCGTCTCTGTGATTCTCGGGTTGGTCTGGCATCATCCATCACATGTATATGATGTTCTATAATCAAGGGACTAATCCCTTTGATCATGGTCCAACCAAACGCCTCCCTATTAGATCTCAATACCAACAAAAGTGCATTCTCTTGCTCTGATGCTAGAGAAGCGGATATGATAACCGGTAAAGACTCATTCTCACCTAAATATGCATATTTAAGATGAGAAGGTAAAATTTTGAGATCTAATGCTGGCGGAGAAATAATAGAAGGTGGGATCATCGAGTGATTTTCGGAGTCATAAAGAAGCTCATAGCCTGTAAAAGATACAGACTCGGATGGTGATGAGTCAGGAGTGTCGGACTCAAGCGTGGAAATGGTGTCCTCACTAAGATAGTGTGCAAGATCAAACAGTGATGTGGTAGTGTCGTCGAGATCTTTAAAGCAAAGTTCCTCAACTCTGCAACTTTCGGAAGCAATCTCGTAGACAGAGCACATATCAAGGATATGAGCAGAGGGCTATGATGGCTGACTTCCAATTTTGTAGATGTTTAGTTCAATGGTCATATTTCCAAATGATAAGTTCATTGAACCATTTCTACAGTTAATGACAGCATTGGAAGTGGCAAGGAATGGTCGACCCAAAATCACCGGAATTTGGCTCCGGAGGTTCGCTACAGGTTGTGTATCGAGTACAATGAAGTCCACAGGGAATACAAATTCCCCGACCTTAATCAACAAATCCTCTAGTTCACCTCTAGGTTTGGTGATTGAACGGTCTGCCATTTGGAGAGTGCAGTGAGCTGGTTTCAACTCTCCAATCCCTAGCTGCTCATAGACAGAATATGGAAGTAGGTTAACACTTGCGCCAAGGTCTAAAAGAGCACGGTTGATGTTTTTACCCCCAATAGAAATCGATATCGTAGGACATCCTGGGTCCTTACGTTTCTTTGGTAGCTGTGGGATAAAAGCAGTGCTAATGTTATTAGACATGAAGACCTTCTTCGGCACTTGAGTCTTCCTCTTCCTAGTGCACAAGTCCTTAAGAATTTTCGCATAAGCGGGGACTTGTTGAATAGCATCTAGGAGAGGGATGTTGATGTTAACCTGTTTGAACATTTCCATAATTTTCTCCATATGTGGACTCGATTTGTTTCCCCTTAACGGATTCGGGTAAGGAGCTTTAGCAATAAGCGCTGGATCCATCATAGGAGAAGGAAGTGGGGGTAGACGTGATCCTAAAAGAGGAGTGGGGATCGTCTGTGGAGAACTAGAAGAGGGTTGCTGAGGTGTCGAGCCTAGAGGGAAACGGAGAATAGGCTCGTAAGAAGGCGGTGGGGTAGAAGAACAAGGATCAGAAGTAGAAGTGTGTGTGTGAGGAAAGGTCTCAGCCGGGGTGTTATTGATAGGATTTTCAATATCATCAATTTCTTCCCCAACATGGTTATTCAGCACTCTTCCTGATCTCAACGTTGTGACGGCATTTACATTGTAATGCCCAGGATTCGGTAGGGGTTGAGACGGAAGTTTCCCTTTTTCTCTTGCACTCATTTCGGCTTTAAGTCGTGCAATTTCAGCTTCCATCGATCTGATACTCTCAGCTTGGGACACTGAGTTTTTCTTTATCTCACTGACGGAAGATCTAACCTCAGCCGATACCTCTATGAAATTTGACAAGAGTGATTTCATGGTTTGAGTGAATTGAGAGAACTCGTCAGAACAGGTCATAGGATTAGACGGTGTAGGAGTGTTGACCTGGTTTTGAAAATTTTGTGACTGGTAGGGGTGTTGAGTAAGTTGAAGTGGTTGATGTTGTGGTGGAAGAGCCCTTTGGAATTGATTCGGGTTTGGAACCATGTTTTGAGATTGGGATTGGTTCCAAGCAAAGTTCGGGTGATTCCTCCAACCCTGATTGTACGTGGAAGAATATGGATCGTTTCTAGGTCTTTAAAATGCGGCATTGGTATGCTCGTGACCTTGAAACGGAGAGTTTAATGGACATTCTTCCGTTATGTGAGAAGGATCAGAACAGCACCCACATACAGTTTTGGGGAGCGACATCGGATTTAGGGAGGCTGCTAAAAATTTGTGTTCCATAGCTTCGAGCTTCTTTTGCATTGCTGCCATCTCAGCTCGAACACCTATGGACACATCAATTTGGTGTACGCCACCCCTAGACGATGACTGGGTTCCACTCTCCCACTGTAAGGATTTTTCAGCGAACTCTTCTAAAAATTTCCAAGCTTCCCCATCATCCTTGGTCATAAAGGTGCCTTGACACATGTTTTCAAGGTTCTGTTTAGTGTTTGGGTTAATGCCCTTATAAATGATTCGGCACAGATCCCATCTTGGGATGCCGTGATGAGGACATTGAACCAAAAGATCCTTGAAGCGTTCAAAGCACTTCGAGAATGGTTCAGTCGGAAGCTGGGTGAATTGATTTAGTTCGCTACGGATTCGAGCTGTCTTTTGCATAGGGTAGAATTTCTTAAGGAATGCCGCAACGAATTCTTCCCAATTCGTAATGGAATGTGCGGTAGTGTTATACAGCCACTTCTCGGCTATATCGCACAAGGTAAATGGAAGAAGACGTAGACGCATAGCATCCACTGAAAGTTGTGACGTACCCATCATTGCGCATACATTTTCAAATTTGGTGATAAATACGTATGCGTCTTCAGTCTCGAGACAGTGGAATTTGGGTAGAAGGTTGATGTATTGGGGTTTAATCTCAAAATTATCCCCGTTGGCGGGTGGAATGGATAAGCAGGTCGAAAGAGGACCTCGCAAAGGATAGCACCTCTCTTGGAGAGAGATGCGGGGTGGATTCTGTGCACCAACGGACGGTGGCAGATTAGTGGTAAAGAAATTCGATGGAGACGGATCCATCGGTGTGGGTGTGGTGGTGGGTAAAGAAGAAGTAAATGGAGAAATACCGACTTCGGAGTCGATCGGGGGGACGCGGACTAAACGGGCACTAGAATCCCGTGTCCAGCCTATCTTGCACTAAAAAGGGTTTGTACAAGTGGCAGCGTGACTTATAATTAGGGGAAATGAATGAATGTGGTGTTTGTTTTGAGAAACGATACGGATTTTTGAAAATATGATGCGATCACAACAAATGCAACAGGCAAAACCCTAAAATCTAGTGGTCACCTAGGTCAAAGCTCTAGACCGCTCCTAACTGCCAAAAGACAAGTCGCAGGATAAATCCTCCACTGCCTCTTTATCTCTCCTGTGGCCAGGTAAGTGCCAGGTAAGTGGGAGGTTCTCCACTACGTAAGTAGTGGGCCTAATTAAGTAACCACTAGCCTTCGACACACTTGCCTTAGACACCACAAAAGAAACGCGGATAAACAATGGATTACCCTGGCCTTCTCTTGTCCTAAGTGAGCGCGACGGTCCTTAGAGTCATCTCTATATCTTTTTTAGTTAATGAGGGTAATGCGGATGCAAGTTTGTGATTTTTGGGGCTTAGGAAGGGTAATGAACTCCCCACCTAATCTGGATTTGGTCGTGCCCCTTAATTTCCGTATTAATATGCAAACAACCAAAAACCAAAAACACGCACAATTTATTTTGCTTTTTGCGGCACTGCGATTTTTGCAAAGAAGCCTGCAGAAATTTGTTAATTGGAGCAGACAGAGGAGGAGATAAGAAAGTAAGAAGTTTACAGAGAAATTTTGGTGCAGGGATGACGTCAGCACGCGGCGGATCCACCGCGGATGCAAGCTTATGCCGCGGAATCGCGGTCTCCTAAAGCGATCACTGCACAGAAAATTAACAGAGAGCTTATGTTAACTCCCTGAGTCCTCTGCAATATTCTGAAAAAAAATTCACTTGCTCCACAGCTTCCAGATTACCACGCAACAAATCACAACAACACGTTTAGAGTTTGCGCGAATTTTGATCTCAAAATTGTAATAGAATAAATCTTTCAATTCAAATTTCAAATAAAGAACGAATTAGCGCACGATCCCCGGCAACAGCGCCATTTGATTGGTACGAATTTCTCATTGTGTCGGTTTAGAAAATTATGTAGAAATCACAACCAAAAATATTTTGACCGCAATCAATAACGGTGTCGAATGTAGCGCGTTAGTAAGTGCGGATCGTCCAGAGGGATTGTGAGATTCGTTCGTATTTGTTTTGTTTGAATTGAAAATTTAATAGAAAAAGAAAAGAAAACGATTCAAGATTTATATCAATGAATTTTAAGAATCAACTAGATCTAATCAAGAATCAAGAAAGCGTTAAAAATCAAGAATCAAGAAGTGATAGAATTCCAATCGATTTAAGTTTCAAGAATTGAAGTGAAGCTCGTAGGAGTCGATTAAATCTATAGATGTGAAGAAGATTAGCAATTACCTTTTCTTATCCATTAACGAATTGATGCTAGATCGATGACGATTTATCGAGGATTAAGGATCTTGCGAAGAATTAGGGTTTCCTCATCTTATCCTTTGTCCTTTCGATGAATCTCATTCACAAGATAGCTTCTAGGAAATCAAATGATCGATCGTTGATCTCTAGTTCCGTGCGAAAATAATCAAGAAAGCATTTCGCCTCGAAACTAGATCATCGATCATTCGATTTTCAAGAATTTACAAACGTTATAGGACTTAAGAAAATGTTTAAAGATTCGTCAACTTCATCATTCTATTGATTTGTTTCGACTCCTCCACGAGCGGAGTTTACTCAAGCATCATCACAAAGAACACATTCAAGAATCTAGATTGAATCATAATGCTTGAATTTAAAGAAAGCAAGATAAAAGAATTTCACCTTTATTTATCGACAAATTCGTTACAACTCTCTTGAATTTACAAAAGGAAGGAACTAGATCGTCGAATTTGGCGTCGCTTCGGCTCCTTGAGTCGCGGATCGGCTTGATCACTTGCTCCGATGAAGTCCGGCTTCGCTTCTAAAGGCTTTGAAGAATTCTTGCTTCGATTGAACTCAAAGATCTTGAACTTTTGGCTTTTTGATTGGATTAGGGTTAGGGTTTGAGGCACAAGTCGTGTCACTCAACTTGTGGGGAGAATTGTTGAACAACCTTTTCAAGTGAGGCCTAGGGTCCCTTTTATAGGCCTAGGAATGATTAGCTTCCTTAAGAAGCTTGGATTAGGTTAGCTTCCTTTGTAAGCTAGTTAGTTAGGTAGAAGCCTCTAGAACTAGTTAGTTAGGGTTTAGCTTCCACCTTAAGCTAGGAGGTTAGGGGGAGGTTCTAGGCTTTTAAAGTAGTTAGGGTGAAGCTTGCTTTGGAAGCTTGGACATCATTAGTTTGCACAAAGAGCCCTTTCTGATCTGGCAGAATGTTCTGGAGTGTTCTGGAAATTGCAGTGGCTTTCTGAGGTTTAGGCACTGAGAGAAGAGTTCTGAAGTCAAGCGGGGATGATGACGTGGCACCTTGACCGCGGATCCGCGGCGCAAGCCGGCTCCGGCCGCGGATCCGCGGCTCAATAGGAGGGCTAGGGCTTCAGTTTTGTAGTGTTGCTTCCTGATGTCTTCTTGGTGTTTTTCTGATATATTGAATCTCATAATTCCTTCTAGATTACTACCAGATCTCAAGTCCTTGAGTTGGCGTCTTTTAACAGCACTGTTTCACAAATTTAGCCATTCTTCTGGAATTTCCTGCACAGACTTCGAAACAAGTGTTGCGCTATACAAGAATGATGTGATGCCATGGAAAACAGTCAATTTCCCTTAAAGTGCCGTTTTTAGAGTATAACACATGTAATCTGGTATTTTAGGGGTGTTTTGCTAATATGTGCTATATGAATACCGAACACTTCTAGATGAATGCAAAAGGGAGGGAAATTGCCGTGTTAAAAATGCAGTATTTTCGACTGATCAGTGACCATATAGAGATCTATAGTACATATTTACCCATGAATATATATTTTTACTCATCATATATATATTCTATACTTTTTTTTACTCGTACTTTATCCTTGGGACTTACCGAGCGCTAGTTCGCTGACGGGCATTCCACCCATCCTTATTTTCTTGGAATATTCGTCAGATATGGTCGAAATGGAGGAAGTGGAGGCAACCGATGAGGAATAAAACCGGATTGCTACTCAGGATTAGCTTAGCTTTATTTTTTATTCTTATGTATGCCACATGTTTAGGCATTTTCTTTTATTGTATTTACTTTCCAGCTGAAACTCATGTACTTGTAAATATTTGAGGTTGAATGTAAATAAAGATATTTGTTGAAAATTTTACAGTCTCCATTTATTCTTGTATTGTGTATTATTGTTCAATATGCTTAGTATATTTATTTAGGGAATGACCTTCTCTGGATAAATATGACACGGGCTTGCCACGTCATCGTTTCCGTCTACTGGGAAGCGGAGCGTGACATTTGGGCTCAAGAAAAATAATAGGAAAAATAGATGGAGGGTTTAAATAGAAATAAATAAATAATATATTTAATAGAAAACAAAATATACGAAAAATACCATAAACAAATAAATACAATATTTTATTTAAGAAAGGCAGTACGAATGAATAGGAATTTTGTGGTTGTTACAAATCCTCCAAACCCCTCACAGTCCTCCGATAATCAACCACAATCAATCTCTCCAATCTCTCCTTTGACATCAACAATTGAAACTAATACTAAAACATTACCGCATCGCAATAGAAATCCACCAGGTTACTTAAAGGATTATGTTTGTTCTAATGCCACCACAACACTTCCATCTCTAACCAACACTTCCTTGCATTCAGGTACATCTCATCCCATTTAATCATTCATTTCTTATGCTCGATTTTCACCGGCATACAAAGTTTTTATTTCTTCTTTAGATTCTGTGGCAGAACCCTGGTCTTTTTCGATGGCTGCTAGAAATCCACTTTGGAGAGAAGCTATGCGTGTTGAACTAAATGCTCGGAGGCAAACAATACTTGGTCAATAGTTACCTTGCCTCCTAATAAAAAAACCCATGGGGTGCAAATGTGTTTATAAAGTGAAGCACAAATCAGTCGGATCCATTGAACGCTATAAAGCTCGCTTAGTGGTTAAGGGGTTCACTCAATGAAAGGGTTTTGATTACTCTAAGACATTTGCATCTATTGCAAAACTTGTCGGTGTGCGTCGTCTCAGTACCGTAGCTGCTATAAAATGGTGGCCACTTCACCAGCTTGATGTTAATAATGCATTCTTACACGGAGACCTACATGAGGATGTTTATACGTCTCTTCCTCCAGGATTCTCTACATAAGGGAAGAAAAATCTTGTTTGTAAGTTGTACAAGTTTTTATATAGGCTCAAACAGGCTAGCCGTCAATGGTTTGCCAAATTTTCTACTGCTCTTCTTCAAGCTGGATACATTCAATCTAAGGTTGACTATTCTATGTTCTATCGACATTCCTCTAGTTGCTCGACATTTATCCTTATGTACGTAGATGATATACTTGTCACTGGAAATGATTCCATGGCAGTCAAACATTTAAAGAATTATTTGAATATAAGATTTCAAATCAAAGATCTCGGTAAATTGAAATATTTTCTTAGTATTGAAGTTTCCCGCTCCACTAAAGGTATTTTTCTTTACCAACGAAAGTACACATTGGATATCTTGAATGATATAGGTTTCTCCGGTTGTCGTCCCGCTTCCTTTCCTATGATTCAAAACTTGAAATTGAATAACAATGATGGTGCCCCTTTTCGTAATCCTTCGTGTTATGAATATAATTAGCTTTAATATCTTTAGTCCGATATTGCCTGTATCGGGAGAGGTGGTCTATCACACCTCTTATATATATATCACAGGAACTCATATTCTATTATCCCTATAAATTATTTCTTCTTAATTCTTTTCATGGTATCAGAGGTTTGAAAAAAATTGAGAAGAAACCCTAATTTTCCCAAACCAAAACCCTAACCCTAATCCTTTTCATGTAAACCATTGTCGCCTCCTTCTCCATGCCCTCTTCTACTATCCATGTTCATCACCTATCTTTCTCTGAGCTTGATTCGTGTGTCCAACCTGTCCGCCCTAGTTTTAAGCCTGTGTCCCCTTATCCTCAGGTGTATCACTGTCGTGACCCAAAAGTTCCTCCCCCTCCCACCATTTCTCCTTCTACTCCTAATGATTCTTCTACAGGTACTCCGATACAGTCCACTATTTCTGCTTCTCCACCACCGCTGCTTTCAGAAGAAAATCTCTTTTCTTATTGTCTTACGCAGGGGTAAGTGTTCATGTACTATAGCACATCTGATTCTAATTTTGTTTTCTATGATAGACTGACACCATCTGCTCATCAGTTTGTTTCTTCCTTTTCTACCACCACTCTTCCTTTCTCTGTTCAGAAAGCTTTTCAGTACCCAGGTTGGCATGCAGCTATGTTAGAGAAGCTTTCCGCATTGCGCTCTAATTAGACTTCGAAATTGGTACATGCACCTTCAGATAAGAAGGTTGTCGGTTGTCGATGGGTCTTCACTGTCAAGCACAATCCAGATTGGACGATTGACCATCTCAAAGCTCGATTTATGGCCAAAGTCTTTCCTCAGAAGTATGGTTTGGATTATGTTAATACTTTTTCGCCGGTTACCAAATTAACCTCGGTTTGTGTTCTTATATCTTTGGTTGTTTCTAAGACATGGCCACTTCATCAGCTTGATATGAAAAATGCCTTTCTTAATGACGATCTTTCTGAGACTATTTACATGCAGCAGCCTCTTGGTTTTGAGCGACCGAGAGAGTCTATGATTTATCTCCTGCATAAATCTTTATATGGATTAAAGCAATCACCACATGCCTATTTTGAAAAGTTTAATACGGTCCTATGACAGATTGTCTTCAAACGCAGTCGTGCCGACACATCTCTTTTTACACATAGTCATTCTCAGGGCATGGTGATTGTGCTTGTGTATGTTAATGATATTATCATTACTAGAGATAATTCTGCTGGTATCTCCAAGGTGAAAGAACATTTGGTTTCACACTTTCAGAACAAGGACCTTGGACCACTTAGATACATCCTTGGAATTGAAGTGTCACGAAATTCAGGTAGATTACAGCTCTCTCAGCGCAAGTATGCACTTGATCTTCTATTTGAGACATGATTTCTGAGATGTAGACCAACAGACACTCCAATGGATTCCACAGTCAAGCTATCTCGATTGAGCTCTAACTCGGATCCTCCATTGCCTGATCCAAGACGATATCGACGTCTGATTGGGAAGCTTATTTACCTCACTATCACTCATCCTGACATTGTCTTTGTCGTTAGCACAGTGAGTCAGTATATGCAGAATCTTTTG
Source organism: Agapanthus africanus (assembly GCA_030015575.1). NCBI lineage: Eukaryota > Viridiplantae > Streptophyta > Magnoliopsida > Asparagales > Amaryllidaceae > Agapanthus > Agapanthus africanus. The sequence continues at coordinate 322,133,445 of JASDDO010000004.1, read as the reverse complement.
ACCTCTCACTTTAATGCAGTTGAAAATATTCTCAGATGCATTAAAGGTTCTTCCGGACAGAGTCTTCTCTACAGACCATCATCTATGTTGTCGCTCACAGCCTTTGGAGATGCTGATTTTGCTGGATCCATTGATGATCGTCGTTCCAATAGTGGCTACCGTGTATTCTTGGGAGGAAACTTGGTTACGTGGAAGAGTAAGAATCAAAATATAGTGGCTCGTTTTTCTGCCAAGGTTAAGTATAGATCCATGGCACATGCGGTTGCTGAGTTGGTATGGCTTATCTTCCTCCTGAAAGATCTTGGGGTTCACTCTTCTCTTCCAATTATACTTTTATGTGATAATAAGACCGCAATCCACATTGTTGAATGGTTAAGCTGTTCCTACCACTCATCAGTTGGCAGGTGTCTTCACCAAACCTCTTGGCAGAAACCACTTTTATCGATTTATACACAATTTGGGCGTTCTCGATCCCCACGCTCCAACTTGAGAGGGAATCCTAACGTGGAAGAGTTTCCTCATATGTACGATTGATTTTGTGTGCATAAATAATTGATCACATCAAATCATTTACGAGGAAGAGTTTCCTCATTAAGATAATTGATTCTTGTGCATAATAAAGGATTGCCTTATATAGGTAATTGATTTGAGTATTTTATATTGAAGGCAAGGATGTCACTGATTGATTCATCTAATTAAGTTGTTGTCTTATTAGCTTTCTATGTATATTAAATATATAGACATGGTAACCATTATATATTTAAGAATGATACGAATGAAATATGTATCTCTTGCTCAACAATTCAAAGTATGTATTTTCTTCTCCACATTTTTTCTTTCATAATTATTATTGTTTCTAATTTTATTATGGCACAACACGATTAAGAGGATCCCGAGCTCAAACATCGTTATTGTCAATTTAAATTATATTTATCTCCCCCGTTTGTTCCCTCTATAATAGCGAGAATTTCCGCCGGAGGTCTTTCTTTCCACGAGTCCCGAAATTTAGAGGCCCATGTGAGGGGATATTAAACTATTATGTTGTATTGATATACATTGTTATTCCACAACCCGATAGCTTAAGCTTTTGGGTTGAATGGTTCTTAACATATTTGACCATAACAGCGACTTGTGGTGACGGTGATAACGATTTTGGTGGCTATAGCAGGATTGTCACTGAAGAAGATAATGTTGTCAAAATAGTTAACAGTTGTGGCGACAACCACGATAGCGGTAGCTATAGTAACGATTGTATTCGCAGCGGAAGCAACAATGGTTACGGCCATGATAAAAGTGGTGGTTCAGGTGGAATGGTGAAGGTAGCAGTGACATAATAATAATAACAACGGTGCCGATGGCCGGTGACATAATAAACGACGATAACCGTAGTAACAATGACAGTGGTAGTAGTTAGGATGGTGGCAGCGGATGGTGCAATTGGCATGAAGATCCGTCCAGCCTAACACAAGCTTTGTGCATCAACCAGAGAAAAAAGAACTTTAATATGTCATTTTTAAGCATTTGATAAATGCATTTCATTTTTCTCATATAAAAATGGGAGCAGCTAATTTACTCTTCAGGTATAACTAAGTTATTTACACGATATGCAAAAACAATATGATAGAATTTTTCGGATGATTTGTCACCGTTCATCTTGATCTCCATGTTTCAATATATGTACATACCAAATTTTATGTGGTTTAAACACTTTTTGTCTATGCGTCGGATAGTATCAAAATGAAAAGTTTTCCGACATCATAACATTTTATAAACATATACCAATGGGTAAAAAATGTCCAAACAACAACAACAAAACATCTGAGCCTTTGGGTTAAAAATGTCAAAATCATATGAAAATTGTTTACCTATGTTTTGTAACACAAAGGTCAAATTAAACACGACGATCGTCGAAAAAATGATCTATTATATTGTTTTTGTATAGCGTGTAACTAACTTAGTTACATTTAGGGAGTAAATTAACCAACATGTATTGTCCAAGCATAAGCAAAAAAGAAAGTTTTTTTTTTGAAATAGGGTATTATAGAATTAAAATTATTAAAATAAAATGATTTTTTTAAAATTTAGCGAAATATGGCGGTTTTGAGCCCGACCCCACCCCCGTGTTTAGAGGGCGAGTTCTAGGAACCCGCCCCCTACCCTATATAGGAGAGGGCGGGTTCCTAGAACGCGCCCTTCCCTATATTTGGAAGAGTGCGGGTTCTGGGAACCAGCCCTATTTTTAAAAAAAATAATAAATAATAAACAGAAAATGAAATAAATATCGAATAAAAGAATTAAAATTGTATAATATTAATGTTGTTTAAATATGAATCTGGTATACACTCTAATAACAAAATGAATCTGTCAAATTTATAATACAAAAAATCATATCTGTTTGTAAAAGTATAGAACTATCGCTAACCGATTTTCTTCCGGTGTACTTGTCACGATCTCGAAGGTCCCGCCCCTGTTGACTGTCCTGGACATCTGGTCCTATAATAAGCTGGTTGTTTGCATAGGCTACATCTGGCGTGTCTTTGCTGAGGATCAACATCCATTGTCATTCGATCTCGACGCACCTTAGGTCTTCCGGGCCCTATATTTTTTCCGGCGGTAATACAGTCGGTGTTTATCTGTTCCCAGTATAATAGTGTCAATAACGACTGTCTGGTATAGGATGAAATTTTGGATCGTGTGCGTCTTGGTAATTGGAAATTGTATAGTAATGTGAAGCAAAATTGTAATGTGAGTTATGCATGCTGCTTGCAGCAGCAATTGCGTGGGCACGAGGTAAATGTTGTTGTTGGAAAACACCGCATGTGTATGAAGAGAGCCCTTCATCTCTAAAATTTACGGTATATTGATTCCCATTACTCCCCGTAACTTGAAACTCCGCCGTGTCAAATCTTTCAGATCTGTAGTATTGTGCTCTGCGCTCTCTTTTCCGGAATATATCTTCGTAATACGCGGTGAGTGGAGTCTCCATCGCCAAGGACTTTTCTCTTCTTTGCACAAAGTAAGTATTCACTCGGAAAAAGGTTCGAACAATCAACCCCTGTATCGGTAAGCCTCTAACACCTTTAAGGACCCCGTTGAAACTTTCAGACATATTAGTGGTCATTAGTAGATATCTGCATCCATTATCATGTGCTTGTGACCACATGCGTACTGGATACTCATCTAACCACGCTTTCGCGGCTTGACTCATCTCTCCAATTTTCGTCATGTACATGTCATGAACATTAGGGTCAGACGCTTCACCGGCTTTGTACATAAGCTTATGTAGATCTGAATTTTTAAATTTTCTATCAAAATTTTGCCTGAAGTGCCGCAGGCAAAACCTATGTGGGGTCGTCGGAAATATAGCTCTCATTGCAGCTAGTATTTCTAGATGTCTATCAGATATGATACATAAATCTGTTTTATCAATAACAGATGTGATACTTTTGAGTTGACGGAAAAACCATGACCAAGATGATGTATTTTCACCCTCGACAATAGAAAATCTCAACGGAAATATACCGTTATTAGCATCAACACCTGTAGTAATTAACATGCAACCTCTGTACTTACCATATAGATACGTCTCATCCACGCACAATACAGGCCGACAGTGTGTGAAACCAGCCGCACAAGGAGCGAAGTACCAGAAAATTCTTTGAAACCTGACACAGCCATCGACATCTGTTTCTGTGGTTTTTAACCGGTATACAGACCCCGGATTTGATGTTTTCATGGCATCCATAAAAGGGACTAGTGAGTTGTACGAGCTTTCTCAATCCCCAAATATCTTGCATAAAACCTTTCTGCGAGCATCCCATACCTTCACATATGAAATCTGAATTTTGTGCTCTCCGCTAACGTAGAGCCGTATCTCTCGAGGAGTCATCGCCACATCTGTACGGATTAGTAGCATGATTAGTGAGAAAATGTAAGATGAAGTGCAATTCCTGTGATCTTTTAACATAATAGAATTGATGCAAGTATGTTCTTGGTTGTATTTCGTGACCTTCCAAGCTTTAGCTCTTTTGGAACAACATGCATGCAATCTCCACTTACATTCAGGAGCTTTCGTACATACCACAGTATAGTACGTCTTATTTGACTCTTCGGTTTTAAATGTAACGTTTTTTTGAATAGCCCAAGACATCAATTTACAAATAAGATCTTCTTTTTCCTGAAACATATCCCCAACAGTGACGCAATCTTCGCTTGCTACTGTCGCTTCCAAATAGGGTTCAGTATTTACTTCTACCACGGCTAAGTCTATCCAACTATCATCTTCCAGGGGATTGAGGCCGGGATCTTCTAGTTCAACAAAATCATTATTCGCAGCCATATCATCACACAATGCTACTTCATTCAATCCAGCGGCATATTCCACGCTAACCTCCCCTTGATGACCTTCACCAGTTTCATCATCATCACTGCCACACATATCAATGTCACCCATAGCAACATAAAGCTCGGGTGCAATATATGATGGTTGGGGTCGGTGTAATGTGGATGGTTCGAGGTGAAAAGACCGGAAAGATGTGGATGGACATGCTTGGAATGCGCTACATGGATCGTGTTGGAATGATACAGAGTTATGGGAAAATCTGCGTTTAGTATATAAATTGTTCTTATATAATTATTCCTTAATATTTTCGTATTACGAAGAATATAAACATAATCACCATTTGTTTCAGATTTATTTACCTTTGGAAGGTTTTATATGTTAATCCTTGTTGTTCTTCAGGAGTGCATGTAACTGCAGCAGTCGATTGGGAAAACCTGTATTCAATATATAAAATATATTAGTATTTTGGTATTAAAAAAGATGGATTTATAAAATGTTTACCCTTGAGTTTGAAGGTTTGAATAATATTGTGTATAGTCATATCCACTGAAACTAACGGTATCATCGTTAACCATGTGACCGTACCCCCAAGAACTACCTCAAGCATTACCATCAAAGTTACCCGTTAGAGCGACATCTGATACTTTCAATTGTTCCTTCTGAACCAAAAGTTCAAAAGAACGCTGGGTGTTTGCCAGATCGAAGTCTATCACCGAAGATATTGATGCATCGTCTATAATTTCAACCAATGCATTTCCACTAAACATAGGTCATGTACAACTTAGCTTAACCTTAATTTCACGGGGATCGTATTTCGTGATTTTGAACACTTTGTTCTCGATTTCATTATAAGTCGTTGATGGTTCTAATCGCATGATTCTTGCACACCCGCCCATATACTCGGGACCTTGTGCACATGTGATAATCCGGCCATCGTATTTACATACAACAAATAAACTTGAACCTGCCATTATCTGCATCAAACAATATCAAGCCAACAATAAAAAAAGCGTTAACAACTTATATAATGATTATATTCAAGACTTGTTAAAGGTATTTTTAGGCTAATGTTCAATTACAAGACTTGTTAAGGGTATTTTTAGGTTAGCTTGTGTTAAGATGATATTTTCCGGTTCCTTATAGACCCAACCTTGACTTTGACGCTAGGTAATAGGAAACAACGCGGATTAGGGAACTTGAAATACAGTATTTTTGGTTTTAAACTAAATCCGTATTCCTTGTCCTTTGTCCTTCCGTTGATGTCTCTTGACTTTAGCCTTCGGCAAACCACTTGCAATCTGGTCACGATTAGAATTCATCGCTATCGTGGTAGGATTAGGATGTCTAACGGAGCGGAATTGCGAGTGGTTTGCTCGGAGTTTCAATTTCAAGGTTAAGGTTTTTAAGGCTTTAGCAAAACATTTCCTAACGCAAACTAACCGTATTATACCTTTAACAAGTAAAGCGACTACTCACACATATTCACAAAATAAAAATAAAGAAAAGAGACAAGAAATCTTATAAGGCTCCTCGTCGAGTACTTAGGTACTATAGAGATGAGTTAGATCGCATGGAGGCAACTCAGGTAACCATAACTTAGGTAATTAACTTTGTTTTAAAATTTTAAATTACCTTCATTACAATTTGGTACTATGTTATTTGCGCAGTTCACGTGGACGCCTTGTACAGCATATCGTCTACAAGAATTACCCGGCATTTGTATCGAAGGAGAGCCGGTTTGGCAGGCTTGATGCCCACTCCTCTGCATTAATATCGTGGTCATGCACCTACCGGACCGAGTGTTGCGACAGTTCAGTAGATTGCAACATATTCCTGTCCCGCCGCCTGCGCCTATGACAATAGAGGGAGACATGCGAGGAGGAAAGGAGGAGCGTGATTGGAGGGAGCATCATCATCAATATTTGCTGAGATGGGAGGATAGGTGTCACGACCCGAAATGGCACATGACTGGCACTTGAATTATATGAAGTCTATAGGACCATACCTAATTCAAGTAAACCAAAAGCCCAGAAATATAAAACCATTTTAAATAAATGAAGGAAAACTCATTCTAAAGAAAGTGGTTTTAATAGCATAAGCCGAATTATGCGTTTTTAAAACATCAAGTCATTTCTGAAAATTTCGGCAGAGTTTCCTTCGTAAATACTGGCCCCGAACGGGATACAACATGAATAATATATACATGAATGATAAAGGCATCCCAAGCGGGAGCTAGCTCTTCGTCAATCGACGGTCACAACCACACAAGTAATATAATATACAACGCCGAAGGGCGGGGATCAAAACTCAAAGGAAACTCAATATCATCAAGAAAACCATAATAATACAACGCGCGACTCTAAGGTCGAAGTAATAAAACTGGTTTTCTAAGTCTGAAATAAATATACAAGTCTGGTTGATGAAGTTTACTAGATACAACTGAATATAAATAAGTACAATGGTGGTCACGATGCGAGTGAACCCACCTACCAAAGCAATCACTCGGAATGAAGTAATGTGCCAACAAAGCCGCCAAGGAAAAACCTATACGGCAAAACCTGCAAGAAACTGTGGCACAACGGGGGTGAGTTGCCAACTCGTGAGTAGAAAACATCACAGAGCAGAAATCGTATGTATGACTCAATCCTAAGTCAATACGATCAGTAATATATACCCTCAAAATAATAAAGTCTGAAGCATAATAAGGTGGCAAGGGTAAACATCTATACATAAGTGTAATACCAAGTGCTCGTGCCAGTGCCTCAGGTAGTAACATATCATAAATAAGGTATGATCAATGTAATCAGCATGAATCAGTGTCGACTATATACTCAAGTCTATAAGTATGTGGATAATCATCCAACTATGTAATCAATGCCTGTATGCATGTGGATCTCGTCCACATGTCAACCAATGACACAACAACATCATGCATGTAAATGTCATAAAAGCAAATGCATGAAAGTATGAGAATATAAATCAACGTGTGTCCCTCGTGACACATCAAAATCATGGAACCTGAGTGTCCAACATCGACACTCGAAAAAATCATGAAACCCGTGTCCAGCATCGACACGTAAATCCTCATATCTCGTACTCCGTCAGTCCGGATCGGCCCACGGGCTCCGTCAGTCCGGATCGGCCCATATCATCTCTCGACTCCGGTCGGTATCCTCCGGATATCCGTCGAGCCCAAATACTATCACCGGTAGGTATTGCTCCCCTTCCAGGCTCACCGTCTAACAATACGAGTCTTCTTGCCCCGGGATACCTCACCGGGTCCACCATGTACCCGCAGACGGTGCCTACCGCTCCTCGAATCGGGTTACTCATGCCAATCTCAGAACCGAGAAAACACATGGTGGACGCACTGAAATATCATATCAAGAGAAACCGGATTTTTAAAACAATACATACTCTCTTTTGAAATAACCACGGTTCTCAAATCCAGAAATCTCATGAAAACAACATATCTCAATGCGTATAATCATAAAACATGATGTATGCGACATCTAACAGAAATGTAAGCATATCCGTATATCATGCAACATGGAATAGTAATATGCACATATCAAGGGAAAACCGCTCTTTCAAATGAATCCAGTTTTAAAATATATCTTGCGGTTCCCAAATCTCCGAAATCAAGCCAGAATCATCTATGTATGTGCAAATATGTATGTATGCAAGTATGGGTGTACAATATGTATGTACGCAAGTATGAGTGTACAATATGTATGTACGCAAGTATGGCATGCAAGGAATCATATCCTGATGCAACAATCCTACTGTGTAGTGACATAGCAATTATCGATGATGAAGTGTGTGAGCCGGCAAGCAGGTGTACGTAGAGCATACGCATCATCGGTAATGGTGCTGGTGTCCTGACAGCATGGGTTTAATATAACATAAATCACAAGTATATAAGCATGCAATGCGCTAATAACAACATGAATATATGGAAATGAAAGGTAAATGCAGCAAAAAGGAATCTACATTAGTTATACGAGTCATACAGTTTGTCATTTAAAATCACATGAATCGTGGTGTTTAGAAAAATAGGGGCTACGGTGTTTTTAAGAAAAAAAGGTACGTCCTTTGAAATATCCGTAGAATCCCTTGGCAGGTCTTTAAAATACTCACGATTCGTTAGTTTTGAAATAGGTATGACTCGAGTTTAGTCTAACGTCTACAAGTAACTACAGGACTAAACTAACAGGCTAATCGAGAAGGTATGGAAACCACCTAAATCTGAGTCGATTCATATAAAATATAATAGTCGGTGATCCCGCCTCAATAGTATCACATACAATACAATATACAATATGACATTCTCGAGTCAAGAGTGCGGATCTATCATCAATATATATCTCGTACGGTAAATCCATCGTACGACATCCTAAATCTGGGTACGGGTCAAATATCACATTCATCTCATTATTCATCTGGTATCCTTATCATCATATCTCATGAACTGGGTGTACTGAAATAAGTCTAGTACAAACTGATACCATCTGCATATATATATGTGGTATGAAAACACACGCCTAAAGTCCCGCTATAATCTCATGTTGTATCTCATAATACGAATCAAAACATATCACCGATGTTATGGCATCATGCCCAAATTCATCGACTCATCTCCAAGTACCATAAACAATCATCATCATCTATGTATAAGTATACGTGTGTGTGTGTGTATAGTCCCATACCTGTGTGTGTGTGTGTGTGTATACATATCCTCATATACGCACAAGCAAAATAAAGTAAGCATGTGTGTGCGTGTGGGTGTGAACCTTATTTTAGGGCTCGCGACTAAACTAACTAACGACTCTATCATCCAATTATACTAAAATTATCCATGACTCCCAAAGTCCATCTAGATAATCATAATCTCAAAATAAACATGTAAATATATCCATATAAAATGTACCGTACACTACATTACGAACTGCGGTGGTGCTATACGCCATCCACCCGACTTCCCCCATGGATATATATCTACTCACATTGATCCTCGCTTGCTGGAGTCGATAACGCCATGCTCATCCTCGTCGTCTTGAAATCACGTGGGGGTATCTACAACCAATACACAATCGCAAATGCGTATTAAAATCAAGTCGGAAAACCAAAACGACACACGTTTCGCTCATAGGTTAAAACCTATAGCCCACGCCTGCAAAACCACCAAACAACCCCCGTCGCGGACGTACAAATATCAGACGACGGAACACAAAATCAAATACCAAATCCCAAATTAAAACGAAGTCGCAAAACAATGCAGCGACTCAAGAAATTGGTCCCAGATTTTACCCTAAGTGAAATTAGCCAATTTTGCACATATGGAGGGTCTAATTTACTGGAGATAAAGCCCTGGACCAAACACGGATCATTTTCACTCTACCCAGGCCGCAATTTGCGGCCAAAATGAGTAAATTTATGGCCAGAACTTGGAGTGGGGGTCTCATGTTTTGGGTATAGGTTCTAGGTTGCCTGCACATCTCCCAGTCTTCGCTAAATATTTTTCAGGTCACTCAGGTTATAGCAGATCACCAAAACACATCACAATTCTCAAAAATTCCCGATATCGGGGTTTCTAAGTTGGGGTTTGGGATTTAAGTCTCTGTTTTAGTTCAATTTACCATCACTACAGGGGTTGTAGTCCCTAATTACACCTCAATTGCACCTTTGGAATCAATTCAAACCCTGTTCCCCTCCGAACGGACACGCGGGACGTGGGGCCGTCTCGCCTGAGGTTCGGGGCAGATGCCAATAGGTGCTCTCCGTCCACCTCTCCGAAGATGCCAAGTTGATTTATGGCGCCGTGTATCGGAGATTTAGACGGATGCGTCCGATGTAGCAGACTTCGTCAGATTCCCCCTCGTTTGAGGGGTTTTTTATTGTGGGGACGCTCTTCCCTACAGGCGCAAGCCCCTGCAGTTAATTACGCTACCGCATCGCGGTAACAACTTTCTCCTTCTCCAAATGGTCACTTCGTGTCGTGTGTGTGTTTTTTATGTTTTACTGCCCGTGGATCGTTTACGGAGACCGAGTTATGTCGTCGCCCGTAGGGCGTGGACTAGTCCAAATCCGAGTTATCTTAGATTTGGGTTTGGGGGTTTGGTTTGAGGATACGTTAGCCATGCTTGAGGCTAAGATCAACTCAAACATTTGTTAAGGATACGTTAGTCTAGTTTGAGACTAAGATCAACTTAACGGGAGCGTTTAGATCCGACAAAGGAGCGTTTGGACTCCATTGTTCCAGTTTTAAGGACATAGTGGTCCATCGTATGTGTGTGGCCGTCGGGACCCGTCACCTCTCTGACGACGTTGAAGGATTACAACGACGGGTGTCAGAGGGGTTCAGAGATGTACCCTCGAGCCAAAGTTAATTGGGGGGATTCGTAGTCCAGTCTGCTTGAAGGTTTAAGGATTCGTTAGCCATCTTTGAGGCTAAGATCAACTTAAACGGGACCGTTTAGATCCGACAAAAGAGCATATAGGGGCTCTATTGTTCTAGTTTAGGGACATTGCGGTCCGTGGGTAGTTTAAGGACATTGCGGTCCGTGGGTAGTTTAAGGACATTGCGGTCCGTTGTTAGTTTTAAGACATCTCGGTCAAGGTTAAGGACCTCATAGTCCATGGGTTTAAGGACTCCACAGTCCGGTATGTGCTCTAGATGCTTCACACGGGTTCACTGCCGTGCTCGGCGAGGAGCAGGCTCCGCTCTGGGCGTTTTCCGCGGGGTCAAAGAGTGACGTTATCCGCGTTCCACGTAACCAGGGATTTTGCACTAGATGCTTCACACGGGTTCACTGCCGTGCTCGGCGAGGACTAGGCTCCGCTCTGGGCGTTTTCCGCGGGGTCAAAGAGTGACGTTATCCGCGTTCCACGTAACCAGGAATTTTGCATTAGACATGGGTTTAAGGACCCCACAGTCCATATCATGAGTGGTCATCGGGACTCGTCACCTCTTTGAAGACATTGAGGGATTACAATGCCAAGTATCAAAGGAGTGAAGAGATGTACCCTAGAACCGGAATGGCTTGAGTAGTCCCTGGCCCAATTTGGGTCAAGACTGATTAATTATGTTATGAGCCCATTGGCCCAGTTAATCACGAATTGAGGACTTATGGCCAGCTTGGGCTAAGTCCAGTCAGGTCTGGAATATTGGCTTCTTGTTGGTCCACTGAGGGAGAGGCTTTGCCTCTATCCTTTTAGCCAATCGGGCCAAAGCCTAGTGTTAAACACTTCAGAGCAATCAGTGTTGAACACTGGGAATGAGGTTAGTGTTTAACACTAAGAGATAATTGGTGTTAAACACCAGCGACAAGGCTTTCAAATTAGTGTTAAACACTAAAACAGATCGGTATCAAGCACTGGCAACTGAGCCCTCAAATTAGTGTTAAACACTAAGGTAGTCAGTGTTGAACACTGCAAGTAAAGTTTTTGATTAGTGTTGAACACTAAGGCCCAACAGTTGTTTTAACACTGGATTCGGGAGTTTCGATTTAGTGTTAAACACTAAGGCAAGAGGGGTCACGTGGCAACACGTGAGAGCGCCCTCCCTTCATTAATTCTGCTGAGATTATCGCATTTTTCAGAGTATCACGTGTCATCACGTGACGGGCATTCAAATGCTTATATGTTAACGCTTCTGCCGAGGGTCACGTGGGTCACGTGGGGTGCTGCCTCAAAGGGGGCTTTCTGTAGATCTTTTGGGGGGGTCACGTGGTGACACGTGACCCTGCCTCTATGTTGTTTAGAGGATCTGTTACTCCTTTTTCAGGAATTAAATTCCTCGAGCTTTAAATTTCAGAGGAATTAAATTCCTACTTCCTTTTGAAGACTTATATTCTGGAACAGAGTTGAACTCTGAATTTTCTGTAGGAATTAAATTCCTCATATATGCGAAGAACTGAATAGGGTTAAACCCTAATAAAAGCTTTTAAGGAATTGAACTCCCATTCTCTGTTAAATTATGATTAAGGGAATTAGATTCCCGCTGTTTCAACAGAACCAGGTTCTTAATTAGGGTTAAACCCTGTTTCTCTTTGTTCTGAAGGAATTAAATTCCCATGATATAGGGTCAAGCCCTAATTTTATTTTAAAGGAATTAAATTCCTATAGTTTTGTGAGAATTAAATTCTCGTGCTTGCATTCCCTCTCTATGTTTTGGATCTGCATGGCAGGATCTCAACCCATCGAGAATTAAATTCTCAACTTCAAGGGGAGATGTGCTCTTTACAGATCCTCTATCAAAGAGAGAAGAAATATGTTCTTCTGTTTCATATATCAGAGTTAAACTCTGTTGAGAATTGAATTCTCTTTCTTTCAGAAAGCCTTCCCTTTCTTACCTAGGGTTTTCTTTTGCAGAAGATCCAAGTTCCTTCAAAGTATCAAGGCTCTCTCCTTTTTCTTCCCTCTGCGTATATATCTTTCTCTCTATCTCTTGGCTCCTATTTATAGGAGAAGCAGCCGAATAAATTAGTTTTGTGACGAATCTTCATTGAGAGATTTGATTTGCATCCTTCATTCGTTCTGGACCTTTGGATTATTAGGTGAATTTTATTCACCATTGGATTTTAAATCCAGAGATTCTCCTTTGTTATTTTGGTTAGATTTAAGGGGGAAATCTTTCCAAACCCGAGATTTTCCATAGATAGATGATATTTAAATCACTTCTGAATCTTTAATTCGATTGGTCTCAGATAATCACTTTCCTTTGGAAAGATTCAAATCTCCTTCAGAATTTAATTCTGTCGTCAAAATGGGCTTTGAAAGCCGGTCACGTGTGAACACGTGACCCATGGTCACGTGTGGACACGTGACCCTCTTTGGAATGAAGAGTCCTCTTTCTTTCTGCGCTGTCTTCTGGTTGCTGTTTTAGTCATCACGTGTTAACACGTGACCATTGGTCACGTGTGAACACGTGACCCCTGTTAGGAGCCTCCTTCTTTTTTATTCGACTGAAGGACCGGTCTGCTGTTTCGAGCGTCACGTGCCAACACGTGACCTCTTCTGACGCCTTTTTCCTTGACTTGATCAGTGGACCTTTTCCTTGACTTGATCAGGGAACCCATGAGCCTCGCTGTTTTCATATGTCACGTGTCAACACGTGACTGCTGGTCACGTGTGAGCACGTGGCCCCTCTTTCTGAAGCTTTTCCCATAAGCTTTTCTGATTTTAAATCAGGAAACAAATGCCCCCACAGCGTTGTTCTCACGTGTCTGCATGTGAGTGCAACGTTGTCATCTTTGTGACCATTGGATTCATTTAGGGATTTGGGAGATGAAACGTTTCCATTGTCTTCTATAAATACCGCTGTCTCTTCATAGGAGCCTTCACTTTGCTCATCTTCTTTTCTGAGAACTTCCTCTTTGAGAATTTTAATTCTTGCTTCCAGAGCTTAGTTCTCTGTCTCAGACATTTCCCAGAGTTTAACTCTGTTGACGGATCCCTTTTCCTCAGGTAATAATGTTGAACGGCCAAAGCGCCTTCGTCTTTAAAAGAACTCTTTGGATTTTAAATCCGCATTAAGGGTTTCACAGAGAACCCATTTTTCTTCAAGTTTTTCCATAAGAACAGGAAACCACCTAACTTTCGAACTGTAGATCTCTTAGGGTTTAGGTGATCTTTGGGGAGATGATGATGGCGTTTCAACTCCATGGAATTTAATTCCATCAAAAATATTCCTGGGAATTTAATTCCCTTTTTCCTAATAAGGAATTTAATTCCTATGAAGAACTCAGTTTCTTCGTATGGAGGCTTCCTGAGGTCTCCTGGCCCTAGGTGGTTCTTCCTGCAATTAATGCGATGGGGGCTTTGTAATGATGTCTTTTGGTGGGAATTTAATTCCTTTGATTTTGCTAGATTCATTGTAGAGCCCGAGACAGCTTCTGTTGGGGGGAAATGTGCATGGTCGTCATTCTTTGAGGATATTCCCTTTGTTTTATTGTAACGCTTTGGCCTCATTATTAATGAGCCATCATTCGGATTCTGTGGGACCCATATGTTTTGTAGCTAATGACTCCAAAAAACTATGCTGTTGCTTTCTTTAACTAGTCTTCATGTTTATGCATGAATATACGTTGCTGACTTTTCTTCTAACGGTCTTCCTTTATTGGATTTCAGGTGCGATGGCTTCTGTTCCGCGCTTTCCCTTTTCTCGCTCAGAGGCTGCTTTTCCTCAGTCGCTGTCTGATGAGGAAGCGATGGCGATGATTCGGGCCCATGACCCGAACTGCACCAATCTTCTTCAATGGGGACCTTGGTACAATCAGATTATTCAGGGTCGCCGGAGCTTTCTTTGCGCGGTGCCGACGGAGCCCACTTTCCCATTTTTACCGATGGATCCTCCGAGGACAGCTTTTGCTGTGGAAATGCCCAACTGGACTCCAACGGGGAGGCTGGAGCCTTCGACGACCGGCATTCCGAACCATCCGATTCCAGCCATAGACATCTTGGGACGGCGTATCTGCCAGGGTGAGGCCCACCCGTGGGGGCAAATTTATAAGATAGGGCTCACTCCTAGGCATCCTACGGGCTACCTTCTCTGGGCTCGTTACATCCTTTCTGCCCATCGGGCGCGGTTGCAGAAAGTCGGGCTCTACCAGGCCGTATACGCGTCGCTATTCCATTACAAGTCCCCGCATGCCTGGTGGGTCAAGGCGTTTTTGAACCAGTGGAATCTTCCCACTAATACTTTCATTCTGGGAGATCGCGAGGTTTCGATTTCTCTGGCTGAATTCTATGATATCTCGGGGTTGCCGATAAGGGGTAATCTGTATGAGGAGTTGTTGCCTCCTGACGAGTACGTTTTTGAGCCCGAGCCCGCCCCAGTTGACGGCCTGTCTGCTGAGAATGCTATTCGCCACAAGCGTCCCAGTTTAATTAAGGCCCTAGGCATCTTCGACCGATTGTTCACCGAGTCCGAGGAGCAGGGCGTTACTTTCAAGAGCTTCATTGCTTGTTTCATTCGTGAGGACGCCTTATCGAAGACAGCCCCGAAGTTTGCCAACATTGGGGACCCCTTTGGGTTTGGCCCGAAGAGGTTGCCGACCAACGAATCAGATCTACCTCAGTATTACATCCCTATTATATCGCCAATATCTTTTGAATCCATTGCTGCCCCAGGCATGGACGAGGAGACGTTCTTTGTGGGGTTTGTTAGCGTCTGGCTCAGTTGGTTCGTTATCCCCATGCATCCCCGCTTCATGAGAGCCTCGGTCATCTACCCGGCTCATCGTATTGCTGAGGGGATGCGGTTGGCCATCGGCATCCCGGCCTTGGCGCACCTCTATAATAGATTGGGCACCGCAGCTAATACCTCTACGCCTGGCGTGGACGTAGTGAACTTTTCGCTTCATTATTTCACGTCATGGATTGAAATGCTTGTGCTGGGGTCTTTTGCTATGCATCAGAGGCCCGCTTTTTACGACGCCTATACCTTCCCGCGACTTATGCGACTGGTGGGTGCTTCTGCTGCCGATCCAACTCAATTTGGGGCTATTCGGGTGCTGATTTCCCCTCACGCCACCGCCGGCGGGTTAGTTTTTAATGATCGGGTTCTGTCTTCTCCTTCGGGTCTCGTTCAGCAACTTTGGGACCAGTCAAAGGACAACGCGCCTTCTCTGAAGCCCCGAGAGGCCACGCATTTGTATTCAATTAGACCGGGCTACTTGGTGTTTCGCCAGGATAGTGCAGCTCTTTTTATGCGGTATAATCCGCATCGATTTGCCCGGTAGCTTGGATACGACCAGGGTGTTCCCTTTGAGGCTTTTATAGTCGCCCCGATCCCTTCGCTCGACGCTGTTCGCGATGCCGCTCATCATTTTGTGAGGTTGAACACCGGCTCTCATTTCATGGTCCCCGAAGCCGAGTACATGCCCCGATGCGTAGGTGCATTTACGGGCTGGTATCTTCATCGAATCACCCCAATTATTGTTGAAGAAAGAAGTTCTTCTTGGTCACGACTCCCCTCCTCAGGTTTCGGGAGCTAAGCTGCGACCAAGGGTTCCAGTCCGCTTCCCCTTGAGGGAGATTGGCGCCGCCCTCATTCCGGGGGAGTCAGGGGTAGACCTTACTCCGACAGCTGGTATGCCCTTGGGTTCCCGATCGCGAGGTAGACGGGCTCCAGTAGTAGCACCTCTGCCGGTGGCGGCACCGCCCCCGTGGCGTCGACGACGGCGATGTCGTCCTTGGTCGTGGCACCGAGTGAGAGTAACAGGGACGAGGGCGTTGAAGGCGATGTGGGCCAGCGTCGCCCTAAGGCTTCGCGAGGGAGGAAGCGGTCATCCTCAGCGACCGGCTCTGGGTCTAAACGGCGGAGGAAAGCGGCTACCGCCCCGCTTGATTCCGTGGTGGAGTCTGAGCCCATCCTTGAAGACGAACCCTTGGCCTTGCAAGAGTCAACCGCCGGACTTCTTTTCCCGAGTTCGGCTGACGAGGAGGCTGCACAGCTGGCTGAGGCCATACGGCGTTCAACAGACGCATCCCATGACGCCAGGGTTCCGAAGAAGCCTTATCCCGCTGTAATTTTTTACGAAGACCCTTCGTGGATTCGGCGACGGTTTATCGGCCCTTTGGAGGAATGGGAGGAAAGGGCTTTGAAGCAGGCCGTTTCAGAAGACGCAGCTGATGCACTTTCTTTGTGGACCGGCGGTCATGAATCTACCCTCGAACCTCGGCGTGCTTACCTCCTTGAGAAAGAGAAGCGGCTTGAAGAAGCCATGTCGAGGGCTTCTTTGCGTATAGGTATGTTGTGCTTCTTTTGTAGTCTCTTTGCTTATTTATGCTCGTGGGTATGTATCATTATTCTTATTCGAATCGTGCAGAGTCTTCGACGTTGGGGGAGCTCCCTGCTGGCCCATTAAAGCTAAAGCCCGCCGAAGTTCTCAATGAAGCCTTGCTGGATGTGGAGGGGGCTGATGAGGCTGCTCCTCTCATGATAGAACCTCCCGCAGCGATTCTTGATCAGGGAGTACTTTCCCCTTTGGGGGAGGCTCCCTTGGAGGCCGCCACCCCAATGACTCTTATTGAGGGCGGCCCAAAGGCTGGAAGCGAGGCAGTCGGGACTACTCTCCCTTTGTTACAGCCTGAGGTCACGGCGGAGACCGTTGAAGCTGCTATCCCCCCGGCTCAGAATGGGAGGAGTGTTGAAGGTATCCCTCTGCGTTTTAATTTAGTAACCCCTTCATAGTCTGAAATCTTTTATCTTTCCCAGAATTGCGCGGTTTGGCAGCCACGATCGCGGATCTGTCGCCTCGTCAATCATTTCAGCGTTTATTGGAGATGGCAGCTCCGCAGGCGATCCCTCCTCAGCGTATTGTCCTTTCCTCTGGGCAAGGTTAGTGTCATTCGCCATTTTTTAACCATAGCCTTGTTACTATTTTGCGAAATGACGTTGATGTCTCTTCTAGTTTTGGAAGCCGACGATGAGGTCGAGGTCGTTGAAGGGCCAGGGGAACCTTCAGCTCCTACTTGCATGACTGTCGGTGAGTGACATTTTATTATAGTCCCGTTCGTTCTGCGTTTAAGAGTTTTACCAACATTTGCCAAATTTGAACAGCCCTGCCAGTCTCCATGGCTTTGGAATCGCGCATTGTGATGCCGCCCGGCCCCTACGCTTTGCGGGCTTCAGAACGCTTGGCCCAATTGAGCCTTCTCTCCCTATCTTCTTTCGTCGAGGAGCTCCGTGCTGGTAGTGCGACCACAGCCGAAGCGTTTGCCGCTGAAGCTAACGGCTCTCTTCCTTTTCTCGCCACCTATCATAGCGAGGAGGTGGTGCGGGTCTGGGTGGAGTTCTGTAGGAAGGTGGAGGCTTGTTTGTATGCTCTCGAATGTTCTCGCCTTTCCTCAGAAGCCGTGGCTGCAAAAGCGGAGTTGCGAGGTCTGATAGCACGATGTGCGGCAAACATGACGTCATGTGAGAAGAGGCTTGGCCGCAAATTCTCGGAGAGGGAGCTAGCCTCTAAGACGCTGGGCGAGCTTCAAGCCAATCTCACAGCCAGGGCCAATAAAGCGTATGAACTGTGGCGGGTGCTTCAGGAATCCATCAAAGAGGTGGTGGCTCTCGATAAAGCCGCCACGTTCACTCGTGAGAGGGTCGAGGCTCATAAAGCCACCGAGAAAGAGCTCGAAGCTCGGCTTGCTTCGTATCAGGCTCAGCAAGCTCAGGCGGAGGCTCGTCTTCTGGAGATCTTGCGTCATGAAGCCGTGGCTCAGCAACAGAATGATGAGCTGGTAAAATTACTGCATCGCCCGCCGGCTTGAGGACTTGTATCTTTTCTTTTTTTTTTGTACATACTTATGAGAGTATCTTTCTTTTTGTTTCTTTCATGAATCGCGCTTTGTATCCATTTTGGCTTATGAATAAAAGATACAATTTTCCTTTCAATGGTGTGTCCCCTTTTTATTGAATGCATTCTGCGGATATTCTATCTTGATCTCCTTGCAGGACAGCGATGGCTCAGGATTCAGGGTTAAGATCTGCTTCCTAAGACTTCTGCATTTTACGAGCCACGAAGGTCTCATAAAGAGTTTTCCTCCCGGTCGTGAGGACTTGTAAGTGCTGGATGCGGTTACCCTTGTCCGTGTTTTACGGAGTCAGGGGTTTCTCCAGATATTGTAGTTTAAAGACGTCGCGGTCAAGGTTAAGGACCTCATAGTCCGTGGATTTAAGGACTCCACAGTCCGCTGTTAGTTTTAAGACATCACGGTCATGGTTAAGGACCTCATAGTCCATGGATTTAGGGACTCCACAGTCCGATGTTAGTTTTAAGACATCACGGTCAAGGTTAAGGACCTCATAGTCCGTGGATTTAGGGACTCCACAGTCCGATGTTTGGTTGCAGGGATCCGTCACCTCTTTGAAGACGTTGAGGAATTACAACGCCAGGCATCAAAGGAGTGAAGAGATGTACCCTTAAACCGAGGCAAAAATCTGTAAGGAATAGGGGTGGTTGATCGTTAGTTTTAAGACATCGCGGTCGAGGTTAAGGACGTCATAGTCCATGGATTTTAAGGACTCCACAGTCCGGTATTTGCTCTGGATGCTTCACACGGGTTCACTGCCGTGCTTGGCGAGGACCAGGCTCCGCTCTGGGCGTTTTCCGCGGGGTCAAAGAGTGACGTTATCCACGTTCCACGTAACCAGGAATTTTGCACTAGATGCTTCACACGGGTTCACTGCCGTGCTCGGCGAGGACTAGGCTCCGCTCTGGATGCTTCACACGGGTTCACTACCGTGCTCTGCGAGGACCAGGATCCGCTCTGGACGTTTTCCACGGGGTCAAAGAGTGACGTTATCCGCGTTCCACGTAACCAGGAAGTTTGCACTAGATGCTTCACACGGGTTCACTGCCGTGCTCTGCGAGGACTAGGCTCCGCTCTGGATGCTTCACACGGGTTCACTGCCGTGCTCTGCGAGGACCAGGATCCGCTCTGGACGTTTTCCACGGGGTCAAAGAGTGACATTATCCGCTTTCCACGTAACCAGGAAGTTTGCACTAGATGCTTCACACGGGTTCACTGCCGTGCTCGGCGAGGACTAGGCTCCGCTCTAGATGCTTCACACGGGTTCACTGCCGTGCTCTGCGAGGACCAGGATCCGCTCTGGACGTTTTCCACGGGGTCAAAGAGTGACGTTATCCGCGTTCCACGTAACCAGGAAGTTTGCACAAGATGCTTCACACGGGTTCACTGCCGTGCTCTGCGAGGACTAGGCTCCGCTCTGGATGCTTCACACGGGTTCACTGCCGTGCTCTGCGAGGACCGGGATCCGCTCTGGACGTTTTCCACGGGGTCAAAGAGTGACATTATCCGCTTTCCACGTAACCAGGAAGTTTGCACTAGATGCTTCACACGGGGTCACTGCCGTGCTCTGCGAGGACTAGGCTCCGCTCTGGATGCTTCACACGGGTTTACTGCCGTGCTCTGCGAGGACCAGGATCCGCTCTGGACGTTTTCCACGGGGTCAAAGAGTGACATTATCCGCTTTCCACGTAACCAGGAAGTTTGCACTAGATGCTTCACACGGGTTCACTGCCGTGCTCGGCGAGGACTAGGCTCCGCTCTGGATGTTTCACACGGGTTTACTGCCGTGCTCTGCGAGGACCAGGATCCGCTCTGGACGTTTTCCACGGGGTCAAAGAGTGACATTATCCGCTTTCCACGTAACCAGGAAGTTTGCACTAGATGCTTCACACGGGTTCACTGCCGTGCTCGGCGAGGACTAGGCTCCGCTTTGGATGCTTCACACGGGTTCACTGTCGTGCTCTGCGAGGACCAGGATCCGCTCTGGACGTTTTCCACGGGGTCAAAGAGTGACATTATCCGCTTTCCACGTAACCAGGAAGTTTGCACTAGATGCTTCACACGGGTTCACTGCCGTGCTCTGCGAGGACTAGGCTCCGCTCTGGATGCTTCACACGGGTTCACTGCCGTGCTCTGCGAGGACCAGGATCCGCTCTGGACGTTTTCCACGGGGTCAAAGAGTGACATTATCCGCTTTCCACGTAACCAGGAAGTTTGCACTAGATGCTTCACACGGGTTCACTGCCGTGCTCGGCGAGGACTAGGCTCCGCTCTGGATGCTTCACACGGGTTCACTGCCGTGCTCTGCGAGGACCAGGATCCGCTCTGGACGTTTTCCACGGGGTCAAAGAGTGACGTTATCCGCGTTCCACGTAACCAGGAATTTTGTCGATTGTATCCGCATTTCACGGAATGGAGGTTTGACTCTTGGTGATATGTATATCGCCGAGCCATGGAGCTGGGGGTTGCCGCCGTTCCGTTTCGCTTGATGTTGTGTCTGCTGACACGAGACGAACGTCGAAATGATCTCTAGGCTATCTGTGAACCGTCGAGATTTGGCTTCTCCTTATGATGAACTCAGGGGAGGAGTATGATCCCTTCTTTGATTGCGCCCCTGGATTGTATACAGGGTTAGATGTAACATCACCTGTAGGGCGAGGGTTTCACTTTTATTTTATTTCTTTTTCCGCGATGCTCTATCACTTCAGCTTTTATATCGCGAAGGTTGCGATTGCCCCATTATTTCGGCTATTTTTCGCGGTGCCCAATCATTTCGGCTATTTATTTCATTTTCACTCGCTGTTTTTTATTGCGAGTTGCCCCATCATTTCGGCTATTTTGTCATGCATACATTTTTACTTGCTGCTTTTTATTGCAAGTTCCCCCATCATTTCGGCTATTTCGTATGCATGTGTGGCTCGCTAGCATTTTCGCTGCAAGCTTGGATTTTAGATACCAATTTCAGCATCAGCACCGCTACAACTGGGATGTTGCCAGGAGCGAATCATCATTTGCCTCTGTCGATGTTTGAACAAAGGTGGCTTAGTAAACAGGGTTAAGGGTCCTGCCGACCGAGGCTTCTGACTTCATGAGCCGTAAGGGTCTCACAAAGATATTTCTCCCTACAAGTCGTGAGGATCTTGCAGGTGTATTTTCTCCTTAGGGATCGTGAGGATTCCTAAGTGCGTGTTCCTCTGTAAGTCGTAAGGATCCTACAAGAGGGCTTTCTCCTTATGGGTCGAGAGGACCTACAAGGGCTACTCATTATATGGACATATCCCTAGTCATGGGTGGGACTTTGCTGGGGAAATGTTTATTCGCGCCCGTGGATTGTATACAAGGGTCAGTACGAGCCGCTTGTAGGGAGACATCGAGGGTTGTGGAGGATTTGCTTAAGAACAGGTTTAGGTTTCTGTAACTTAAGACTTTCAAGTCTCATGAGCCGTGAGGGTCCCATAAGAGAGTTCTCCTTACAAGTCGTGAGGATCTCGTAAGTGTATTTTCTCCTTAGGAATCGTGAGGATCCCTAAGTGTGCTGCTCCTTTGTGAGTCGTAAGGATCTCACGCAGGCGGTTTCTCCTTACAAGGTCGAGAGGGCCCTATAAGTGTCTTTTAACGAGGTTGCGCCCTTTCGGGTTTTCACAAACACTCGCCGGTAGTCCAGCTGTTTTTACTCACGGAGCCCTTTCGGGTTTTCATCCGTGCCCACTTTGCTTATGGACATACCGTTTTTTATTTTATATACTTTTTTTTCTTCTTTTTTTTTATCTCGTCAGCCTAATGATGCTGTGGTAGTAGTTTAGGGACGTTTCGGTCCGTCGCTAGTTTAAGGACGTTTCGGTCCGTCGTTAGTTTAAGGACGTTTCGGTCCGTCGTTAGTTTAAGGACGTTTCGGTCCGTCGTTAGTTTAAAGACGTTTCGGTCCGTCTTTAGTTTAAGGACGTTTCGGTCCGTCTTTAGTTTAAGGACGTTTCGGTCCGTCTTTAGTTTAAGGACGTTTCGGTCCGTCTTTAGTTTAAGGACGTTTCGGTCCGTCTTTAGTTTAAGGACGTTTCGGTCCGTTGTTACGGGAAGGCCGGCTGCTGCTTGTAAAGTCTGAGCCTAGGAAGATAGCGAGCGGACATAGTCGTCGTCATCTATCATTGACCCAGGCTATGGCTCATTAAGCGTAGTATTTCTTTAAGAAACGGCCGTTTATTGGCCTGAAAGGTCTTTCACCGTGCATGTCCATGAGTAGATAGGCTCCACCCTGGTAGACCTTGTCTATGATGTAAGGGCCTTCGTAGTTTGGCTCAAATTTTCCCCGTTTGGCACGATTGGGGATCATAGGTCTCTTGACCACTAGCATGAGTTCGCCTTGGCGGAATGTCCTCGGCCTGGTCAATCTTTCGTACGAGCGCGTCATCTTTGCTTTGTAGGCTTCCAGATGTTGTTGCGCTATGAGTCGGGTTTCGTCGAGGGCATCAAGCTCCTCAAGCCGAAGGTGAGCATTTTCTTCGTCCGTCAGCTCGTGGTGGACTGCTACTCGTAGAGAGGGTAACTCTATCTCGAGGGGGAGTACTGCTTCCGTCCCAAATACCAATGCGTACGGCGTTGTGTTCGTGGCTGTCTTGAATGTAGTTCGATAAGCCCAAAGGGCCTCTTGCAACCTCTCGTGCCAGTCTCTCTTATTCCGGGAAACGGTCTTTTTTATGATCTTCGTCAAGGTCTTATTGAAGGCCTCGGCCAGACCGTTAGCTCATGGGTTGTAAACTGAAGAATACCTCCAGTCTATATTGTGCTGCTGCGCGAAGCGGCTAATCTTATGGCTTCTGTAGGCTGGCCCGTTATCGGAGATAATCCGCCGTGGGGTTCCAAACCGATAGATGACGTGCGTCTTGAAGAAATGGAGGATATTCTCCGTCTTCACTTCCCTCAGTGGTACTGCTTCTGCCCATTTGGAGAAGTAATCAGTTGTCGCCAGGATAAAACGATGTCCCCGAGATGATGCTGGCTCAATGGGGCCGACTATGTCAGTCCCCCACATCTCGAATGGCCAGCTGGCCACCGTTGGGTGTAGTGGATTCGGATGTTGGTGGATGAAGTCTCCATGAATCTGGCATGAGTGGCATTGCTTCGCATACTCGAGGCAGTCCTGGATCATCGTGGGCCAGTAGTAGCCCATTCGTTTAATCTTTAACTTCATCTTCGGGCCTGCTTGGTGAGAACCGCAAAGTCCGTCATGAACTTCCTGAATGACTCTTTCTGCTTCGTCAGATCCTAAGCATCTCAGCCATAGAGAATCAAACGATCTCTTGTATAGAGTATCGTTGACGAGAGCGAAAGATAGAGCTCGTTTCATGAGCTGATGTCTTGAAGACGCTTCTTTGGGCATTCGGCGGGACTTAAAGTAGTCTATGAAGACTTCCCTCCAGTCCTCGGCCTTCTCCTGGTCTTTTATTTGTAGGGTCGTCTGCTCAGTCGCTCCCTCTTTATATAATTCCGGAGGTATTTCTGCCGGGGTGAGCACTCGACGGCTTTGTACCACGATTCTGACATCATCGAGGTTCTCGTCAGCCAGTTCTTTAGCAAGTTTGGCCAACGCGTCTGCTTTGCTGTTCTCCGCGCGCGGTATGTTCTCTAAAATATAGGAGGGAATTTGGGCCAACAGTTGTTGCACCTTTTCGCCGTACTTTACCAACTCCGGCTTGCACATTTGGTAGTCACCATTTACTTGACTAACAACTAGCTGAGAATCCCCATATATAAGGAGGTCTTCAATTCCCATGTCGATGGCGATTTCGAGGCCTGCTATCAGAGCTTCATATTCAGCCTCATTGTTTGTCCTCGGCTCTGTTAAGGAGAAGGCGAAGCGCATTATCCCTCCTTGTGGAGTTGCAAAGATGAGGCCCATCCCCGATTTGATCATTGGGATACCTTGTTTCTGTTTCTTTACGGAGGACGCTCCATCGAAATAGAGTTCCCATCGGGTGCTTCCGCCGCTAATCGCATCAAATGC
Source organism: Agapanthus africanus (assembly GCA_030015575.1). Classification (NCBI taxonomy): domain Eukaryota; kingdom Viridiplantae; phylum Streptophyta; class Magnoliopsida; order Asparagales; family Amaryllidaceae; genus Agapanthus; species Agapanthus africanus. Next base: position 322,108,792 of record JASDDO010000004.1, on the reverse strand, counting down.
ATGCTCGTCCGGCAAATCACAATTCAGAGGAGAATCGGCCGGTATCGGGTGCTCAGCGAGGAAGTCAACAATGGCCTGGCCTTTCACTGCCTTGAGAGGTTGATAGATTATTGAGAACTCCATCAAGAGCAGGGCCCATTTAGCGAGTCGTCCCGTCAATATGGCTTTTGACATCAGATATTTAAGAGGGTCCACCTTCGAGATGAGGCAGACTTCGTGTGCCAACGCATAGTGCCTGAGCTTTGTTATCGCGAAGATTAATGCCAAGCAATGTTTTTCAATGGGAGAGTAATTGCTTTCTGCCCCCAGTAGAACTCGACTTAAGTAGTAGAGTGCTCTCTCTTTCCCCTGATCGTTCTCTTGCGCCCATAATGCGCCCAAGGAACCTTCGAGGGCGGTTGTATAAAGAATGAGGGGTTTTCCCTTGACCGGCGCAGCCAATACCGGCGGGTTCTGCAGGTACTGCTTGACCTCGTCTAGTGCACCTTGGCATTTTTGATCCCAGACGAATGGGGTTCCCTTCTTCATCAGGTGACTGTAGGGGCGGCATTTGCCTGAAAGATTTGCGATAAATCGCCGGATGTATGCGAGCTTCCCTTGGAGAGACCGCAACTGTTTGAGGGTTCTTGGCGGAGGCATTTCCATGATCGCTTTAATCTTTGACGGATCTATTTCAATACCTCGGTGTCGAACGATGAATCCCAGGAATTTGCCCGAGGAGACTCCAAACGCGCATTTGAGGGGATTCATTTTCAAATTATATTGCCGGAGGCGTTGAAACACAGTCTCCAGATGCTTTAAATGCTCTTCGTATGACATGCTCTTTACTACGAGGTCATCGATATAGCACTCAACGATGTCATGTATGAGGTCATCGAAGATCTTTGTCATGGCCCTTTGATAGGTAGCGCCAGCGTTCTTTAGACCAAAGGGCATAACCCTGTAGCAGAATATACCCAAAGGGGTCCGGAAAGCGGTGTGCTTCTGGTCTTCGGGATGCATCTTTATCTGATTGTATCCTGACGAACCGTCCATAAAGGAGAAAACCTCGTGAGTGGACGTGTTATCTATCATTAGCTCGGTTACTGGTACTGGGAAATCGTCCTTTGGGCAGGCTTTATTGAGATCCCTAAAATCCACGCATATGCGTACCGTCCCATTCTTCTTCATTACCGGGACGATATTGGCGATCCAATCGGGATATTGGACTTCTTGGATAAATCCAGAATCGATCAGTTTCTTGACTTCGGTGTTGATGCCCATCTCAAGCTCGAGTCGGATCCTTCTTGGTGCCTGCTTGACGGGCTTGATATCTGGGGATATTGCTAATTTATGCACAGCAATCTCCGGATCTAGTCCTGGCATCTCGGAGTAGTTCCACGCGAAGCAGTCTTTATGCTATAGAAGCACGTTCTTTAACGCAGCCACCCTTTCTTCAGAGAGCAACTCGCTGACGAATGTCGGTCGCGGGTCCTCTGCCGATCCCAACTCAATCTTCCTGAGGTTATCTGCAGTAGTATGTATACCGTCTTCCAGTTCTTTCGGAGCGGGCGGAAATTCTGAGATCACCTCATCATCGTTGTTTTCAAAGCACCGGGGAAGGTCATCTATGTTCTCGGGCTCTTCTTTTAATATCGTAATCGTATAACAGGTGCGAATCCGCTCCCGGGACTGAGGTGGATCCGGTTCTGCTCTTGCGGCCTTGGGCTCGTGCTTTCGTGGCGGCGTTACCCTCCAGCTGTTGGATAAAGCGAATCTGCCACGTCGGTACTGGTCCTCGACCCAGTTCTTGAAGGTGAAGCAGTCTTCGGTAGGATGTCCTATGGCTTGGTGATAAGAGCAATAGCTCGAACGAGAAGCCTTGTTGGCTTGCTCAGGGTGTCTAGATTCTGGAAGCACGATCATTTGATGTTTTAAAGCGAGTTTGAGTAACTTCTCCGTCTTGTCTCGGGGGAAGGAGTACGCTCGACTCATCTTTTCCATGAGGGACGAATCCGAGCCGCGCAGTACCTGTAACCCTCTAATTCTACGTCGTTGTTGTCGGCTCTTCTTTCCGCTCCTTGACTTATTTCCGTCTCCGCATCGGGCCTTTCGCATGATGGGTTGACAAGGATGAACATCTTTGTCTTTTGCAGTCTGTTGAAATAGACGTTGCGTCCTGGCCTTCTCGTAGATGGCCATTTCGCGGTTGTGGTCTTCCCGAGCTTTCTGACCCACTTTCCTGATAGGCTTTCCCATTCGTTCTTCAAACGACGGACTTGGCGCTTCAATCGCGGGGTCTAGTTTTGATGAGGGGTCGGCATCTCCTGACAGGGCGTCCTCTTCTTCATCAAAGGTATATATAGCGTAGCTGCTGTGGGCCCGCTCCCGTTTTCCGGTTCTCGCGTATCCAAGCCCAAGTGTTTCCATTTTCCCGTTGGGCAATTTGCGTTGGGTCCCAAGGACATCCCAAATCCTGTTGTAGAACCGAGCCTGTCGAACAGTTTGTTTTAAGGGTACCCCTTGGTGCTTCAATAGCTTCTTTAATCCATTTGTATAGTATCTGGGCAGACGGATGGGTTGGAGCCTGTCAGGTGTAGCATCTACGCCATGCCAGATCTCTTTCTCTACTTTCGACTCTGAGGATCGGTAGAATAGGATCACCTTCTCACCCCTTCGCCTGGGAGGGACGTAAAACGTTTGCAGGTCCTGCACATTGTGAGCTTGAAGCGTGTCGAGATCCTTGTAGTGTTCTCGCGGTACCATGGTGATCTGCAAATTATGATCATCGCCAGGGGGTGCTTGCATTGACAGCCGATTGGAGAATACGGCATTAACTTCATCTTCTGAATCACTTCCGAAGACCAACATGGGGGCGGGCGAACCCAGGTTGTTACGCTGAGATGGCCCTGTATAAACTATCTCTTCCTCTTCTTCCGTATCGCTTCCGAAAACAGGGATGGTGGCGGCGGCTTTGTTCTCCGAGTTGCGACACCTTTCTGTATCTTCAAAGTCTGGCAAAAAGTATTTCGCATCTTCGTATTTGCGGACTTCGTTCACGGAGAATGGATTTAACTCTCCTGTTACGGTATACTCGAAACCATCCTTAAAGTACTTCATACACTGATGTTGTGTAGAAGGGACGATGTTGTATTCGTGTAGCCAAGGACGACCGAGCAAGGCGTTGTAGCAGGTTTTGGCGTCAATGACATGAAATTTGATGTCTGTGACGAGAAGTCCAAAGCGTAATGTTAGTATCACAGATCCGAGAGTCCGTGACGATTGTGAATCGAAACCGGAGATAGTAATTTTGTCACGAGCGAGGTGTTGCACACTCATGCAGATTTCCTTCAACACCCGAACATTAAGGAGATTGACGGAGGATCCATTATCCACCAGGATCTTGCCTATCTTGATGTCATGGCAGTATCCGGAGACATATAGGGGACGGTTGTGGTCGCACGTCCCGAGAAGGAGGTCTTCATCACCGAAAGTGACGTCGGCCGTATGCACTTCCTCCAGGTCGTCTTTCATACTTTCAGTGGCGAGGAAGGCTTGGAATTGTTCAGGTTCTTGCAACGCCTTAATTAGTGAGTCTCGCGATTCTTTTGACAATAGGAGGGCATCAAGGATGCTAAGCTGAGAAGGTAGCTTCCTTAAGTGCGCGAGGATGTTATAGTCCACCTTACCCTTCTTAGGAGGGTCTCTGGTAGTTAGTTCTTTCGTGACTTGGTCATCTAAAGTGATATCTTCAATGACCTTTTCCTTTCCCTTATCTTTTCTGCTCACGGGCCCGAGATTCTTTTCTGGGAGTGTGCGATTGCGCAGCTGAATGTTCTCGCAGGCCTCCAATTCCTCCTCTTTCCCTAACATGGATTCTTTAAAGAGAGGGCCCAGAGTCATTTCTTCATCAGAGTCGCTCCCAAAGGTGAGAACTTGTGACCCCCCGACGTTAACCATGTCAGAGCTGCCAGTAGTTCTGTTGCGCCCGTCGACAGTGCTTCTTCGTTCCCGACGGCTCTTGCATTTCATGCGCTTAAAATGTTGCCGACGAGCAACATATCCTTGCCACCATATCTTAAAGGCGTCGCACTCCTCTGTGGGGTGTGAGATTTTCCGATGATATGCGCAATAATCAGGATGCCTCTCCACCCCATCGTGTGTGTTTCCTTCCGAGGGTGGGAGCTTCATCCCCATTGACATGGCTTTGGCAAACCTTTTCCTCGTCTTGAATATCTTCTTGTCTACTTCGGATGCCATTCGCTCTGGCAGGGGTAGTTCAACTCTTCCGTTCAGTCGCCTGCATTTGGTTCCTTCTGACGCTGCCATCTCACGCTCCTGATCCGCTTTACTCTTTAGCTGAATCTCGTCTAGAAAGGCATTGATCATTTCATTTGTCGGCCACGCACGCTCTGGTTCAGGCTCTGCCTCCAGCTTCTTAGTGCCAGGAGTTTTCTCATCATCGGTAAACGAGTGGGAGATTACGTTACAACTCGCCACATACCCTTCGGATTCATCCGACGAGCTCTCTCCATCATCTCCCTCTTGAAAGATGTGGTTGAGAAACTCTTGCAGTGTGACAGGAGTTCGTGCCTTTTGATTGTATTCTTCCAGCGCGTCGATTTGCTTTTGCAAGTTCGTGTGCTCGTCTCCAAGCTTCGCGGGCTTCTTGAATTTCCTCTTCTTTTTCTTTGAAGATTTTGACGGTTAGGCATGAGTATTTAGGCCCTTATCCTGAATCTTCGTAGTTGTGCGGGGCTTCAACATCCCTTCGATAATTTGAGGTTCAAGAGGGTCCTTCCATTCGATCGCAGGGCACGCATGAAGGTCTCTCAGCATTCTTTTGGTTTTAGTTGATAGTACGACCTCCCATGGAGCTTCTTCAATAAAGGAGCAGGTTGCCCCCGGTGTATCTGCTTTCTTAGGAGTATGCGGTTGTGGTGGGTTCACCTTCCACTTTTCGGACAGTACAAACTTCCCCTGGAGGTATTGATCTTCAATCCATCCTTTGAAGACGAAGCAATCTTCAATCGGATGACTTACCGTTTGATGGTAAGGGCAATAGTTAGGGTTATTTACCTCGGTGGGTTGTGGCGGTCGCCTTGGATTTGGTAGGTTTATAAGTCTGTTCCGTATTGCCAGCTCGAATAACCGTTTCGTCTTGTCTCGTAGGAACGAGTAGGGACGCTTCATCTTTTCATTATAATACCGGCGTCTTTCTTCCAATTGATCTGCCGGTTTTGGGGCGTTAGGTTGCTGTTGGGCATTCGCGACAAAGGTTGCCCTTCCTTTACCCTTGTCATTCCGAGGTTCCGACTTCGGGGGAGGTGGTCTATGACCCATCTGGTCCATCTGAGCCAACTTGTCGATTAAAGCCTGGAATGTGGTTGGCTTAAAGAACATCATGAACTGGGAAATAGTTGTGTGGGGGTCTAGGGTTCCCACGAACATGCCCACCGCGGGTGCCTCCTCAATGCGTTACTCGCATCTCGACCACAAATTCCGCCAGCGTATAGCATACTGGACCCAGGTTTCGCCTGGTTTTACCCTGGCGTTAATCAATGCAGTTATTGGAGTGCGCTCGCTGGCACTTGCGAACCGCTGAGTGAATAACAACTCCATTTCAGCGAACGTTTTGATGGAATCGTTCGGGAGTTCCGAATACCATTCGAACGCTGTTTCTGATAAGCTGCCAACGAACTGACGGAGTAACAGTTTATCATCACCGCCGGTGTTACCGCAAAGGGCCCGGAACTGGGCGACATGTTGATGGGGATTGCCGGTCCCCTTATACACATGGAATTTCGGTATCGTATAGCCTTGCGGGTATTTGATTTGATCGTACCAGCTCGGATACGGCCGCCCCGTTTTCACGACTTGACCAGCTGCTTCAGTCGCATGATGGACCCGGATTTGCTGGGCTATGTAGTCAGCCAAGTCAGCTTTAGAGATTGTCTCCTCCTTGGCCGTTGAGAGGGCTGGTGGTGGATTTGACGTTTCTCCCCGGTCGTCTTCCAGAACAATTGGGGGATCGTCGGCGGGTAGGTCCTGCTGGATCATCATTCCTATCATATCTTGGAAGAGAAGGCCCATACGTTGTATGTTGGCCGCTTGTTCAGCAGCCTCTTTGTCCTTTTTCTCCAGTGTCCGGCGAAGGAATTCAGCGTCGGTTTCCTCTTCATGGCGTGCGTCTGAGGATGTTTCTGGGCTTTCTTTTGGTCCGGTAAGTGCGGCCATAGCATTCATCATTTCCTGAAGCTTTTGTTGCTGCTCCTGGGCTTTCGTCACGGATCGGGTCAGCGGTCGGTGGCCCGTAGAGGTGCGGCTTTCCTCCTTTCCAAAAGCCATATAAACAGTGTGCACCCTCATGCCCCCAGACTTAGGGCGTTTGGGCTCAGTGCTTTTAGCTGTTGTTGCATGGTGAGGGATCTTTTCTGGCCTCCTCCTTTTATGAGTCATGGAGGTTGAGGGGGCCGTTGAGGTGGGCGTCCAGATAGCCTTTCGGGGTTTAGCCTGATGACCGGCATCCGGTTGGATTTTTAGCTTCTTGTGCTGGCGGGAGAAGTTTGGATCGACGATCGAGTCTCGGGCCTGCCGCCAAACCTTATAGATTTTGGAAGACAGCCGTTGAGGAGATCGGGGCTGTTCTGATTCTATTTCCACAACCTTTTTTAATGAGGGAGGAGACCTCTTTAGCAATGCAGTAGGGGAATTCCTTCGCACCTTATTTAGCATCTCGAAGCTGTTCCCAGTTGGAACAGCAGCATTAACTTCTGCCGTCGGGGCTGATGGAGTTAGCCCAGAGGGGGAGTTGCCCCCAGCCTTCCTTACTCGGCGCCAATGGCGACGTCGAGCGTGTCGAGCAGACGGCGCTGGTTCAGCGGTGAGAATGGCTTCGTCTTGCCCCCTGTGTAGGTGGGGGGTCGCTGCTGGTGTTAGCCTGTCAAAGACTGATGTCCTTTGTGCAACAGGAGCGGGAGCTGAAGCCGTTAATTTTGTGAAGATCGACTTCTTGGCTGGGGAAGCCGCCTTGGCGATTTCGGAGGCAGGAGCGGCCGCTTTCTTAGAAGCAGCCTTCTCTGAGATCGTAGGTCCCGTGATGAGTTCGCAGGATTTCTGGCCCAATCTAGAGAAGACCGAGGCGTTGACATTGGGCGACTCGTTGAGAGGAGCCGCGGCAGGGGCAAGACGGTCAAAGACCGACTTCTTGAGAGCTTCCTTTGTCATCACCGGCGCCGCGAAGCTTGATGGTGGGAGTATAGTCCTAAAGAACAATCCGGTAGTGGCTTGAGTCACCTGGTCCACCGGCATTGTGAACAACGAAGCAGCTTGGGGTCCATAGGCTATACCTCCTGGCGAGGTAAAGCGTTGGTCGTAATTGCAGTTTGAGCAGTTAGAGAATTTCGCAGAAGTAGAAGCCATCGATCCTTTGCTTTCTGCAATAAGCAAGACGCCAATTCTTAGTATCTTGAAACCCAAGGGCAACTATTAGCGAACCGCGATTGGTTCGCGAATCACGACACACGAAGTGTGGAGTGGAAAGAGGAAAAGGTCCCACCGGGCGTGCCAGAATCTGTTCCCCTCCGAACGGACACGCGGGACGTGGGGCCGTCTCGCCTGAGGTTCGGGGCAGATGCCAATAGGTGCTATCCGTCCACCTCTCCGAAGATGCCAAGTTGATTTATGGCGCCGTGTATCGGAGATTTAGACGGATGCGTCCGATGTAGCAGACTTCGTCAGATTCCCCCTCGTTTGAGGGGTTTTTGATTGTGGGGACGCTCTTCCCTGCAGGCGCAAGCCCCTGCAGTTAATTACGCTACCGCATCGCGGTAACAACTTTCTCCTTCTCCAAATGGTCACTTCGTGTCGTGTGTTTTTTTTTTATGTTTTACTTCCCGTGGATCGTTTACGGAGACCGAGTTATGTCGTCGCCCGTAGGGCGTGGACTAGTCCAAATCCAAGTTATCTTAGATTTGGGTTTGGGGGTTTGGTTTGAGGATACGTTAGCCATGCTTGAGGCAAAGATCAACTCAAACATTTGTTAAGGATACGTTAGTCTAGTTTGAGACTAAGATCAACTTAACGGGAGCGTTTAGATCCGACAAAGGAGCGTTTGGACTCCATTGTTCCAGTTTTAAGGACATAGTGGTCCATCGTATGTGTATGGCCGTCGGGACCCGTCACCTCTCTGACGACGTTGAAGGATTACAACGACGGGTGTCAGAGGGGTTCAGAGATGTACCCTCGAGCCAGAGTTAATTGGGGGGATTCGTAGTCCAGTCTGCTTGAAGGTTTAAGGATTCGTTAGCCATCTTTGAGGCTAAGATCAACTTAAACGGGACCGTTTAGATCCGACAAAAGAGCATATAGGGGCTCTATTGTTCTAGTTTAGGGACATTGCGGTCCGTGGGTAGTTTAAGGACATTGCGGTCCGTGGGTAGTTTAAGGACATTGCGGTCCGTGGGTAGTTTAAGGACATTGCGGTCCGTTGTTAGTTTTAAGATATCTCGGTCAAGGTTAAGGACCTCATAGTCCATGGGTTTAAGGACTCCACAGTCCGGTATGTGCTCTGGATGCTTCACACGGGTTCACTGCCGTGCTCGGCGAGGAGCAGGCTCAGCTCTGGCCTTTTCCGCGGGGTCAAAGAGTGACGTTATTCGCGTTCCACGTAACCAGGGATTTTGCACTAGATGCTTCACACGGGTTCACTGCCGTGCTCGGCGAGGACTAGGCTCCGCTCTGGGCGTTTTCCGCGGGGTCAAAGAGTGACGTTATCCGCGTTCCACGTAACCAGGAATTTTGCATTAGACATGGGTTTAAGGACCCCACAGTCCATATCATGAGTGGTCATCGGGACTCGTCACCTCTTTGAAGACATTGAGGGATTACAATGCCAAGTATCAAAGGAGTGAAGAGATGTACCCTAGAACCGGAATGGCTTGAGTAGTCCCTGGCCCAATTTGGGTCAAGACTGATTAATTATGTTATGAGCCCATTGGCCCAGTTAATCACGAATTGAGGACTTATGGCCAGCTTGGGCTAAGTCCAGTCAGGTCTGGAATATTGGCTTCTTGTTGGTCCACTGAGGGAGAGGCTTTGCCTCTATCCCTTTAGCCAATCGGGCCAAAGCCTAGTGTTAAACACTTCAGAGCAATCAGTGTTGAACACTGGGAATGAGGTTAGTGTTTAACACTAAGAGATAATTGGTGTTAAACACCAGCGACAAGGCTTTCAAATTAGTGTTAAACACTAAAACAGATCGGTATCAAGCACTGGCAACTGAGCCCTCAAATTAGTGTTAAACACTAAGGTAGTCAGTGTTGAACACTGCAAGTAAAGTTTTTGATTAGTGTTGAACACTAAGGCCCAACAGTTGTTTTAACACTGGATTCGGGAGTTTCGATTTAGTGTTAAACACTAAGGCAAGAGGGGTCACGTGGCAACACGTGAGAGCGCCCTCCCTTCATTAATTCTGCTGAGATTATCGCATTTTTCAGAGTATCACGTGTCATCACGTGACGGGCATTCAAATGCTTATATGTTAACGCTTCTGCCGAGGGTCACGTGGGTCACGTGGGGTGCTGCCTCAAAGGGGGCTTTCTGTAGATCTTTTGGGGGGGTCACGTGGTGACACGTGACCCTGCCTCTATGTTGTTTAGAGGATCTGTTACTCCTTTTTCAGGAATTAAATTCCTCGAGCTTTAAATTTCAGAGGAATTAAATTCCTACTTCCTTTTGAAGACTTATATTCTGGAACAGAGTTGAACTCTGAATTTTCTGTAGGAATTAAATTCCTCATATATGCGAAGAACTGAATAGGGTTAAACCCTAATAAAAGCTTTTAAGGAATTGAACTCCCATTCTCTGTTAAATTATGATTAAGGGAATTAGATTCCCGCTGTTTCAACAGAACCAGGTTCTTAATTAGGGTTAAACCCTGTTTCTCTTTGTTCTGAAGGAATTAAATTCCCATGATATAGGGTCAAGCCCTAATTTTATTTTAAAGGAATTAAATTCCTATAGTTTTGTGAGAATTAAATTCTCGTGCTTGCATTCCCTCTCTATGTTTTGGATCTGCATGGCAGGATCTCAACCCATCGAGAATTAAATTCTCAACTTCAAGGGGAGATGTGCTCTTTACAGATCCTCTATCAAAGAGAGAAGAAATATGTTCTTCTGTTTCATATATCAGAGTTAAACTCTGTTGAGAATTGAATTCTCTTTCTTTCAGAAAGCCTTCCCTTTCTTACCTAGGGTTTTCTTTTGCAGAAGATCCAAGTTCCTTCAAAGTATCAAGGCTCTCTCCTTTTTCTTCCCTCTGCGTATATATCTTTCTCTCTATCTCTTGGCTCCTATTTATAGGAGAAGCAGCCGAATAAATTAGTTTTGTGACGAATCTTCATTGAGAGATTTGATTTGCATCCTTCATTCGTTCTGGACCTTTGGATTATTAGGTGAATTTTATTCACCATTGGATTTTAAATCCAGAGATTCTCCTTTGTTATTTTGGTTAGATTTAAGGGGGAAATCTTTCCAAACCCGAGATTTTCCATAGATAGATGATATTTAAATCACTTCTGAATCTTTAATTCGATTGGTCTCAGATAATCACTTTCCTTTGGAAAGATTCAAATCTCCTTCAGAATTTAATTCTGTCGTCAAAATGGGCTTTGAAAGTCGGTCACGTGTGAACACGTGACCTATGGTCACGTGTGGACACGTGACCCTCTTTGGAATGAAGAGTCCTCTTTCTTTCTGCGCTGTCTTCTGGTTGCTGTTTTAGTCATCACGTGTTAACACGTGACCATTGGTCACGTGTGAACACGTGACCCCTGTTAGGAGCCTCCTTCTTTTTTATTCGACTGAAGGACCGGTCTGCTGCTTCGAGCGTCACGTGCCAACATGTGACCTCTTCTGATGCCTTTTTCCTTGACTTGATCAGTGGACCTTTTCCTTGACTTGATCAGGGAACCCATGAGCCTTTTCCGCTGTTTTCATATGTCACGTGTCAACACGTGATTGCTGGTCACGTGTGAGCACGTGGCCCCTCTTTCTGAAGCTTTTCCCATAAGCTTTTCTGATTTTAAATCAGGAAACAAACCCTAGTCCCTAACTTGGAATTTTCAAAGTTCGCTAAACTACACAATATCGATTCTAAACTTATATGGATGCTTAAGGAATTGAAATACTATTCTAATGGTGCACAAATTACCTCATTTGGCAACTCAAGAAATTTCTTGAGTTGCCCCAAGTGCCCAAAATCCTTGCTTTCTTTGTCCAAAGTGCTTGAAATGGTCTAGTGCATTTTTTTTGTGAAATGGAGATGATGTTTTGAGTTGTATTTGATGTTGTTTTGAGGATGAAGAGGAGGGGTGGGGAGTGAGGAGGCAGCCATGGCTGAAATGGGAAAGGAAATGATGAAGATAAAGAATGGAAGCCAAGGTCAAAGAACCCCTCACCTCTCTCTCTCTCTCTCTTCTCTCACTTGCTCATACCTTATTCTTTAATGTTTTCCTTTTTCTTTTCTATTTTCTTTTATCTTTTCTCTCTTCTTATTTAAAAACTAAGAAATGAAATGAAGAAAACAAAGAAAAGACGTGGTAGGAAAATGTAACAAGTGTAATTTGATATGGTGCATGTTTTGCACAAAACAAGCTTAATGCGCGATTAACGGTATTTAATCGCGATTAGCATTAAAATAGTGTATGATGAATCATAAAATTTCATAATTTGCTTAAATCCAATAAAACACTCTCTTTTTAGTAATTTTCCAAATTTTTCCCGATTTATCGGTATTTAATTATACCGTACTAATAAAATATTCAATATATTTATTATTTAATTATAAAAATTCCCAAAAACAATATTTTTTTTCTGAAATGTTACAATAGGCAGCGTAATATTGTCTTACAGCAAATAGGTGACCAAACAACCACCGACGCTACCGAAGCATATCTACAGTGGTATAAGCGTGTCACTATAAGATATCTTTCTGCTCCCTCAACGACTTCCCAAATATCCTGCGGTATGAGCCTAGAGGCCACATGAAACGAGAAATGGTAAGTTAAATTCTTTAAATTATATTAGTTTTTAATATCCGGCGGTATGGCTCAATAATTATTTCTAATTTCTAATGTAACGACAGGCTCGTGGGTTGCATCATACACAATCAATGATGCAGGATCCATATTCGACTGATGCTGGTCCGGATACTCATACTTTATTTTCAAATGTAGACTCATATATTGGTGGTATATTCGGTTCATATAATATGCTTTCACATTTATCGCCGGCACCAGAGCAGCAGAATGAGCCAGCACCAGAGCTGCAGCATCAGGGAGATCCAGAGCAGCAGCACCAGAGCTGCAGCATCAGGGAGATCCAGAGCAGCAGGATCAGTGGTTTGGATCACCATACTGTCAGCAGCAACCCTGGCATACCGGACAAGCGCAACAACCGGAGGAACAACAGTGTCGGGGGACCGGTTTTGCGCAACAACGGCAGTCTTGGGGGTTAGGTTTTGCACAATAGCAGTCTTGGGGTTCAGGTTTTGCGCAACAATAGCAATCTTGGGGTCAGGATTTGCGCCGCCATGGGGCCCAGGTTTTGTGCAACAGCAGCCGCTGTTGGAGATAGTGCCCTCAGAGTCAATTATTGGATCACAGGCACGTGATTGCAATGATTGAGGGAGGACCTATCCCGGTAAGACAGTCTTACTCGAGATGATAGTATGCTATCTGGTTTACCTTTATCATCGTGTACTGCTTTAGGTGACCTGACAGGTCGCTATTGCACGTTGATAGAGCCCCTAGGATTCTTGCTTGACTGCCAGCAGTATGAGGGCGATCATATAAGTGAGAGCTGGAGTCTATAAGCGCATCCTTAAAAGGTCCCTAGTCGTAGGAGTTTCGAGACAGGGCATCGATTCTCCAGAGTAGACTAGTGTATACAGTCGAGACCCCGACGAGGGGCGGTGGCCGGTCTCACAAGCCACTGGTGTCAGTTGGATCACCTAAGATGTATACAGGTGCTCATTGGGTTATGAGTACACCGGACAGGACTCGCCGGGAACATGCTAGTTGGTGTTATACCTGACGTCAGATAGCAGTTCCCTGGTGACATGTGTACAGGTTAGTTCATCGACCTGAAGATCGTCATTTGTCTCGTGTGAGTTCCCACTGTGCTTTGATTACTACCCTACCACGGCTCAAAGGAGTCGTGCAAACAGGTTTTAGTTGGGTACAGTTCCGAGCCACATGGAGGCAGTGAGCGGATCTTCAGGGGTTCGTCTCTCCCGGTATTGGGGGTGAGGTCGCGCTGTGTCTAGGAGAGCCATTACACGAAGTCCTTGGCCAAGGCAGGAGATTTACTGGTAGGTATTCCAGTAGTATCTCAGGGTGTTCTGGGCTACACTCCGACACGACTTGTACCGCTTTTGGGGGTCTGACTTTTACCAACCCCCTAGGCCCGCCATGCGATACTCATAGACGAACGGACCGGACTGTACGGATATTGTCACTGACAGGCTCAGTAGGGTGTCAGGATGAGTTCGCCCATCGACGTCCCTTTTGGTCAATAGCTGGTGGCCCGTCACGTATTGGCTTATACCTCTGACGTGCTAGTGGTTAAATCCACAGCCATAGTATTGACGAGTCTTTAGAGTCCACCACACTTACAGTTACTCAAGCTTTCGGGCGAAACGCTGTAGAGGCCGTATGGAGATATGGCAGGGTTCGATCAGATGCGTGCGGTATTGCACGGATCGTGATCGGACGGTTTTTACTAGCCGGCTTTGGCTTAAGCCGGATCCTAGTATTTGACAGTGTAGATTTTGTCTCATTGCATTTGTATCCGGACGGAATACAGATGCGGGTGTGTATGCACAGTATCGGGGTTTTCCTGTAATTTATTACGGGACCAGTTTTCTGGAGTTGCCTGTTTGCATTCCGTTCCGGCCGGTTTTCCTTTGTTCTTTCCCGGCCGGACTTTTCCGATGGAGGGTGTTATTTGCAAGTTTGCAAATAACACATTGTGAAGGATTTTCTTGCATATGTTTTAATTATGAAAGCATCTTTTGATACCATTCTCATCACTTGCTTTTTGTTGATTAGAAGTGATTTGGAGTTGATGTGAGATGGTTATGATGGTGTTTAGGATATGGTCACCTCTTGCTTTCTCCTACCATTACCTCCCTTCATGGTTTTGGATACATATTCTTTCCTCCACCATTTTCTAAGAACACAAGGTTTTCATTTGAGAAAAGAGAAGAAGAGGGTTTTCATTCTTGAGAGTTTCATTCTTGATCTCCTTTCATGTTAAGAAAAATGCAAGCACCATTTTTCTTATCTTGTTTCCTCCATCATCTTCAAATGGCAACAAACCCAAATGAGACATAGCTTCAACCCTACACATTCTACAGCAAATCTTGGACGCGTCGGCTAGCCTACTTCGCGCCCGAGTTGCCTCGGTATTGAGGTGGGAGCCCGTAAAAGATACAGGCGATGTGGTGCCCTTCCGGCGAGGAGGCGACGACCGGAGTTTCCGCAGGAGATCGGGACGACGAGGAGAAGACCGAAGGACTCGGATCATTCGGTATATCTCTTCCCCTTCTTATAGTTAGCTTAGACTAGTTAATGGTTCGATCCGGGTGGTTAGTGCGCGGTGGTGCCGGTTTGCTAAGTCCGCAAAATTAAAGTTTATCGCCGCTTCCGCTTTTGGCCGTCGGATTGACGGCCGGGGCGCCGCCGTGCACTTACAGTGGTATCAGAGCCTCGCCATTAACTTCGTCTAGCTTTGTTTGATGTGTTTTACGTTTCCGATCGAACAAAATCCCGAAACCGCGTTTTTCAAGCACATCAGTTTCTGTCGAATTTTTTTTGAGTCCAAAAATTTTTCAGGTTGTCTCAGAGTGATGTGCAGGGAATTATAAGCATACTGTAAAAATTTGGTAGCATGAACTCACCATACCACCGCGGAACCGCGGCCAAACCCCTGCTTGGGCCGCGGTTCCGCCGCAATGTTCACTGTTCATGCCCCCAAAACTTTGCAGAATGTTCCTGAGTTGAAAATGTGGTTTCTGGAAGGTTAATTTTGGGCCCAGAATTTCTTGATGTGCTACAGTAGTACTTGGGGGCCCACTAGTTAATTTTTGATCGATCGGATATTTTAAACACATTATTTCACAGTATTTACATTATATCTGCGACCGTGAATGTCACTCGATCGGTAAATCCAGTCTAACTGCTATAGCCCAGTTGGACGGATTTGCGAACGTGACTT
The DNA here is from genome assembly GCA_030015575.1 of Agapanthus africanus. Classification (NCBI taxonomy): domain Eukaryota; kingdom Viridiplantae; phylum Streptophyta; class Magnoliopsida; order Asparagales; family Amaryllidaceae; genus Agapanthus; species Agapanthus africanus. Next base: position 322,093,534 of record JASDDO010000004.1, on the reverse strand, counting down.
TCACGTTAATGTTCTATGTATTGCTGTGATGTTGCGGATCGGTCGTGGGGGATAGCCTGGATGCAATGCTAGTACAGTTTCTGTTGTATTATGTACATTTGATATTGCGGGGCGAGCGTCCGACATGTGGACTGCCGTCACTGCCTGATTGTATTATTCTTTTGGGGCACGACCTGGTTGCGGTCGATGTACCCGTTGTATGTATATTTTACTTTCTGTACTAGGATTACCCCGCGGTGGGGTGCACGGATAGCCGGGTTCTGGAGGGCAACAAGCCCGCATCTCATGGCATTGGGACGGAGGGGGCTTCACTCTAGAATTGGCGGGCTATTCGCCGCACTCGTAGGGGGTACAGGTTGACCCAGGAGGGGTGCCCAAGTTACCGGATTCCGTGAAGTGCTGGGTGGTCCATTCACGGTGCTGAAGGGGGCTGCCTCGCTTCAGGTTTTGGCGGGCAACTTGCTGCGCCCGTAGGGGTCTAGGATTTCATTGCACAGGCTATCCACACGACCAGGGGAACGTCGGGTTTCAGTAGTGGCTCTATGAAACCCAGGGATCCCAGATATCTGTATTGTTCTGTGATGCTGTATATTTCTGTGATGTTGCATTTTATCACGCCTTGAGCGAAATATAATATATTGGTATATATATTAGTAGATGTTGTATATGTTTTACATCCGCGCTAGTCCAGTCCCCGCTCTGCCGTTAGTTAGCTAACCTAACGGGTGATGACGGGACCCAGTGGCGAATGCGGATGGCATATACGTACGTCAGTATATTTTCGTTCTTTGTGGTGTGATCAATTGATGGGACTGCATTGATTCGGATCAATGCAAGTTAAACAAACCTATTCTGATGTTGTTGGAACACTTTTCAAAAAGCTGTTATTGCAAGGATGTTCACTTTTGTTTTGCATCGTGGTATTCATTTGGAATATCCTGCTCCTCAGTCGACGAGGCAAGGGCCGAGATCCCTTCACCGGGAGTGACCCCTTGGACAGAAGTTTGCGTCAGGGCATTAACTTCATTATAGCCGATTACTTTTGCTTTGCATCGTGGTATTCATTTGGAATATCCTGCACCCCATTCTACGGGGAAAGAGCCGAGATCCCTTCACCGGGAGTGACCTCTTTAGTAAAGGTTTTCGTCACTATATTTTCTAAAAAGCTATCTGTTCCTTCAACGATATCAAGTTCATTACGTTAAAGGTTTTCGCCAGAAACCATTCGTAGCCCTCCGTCATTTCAGTTAAATATTCGGTAGTATTCAAGCTATGTATTTTGACCTCACGCCAAGGCATAGTGTTTGGTAGCTGCCGAGTATTTATCTGTTGCATAGATAGATGCGTTGATTTGGGACAGTCGTACTACTATTTTGGCCTACGTCAAGGGTATGTACGGGTGGGTTCAAATTAACCAGGATAATGACGGGTAGAACTTGACATGTGACTTATGATATTTTGACCTCACGCCAAGGTCATAAGAGCATGGGGTAGAAATCACATCGGGAGTTTCAAAAGAACTGAAACTTGCCAGATATGCGCATACCTTCTGGAGTGTGATGACGTGAGCGGATTCCGTCACGTTATCATGCAATGATAGTTGGATCCCGATTCCCACTGATGAGTTAGTTTATTCCTCGGGTGACCCCGACTAATTCTTCTTTCAGGTTTGGAGGAGAATTTGAGGTACAGTGGGAGGTTTCCAGATTAGATAAAGTGATAACCATTCTGATTTAGGATAGAGTGCACGCTGAGTGTTTCTTTTCTCTCTCTCTTCGGCAGCGACCATTGACCCGACCCTAGACTATGACTCAGTGACCAAGTTGACCGAACCTTCTTAACATTGGCTTTTGGATTGTCGGAGTTGCAGACCTCATTGCCACTCCTACTTTTACCCTTTTTCTCCAGGACACCCCGTATTACTACGAACGTCCATTTCCATTGGACAAAACCATCGTATGGTTATATACGAACTCGAAGGAATTTATTCGAGGATGGTTTCTGGTTCTGGAGAAAACGAATAGGACTATTCAGTTGTCTTTTCTTTTCACCTTCTCTCAGGTTGCGAGTACTCCTTGGTTATAGGAGTAGTACACCTATTACGCAAATTGGATAGTCTTCCTCCAAACCATAGGCTGGTGCCGACCGGTAGGGAATGAAGAAAACCAGTTAGCCTAAACAGTGTACAGAAGGTATTAAGTTAAGACAAAGCAAGAGATTAGTAAGAGGGCAAAGTAAATTGCGACTGATACTCACGACCAAACCAAGTATTTCTTCGCCAATCCTAAATCACCTTTGTATTTCTCCAGGACACTCCGTATCACTACGAAGATCCACTGTTTATTGGATACTCCATCGTATGGTTATATACGAACTCGAAAGGAACTTGTTCCAGTTCGGGGATGGACTCTGGTCTAGGAGAAATAGGAATAAGGTTTATTCGGTTGTCTTTTATCTTCACCTTCTCTCGCGTTGCGAGTGCTCCTAGGATTAGGACAGTACACCCTTTATGCTTATTGGATAGTCTTCTTCCAAACCATAGGCTGGTGCCGAACGGTAGGGAAGGAAGAAAACCAATTGGCCTAAATGGGTGTGCAGAAGGTAATGACTAAAGACATATAAAGGGATTTGGAGAGGTGGCAAAGAATTATACGGTTATAGTTGTGAATCTGGATAATGGTAGAAGCATTACTAGGAATACCAGGATACCCCATCGAAACATTTCAATGTTTCGGTTCAACTGTGTACTGTTAAAAGAAAACTGATTTCCCGATTAGACACTTGCTCCAGGGTATGTATTTACCAGGTTTGATTCTCACATCTGTATGGTTTTACAGATGATGAGTGGGAGTAAGTTATGATCATCCTCATTATGTCGGGATTCGTTGTAATCGGTGATATTTGAGGAGATCATCTGGGCTGTTTGCCGGTCGGCAAATATTTGGTTTTGAATATCCGCTGTTGTGCACCAATTTCAAATTGTTGTATCTGTACGTCTATTTTCATAGAGTGAGATATACCTTTTGATATTATGTCGATGACATTTACCTATATCAGTGGATGGTTAGGTAAGGAGCATTAAACAGCGGTGTAATTCTTCTTAACCATAAGTACAGTTTTCAACCTACGACACACAGTGAAAGAGTTGTTAGACTCAGCGGACTTATACAGAGTATTGTATGTTGTCCAGTGTCCATTAGGACAGAGGGGTTGGTCCTCTTACTATATTCTGTTTACTTTTAACTTCTCTAGTTCTTAGACATGTGTTTCGTAGAAACACAGGGTCTAAGTTTTGAGGAGTTATAGGTATTTGAATAGAGTAGAGAACCAGATGTAGCAAGTATCGGGATTCTTCAAAGTGATCGAAGATGTAGATACTTGTGTATGGTATTCAGTTGATAGTAATGATAAAGAGAAATTGCTTCTCTTTCAGGTTACTCATAATTGGAAGCATTCCTAAGTTGAGTAACGCTGATCGGCCTTCTACCATCTAGTTGACATGCACTGGAGACAGCTGCATGATTTGAATCTGGTTAAATTAAATCAGTGCCTCTGGTTCTATATTGGATATAGAACAGTTCATATCTTAACGTTGTTAAGGTACGGGGAGTTGTCCGGCTTATGATTAAAACCAGACACTGGAAAACTCAAGGCACGTTTCTGTAATGGCTGTTTGTGGGTTGACCCAGGTTATGACGAGGGTTGACTTTCTACCATCTGGCAGATCAATAGAAATATTGTTCTAGACTCGTCACAGTTTTATTAAAAATGGATATTTTCAAAAAAAACAGTAGTGGGAGTATGGTAGAACTGGAAGTGATTCCAGAACCGCAAACGATTACTGAAGATTTGATAAAGAACCTAAAGATTCAATCTGATTTGACATTCCATTGGCCACTCCACAGATAAGGTGGGTAACTTCAGGCACCCGAGAGGTACTCCGGTAGCCTCAAGGACGGTGACAGGGAAGTTCTTGTTTACCCACACTTGCCATTGTTGTTGTTCCAGGCTGCGAGACCCGGCAGGAGGATGAGTATAGCGTCGTTCTGAACTAGTTTCAGAAGTATACGTCTATATGACTTTGCCAGAGAGTTGTCGTAGTCAGTGGGAGCGGCGGAAGCATTGGTGGACATCAGGCTTATGTCTATTTATAGACTAAAGCAGATATAGCGGAGATAGATCATCTATTTCTGATGTGACAGTCATAGGTTTGACTTCATCAGAATAGGGGATGGATCTGTTGAGAAGGTAGTAGGGTGTGATATCCTGGTATTTGGATAACATACACAAAGTAGGAAGTGACATTCCTATACTACGATCGGTTATACTTTGGTCGTCACACAGTGGTTTCTCCACATGGGACTTGGACATTATATCAGACATACTGGTTACTAGATCTATGGTTTTAGATATAGATTTGGGTGGTTTCCCAATCTGGGTACATAGACAGCATTCTAAGAGTATTTAGAATGGACGACTCCTGGCACGGTTGTGTACCTGCTGGTGATGGAGTCACCCTCTTTAAAGGTGTCTTATAGACTAAAGTAGAGAGGGATGTGCATGATTGGCAGATCACTTGCTTAGGCAATTGAGTCAATCATGAGATGTCAAGTACCACACCAGATGTTGTTCTTGCAGTGGGTGCAATAAGTTGATATTGATCCAATCCTGGAGGAACAGTAGGAAGCAGTTATAGAACATAAGTGAATGTTCTAGGGATATGATAACGACAGCCTCATTTGGGAGACAGTTATCATTCCAGGCTTCCAAGGTGACCTGGACGACAAGGAGGTTGTCAGAGTTATAGTTTTTCCCTCTGACGAGGGGCAGTATTTTGGACAGGTGGTCCAAGGCAATACTGAGGGTGGCATGGCGCAGGATACTGATTAAGTTCAGTTGACGATACAGTCTAAGAAGTTTGGATTTGGAGTTCATTTATGAGCTAGGTCCCATCAGACATCCAGACATTCTAAGACAGGTATTGCTCATTTCGGGAGATGGCTTTCTCCGCGAACTTGAGATATAGAGAGACATAGAAAGAAACATCAAGACGGATCCACTCACTGAGGCTATTCCTCGAACGCAATAGTTTCACAAACGGATTTTGTGAGACTGACTAGTAGGGGAGTTGGGTGTTCGGTATCACACAGACTGTGAGTATGCGACATCGCAATAATTAGCCTTGAGTGCAAGTGGGAGATTGTTGGAGATAGTGTCCTCAGAGTCAATTATTGGATCACAGGCACGTGATTGCAATGATTGAGGGAGGACCTATCCCGGTAAGACAGTCTTACTCGAGATGATAGTATGCTATCTGGTTTACCTTTATCATCGTGTACTGCTTTAGGTGACCTGACAGGTCGCTATTGCACGTTGATAGAGCCCCTAGGATTCTTGCTTGACTGCCAGCAGTATGAGGGCGATCATATAAGTGAGAGCTGGAGTCTATAAGCACATCCTTAAAAGGTCCCTAGTCGTAGGAGTTTCGAGACAGGGCATCGATTCTCCAGAGTAGACTAGTGTTTACAGTCGAGACCCCGACGAGGGGCGGTGGCCGGTCTCACAAGCCACTGGTGTCAGTTGGATCACCTAAGATGTATACAGGTGCTCATTGGGTTATGAGTACACCGGACAGGACTCGCCGGGAACATGCTAGTTGGTCTTATACCTGACGTCAGATAGCAGTTCCCTGGTGACATGTGTACAGGTTAGTTCATCGACCTGAGGATCGTCATTTGTCTCGTGTGAGTTCCCACTGTGCTTTGATTACTACCCTACCACGGCTCAAAGGAGTCGTGCAAACAGGTTTTAGTTGGGTACAGTCCCGAGCCACATGGAGGCAGTGAGCGGATCTTCAGGGGTTCGTCTCTCCCGGTATTGGGGGTGAGGTCGCGCTGTGTCTAGGAGAGCCATTACACGAAGTCCTTGGCCAAGGCAGGAGATTTACTGGTAGGTATTCCAGTAGTATCTCAGGGTGTTCTGGGCTACACTCCGACACGACTTGTACCGCTTTTGGGGGTCTGACTTTTACCAACCCCCTAGGCCCGCCATGCGATACTCATAGACGAACGGACCGGACTGTACGGATATTGTCACTGACAGGCTCAGTAGGGTGTCAGGATGAGTTCACCCATCGACGTCCCTTTTGGTCAATAGCTGGTGGCCCGTCACGTATTGGCTTATACCTCTGACGTGCTAGTGGTTAAATCCACAGCCATAATATTGACGAGTCTTTAGAGTCCACCACACTTACAGTTACTCAAGCTTTCGGGCGAAACGCTGTAGAGGCCGTATGGAGATATGGCAGGGTTCGATCAGATGCGTGCGGTATTGCACGGATCGTGATCGGACGGTTTTTACTAGCCGGCTTTGGTTTAAGCCGGATCCTAGTATTTGACAGTGTAGATTTTGTCTCATTGCATTTGTATCCGGACGGAATACAGATGCGGGTGTGTATGCACAGTATCGGGGTTTTCCTGTAATTTATTACGGGACCAGTTTTCTGGAGTTGCCTGTTTGCATTCCGTTCCGGCCGGTTTTCCTTTGTTCTTTCCCGGCCGGACTTTTCCGATGGAGAGTGTTATTTGCAAGTTTGCAAATAACACATTGTGAAGGATTTTCTTGCATATGTTTTAATTATGAAAGCATCTTTTGATACCATTCTCATCATTTGCTTTTTGTTGATTAGAAGTGATTTGGAGTTGATGTGAGATGGTTATGATGGTGTTTAGGATATGGTCACCTCTTGCTTTCTCCTACCATTACCTCCCTTCATGGTTTTGGATACATATTCTTTCCTCCACCATTTTCTAAGAACACAAGGTTTTCATTTGAGAAAAGAGAAGAAGAGGGTTTTCATTCTTGAGAGTTTCATTCTTGATCTCCTTTCATGTTAAGAAAAATGCAAGCACCATTTTTCTTATCTTGTTTCCTCCATCATCTTCAAATGGCAACAAACCCAAATGAGACATAGCTTCAACCCTACACATTCTACAGAAAATCTTGGACGCGTCGGCTAGCCTACTTCGCGCCCGAGTTGCCTCGGTATTGAGGTGGGAGCCCGTAAAAGATACAGGCGATGTGGTGCCCTTCCGGCGAGGAGGCGACGACCGGAGTTTCCGCAGGAGATCGGGACGGCGAGGAGAAGACCGAAGGATTCGGATCATTCGGTATATCTCTTCCCCTTCTTGTAGTTAGCTTAGACTAGTTAATGGTTCGATCCCGATGGTTAGTGCGCGGTGGTGCCGGTTTGCTAAGTCCGCAAAATTAAAGTTTATCGCCGCTTCCGCATTTGGCCGTCGGATTGACGGCCGGGGCGCCGCCGTGCACTTACAGCCGCATGAAACCGGGACAGGTTCTTTGCAACAACTGCCCAGCTGGGAGATGGATTTTTCGTCCTACATACAGTTGTTGGGAGACAGCACATATCCGACATATATCCCACATTCAGGATTTGTGAAACAACAGCCTGTCCAAGACGCTGTTGAAGACGAAGCAGAAGCCGAAGCAGAAGAGCAGACGTAGCTGTCACTGCCATATACCCAAGAAACGGGAGGGTCCTCCAGTCATCCCAAGAGGCATAGGCTTATGTCAAGCCTTTTCGGATTGGGAAAGGGAAAGGGAAAGCGATAGTTCTATACTTTTACAAACAGATATGATTTTTTTGTATTATAAATTTGACGGATTCATTTTGTTATTAGAGTGTATACCAGATTCATATTTAAACAACACTAATATTATATAATTTTAATTCTTTTATTCGATATTTATTTCATTTTCTGTTTATTATTTAAATTTTTTATAAAAAAAAAATAGGACGGGTTCTAGGAACCCGCCCCCTATCCTATATAGGAGAGGGCGGGTTCCTAGAACCCGCCCTCTCCTATATAGAGTAGGGGGCGGGTTCCCAGAACCCGCCCTCTAAACACGGAGGTGGGGTCGGCCTCAAAACCGTCCTATATCGCTAAATTTTAAAAAAATCATTTTATTTTAATAATTTTAATCCTATATACCCTATTTCAAAAAAAAACCTTTTTATTAACAGTCAAATAGATAGAGCAGCATATTAATTTAGTCATAGACTACTTAGAACATTTAATAGAAGTGCTCATCTTCGCAAAAATGATGGGTTCTATGAAACAGTATTTAAATCCTTGATCGTTTCCATCATTGTTTGATAATAATAATACTAATATAAAAAGATGACTACAAAAAATTAAGGTTACTAATGAACAATGGCTCAGTTATATATATGAGGTTAATGGAGGAAAGAGGCCATAGGGGATGGAATTTCCTTCTATGGCGTCGAAAAATACACACTCTCTCATTTTTTCCGACGATCGGCACCCACCATCTTCATCGTTATCATTTAAGATGTGGGTATACCAAATTTTATGTGATTCTACAACTTTTTCCTCCTATTCTCTCCTATGGCATACAGTAAATTCCCTCATATGGCATATTTCCTCCATTATTCTATATATATATATTCCTTCCTGTAGCATCTTTCCTTCGTCATCATCATCATCATCATTATTATTATTATTATTATATATTAAATCATATAAAAAGTGGGTCGGTAGGGAGCCATGCATCATGCAAGCACCATTCGGTTTATATTATGTGGATCTTGTCATGGCATTGGATCCGACCCGTTAACAGCTTACCATTTGAATTATAGCCCATTTTGAAAGTGAACGTTTGAGAGAAAGATCCAAAGGTCGCTGAAAACTGAGTGTGGTTACTTCTTTTGGTTTCTCTTCTCTCAACTTCATCACATTTCATTTTTTTTCAGATTTTTTTCCTCCAAAAATTAGAGAGGAGAAGGAATCAATCAACATATTGCAACAATATCCTGTAAGTTTCTTCATCTCTTAATTTTTTTTTCACTCTCCGTCTTTCTAGGATTTTAATTGCGTGAAAGAGATGTTTTTAGAAATTTGAGTTATGCCATTACATCAGATGATTTTCTTTTCGACAAGTGTAAATTTGGAGAAATGGTTCTAAAGGAATGTAAAAATAGACACTAGTCTTTTTATTTTTACCGTCGCTGTCGTGGTATGTTAACCCACATCGCCAACTTTGGAGTTTTGGCACAGCGGAAGAGATATTCAACCAATATTAGAGCAACCCAGGTTGGAATCTCAACAGTGTATCAATTATAGATTAATTTAAATCAAAAACCGTTGTGCTTAAGCATAGGCTTCGGCTGAAAGGGCCTTCAATTTGTGGGGGCTCAAAAAAATAAAAACTCGGAGTTTTGGTGCCAATGGAATCATCACTTGTTCAGGCATTTTCTGAACCTGCCAACTGATTGTATACATTCATCTTATTTTGCAAATTTTCTTAGCTATATCTTTTACTTATAATCTGCACTTAAATTGAATAAGGGTACATTATTTATATATATTACATAAGAGAAATTTAATGATGCCTTTTTTGGAATCTGCAGGATTTCTTTAGCAAAAGAGCAGAAAATTATACCCATTTTGATTTTAAACTGTAGGTGCAATGCAACAATTTGAATAGATGGGAAACATTATTGGATCTTTAATTTCAGGGTTTATTAAAGTCGTCGGCAACTTATTTGGAGCTCCACTAGATTTTCTTTCTGGCAAATCTTGCAGGTATGGCATCTGATCCAATTCATGTTATACCTCTTCTGTTTGGCTCAGAATTTCTTTTGCCATATATACCTATCTAGTTAATTAATTAGCCCAACTATAATTTTTAAGACCTACTATCTTTTTGTAGCATATGGACAATGACTGCATTTAGAATTTGAAAAACTTTAATGATAAATGAAATTAGAAAAAATAAGATACATATGAATAAATTATGACAGAGGTTGAATTTTTTTTTTAACAATTCGCATATGATTAACCATAGACTTGGTGTGCAATACCATATTGCTTGTTCTCCTGGATATATCTCGTTGGTTTATTTGGCTATGCCTATTAGGTTTTAAATATCGGATATTGACAGATATCGGAAAACTGTCGGATAGGTGTTTCTTATATCATATACAGCCCGATATCGCCATAACGGCTTATATATCCGCAAAAGCATATTGGTTATCATATCACAAGGGGTCCGATACAAAAAGATGGGCCGATACAACAAATATGCATAAATGTGACTGGTTTTGCTCTAGAGGATGAAAGATATATATAGGGCAGCATCTTTACCCAAAGAGAAATCTTTAGCAGAATTTTAAGTAAGTAAAAAGTATGAATAGCTTTGCTACATTTGGTTTTATAATTTATAATTTGAAACCTATATAGATGTAAATTGTTCAAAACAAATGATTTTCTACCTGTTGAAATTACCAGAGAAATTATAGAAGACGAGTTTGAGGGAACTTAATCTTAAGCCATATTCATTTCTATTGTCAAGCTATTACTATCAACTGAAATCATGCATTACATTTCATTTTTCCTCGGTTCCTTTTCTCACATATGAAGGTTTCTTATCTCTGACAATTTGATTTTGTGTTAGCTATGTTTGTGGTTCCACATGGGATCTCATCTGTTACGTCGAGAATTTCTGTGTTTCCAATCTCGTAAAGCTAGCCACTGTGTTAGCCCTCTTTTACGTCGGTAAACTACCGTTATCATAATCCTCAACTTTAGTAACTGTTTTATGCCTCTCTTTTTTAACTGTGCTGTTTTCTACTGACATGCAGTGTTACTATTTTTCTACCTCCTGCAAAAAATCGGCATCTGTGCATGCGTCGGGAGAAGCTTATGCAAAATGACATGGGCGTGTTGCTCGTCATGTTTCTCATCTTGCGAGTACGGGCTCATGTTTCTATGGTGCAAGATAAAGCATCTGAGACGAATGAAGAGAGAACACCAAAGAGACATCGAAGACTACATTTCGAGCTCGAGCGATGATGGTCTCGAGGAGCAAATATCATATCGGCATGTTCCAAGATCAATGAAATTTAGAAGATCGCTCTCTCAAAGGACGAAAGAGCGAAGGAGGACACATTTGGAGAGGTCCTTAAGGCCGAGGAGCCATAGAATTAGGGTAGGGATCAGTCAGGATTCGGTGTATGTGAACGAGAGAGATTCGAGAAAACACGTGCATCATAATATTAAGGTGACCCGGACGTCGAAATTTGTTCAGAAAGGTAATGTGAGCAGGGTTCACCATAGAAGATGGTGATGATTTTATTTTTTGGATACCTATTATATTCTTCGAAATGTACTAATTTGGGTATTTAATGGCTGAAAATTTTCATTGATGCTACATAAATTGATCATTACATATAATCATCTTCATCGTCATTCATCTTTTAAGTCGATAGAACTTGGTGAAATTTGCTTTTTTCATACCACAGATATTCTTTGTAATATTTAAAACCATCACATCCTCGTAATTTTGATTGAAGTCCTATCTTTATAATGGAGTGATTTCCTGTTCATATACAATTTACTTATTTGTCATTTAATTATTTTTTAGCCTTTTTAATTAATTTAGAAAATCAACATTCAATTTCTGTTGTAAGGACCATATTACTAATTAACTAGCCATTGGATGATTTTATTTTATTTAGTCAGGGAGTAATGTATTCCAACATTATACAGAACCTAGCATAAATTTCTCAGATACAACAATTTCTCAACTTAATCAACCATTGTCACAGATGAAGAAAACAGAGAGGGGGGGGGGGGGGACAAGTCAAAATTCAACACTAAATGCAGGAAAAATACAGGTATATGACTGATGAAAGCCGGCATATTAGAAGAAAAAAGCATCGCTATCTCACACAGATACGGAATTCAAGTTGGTTATAAATATATGTATAGCTGCTACATTGTGTAGGACGATTGATGAGATCAATCGTATATGCGGCTTGACATTTTTAAAGATCGCTCATAGGTTGATAATAACAATGGTTGTATAATATAATGCACGATCGATGTTTTCTTTATTCTATATTGTCATATACCGCTTGTATTAGCTATTCGCGCTATGGTCGTATTATTGACTTCTTCCTTTTTTTTATATGAACATGACCAATTTTTAAAGACAAAAACATACATATATAAACAATTTTGAACGATGTTGTGAAAAATTAAAACATTGACGATGGAAATCGGGCACAAAAAGTTGCGTCGACAGCTAAAGATTGATTGTTAGTTGCTGGTCAATAATGAATTATTTTAAGAAGAATGATGCAGAGATCAGCTTTCTTGAGTTTTACTTTAACGATACTTCAACTTGCTAGATGGATACCAACAAGCAATAGCTCAGTTAGGCAATTTTCCTCATGGGAAGAGTGTAGGGTTCGAACCACAGAAGGGAAAGTCACCAGAATACATTGCTTTCGGGGCAAATACGTAAATCCCCAGATGCATGCGTGTGTGTTGTATGCATGAGTTAGGCTAACGTGCCTTCCTGTATTATTAGTATATCTACCATCGAATCTAATGTTTGCAATAGTAGAGAATTAATAATAGTAAGTACTCCGAATCGTTAAATGCCTCCTCTCGTTTGGTGTATGTTTATAGAGGTCCACAGACCTATACAAAAAAAATTGTACTTGTTTTTTCTAAATCCCCATAAATCATTTTGCACATAAAAATAAATTCACCAAACTATAGTAGTAAAGATTTACATTGATTTTTAGTAAAGAATAATAATAAAAATTTGTAAACAAGATTTTTAAACAAAATAAGAAATCCAACAATTAAAACTAAAATTTTCTAATGTTATTTCCTTGAAATTATAAAAATATATTTTTTGATATATGTCAAGGCTGAGAATCAAATCAAAATAACAGTTTATTTATTTATATAATTTGACGAACAAACTAAACAGCTGCTGAAAAGGCGAAGGAAATCAATATAGGCATTGCAGAAGATCCAAAGACCATTCTTCGTCAGCGCGACTCTAGGATCTTATGTTAAAGGAGAATCGGTCGAACTCTTGTGGCAACATGTGCAATCCTTCGCTTGGTTTTACTTGGACGCTCCATCTCAAGGTAGCCTTGCAAGTTAAAGGAAGAGGTAGACAAGCTCCGCCGGGCCAAATTCGTCCGTGTTGTACTTTACCCACAATGGATCATGGTGAATATTGTCTGTCCCTGTCCGTAAGAAAGATGGAAAGGTTCGGGTGTGCATTGATTTTCGAGACCTCGGTAAAGCGTGTCCAAAAGACGACTTTCCACTGCCACATATTGACGTGTTGGTCGATAACACGTCGGGGTATCAGCTCCTCTCTTTTATGGATGGGTATTCAGGTTACAATCACATCAAATTAGCCGAAGCCGATCAAGAGAAAACATCCTTCACTAAAATACCTCATAGAATACAGAAACAATCTACATGAAATAATAAGACTGAGCACCAAAATTGGGCATGGTCCAATACAACAGAGCCACGGATCCGCGGCCAACGGGGCGCGTTTCCGCGTCCCTGTTGTAATGGGCCGGGCTCGATTTTGGCCCACAGTCTCGTTATTTTGTTCCAAGCCTGCTCAAGCTTCTAGGATTGTATGGGGGAAAACTATAAATAGAGCAGTTCACTACAGAATTGGGGATCTAGAATTTTTAGCTTACGATTAGTTTTCTTCTTCTTCATTGGTTGCTAGCTCTCTGGCTTTCAACCATTAAATGTTTTATTTATCTTACTTATGTATACTTTCCTATGTTACTAAACACTTAGCGTTCTAAATCAGGGAGAGCTTACTTCTCGGTATAGATAAGTAGCAGATCTTGTTGCGTCTCCTCTACCAGATTCTAGAAAGCGAGGCATGACGGGTTTTAGTGCTAGTGCATGCAGGTGAAGTCCCAAGTATACAGATGCAAGGACATTAACCAACCTTTCTTTGTTGTTCTGAAGATCGCGTCTCAACCCAACACAAACTCGCCACTGTCTTCTTGAAAGTTCCAGTCAAGTTAATTTTTCTTGCATCTCTTAGACTATCTGGCTATCTCTTGCACTCTATGTTCATGCTTTCGAACGTTTTCGATTCGGAAGCCTTTTGAAGGGAAATTGTTATCGTGAAGGGTACCTCACAATGGCAAGCGCCGCATCACTCCACGCAGGTTTGTTGCCAACAATCTTCGTAACTAAAGCAACACCCAAGCAGACATGAGCTCTTTCTATTACCGATGTAGTATGGCCTCGAGGGAATTAAGAAGAAAGTTGTGCGTTATTTGCACCTGATCTTCGGTTCTTAGGAAAAGCTAAAGTGGCCGATACACGAAGATGAACTCTAACGTACAAGTTGGGACACGAGCCCGGGAATGGCTTAGGGAAAGAAAAACAAGGAGTCAAGAGATTTCCAGAGATACGCGAAGATATTTCGAGAGATACATAAGCCGAAGAAAAAGAAAGGATTAGGGTATCAAAGAGAATAGAACTACAATGAATATGCTGTGGAAGAATGGAAAGTACATTTCATGCCCACAACAAAAAAAGAGTTGTGTGCATTCATTGATGGAGGGACATTTGTTAATGCGAAAAATTCAACACTTAAAGAAAGATGGATACTTTATTAAAAAAGACTGAGTACATTCTTTGAAGTACAAGGATTGAAAAAGAAACACTCAAAAGTTTTGAAGTTCCCCATTAGCTTCAACCACCATGTCAAAGAGACGCTCCTCTTGAGCTGATAGCACCCACCTGTCGCACTGCATCCTTTAGCAAAAGTGAACATAACAACCCGACGAGTGTGAATACGGCTTGGGCGGCGAATTGAGTGGTCCCTGAGCGCCCTTGTGATCAAGCTTGCCGCGTGAATGGAGTTAACTTTTTCTTCTGCGTCATCAAGCATCGCTAAAATCATCTCCATAGGATAAGTGGGAATGGCGTCATAGACGGTGAAAAAGATCATCTAAAGCAAAGGCAAGTTGAGGGGAAGAACTGACCCCACTCGGCTCTCCATCTTGGCCAACATAGCCTCGCCTTGAGCATCGGTAAACCTAATATTCACCAAGCGCGCGCGGGGGGGGGGGGGGGGGGGGGGCTGATGGAGATCGCCCTCTGCTAAGAAGATCCAACCGATTCGGTGTTGCGAGCCATTAGTTAAGCTCCCACCCAATTTATCAAAAAAGAGGAGGAAGACATTAGAATCTTACATGCAAAATGGTGCATGCAATGACAAAGGAACACCTCCGAGACATTAACTAAGCAAGCCTCGGGGAGGGGGTGGCTGACCCCCTCCTTTTTGAGCATCCGCCCCTAATAAGGACAGGGGCGGATACTCCAAAAGAGGTATCCGCCCCTAATTCCTAAAGCAATAAAGCCGCTAATCAAACAAAAAAGTGATGCTTAAAGAAAAAGTGCTTTATCTGTTCGTTAATGAACATTTAGGGTATATTTTCCGGGAGACGAGCATGTACAAATATGCTCTCGGCCTCTTCCAATTGAGCATGAAGTCGCTCTAAATGAAGCACCTCTGGAGTCCTGACACCACGGGATAAGTGGACAGTACATATCGCTTCCGATAAATGTGTCGCAACACCTGGAGACAATGATCTCTAAACTACCCCTCTATCAGGTCTGCCCCATAGACACACAGGATATTCTCTTCCGCATCATGCAACATCCGAAGAGTCATCATTACAGAATATCATGGGATAGCATTGTAGGGTGTTTTTCGTCACCCCATTGAGATGGGAATACGCACGCGCTTATCAGGCACATTACAGATTCCCCATGCCTAGGATAGGCTGGGGTTTATTGATTGTGGGGATCCGAATCTCCGGCAGCCGCGGGCTAAGCTGCCGTTAATTACCCCTCGCCTTTGAAGCGAGAGAACCTCCGATTGACGGGTCAACTAGTTATGCGAACTCAATATGCAGTGTGCATGTGTTGTGTTTTAAAAGGGTTTTGGATATATCGGGAGCCCCGCAGAGTTTTACGGGGGTCCCGCTACCTGGATAGCGGGCTGGGGGTTAAGAGGGCTAGCAGCCCCCTTACGGGATACGGGGCAGCGTCCCGTTAGAAAAATTTTCCTAACGGGAGACGTATTTCTGATGTGGAGTGCACAGAAAATGAGGGATGCGGAGCGTTTTAAAGACGCGTGCATGGCACGTGGGCGCTGGGCGCCCGCGGATCACGTGCGCAGCGCGTGGGCGCCAGCGGGTCACGTGCGCAGCACGCAACCGCTGGGCGCTAGCGGGTCATGTGAACTGCACATGACCACTGGGCGCTGAGCGCCCGCGAGTCGCGTGAGGCGCACGTGGGCGCTTAGCGCCCGTAAGTCACGTGCCCTGCACATGATGCTAAGCACCCCTGGGTCACGTGCCCGGCACGCGACCGCTGGGAACACCTGCGGGAAAAGGATCTTAGCCCCAGGGTTAGGAGTTGAATTCCTAAAGGGGCTTTGAAGTTGAACTCCTGACAGGGATTATGTATAGAATTGGAGTTAAACTCCTAAAAAGGGGTTTGATTTATGGAGTTAAACTCCAACAGATCTTGAATGGAGTTAAACTCCTAGAGATCTATGGATTTTCTTTAGAGCCTTGGATCCTCTCGGAATGGGATTTTTATAGATGGGTATCCTTCTTATTCCTCTCTGTTGGCTGGATCTTGGGGGAAAAAGGGGAGGTGGGACTTAAAATATCCCCTTTTAGGGATTTGATTGCAGATCCGAGCTCCTCTTCAAGGGTTTTATGGTGAAAAGTTATTTATTTTTTGAAAAGAAAGAGTTAAACTCTTGATTTAATTCAAAATAAAAAAAGAAGGTTTAGAATCTTGAGGAAGAAGGAGAAGGTACAAACCCTAGAATTTTAGAATGGAAAAGTTATATCATTTATTTCATTATCATGTTGCCTTGTATAGGCTTACAAATTTACATATAGCCCCTTGGGCTTTACAAAATGGCATTTTGCCCATCTCATGCCTCACGTGCTCATTTATTTTGCACATGGGCCATGGGCTTTACAAAAATTTGGCTTTATGCCAATTTTTCTTACATTCATGCATAAAAAATTACATCAAAATTATTTATTACATGATTTCATTTTGGCATAGGGGAGGCCGGCCGCGGCGCTCGACTTGGGCATGGACCCACTTGATCTGGCTTGGGCCCGCTTACTTGGGGTTGACTTTGACTTTGACTCGGTCAACCGGGGTGTATGTTTTGACCCTAACAATGTGCCCCCATCAATAAATGGACACCGTGTATATGAGTTGTGTGCATAAAATTGATGGATCTTGGAGTTGGACTTCAAGGTGGAACATCATTCCGGGAGGGAGCATCATTCCAGGAGCATAATTCTGGGGATCAGAGCATAATTCCGGAGACCAGAGCATGATTCCAAGGATCGGAGCATGTTTTCGAAGAGCAGAGCATCATTCTGGGAGCATAATTCCGGTGATCGGAGTATAATTCTGAGATCGGAGCATAATACCGAGATCGGACCATAATTCCAACGAGCGGAGCATGATTCTATGGATCGGACCATAATTTCGACGAGCGGAGCATGATTCCAAGGGGTCGGAGCATAATTCCGACGAGCGGCAGACATTCTGACCGAAGAATAATTTTGATGCAGAGGTTGATTCTCAGACGAAGCATAATTCCGACAGGGAAGGCAGATACTCCGAAGCGAAGCATGATTTCGACACGGGGTACATTCTGAGACGAAGCATAATTTTGTCGCAGAGCTTGTTGGTTTACGTGATTCCGAGTCGAAGCATAATTTCGACAGGAAAGCCAGATACACCGAGGCGGAGCATGATTTCGACACGGGGTATATTCTGAGACGAAGCATGATTCCGCCGCAAAGCTTGTTGGTCAACTTGATTCCGAGGCGGAGCATAATTCCGACGGGGAGGTCGCTTGTTGACTTGATTCTGAGTCGGAGCATAATTCGGACAGGGAGGTCGCTGGTTGACTTGTCCCCGGCACAGAGTGTCTGTGGTCGACGTTTCCCCGGCATGGAGTGTCACTGGTTTTGATGTAGAGGCTGATTCCCAGGCGAAGCATAATTTCGATAGGGAAGGTAGATACTCCGAGGCGAAGCATGATTTCGACACGGGGTACATTCTGAGACGAAGCATGATTCCGCTGCAAAGGTTGTTGGTTTGATTTGATTTGGGTTGACATCAGTATCGCTACACTGGAATATGGTACAAGGACCGAATCATCATTTGCCATGAGAGGATTTAAGGATTTGGTTTTGGTTTGGCATTAGTATTGCTACACTGGAATATCGTACCAAGAGCGAATCATCATTTGCCATGAGGCTTCAGCACCGCTATACTGGAATATGGTACCAGGAGTGAATCATCATTTGCCATGAGGGGATTTCCCTCGTTCCCAGTTTAACGACTTAAGGGTCATTTGTTCCCAGTTTAAAGACTTAGGGGTCTATTGGATCGGAAGTTTGGAATTTTGGGATAGAGGTCGGCATCAGCGTTGCTAACACTGAAGCACAGGTGCAAGGAGCAATTCATCATTTGCCTTTTCCTGTTGGAGAGCGATGGCTTAGGAGACAGGTTTAGGTCCTATCACCTAAGACTTTTCAATTTTATGAGCCGTAAGGGTCCCATAAAAGCATTTTCTCCCTACAAATCGAAAGGATCTCGTATGTGTACTTTCTCCTTAGGAGTCGTGGGGACTCCCAAGTGTATTTTTCCTTCATGAGTCGTAAGGATCCCACGAGGGTGTTTTCTTACGAGTCAAGAGGATCTCGTAAGTTCCGTTCTCCTCATGTATCGTGAGGACACAGGAATGGGTCTTCCCAAATGGAGCATAATTCCTAAGGCGGAGACTGGCTGCTGGACTGGTGATTGCGGTGGGGTATGGATATGATGAGAATTATTTGAGCCCGTGGATTGTATACCGTATTCAGTTCAGGGACCAACCGTAGGGCTAGGAGAATTTTAGGATTTTATTGGCGTCTGTATCGCTGCACTGGAATATGGTACCAAGAGCGACTCATCAATCGCTATTTGGGAACTTGGATTTTTGTTGACGTCTGCATCGCTGTACTGGAATATGGTACTAGAAGCGACTCATCATTCGCCGTTGGGACATTCAGAGATTTGAAATTTTGGTTGGCGTATGCATCGCTGCACTAGAATATGGTACCGGGAGCGACCCATCATTCGCCATTTGGGAACTTGGATTTTGGTTGGCGTCTGCATCGCTGCACTGGAATATGGTATCAGGAGCGAATTTTTTTATTATATTTTTTTAAATATTTTTTTACCGCGATTGCTCTATTATTTCACCTTTTCTTATCACGAAGGTCGTGATTGCCCTATCATTTCGGCTGTTTATTCGCGGTTGCCCCATCATTTCGGCTGTTTATTTTTATTTTTATTTTACTCGCTAATTTTTATTGCGAGTTGCCCCATCATTTCGGCTTTTTCCCCTTTTATTTACACTTTTTTTATTTACACACAAATTTTTTTTACATTCCCAGTTTAACGACTTAAGGGTCGTCTGTTCCCAGCTTAACGACTTGGTGGTCATCTCCTTTCATGGAATGGCAGATGTCTGAAAGAATCGGGTTCCCGAAGAACTTCGGTCTCTGTTTGTATGAAATTGGCGGTTGCGGCTTGACTGTTTGCTAACACGCCTTTAGACAGTTCTATCTCTCCTGTCATGTATTAATTTTCGACCCAATCTTTGAAGATGATGCAGTTCTCAATAGCATGACTTATCACTCTGTGATAGGGGCAATATTTAGGGTCATCGGTCATATTCGCTTCTTATGGTCTTTTTGATTCTGGCAATTGTAGACCGTTTCTTAGGACGCCTTTGAATAATTTATAAACTTTATCTCTTTTGAAGGAATAAAACTTATCCACCTTCTCTTTCAATGGAGATTCTCCTCACTCTCCGAACACTGGCTTCCGAGGCTGGTTGCATTAGGCCCGCTCATCTATCACTTATTTCGGTTAGCCGAAGTGTTAAAAGATTCAGTCTCGTCGGAATTTCCGCCTTTGCGATTATCGTCCTTTCGGTTTCTCCAGGACCTATTGTTATTTTGGAAAACAGAGGAGAACTCCAGCTTTGAGCGCTCCAACATCTGGATTTTCCTGGTCAGCTCTTGGAATGTTTTGAGACCCGCGGTACATAAAAACGGGGCCATCCAATTGTTGAGATTTCCGACGAGGAGGCTGACAGATTGGTCCTGCTCTATCGGCGGTTCATATTTGACGGAGAGATTGCGCCATCGGGTTATAAAATCCGTGTCGCTTTCGTTTTTCTTTGGCTTGGTCCTTACGAGGATGGCGATGGTGATCTTATCGCTGACACTCATGAACCTTTGTCGAAACAATGGTTCCATTTGGACGAAAGTAGTAACGGAGCCATCCGGTATGCTCACGTACCAGTCGAAAACGACATCGGTCAGGCTATTAACGAACTGGCGGAGGAGAAGCGCATCATTGCCCCCAGTATTCCCGCATGAGGCTTTAAAATGGGCGATGTGCTGATTCGCATTTCCTATCCCATCAAATCTTCCAAATTTAGGGATGACATAGCCGCTAGGAAATTTTACCAGATTATACTGAGCAGGATATGGTCTCCCACTACTGCTGATATCTTTTTGTTGGATATAGTGCCCTCGAAGTCAATTATTGGATCGCGGGTACGTGATTGCAATAATTGAGGGAGGACCTATACCGGTAGGACAGTCTTACTCAAGATGATAGTATGCTATCTGGTTTGTCTTTATCATCATGTACATGTTGATAGAGCCCATAGGATTCTTGCTTGACAGCCAGCAGTATGATGGCAATCATATACGTGGGAGCTGGGGTCTATAAGCACATCCTTAAAAGGTCCCTAGTCGAGAGAGTTTCGAGACAGGGCATCAATACTCCAGAGTAGACTAGTGTATACAGTTCGAGATCCCGACGAGGGGCGGTGGCCGGTCTCACAAGCCACTGGTGTCAGTTAGTTCACCTAAGATGTATACAGGTGCTCATTCGGTTATGAGTACACCGGACAGGACTCGCCGGGAACCTGCTAGTTGGTATTATACCTATTGTCAGATAGCAGTTCCCAGGTGACATGTGTACAGGTTAATCTGTCGACCTGAGATCGTCATTTGTCTCGTGTGAGTTCCCACTGTGCTTTGATTACCACCCTACCATGGCTCAAAGGAGTCGTGCAAACAGGTTTTAATTGGGTACAGTCCCGAGCCACATGGAGGCAGTGAGCGGATCGTCGGGGATTCGTCTCTCCCGGTATTGGGGGTTGATGTCGCGCAGTGCACGGGTGGCCATCACCAGAAAACCTTGGCCAAGATAGTCGAGAATTACCGATCTAGGATCGGTAGTTTCTCAGGTGGTGATGGGCTTCATACCGACACGAATTATCGCGTTAGTAGGGGTCTGACTTTATCCACCCCCCTAAACTCGATATGCGATACTCTTAGACGAACAGACCGGACTGTACGGATATTGTCGCTATCGGGCTCAGTAGGGTTTCAGGATGAGTTCGCTCGCCAGCTTCCCTTTCGTTCAATACATAGGCAACCGTTACGTACAGGTAGTACCTCTGACGTGCTTGTGGTTATACCCAGTACCAGTGTATTGATGAGTCATTAGAGTCCCCCACAGAATGTTTCCGAAGTTTGGGCGAAACGTTGTAGAGGTCGTATGGTTTTATGGCAGGGTTCGAATATACACGTGCACTTGTGCATGTGTCATGGTTCGAACGGATAATGCTAGTGGATTTTGGTTTAAGCCGGATCCTAGTATTATATTGTGTAGGATTATTTTTGTCTCATTGCATTCGTATTTGGTCGGAATACAAATGCGGGTATATATATACAGTTGTGGAATATTTCTGTAATTCGTTACGGGATTATTTTTTAAGTTGCCTAATTTCTTTTCTCGGATTAAACTTTTAGTTTAAAGTTTAATTAAGTGTGATATGTGAGCAAACTTTTGTCCTTGCCTAATTCTTTTTATTTTTGGCCGAGCCATGTGCTGGCAATTGGGAGTGAGGTGGCATGGGTTTTTGTCAATGTGAGGGATGGGCTTGTGCATGGGCAGCATGGGTGAGGGAAATGGGTGTTGGATTATTTTATTTGGTGTTGTTTTTCATCACCAGATTTTTACACACCACTACATTTAATTTCACAGTGAGCCACAGAGAATTCCACAGCCACTTGTGGTTCCCATTTTCACAGAGCACCAAGAAAATCCCCAGAGTGGAATTTTGGCCGAGACCCATTTCTATTTCTTTGCATGATTCTTCATGTGCTCACATTCTACACCAAGGCAACTTCATTTATCTCCGTCTGATTCGTCGGGTGTCTTGAGACAAAATATTCTACACTCTTTTCTACTTCATCTTGGACATGTCGGCTAGCAAACTTCATGACCGAATTGCTTTAGTTTGAAGCGGGAGCCCGTATAAAGATTCTTCGACGTGGTGCCCTTCCGACGAGGAGACCGGAGATTGAGCAAGATCGGAAAGCGCATTTCACCGGGACAGACGCAACAAGCTAGGGGAGGGGATTAAAGACCGAAAGACACGGATCGATCGGTAAATCCCTGTAACACCTTTTACAGTTTTGCTAGTTAACGGTTAATGGAAAGATCCGGGTATTGGTTGCGGTAGCGTCAAGTTTTGATAAAATTTTTGTTCCGCATTTGGTGTCGGATTGACGGCCGGGGCGCTGCCGCAGCCCAACACTTTTTACGCTTCAGTTTCGGCTACCAATGTTTTGACTTTGTTGGCAACCAAATCCATGATTTGATCTTGAGTTAGCGGGCTACTGCCATCGGTAGCCAAGATATTTCCCGAGATAGGATGCGACTGACTTTCATGCGGTCCGCCCACCTTCGGATTTGAGGGAATAGGCGTCGGCTGTCTCAGGACACCGTTTCCCAGTTTATTAGCATAACCCTGCGCTTGATTGGACGGCTGAGAGGCAACTTGGGTCGTGAGCTGCATCACGACATTCGTCAATTCGTCAATTTTGGAGTAAAGTTTAGCCATCTCCATGTCTTTACTTCTGAGCTATTTTCGGAACTCTTGGAAAAGTTGCTGCTCTGCGTTCTTGGAACGGAAGATTGGCTCTTCTTTGCTTTCCGAGCCCGACTCCTCATGTGGCGCCCGTGGGCGCTTGGCGCCCGTGGGCCGCGTGCCCTGCACGCGACCGCCACGCGCCCCCGGGTCACGTGCTTTGCACGCACCCCCGGTTCACGTGCGCGGCACGCGCCGGTGGGTCACGTGCGCGGCACGCGACCGCTGGAAACACCAGCGGAAAAAGGGGCTTAGCCCCTTGGTTAGGAGTTGAACTCCCAAGGGGGCTTTGGAGTTGAACTCCTGACAGGGATTATGTATAGAATTGGAGTAAAACTCCTAAAAAGGGTTTAATTTATGGAGTTAAACTCCAACAGATCTTGAATGGAGTTAAACTCCTAGAGATCTGTGGATTTTCTTTTGAGCCTTGGATCCTTCCGGAATGAGATTTTTATAGATGGGTATCCTTCTTCTTCGTCTCTGTTGGCTGGATCTTGGGGGGAAAAGGGGAAGGTGAGACTTAAAATATTCCCTTTTAGAGATTTGATGGCAGATCCGAGCTCCCCTTCAAGGGTTTTATGGTGAAAAGTTATTTATTTTTTGAAAAGGAAGAGTTAAACTTTTGATTTAATTCAAAATAAAAGAAGAAGGTTTAGAACCATGAGAAAGAAGGAGAAGGTACAAACCCTAGAATTTTAGAATGGAAAAGTTATATCCTTTATTTCATTATCATGTTGCCTTATATAGGCTTATTGTTAGTTATATGTATGCCCTAGAGGCCATTACTGTACATTGGATGTATATTGTAGTGGATGCTGGGACATATATAGGGAGGACTTTCTTTCTCGACATAATAGTATGCTATCTGGTTACTCTTTGCCTTAACGTGTACACTAATTGTCTCTCTGTTACATGTTGGTAAAGCCCTTAGGATGTGTACTTGACTACCTGGACTATGATGCGGATCATACTAGTGGGGACATGGTAGTCTATAAGTACATCCTTCAAGGTCCCTAGTCGTGGGTGTATCGAGACGGGGCATCGATATACCAGAGTAGACTAGCGTATACCTTCTCGACCCATACAGATGGGCGATGGATGATCCCATATCCATTGGTGTTTGACATCAGAGATGATATACGGGTGCTCAGTAGAGACTGGGTACACTGGACGGACTCGTCGAGAACTCCCAGATGGTATTATACCTCACGTCAGATGGCAGTTCTCTGGTGACACTGGTACAGAGTAGTCTGTTGACCCGAGATCGTCATAGAGTCTTGTGTGGTTCCCACTGTGCTTTGATTTCCATCTTACCACGTCCAAGAGGGCGTGCAAAACGGTGGTTTTTGGGTACAATCCCGAGTCACATGGAGGCAATGAGCGATAGGAGGGGATTCGTCTCTCCCGGTATAGGGGGTTGATGTTGCGCGGTGTTCGATTGGCTATAACAGGAAATCCCTGGTCAGGGTTGCTGAGATTTACTGGTAAGTGTTACCAGTAGTTTCTCGAATTGTTATAGACCTCATATCGACACGACTTATCGAGCTATTGGGGTCTGACGTTAACCACCCCTAGGCGAGATATGCGACATATCAGACGATCAGACCGGACTGTACGGTAGTGTTACTGGTTGGATTCACTGGAGTGTGAGCGGGCTTGCTCGTCGATCTTCTGATCGCTCAATACCCGGGTGGCCGTTACGTTTAGCAGACCGCTTGCGGCTTGTGGGTGCTTGATATGATCATCATCTGCTGCCGGTGTATTAACGAGTCTTTAGAGTCCTACACAGAGGTTTCCTGGCTCAAGCGAAACGAAATAGGAGCGCATATGAGATATGTGCGGGACCGAGAATGATACCAGTATGTGATACCGTATTCTATTCTCGCGATGAATGTATCGAATGGTTGTATGCGATATAACCTAGTTATCGAATCAAGGATTGATTTGATAAGCCGATACATTGGATACTAGTCGGTTATATGCGATATGACCGGATCGTTAAATCAAATGTTGATTTAATGATTTAATGTATAATTATATATTTGATATATTACTTTGCATTAACTAGTATTGGTTTACTTTAAATGGATTTGCTCACTTGGATTGTGCACATTGTATATGTGATATATTTTTGTGCACTTGTATGTATCATGTTTGATGATGCATGCTAACTTGTGTTTTGTGTAAAGTTTAAACCATGGTTATGTAATGGTTAGGGTTTTCATTTTCATATCTATTTATTTATTTGTTTATTCATTTTGGAAAATGATAAGCATAATGCAAAATGGTGGCTTTCTTTGGATGAATGTTGAAGCTTCATGAAGCTTTGACCAAGTGACCATTTTGTCTCCATGCTTAACCCTAACCATTCCCACTAACCATGATTTATTCTCTACACTTGACCATGGTTATTATTATGATAAGTATTGATTTACTTTTTATTTTTGAAAATAACTTATCATATTCTTTCTTCTTCTTCTTCATCTTCAACATTGAAGCAAGCTTGCCTCCATCAATGGCAACTTGTGAAAAAGAGTGAGAAATCCAAATCTAAAGTGAACGCACTTCCTATTTCTTCATCCTCTACCTCTTGCCAAGTAGTAGAGTGTGTTTTCTTCACAAGTTTCTAGACTTGGTGAAGTTGGAGCTTGATCTAGCGATGCCTCGACGTAGATCATCTTCGGCATCGTCGTCGATGACCTAGCCCGTCCATTCTCCGATGAAGCCGACGCTAGAGCCCGGGGTTCGACTTGGACAGCGAGGAGACTTCATTGCGGAGCTATGGAGGTGGAGCACCGGATCTACAAAGGTTGTATTTCCGTTCTCCTAGTTAAAGTAGTTAACTAGTTTCTTTTGTCGCCTAGAAATCTAGCCAACGATCCGTAGTCTAGGGTTTCTCGGCACCGTATTTTTGAAATTGGCATGGTTGATGCCTTGTGAGACCTCTAGTATGTGCCTAGGAACCCTACAGTGGTATCAGAGCCTAGCTAGAGCCTTAGGCGAAGTCTAGACGGAGTTTGAAGTCCGATCGACCCGAAACCCAAACCCTAAACATGCTCTCTGGACTTTTCTGTAAAATGTGGATTTTTCGAAAATAAAAATATGCAGAAAAATCAGCAGGATAATCTAAGAGATTCTGTGAATTTCGATGGACTAATTCCATCAAAGAGCCGCGGATCCGCGGCACGAGCATGGCTCGTGCGGCGGTTCCGCGGCCGTTTTGTCGTTTTGTGTATTTAATGTTTCACAGTAATTCTCATTTTTCTGTGCTGGTTTTCCTGGGAATATTTTAATATTTATTCCAGAGTTTCATTTTCTGGGTTGTATTGGGGACTCGGTGTATCGATCGGATTATCTAATTTTGTCTATGTGGCTTTCCGGTTAAATTTTAGAATATGTTAAAAAGTTCGACCGGATATAATACCCATTTTTTCCCCTGTCGGGAAATTTCCAAGTGTTGGATTTTTCCGTAGTTTAACGACGTTCTAAGTAGTGCAAGTAACGCGATGGACCCTCTAGAAGACAACAAACCTTAACTCGATTATGTGACCGTCTTGAACTGCCCTTTGAACCTTCGGGTTTGGGGCAGTACGGCGTGCCACATGTGAGGCGTTGGCTTGACCCTTCTACGGCTGGACCGTTGGTACTGAGGCACGAACTGAATGTTTTTAGACTTGTTTCATGTGTTGATCTGTATCGGGAAAACTTGGGTGTTCGACTGTTTGATCGGAAAGTTTAACATTTTCTGTTTATCCGGAATGTGATACAATAATTGGAATTCACAAGTAGTTATGAGATAACTGAATGAATGTTATAAACATAGCAGTTTAGTCTCACTTGATCGGTTGCCACGGAATTTTGATGTGATCAAAAGTCCGTCGCAATCACGTAGCGTACGCGGATACTCGCCGGGTAAACTTAATAGACAGCCTCACCCCATAGCCCCGACCAAGTGACTGTAGGAGAACCCCGTCGCCGAAAGCATCCGTTCGGGTGCTCGCGGCAGCGGTGTTCCGCCTTGGTGCACTTCGTCGACGGTGTCGGGGGTGCGGCCGCCTACTGAAGTTTGCGACGAGCATTCGATCAGGATGCCGGGAATCTTGTTGAATTACCCGACTTGATATTGAAAAGAGTTTTCGATTTTGAGACTAAAATGCGGGGTTTATAATTGTTAGGCATGCGATGTCTAAGTAATTCATTTGGTCAGGCATGCGATGTCTGAGGTGGTTGCGGATTCCAACTGTTGTAGTTTTACGCTTTCTTTTCTGTGACCGTAAGTGTAATATGTGATATCGCCGGTTTCGTTGCTATATGTCAACGACAATTGGGATGCGCATATTTACTTACGTTGATGACATATGATGTTATGTGTTGCTGGATATGTTATATTGGATCGTCGTGTTCGAATAGCCGGGGTTTTTATGTGAGATGAGTGTTTTTTCATTTTCATTCATGTAAAAACTTGTATGTAATATTCTTTTTATTGGGGCGCTTCCAGGTTGCGGAAGTTGTCACCTTTTGTATATTATTTACTTTTCCGCACTAGGATAGACCCAAGGAGGAGAGCACAAGTAACCGGGTTCTGGAGTCCAGTGGGAGACCAACTCGAGGAGTCGAGTCCGGGTCTCCTAACTCTAGAATTGGTAGGGTTGCTTGCCGCTCTCGTAGGGGTCTAGGGGTGTGGGTTTGGCTATTCATCACGACCGTGGAATCCGTATTTTATATTGGCTCGTATTGAAAACACGGACGTCCTAGTATATCCAATATTTTATATGTTTCTTCTGCTGCGATATCTGTGATGTGATCATGTGATGTTCTGTGATAGATACAGTATATAGTATATATGATATATTATATAGGCGTTACTTATGTTTTACACCCGCGCTAGCCCTGCCCCGCTCTGCCATTAGTTACCTAACCTAACGGTGCACGAGGGGATATCAAGGCGAATGCGGATGGCATAAGTGTACGTCGTATTTATCTGTGATGTTTAGGTAACTTAAATGATGGGACTTCATTAATGAGATTAATGAAATAAAAGAAACCTAAGATGTTGTAGAATCGAATTTCAAAATAAACAGGTAGCTACAGTTCTTGCTATGCACAGCGGTATATATGATATATCCTGCACCTTATTCGATAAGGAAAGGACCGAGATCCCTTCATCGGGAGTGACTCCTTTAGCAATAACTGGCAGATGCTACACACTCGGTTTGTCTTTTGATTTCTTTTAAGTGTTTTTGCTTTGCACAGTGATATATATGATATATCCCGCACCTCATTCAACGAAGAAAGGACCGACGATCCCTTCACCGGGAGTGACTCCTTTAGCAAAACTAGAAAAGCCTCAAAAGCACTCCATTTTTAAAATCATTTGATTCTACAACGATATCAAGTTCATTACGCAATAGGTTTTCAGAAAAACCTGTCGTAGCCCTCCGTCATTTCAGATAAGTTGTATATAGTATTCGTGCTGCATTTGTTGGCTTTCGTCAAGGTGCAGTGTGCGGTAGCTATATGCTGCTTATCTGCCAGCATACGATGCGATTGGATTAGGGTAGTCGTGCGGCTTTGTTGGCTTTCGTCAAGGGTCGTGCGGGTGGGTTTAATTCGATCAAGAAATGTACGGGTTGAACTTGACTAGCGGGCTATGGTTTGTTGGCTTTCGTTAAGGTCATAGCACGCCAGGGGCAAAATATTATCGGGAATTTTAAGTGTTGAAATTTGCAATGAGATTGCATACCTTCTATGAGATAGTTGGATCCCGATACCCGCTGCGAGTAATTGTTACTCCTGGGAGAGTTTTACACATTACAATTAGCCGATCAAGTAGGTGTCTAGAAAGGTGTCAACGGGGTTACGCCTCTGGGAAAACGAGGTTTACATTAATTAGGTTCGTGCGAAAGCACGGGGGACCTCCCTCAAAGTACCGACACTGGCCTGGCTAAAAGATTGGCGAACTTGTAGTGTGTAATTAATCCCGGCTAGTCTTTCCTTTTAGGGTTTGAAGGAAGATTTGATAAAAAGCAGTGGGAGCCATCCTGATTAGATAAAATAATAACCAATCTATTCTTGCAAGAGCGCACGCTGAGTGTTTTCTTCTCTCTCTCTCCAGGTAGCGACCATATCACGCCTTAATCAAGATAATAATACGGATATTTGACCGAACCCGCTTGTTATACTAAGCTGGGGAACGTTGGTCCCGCTCCAACTTATAATTGTTATAAGAAAGAGCAGGAAATTGGGGAATACCAGATTTCCCGTGCCGCCCAAACGAAGAAAGTGCATGATGATGTATCTTCTTCGGGTGTGTTCATTACAAAGAACTGTTTCTCAGTATCCTCCGCATCCTGGGTATATGATACCGGATCAGGATCCCAGATATGTAATCTGTTACATAGGGCTACAAAAGAGTAGAAAAACTGAGAACGGGTGATAAGTTTCATGAGGCAGAAAACGGGGCAAGTGTTGCAGCCAAGTCTGTTGATCACTGTCACCCTGTATTACCAGAATACATTGATTCTGAACGAATGTTATTAGATACCGAACCTGATATACAAAATCATATCAGTCTCTTTATCAGTAAAGAAGTGATAAAATTTTGTATTATTGGATAATGTTTTGAACATTTCCTATATCAAAAGTTGATCGGTTCAGGCACGTTATCTAAAACCATTGATGTTCTAAATCAAACTACAGTTCTTAGTATACGGATCACACACAAGAGGAAGAGTTCAGAAATGAACGGATCCTTCTTAAGGTATTATAGACTAGGTCATATCAATGCGACCCGACTAGCTAAGTTGCACAAAGATGCATATTTAAATCTGTTTGAATTTACATCTTGTGAAAACTTACCAGTCATGTCATAAAGATTAGATGACCATAGCCCTGTTTATTGGAAACAGAGAAAGAGTTAGTGAACTCTTGGGATGATACATGTTGATGTATGTAGGTCCCCTGTCTACATATGCCAAGACCGGTTCTTTGTACTTCATTACATTCTCTGATAATCTCTCGAGATTCAGATCTATGTTCTTGTTGAAACACAAGTCCGAACCTTTTGAGATATTCATAGAATATAAGTTAGAAGTAGAGAACCAAAATACGGGTATAAGTATTATGTCCTTTGATGTGATCGAGGAGAAGAATACTTGAGCACGGAAATCCTGGACTATTCTAAAGGAGAATGAGATTCTCTCTCAGCATTACTCCTCTGTATACACCATAGCATGATGGTATATCAGGGCGGAGCAGATACACCCTATATGATAAGGTGTGCTCTATGATGAGTAATACTGAGTTACCTATTTCCTTTTGGGAGTTATGCACTTGAGAAGTTGCATACCTATTGAATAGGGTCACGATCAAATCAGTTGCCTACCACTTCATATGAGATATGGAAAGGGAAGAGCCCATATCTTAAGTTAGTTAAGATTTGGGGTTGTCCGGCCTATGTCTAAAAGAAAAATCTGGAAAAGCTCGAGGCAAAGTCTGTTATGTAGAACTGGAATGGTTCCAGCTATACAAACTACAGCAGATGATTTGATAGAACCAAAGGATTCAATAGATTCCAAAAAACCTCAGCCTCTCCACCGATCTAGTAGGGTTCCTCACCCACCTGAGAGATACTTCGGTTTCTCTATGACAGTGGGAGCGAGGATTGCATCATGAGATGATGACCCAACTAATTTCGAGCTGGCCATCAGGAGTAAGACTCTGTAAGAATGGCTGGATGCTTAGCAATCTGAGATGGAATCCATGTACACCAGCAAAGTATGGACTTTGGCTGCTATATCTGAAGGGTTAAATCCCCATCAGGAGCAAGTATATATTGAGAAGATTACTTGGTGTAGATGGAAAAGTTGAGACTTTCAAAGCTAGACTTGTTAAAGGTTTTCGTCATTGACCAGGCGTGGATAATGATGAAACCTTTTCCAGTACCTATGCTTAAGTCCATCCAGATACTACTTGCCACGGCTACATACCATGACTACGATATCTGGCGGTTGGGTGTCATGACTGCTTTTCTAAATGATATTTTAGAAGAGTGAGCCTATAAGTACACAGCCAGAGGGCCTCGTAGACAGTGGGAGCAGCGGAAACGTGTGCAAGATGCTTTATAGGATAAAGCAGGCATCGCGGAGTTGGAACATCTGTTTTGATGAATTAGTCAAGGAAGTTGACATCATCAAAATGGTAGATGAACCTTGTATATACAAAAAGGTAGTAGGGAGTATGGTGGTGATCCTCGTAAAGTACGTGGATGACATACTCTTGATAGGGAAGGAGTTTCTTATGCTATGCTCGGTCAATCTCCGCTTATCACAAGGATTCTCCAGAAAGGATCAAAGTGATACCTCCTCCATCCTGAGCTTTCATCTATGAGATAGATGTTATTTGGGTATTAGTATACTCACTAGCTGTAGTGAGATGGTATCAATTGGTCCTGGGGAGAATCACTGGAAGGGTTCCAGGGTGATAAAGACGACTGAATGTCAGTCGCAGGCATTGTCTTTACCCTCAATAAAGGGACGGTATGCTGGAAGAGTTCCAAGCTAGATACCGTGACATACTAGACGATAAAGGCAGGATACATCGCTACTTAAGATGCTACCAAAGAGGCTGTTTGGGTGTATATTGGTTCATGAGATGAACCTAGTTCCTCCCATTTGTGACAATGGAGTTGTGGCTTATGCCAAGGAACGTCCGTCCCATCAGTGATCCAGACATAATCTAAGGTAGTATCACCTGATCATGGAGATGGTTGATCTCCAGGGTGATCGAGGTTAGGAGAGTAGACTCAGAGGACAACACGGCGGATCCACTCACGAAAGGCCTATTCCCAAAGAGAGACTTTTATGGGATGGTTGAGTATGAGATACTTCAACCACTGTTACAGATGGCCCTAGTGCAAGTGGGAGATTGTTAGTTATATGTATGCCCTAGAGGCCATTACTGTACATTGGATGTATATTGTAGTGGATGCTGGGACATATATAGGGAGGACTTTCTTGCTCGACATAATAGTATGCTATCTGGTTACTCTTTGCCTTAACGTGTACACTAATTGTCTCTCTGTTACATATTGGTAAAGCCCTTAGGATGTGTACTTGACTACCTGGACTATGATGCGGATCATACTAGTGGGGACATAGTAGTCTATAAGTACATCCTTCAAGGTCCCTAGTCGTGGGTGTATCGAGACGGGGCATCGATATACCAGAGTAGACTAGCGTATACCTTCTCGACCCATACAGATGGGCGATGGATGATCCCATATCCATTGGTGTTTGACATCAGAGATGATATACGGGTGCTCAGTAGAGACTGGGTACACTGGACGGACTCGCCGAGAACTCCCAGATGGTATTATACCTCACGTCAGATGGCAGTTCTCTGGTGACACTGGTACAGAGTAGTCTGTTGACCCGAGATCGTCATAGAGTCTTGTGTGGTTCCCACTGTGCTTTGATTTCCATCTTACCACGTCCAAGAGGGCGTGCAAAACGGTGATTTTTGGGTACAGTCCCGAGTCACATGGAGGCAATGAGCGATAGGAGGGGATTCGTCTCTCCCGGTATAGGGGGTTGATGTTGCGCTGTGTTCGATTGGCTATAACAGGAAATCCCTGGCCAGGGTTGCTGAGATTTACTGGTAAATGTTACCAGTAGTTTCTCGAATTGTTATAGACCTCATATCGACACGACTTATCGAGCTATTGGGGTCTGACGTTAACCACCCCTAGGCGAGATATGCGACATATCAGACGATCAGACCGGACTGTACGGTAGTGTTACTGGTTGGATTCACTGGAGTGTGAGCGGGCTTGCTCGTCGATCTTCTGATCGCTCAATACCCGGGTGGCCGTTACGTTTAGCAGACCGCTTGCGGCTTGTGGGTGCTTGATATGATCATCATCTGCTGCCGGCGTATTAACGAGTCTTTAGAGTCCTACACAGAGGTTTTCTGACTCAAGCGAAACGAAATAGGAGCGCATATGAGATATGTGCGGGACCGAGAATGATACTAGTATGTGATACCGTATTCTATTCTCGCGATGAATGTATCGAATGGTTGTATGCGATATAACCTAGTTATCGAATCAAGGATTGATTTGATAAGCCGATACATTGGATACTAGTCGGTTATATGCGATATGACCGGATCGTTAAATCAAATGTTGATTTAATGATTTAATGTATAATTATATATTTGATATATTACTTTGCATTAACTAGTATTGGTTTACTTTAAATGGATTTTCTCACTTGGATTGTGCACATTGTATATGTGATATATTTTTGTGCACTTGTATGTATCATGTTTGATGATGCATGCTAACTTGTGTTTTGTGTAAAGTTTAAACCATGGTTATGTAATGGTTAGGGTTTTCATTTTCATATCTATTTATTTATTTGTTTATTCATTTTGGAAAATGATAAGCATAATGCAAAATGGTGGCTTTCTTTGGATGAATGTTGAAGCTTCATGAAGCTTTGACCAAGTGACCATTTTGTCTCCATGCTTAACCCTAACCATTCCCACTAACCATGATTTATTCTCTACACTTGACCATGGTTATTATTATGATAAGTATTGATTTACTTTTTATTTTTGAAAATAACTTATCATATTCTTTCTTCTTCTTCTTCATCTTCAACATTGAAGCAAGCTTGCCTCCATCAATGGCAACTTGTGAAAAAGAGTGAGAAATCCAAATCTAAAGTGAACCCACTTCCTATTTCTTCATCCTCTACCTCTTGCCAAGTAGTAGAGTGTGTTTTCTTCACAAGTTTCTAGATTTGGTGAAGTTGGAGCTTGATCTAGCGATGTTTCGACGTAGATCATCTTCGGCATCGTCGTCGATGACCTAGCCCGTCCATTCTCCGATGAAGCCGACGCTAGAGCCCGGGGTTCGACTTGGACAGCGAGGAGACTTCATTGCGGAGCTATGGAGGTGGAGCACCGGATCTACAAAGGTTGTATTTCCGTTCTCCTAGTTAAAGTAGTTAACTAGTTTCTTTTGTCGCCTAGAAATCTAGCCAACGATCCGTAGTCTAGGGTTTCTCGGTACCGTATTTTTGAAATTGGCATGGTTGATTCCTTGTGAGAGCTCTAATGTGTGCCTAGGAACCCTACACTTATAAATTTACATATAGCCCTGTGGGCTTTACAAAATGGTATTTTGCCCATCCCATGTCTCATGTGCTCATTTCTTTTGCACATGAGGCATGGGCTTTACAAAAATTTGGCTTTATGCCCTGATTGAAAGAATTAAAAGTTAACCGCAATCAAGACGGTGTCGCTATGTGTAAGTCTACGCTAGCGTCCCGGCAGTCTACAGACGCCAAATGCGGAACAAAAACTTTTAAACTGGCGCTATCGTATACTTTAACCCGGATCTGCCATTATTGCTAAACTAACAAACTGTAAAGAGTGTAGAAAGGTTATACCGAACGATCCGAGTCCTTCGTTCTTCAACCATCATCCCACGCTCCGTTGCGGCTGCTCCGATCTCGTCGATCTCCTATATCCTCGTCGAGGTGGCACCACATCACCGATTCTTTAAACGAGCTCCCGCCTCTGACTTGAGGCAACTCGATCGTCAAGTTTGCTAAAAAAGACGACCAAGAATGATGTAGAGAATGAGTAGATGACTTTGTCTCACTTCGTCCAAGTCCGTGGACGATCGGTTAATGAAGTTGCCGAGGGAATTGGGTGATGGAATGAAAGAGGCTATGAAATTTCCATGCACCACAAAACTATCATAATCTTTTCTACAAATCAAAAAACCAAGTGAGTGAGGAGGAGAGAGAGGGCCGGCCATTCTTATGCAAGGAGGGAGGTGAGTGTAGGAGAGGGGAGAGTAACCTTAAGCAAAAAGCTTCTCACTAAATATCCTAAGGAAAACAAGAAGCTTTAATGATAATGCATGAATCACTAAACACCTCATCAAGCCTTTAATGCATCCAATGAAAACTCAACACCATTTAATCCTAGTCACCTCATCTAGAACCTTCTAGAACACTGACTCACCTCATCTGAAGAAAAGATAAATCCGTCTTTAACCAAATGTTAAAAGACGGCTGATAGAAAACTGGAAACTGGCAACTTCCAAAAGTGATCCTGAAACGACTTTCAGGATAACCCCGAAACTGTATAAATATACCCGCATTTGTATTACGACCGAATACAAATGCAACTGAGACAAAGATATTATACCTACTCAATATAATACTCGGATCCGGCTTAAACCAAAGCCGACCAGTATCATCTGCCCGAAAAATAACACGTGCGTAAACGCACGTGCATTTTCCGAACCCTGCCATAAAACCATACGGCCTCTACAACGTTTCGCCCGAACTTGGGAAACTGTCTGTGGGGGACTCTAATGACTCGTCAGTACCCTGATAACCACAAACCGTCAGCGGCACTAGCAATGCGTAACGGCTGCCCATGGACTGACCTCAAGGGATGCCGATGAGCGCACTCATCCGGAAAACCCTACTGAGCCTAACAGTGACAATCTATATACAGTCCGGTCCGTTCGTCTATGAGTATCGCATATCTGCCTAGGGGGCTAGTAACGTCAGACCCCCAATAGCAGTATAAGTCGTGTCGGAGTGAAGCCCAATCACACCCTGAGATACTACTGGAGTACCTACCAGTAAATCTCCTGCCATGGCCATGGACTTTGTGTAATGGCTTTCCTAGACACAGTACGACCTCGCTCCCAATACCGGGAGAGACGAATCCCCTGCCGATCCGCTCACGTGCCTCCATATGGCTCGGGACTGTACCCAAAAGCTACCTGTTTGCACGACTCCTTTGAGCCGTGGTAGGGTAGAAATCAAAGCACAGTGGGAACTCACACGAGACAAATGACGACCTCAGGTCGATGAACTAACCTGTACACATGTCACCAGGGAACTGCTATCTGACGGTAGATATAATACTAACTAGCAGGTTCCCGGCGAGTCATGTCCGGTGTACTCATAACCCAATGAGCACCTGTATACATCTTAGGTGATCCAACTGATACCAGTGGCTTGTGAGACCGGCCACCGCCCCTCGTCGGGGTCTCGACTGTACACACTAGTCTACTCCGGAGTATCGATGCCCTGTCTCGAAACTCCCACGACTAGGGACCACAATTAAGGATATGCGTATAAACCACCCAACTCTCACGTATATGATCGCCATCATACTGTTGGTGGTAAAGCAAGATCCTAAGGGCTCTATCAAAGTGTAACATGTAATCAGTCACCTGATCATGTACACAACTGATAAAGGCAAACCAGATAGCATACTATTATCTCGAGTAAGACTGTCATACCGGTATAGGTCCTCCGCAATCATTGCAATCACGTACCTGCGATCCAATAATTGACTATGAGGGCACTATCTCCAACACTATGCAGCTAGCCGGTTGAGCACGGGTCGATCCACAGGAAGATGGTTGTATGTCCTTTCTTGTCTTAGACGAGTCAATAAAGAATTTGTGTATGTTTGTTCGATTCTATCCTAAGTGTATTATTTGCAAGTATAAAGTTGTTAAGAAAAAGATACGAAATTGTAAGCTAAAGAAATCTGTACTCAAAACCTTTGAGCCGAGTCTTGACCAATTGAAGCTAGAGCAATCGGCAACAACGTGGATTAGGGGATTTAAGCGCGGTATTCGTGGAATACGGATTATTTACCCTTGTCCTTCCGTTCTTGTCTCTTGCTTTCGCCTCCGGCCAAACCGAACGCAACCGGTCGCGGTTAGGAATCACCGTTACCTTGTTAGGGTAGGGTACCTAACGGAGCGCTTGCGTATGGTTTAGGCGGAGTTCAATGGAAAATAACGGGAAAAGGAAATGAGAAAAGAAAGTCTTAACTTACAATACCGTATTTATTCTTAACAACGATAATTACAACATTCACAAAATGAACAACAAAGAGCAAAAGAAAAGAACAAAGAAAAGAAAAGATTACAAGTAATTAAGTGCATGAATATAAATTGCAAGAAAGTAAAGCAAGATAATAATAAACAAGTAATAAAAAGCGATAAAAAGAACAAGAAAGTAGAACTCAAGACAAGCATGGGATCAATAGCCAACCCTTAAACTTGCAAGCTCAATCAAGAGGTTGCAAGATCAAGAGAAGGGTAGAGAACGCATGTGAATTGAAGCGCTAATTCCATAAGAAAATACGACCCTTGAGATCAATAACAAACTCTTAACCTTTCAAGCTCAATGAAGAGGTTGAAAGATCAAGAGAAAGCAAGAATCTCAAGGGGAAGAAGAAACAAAAGAGAATGATACAAAAGCCCTCATCTTCATTGATCTTCCACTCAAAAAGCTCTCACTACAATTTTCATGGAGAAAAAATGAAGAAGAAGAAGAAGAACAAAAACCTACAAAAAGAGATTAAAAGAATGGACACAAAAATTGGACCCTTGGCTTAGCTCAGTTCTGGAGTATTTATAGGCTGAAAAATGAAAACCTATGGCAACCACCAGAACACAAATAAAAAGACCAAAACACCCCCAAAAAGTCTCTGTCTGCGGCGCCAGTACGGCCGCGGAACCGCGGCCTATACCCCCCTTTGGCCGCGGTTCCGCGGCCATATAGATGGGTTAGGGTGTGGGCTTCTTGGTACTTTCCTAGTCTTCTGTCCCCTCTTGTCTGGTACATGTATTTTCTGAAAATACTTCCACATTTCTTCCAGAATTTCTGTTGAGGGAAAGGTGGACTTTTGTCAAGATTTTCTTGAGCTCCGCGTAGATTTCTTGGAACTTGTTGTTGCCATTGAGCCTTGTGCATGAAGGTGACAATCGATTTGCCATTTTGTCTCCAAACTGGTGTGTGGCAACAGACGGATAAAGAGCGGAGACCCGTGTTTTATCAGTGGTTGGCAGGAACCCGGATTTTGTCATGCTTTTCCATGATATTCACTGTTCAGAGCCGAGAACCTGTATTATGCAGTTATGTAGCAAACACTGATAAAAAGCACCTGCCTATAAACACACGAGCGTAAGAATGGGCGGTATAGAATGCAATATTCTGGTATGAACAAATACCCCCAAACTTAACTTTTGCTCGTCCCGAGAAAAACCAATTATTCACAAAAATAAAATCCTAACCGCACTTTCGCAGGGAACGCGATTGCACTGAGCATGTGCAACAAGCCGTTAAACCCCTAGGTGTCCCTAGTAGGAGGAGTGTTGTCTCCTGAGGGTTTTCAGCGGATTACACCCACAAAATCCCGTCAAGCTAGTGTCATAAGTGAACATTGACTCTACTCCTACAGTTTAGTATTTACGTTAGAAACTCTATCATCCTAAGTTAGAAATATCCAACCCTTATTTTTCACACCTTCTATCTATTTAACCTTAGGTCCTATACGTTCCAAAAAAGTTTAGAAAGATGTTGGTTCTCCTGAGTTTTCCTTCTAAAGTGCGGCCTCAAATCAGGGATTTTTATCAACTTTACAGAAAACACAAGTCTTATTTTTTATTTCTATCTTTTATCCAAACATCGATTGTATACCCCTACGTGTGTGTATATTTACACCCCTACACTCAAGAATTCAATTCAAGCTATAATACCCTTGCCCTAATACCTAATACTACTTCTTTTCATTAAGTATGGACGGATTTGCTCACACACCTTTCATGCGACTATTAATGCTTCTTGAGGCACTAACGGCGGATTACTGAATGTGTGAACATTAAAGCGTAAATAGCAGTTTCCAGGTCTTGACTTTATTCTATTTTTTTTCTTTTTCTTTTTCTTTTTCTTTTTCAAGACCGGATATATTTTTCACATGCTCTTTTGGTGTTTAGCTTTAAATACCGTTTTTTCTTTCATACTAGGCTTTCA
Source organism: Agapanthus africanus (assembly GCA_030015575.1). NCBI lineage: Eukaryota > Viridiplantae > Streptophyta > Magnoliopsida > Asparagales > Amaryllidaceae > Agapanthus > Agapanthus africanus. The sequence continues at coordinate 322,054,706 of JASDDO010000004.1, read as the reverse complement.
GGCAAGAGTATTTCTAGGTATCCTCTATTATCCCAAGTTTCAAGGTGCGTGTAAGTGCAGTTTGTAGGGTATATACTTTCTAAATTTGAACTCAAGAAAAGAAACTATTTTTCAGACTCATCCTTCATTAAAGCATCAATACTTTCCCTTCATCTTGACTTTAACTAAAGAACTGAACTCAAAATTACCTATTTCTCAAAAAAACTGTAAGGACATATACTTACCAAGTTTAAACAGAATGAGGGTTATTTTTAGGGTTTTCAATTCCTAAGTCTAGAATTTAGTTATTTCTATCATATCAACTAATCTTTCGGAATAAAGATCTAAGTTACCCTATTAGCTAACTTGACGACAAAGTTTTTATATTTTTGGAAAATTTTCGATTTTTGTGGGTTTTTAATAAGGTATGCAAATGCAAAATATACAAATGAATGCGAAGGAAGAAAGCTTACCGAGCACACCCCCAAACTTAAACTGGACAGTGCCCTCACTGTCAGGCTATACCAAGAGGGTCAAAATTGTCGGCGCTCCCCCTAAAAACAAATTATATACAAAAAGGAAAACAAAAAATATATACAAAAAAGGTGTCCCCCCCAAACTGAAGTAAAACAGTGTTTCCACTGTTAAGCGTTTGAAGTTCAGGATTAGGGGGGAAAGAACAGTATCAAGCTATACAAGGCCTTACACAGGCCAAAAGTCAGCACCAACCATTCAAAGATCTTATCGTGATAAAGTATTGGCTGGTGAAAGAATGCGGAGAGGTAAGAAATGGAGACTACGCGAGACCGTATGGAGATAGAAGCGGGATACGGTCTCGGTATATCAGAAGAAGAATGGTGGAAGGGAAAAAGAAGTGGAGTACGAACTTGAGGGTGCAAATGGAGTGAATAGATTAGCACAATTTGTGATGAGCGATGTGTAAACAGCGATTGTGCTAATCTATTAACCCGTCGAGAGATTGGGTCAAATCCCTCAAGATTCGTAAGAAACCATGGGTACGCTGAACTTGGTAAACCAGACATAGGAAGTGAAAATGATACGGTTTCTTGCAAGGTCGGAACGATGGAAAGGATGGAGGGAAGTGGTTGAGGAAGGGTATCGGTTAAAGGTTCGGGAGGGTGTACACAGTCAGGGGAAGGAACATGATGAATTGGAAAATCCGACTCATCAATTAAAACTGGTTCATCCTCAAAACTATCCTCAATATTCTCCTCAAAATTTATCACATCCATGCATTTTTCTTCAAAATCTAGACGCATATGAGGTTCGGGAAAAACAGTTAATGACTCGGGATGATGAGTTGGAGAGAAAAATTCAGCTAAATCTATGGGTTCATCATCCAAAATATTCCCAGCGTCAATATCCTCAATCAAGTGAAAATCAAAATTCTCAGACACCTCATCAAAAGCATGGATTTCAATCAATTCAGGTTCTAAGATGGAGGTGTAGAGGTCAAAAGGATTGGGTGTGGTTTCACTTGGCAAGGTCCCTTCACAATCTGGCAAATCAAACACTACAAAGTCGCACAACTCATTAAACATTCTATCTTCAACTGATAATTCATTTGGGACACTTGATAGACTTTCTACACAGGAGTTGTGGGATTCAAGTTGAACCGGGTAGGCTTGATTCGGAAGGGGGTATAGCTCACTCTCTCCACTCAAATTCACAGCCTGTCCTGCCGCCTCATCATACATTGGGAAATGTGGAGCTAGTTGGAAACTAGCTACCGGGTCACTAGGCTGTATGAGACCGGCCATGGACGCATTCAAATCCATCATCTGTTGGCTTGACGCTACCCTAAAGTCTTCCAACGATTGTTCTAGACTAGACATTGGTTGTGAAGGGGTTTCAGTAAAAGATTCAAAGTTGTTTGGATACTGAAAACTCCCAAATGGCGGTTCTGATGCAATGTCTAGGGAAGGTGCAAAAGTAGGGTAGGATTGGTAGGAATTGAATGGCTGGTCAGGAGCAGGATCAACATTTGGATACGAAGGTGAATGGAATTGTTGATCCCAAGAATTTGAAGTGGTGAAAGGAGTGAAAGATCGGCTACGGGGTTGTTCAATACGTTCTGCAATAGACATGGGTCTTGGAGTTGCAACATGACTTGAAGAAGGGGTATCAACGTAAGCGGGTGCGGGAGGTTGAAAAGGTTGATACAAAGTGGAATGAGGAGTGCAAGTGTTTGTCCTAGACGCTGCTATGCGATCTTTCAGTGAAACTTTGGGCATGGAGGGATCGTTCGATGTTCGGCCAAAGCAAGAACCGTAGGAAGTTATGTCTGGTTGTGGGTACCAAAGTTCGGCAAGAGTTTTGCGAGGTGGGGTACCCATGATATGAAGAGAGAATGAAAGAAAGGTAGAAAAAGGGAGGGGAAAAAGAATGTAAATTTTTTTTTTTTAGTTATATATTAACAAAAGAATGAAATATACACAAAAAGAATATGGACAAAAATAATCACGACACAAAAATACCACACACCTAATCGTTCTAGGGTTCTCCTAGGTCAACTAGACCTGCTCCAGAACTTGATTGGCGAAGTAAAACTGTGTCGAGAAACGGGCTCAAGATATACTGATCACGAGGCCAGGTAAGTGCAGAGATAAGGGGAGGTTTTCCAACGCTTTCGCGAAGTTCCTTAATTAAATAACACTTTCTCTTTTGGCGGTTTTGCCGTTAACACTTTCCTAGACACCCCGTAAACAATGTACCGTTAAGCGAGGTTCTAAACACGGTTAACTTCTCCTAATGAGCGCGAAGTCCTTAAGGCTTAAAGTCTAATTTCTTTTAAAATTTGTGCGGGTAATCGTTATGCTCAAGTTCGTGATTTGTGGGCCACGGAAAAGGTGATGAAATCCTTTACCGTATGTTGTGGGGTTCGCTTGCCCTTAAGTCCGTATTAATGTATGCAATGCGCAATTCAATAAAAATTCTATAAAGAATCAAACAATCGTTTTTTATTCTAAGCACGGCACTGCAAAAAATACGGGTTAGTCAATTTTTAGCGTTTGCTAGCGAACTTGCAAAGAATCCTGCAAAGAATAGTATATTGGAAGCGTCGGATTTGAGAAGAAGGTGTTGGTAAAGTACGTACCGTTAAGTTTTTGGGTTAGGACACCCCCGTTGAATCAAATCCGGTAAGCTTGAAAGGTTCGCTTGCGCGGGTCAAACTACCCGGATCTTTGGCACTGTACTTCGTAATCACTTTTGCCTTGAATGCACACTTTGCTCCCCACAATCGCAGTTTGCAAATACGCAAAAATCTGCACACTTGCCAACAAAATTATCAAAAAAACAAAAAGATTTTTTTTTAAATATATACAAAAAGAATATTAACCCGAATAACAAGAAAGAAAATACGCTACCGTCTCCCCGTCAACGGCGCCATTTGATTGAAAGAATTAAAAGTTAACCGCAATCAAGACGGTGTCGCTATGCAGCTAGCCGGTTGAGCACGGGTCGATCCACAGGGAGATGGTTGTATGTCCTTTCTTGTCTTAGACGAGTCAATAAAGAATTTGTGTATGTTTGTTCGATTCTATCCTAAGTGTATTATTTGCAAGTATAAAGTTGTTAAGAAAAAGATACGAAATTGTAAGCTAAAGAAATCTGTACTCAAAACCTTTGAGCCGAGTCTTGACCAATTGAAGCTAGAGCAATCGGCAACAACGTGGATTAGGGGATTTAAGCGCGGTATTCGAGGAATACGGCTTATTTACCCTTGTCCTTCCGTTCTTGTCTCTTGCTTTCGCCTCCGGCCAAACCGAACGCAACCGGTCGCGGTTAGGAATCACCGTTACCTTGTTAGGGTAGGGTACCTAACGGAGCGCTTGCGTATGGTTTGGGCGGAGTTCAATGGAAAATAACGGGAAAAGGAAATGAGAAAAGAAAGTCTTAACTTACAATACCGTATTTATTCTTAACAACGATAATTACAACATTCACAAAATGAACAACAAAGAGCAAAAGAAAAGAACAAAGAAAAGAAAAGATTACAAGTAATTAAGTGTATGAATATAAATTGCAAGAAAGTAAAGCAAGATAATAATAAGCAAGTAATAAAAAGCAATAAAAAGAACAAGAAAGTAGAACTCAAGACAAGCATGGGATCAATAGCCAACCCTTAAACTTGCAAGCTCAATCAAGAGGTTGCAAGATCAAGAGAAGGGTAGAGAACGCATGTGAATTGAAGCGCTAATTCCATAAGAAAATACGACCCTTGAGATCAATAACAAACTCTTAACCTTTCAAGCTCAATGAAGAGGTTGAAAGATCAAGAGAAAGCAAGAATCTCAAGGGGAAGAAGAAACAAAAGAGAATGATACAAAAGCCCTCATCTTCATTGATCTTCCACTCAAAAAGCTCTCACTACAATTTTCATGGAGAAAAAATGAAGAAGAAGAAGAAGAACAAAAACCTACAAAAAGAGATTAAAAGAATGGACACAAAAATTGGACCCTTGGCTTAGCTCAGTTCTGGAGTATTTATAGGCTGAAAAATGAAAACCTAGGGCAACCACCAGAACACAAATAAAAAGACCAAAACACCCCCAAAAAGTCTCTGTCTGCGGCGCCAGTACGGCCGCGGAACCGCGGCCTATACCCCCCTTTGGCCGCGGTTCCGCGGCCATATAGATGGGTTAGGGTGTGGGCTTCTTGGTACTTTCCTGGTCTTCTGTCCCCTCTTGTCTGGTACATGTATTTTCTGAAAATACTTCCACATTTCTTCCAGAATTTCTGTTGAGGGAAAGGTGGACTTTTGTCAAGATTTTCTTGAGCTCCGCGTAGATTTCTTGGAACTTGTTGTTGCCATTGAGCCTTGTGCATGAAGGTGACAATCGATTTGCCATTTTGTCTCCAAACTGGTGTGTGGCAACAGACGGATAAAGAGCGGAGACCCGTGTTTTATCAGTGGTTGGCAGAAACCCGGATTTTGTCATGCTTTTCCATGATATTCACTGTTCAGAGCCGAGAACCTGTATTCTGCAGTTATGTAGCAAACACTGATAAAAAGCACCTGCCTATAAACACACGAGCGTAAGAATGGGCGGTATAGAATGCAATATTCTGGTATGAACATGCTCATTTTTCTTACATTAATGCATAAAAAATTACATCAAAATTATTTATTACATGATTTCATTTTGGCATGGGGGAGGCCGGCCACGGGGCTTGACATGGGCATGGGCCCACATGATCTGGGCTTGGGGCTGCTTACTTGGGGTTGATTTTGACTTTGACTCGGTCAACCGGGGTGTAAGTTTTGACCCCAACAGGCATGACGGATGGCAAAGAAGATGAAGTGAAGCATGGACAAGTTCAATGGAATAGTTGTTCTAAGTTCTTTTCTCTTGGTGAAAAAACAAGCGCTCTCTCTCTCTCTCTCTTCCAACAATTTCCCATAATATTTTCTCGAGAAGAAGAGAAAGAAAGAACACCAGGTGAGAACTTGGATTCAAGTTCCCTTGTCTTTGTTAGTTATATGTATATCCTATAGGCCATTACTGTACATGTGATGTATATTGTAGTGGATGCTTGGACATATATAGGGAGGACTTTCTTGCTCGACATGATAGTATGCTATCCGTGCTCTTTATCTTAACATGTTGACTTGTATAGGTGATGTTGACTTGTATAGGTGATATTGTCTTGCTCTGACATGTTGATAAAGCCCTTAGGATGTATACTTGACTACCAGGACTATGATAGAGATCATACTAGTGGGGCCAAGGGTAGTCCACAAGTACACCCTATAATTGTTCCTAGTCGACGGTGAATCGAGACAGGGCATCAATATTCCAGAGTAGACTAGCGTATGCGCTTCTTCACCCATATGATGGGTGATGGATGATCCTAAATCCATTGGTGTTTGACATCAAAAAAGTTATATGGGTGCTCAGTGGAGACTGGGTACACTGAACGGACACGCCGAGAACTCCTAGATGGTATTATACCTATCGTCAGATAGCAGTTCTCTGGTGATACTGGTACAGGTTAGTCTGTCGACTCGAGATCATCATAGAGTCTTGTGTGATTCCCACTGTGCTTTGATTTCCACCATACCACGGTCAAGAGATCGTGCAAAAAGGTGGATTTTGGATACAGTCCCGAGTCACATGGAGGCAATGAGCGATAGGAGGGGATTCGTCTCTCCCAGTATTGGGAGTTGATGTTGCGCTATACTCGATTGGCCATAACATGAAATCCCTGATCAGGGTTGCTGAGATCTACTGGTAAGTGCTACCAGTAGTTTCTCGAACCGTTATGGACCTTGCATCGGCATGACTTATCAGGCTATTAGGGTCTAACGTTATACCACCCTGAGGCTGTTGATATGCGACATATCTGACGAAGAGACCGGACTGTACGGTAGTGTTACTGATTGGATCCGCAGGAGTACGAGCAAGCTTACTTGTTGATCTTCTGATTGCTCAATACCCGGGTGGTCGTTACGTTTAGCAGACCGCTTGCGGCTTATGGGTGTTTGATATGATCATCACCCACTGCCGGCGTATTGACGGGTCTTTATAGTCCTACACAGAGGTTTCCTGGTTCATACGAAACGAAGTAGGAGCACATATGTGATATGTGCGGGACCGAGATTAATGCGCATATGTGATACCGCATTCTATTCTCACGATATGTGATATCGGTCAGTTATTTATGATATAGCCGGGTTATCGGATCAAGTGTTGATTCGATAAGTTGTTACATTTAATATTAGTCGGTTGTATGTGATATAGCCGGATTATTAAATCAAGTGTTGATTTGATAATTTAATCTATAATTATATATGTGATATTTTAATTTACATTAACTAATATTACCTCACTTAAACATTTCTTTTTCTCACTTGTGTGCATATATATATATATATATATATATATATATATATATATATATATATATATATATATATATATACATACAACTATTGTGTCATGCTTGATGCCACATGCAACATGGGTGTATGAGACTTACACCATGCTTATAATAGTGTGAAAGTTTTTATTTATCTTGGTAATTCACAAAATTAGTGGTAATTAGTCACATAGTTGAAGCTTGTAGAACCTTGTGGAATCATTGACCAAGTCCACTCATTTTGTTTTACTTGAAGATATTTATTAACCCAACCATTATTGTTAACCCATGGTTTATTCTCTATATGAGTTAGTGTATGACACTAACTCACCCATGGTTGCTATTCTCACCTCATGAGTTCATTCTCTCATTCTTCTTCACTTGAGCTTCTTCTTCCTCATGAAAAGCTTTCTAGCTTTTGAAAATGGTGAGAAAATATTGTAAGAAAAAGAAAACTAAAGAGAGCCCATTTCCTACTTCATCATCTTCTACTATTAGCCATTTAGTTTAGGGTGTTTGCTTCACTAACCTACTATTAGTGAAGAGCTAGCATGAGCTTGGGTCTTCTCGACGTAGATCATCTTCGGCCTCGAAAACTTCGAGCAAGCTTGTTCATTTCTTCATGTGAAGCCTTACTAGAGTTCGGGTGTTCACTACTTGGAGCAAAGGGACCACTACACGGAACTTTAGAAGTGGAGGACCGGTCTATAAAGGTTGTATTCCTCATTCACTAGACTTGCAAAGTTGTTTGTATGATATTTTGTTTATATCTCTAGTTATGATTCTAGGGTTAGGGTTCTTTAGAACGACAAAAATTTGAAAACGACATGGACGATACCTCCCGAAATCTTGCTGCCGACCTAGAGAACCCTATAGTGGTATCAGAGCCAAACTAGAGATTTAAATGGTGTTTGTTAGATTACGAAACCGAAACTGCTCCGAAATTTGAAACACGAAATCCAGTTTCTGTCGAATTTAAAAAGGCATCTAAATTTTTTTTAAACAACTGCAGAATATTGTATGAGATATAACATGAACACTATGAAAATTTGAGGCAATTCTACCTCAACATGGCGGCCACATGCCCTCTAAAACCGGTGTGCTCGGATTTTCCAAGGAGTTTTGGGTTCAAATTTTCATGGTGTTCCAGTCTCTGGGTTTTGGTGTTTCAGGTGTTGTTGGTTTTTGCTAAATTTGCATGTGATGTTAAATTTTTGCAAAGGAAACTCGAAGTGTTTCGTAATCGTAATTCTAACATATATTTGGGTTATTTAGACGACGTTAAAAATTTCGAACGGATATCAATAACCCAATTTTTCCCTTGCTGAAATTTTCCAAAAGTTGTATTTTTCCGAGTTTAAAATTTTCAGAAAATTATGCAAGCGATTCTGTGGACCCTCTAGAAGAACGATACCCAAACTCGACTTTTTGGATCGCGGAACCGCGGTCATACCATAGGGTTTGCTGCAGTTCCGTGGCGACATGAGTGAGGCATGAGTCGGCCCTTCTACGGATGGTTCATAGGAGCTGTGGCATGTTCTGGGCACTTTTTGAATTCCGCTCAAGTGTTGAGCTTGTTGGGAAATTTTGGGTGCTTACTTATTCGATCGAAAAGTTTAATTTCATCTAGCTATCCGTGATTGTGATACAATATTTGGAATCCACATAATTAATTATGAGATAACTAGTTTGAATTTGATAAATCTAGCAGTTTATTCTCATTTGATCGGTTGCCACGGGATTTTGATGTTGATCAAAAGTCCATCGTAATTACGTAGTGTACGCGGATACTCTCCGGGTAACCTTAATAGGTAGCCATGCCCCATAGCCCTAACCAAGTGACTGTAGGAGAACCCCGTCGCCAAAAACATCCGTTCGGGTGCTCGCGGCAGCGGTGTTCCGCCTTAGTGCACTTCGTCGACGGCATCGGGGGTGCGCCCGTCTACTAAAGTTTCCGACAAGCATTCGATCAGGTTATCGGGAATCTTGTTGAATTATCCGACAGGTTATTGAAAAGTTTTTTCAATATCGAGACTAAAATGCGGGGTTTATAATTGTTAGGCATTTGATGTCTAAGGAATTCATTTGTTGGGCATGAAATCCAAGGTATGTGATACATTGGGTTTATGATGTCTAAGGTGGTTGCGGATTCCAACTGTTGTAGTTTTTCACTTTCTTTTCTACGACCGTAAGTGTAATATGTGGTGTATCGCCGGTTTCGTTGCTATATGTCAACGACAATTAGGATACGCAAATTTGTTTACGTTGATGACATGTGATGTTATGTGTTGCTGTGATATGTTATATTGGATCGTCGTGTTTTGAATAGCCGGGGTTTTTTTTTTTATGTGAGATGAGAGATTTTTATTTTCATTTATATAAAAGCTTGTATGTAATATTCTTTTATTGGGGCACTTCCGGGTTAAGGATGATGTCACCATTGATGTATATTATTTACTTTTCCTCATTAGGATAGACCCAAGGAAGAGAGCACAAGTAACCGGGTTCTAGGGTCCAGTGGGAGACCATCTCGAGGAGTCAAGACCGGGTCTCCTAACTCTAGAATTGGTAGGGTTGCTTGCCGCTCTCGTAGGGGTCTACGGATGTGGGTTTGGCTATTCATCGTGACCGTGGAATCCGTTTTTTATACTGGCTTAATTTAAAATACGGAATTCCTAGTATATCCAATATTTCATACGTGATTCTTCTGCTGCTGATATTTTTTGATGTGATCACTTGATATGTTCTGAGACGAATGCTTATATTATATATATATGATATATAATAAATATTGATGCTTTCGTTTCTTCTGTGATACTTAGGAAGCATAATTGATGGGAATTCATTAATGAGATTAATGAAATAAAAGAAACCTAAACATGTTGTAAAGACTTGTTTAAAAACTGGTAGCTCTAGTTCTTGTTTTGCATAGCGATATTCCTTGTAGAATATCCAACACCTTATTCGATAAGGAAAGAGCCGAGATCCCTTCATCGGGAGTGACCTCTTTAGCGAAACTGGCAGATACTACAACCCACTCGGTTTGTCTTTTGATTGCTTCTATAGTTTTTGCTTTGCATAATGGTATTTGTGAAATATCTTGCACCTTATTCGATAAGGAAAGAGTCAAGATCCCTTCACCGGGAGTGACATCTCTAGCGAAACTAGTAAAAGCCTAAAAAACACTCCTTTTCAAAATCACTCGATTTTACAACGATATCAAGTTCATTACGCAAAAGGTTTTCTTAAAAACTTGTCGTAGCCCTCCGTCATTTCAGATAAGTAGTAGTTAGTATTCGTGCTACGTTTGTTGACCTCTGTCGATGCGTAGTGTGCGGTAGCTGATTAGTGCTTATCTGCAAATCACATGATGCGGTTGATTTAGGGTAATCGTGCGACCTTGTTGACCTCTGTCAAGAATCGTGCGGATGGGTTTATTTCAATCATGAAATGACGGGTTGAACTTGACTAGCAGCCTATGGTTTGTTGACCTCTGTCAAGGTCATAGGACGCTAGGGGCAAGAATATCGGAATTTTAAGTGTTAAAATTTTAATGGTTGGATCCCGATACCCATTGCGAGTAAGAGTTACTCCTGGAAAGATTTTTACACATTACAATTAGCCGATCAAGTAGGTATCTAGAAAGGTGTTAACGGGGTTACGCCCCTGAGAAAACGAGGTTTATTTTAACTAGGTTCGTGCGAAAGCACGGGGAACCTCCCTCAAAGTACCGACATTGGCCTGGCCGAAAGATTGGTGAACTTGTAGAGTGTAATTAATCCCGGCTAGTCTTACCTTTTAGGGTTTGAAGGAAGATTTGATAAAAACAGTGGGAGCCAGTATGATTAGATAAAATAATAACCAATCTGATCTTGCAAGAGCGCACGCAGAGTGTTTTCTTCTCTCTCTCTCTCTCTCCTGGTAGCGACCATGTCACGCCTTAATCAAGATAATAATATGGATGTATTGACCGAACCTTCTTATTATACTGAGCTAGGGAACGTTGGTGCTGCTCTATCTTATAACTGTTATAAGTCCGAGCAGGGAATAGGGGATTATCCGGATTTCCACGCGACCTAATCGAGAAATGAGCATGTTGATACATATTCTTCGGGTGTGTTCGATTACCAAGAACTGTTTTTCAGTATCCTCTACGTCCTGGGTATGTGATACCGGATCAGGATTCCGCATATGTAATATGTTACATGGGCTACAGATAGGTAGAGAACTGTGAATGGGTGATATGTCTCTAAGTGTAGAGAATGGTGCAAGTGTTGCAGCCAAATCAGTTGGCAAATATCACCTTATATTAATACATTGATTCTGAACGAATGTTATTACATACCAAACCTGATATACAACATTACATCAGCTTTTTAATAAGTTAAAGAAGGATATAATTCTATATTGGAGGATAATGTTGTGAACATTTTCCTGAATCAAGAGTTGATTTGATCAGGCACGTTATATAATAGCATATACGTTCTAAATCAAACCACAGTTCAAAGTATATAGAACACACACAAGAGGAGTAGTTCAGAAATGAACGAATCCTTCTTGTGGCATTGTAGACTAGGTCATATCAATGCGACACGGCTAGCTAAGTTACATAAGGATGAATGTTTGAATCTGTTCGAATTTTCATCTTATGATACTTGCCAGTCTTGTCTCAAAGGTAAAATGACCAATACTCCGTTTACTAGAAACAGAGAAAGAGTTACTAAACTCTTGGGACGCATACATGATGATGTATATGGTCCTATGTCTTTAATGTCAGGGTAGGTTCTTCGTACTTCGTTATATTTACTGATCATCTCTCAGGATTCGGACATATGTTCCTGTTGAAACACAAGTCTGAAATTTTTGAGAAATTCAAGGAATATAAGCTTGAAGTTGAAGAACCAGATGGGTAGAAGTATTAAGTCCTTCGATGAGATCGAGGAGGCAAATACTTGCGCATGGAGTTCCTGGATTTTCCAAATGGAGAATGTGATTCTCTCTCAGCTTACTCCTTCGTATACACCACAACACAACGGTGTATCGAGGTGGAGGTATCGCACCCTATGAGATATGGCACGCTCTATGATGAGTATTGCCGAGTTACATGTTTCCTTTTGGTGTTATGCACTTGAGAAGCTGCATACCTAATGAATGGGGTTCCAACCAAATCAGTGCCTACCACTACATATGAGATATGGAATGGGAAGAGACCGTGTCTTAAACGAGTTAAAATATGAGGTTGTCCGGCCTATGTTGAAAGGAAGAATCCGGACAAGCTCGAGGCAAGGTCAGTTCTGTAAGTTTGTTAGGATATCCCAAACATTTGTGAGGGAATATCTTCTACCACTCTGAGGAGAAAAAGGTGTTTTGTTTCTCAGCATACCACCTTTCTAGAAAAGGAATTTCTTATGAAGAAATTAGTGGACATGAGGTAGAACTGGAAGAAGTTCTAGCTAGAAAAACTAACAGCTGATGATTTGGTGAAACCAAAGAATTAAATAGTCTCCAACGAACCTCAGCCTCTCCGCGAATCTGGTAGGATTCTTCATCCACTTGAGAGATGCTATGGTCTTTGTAGGGTATTTTTCGTCACCCCATTGAGATAGGATACGTGCACGCTTGTCAGGCGCGTTACAGATTCCCCCTATCTAGGGTAGGCTGGGGTTTATTGATTGTGGGGATCCGAATCTCCGGCAGCCGCAGACTAAGCTGCCGTTAATTACCCCTCGCTTTTGGAGCGAGAGAACCTCCGATTGACGGGTCAAACAGGCCATGCGAACTCAACGTGCAGTGTTGTGTTTTGAAGGGGTTTTGGATATATTGGGGGCCTGCAGAGTTTTTACGGGAGTCCCGCTACCCGGATAGAGGGCTGGGGGTCAAGGGGGCTAGCATCCCCCTTGCGGGGTACGGGGCAGCGCCCCGTTAAATTTTTTTTTCTAACGGGAACAATATGGTGGAGTATGTGTGTGTGCGCATATGTGTGTGTGTGTGTGTGTGTAAGAAAAAGGCATCCATAGGATGCATGGGAGAAGGCGCCAGTGCCTCCCGTGAGTGGCACGCAAGCGCTTAGGCGCTGGCGCCTCACGTGCCAAGCACGTGGGCGCTGGGCGGCAAAAAGGGACTTGGTCCCTGCACTGGGAGTTGTACTCCCAAAAAGAAATACTTATTATTTTGTGTGTGTGTGTGTATATATATATTGAGAAGTTAAACTCCTAAGATATTTTTGGAGCAGATGAAGGGGCTTCTCCCTTGAGTCTTGGATCTCCTCCAAAGTGGGATTTTCGGAGATGGGTCTCCTTCTTCCTCCTCTGTTGGCCGGATCTTGAAGAACAAGAGGTATGAGATTTAAAAATCTTCCCTTTTTGAGATCTAATGGAAGATCTGGGCTCCCCTTTGTGGGTTTTGTGGTGAAAAACTATTTAATTTTGGAAAGGAAGAGTAAAACTCTTGATTTAATTCAAAAGAATGGAAGAAGTTTTAGAACCTTTTGGAAGGAGAAGGAGGCACAGGAACCCTAGTTATTGGGGAGAATGAAAAGTGTATCTTTTATTCATCATCATGTTGCCTTATATAGGCTTACACATTTACATATAGCCACTTGGGCTTTACAAAATGGCAGTTTGTCCATCCCATGCCTCATGTGCTTATTTCTTTTGCACATAAGCCATGGGCTTTACAAAAATTTGGCTTTATGCCCATTTTGCTTACATTCATGCAGAAAAAATTACATCAAAATTATTTGTTACATGATTTTTATGTTGGCATGGGGGGACTGGCCGTGGGCTCGACTTGGGTATGAGCCCGCTTGACCTGGGGTTGGGCCTACCTGGTTTGGGGTTGACCTTGACTTTGGCTTGGTCAACCGGGGTGCAAATTTTGACCCCAACAAAGTGCCCCCATCAATAAATGCACACCGCGCATATGAGTTGTGTGCATGAAATTGATGGATCTTGAAGCCGGGCTTCGAGGTGGAACATCATTCCGGGGGCGGAACATCCCTCGGGGAGCATGATTCTCGAGGATCGGAGTATCATTCCAATTTTCGGAGCATAATTCCAGGATCGGAGTATCACTTCGAAGAGGAGCATAATTCCGGGGATCGGAGCATAATTCCAATGAGCGGAGCATGATTCCAAAAGGGTCGGAGCGTAATTCCGACGGGCGGCAGACATTCTGACCGAAGCATAATTTCGATGCAGAGGTTCATTCCCAGGCGAAACATAATTCCGACAGGGAAAGCAGATACTCCGAAGCGAAGCATGATTTTGACGCGGGGTACATTCTGAGACGAAGCATGATTTCAACGTAGAGCTTGTTAGTCGACTTGATTCCGAGGCGGAGCTTAATTCCGATGGAGGGGGTCGCTAGTTGATTCCGAGCCAAAGCATAATTCCGACAGGGAAGGCAGATACACCGAGGCGAAGCTTGATTTCGATGTGGAGGACACTCTGAAATGAAGCATGATTCCGACGCAGAGCTTGTTGTTTGATTCCGAGCCGAAGTATAATTCCGACAGGGAAGGCAGATACACTGAGGCGAAGCTTGATTTCGATGCGGGGTACACTCTGAGATGAAGCATGATTCCAACGCAGAGCTTGTTGGTTGATTCCGAGCTGAAGTATAATTCCGACAGGGAAGACAGATACACCGAGGCGAAGCTTGATTTCGATGCGGAGTACACTCTGAGACGAAGCATGATTCCAACGCAGAGTTTGTTGGTCGACTTAATTCCGAGACGGAGCTTAATTCCGACGAGGAGGTCGCTTTTTGACTTGATTCCAGGGCGGAGTATAATTCCGACGAGAAAGTCGCTGGTTGACTTGATTCCAGGACGGAGCATAATTCCGACGAGGAGGTCGCTGGTTGACTTGTCCCCGGCACGGAGTGTCTGTGGTCAACGTTTCCCCGGCACGGAGTGTCACTGGTTTTGATGTAGAGGATGATTCCCAGGCGAAGCATAATTCCAACAGGGCAGGTGGATACTCCGAGGCGAAGCATGCTTTCTACACGGGGTACATTCTGAGACGAAGCATGATTCCGCCGCAGAGGTTGTTGATTTGATTTGATTTGGGTTGACATCAGCATCGCTACACTAGAATATGGTACCAGAAGTGAATCATCAGTTGCCATGAGTGGATTTGGGGATTTCGGTTTTTGTTTGGCCTCATCATCGCTACACTGGAATATGGTACCAGGAGCGAATCATCATTTGCGTTTGCTTATTAGGAAGCGATGGCTTAGGAGACGGGTTTTATGTCCCTATCACCTAAGACTTTTCAATTTTGTGAGTCGTAAGGGTCTCACAAAGCATTTTCTTCCTACGGGTTGTAAGGATCCCGTAGGTGTATTTTCTCCTTAGGAGTCGTGGGGACTCCTATGTGTGTTTTTCATTTGTGAATCGTAAGGATCTCATGCGGGAGTTTTCTCCTCACAAAGTCGAGAGAACTTTACGGGTGTATTTCATCTCTTTTTCACAAGTTTGCACCCTTTCGGGTTTTCACAAACTCGCCGGCAGTCCTTCTGTTTTTACTCACGGAGACCTTTCGGGTTTTAATCCGTGCCCATTTTGCTTGTGGACATACCCTTTTTTCGCTGGTGGGACTTTGAATGTGGTCTCGCCTGTAGGACTTGGGAGAGATTCGGATCGTTTTATGCCCGTGGATTGTATACGGTTTTGCAGGATGTATGATCCAGACCGTAGGGCCGGAAAAATTTTGGGACTTTGTTGGCGTCTGCATCGCTGCACTGGAATATGGTACCAGGAACGACTCATCATTCACCGTTAGGGTATGGGATTTGGAATTTGGTTGGCGTCTGCATCACTTCACTGGAATATAGTACCAGGAGCAACTCATCATTCGCCATTGGGACATTCAGAGTTTGGTTAGCGTCTGCATCGTTGCACTGGGATGTGGTACCAGGAGCGACTCATTATTCGCCGTGAAGGGATCTCCCTCGTTTCCAGTTTATCGACTTAGAGGTCATCTGTTTTCAGTTTAACGACTTAGAGGTCATCTGTTTCCAGTTTAAAGACTTAAGGGTCTATTGGATCGGAATCTTGGAATTTTAGGGTAGGGGTCAGCATCAGCGTTGCTAACACTGAAGCACAGGTGCCAGGAGAAATTCATCATTTGCCTTTCCCTGTTGGGGAGCGATGTCTTAGGAGACAGGTTTAGGTCCCTATCACCTAAGACTTTTCAATTTTATGGGCCGTAAGGGTCCCATAAAAGCATTTTCTTTCTATGAGTCGTAAGTATCCCGTAGGTGCATTTTCTCCTTAGGAGTCGTGAGGACCCCCAAGTATTTTTTTCCAAGGTGAGTCGTAAGAATCCCACGAAGGTTTGTTCTCCTCATGCATCGTGAGGACACATGAGTGGGTTTTCCTAATGGAGCATAATTCCAAGGGCGGAGACCGACCGCGTTTCTGATGATTGCAGTGGGGTATGGGTATGATGAGAATTATTTGAGCCCGTGGATTGTATACGGTAGTCAACTTGGGGACCAACCGTAGGGCTGGGAGAATTTTGGGGAAATTGGATTTTGGTTGGCGTCTGCATCGCTGCACTAGAATATAGTACCAGGAGCGACTCATCATTCGCCGTTTTTTTTTACCGCGATTGCTCTATCATTTCAGCTTTTCTTATCGCGAAGTCGCGATTGCCCTATCATTTCGGCTATTTATTCGCGGTTGCCCCATCATTTTGGCTTTTTATTATATATATATATATTTTTATTTATACATTTTTACATCCCCAGTTTAACGACTTAGAGGTCAATTATTCCCAGTTTAATGACATGGTGGTCAACTCTTTTTAGAGAAAGGCAGATGTCTGAGAGAATCAAATTCCCGAAGGACTTCGGTCTCCGTTTGTATGAAATTGACAGTCGCAGCTTGACTGTTTGTTAATACGCCTTTAGACAGTTCTATCTCTCCTGCCTTGTATTGCTTTTTGACCCAATCTTTGAAGATGAAGCAGTCCTCAATGGCATGACCTATCACTCTGTGATAGGGGCAGTATTTAGGGTCGTCAGTCATATTCGCTTCTTACGATCTTTTTTATTCTGGCAATTGTAGACCGTTCCTCAGGGCGTCTTTGAATATTTTACGGATTTTGTCTCTTCTGGAGGAATAGACCTTATCCAGCTTCTCTTTCAGTGGAGATTCTCCTCCATCTCCGAACACTGGCCTCCGAGGCTGGTTGGCATTAGGCCCGCTCATCTCTCGCTTATTTCGGTTAGCCGAAGTATTGAAAGATTCAGTATCGTCGGAATTTCCGCCTTTGCGATTTTCGTCCTTTCGGTTTCTCCAGGACCTATTGTTATTTTGGGAGTCAGAGAAGGACTTCTGTTTTGAGCGTTCCAACATCTGAACTTATGGTCAGCTCTTGGAATGTTTTGAGACCCGCGGTGCATAGAAACGGGGCCATCCAATTATTGAGATTTCCGACAAGGAGACTGACAGATTGGTCCTGCTCTATCGGCGGTTCACATTTGACGGAGAGATTGCGCCATCGGGTTATAAAATCCGTGCCGCTTTCGTTGTTCTTTGGCTTGGTCCTTACGAGGCCGGTGATGATGATCTTATCGCTGACACTCATGAACCTTTGTTGAAACAAAGATTCCATTTATACGAAAGTAGTAACGGAGCCATCCGGTATGCTCGCGTACCAATCGAAAGCGACATCGGTCAGGCTATTAACGAACTGGCGGAGGAGAAGCGCATCATTGCCCCCAGTATTCCCGCATGAGGCTTTGAAGTGGGCGATGTGCTGATTTGCGTTTCCTCTCCCATCAAATCTTCTAAATTTAGGGATGACATAGCCGCTGGAAAATTCTACCAGATCATACTTGTTGAAGTCAAAATTTACACCCTGGTTGACCAAGTCAAAATCAAAGTCAACCCCAAGCCAGGTGGGCCCAAGCCCAGGTCAAGCGGGCCCATGCCCAATTCGAGCCGCAGCCAGCCTCCCCATGCCAACAACAAAATCATGTAATAAATAATTTTTATGTAATTGTTTATGTATGAATGTAAACAAAATGGGCATAAAGCCAATATTTTGTAAGCTCATGGCTTATGTGCAAAAATGAAATGGCACATGGGCCATGGGATGGCTAAAACGTCATTTTTGTAAAGCCCAAGGGGCTATATGTAAATATGTAAGCCTATAAAAGGCAACATGATGATGAATAAAGTAACACTTTTCATTCCTCCAAAAACTAGGGTTCTTTGTGCCTCCTGCTCCTTCTCCAAGGTTCTAAACCTTATCATTTCTTTTGAATTAAATCAAGAGTTTTACTCTTTCTTTTCCAAAACTAAGTAGTTTTCCACCACAAAACCCCCAAAGGAGAACTCAGATCTCCCACCAGATCTCAAAAAGGAGTGATTTTTTAAAATCTCCTACTTCTTGATCTTCAAGATCCGGCCAAACAACAGGAGGAAGAAGAAGAACCCCCTTCATCAGCTTCAAAACATCCTGGGAGTTTAACTCCATATATATATATATATATATATATATATATATATATATATATATATATATAATAAATATTTCCTTTTTTTTAAGCATAGCTTCTGGTTCTAGGCTAAAAGCCTCCCTCTCTCGCCGGCGCTCAAGCGCAAAGCGCCCACGTACCGACACGTGGCGCGTTTGCGCTCAAGCGCAAACGCTCGAGCGCAAGTCGCCCCGGTGCCGACACGTGGCGCGCTGACGCTCGAGCGCAAGGCGCCCCCGTGCCAACACGTGGCGCTCTTGCGCTCAAGCGCAAGCGCTCAGGCGCAAGTCGCCCCCATGCCGACACGTGGCACACTTGCGCTCAAGCGCCCAGCGCAAGTCGCTCCCGTGCCGACACGTGGCGCGCTTGCGCTCGAGCGTCAGGCGCTGAAGCGCAAAGCGCCCACGTAGCGCGCTTGCGCTACAGCGCCCTGCGCTCAAGCGCAGAGCGCCCACGTGCCGACACGTGGCACGCTAGCTCCTGAGCGCACAGCGCCCAAGGCGTTGGCCCCACGCATCCTTTGGATGCCTTTTCCCCCTCTTTTTATATACATACATATACATATACATATGTATACATATTTTCACACACACGTGCTCCACGACACTGCCTCTGTTAGAAAAAAATTTCTAACGGGGCGCTGCCCCGCACCCCACAAGGGGGCTGCTAGCCCCCTTGACCCCCAGCCCGCTATCCGGGTAGCGGGACCCCCGTAAAAACTCTGCGTGGCTCCCGATATGTCCAAAACCCCCCTTTCAAAACACAACACATGTACGCTGCACATTAAGTTCGCATGGCCAGTTTAACCCGTCAATCGGAGGTTCCCTCGCTCCAAAGGCGAGGGGTAATTAACGGCAGCTTAGTCCGTGCCTACCGGAGATTAGGATCCCCACAATCATTAAACCCCGGCCTACCCTAGGCAGGGGGAATCTGTAGTACGCCTGACAAGCGCGCGCGTATTCCCATCTCAATGGGGTGACGAAAAACACCCTACAATACTGAGCAGGATATGGTCTCCCGCTACTGCTAACATCTTTTTGCACTTCGGCTTCAGCTACCAATATTTTGACTTTGTTAGCAACCAAATCCATGATTTGATCTTGAGTTAGCGGGCTACTGTCATCGGTAGCCAAGACATTTCCCGAGATAGGATGCGACTAATTTTCATGCAGTCCGCCCACTTTTGGATTTGAGGGAATAGGCGTCGGCTGTCTCGGGACACCGTTTCCCGGTTCATTACCAGAGCCCTGCGCCTGATTGGGCGGCTGAGAGGCAAGTTGGGCCGTGAGATGTAAGACGACGTTTGTCAAGTCGTCAATTTTTTAGTAGAGCTTGGCCATCTCCTTGTCTTTTGCTTCTGAGCTGTTTTCGGAGCTCTTGGAGAAATTGCTGCTCTGCGTTCTTGGGACAGAAGATTGGCTCATCTTCGCTTTCTAAGCCCGACTCCTCATGATCCAAGGGCTCTCTCTGCTTATCAACCTCACTGGACGGGTCTTTATTACCTTCCAGAGGAGGCTGGTCTTGGAATGTAGCAACCATACTCACACCAGATTGGATTTGAGATGCGGTGGCCCCATCCTTGCTTTTGCTGCGAAGGTTGTCGTTGGGACGCGTGCCCACCATGTAGACGATGTGGATAACACATTCAGCCATTCTTTCATCACTGGCAGCTGGTTTTGCGGAGCGGTCCGGGCTTTGGAAATTCATAAATTTTAACATGGCCAGAGCCATAGCCCTTTTGTTGGCTATGTATCTGAGCCGCTTCTACCTCAGCTTCTCTGCCTTGAGCGTTTGGCAGGTTTCGGCTCTTCGGGAAGCCGCCATAGGCTGAATGATGGGGAGGCTTGAGAAGACATCCGCCCGCGTGTCCGTCGAAGGTATCACCCGGGCTTGCCCACGACGTCTGGCAACTTCTTTTGTTCTGACGGCTTTGCCCCCAGCTGGGGCTATGGAGAGCCGTTTGAACACCGACTCGCGTTTAGGTTAGGGCGCCCTCGAGATCACCACATTTGGCCTTTTGCCTTTTGAGGCCGGTTTGTCGGTTACCGGAGCTTGAAGAGCAAGGATGGCGTTAGTTGGCACGAGCAGAATAAAGCCAAATGGTATCAGTGGCTCCTCCCACTGTCGCCCGAGACTGGCTGGAAGGACTGTCCTGGAGTCCATCTTCATCGTGTATAAGATGGGAGCCGTGTTGAGAGCCGAGCTGGTCCTTGGAGACATGGTTGAGGCTTGATCGCTTGAAGTCCTACATGAAAGAGCATTATTTTAGTATAAATATCGATATGTATATTGATTGAGTTCGCATGATGCTTAACCCGAAATATGGGAGGAGAGATTTGTCCCACCGGGCATGGCAGAATCTGTAGGGTATTTTTCGTCACCCCATTGAGATGGGATACGCGTGCTTGTCGGGCGCGTTACAGATTCCCCCTGCCTAGGGTAGGCTGGGGTTTATTGATTGTGGGGATCCGAATCTCCGACAGCTGCGGACTAAGCTGCCGTTAGTTACCCCTTGCCTTTGGAGCGAGAGAACCTCCGATTGACGGGTCAAACAGGCCATGTGAACTCAACGTGCAGTGTTGTGTTTTGAAGAGGTTTTGGATATATCGGGAGCCCCGCAGATTTTTTACGAGGGTCCCGCTACCTGAATAGCAGGCTGAGGGTCAAAAGGGCTAGCAGCCCCCTTGCGGGGTGCGAGGCAGCGCCCCGTTAGAAATTTTTTCTAACGGAAACAGTGTGGTGGAGTATGTGTGTGTGCGCATATATGTATATATATATAAAGAAAGGGCATCCATAGGATGCATGGGAGAAGGCGCCAGCGCCTCACGTAAGTGGCACGCGAGCGCTTAGGCGCTTTGGGCGCTGGCGCCCTACGTGTCTGGCACGCGGGCGCTCGGGCGCGGGCGCTAGCGCTTTGGACGCTAGCACCTCACGTGCCAAGCACATAGGCGATCGGGCGCTGGGCGGCAAAAAGGGACTTGGTCCCTGCACTGGGAGTTGTACTCCCCAAAAAGAAATACTTATTATTTTGTGTGTGTGTGTGTGTGTGTGTGTATTTGAGGAGTTAAACTCCTAAGATATTTTTGGAGCTAATGAAGGGGCTTCTCCCTTGAGCCCTAGATCTCCTCCAAAGTGGGATTTTCGGAGATGGGTCTCCTTCTTCCTCCTCTGCAGGCCGGATCTTGAAGTACAAGAGGTATGAGATTTAAAAATCTTACCTTTTTGAGATCTAATGGAAGATCTGGGCTTCCCTTTGTGGGTTTTGTGGTGAAAAACTATTTAGTTTTGGAAAAGAAAGAGTAAAACTCTTCATTTAATTCAAAAGAAGGGAAGAAGGTTTTAGAACCTTTTGGAAGGAGAAGGAGGCACAGAAACCCTAGTTTTTTGGGAGAATGAAAAGTGTATCTTTTATTCATCATCATGTTGCCTTATATAGGCTTACACATTTACATATAGCCTCTTGGGCTTTACAAAATGGTATTTTTCCTATCACATGCCTCATGTGCTTATTTCTTTTGCACATAAGCTATGGGCTTTACAAAAATTTGGCTTTATGCCCATTTTGCTTACATTCATGCACAAAAAATTACATCAAAAATATTTGTTACATGATTTTTATGTTGGCATGGGGAGACTGGCCGCGGGCTCGATTTGGGCATGGGCCCGCTTGACCTGGGCTTGAGCCCACCTGGCTTAGGGTTGACCTTGACTTTGGCTTGGTCAACCGGGGTGCAAATTTTGATCCCAACAGTCTTCTCGGTGACAGTAGGAGCGAGAATTGTATTATGGTAGATGATGGCCCAACTAGGTTCAGACAGGTCGTCACGAGTGGGGACTCTGTGAAATGGCTGGATGCTATGCGATCAAAGATGGAATACATGTACACCAACAAAGTATGACTTTGAATGTTGCACCTGAAGGGGTAAAACCCATTAGGAGCAAATGCATCTTGAGAAGATTATTGGTGTAGATGGAAAAGTTGAGACTTTCAAAGCTATGCTTAAATCCATCAGGATCAATGCGCGCATCGCGGAGTTAGAACATCTGTTTTGATGTGGCAGTCAAAGTGTTTGACTTCATCAAAAAGGTAGATGAACCTAGTATATACAAGAAGGTTGTAGAGAGTGAGGTTGTCTTACACGTATTATACGTAGATGACATGCTCTTGATAGGAAATGGTTTCCTATGCTACACTCGGTCAAGCTCCTCTTATCACGAGGATTCTCAATAAAAGATCTGGATGATACCTACTACATCTTGTGGATTATGATCTATGAGATAGATCTATGTGGAAATTAGGAGTGTCCCAAATCCAGGTACATTAACACCATACTAAAGGGGTTTAGTATGGAGGATTCTAAGCGTGGTGGTTCGTCCACTTACTCAGGAATCACTCTCTCCAAAAAGATATTTTCAAAGGCTGATTTGGAGAGAGCTCGCGTGCAAGAGATACCCTATGCTTCGGCAGTAGGCTCTATCATGTATGCGATGTTATGTACCAGACCAGATGTAGCTAACTCACTAGGTGTAGTGATCAGGAATCAATCGGATCTTGGGAGAATCACTGGAAAGCTGTGGAGGACATTCTTAAGTACTTGAGAAGCACTAAAAGAAAGTTCTTGGTTCTAGCTTCCAGAGTGATAAGGACGACTGAAAGTCAGTCACAGGCATTGTTTTTACCCTTAGTGGAGGAACAACATGATTGGAAGAGTTCCAAGCTAGATACCGTGGCATACTAGACGATAAAAGCTGAATACATTGCTACCAACGATGCTACCAAAGAGGTTGTCTGGACATTTCTTGTTCATGAGATGAACAAGGTTCCTACCATTGAGCGTCCAATAACTGTTATTGTGACTACAATGGAGTTGTGGCTTTAGCCTAGGAACACCTGTCCCATCATCGATCCAGACATATTCTGAGGACAGTATCACCTGATCAGGGAGATGGTTGATCTCCAAGGGATTGAGGTAAGGAGAGTAGATTTTGAGGTTAACACGGCAGATCCACTCACCAAGGCCTGCTTCCTCAAATACTATTTGAGATATTTTGGGATGATTGAGTATGAGATACTACAACCACTACTAAACTGTTGAGTATGAGTTACTGCAACAAATGGCCTTAGTGCAAGTGGGAGATTGATAGTTATATGTATGCCCTAGAGGCCATTACTGTACATGTGATGTATATTGTAGTGGATGCTTGGACATATATAGGGAGGACTTTCTTGCTCGACATGATAGTATGCTATCTGGTTGCTTTTTATCTTAACATGTTGACTTGTATAAGTGATACTGTCTTGCTCTCACATGTTGATAAAACCCTTAGAATGTGTACTTGACTATCAGAACTATGATGGAAATCATACTAGTGGGGCCAGGGATAGTCCACAAGTACACCCTATAATTTTTCCTAGTCGACGTGTATCAAGACAGGGCATCGATATTCCAGAGTAGACTAGCGTATGCGCTTCTTGACCCATATGATGGGCGATGGATGATCCCACATCCATTGGTGTATGACATCAGAGAAGGTATACGGGTGCTCAGTGGAAACTGGGTACACTGAACGGACTCGCCGAGAACTCTTAGATGGTATTATACCTATCGTCAGATAGCAGTTCTCTGGTGACACTGGTACAGGTTAGTCTGTCGACTCGAGATCGTCATAGAGTCTTGTGTGATTCCCACTGTGCTTTAATTTCCACCATACCACGGTCAAGAGATCGTGCAAAAAGGTGATTTTTGGGTACAGTCCCGAGCCACATGGAGGCAATGAGCGATAGGAGAGGATTCGTCTCTCCTGGTATTGGGAGTTGATGTTGCGCTATGCTCGATTGGCCATAACATGAAATCCCTGGCCAGGGTTGCTGAGATCTACTGGTAAGTGTTATCAGTAGTTTCTCGAACCGTTATGGACCTTGCATCGGCATGACTTATCAGGCTATTGGGGTCTGACGTTATACCACCCCCAGGCTATTGATATGCGACATATCTGACGAAGAGACCGGACTGTACGGTAGTGTTACTGATTGGATTCGCAGGAGTACGAGCAGGCTTACTTGTTGATCTTCTGATCGCTCAATACCCGGGTGGCCATTACGTTTAGCAGACTGCTTGCGGCTTGTGGGTGTTTGATATGATCATCACCTACTGCCGGCGTATTGACGGGTCTTTATAGTCCAACACAGAGGTTTCCTGGTTCATGCGAAATGAAGTAGGAGCACATATGTGATATGTGTGGGACCGTGATTAATGCGCGTATGTGATACCACATTCTATTCTCGCGATATGTGATATCGGTCGGTTATATGTGATATAGCCGGGTTATCGGATCAAGTGTTGATTCGATAAGTTGTTACATTTGATATTAGTCGGTTGTATGTGATATAGCCGGATTATTAAATCAAGTGTTGATTTGATAATTTAATGTATAATTATATATGTGATATATTAATTTCCATTAACTAATATTACCTTACTTAACATTTCTTTTTCTCACTTGTGTGCATATATATATATATATATATATATATATATATATATATATATATATATATATTAATGTACAACTATTGTGTCATGCTTAATGCCACATGCAACATGGGTGTATGAGACTTACACCGTACTTATAATAATGTGAAGGTTTTTATTTATCTTGGTAATTCACAAAATTAGTGGTAATTAGTCACATGGTTGAATCTTGTAGAAGCTTGTGGAACCATTGACTAAGTCCACTCATTTTTTTTACTTGAAGATATTTATTAACCCAACCATTATTGTTAACCCATGGTTTATTCTCTACATGAGTTAGTGTATGACACTAACTCATCCATGGTTGCTATTCTCACCTCATGAGTTCATTCTCTCATTCTTCTTCACTTGAGCTTCTTCTTCCCCATGAAAAGCTTTCTAGCTTTTGAAAATGGTGAGAAAATATAGTTAGAATAAGAAAATTAAAGAGAGCCCGTTTCCTACTTCATCATCCTCCACTATTAGCCATTTAGTTTAGGGTGTTTGCTTCACTAACCTACCATTAGTGAAGAGGTAGCATGAGCTTGAGTCTCCTCGACGTAGATCATCTTCGGCCTCGAAAATTTCGAGCAAGCTTGTTCATTTTTTCATGTGAAGCCTTACTAGAGTTCGGATGTTCACTATTTGGAGCGAAGGGACTACTACACGTAGCTTTAGAAGTGAAGGACCGGTCTACAAAGGTAGTATTCCTCATTCACTAGACTTGCAAAGTTGTTTGCATGATATTTTGTTTATATCTTTAGTTAAAATTCTAGGGTTAGGGTTCTTTAGAACGGCAAAAATTTAAAAACGGTATGGACGATACCTCCCGAAATCTTGCTGCCGACCTACGGAACCCTACAGTCTTCCTCTCGGCCCGAAATGGACCATTTGGAGTGCTCCATCGAGTTCTCCTTAAAAAGGTGTTCTTCATGGCCGGAGTTGAAGGACCCGAAGGAAACTCCGCGTTCTATTTATAGAAATTGGAAAACCCACGTCTCTTTGACATGAAAATGAGTTGAAAATCCTACTTTCTTAAGGATCAAGTCTTAAGCCGTGCAAGTGGGAATCCCTACTTCTCTTATATTGAAAATATGCAAAAGAAACAAATTTTCTCAAAAGGACTAAATCTCGAGAATGGGGAAACCCTACTCTCTGCATATGAAATCAGAACGAAGACTTCATCAGCACAATGTTTATCTTCTTCAGGACCTCCAAAGCGTTCAACGTTGAAACAAAAATGAGCTTAAACAAAACAAGTTATTTGGTATTTTTTAGAGGTTGACCAGAGGTCCTGAGTTCGATATTTCCGACACCGTAAGCGTATGTCGTTAATTACACCATATTGTCTCAGAACGCATTTGGACGAGATACTATGCTAGCTCGCTTCAAATCGCATCATTTTAAGGAGGAAATTGCATATATAGCAGTATATAGCAATAAAGTAGAGCAAGGCAACAAATTAAACAAAAGAATGTATATTTTATTCATTTTGTTCATGTTTATATACAACTTGAATGTAAGTTGCATATAGCAATGCAAAAGAATGTAAAATTATATAGAATTCTCTTTTGAGACCTTTATTGAAATACTTGGGGGTATTTTAGCGTGAACTTGGTAAACATTGATTGGCATTGCCCTAATGTAGGAGCCACATCACTATAAGTTGGACACCCTAAGTGGAGTCCACGCCACTTCATTTGGAGTGTAGATGGCATTTAGGATAACCTAGATGAGGTCCACACCAATCATGTGTGAGTAGGACACCCTGGGTAGGGTCCTCACTACCTCTGCATGGAGTGTCAGTGGGACACCCTAAGTGGGGTCCACGCCACAAACATAGAAACGGAGATGATTCTATCTTAGGGAGGCCAATTTATGGCCTCCAGAAGGCTCGGGAGGGGTCCCGAAGCAATCGGGAGGCCTAATTTGGGCCTCCCGATGGCTGCTTCGAACTATGTTAGAAAACTCTGATATAGAGTTTTCTTGGATGAAAACTCATTTATTTGAGTTCAAACACGTACTGAGAATGTGTAATACCATTCTTTATAGCCTTGTGTAAAAAAAATTGAGCACATGGGTTGTGTTTAAGGGTAGAAATATGGCTTTGGGGGCCATGTTCATGTGATGAATGCAGTGTTTTTAGTACTGCATTAACTGAGACAAACATGATTTGCATGTCTTGATAAGTGAACATGATTCTCACTTATATCAGTGGGTTGAGAATAAGATTTTCCTATTCATGAAGGCCTTGAAGACATAATTTTTCATGTCCCGGGACATGTATAGAGTATTCCATTAAGATATGTCTTTTATAGGCATATCATACACAAACATATTCATGTATGAAAATGAATAAGGTTTACCTATTCATAAAGTTTCCTAAGACATGATTTTTATATCTTAGGGCATGAATGGAGTATTCCATTCATGCATGTCAGTTATAGACATGTCTGGAAAAATGAATAGAGTTTTCATTTTCATATATCAGAAGACATGACTTTTCATGTCTTATAAATAAGATTTTTCTATTCATAGATATTTTCAGAGACATACTTTTATGTCTCAAAGTGAATAGAATATTGTATTCACTTATGTTCACAGAGAAGGACATGGGGTTTTGATCCATACCCTTCAAGAATAGTTTATCTATTTCTGTTAAATATGCAGGGAATAGCGTGGCCTATTCCAAAATATGCAGAACATGGGGTGGTTCATATTCTTGGTTCAGTTCATGGGGATTCAAGAACACTTTTGTGTTTTTGGTCTACATCTTTCTTTGGAAAAGCCATGGCTATGGCTTTTTAAACTCTTTTATTAAGAGTCGGAAACTTAGATAAGTTTCCATGAGAGAGAGGGGGGCCAAAGATAGAAAAGATGAAAGAATGGTATTATTCCATTCCATATCCTCACCTTCTTTTCCCTTTTCTTTTTCCTCTTCAAAGAGAACTTTATTTTAAAGTTCAAGAGCTTCGAGGGCCAAGGATTTGGATCTTTTGATTAGTTGCTCACAATGGGCATTTATACTCTTCTGTGAGTAAGAAGTAGTGGCAACTACTCTCTCGATATCAGGGAAAGTGGAGGTGGAAATCCCCCTATTATCTCCTGAAGAATAGCTCAAATCTATTCTGAAGAAAGAGGTCCCGACATTAGGACACCCCAATTAGGGGCCTCCCGAGCTCGGGAAGCGATATCCCAATAAGGATGATATAGAATAACTCATTTCTGAGTTGTTTTTTAGGAGGGTCCATCTAAAATGGAGGGTCCCACCTGTAAGGCATAAGTATTTATCTTGTTTACAAGCATCATTTTGGGCTTTATCTGATCAAAATCTTGATCACGTGGCATGCCTTTTGCATGAAGTATTTATTTAGATTTTAGAGATTTTGGGAGTTAAGATTTTAACTCCAACACACAATAGTATGGAAACGAAGTTTAATGAACTTAAAATAGCAGAAAACTAATAAAAACGCCAACAAATGTTGTGTCGGATACCCAAAAGAGAGTATTCGTTCCTACTATGCTTAAGCCCAGGCTTCGGCTTAAAGGGCCCTGGACCTGTGAGGGTGTATTTCAATATTAAATATATTTTCTAAACTCTTATCATAAATTTGGGGTTTTGGTATGGTCAATATCATCATTTGTTCAGGCATTTTCCAAACCCCTCCCTATGAAATATGTCAAATTATTTTTACAACTGATTGTTTACTTGATTTTATTTTTGTAGATTTTCTCAGTTGTACCGTATACTTTGCTCTTAAATTGAATAATGGTACAGTGTTTTTATATTCCAGTGTGTTTCTGCATTTCCAACCTCATAAAGCTAGCCACTGTGTTAGCCCTCTTTTGTTAGTTGTATGTATGCCCTAGAGGCCAGTATTGTACAGATGTTGTATATTATATTGGATGCTTGGATATATATATAGAGATGACTTTCTTGCTCGACATGATAGTATGCTATCTGGTTGCTCTTTATCTTAACATGTACACTTGTCTCTTTATACTGTCTTATAGTTACATGTTGGTAAAGCCCTTAGGATGTGTACTTGACTACCTGGACTATGATGCGGATCATACTAGTGGGGACATGGTAGTCCATAAGTACATCCTTCAAGGTCCCTAGTCGTGGGTGTATCGAGACGGAGCATCGATATACCAGAGTAGACTAGCGTATACGCTTCTCGACCCATGAGATGGGCGATGGATGATCCCATATCCATTGGTGTTTGACATCAGAGATGGTGTACGGGTGCTCAGTGGAGACTGGGTACACTGGACGGACTCGCCGAGAACTCCCAGATGGTATTATACCTCACGTCAGATGGCAGTTCTCAGGTGACACTTGTACAGGTTAGTCTGTAGACCCGAGATCGTCATAGAGTCTTGTGTGATTCCCACTGTGCTTTGATCTCCACCTTACCACGTCCATGAGGGCGTGCAAAACGGTGGTCTTTGGGTACAGTCCCGAGTCACATGGAGGCAGTGAGCGATAGGAGGGGTTTCGTCTCTCCCGGTATTGGGGGTTGATGTTGCGCTGTGCTCGATTGGCCGTAACAGGGAAGTCCCTGGCCAGGGCTGATCAGAGATTTGCTGGTAAGTGTTACCAGTAGTTTCTCGACCCGTTATGAGCCTCACATCGGCACGACTTATCGGTTATTGGGGTCTGACGTTTACCACCCGTAGACTTGATATGCGA
Source organism: Agapanthus africanus (assembly GCA_030015575.1). NCBI lineage: Eukaryota > Viridiplantae > Streptophyta > Magnoliopsida > Asparagales > Amaryllidaceae > Agapanthus > Agapanthus africanus. Next base: position 322,025,142 of record JASDDO010000004.1, on the reverse strand, counting down.
CGTATCAGACGAACAGACCGGACTGTACGGTAAGTGTTACTGGTTGGATTCACAGGAGTGTGAGCGGGCTAGCTCGTCGATCTTCTGATCGCTCAATACCCGGATGGCCGTTACGTTTAGCAGACCGCTTGCGGCTTGTGGGTGCTTGATATGATCATCATCTGCTACCGGCGTATTGACGAGTCTTTAGAGTCCTACACAGAGGTTTCCTGGTTCAAGCGAAACGAAATAGGAGCGCATATGAGATATGTGCGGGACCGAGAATAATGCGTGTATGTGATACCGTATTTCATTCTCGCGATGGATGTTTCGATTGGTTATATTCGATATGACCTAGTTATCGAATCATTGATTCGATAAATCGATACATTGAATACTAGTCGGTTATGTGCGACATGACCGGATCATTGAATCAAATGTTGATTTAATGATTTAATGTATAATTATATATTTGATATATTACTTTGCATTAACTAGTATTGGTTCACTTTATATGGATTTTCTCACTTGATGTGCAAGTTGTATATGTGATATATTTTCGTGCACATACATGTATCATGTTTGATGATACTTGATCATTTGGTTAAGTGTGAAGAATTAAGCCATGGTTAAATGATAATTAGGGTTTTGCCTTATCATTTATTTATTCATTTCTTTATTCATTTCAATGGATAAATGAAAATAAAGTGGTTTATTTTTGTCATGAAGCTTGTTGAAGCTTCATGAAGCTTTGACCAAATAGACCATTTTGTCTTCATGCTTAACCCTAACCCATCCACTTACCATGGTTTATTCTCTACACTTAACCCTTGTTAGATTATGATAAGTATGTATTTTTCTTTTCATTTAAAAAAGAAACTGATGATAAACTAGCTTCTTCTTCTTCTTCATCTTCAAGATAGAAACCTTGATGCCATCAATGGCAACTTGAGTTCTAGTGAGAGAAATCCAATTCTAAAGTGAACCCACCTCCTATTTCTTCACCCTCTACCTCTTGCCAAGTTGTTTTGGGTGTTTTCTTCACAAGTTTCACAAGTTTGTGAAGTCGGAGCTTGAACTTGCGATGCCTCGAGGTAGATCGTCTTTGACACAAAACCGACGACCTAGCTCGCCCGTTTCTCCGATGAAGCCAACGTTCGAGTTTGGGAATCGAGATGGACAGCGAGAGGATGCCTTCGTGGGGCCAAGGAAGAGGGTAACCGGATCTACAAAGATTATAGCATCTAACCTTTAGTTAATATGTTAACTAGTTTAGTTTTTCGCCTAGAATTCTAGTCTAAGATCCGTGTTAGGGTTTCTCGGCACCATAATTTTCGTAAAATGGCATGTTCGATGCCTTGTGAGACCTCTATAGGGTGCCTAGGAACCTTTCATCTTTTACGTCGGTAAATTACCGTTGTCGTAATTTCTCAACTTTTCAACTGTTTTTACGGCTTTTTTCACTCTGCTATTTTTCTACCGATATGCGGTGTTATTATTTCTCTACCTCCCACACAAAATCGGCATCTGTAGAAGCTTATGCAAAATGACATGGGCGTGTTGTTCTCTTTGTGTTTCTCATCTTGCGAATACGGGGTTATGTTTGTACGGTTCAAGATAAAGCATCTTAGACGAACGAAGAGAGAACACCAAAGAGACATTGAAGACTACATTTCGATCTCAAGCGATGACGGTTTCGAGGAGCAAATATCATATCGGCATGTTCCAAGATCAATGAAATTTAGAAGATCGCTCTCTCATAGGAAAAGGGAGCGAAGGATGACACATCTGGAGAGGTCCTTAAGGCCGAGGAGCCATAGAATTAGGGTAGGGATCGGTCATGATTCAGTGTATCTCCGAGAAAACACGTGCATCATAATAGTAAGGTGACCTGTCGAAATTTGTTCAGAAGGCAAATGTGAGAAGGGTTCATCATAGAAGACCGTGGTGATATTTTTTAATTAGAGAATTGACACCAACATGATCAACATGTACTGATTTGGATATTTAGTGAATGATAAATTTTCATCGATGCGTGATAAAAGATCATTATCATCATCGGTCTTTTTGGTAGATTGAATCTCACTTTTTTTAATCCTATTTGATTCCTCAATGATTTGAAGGTGACTGCATTGAAAATGTAATCAAGGCATTGACGAAATGAGATTATAATGGAGGGATGGTAAATTTTTGCATTATTAACCTAGGTACTCTATATTTTAGCTTCCTGTTCATTTACCATATTATACTTATTTGTCATTTAATTATTATTTTTGAGCCTTTTTAATTTATTAAAAAGGTCAATTCAATTTCTATTGGAAGGGCCATTACTAATTAGCCAGCCATCGGATGATTTATTTAATTTAGTCACAAATTAATGTATTCCAACATATACAAAACCTAGCATAAGTTTCTCACATACAATAAATTCTCAACTTAATCATCTAATGTCACAGATGATGAAAACAGGGGGCAGAAATCAGTCAAAATATTCAATACCAAATATAGTAAAAATGCACAGCTTCAGACATTAAGTATGATGAAAGCCGACATTTTTTTTTAAACGATGAGATCAATCATATATGTGGCTTGGCATTTTTAAAGATCACTCAAAGGTTGATGACGATAACAATAGAAGTAGAATGTAGAGAATGTGAGTGGATCTGGGATTGATCGACTTCTTCTTATTCTACAGTTTAATATGGTAATCATTCGCGGTGTTACAGTTGCATCATTGACTTTTAACTTTTATAGGAGCATGACCGATTCTAAAAGACAAAAGCAGTACATATACAAACATTTAGAAGGATGCTGTGAGAAAAATCCTTGTCGATTGATGGAAATCGGGTAAGAAAAGTTCTGTCGGCCGTTAACGATTGGTTGTTGGTTGCATAAGCAGTCTTCTAATTGATTGATTGATTAATCAATCAATCATAGCAACAGAGTAGGACCAGTACAAGGTTACTGGCCAATAATGAATTATTTGAAAATAACGAATCATATTTTTCAAATATAAAAATAAAACCCTAACTTTCATCACACCTTTGGAGTTTTCGTGTAGTGGAATGGACATCTTTATATCTGGTAAGCTCCTAAAGATGGGCAGGCTAAACTCTGTGTATGTCGATGAATTTCCATCCTAAATATTTGTGATTCCCGAGGGGGGAAACTCTAAATTTTGTCATCAGCTAACAAATATATGACCGTCCTCGAACGCGAAGTCCCTATGTAAACATGGGTGTAGCTGATACAAGACATAATACGAGTAGGATTGGCAGCTATACATTCTTCTATAAGTATGAGATAATTTTTGTTTGAAGCCGCGCTACTTTTTTTTTATTTATTGTTTAAGTACATAAACAGAATAACAAGGTATCCTTTCTAACAAATCTAAGCTAAGGGTGCTAAATAAATTGTTAATTTGATTCATAGGTTGGTGGTGTCTTGGTCATCGATACAATGTAAATTGTTGTTGTCTTTACATTTTGAATACAACAATAAAATTCAGAAGCCTATTAGTGGGGCTTCGAGTAGCTTAAGGAGAAGATCCGGAATCGAGTCCGGGTCTTCCATTTATGAGGGATGGCTAATTTATCCCACATGTTATCTTAAAAAACCAATAAATTTCAGAAAGTGCAACAAAGAATTTCACAAGTAGTTTTTATGTGTAAAAGGGAAAAGAAAAGGCATCTGCAACTGGGTTTAAATTGATTATTTACAAAACACATGTCCGAAAATAGCAAATCAATGACCCCCCCCTTGTGTGTCATATCTGTTTTTCTTAATCCCCATATATCAAATAATCTGACCTAACTAGATTAGTAAATAACCAATGAGGAAATAGCTTAGTCGGTACGACACCTCCCTTTCTGGGTAGAGTGCGTGATTCGAATCCCAAAAAGAAAAGTGGTCACAAATCAACCCTTTCGGGGTAAATTCATGGGTCCTGGGGATGCGTGTATTGTGTATGTGGATATGATGTATGCTTGGATGAGGCTTTCGGACCTGCCAAGGATAATAGAAAAATTTTGTAAAACAAGATTGAAAACAAAAAAGGGTTATAACAATTAAAACTAAAAATGTTAAATGTTATTTTCTTGAAATTATGAAATTATATTTTTGCTATATGAGAATTACAATTTGACACTGATGGAGGTCCTTTTCGGGTCTCCGTCAGATTTTGTCTTCCGTTGATCTCCCGGTGGACTTGGACGGTTATCTTCTGTTGCGTGTGGGTCTCAATGGGTTTTGGTGGAAGAGGTGGTATGAGGGATTTGGTGCCGAGTACGTGCAAAGAAGTCCCGGAGTGGTTTGGTACCACCAAGGACCCTCCGACGATCAAGTTAGTGATGGGATCCGAGCAGAGTAACGGCTTAGAAGAGTAAAGAATGGCTTACTTGACCCCTCTGTGATTGGGGTTAATATAGCAGTGGTGGCACACAGCAGCAGACGTGAGGATCTCGCCGGCAGTTACGCTCCCGACGTCACGTCCGCGTAGAGAGCGGATCGCCCATTAATGGGGATCGTGATGGCGTGGAACGTGGGATGTTGCTGGCGAAGAATCTGCGCATGGCGGGATTCGCGGAGCGGCGGTTACGCCTGTGAGCGGTGGAGTTGGTCGGAGGGCCGAGGAAGACGGCCCCGGCTGGGATCTCGGGGACGAGCGAAGAGGCCGAGGAGTCTTGGCCCTGTGGCAGCTCGGGGCGAGCTGAGGAGCCGAGGAGGCTAATTCGCAGGGGACCCGAGGAGGGCCAGCTTGTGCTTGCAGGTCGGGCACAGGGTGGCCTGATCGGTCCCTGTGGGCCCTTTCTTCTGAGTCCTGGGACACGTCACCTGCCACGTGTCCTGATCTTGAAGATCGCCAATATGGAGCATCATTATACACCCCTTTCCATTTTGAGTTAGAATGGTAAAGGTTATTGAATCAATTATACAATGCCATATCCTCCACATATTCATATAAAATTTTATTTTCCAAATGTAAACCAAGAAGGTACAATCAGCATCTCTCTCTCTCTCTCACACACACACACAGTATAAAAGCCGTTCCTCCTCTCTTCAGTTTCTCATCTCTCTCTCTCTCTCTCTCTCTAAATTTCTACTTCTCAAAAAATCTCAATCCAACTACTACTCTTCAACACAATCTTATCCTTTCTTCTTCTTCTTTTTTCCCCCTTCAAATTGAAAATACCATCTTTAAAAACTATGGGAGGCCCTTTAGATTTCTATGAAACCCTCAACATCCCAAAGAATTCTTCACCTGAAGATATCAGAAACGCCTACAAAATCCTTGCCAAGAAATGGCACCCAGACAAGCACCCACCTTCCTCCAAGCTTGAAGCTGAGGCAAAGTTCAAAGCCATCACACAAGCTTATGAGGTACCAATCAAATGAAATCCTTTCTCAAATTTTCAATTTTGATGCATTTTTTAGAGACCCGTTTGTTCTTTTTACTCTAATCTACCAACAAAATGCAATCTTGATGCTATTTTAGTGATTAGTATGTAGGCAATCTAAATGTGCAAACATGCTCAAAATCAAATTTTTATGCAGTTTTTAGACACCCATTTAACCTTTTTACCCAAATTCAACATCAAAATTTGATTTTGTTGTCGTTCATTAAATACCCATTCAGTTGAAATCAGTATTCATATCTAATCGTGATACCATTTCCTACATTCATTCTGGCCATATGTTCTGTAGAACCCTTGTTATATTTGGAAAAAGAATACATTTTTGTTGGCATTTAGTGAACAGATTTATGAACAAAATCAAAATTTGATTATATTTCTAGATACTTTGGGCATCGTATCTCGATATAGGCATCAATTAAACCCAAATTTCCCTTCCTCTTTTTCTTCCCTAGGCACTTCATAACCGATACAAGAATGGAGACAACCTCAAGCCAGAGAAAAAGCGCGAAGACTTAGTGCCCAAACATGCTAGTACTCATGCGAGAGGCTTTAAGGATTTTAATTACTCGAAAGGGTCATCACCAACTTTTAAGGATTTTAATTATCCAAATTATTCGAGAACTTTTGGTAGGGAGTTCAAGGATTATTATTACTCAAAAGGAGCCGCGGCATCGGCTGCAGCAACAGCAGCGAGCTCCCCGCCCCGGCGACCTAGATCATCATTTTCAGGCCAACTGCGAAGGAAGCCGCCCCCTCAGGAGAGGAAGCTAGAGTGTACATTGGAAGAGCTTTGTCGAGGTTGCATGAAGGAGATTAAGTTTACTAGAGATGTCGTTGGCAAGAATGGGTAAATTCTTTACTTCCTCTTTCTAATTCTTACATTTTAGTCTTGTTTGGCCATTGACAGTAAATATTGTTCGATATATCTTTAACCGTGGAATTTTAGAAATTTGTTATGCCAATAAATTGGAGGGGATAGTAAGAGAATGTTTATTGCTCGAATAAGTTTTAGGTTTTTTTTGGGTTAAAAAATTTGCTAAGAATGATTTGTAAATCATTTTTTTAAAAGAAATTTTTTAGAAATTTTTTTAGATTTCGACCAGAATTCGCCTGTTTAGGTTCTTCATGAACTATATTAAAATTATTGTTTTATGATTTCAAGCATGCTAACTTATTGGAAGAACTTTTAAATCAATAGCATGTCCAACAGTCAATGTGCAATATTTTTTTTTATAATTTGTATCTTTAATTAGCTGCTACCTTTTATTTTAAATGTTCTTCACATCCTCTGTTTATGAAATAGATCCTTGACATTTTCTTGTTTTACTATTACTATTTCGTAAACAATCAGTTCCAGATGAACACCCAAGTTTCTTCTTCGGGTGCTTCCTCGCAAGATTCGATGTACAAACTATTCAACATCTTTCAATATACGTCACAAGAAAATTCTGTTAATTTTCTTGATATTCAATAATAAATACTAAAGACTTACAATCAATAGAATTCCTTGCTTATCACCTAATAAATTCCAACTGTAGGGCTTTACTTAATAATGAATTCAGTTAGATGCTTGTATCATGAGAAACTAAAGAATCTAAGGAAGACTTGTTCAGCATGGGCTATAGAGAGTGATGGCCTCTTGCAATATAAATCATATTCAAACATTACCTATCTAATTTCTTTCATTGTCACGGATTAATAAACATTTTCCGATATGGTTATAAGAGATGACGATGACATCTAACTCGTTTTTCCATGAAGCCAAAGTGTATTTCAATTTGCCGGCCTAAGGCTTGGCAGCGTGTGAAAATCGAGTAGTCTTTGTATCGATGACGTACGAGCTAGTTTTTTCCTTAGACTCACTATGTGCTTTTTTTTTTGCCCCCTTGTAAAAGATTGGATTCATTTAATGGGAAGGTACCAAGTGTCCTTCAAGGGGAATCGTTTATGGACTAATAAAAAGCTCAGGATACCTATTCTTATGTCTTATCCATGAAGTGGTCCTGTGAGTGAGAGGTTGGATTCATAAGCATGTGATGGTGGTGACCACAACTAAAGCAATAAGCTTAAGCGCTTCTCTGTGTTCTCATCGAGGATAGTATCATTTCTCTTCGTTGTTTTACCATTCTTCTATTCAAATATAACCTCTTAAGCCTTAAGTTTCCTTGTATCCTACTCATTTTACCTTCTTATGCATGAGTTCTTTTCTTTGGATATGAAGCTATCTAATTCTATTAAGTTTTGGCTTGTTTTTGGGGAAAAGGAAGCCTAAGGTTACAAAATGTGATTAAATTTGATGTTTGGTTTAGAGAATTGCCTGCTATCATGAAACTCTGAAATTCCGCGTAAAGCAGAATTTCTGCACTCGCCTTTGTAGCATATTAGTATTCTTTCTATAACCAACCAAGATCCTTTTAGTTGGTGAAATGCAAAAAAAATGATATCAAAATAAAATATTTTCTTGAATATAAGCTAAACTATGAGTATGTGAAAGCAACTGGCGAATAATTGACATTTCAACAACATACCATCTTTCTTTTTTTTCTTTTCTCCAAGCAATAGATGCGCCAATTCGCAAAGCACATTACCGATATAAGATTGAATAACAATACTTTTACTTTATAATGGTAGGGTGATTTCTCAAAAGCAAGAATCTGAGACGATCAAAGTGAAGCCAGGATGGAAAAAGGGGACCAAGATCACATTCGAAGGGATGGGGGACGAACGTCCTGGCTGCCTTCCTGCCGATGTCATCTTTGTGGTCACAGAGAAGGAGCACCCCATCTTCAAAAGAGCCGGCGGCGATTTGATAGTCAAGGCCGAGGTCCCCCTTGTCAACGCCCTTACCGGATGGACTTTCTCTTTCCGGCTTTTAACTGGCGAGAAAATGACTTGCCCTTTTCACGACGAAGTTATTTCCCCGGGCTATGAGAAGGTTATCAAAGGGCAGGGGATGCCGATGGTCAACGAGAAAGGGCAGAGAGGAGATTTGAGGATTAAGTTTCAGATTGTGTTTCCGACTCGGTTGAGCCCAGCACAGAAATCAGGCATTGTTGAGATACTGAAGGGCACTACTTGATCGTGAAACTACTTCTGTCTGCTTTACAACTTAATTGTTAATATCTAATTCCTTCAGATATAAGGAAATAAGTGTTAAGGTAAGCAATCCATGTGAATACTGATAGTGTATGGCGTCCTTTTGAGTACTTGAACTTGAATGATTTTTCTTTATGGTTCTATACATACAGCTGATGTCTGAGAATTCTCATAAAATTTGTTTTGCCTTTATATAGTATTTCATTATGGCCTCAGATTCTTATTGGAAAAACAAGTCTAAAACCTTGACGAATTTACCAAGTTAAGATGTTGTCCCAATTCCTCTGTCAACTCCATAATGAGAAAAAGAATTCGGTAACCGGACAGGGGATATAGAAATGAGATATTTGGGAACCTCTTAAGACGGTTTTCTGAAATCAATGCTTCAATTCTTCTCTCTTGATCGGATACAGACACCATATATATAGACGAATTGTTCCTATAACAGATTACCATTTTTAAAGTACTGATCAAGAATCTTGGAAGTTCTTTTTAAAAAAACCACTGACCATTTATCAACCGGTGTCGATTCTCTCTTAATTTTTAGCATCACAAGAAAAATGCTAAGGTATGGCAGCCATTTTTGTCCGGTCATGAAAAATAAAATGTTAAAAGGTATGGCGATCATTTTTGCCCAGTCATGAAAAATAAAAAATGAAAACACGGATCCCACCCAAGCTATCCATAGGATGCTGGAAGTCGTCCATATCTTTCTCTCTCCTGCCCAGCTGTGCTACACCAAACACCACAAATAATTTCTCAAAATCACAATCCAGACATGAAAAATAATGGGTTTTTTTTTAAAATATTATTAATTTAAATTTAAATTAGTAAAACAGGGGGGGATAAATTAAAATTATGGGAATAGGGTGGTTTCGAACCACCCTATGGCCCACCCCACCCCCCTCAGTATAGGGGGCGGGTTCTCAGAACCCTCCCTCTATACTATTGTATAGAGGGCTCAGAACCCGCCCTCTATACTTCCCCTTATTTTTTTTTTAAAAAATTAAATTAATTATTTACGATATAATTTTAATTATAATTATAATTATAATATTATTAAAAATAAAATTAAATTAAATAGACAAAAAACATTTAAATTAAATAATAAAATTTCAGTATATCAATTTTTTTATTACAGGATGAATCCGTCAAATTTTACAATGCCAAAAAATCCTATCTATTTGTAAAATCTAAATGCTATTTTTTTCCTTTCCGTTTTCCTTTATGATATCCGAGAAGGCTTGACATAAGCCTATGCCTCCTGGGATGACTGGAGGAACCACCTGTTTCTTGGATAGATGGCGGTGGCGGCGTCGGCGTCTGTTCTGCTGCTTCGGGTTCGGGTTCTGTTTCAGCTTCGTCTTCAGTAACGTCTTCGACAGGCTGTTGATCCACAAATCCTGAACCTGAATGTGGGACAGGTGTCGGATATGTGTTGCTTCCCAACAAATTTCCGTAGGACGCTAAATCTGAAGCCCAACTGGGCAGTTGTAGCGAAGAACTTGTACCGGTTCCATGAGGCTGATTTTGCACAAAAGCTTGGCCCCATGGCTGCTCAAATCCTGACCCCCAAGGGTGCTGTTGTTGCGCTAAATCTAACCCCCAAGACGGTTGTTCTGCAAAACCTGATCCCCAAGTCTGTTGTTGTTGCGCATGTCCGGTATGCCAGGGTTGCTGTTGACGGTATGGTGATCCAAACCACTGATCCAGCTGCGCTGGATCTCCTTGATGCTGCGGCTCTGGTGCCGGGTCATACTGCGGCTCTGGTGCCGGGTCATACTGCGGCTGCGGTGCCGGGTCATACTGCGGCTGCGGTGCCGGGTCATACTGCGGCTGCGGTGCCGGTTCATACTGCGGCTCCGGTGCCGGCTGATACTGCGGCTCCGGTGCCGGCGATAAATGTTGAGAAATACCATGTGAACCAAGTACACCACCAATAAATTGGTCGAGATTTGAAAATTGAGTCTGAGATACCGGACCAGCATCAGTCGGGTATGGTTCCTGCACCATTGTTTGTACGAGATGCAACCCACGAGCCTGTCGTTACATTAGAAATAAGAAATAAGTATTGACTCATACCGGCGGATGTTAAAAAGTAATATGATATAAAGAGGGCGGCTTACCAAATCTCGTTCCATGTGTCCTCTAGGCTCGTACCGCGAGATGTTTGGGAAGTCTTTGGGAGGAGCAAAAAGATATCTTATGGTGACACGCTTATACCACTGTAGATATACTTTGGTAGCGTCGGTAGCTGTGTGGTCACCTATTTGCTGTAAGGCAATACTATGCTGCCTATCCTCCCATCTCAGCAAATACTGATGATGATGCTCCCTCCAATCACGCTCCGTATTTCCTCCTCGCATGTCTCCCTCTACTGTCGTAGGCGAAGGCGGCGGGACAGGAATATGTTGCAATCTATCAAACTGCCGCAGTACCCTATCTGGGAGGTGCATAACAACAACATTGATGCAGAGGAGTGGGCATCAAGCCCGCCAAACCGGCTCTCCTTCGAGACAGATGCCGGGTAAGTTTTGTAGACGATCTGCTGTATAAGGCGTCCACAGAAACTGCGCAAATAACATAGTAAAAAAATTGTGATTTAGGTATTTTCAAAATTGTAAAACAAATTAAATTACCCAAATTATGATTACCTGAGCCGCCTCCATGCGATCTAACTCATCTCTATAGTACCTAAGCACTCGACGAGGAGCCTTATACGCTTTCTTCCCATTCCACCAGCAGCCGAGCGGCTTTCCGGGGTTATCCAAGCCAGTTATTTTAATAGTATCTGGTCTTCCTATATACATATGCTCCCACGACCAGATCTAGAAAAAAAGTTTTAGATTATAAGAGAGAAAACCAATATTGCAAAATTCTAGCTGTGAAAAATAAAGAATTTACCTGAAGTAATGTGCTGCATCCACAAATTTTATTCTTCGTAGGAGCACATGCTTTGTCGAGTTCCTTATAGAGAAAGGCCAGGACCCCTGCTCCCCAAGCATATTGGCCACAGACATCAAAATCCGCTAGGAAGCCAAGGTATAACGGATGGACATGCGTTGCTGATTGGTCCGGCATCAACCAAGAACCGATCATGTACAGAATGTAGGCACGTGCATGTCTATCCAAAACTTCATCGGTGGCTTCATCAGGGATATTACTGAATGTATCTCTTAACCAGTTCAGATTGATTTTATACCCCTTACTGTGGCCTCCTGGTGCCTGATATTAGTATTTTTTTAAATGTTAAAGCTAGAAATAATGTAAAATATAAAATAGGTACACTAAATAGGGAAAGCAGAATGATATTGTTTACCTGTCCGAGAGCAGACTCGGCATATGTATCCCAGTATGGGTGGTCGGTATCTGGACCAACAATTTTTCCTCCGACCAACCCAAGCCCATTAACCCGTAAACCGAGTAAGAGGCCAATATCCTGGAGTGTGATTGTGGCCTCACCCCATCTTAGATGAAAGGTGTGGGTCTCTTTTCTCCAACGTTCGACCAGAGAGGTGACGAGAGCGTGGTCGATTTGGATATGTCGAATCAACGACGCTTCATAAAATCCGGCCCGTCTAAGCCGTTGGTTTATTCTTTGGTTGCTAACTACCCATTTGTCGGAGCTATGCGTGACGACGGTGAGATTATCTCCATCCTGCAAAATTAAATATTGTTATTTTCAAGTACAAAAATTAAATGAAAGGTTTAATTAAAAGAAATTAACTAAGTTTAGAATATTTCATCCCGTGTAATATTTTGAACGATCTGTGTTCATGTTGATGGACAAGCAGAGATTTGTCGAGTGGTTGATTCTCCATTGAAATGTACTGAAACAGAGATTTGTCGAGAGTTTTATCAAGTGATTAGAAATTGTGTGGTTGATGAAAGTGTGGAGGCTCGGTATTTATAGAGGTGAACGGGTTCGTCTTACCCGCTACAGTTTTTCCTGTGAAGAGGGCGGGTTCCAGGAACCCGCCCTCTTCAATAATTAGTCAAATCAATTCATAAATTAATGAAGAGGGCGGGTTCCAGGAACCCGCCCTTTAATTCACAACTCTTCATTAATTTATGAATGGTCAAATCAGTACTATTCAAGTACTATTTGTCCTTGTCACATCAATGTTTGAATGTTTGTTTGTGAACGTTTTCATCTCAAAAAATTTTAATACACTCCTACTATTCTTCTGGTGTGTTGTCAAATCAGAAATGAAGAGGGCGGGTTCCTGGAACCCGCCCTCTTCAATAATTAGTCAAATTAATGAAGAGGGCGGATTCCAGGAACCCGCCCTCTTCAAAAATCACGCGGTCTTATTCGCAAAGAAGAGGGCGGGTTCCAGGAACCCGCCCTCTTCATTAATTTATGAATTGTCAAATCAGTACTATTCAAGTACTATTTGTCCTTGTCACATCAATGTTTGAATGTTTGTTTGTGAACGTTTTCATCTCAAAAAATTTTAATACACTCCTACTATTCTTCTGGTGTGTTGTCAAATCACTTTCAGAAATGAAGAGGGCGGGTTCCTGGAACCCACCCTCTTCAATAATTAGTCAAATTAATGAAGAGGGCGGATTCCAGGAATCCGCCCTCTTCAAAAATCACGCGGTCTTATTCGCAAAGAAGAGGGCGGGTTCCAGGAACCCGCCCTCTTCATTAATTTATGAGTTGTCAAATCAGTTAGAACCCAGAATACGATGCAGAAATAATTAGACTCTGGTGAATAATAGGGCGGGTTGTTAGAACCCGCTCTCTTCAATAATAGGGCGGGTTGTTAGAACCCGCTCTCTTCAATAATAGGGCGGGTTGTTAGAACCCGCTCTCTTCAATATCAGATCGCTATAAATATGTCTCCGCACTACCCATTTCATTTCATCTCTGTCAAATTTGCACCCTACACCGCTCACTATCCATTTACTTCGATCAGTTCTTCTCCGCTATCAATTTTGTGTAAGTGTGGAGTTTTAGAAGAAGGTGAAGTTCAGTACCATAGTCTGCGAGTAAGCAATCTTCGAGCAGTAGAACAGTTCATAAAATATTTTTTGTGTAAGTATGAATTTTTTTTTTGCAATCAATTTTGTGTAAGTATCCAGTTTTTTTGCAATTTCAATCTTTGTTTGGTTTGATATTTTTCATTATATCTGATTCATGCATATACTTCGGTATTATTTTGGCAACATAGCTAAACAAACAAATTAAGTGAAGTGGTTGAATGAGGATGGAATAATATTTAACAAGAGCTCGGAGAGTGCAGCTGCAGGAAGACCTAGAGCCATTTTCGGTATTAAATTTTTGTGCATGAATTGTGCATCACATATTGTGCATCATAGCCTTGAATCTTTAGATTCATTTTCCTTCTCGTTTCACTGCAAAAACTAAACTTCTTTAAATAAGACACAGAACTAAACTAAACTTGCATCTTTAGATTCATTTTCCTTCTCGTTTCACTGCAAAAACCATGCTTCTTTTTTAACAATCAATTGTGCATCACATTTTGTTGTGATTAGGTGAGAGTCTCATGGTTTCACTGCAATTTTCGAGTTTGAATTTTTTTGGCAATTTCAACACAACATAAAAAAAATATAACTGTTTTTTGTGCAGGATTATGGCCTCCCCAAGTATATTTGTTGTATGTAAATACGATGGTCAGGTTATCACAAGTGCACAAGGTCCCGAGTATATGGGCGGGTCTGCACGAATCATGCGATTGGAAGCATCAACGACATATGATGAACTAGAGGCCAAAGTGTACAAAATTACGAAATACGATCCCCGTGAAAGTAGGGTCAGGTTAAGTTGTATCTGGCCTATGTTCAGTGGAAATGCATTGGTTGAAATTACAGACGATGCATCAATATCTTCGATGATAGATTTCGGTCTCTCAAGCACCCAGCATTCTTTTGAACTTTTGGTTCAGAAGGAGCAATTGGAAGTATCAGATGCCCCTCCAACGGATAATTTTGATGGTAATGCTGGAGATAGTTCCTGGAGGTACGGTCACATGGTCAACGATGATGCCGTCAGTGCCGGTGGATATGACTATACACAACATTATTCAAATCTTCAAGCACATGGGTAAACATTTTATAAACCCATATTTAAGCATTTTAGTAATACCTGTATACTAATATTCAAACATTTAATAAAATGCATAAATCCAGGTTCTTCCAGCCGACTGCTGCAGTTACATGCACCCCAGAAGAACAGCAAGAACTACCATACACAGCCTTCCACAGGTAAATAAATTTGAAACAAGTGATGATTTAGTTACGAAAAAATTAGGGAATAATATTATAATAACAATTTATGTACTAAACGCAGATTCCAACACGATCCAAGCAGCGCATTCCAAGCATGTCCGTCCACATCTTTCCGGTCTTCTCACCCTGAACCATCCACATTACACCGACCACAACCATCATATGTTGCACCCGAGCCTTATGTTGCTACGGGTGATATTGATATGTGTGGCAGTGATGATTATGAAATCGGTGAAGGTGATCAGGGGGAGGATAGCGTGGAATATGCTGCTGGATTGAATGAGGTAGCATTCTTTGATGGTATGGTTGCGAATAACGATTTTGTCGAGCTAGAAGATCCCGGCCTCGATCCGCTAGAAGATGATGGTTGGGTAGACTTGGCCGTTGCAGAAGTAAATACGGCACCCTATTTGGACGCGACAGCAGCAAGCGAAGACTGATCAGCGTCGGGGATTTGTTTCAGGAAAAAAGAGATCTTATTTGTAAGCTGAAGTCGTGGTCCATTCAGCAAAACGTTACATTTAAAACCGAAGAATCAAATAAGACGTACTATACTGTGGTATGTACGAAATCTCCTGAATGTCAGTGGAGATTGCATGCGTGTTGTTCCAAAAGAGCCAAGGCTTGGAAGGTCACGAAATACAACCAAGAACACACTTGCATCAATTCTATTATGTCACAGGATCACCGGAATTGCACTTCATCTTACATTTGCTCGCTAATCATGCCCATGATCCGTACAAATGTGGCGATGACTCCCCGAGAGATACGGCTCTTGGTTAGCGGAGAGCATAAAATTCAGATTTCGTATGTGAAGGCATGGGATGCTCGAAGAAAGGCTTTGTGCAAGATATTCGGGGACTGGGAAAGCTCGTACAACTCCCTAGTCCCTTTTATGGAAGCCATGAAAGCATCAAATCCGGGGACCGTATACCGGTTAAAAACCACAGAAACCAACGTCGAGGGCTCTGTCAGGTTTCAGAGAATTTTCTGGTGCTTTGGTCCATGTGCGGCTGGTTTCACACACTGTCGGCCGGTATTGTGCGTTGATGGTACGTATCTATACGGTAAGTACAGAGGCTGCATGTTAATTGCTACAGGTGTTGATGCTAATAACGGTATATTTCCGTTGGGATTTGCTATTGTCGAGGGTGAAAATACATCATCCTGGTCATGGTTTTTCCGTAACCTCAAAAATATCCCATCTGTTCTTCATAGAACGGATTTATGCATCATATCTGATAGACATCTGGGAATACTGGCTGGAATGAGATCTGTATTTCCGACGACCCCACATAGGTTTTGCCTACGACACTTCAGGCAAAATTTTGATCGAAAATTTAAAAATTCGGAACTACATAAACTTATGTACAGAGCCGGTGAAACGCCTGACCCTAATGTTCACGACATATACATGACGAAAATTGGGGAGATGAGTCAAGCCGCGAAAGCGTGGTTAGATGAGTATCCAGTCCGCATGTGGTCACAAGCACATGATGATGGGTGCAGATATCTCCTAATGACGACTAATATGTCTGAAAGCTTCAACGGGGTCCTTAAAGGGGTTAGAGGCTTACCGATACAGGGGTTGATTGTTCGAACATTTTTCCGGATGAATACTTATTTTGTGCACAGAAGAGAAAAGTCCTTGGGGATGGACACTCCGCTCACCGCGTATTACGAAGATATCTTTCGGAAAAGAGAGCGCAGAGCACAATACTACAGATCCGAAAGGTTTGACACGGCGGAGTTTCAGGTGACGGGCGGTAATGGGAATCAATATACCGTGAACTTTAGAGATGAAGGGCTCTCTTCGTGTACATGCGGTCTTTTCCAGCAACAACATTTACCTTGTGCCCACGCTATTGCTGCTGCGAGCAGTATGCATACCTCACATTACAATTTTGCTTCCAATTACTATACAGTTTCTAATTACCAAGGTGCATACGATCCAAAATTTCATCCTATACCGGACAATCGCTATTGGCACTATTATACTGCCAACAGACAAACACCGACTGTATTACCGCCGGAAAAAAATATAAAGCCCGGAAGACCGAAGGTACGTCGAGATCGAATGACAATGGATACTGATCCTCAGCAAAGGCAATCCAGATGTAGCCTATGCAAACAACCAGGCCATTATAAGACCAGATGTCCAGGATATGCATCAGGGGCGGGACCTTCAGAATCGTGACAAGTGCACTCAGATTTTTCTGTATTATAAATTTGACCGTCGATATAGCATTTAGATTTTACAAATAGATAGGATTTTTTGGAATTGTACATTTTTACGGATTCATTCTGTAAAAAACATTGATATAGTCAAATTTTATTATTTAATTTAAATGTTTTTTTTCGTCTATTTAATTTTATTCTATTTTTATGAATTATAATTATAATTATAATAATAATATTATGATAATAATTATAATTATAATTCGATTAATAATTAATTTAATTTTTTTAAAAAAAATAAGGGGGCGGGTTCTCAGAACCCGCCCTCTATACAAAAGTATAGAGGGCGGGTTCTGAGAACCCGCCCCCTATACTGAGGGGGGTGGGGTGGGCCATAGGGTGGTTCGAAACCACCCTATTCCCATAATTTTAATTTATCCCCCCCCCCCCCTGTTTTACTAATTTAAATTTAAATTAATAATATTTTAAAAAAAAAAACCAAAAATAATATACAAGAGATTGCTCACTGAAGCATAATCCTAAAGCACATCAATTTGTCTTAATTCCTCAAACAGGTTTGAAATGAAAATAGCACGACACCTCACCCTCTAGGTGCAGGTGCCTGAAAAATGCAAGAGAAACTCATGTGCACATCAATGTAGAATCCTCTAGCTAGTAAAAACCTCAGATTCTCTGTATGAAATAGTATATTTTAACAAACAAAAGCATACCATAAGCGGGAATCAATTAAATAACATACAGTAAGCATGCTAAACTGCTGTAATCAACATTCACCATTTTTTTCAGTTCTTTGAAGGAAACTTTAAAAACAAAATGGGTTCATATTTCCTCCCAGTCTCATGAAAAAAACACCAGGCATTGTCAATTAAATCCTCAATAGTATTAACATTTTTATAGCCACGCCGCACTGACAATGACCCCAGTGTGCACACTACTTGTTCAATTTAGAAGATCCCAAGGCTGGTTCTGCAACATTCATCTATACAACCATTGTACGAAACGGAATTCGAATTTCTTGTTTAGATGAAACGAAATAAACATAGAATAAGTAAAGAACTTGCGACATTGGATAAAATACATCAAACCCCCGACCTCAGAAAACACAACACCTTATGTGAGTACTCCCATGGCCATTGTATATAGTAGAAAGGATAACAGGCATAAAAGGAGGTTGCATTTGAGAGGAAAAGAGCTGAGGATGATTGGTGTATCTCGAAAATCTAGTTATTGGCGACTGTGGGTCCTGGAAGCCCAGATCCCAAAAACAAGAAACCAGAAAACGAACAAGATCGCCCAGTAGCGTGCCGGCCCATATTTGATCCTTGGAAAAATCACCTGAAATCGAAGACAGGCAAATAGCGACTCTTCACATTACAGAAGATTCCAATATGGAACCAAGTTGAAAACCGAAGAGAAGAAAATGGAGGAAAAAATATGGAAGAAGACGGTATAACTGAAAATGCTAAAAGTTAGGGAGCCTTTCAAAGCCTTTTATCGGCTCATTTTGTATGACCAAAGATACTATAATTTAAGGCAAGCAGGGCTACATAATGAAAGAAATTTCCAAAAAATTATTTCAAAGTTTCCAGTTATAACTGATGCATAATATTCTCCGGCAATCTGTCTAGCTATATGGTTATTCATAGATCCGGCAATTTTTTTTCAATAATTATTCAAAACTATTTTTAAGGGAAAAAACATTTCATGCAAGAGTAGAAGATTATTGGTATATACTGCTGACCGTCAACCTCGAGTCCTTTTCCATCTAAATTAAGGGATTTGACGTTAGCCAAACTTCTGGCTAAGAAAACTGCTGACAAGAAAGGTATTCTCTACAACAACAACAACAACTGAGCCTTTTATTCCTAGCATATGGGGTAGGCTACATGAACCAACATAAGAATCACGCCGGGTCCAGCAAATGAATCCTCCGCCTCCACTCACTCCTATCGAACAATATGCTTTCATCGAAACTTTTGGCAACCATATCGTTTCGTATCACCTCCATCCATATTTTCTTCGGTCTTCCTTTTGCCTTTTTGCCATTGCCCATATCTAGAGTATATATTCGTCGAACCGGTGCTTCCATAGGTCTGCGTCGCACATGACCAAACCATCTTAGCCGGTTTTTCCACATCTTCTCCTCCACAGGTGCTACACCAACTTTTGCACGAATATCCTCATTTCGCACCTTATCTTTTCTGGTGTTACCGCACATCCAACGAAGTATGCGCATCTCCGCTACGTGCATCTTCTGTGTATGATGCTTCTTAGGAGCCCAGTATTCTGTACCATATAATAAGGCAGGCCGAATAGCGCTCCGATAAAACTTCCCTTTCAATTTTAACGGAAAGTTACGATCACACAAAATCCCTGTTGCACTCCTCCATTTCAACCAACCAGCTTGGATCCTTTGATTAACATCACTATCGATCTCCCCATTCTTTTGGATGATGGAACCTAAATATCTAAACTGGTCGCTCGGTGATATTTCTTGCCCTTCCAATGTTATACCAATATGGTTTTGACTTCTCTGGTTACTAAATTTGCAATGCATATATGCTGTCTTGGACCTGCTCAATCTGAATCCCCGAGATTCCAATATTTGCCTCCATAATTCCAATTTGGCATTAACCCCTGCTTTCGTCTCATTTACTAGAACAATATCATCAGCGGATAGCATACACCAAGGTACCTCATCTTGGATAGTTCTAGTAAGTTCATCCATCACGATGGTAAACAGGAATGGACTTAATGCAGATCCTTGATGTAAACCAATAGTAATCGGAAAATCACTCGTTAAGCCGCCGCAAGTTCTGACATTCGCCACTACTCCGTCGTACATATCCTTGATTATGTCAATATACTTGACGGGGACCCCCTTCTTCATCATTGTCCCCCATAATACCTCTCTAGGTACCTTGTCGTACGCTTTTTCTAAATCAATAAATATCATATGCAAATCTCCTCTCTCGAAAGCGCTCGACAAGTTGACGAAGCAAATGAATCGTCTCTGTCGTCGATCGTCCAGGCATGAACCCAAATTGGTTCTCTGTTATCTTAATATCCTTCCTTAGCCTGTGTTCAATCACTCTCTCCCAAAGTTTCATGGTGTGACACATCAGTTTTATTCCACGGTAGTTTGAGTAACTTTGAATGTCACCATTGTTCTTGTAGATACATACAAGGATACTTTTCCTCCATTCATTTGGCATCTTTTTTGTCTGCCAAATCTTATTAAACAGATCTGTCAGCCATTTAACGCCTATTTCTCCTAAGCATCTCCAAATCTCGATAGGAATCCTGTCAAGACCAACCGCTTTTCTTAAACCCATTCTGTTCAAAGCTTCTTTAACTTCAGGAAATCTTATTTTACGCATGAAATCACGGTTTATATCTTGAGATTGAATGACAAGTCCATCCAAATTCTTAGTAAAGCTCTCATTGAACAATTTGTCAAAATAATCTCTCCATCTTTCCTTGATATCCTCATCTCGAACTAAAACCTTCTGATTTTCATTTTTGACACACTTCACCGCACATAAGTCTCTAGTCTTCCTTTCCCGCATTCGAGCAATCCGGTATATATCATTTGCAGCCTTTAATATCTAATTTCACGTACACCTCCTTGTAGACCTTAGATTTAGATTTCCGAACAGCTTTCTTAATTTCCTTTTTAGCCATTTTGTACTTCTCAAATCTCTCCACATCTCTACTTTTCTTCAAATCTTTATAAGAATCCCTTTTAATTTTAATAGCAGCCTTTAGTTCTTCATTCCACCATGATGTGTCTTTAGATGGTGGAGCACAATCTCTCGACTCACCAAGTAGATCTCTAGCTACCTTCTTGATACAACTAGCCATTTTGTTCCATGTTCTGTCTGAATCATCTTCCGACTGCCAATCCGCTTCTTGGACTACACGATCTATAAAAGCCTTTTGGTTATCTTCTTTCAATCACCACCATTTAATTTTAGGCTCTACCTTACGTCTAATCTTTCTAAGTCCGCTTCTAAATCGAAAGTCTAGAACTAAAAGTCTATGTTGGGTGGTTACACTCTCACCTGGCACTACCTTACAGTCGATACAACAACCTCTATCTATTCTCTAATAACCCTAAACATCTTGTTGTCATTCTCCAAATTATCCTAGGCGAAGGAAAAAGAATGCTTAGACGAAATGGGAAAGATGATAAGATTATGTCCAACTCTAAGGCCTAATAAGCCAAGAGAAAATAGACCACAATCTCACATGTGAAGTGTCAACACTGGTGTCTTCAATTACGTAATACTCATGCTAGGTTTTAGAATGCACATGAATTTCTTACATTGACAGTTCATTATTTATTTCTTAAATAACAAAAAATTACAGCATGTTTATTTGTGCGTATATTTATGTTATGAAGTACTTCTGTACTTCTCCCCTGGTCATGCCCAATATTTTCGCACTCATAGCAAGTTTCTAGGAATCCAATATGCAATTCAGTAGTTATCATTCCTCAGAAAACCTTTGTTGATTAGCCCTTACTTTTTACCAACAATTGTAAAACCAGTATGTTCCGCTTGAATAATTATTTACAAGCACACTAATTCCTTTTGGGGAAAATCTCGGACCCAAATGACCAAAAAAAATACAAGAACAGAACTACATTATACTCTACTTCATGAATTTATTGTATATTTTATAACAAGCCTGAGGGTAGTATTGAGAAAAAAGGAACGAATATTCAATGTGCACAAATGTAATCTACATTGTTTTGTTATGGGCCCATGTTGAGGGGTTAGCTTGGCATATGTACAGGGTATAGGATTTTTCATACAAGCAAAGAGACTGCTATGAGAGAAATATATAATCTTTCGTATGCATGCAAAAATGTACCATTTAGAACCAATCACCTGATCTACCAAAGAGTACATTCCTTAGTAAGAAATCAATTCTTCTTTGACAAAAATATTGAAGCAAACTGTATCCTTCATTAAAAACAGATATGCCTATTTGAAATAAATCGAAGCATCAATCCTATTTTTCCGCAATGTTATTATTTTAAGGTTGGGACTTGAACCTGAGACTTCTCAAATATCCAATCCCACCCATTTTACCATGAATCTGGAATGGAGAAGCGGCAATTATAGTTGAATATATCAAATTGAGGATTAGAAATATTAGAACGGAAGCTTTGTACTTGAATTCCAATGATAACACATAGAGAATGTAATGGAGGACCATAAATACATGTCATGCATCAGAATGCCAAAAATTTCATGAACAGAGACGTGTAACAAATTATAAAAGACGTAACAAGAGGAGTACCAAATTTACTTACAAATCTAAATAAGAGCACAATTGTCAAGGCACATATGCCCCCAAGAAGAATATGAAGACCACTTTTTGCCGTTCTCTGCACAACAACGTAAAATATGCTGTCACAAAATACATTAACAAAGCATACAATGATCACATAATATGGGCAAGATAAGATATTTGCCAAGAAGACGATCACATCAAGCAATTAACAAATATCATTTTCTCTTGTACATAGAGACAATGTTGCAAAGGTGGGTGTAGCATCTGTGGAGGAGAAGATGCGGGAAAACCGTCTAAGAGGGTTTGGTCATGTGCGACGCAGATCTACGGAAGTACCGATTCGACGAATGGATATTCTCGATTTAGGCCAAGTCAAAAGAGCGAATGGGAGACCGAAGAAGAGGCGATACGAAAAGATATGGATGCCAAAGGTCTTAATGAAAGTATATTGTTCGATAGGAGTGGAGGCGAAGAATTCATGCGCTTGACCCGGCGTGATTCTCATGTTGGTTCATGTAGCCTACCCATATGCTTGGGATAAAAGGCTCAGTTGTCGTAACTTTCCGCTAAGGTTGAAATGAAAGTTTTATCAAAATGCTATTCGGTCTGGCTTATTATATGGTACAGAATGCTGGGTCCTAAGAAACATCACGCCAAGAAGATGCATATAGCGCAAATGCGCATACTTCGTTGGATGTATGGCAACACTAAAAAAGATTTGGGGCGAAATGAGGATATTCCTGCAAAGGTTGGAGTTGCACCCGTGGGGGAAAAGATGCGGGAAAACCGTCTAAGATAGTTTGGTCATGTGCGACGCGGACCTACGTAAGCACCGATTCGATGAATGGATATGCTCGATTTAGGCCAAGTCAAAAGAGCGTAGGGGAGATCGAAGAAAAGGTGGATGGAGGCAATACGAAAAGATATGGATGCCAAAGGTCTTAATGAAAGTATATTGTTTGATAGGAGTAAGTGGAGACGAAGGATTCATGTCTCGACCCAGTGTGATTCACATGTTGGTTCATGTAGCCTACCCCATATGCTTGGGATAAATGGCTCAGTTGTTGTATAGAAACAATGTTGCCGGATTTTTTTTATATCCATCTCTATACGATTTTACAGACCGTATACGATTTTACGGACCACATATCATGTCAGAAAATAGGGCCCCTTACCATATTAGTAGTGAAACTAGGTAGAATTTACACCCATAACCTTCTTTATAATAAAGCACAGATCCCCCCCCCCCCCCACACACACACAAAAGCAAAATCTGGACAGATAAGAATCGGGAAACCATGGATATCATCTAAGCCTTACGCCATCAAATGGGATCAGGTATGCTGCAAGGCTCTTTAAAAAGATTTGACAATTTTCATGACCCGACTATCAGCTTGAAACCAGTCCTCTATTGATTAACCCGAAGCTGCAAGGATGGAGTAAAAGGGCTACCATAATGACCTGACTATGCTCAAGGCATGTCAATTACTACCTGTTTTTATATTCCGTAGAGACAAAATATAAAAACAAAAAGTTCATACATAAGATTGAGTCTCACTTATGTTCCGGGCAACTCACAAGAATAAAAAAGAACCGATAATTCTTCACAAAGGCAGAGAAACTAATCACTTTAGGGCCTGTTTGGTTCCTTGAGTCCTAAAAATTGTCATAAGTCAAGAGAGTGTTGTTCTCTTGACACGTAAGTTTTGCGTTTGTTTTTGTCTTCTTGACTTAAAAAGCCAACTCAAAAGTTTAATTGGAACTCATGTTTTGTGTTTGTTTTGCTTTTGAGTAAAAATTTGACTAGATTCAATAACCTTATGGGTGTGCTTACACCCTAATATTACTTGAAAAGAAAAATTAATTGTCATAGTAATTGAGGAGAAAGAAAAAGAGCATGGTGACCATAACCAAAAGTTACGATGACATGGCAAGGGTCAAGAACCAAGTGTGGCCACCAAAGTACTGACTTTAACTATTACAAATTGACTCAAGAAATGATGTGTGCTGATGTAAAATGCACTCAAATCATGGTTTCAAGTCAAGAAAACAAACACAAACTTTACACTCAAGGTAACAAAAAAACACAAAAAGAAATGACTTTGGTGCTATAATGATTGTCCCCTCTCGACACCATGCTCAATCCCCAATTCCATGAAACAAACAGCCCTTAATGAAGATAGATGATGCCTACGATTTTCTTTAGACTACATATTAACCCCAAAGCACCAACAACATGAAGCGGCTACAATTTAATGGGATAGTAATTAGGAACCGCCTTCTGAATCTAAGCTGCTGTACATACGTTATATCATCATTCATCACCCAAAACAGAAAAGGATGTTTTTGTCATATGGTTTGGCAAGGACGCATTATAAGAGTTATAAAAGTAGATTCAAGGCACAAAAGATGTATAGTTATAATTTAAAATATACATATTTATCTAACAATAACACTAGAAAACCAATCATGAGGTGGTTTAATCCAGGTTTCAAATCTCGATTAGTATACATATCGGGTGGTCTCTTTTGGGATCGGAATTGTCCATCCGGCCGTATCACTCGTCTCATATCGGATTTTATATCGTATAACAATTTTTTAATGTAAATTATGAAATTCTTTAAATAAATACTAATAACAACTATGAACAAGTTAACATATTCTTTAGCAATTGATGATGTGAAATGTTTAATGCTTGGTAAAAATAACTATAACTTTGCTTGGTAAAAATAACTATAATATTTTTTGATACATTTTTAATAATACAACAACTGAGCCTTTTATCCCAAGCATATGGGGTAGGCTACATGAACCAACATGAGAATCACGCCGGGTCCAGCACATGAATCCTCTGTCTCCACTCACTTCTATCGAACAATATACTTTCATTGAGTCCTTTGGCAACCATATCGTTTCGTATCACCTCCATCCATGTTTTCTTCGGTCTTCCTTTTGCCCTTTTGTCATTGCCAATATCGAGAGTATCTATTCGTCGAACCGGTGCTTCCATAGGTCTGCGTCGCACATGACCAAACCATCTTAGCCGGTTTTCCCGCATCTTCTCCTCCACAGGTGCTACACCAACTTTTGCACGAATATCCTCATTTCGCACCTTATCTTTTCTAGTGTTACCGCACATCCAACGAAGCATGCGCATTTCCGCTACGTGCATCTTCTGTGAATGATGCTTCTTAGGAGCCCAGCATTCTGTACCATATAATAAGGCAGGCCGAATAGCGCTCCGATAAAACTTCCCTTTCAATTTTAACGGAAAGTTACGATCACACAAAATCCCTGTTGCACTCCTCCATTTCAACCAACCAGCTTGGATCCTATGATTAACATCACTATCGATCTCCCCATTCTTTTGGATGATGAAACCTAGATATCTAAACTGGTCGCTCGGTGATATCTCTTGCCCTTCCAATGTTATACCAATATGGTTTTGACTTCTCTGGCTACTAAATTTGCAGTGCATATATGCTGTCTTGGACCTGCTCAATCTGAATCCCCGAGATTCCAACGTTTGTCTCCATAATTCCAATTTGGCATTAACCCCTGCTTTCGTCTCATTTACTAGAACAATATCATCAGCGAATAGCATATACCAAGGTACCTCATCTTGGATAGTTCTAGTAAGCTCATCCATCACGATGGAAAACAGGAATGGACTTAATGCAGATCCTTGATGTAAACCAATAGTAATCGGAAAATCACTCGTTAAGCCGCCGCAAGTTCTGACATTCGCCACTACTCCGTCGTACATATCCTTGATTATGTCAATATACTTGACGGGGACACCCTTCTTCATCATTGTCCCCCATAATACCTCTCTAGGTACCTTGTCGTACGCTTTTTCTAAATCAATAAATATCATATGCAAATCTCTTCTCTCTCGAAAGCGCTCGACAAGTTGACGAAGCAAATGAATCGCCTCTGTCGTCGATCGTCCAGGCATGAACCCAAATTGGTTCTCTGTTATCTTAGTATCCTTCCTTAGCCTGTGTTCAATCACTCTCTCCCAAAGTTTCATGGTGTGACACATCAGTTTTATTCCACGGTAGTTTGAGTAACTTTGAATGTCACCATTGTTCTTGTAGATACGTACAAGGATACTTTTCCTCCATTCATTTGGCATCTTTTTTGTCTGCCAAATCTTATTAAACAGATCTGTCAGCCATTTAACGCCTATTTCTCCTAAGCATCTCCAAATCTCGATAGGAATCCCGTCAAGACCAACCGCTTTTCTTAAACCCATTCTGTTCAAACCTTCTTTAACTTCAGGAAATCTTATTTTACGCATGAAATCACGGTTTATATCTTGAGATTGAATGACAGGTCCATCCAAATTCTTAGTAAAGCTCTCATTGAACAATTTGTCAAAATAATCTCTCCATCTTTCCTTGATATCCTCATCTCGAACTAAAACCTTCTGATTTTCATTTTTGACACACTTCACCGCACATAAGTCTCTAGTCTTCCTTTCCCGCATTCGAGCAATCCGGTATATATCATTTGCAGCCTTTAATATCTAATTTCACGTACACCTCCTTGTAGACCTTAGATTTAGCTTTCCGAACAGCTTTCTTAACTTCCTTTTTAGCCATTTTGTACTTCTCAAATCTCTCCACATCTCTACTTTTCTTCAAATCTTTATAAGAATCCCTTTTAATTTTAATAGCAGCCTTTACATCTTCATTCCACCATGATATGTCCTTAGATGGTGGAGCACCACCTCTCGACTCACCAAGTAGATCTCTAGCTACCTTCTTGATACAACTAGCCATTTTGTTCCATGTTTTGTCTGGATCATCTTCCGACTGCCAATCCGCTTTTTGTACTACACGATCTATAAAATCCTTTTGGTTACCTTGTTTCAATCGCCACCATTTAATTTTAGGCTCTACCTTACGTCTAATCTTCCTAGGTTCTCTTCTAAATCGAAAATCTAGAACTAAAAGTTTATGTTGAGTGGTTACACTCTCACCTGGCACTACCTTACAGTCGATACAACAACCTCTATCTATTCTTCTCGTCAGAAAAAAGTC
This sequence comes from Agapanthus africanus, assembly GCA_030015575.1. NCBI lineage: Eukaryota > Viridiplantae > Streptophyta > Magnoliopsida > Asparagales > Amaryllidaceae > Agapanthus > Agapanthus africanus. Next base: position 321,997,844 of record JASDDO010000004.1, on the reverse strand, counting down.
TATTTGACTAGCACTTGATCCGCTTCTAAAAGTGATAAGGTGGGACTCTCTTTTCCTAAACCAGGTATTTGCTAAGATCAAGTCATAAGATAAAGCAAAATCTAGAATCGAGTCACCTATTTCATTTCTTTGTCCGAAACCAAAACCTCCATAGATAGTATCAAACCCACTACGACTAGTACCTACATGTCCATTAAGATCACCACCAATAAATAACTTCTCTCCACTATACTTTGCACCACCTCGTCTAAATCCTCCCAGAATAGACGCTTACTAGCGTCATCAAGACCTATCTGTGGTGCATAAGCACTAATAACATTAAGGATCTCTCCACCTAGAATAAGCTTAACCAGTAAAATTCTATCACATTTTCTCATAATCTCAACTACATCCTCAAGCAACCGTCTATCTATGATTATGCCTATCCCATTACAATTTTTATCTCTACCCGTATACCAAAGCTTATAACCCCAAGGCTCTATAACTCTACTCTTTTCACCTACCCACTTAGTTTCTTGCAAACACATAATACCAACTCTCCTCCTAATCATCACCTCCACTAATTCTATTAGTCTACCCGTAAGGGAACCCATGTTCCAGGAAGCTAGACGGATCCTATGAAACCCTTGCTTATTTGTCACTACACCCGGGGTCCGATGTAGCGCGCCGTCTCTGGACAACGACTCTTGCTTATTTGTCACTACACCCGGGGTCCGATGTAGCGCGCCGTCTCTAGACGACGACCCTTGCTTATTTGTCACTACAACCCGGGGTCCGATGTAGCGCGCCGTCTCTGGACGACGACCCTTGCTTATTTGTCACTACACCCGGGGTCCGATGTAGCGCGCCGCATCTGGACGACGACCTAGAAGCCCTTGCATATTTAACACTACACCCGGGATCCGATGTAGCGCGCCGCTGAGTAGGGGACGCCCCAACGATATTCTTATTATGGTTCATGTCATAGAATGTGACAAAGTTTTACGTTGGACCAATAACCTATTAATAAAACTATTAACCCATAGATACACTTAATACTAATCATATAGACATTACACCTAAGAAACTAGCAAGACACATCAACCTTCGTATGCCTGTTAAAGCATGCCAGCCAAACATTAAATTAAAATGTCCTTAATACTCACTATTCATCAAGATACTTAGGGCAGTATGATCGAATGTTACAGGAACTATTAGGATTTAGTCCCAACTAACCAATAAACTAAAATAAACAACATAGACAGCGCCTTCTACCTACAAACCTTCCTGTGTTATCACATAATATATCCAAAAGTGAAAGCTGCCTATAATTGTGCAACTGAAGGGAATTATCATGAATTCTGCAGTCTGCTTCTTTGTTTAGTTGTACCACCCTAAGTAGCCTGGATTCTGATACGAGTCAATTCGCCGAGTCATGAGAATCACTCAATTATTCTTGATGAATCTGAATTGATATAATAGGGATATAAATCCAATATGGATTTGTGCAACGAATCCGTGCAACATACGTACCACCCTTGTTGCTTGTATATCTATGTCGAATTATTATCGAAAACGACCCACCGGTTCTCCCATATTGTCCAAGAATTCATCAATTAGTGTGTGGGTGTCATAGCAAGGGGGTGGGGGAGAGACAATTCTAGCATGCTAGGCATGCCCATGCATGTTAACAGAAAAAATATTGTTCTAGAATATTGATAGTAAAAGGTCTCCAATTAATCAGTAATATCTTAATTTTTGGCGAATTTTAATTGCAAGGAAACATTTACTTTTTCCAATTTCTTCTATTGTCAATATTTGTTATATATATCTAACCTTCGGGAAAAATCACAATCTTTTTCAAAATGAATAAATATTACAGTTAGATTCATACTTCTAAAAATTAAAGAATGGAAAAAGGCTAGAATATCAACATTATATGTATTACTTGGTAATATTACTTTTAGGTGAATTATAATTCTAACATAACTTTTACATTATTTTATTTCACATATCATCAAATTTAGTTCTAACTATCTATCTTTTTGCAAAAATCACAAACATTTTCAAAATCAACAAAAGCTATGGTATGATTCCAACTTTTGAAAAATAAACAGAAAAAAAAGTTTTCACTAATTACAAGAAACTTAGAAGACTTGCATATCATGTAATGTGATAAGTACATGGCTACACTTAAGAGAAAGATATATATGGATACATCAGAATTGAGCAAAACCATATCAAGAAGTTAGAAATAGGAAAATTACGAATCACCAAAGTAATTTTTTTGGTATAATAGGGAGAATGTCTGGAGAGAAAGAAAGAAATTAGAGGGAAATACGAAGATGTGGGAATTTGTTATGTTTCCATATTAGCTTTATCTCTGCCTTACAGTTTAACATAATTCCATATAGAACATCTATTATATTTTCCCTTCTTCTAGGCTTTTCAACCCTGTCGATGACAACTTGGAGCACCCCAACTGATCCTCTACAATTCTCAGCAGGAAAATTGTCGCAAACTCATTAAAATGTACGCAAGTGGAATCGTAGAAACAGAGGTTTCTCAAAGAAAGAAGAAGAATAAAGAAATCAGATTCACTAGAGATTAAAAAACTAAGAACCAAATTTAATTATAGATTTGGAAAAAAAAAAGGAATGAGAATTTTGCACAATATATGACCAGAGTTCAAACTACTTAATTTAGCCATTGATTATATACCCAAAGGTTACATTAGGTTTCATACTGTTTTTAAATTTGATAATGAAACTAGTTGTAATTGGCATACCTAATTTCAAAGAAAATTGATGATAACAATGATGCATACAAATATTCTCAAATTTACCTCGTTTGATGTATGTAACGATATGAGCTTGCCGACACCTCCTAAAAGTAAAAGGAAACAAGAACTGTAACACAAACTAAAGGCACTACCTTGTTTCATTTCCCACCGATTCCTCTCCCTTTGAAACTTTAACCAATCCACATCCCCAATGCAAATAGGGGTGCAAAATGTAATAAACTCCTACTTTTAAGAGCAAATGAGAAGTGAGCCATACATGCATGTAACTCTTTGTTTAGGGAGGAGGAAGAATAATGGAATATTAGCTGACAGCTCACAAAGCTTATCAAGGGGGCAGATTATACTTGATCATTTTTGGCTATCCAAGTGGTTCATCTCGATTTACATCTACTAAAATGTAAATGTGCAAAAATTATGCAATTGATATATCTCCATTATACTCATCAATTAGTCGCAAACCATGTATATTTTTATATATAACATGATAAGTGAGCCAGTTAAACTTTTGATTGCATGTTTATTTTGCAAACTCGTATTTTAGGAGATGAAGATTGAAGTGATTAAATTGGATCATCAATTAGGTACAAGATGCCTATTCACATAAGTTCCATATGGTGTCACCTCATATCCCGTTTCGTGCAGTTGGCTACTATAGTCAAATGTAACTAACGACATGTAAACTACCCACATCGGAGGAAAACAATTCAAACGCTTCCGCCCAAACCTTGCATCAAACCATGCATGAATGAAACATGTAGATAACATATGTTTTCTTATTCTCGATCGGTTATATTTATACATAACACACAGTGGTTTTTCAATTTGAATAGCCGACAGAAGTGAAAATAAGATATTCAATCAATAAAGCAGCATATTTATTTGTTAGAAATCTATACTAGCACAGACAAACAAAAACTTAATGATAAATGGTACATGACGATATCACATGCATAAAATTTAAAACTACTAGATTTGTAATTCCCCGTCATGCTCTTATGATGCAACCAGCGACAGATTAAGGCATACCTTTCCAACATGAGGACCAATCAACCAAGCAAGAAAAACAGTAAGCAAGCCGGTGGCAACTAGAATAGCAGTGCCTTCAACAGCCCATTTAGCCGTAGGATTCTCCATTAAAACAATATTTTCATGAGGAATAATGTTTGGCAGCTGATCTACATTTTCCCGTGCAACTGGATCGTTACCACTGTGAGGATTAAACCATAATGACACCTCACTAAGTCTTTGTCTTCGAATAGCAGCTAAAGCATCAGGATCTACACCTGAATTTGTTTCAGCACATGCTTGAGAAACCTCTCCCGTTGCAGTCCTTTCCTTTAAGGCTTCATACTCCTTTAAAGAAGCCATCACTTTCTTAAAATCTTCAAGCCTTACATTTTTAGCACAACTTCCACAAATTTCGCAATTGGTAGATCCATGGCTAATAAACCACTTCAATGCACAAGCATAATGAGTAAGCGCAAGCTCATTTTTACAAGAACATCCAAGATCAATCAGCGCATCTTGCTGATAATATGAGCCTGATTCTAAATCAGTACTGCAAACGAAAACCTCGCCTTCTGGGCTTATAAACTCAACAAACCCAGGTTCTATATTCTTGACATCCTTTTTGGCGACTTTATCAGTTAAATCATCATCCACTATGGTATTTGAAATTTCCTGTGATGGAGGCAAAATGTTCAAGAAGCCTAAGGCAGCATCTCCTCTTCTATCGGATTCTACACAGTGACAGACACGGCATAGCTCCGCATCGTTGTCTATACTAGAAGTTTGTCTGTGCAAGGTACTTAACTTTTGACTATCAACAGCAGGGCATGCATCCTCAGCACCGGTTTCACTTTCACCACTATCAGATATTTTCTGCTCTTCTTTAATACCCATAGGAAAATAAATATTCTTTTGATTTCAAATGAGAGTACTTTCTATGTAATCATAAAGAAGACCAGTTCTTTCAGCCTAATGCAGCGAGCAGGTTAACCTACAGCAATCACTTTTGATGATTTGGGGCAACACACCTGAATTAAAAAAAAGTAAGCTCCTGCGACAGAAATTTCAGGACTCCTTGAAACCACTTGAAGAAAACAGAAAACTGCAAAAACCAGAATGCTATAAAATGTCTGGAATAAAGTAATAATATTACAAACAGCTTTTTCACCGTCTTTGAAAGGGAACTTAACAAAATAGCCAAGGCTATACGCAAAACAGAGACATCAGACTCCAAAAGCAATATAATTTCACAAAGAAACATAAGTGACAAGGTTCTCATGGAAAGTGCTGATGAAAAGAATATCATGGTGTTCTAAATTTATAGGTTTCTAGAAAGAGAAATCATGCGCCAGACTCATAGTCGTATACACAATTTGAAAATCGAAGTTACAATGTACTTTAGCATAGCAATTTTATTTAATAAACTGATAGAAAACAACTCGATTAATCAAAGTGATTAAACTAAAATCTTCTCTCCGATTTCTGCGCTTCAAATATCAAATTTTAACTGATAGAAAAAACTTGATAAATCGAACTGATTAAACTAAAATCTTCTCTCCAATTTCTGCACTTTAAATATCGACTTTTCTAAAATAAAATTTAAATAAAAGTTTATGGAACCTTATTAATAGATATATACTTAACTGATCTCTATGATAATGATGATGATCCGAATAGCAATATGTTTTGCTTATATTTGATTCAGTGTTCAGATCATCGAAATAGAAATGCCTTTGCTCATTGTGCTTTTCTCTGTACATTTAGCAACATGACTGACACCCAATAAATGAACTACTTCTGCCACAAGATCACAATAAATACGAAGACAACCTAAAAAAAATTAACTGACTTGCCACAATGTGACAAGGCTACTTAGTAGGTCCATTATTATTTGCACTCAAATCTACTAGCATATACCATCACGCTTTAGTTATATTTGATTCAGTGTTTGGATCATCAAAATAGAAATGTACATGTTCATTGCGTTTATCATTGTACCGCCGCCCATTAAATGGATATATTCGGCCACAAGACACAGTTAACATGAAGACAAGCTAGAATATTATGACTTACACAGTATGACCAACATGCACCTAGTCGGGAGGCTCATTTTTAAATATTTTTTAGTCTCCTAGCATAGAAAATCTGAATTTCCAGTAGAGAGATGGTTGTGGTATTGATAAGCCTAATTCATACAAAGGGGGGGGGGGGGGGGGTGAGCCTTGGGACTAAACATCATAAGCCGCAACTAATAAGATATGCATGCTGCAATTGTGCAGGAAGGAAGCCATAAGAGGAGAAGTTTTAACTTCAACAAAAATTGACAAACTTCATGGTAAGAAGAAAAAAAAATGTTGGCAACTTGGTATCGGATCCCTGGCCCATGGGTGCCCAACAGAGTCTGCAGCCTATTGAAATCGAGCATGAGTAGGGTGTGCAGGGCAGGACCAACCAGCCGGTCCCTCCCCAATAGGGACCCCGACCCAAGCCAGCCGCAAGTAAGGTATGAGCCGGGTTCAAAGCTAGTCCTATTAGAACTTGGTTTGGATCTCCTTTGCCTATACATGATGCATAGGCTAAGGTTTCCAAATATATGAGAAATCTTTCTCTAGAGCCATCTTTTCTATATTCTCATTTTTATCTCCACATTCGTTTAGCTAGTTACGTGATGAGACTGAGGGACGCGTCCATATCATGTACGCGGTAGCTTCACCTGGCTATCGCAACTGTGTGGCGAATAACAAGAATTACATCAAACAAGAACCAAGCGACGATGACATATCAGGAAAAGATGTCTCTTTCTTATTCGCAAGCATAGAATGTGGATTAGTTCATGTTCAAGCTTCCACTATTATATATAAACTGTATTTAGTATACATTGAAATCTGGCACACATACAAGGTGCAACAGAAAGACATGCCTTCAGGTATTACAAATAACATTTTTTTTTCCTTTTTTGAGTCTTTGTGACGTGGGTAAATCCCATGATGGATAACACTGGAAACGAGGTCTTCGGTATGTGAGAACAAAAGCACCTAAAATATAGTTAAACCATATCCCAAAACGTATAATAAATATTGAGAATCTTTGTAAACACTTAAAACACATGCAGAACAAATTTTCAAACCCTACTCAAACATGTTTTCAAAACCCTAATCTATAAATTTATGACATTGGCAAATTTTCAAGAATCGCAGCATGTGGGAAGCATGAACTAGTTAATATATAAAAAAAATAAAAAATAACAAATAAAAAATGTAGAATTTGGACGGTGGGAATTCTATATAAACCCCCACCCATCCATTTCCCTCATCACACAATAAAATGAAATAGTAGGAAGAAAATTGGTAAAAGGTGAAAAGAAAGGAAGAAGAAGAGAAGAAATTTTGGTGAAAATTCAAATTGAAAATCGGTTGTAAGTAAATATTTATCCTTTTAAGATTTTAGAATTCTCTTGAGATTAAAATATTTAGCAAAAATTAATTTTTCCAAAAAAAAAAAATAACAACCGGAGATCACCGGATCCTTGCAGAAGTCACCGCCACCGTCACCCCCTAGTCGCCGGCGTCGCTCTCACCATAGCTCACAGTGGCCGGCCTATAGCTGCCCTTTCTTTTTCATGGGACTCCTTAAAAAAAGAGGAGAACAGAGAAGAAACAGAGAGAGAGAATGAGAAAGCTATTAGAGAATGAGAAAGAGAGAGATGTTTATTATAAAAGGAGAAAAAGTGGCATATTTTTTTAGTTTGGATTTGGGTTTGAAATAGGTTGGATTCTAATTCTACTCGACCCGTTAACTTAAATATGATAAAAAGAAGAAATTTCGTTAACACCCCTGATAATATTATGTTATGATTTCAGCCCTTTACATATATTTCTATAAACATTTAAGACCCTGAAAAAACTACATTCAGAATCCTGTTAATTCCAGATTTCGCTATTTTAACCCGAACAATGAGTGAAAAAATTTTATAAAAATTTCACAAAAATCTTCAAAAATATTATTACCATTTTAGATATTTTTAAATCATATTTTTGATAATTAGAACCACTAATTAACTAGTTGGTCTAATAAAATAATTATAGACTAAATCGAAATTATGCGATAGTTGTTAGCAATATTATCATAATATTTTTTATAAAGGACAAACGCAGAATTAAAAGCGGAAACTTGGGGCCGTAAGAGTGTTTAACTTTCCAAATAAATACTGTAAGTGGATTATCATATCTTAAAATTTATAATCTCCTCCTACGATGTCATTGCTATATTCATCACATATTGTTGCTATTGATTATCTATCGTATGATATTCATAACTCTACATCTGCTCATATTGTTATTGAAATATTGTCTTCTTCGCCTTGTATTTGGTTATGTACCATTATCTCATGATTCGATTATCCGTCCGTTAAAAGTGTACGTCTAGGAATTGAAGTAGCATATAATGCTGTGGGTGCGTGTTAGCTACACCAGCGCCCCGTGGATATGCCGTTGTACGTCTCGGAGATTTTATGATATTTATTACCGCTGCAGGCAGGCCACTGTAGGCCGAACCCACCTATTCGTGCATAAGTGGGAGCCCATATGTTATATAACTGCTTAAATTTCATTTCTTTCATCGTATATACTCATATCATATATCTTGATTCCCTCACAGATTTATTAGCAATATTCAATTTATATTGTTATGTCGTTTCATTCCAATAAACTTTATGACATATTCACTTGCTGAGCATCATAACTCACCCATCTTTTATGTGGCTGTAAATCAAAAATGCAGAATCAAATATATAAAGCTTGAAGCCGGTAGTGAATAAACTTGTCGAGTCTATTTTGGACTTCAACAAGCCAAGACTTTAGTGAGTAGTATAGTACTAGTTAAGTTGATGAATAAACTACACTTTTGTATACCATAAGTATGTAATTCAGTATTTCGAAATTGTTGTATAACTTTGATGTAAAACCTTATATAAATATTATAATTGTTTTAGAAAAATAAACAAATTTTGTATATGGAGAATTTAATTTAACAGGAGGTGAGAATTAGGACTTGTAGTCTCGCAGGAATTACTGAAGGTTGCGACCGGCTGGCCGCGCTCTCATCACGGGGCGTGACAATTTTAGTGGTATCAGAGCATTGGCTATAGGATTAGAACTTAACCGTTTGCATAGATTATAGGTTCACAACTTAGACGTTATCAAAAAATAAAAAATAATAATAAGATTTTATATTTTGAGGTGAACTATTGTGACCTATGGTTTGCGGGTCCAGAGAGTCATTTAACATAGTAAGAGATTATTAATTAAGTTATCTAGTAAGTAAATCATTATCAACCATATACTTCTTACCCAATCTTCTAAGCTAGTTTTATATTATTTTATATTACTTTAGGTATCGATAGCTAGAACTCAAATTGCTACTAGAGCGTCTCGAGGACGTCCTGCTACTAGAAAAGGCGGACGAGCAAACCCACCTGCCCCTGCCCCTCATGCGAGACACACTCATCTTATATATGATTATTACGCGGAAGGTACCCAGCCTTCTCCTTTCATTGAGGTTCCACGTTCGAGATCCCGAGGGATTGCCGTCGAGGATTTTGGAGCTCCTTCTGGTGTTGCAGCTCAAGTTGTCCCTGCTAATGCTAGCAATACTCCTATTACAACTCCCGCTACTGCTACTACTTCCATCCCAGCTATTGTTGCTCCTACTACGGTCGCACCTACTACAGCTCCCGTTGCTACAATGCCTGTTGTTGAGACGTTGAATGTGTTCCCAAGCGGAATAACACCGGAAGTTCTTAATAGTGGTAGCGCAACAAATGTCGATATTCTATATAAGGCTTTAAATGCGATGTCTCAGGTGGCGATATGGCAGCAAGGCATCCAGACTAGAAGAACCCAGGGTTGCACCTTTCCGGACTTTAAGAAGTGGGGTCCTCCTTCATTCGAGGGTGGCCCAGATTCAGACACAACCAATACCTTGTTACAGGAGATTGAGAAGCATTTTGAAGCTGCAAAGTGCACTGATGAAGAACAGATCTGCTACACCATTTTCCTGTTGAAAGAGGAAACTTATCATTGGTGGAAAACCATCAAAGGGACGGGAGATCCTTACATGGGCGAGATTTCGAGTAATTTTTGAAGAGAAACTCCTCCCGATGTACGCAAAGATTGGGAAAAGAAAGAGTTTATTGATTTGGTTCATAATTATACGGTTGCCCAATATGAAACCAAATTTATTGAACTTTCTAAGAATTCGCCCGAGCTTGTTGCTTTGGAACACATCAAGATAGATAAGTTCGAGAGATGACTGTATCCTTGGATTAAAGCAAGGGTCGCTCCGCTTATATCTAAGACGTTTGAAGATGTGGAGGAAAGGGCAAAAAGAGTCGAGAGAGAATTGGGGGTTCTCAGAAGAGTTAGGACCCGAGGAAGAGATCGCGGTCCAAGGATAGTCAGAGAACTGGTAATGGACTTCCTAAGAGGCCAGGTCTCAGGCATGGAATCCAGTCTTATGCTTCTGCACACAGAAGCTGGATGCATGGAGGCAGGGCATTGACAGATCCTGTCATTTCTGCGTGAGGAACTACAAGGGTCAACCTTGTACTCCAGGTCAATGCTTCTAGTGGGGTCGTAATGGCTACTATGCCAAAGAATGCCCGAGCAAGAAAAATCCAACGATAGCAATACAAGGTGCAGTGCAGGACCAACAACCAAGAACTCAAGGTCGCGTATATGCTTTGACCCAGCAGGATGCTCAAGCATCTAATACCGTAGTTGCCGGTATATTTAGTATAATTTCGGCCTCTTCGTCTCAAAAGCATTTCATTCGTTAATCACTTTTCTAGACATATATAAAAATTTCCATATAATTAAACTATCCACGTTATACTTTCAGGTTCACTTAATATATCATCTTCTACCGCTATAGTATTGTTTGATTTTGGATCTACACACCCGTTTGTGTCACCTGAGTTCGCCCGTAAATTGAATATCGTTCATGAACATCTAAAACCTGAATTATCCGTTTCTACACCTTCTGGCACCTGTCTAATAGCCGATAAAATTTACAAAGGATGTGAAATCTTGATAAGCGATGGAATTTTGCTACTGAACCTGGTTCTTTTGAAGATGCATGGTTTTGATGTAATTCTTGGAATGGATTGGTTGGCGTCTTATCATGTATCCTTGGACTGCTTTAATGAGTAGATCATGTTTTGTGTACCAGGAGAATCAGAGTTCATTTTTGTAGGAGAGAGTGTTGTACCTCCTCCATATATAATTTCGTCTATACAAGCTTATACGCTAATGAACAAAGGATGTGAAAGTTTCCTACCTTATGTAATTGATACGGAGAAGGAAGAAACAAAACTCAAGAACATTCCTATAGTTCGAGAGTTTTCTAAAGTATTCCCGGAAGAACTTCCAGGATTACCACCAGATCGGGAGGTCAAATTCACTATTGATTTAGCTCCCGATACTGCACCAATATCCAAAGCTCCTTATAGGATGGCCCTTGCGGAGCTTAAGGAGTTAAAGACTCAGCAGCAGGAACTACTCGATAAGGATTTCATTCGGCCGAGTTGGGATGCTCCTGTCTTTTTCATGAAGAAGAAAGATGGATCCATGCGGCTTTGCATCGACTATCGGGAACTTAATAAAGTGACGATCAAGAACAAGTACCCACTACCGAAAATTGATGATTTGTTCGATCGGTTACAAGATGCTCAAGTGTTCTTAAAGATCGACTTAAGATCAGGTTATCATCAGCTTAAAATTAAGGCCGAGGATATTCCAAAGTCTGCTTTCCGAACAAGATATGGTCATTACGAGTTTTTGGTAATGCCTTTCAGATTAACAAATGCTCCAGCTGCTTTTATGGATCTTATGAATTCAAGCCTTATTTGGATCAGTTTGCCATGGTATTCATTGACGATATTCTAATCTATTCAAGGAGAAATGAGGAGCACAACATCCACTTAAGGATCGTATTGCAAATCTTGAAAGAGAAGAAACTTTACGCCAAGTTGAGTAAATGTGAATTTTGGCTTGATGATATGGCATTCTTGGGACATAATATCAAAGGATGGAGTTTTTGTAGATCCTAGAAAGGTGGAAGCCATAGTTAACTGGAGTAGGCCCACAAATGCTGCTGAAGTTCGAAGTTTTTTAGGATTGACTAGCTACAATAGAAGATTTGTCGAGGCCTTTTCTCGTATTGCCGCTCCATTAACAAGTTGACTCAGAAGAAGGCGAAATTCGTTTGGGCCGATTAATGTGAAAAGAGTTGAGGAGTTAAAAAACCGCTTAGTGTCAGCACCGATTCTCAGCCTTCCATCAGGGTCGGGATGATATGTAATCTATAGCGATGCATTTGGCAAGGGGCTTGGTTATGTCTTGATGCAGTAAGGAAAAGTTATAGCTTATGCATCGAGACAACTCAAACCATACGAGCAAAACTATCCTATTCATGATCTAAAGTTGGAAGCGGTTATGTTTGCTCTAAAGATTTGGAGGCACTATCTTCATGGTGAAAATTGCAAAATCTACACTGATCACAAAAGCTTAAAATATATTCACTCAAAAAGAGTTGAATATGAGGCAAAGGAGGTAGCTTGAACTAGTGAAGGATTATGACTTGACCATCCATTATCAGCCTGGAAAAGCGAATGTCGTTGCAGACGCTTTGAGCAGAAAATCAAATGCTAATTTAGCATCTCTATTAATGACGCAAAATCAATTATTGGAGGATATGCAACGACTTGAGATAGATGTATATCATCGTGGTTCGGATGTTACCCTGGCTCAACTTAGGTTGCAGCCAACCTTGATCGAGCAGATTAAGAATGAACAAGTTGATGATCCCCGGCTGAAGAAAATTCGGTTAGAAGTCGAGCAGAAACTTAAGCTAGAATTTATTGTTCAAGATGGTGTCCTTAAATTCGGATCAAGATTATGTGCGCCTAATGATCTTGAATTAAAGAAGCGAATTATGGAGGATGCACGTTGTACCAGATATTTAATTCATCCAGGCAGTACAAAGATGTGTCGGGATCTTCAGGATGTGTTTTGGTGGAACATGAAGAGAGAGATTGCTAGTTTCGTGGCTCAGTGCCTAACTTGTTAGCTGGTTAAGGCTTAGCATCAAAAACCTGCGGGTCTATTACAACCGCTCCCTATTCCAGAATGGAAGTGGACTAATATTGACAATGGATTTTGTAGTTGGTCTACCTCGGTCCCGAAAGGGGAACGATGCTATATGGGCTATTGTTGATCATCTAACCAAATCTGCTCATTTTCTCTCTTATAAGATGACGCATTCAATAGAGAAAATGGCTTCCTTATATATTGAGGAAATTGTGAGACTGCATGGGGTTCCTGAGAAGATCCTTTCTGATAGAGATCAGCAATTTGTATCTAGATTTTAGGCAAGTTTGCATAATACGTTGAGCACCCCACTTAAATTTACTTCATCTTATCATCCCGAGACAGATGGCCAGTCTGAAAGGACCAATCAAATTCTTAAAGACATGCTGCGAGCTTGTATTATAGACTTTGAAGGCAGTTGGGAAGAACATTTACCATTAGCAGAGTTCGTGTATAATAATAGCTACCAGGTAAGCATAGGGAAAGCACCGTTTGAAGCACTGTATGGTAGGAAGAGATGTAGATCTCCAATTTGTTGGGAGGTTGGAGAAAGAAAGCTACTTGGCCTGAGATTGTACAACAAACCACCGAGAAGATCAAATTAATTCGAAAGCGATTGTTGACAGCGCAAAGCCGGCAAAAAAGTTATGCAGACAAACAAAGAAAACAATTAGAATTCCAGATCGGAGACTTTGTCTTCCTAAAAGTATCACCGTGGAAGGGAGTGATGAGATTTGGGAAGAAAGGAAAGTTGAGTCCGAGATATGTTGGTTCGTTTGAAATCTTAGGACGAGTTGACGCCATCGCTTATAAAATTTCTTTGCCTCCTGAACTGTCAGCCGTGCACAATGTATTTCATATATCCATGTTACGTAAATATGTGTCAGATCAGTCACATGTGTTAAAATATGAGCCACTTCAGATTAGAGATGATCTAACATATATCGAGCGTCCAGTACATATTATAGATCGAAAGGAGCAAATATTGCGTAAAACGCTTCGTTTCGTGAAAGTCCTATAAAGAAACCATTCGATCAATGAAGCTACCTGAGAGAGCGAGGAGAAGATGACGGAAACATATCCACACCTGTTCAAAAATCAAGGTACTTGAATTTAGTTTCGAGAAGGAAACTTTTATTAAGAGGGAGATGATGTAAACACTCAAAACACATGCAGAACAAATTTTCAAACCCTACTCAAACCTGTTTTCAAAACCCTAATCTATAAATTTATGACAGTTGCAAATTTTCAAGAATAGCTGCAGCATGTAGGAAGTATGAACTAGTTGATATAAAAAAATATATAAAATAACAAATAAAAATTGTTGAATTTGGATGATGAGAATTCTATATAAACCCCTGCCCATCCATTTCCCTCATCACACGATAAAAAGGAGGAAAAATGGTAAAGGGTGAAAAGAGAGGAAGGAGAAGAGAAGAAATTCAGGAAAAGATCCAAATTGAAAATCGATTGTAAGTTAATATTTATCCTTTTCGAATCCTCTAGAAATTAAAAAATTTAGCAAAAATTAATTTTTTTTCAAAGAAAAAATACCAACCGAAGATCACCGGATCCTTGCTAGAGTCGCCGCCACCATCACCCCCTAGCCGCCAGTGTCGCGTCGCTATCGCTCACTGTGGCCGACCCGTGGATGCCCTTTCTCTTTTATGGGACTCCTTAAAAAAAGAGAACAGAGAAGAAATAGAGGAAAGGGAAATCTATTAGAGAATGAGAAAGAAATGTTTATTATAAAAAGAGAAAGAGAGATATTTTTTTTAGTTTGGGTTTGGGTTTGAAATGGGTTGGATTCTAATTCTACCCGATAACTTAAATATGATAAAAAGAAGAAATTTCATTAACACCCCTTATAATATTATGTTATGGTTTCAGCCATTTACATATATTTCTATAAACATTTAAGACCCTAAAAAAGTTAAATTCAGGACCCTGTTAATTCAGATTTCGCTATTTAACCCGGACAGTGAGTAAAAGTTTTATAAAAATTTCACAAAATTCTTCAAAAATATTATTGCCATTTTAGATATTTTTAAATGATATCTTAGATAATTAGAACCACTAACTAACTAGTTGGTCTAACAAAATAATTATGGACTAAACCGAGATTATACGATAGTTGTTAACAATATTTTCATAACATTTTTTATAAAGGACAAACGCGGAATTAAAGGCGGAAACTTAGAGCCGTAAGAGTGTATAAACTTCCCAAATAAATACTGTAAGTGGATTATCGTATCTTGAAATTTATAATTCCTTCCTTCGACACTATTGCTCTATTCATCACATATTGTTGCTATTAATTATCTATCGTATGATATTCATGACTCTACACATGCTCATATTGTTATTGAAATATTGCCTTTATGGCCTTGTACTTGGTTATGGGCCATTATCTCATAATTCGATTATCCATCCGCTAGAGGTGTACACCTAGGAATTTAAGTAGCATATAACGTTGTGGATGCATGTTAGTTGTGCCAGCGTCCCCTGGATATGCCGCTGAAGGCTGCCGCGGTAATTCCTAGGGATTTTATGATGTTTATTGCCGCTGTAAGTAGGCCGCTGTAGGCTGAACCCATCCATTGGTGCATAAGTGGGAACCTATATGTTATATAACTGCTTAAATTTCATTTCTTTCATCGTATATACTCATATCATATATCTTGGTTCTCTCACAGATTTATTAGCAATATTCAATTTTTTTATTGTTATGTCGTTTCATTCCAATAAGCTTTATGACATATTCACTTGCTGAGCGTCATAACTCACCCATCTTTTATGTGGCTGTAAATCAAAAATGCAGGATCAAATATATAAAGCTTGAAGCCGGTGGTGAATAAAACTTCCCAGGTATATTTTGGACTTCAACAAGCCAAGACTTTAGTGAGTAGTATAGTACTGGTTAAATGGATGAATAAACTACACTTTTGTAGACCGTAAGTATGGAATTTAGTATTTCAAAATTATTGTATAAGTTTGATGTAAAACCTTATATAAATATTATAATTGATGTTTTAGAGAAATAAACAAATTTTGTATCTGGAGAATTTAATTTAACAGGATGTGAGAATTACGGCTTGCAGTCACGTAGGAATTACTGGAGGTTACGACCGGCTGGCCGCGCTCTCGTCTCGGGGCGTGACAATCTTTATAGTGTGATCCACAGAACGAAAAGGCTAGGGATTGTACTGGGCCAAATAGCACATTCACATATAAGTAATTCTCTGTTGTGTGTATGCTGTAATGTGAGTTGTCGCTTAATTATTCTATACTTTTTTACTTTGTGAATTATCATCATATTTTTTTCCATGGATTTTGAAGAAAGCAGGCTTTAAAAGATATTCCAAAATATCCTTAGATCAAAATATATTTTCGAACCAATATGTAGAACATGAACAAAACGGAGATAAGAAAATTAGGGAAAATGCATATCAAAAATGGACTGTTTCCTTTAGCAAAAAGTAATTGATCTAAAAATACCAAACAAACAAGAATTAAGCAATCATTCGGATGTTTAATATCAAGCATGTAATGCTTCTAAAGTGAACCAACATTTAGACCCTGTTTGGGAATGGAGTTAAGTTTTCTAAACTGCAGTTTCATTAAGTTAGAAAAGCTTAACTCCAAAATGCTAACTTTGCCTTGTTTGGCAACCATTTTGGAGTTGAGAAAACTACGGTTATCTGAACCCAAAACTCGATATAACAGCAACTATCTCTCCAATCTAACCAAAGTTTTGTAAACTCCATTTTTGGAGCTTGGGGCTTACAAACCACAGTTTGCATCCTCTCTACCTCTACTTAAAACGAAACCACAATTATCCTAACTCCATATCCAAATAGGGCCTAAATGTTGGTTCAATTTGGAAGCATTACATGTTTGATTTTAAACATTTGAATCATTGCTTAATTCTTGCTTGTTTGGTATTTTTAGATCAATTACTTTTTGCTAAAGGAAAAAGTAAATTTTTGGTATGCATTTTGCCTAATTTTCTTATCTCTGTTCTGTTTATGTTCTGCATATTGGTTCAAAAACATATTTTGAATATCTTTTAAAGCCGCTTTCTCAAAATCCAGGGGGAAAAACTGACGATAATTCACAAAATAAAAGCGTATAAAATAATTAAACGGCAACTGACATTATAGCGCGCGCACACAGCAGAATGATACTTGTATGTGAATGTGTTATTTGGGACCCCAGTACAATCAGGGCCTAAATATATTAAAAACCATAATCAAAACAATAACAAAAAGTTAAAACCTCGATCGATCCAACCAAAATCCAGTAAAATTGACAAATGCCCATCTGATCTCAACCCAGACACACTCCACAAAACTTCCCGATTCGTCAAATTGAAAGCAGAAACAAAACAACTTAGAAAACCCTAGTAGAAACCACGGCAGCAAAATCCAACAGCAACATACAAAATCGATCTTTCTTCAGGGTTTTGAATGAGAATCGAGAATCATACTCACCCTTTTGCCGAATCAACAGGAAATGAACCACAGGTAAAGATCGCACCGATCCTTTCGCTATTTCTTTATTAATAAAAGAGAGAATGCAGGCAGCGTGAGGGGCTCGAATCTTTTCTAGGGTTCGCCCTCGTTCCTTCTTTCGCTTTCTCTCTCCCTCTGTAATAAGTGTCTTTTATCTAAAAGAGTTGAGTGAATAAAAAAAAGAAAAAGAAGAAAAAAGTGAGAGAAAAGAAGACATTTTGATTTTGGATCATGAGGAAATGGAAAATCCTAGGTCGGTTTAAATGAGAGGAATTTTATGTGGGAGTGGAATATGGATGACATCATTGGATTTGGTTGTTGGTTCTTTTTCAACCATTTTCTTTCTTTCTTTATTTATTTTGGTTATTTCTATATACAACCCCAAAAATTCACATTTCTAGATAAGACCTCTAAAGCTTTTCTGAAAAGTGTTGTATATAATTTCACGATTTCGGACTAAATCACTCCGTTTGAAATTTAGTGGGCCTCGAATAGTAATTCTAGTGGTCAAGGGAGCCGGAGGCCCCTTACGGGATGCAGGACAGCGCCTCGTTAGAAAGTTTTTAGAATCAATTTAAATCCAAGTAATTCTGCACATGCTAATTCCCCTCCTGCCAAAAACTTGAATTCAATTGGCCAGTTGATTAACAACATGTGTTATCTTTTATTCTTCGGTAATAACAATCAATAACTTCCATTCCTGTCATATTTGATTTCGATTGTTATGGCTGCTTGACCGATTTTCAAATCTGTGTTTCCCCTCATTGAATTTTATTTTGGTTTATTTCATTAAAACTCCACTTGTGGTATGGAATAATATCCAGAAACCTTCCTGTATTTCCGCTGTTATCTAGAAACCCGCTGAACTTTCAAATCGTTACCCTACTATCCTTGGCTATTAAATTTTAAATTTTAAACAATTATGTGACCTATCACATGATCGCTTTTGGGTTTTTTCTTCCCAAATTACCCTTTTTCTTCTCTATGTTACCATTCAACAACCCTAACCCTAAATTCCCTAAACCCTAATATGTTGTCTTAACTCCCTCCTACTCTCCTCGTCCATCGTCCATATCGCCACCCTGCTCGCAGTCGTCAACTTCCTGTTTCAAACCCTATAGTGTCCTTCGCTCACTTATCAGACCCAAATGGCAACATCAAGGTTAGCGAAGTCATGGAAGTTGATGAGAACAAGGAAAGCGATGCTGACAAGGAGATTGGAGCGGCAAATGGATAGAGGAGCATTTTTGTGTTGTGTCGGATAGGGGACGATGAAGATGTTGAAGATGATGACGGTGAGGATGATGATGATGACGAGGAGGAAGATGAATAGAATGAGGATGATTCTGATGGGGATAGGGATAAGGATAGGATCAAGGAAAAGATCAATGCGAATGATGGGAAAGATGAGGATGTGGTGGAGGTGCGTGATGTCGAGGATTGTGAGGATGATGATGGGGCTGAGGAGGATGAATATGATGATGAGGTGAATGTGGATAATGTTGAGGATGAGGAGGATGTCGACGAGAAACACGAGATCTGCTGCATCGTCCCTCTCCTTCCCAACCCTAAACCCAAATTCTAGCCGCTTCGAGATCGCCTTTTCCATCCAGGACCGGACAAAGGACATTCTCATCGCCATCGCCGGTCTCCTCTACGACCTTGTTAGAGTTCATGGGTGTCGACGGTGGGATCTTTTATTTTAAGTTGGGAGAGAGGGAGAGTGAAAAGGTCATTCAACACGGGATTTAACGGCAGGGTCTATAGAATAACGAATTGAAAGTTTAGGAGGATTTGGACTAACGATAATATTTAATATTTCAGAAGGGGTTTGGACATTACCTCAAACCATATAAGGGTTTGGTGAAATAAACCTTTTATTTAATAATTTTTTCCCTATAAAAAGAGATAGAAAAACATTCTTTCATATCTCTAAACTCTTTTTTCTTCCTGCACCTTTCTTCCGTTCCAGATATACAGTACTCAAGAAAGTTGGCAAGATCCTTTAACCGATGTGTAAGGTGCATGTCCGTAATGAAGGCGTCGTAATGCCTTGGAAATCAGACCACCATAACCTTTACACCGAAGACCTTCCTCCGAGGGATGGAAATTTGATTTTAAGAGTACTGATCACAAGGTCTCGTCTGTAACTGATCTAATTCTAAATTAATTTCGGTAATATCTCCAACCATGACCCTCAACAGTTCCCAATTTAGATATTTGGTTCGTTTTTAGAAATAAATTATATATTGTCCATGAAGACGGCTCAAGAAAAAGGAGTACAAGGAGAATGCGGTTTAAAAGAGAATGTTGTGAATTTTAAAAGAAATAGAAGAATGATGTTGATTTTATTATGGAAATAAAAAAGATGAGGGTCAAAATACTCTTTTTTAATTCTTTTGGGACAGAGTTTGGTTGGAAAACTAACCATGGACTAATTTAAAAACTAAAAAGAAATATGGGGTGTTATTTAGAAATATGAAGTTTTTGGAGTACTTATTTTAAAATACAAAAGATTTACGGGGTTGCATTAGAAATAACCTTTTTTTAATATAATATTTCTTTTGTTTTATTTTTAAAAATGTTAATAGGATCTGGCTATTTTGATTGGAATAGGAGTGATGCAGCTTGCTAAGCAAGTCATTATTTCACACTACAATCATATAGTGGGCAAAGCATGCACTTAGACTAAAGAAACCTTTTCTCCTCCATTAAGACTGTGTCGTGATATAATTCGGTGCCTGGGTTCCAGCACGGGGCTGTTCAGGGAGCAGCGAATGGAGCCGCGTGCAACATTTGTTTTAAAAATCTCCATTTCTTATGCTCTGTTAGCAATAATTTGGTTTGGATTTGAAAATGAAGTTGCAAAATACATCAAATTCTTGCAATATTTGTTACAATCAAAATGTTGCAACTTTAGACAACGTGTTCAAAGCAATTATTAGAAACGCGACAATTATTAGGAATGCCGCATGAGCCTAACATAAGCCACATAAGGGCCTGTTTGGCAGATTGAGTCTCAAGAAATTGACTGTATTCTGTGTAAAAAGTCAAGAAATTCTTGTTTCCTTGAGTATGGAGTCTAGTGTTTATTTGGAGTTTTTTGTTTCCTTGAGTTGCAAAATCAGGAGTGTTCTTTATTTGTTTGGAGTTTGAGTTGTATTTTTGGAGTGAAAAGATGGTGGAATGTGAGCACCTATGGCAGGGGCGGATCCTTTAAGGGGTTAGGGTAGACAGCCGACTCACCTGAAGTCGGGAGTGGTGTGTGTGTGTGTATAGAGAGAAAGAGAGAGAGAGAGAATAATGAAGAAAATGTTAGGAATATGTATGCCCTAGAGACCATTATTGTATATTATAGTTGATACTTGGACATATATATAGAGGAGTTTCTTGCTCGACATTATAGTATACTATTTGGTTGCTCTTCATCTTAACATGTGCACTTATTTTAGTTTACTATCTCATTGATACATGTTGATAAAGGCTTTAGAATGTTGGCTTGACTACCAGGATTATGATGCAAATCATACTAGTGGGGCTTGTGTAGTCCATAAACACATCCAGAACAGTTTCTAGTCGAGCGAGTATCGAGACATGGCATCGATATTCCAGAGTAGACTAGTGTGTACGTTTCTTGACCCTGTATAGGGCGATTGTTGATCACATAACCATTGGTGTTTGACATTAAAGATTGTACAGATGCGCTCATTGGAGAATGAGTATACCGAACAGGACTCGCCGAGAACTCCTACATGGTAACATACATATCGTCAGATAGTAGTTCTCTGGTGACACTTGTGCAGGTTAGTCTGTAGGCCCGAGATCGTCATAGTGTCTTATGTGGTTCCCACTATGCTTTGATTTCCTTCCTACCACAGCTCAAATGAGTCGTGCAAACAGGTGGTTTTTGGGTACAGCCCCGAATCACATGGAGGTGGTGAGTGATAGGAGGTGTTTCATCTATTTCGGTATTGGGAGTTGATGTTGCGCTATACTCGATTGGCTATAACAGTAAGTCCCTGACCAGGGCTGATGAGATTTACTGATAAGTGTTATCAGTAGTTTCTCGAAAGGTTATAGGCCACACATCGGCACGACTTATCGAGTTATTGAGGTTTGACGATTCCATCCTCCAGACTCGATATGTGACATATTAGACGAAGAGACCGGACTGTATGGTAAGTGTTGCTTATAGGCTTTACGGGGGTTGGACAAGTTTGCTTGTTGTCTTCTATTCGTTCAATACATGGGTAGTCGTTACGTCCAGCCAATACCGCTGATGGCTTGTGGGTATCTGATGTGATCATTACGTACTGCTGGCGTATTGACGAGTCTTTAGAGTTCCACATAAAGGTTTCCTAGCTCATGCGAAATGAAGTAGGGTACGTATGGAGATATGTGCGGGAGTTTGATTAAATACGAGTATATAATACCGTATTCTAATCTAGCATTTTTATGTCAGCCAGGTTATATATGATATAACCGGATTATTGAATCAAGTGTTGATTCAATGATTTGATATATATATATATGT
Organism: Agapanthus africanus; assembly: GCA_030015575.1. Taxonomy (NCBI): domain Eukaryota; kingdom Viridiplantae; phylum Streptophyta; class Magnoliopsida; order Asparagales; family Amaryllidaceae; genus Agapanthus; species Agapanthus africanus. The sequence goes on along the minus strand of JASDDO010000004.1, from coordinate 321,975,860 downwards.
GTGTGTGTGTGTGTGTGTGTGTGTGTGTGTGTGTGTGTTTATATTTGATATTAGCCGAGTTATATATGATAAAACTGGATTATTGAATCAAATGTTGATTTAATAATCATATATATATATATATATATATATATATCAAATCATTAAATCAACACTTGATATATATATATATATATATTTAATGATTTGATATATATATATATATTGTATCATGGTTGATGATACATTGAACATGGATGTATGAGAATCACATAAGAGGTAAAGATGAGAAGATAATGGTTTAGATTTATGAATTAAAGAAAAGGAGAATGAGTGATAATTCTTGAGTTGCTTTGAGAAGCATGGAGAAGCCATTATTCATCCCTTCTCTTTGTTTTATTCATAGATATTTATCATTCTCTTGCTATCATCTTAGCTCATGGTTCACTCTCACTTCCAAATTCATCTTCTTCATCTCCTCTCTAGTTATTTTCTAAGGTGAGAAAAAGAAAAAGAAAAGAAATATTTTTAGTGAGCAAAATTACTACTTTATCAACCTACACTACTCCAGCAAATTAGTTTAGGTTGTTAACTTCACTAATATCTTGATTAGTGAAGTATGAGTTGTCTTAAGGTGGATCATCTTCTACGATACAGATTTCAAGCAAGCTTGTTAAATCTTTCAAGTGGAGTCAAATAACAGTTCTAAGGACTACTACTTGGAGCATTTGAAGTGAAAGACTTGACTACAAAGGTTGCAGTTTCTCTTCACTTAGTTTAGAACCTAGTTTACTAATTTTGAAACCCTAATTCTCTAGTTCGATTTTTGTTTAGTATACTTAGACCTTTAGATTTTTTAAAATTGCACACTTGATGCTTATTGAAACCTTATAGAGGTGCTAAAACATACTTTCATGGTATCAGAGCCAAGCTAGAGGCTTAGAGTAGATTAGACCAAGTTAAAGTGTTCGATCGACGTTTTAAACACGTATTGTTTCTGTCCATTTTTTAAAACTTCAATATTTTCCAAAATAAAAATGCTCAAAAAATTGTGCAGGGTATTTTAAGGAGGCACAAGAAATACGAGATGCTGTTTCCACTAAGTGGCCACGGAACCGCCGCCTGGAGCATGCTCTGACTGCAGTTCCGCGGTTGACTTATGGGGATAGAAATCAAAATTTCTTGTGCTGCTTCATTTTGACATTTTGGATTTTCTGAATATTTTTAATGAGGCTCAAGTGGCTGAGATTTCTATGGATTGTTGTTGTTTGAAATATCGATCGAAATGTTAACATCGTCTATATTGCTTTGGTTATGTGATACAATTTTTGGAATCCACATTAATTAGGTTTGCGAAAACTTGTTATCGATTTGTAAATCTCGCATTTTAGTCTCAAATGATGTATTACCCCGGAGTTTGGATTTGGATCGAAACTCCGTCGTAATCTCGTATCGTACGCGAATACTCATCAGGAGACACTAGTAGATAGCCACTCTGTCACGCCCCGCTTCCCAGTATACGGGCTGAGGACGCGACGAGGCCGCTACGTATTTACTGTGAAGTAAATACGCTAAGCGTATCTAAGCAATATAAAAGTAAATGCACAAGAGACAAGATATAATCAAAACATCAACTTTATTTATTCACATTCTTTCTGTACAATACATGAAAAGTAAATACAACTGATAAAAAGCAATGCCTAAACAATGGCATAACATAAATGAAAAGTATTGAATGGAAAGTGTACAATGAACTAGAGCTCGGGGTCTTCACTGAATTAGTCCAAGTCTTCAGCAGTGGGCTCGATCTCTGACGTGTCCAGATCACCTGACGACATTCAAAGAAGAAAGAAAGAGAATGTCATCAGCGAACAGATCGCTCGGTAAGTCCCAAAAATAAGGGAGAAATAGAATAGACAGAGTAAGAAGGTATCTTTTAAAGCTGTATTATATTGTTATAATATTGTGTTAACGCTATTGTTTATAGCTTGGTACAGAAAGATGCCAGTGTATACAAGAGGGGTTCCTATATGCTAGAGACCAGGGCAAACGGAATATAGAGCACAAGGCTCCGTTATACAACCCGGAACTACGGCAATTGGATACGGTTAGGTGTCTTAAATCTTGTAGTCTCGTGCCACTTTTAACACCTTCTGTACCAGTCTACCCCTTAAACCCCGTGTTATCTTGATTGTATTGTTGTATTGTATTGTATTGTATTGTAAACTATATAGATTGTATGTTTGGATGACTGACCGAAACCATGATATCAGTAACCGGATGTAACTGGAGAATCATGTATGTAACCGTAGAATCATGGATGTAACTGTATAATCATATAAATAGAATGTATATCCATGGTTCGTTTCAGTCGAGTTGATAGATTGAATATATGGAATAATGGATTCATGGATTCATGTTGAATTGTAATATTGTAAATTGTAGATTGTAAATTGTACTTGAATCATATTCAAGTCAGATTATTAATGAGACTCAGTCTGAGTCAGACAATTAGAAAAGTAAATTGAAGTCCTGATTGTTTTGATGTTATCGGTAACTGCTGCACATGGACGGCAGGATTTGTGTCTTTTTCAAAAACGATTACCGTATTAATAACACCGTTGTTAAGTTGTCTACCTTAAATAGGCAAGCATCCACTTCTCCGGCTCCCTGAGGTTCAAGAGATTGGTCCCGCTTAAACCTATGTTTACTAGGGTCCTTAGGGTAATTAATAGAACTTGAGGGGTTTTTATGTAAAAATACTATTATATACTTTTCAAAATACTCCCCAAGTATTTAGTTATCGTCTTTAGAGTTATAATGAATGTAGATTTTATATTGTGATATTTCTAGTGAAAATGTCCTAATTTCATAAATAAAGGTATTTATTTGTAATATTGATTTGTAGGGAATTCATGGTATTTTAGTGTAAAATGATTCTTGTGATATTTATAGAAAAAAATGGAATATTTATATTATTACAAAATAGATATTTTAAGGATAAATATACATATATTTATATGAAAATAATTTTTTAATATATATTATATTTCTAGAAATCTCATTTTCTTTAGATTTTCGTATTTAAATCTTTCGAGACCGAATGCTCCTTGTGGAGGTCTGCATCTCGCACTAGTAAGCCCGAGGATGTGTGATAATCTGCACCATCCCGCCTAAATGGGTTGTAGCGGCGCTTTGCAAAGATTTGTGCAAAATACTAAATCCTTTAGAAAAAGGTTTTTATTAAGTAAATGGTATTTATTTGCAATGATTCGTTTTCCCGTATTCTATGTTCCCGAGGGTATTGTGCTATATTGCATATGAGTGTGTGAGGAGGTAGGTCATTACCTCGTGATCTAGTTAAAGGTATAGCAAGGGTTTTGATGGTTTAAATGTGGAAATGAGCTATGTGGTATTTTAATGAAAAAAATACGGTAAAATGGAAATAGCAATTACATTTGATATGAAACTTGATTGATATGGTTGATTAGTGTTTAATAGTCAACTTGAATTGGTTTTAGCATAATTGTATTAAAGAAAAGGGAGGTTTTAGGAAGAAACTGAATCGGAAATCGGTTTTGTTCCGATTCCATCGGGTTTTGGAATTCCGTATTTCTAGAAAAGAATAGAGAAGATAGAATTGGGACTTACGGGTTTCGATCAAAGACAATAGGAAGATGGTGCGTCGTTTCGTCACCGGTGCGTCATTTCGTCGCCGGGATCTCCTAAGGTCATTGCCGGAAAATCCGCCGGAACTTCGCCTTTCGCTCACTTCGATTGCACACTAGGGTTTCTAAAGATTTCTTGAGAGTTGGCTCAGGATTTTAGGGTGAGGGGGTAGAGCGTAGGGGTGGTATTTATAGGATTAGGCTGGGGTTAAGGTAGATGAAGAGTTTAAATTGAAAAAAAATGTAAAAATGGAGTAAATGGGGATTTCAAAGGTGTTTGGAACTGATCTGGAAAATTGAAGTGTGCAGGGAGGTAGAGTAGCCCAAGAGCCCCAAATTTTATATTGGGGACTCGGCCGTCCGGCCGGCGGTGCCTGCCCGATCAGGCATGTGGTGGGTCGCCTGTTGGTTGGTGTACTCACTGGTATATTTTGTTTTTCATGTGTAGTGGGAATTTTGGGAGTTAGTACGTGTTGACTCTTGAACTTCTAAAAATTTCAAAATAAAATAAATTTAAAAATAATGTGAGGGTATGGGATTTGAACTCTGGTGGTTTGGTTCAGCAGTGCAAGGTATTACCAATGAGCCACAAGCTCCTTCTTGTAATTATGGAGCTAAATAATTACTTAAAGTAATAACAGTAAATGTAAATACCCCAAGTATATATTAATTTTAAAGCAAAATTTTGTACACTAAAAATGGAGTTGTTACATTCTTTTAACTTGTAATTAAACCGCAAAATAATTACTTATATCTTGTGCTCAGGCTAAAATACCCCTTTATGGATTTTGAAGAAATATTTTGAAAAAATTTGTATAGGAAATTTAGGGTTGTTATATTCTACCTTCCTTATAAAAATTTTGTTCTCGAAATTTGTAAAAGGAAAGTGTAACAAATTCAAGAAAAGTTTGGTGAGTGGAGTACTGACAGTGTGTGAAAAAATAACAAGGTGGTGCAAGGGTTTTAAAAATGTGAAAAAAGTTTACCGATGTTACCTTGACCTACAGTCTCGGCTTCTACGGCTGCTAATGTGAAAGTCTGTCGCCATGGTATATTCCTTCTAGCTGGAGGCACATTCTGTCCTTGGGGCTTGTTTCTCTACCCTCGAAGCATATTCCTCATTGCCTGATGGATTTAGCGAGTAGGTTGTGTAGGTGGTGGAGTAGGGAGTGCGAAACGAGGTGTAGGAGCCTGGATATCTGGCCGCTGCGGGTAGTTGGTGGGTGTGTGAGCTGGATTGCTATTATAAGGACAATTCCTAATTCCATGGTTGGATGCGCCACAAATTAGACACAATCCTTTTGCGCGCCTACGGTCCTTCCACAAGTGTCCTTTTCTATGGCAGTAGTGGCAAATTTCTTCAGTTCTCCTGGGTTCAAACGATGGCCTGGAAGAGACTCCTCCTGCCATTTGAGTGGTAGGGCGTTTCAAACCGGAAGATTGGGGTCTGCCCCTTGCCTTTATCACTGTCTCATAACTGCGGGCAGCTTCCAAAGAATCTTCATGAGTCAGAAATTTCCCCTTGGCTAGTGCAGCCGGGATTTCCGTGTCCAAACCCTGTTGAAATCGACAGGCTCTGATCTCATCCGTCGGTATGAGGTGTGCCGCAAATCTGTTATAGTCTTGTGTTACCTGTGTAGTATGTGATATCTAAAAATTTGAATTACTGAGATATATTTTACCGACTTAGTATGGTGAACTCAGCGTCATACTCATTTACCGACTTGATCCACATCGAACCTAGTTGTAGATGAATGAACTGCTGTTCCATGTCAAACCTGGCGGTCACAGGGAAGTACTTCGCCTCAAACCTATCGCGAAAAGTCTTCCATTCAATAGGCTGATGAAGATGGCTTTCTTCCGCCTTCCACCAAACCCGTGTATTGTCCGTGAGTTGCAGCTTTGCAACTCGGACCCAAGCTATTTCTGGCACTTGTGCTGCTGCCAGATCATCCTCTATGCTTTGTGCCCATTCTTCAGCTTCCAGTGGGCTTCCCTTTTCTGAGAACTGTTTGGGATGCAAAGCCCTGAATTGCTTCACCCCAGGTGCTTCAGTCTCGGGACGGTTCAAAAGCTGTTGTTGTCCCTCTAAGAGGCTGCGGATCGCCTCAAGTAGAACCGTTTGCTCGGTGGGTGGAGCAAGAATGGTAGGTACGATTGGTAGTGGAGGTGGAGTGTTGTTGAAGTTGGTGCTGGTGTTGTTTGGGGAATCCATAATCTTAAAGAAAAATTTAGGTTAGGACAGATTCAAAGTATATAGAATGATAGGATTCAAGGAACATGAATTGTAAAGAATGCTTTAGTTGCTGGTTCTTGTGTTATATTGCTTAGGTTGTTCACGCAGAACAGAACTGCATAGTATGGTTCTATACAGCTCGACCTGCATGGGCTACCAACAAAACCTGTTACGCCCCGCTTCCCAGTATACGGGCAGAGGACGCGACGAGGCCGCTACGTATTTACTGTGAAGTAAATACGCTAAGCGTATCTAAGCAATATAAAAGTAAACGCACAAGAGACAAGATATAATCAAAACAGCAACTTTATTTATTCACATTCTTTCTGTACAATACATGGAAAGTAAACACAACTGATAAAAAGAAATGCCTAAACAATAGCATAACATAAATGAAAAGTACTGAATGGAAAGTGTACAATGAACTAGAGCTCGGGGTCTTCACTGAATTGGTCCAAGTCTTCAGCAGTGGGCTCGATCTCTGACGTGTCCAGATCACCTGATGACATTCAAAGAAGAAAGAAAGAGAATGTCGTCAGCGAACAGATCGCTCGGTAAGTCCCAGAGATAAGGGAGAAATAGAATAGACAGAGTAAGAAGGTATCTTTTAAAGCTGTATTATATTGTTATAATATTATGTTAACGCTGTTGTTTGTAGCTTGGTACAGAAGGATGCTAGTGTATACGAGAGGGGTCCCTATATGCTAGAGACTAAGGCAAACGGAATATAGAGTACAAGGCTCCGTTATACAACCCGGAACAACGGTAATTGGATAGGGTTAGGTGTCTTAAATCTTTTAGTCTTGTGCCACTTTTAACACCTTCCGTACCAGTCTACCCCTTAAACCCCGTGTTATTTTGATTGTATTGTTGTATTGTATTGTCCTGTATTGTAAACTATATAGATTGTATGTTTGGATGACCGACCGAAACCATGATATCAGTAAACGGATGTAACTGGAGAATCATGTATGTAACTGTAGAATCATGGATGTAACTGTATAATCATGTAAATGGAATGTATATCCATGGTTTGTTTCAGTCAAGTTGATAGATTGAATATATGAAATAATGGATTCATGAATTCATGTTGCATTATAATATTGTAAATTGTAGATTGTACTTGAATCATATTCAAGTCAGATTATTAATGAGACTCAGTCTGAGTCAGACAATTAGAAAAGTAAATTGAAGTCCTGATTGTTTTGATGTTATCGGTAACCGCTGCACATGGGCGGCAGGATTTGTGTCTTTTTCAAAGACGATTACCGTATTGATAACACCGTTGTTAAGTTGTCTACCTTAAATAGGCAAGCACCGACTTCTCCGGCTCCCTGAGGCTCAAGAAATTGGTCCCGCTTAAACCTATATTTACTAGAGTCCTTAGGGTAATTTATAGAACTTGAGGGTTTTTTTTTATGTAAAAGTACTATTATATAATTTTCAAAATACTCCCCAAGTATTTAGTTATCGTCTTTAGAGTTGTAATGAATGTAGATTTTATATTGTGATATTTCTAGTGAAAATGTCCTAATTTCATAAATAAAGGTATTTATTTGTAATATTGATTTGTAGGGAATTCATGGTATTTTAGTGTAAAATGATTCTTGTGATATTTATAGAAAAAATGGAATATTTATATTATTACAAAATAGATATTTTAAGGATAAATATACATATATTTATATGAAAATAATTTTTTTAATATATATTATATTTCTAGAAATCTCATTTTCTTTAGATTTTCGTATTTAAATCTTTCGAGACCTGTTCATATCATAATTTTGGATTATTATATTCCCCATTCTTATTCATTTTACAAATAAACAGATGCTTTTCATCCATGTCTGCTATATAGTTGCAGGTTACAGGTTCTCGGAACAAAACAGTGAAAATGATGAAAAGACGATGCAAAAGTGAGATTACGACCAACAAATAGAAGAATCTTGATCATGCCTACAGTTTGAGGGAAAAATGAAGATTAATGAACAAGTTCACAAAACACAAAGGCAGCGCATGGTTCAAGACCTCGGCACGAAGAAAAGGGTAAAAGTTCACGACATTATGCACTGTGGAATTTTGGAAGAAACTAGAGGACAATCTGAGAAACCAAGTGAAGAAACAAGAACCCAAATGCAACCAGAAGCAGCCCAGAAATACCCAGCCAGAAAACCCTCTATATGGCCGCGAATCCACGGCCAAACATGGCTTTTGGCCGCGGTTCCGCGGCCATGACAAGCACGTGTCGGTGCATATTTTGACGGTGTGGCGGTGCATTGACTAGGCTTCTTAGGGTAATTTTGTAAATGCAGATAGGGATCAGATGTAACCCTAGGGTTTCTATGATCTATAAATAGAAACCCTAATGCTCTTTTTTGGAGCATGCCTCTTTTAATTCATCAAATTCAGAATTCTTAAATCGTTGTAATGTTTTGAAGAGTACATCGAATAAAAGTAAGTAGTTTTTCTTACCTTACCCTTGTTAATTTCTTGTCTACCATAGTTTAGAAATTTATTTATCTGCCCTAGTTAGATTTTATTTATCTGCCGTAGTTTAGATAATTAGTCTTTTGAAAACAATCATAAAAAAATGTCTTTTATTATCAATTCCCTAATGAGTGAGTAGTTCCTCACTTGTTAAGGTTAGAAATAGGAAAGGTTTGAGAGATGAAAATCTCTCATCACATCGTATATTTTTTATAGGACTCCATGCATACATATACACACCGCTCACTACGGCACCCTATCCCACGAGGTAGCGGTGATACCGTAGTTTAAAAGACCGGTTGTGTATGTTTTCCATGGAGGTTAGGGTATGAGTTAAGAAAGGACGGATAAGGACCTAGAGAAAGAAACATAGTTTCATCCCGATCGTGCTAATCCCCTTTATTAATTATTACCATAACACCTAAATAGATCTTAATTAGGGCATTGAAAGCGGTGGGAAATATTAAATTTCTAAACTTAACCTAACCTAACCCTAGCAAGGTTTTAATCCTAGTCTAAATCAACCTTAGTTTTTAGTGATAATCAATCCAACACCAATTGGAATTAACTCGTTAGAATAAATAGAAAATACATAAAATCCCTGTGGACCGACCCGTACTCACCGGCTAGCTACCAAGCGATGTCATTCTTGATTGCGGTAAAATATTTTGATTCATCTTTTTAAAAGCGAAAGCGCATAAAATCTCTAACAATCAAGACCAAATGCTCCTTGTGGAGGTCTGCATCTCGCACTACTGAGCCCGAGGATGTGCGATAATCCACACCATCCCGAACGGGTTCCCCAAATGGGTTGTAGCGGCGCTTTGCAAAGATTTGTGCAAAATACTAAATCCTTTAGAAAACGGTTTTTATTAAGTAAATGGTATTTATTTGCAATGATTCGTTTTTCCGTATTCTATGTTCTTGAGGGTATTGTGCTATGTTGCATATGAGTGTGTGAGGAGGTAGGTCATTACCTCATGATCTAGTTAAAGGTATAGCAAGGGTTTTGATGGTTTAAATGTAGAAATGAACTATGTGGTATTTTAATGAAAAAAATACGGTAAAATGGAAATAGCAATTACATTTGATATGAAACTTGATCAATATGGTTGATTAGTATTTAATAGTCAACATGAATTGGTTTTAGCATAATTGTTTTAAAGAAAATGGAGGTTTTAGGAAGAAACCGAATCGGAAATCGGTTTTGTTCCGATTCTATCGGGTTTTGGAATTCCGTATTTCTAGAAAAGAATGGAGAAGATAGAATTGGGACTTACGGGTTTCGATCAAAGATAATAGGAAGATGGATCGGGAGGAGTCGCCGGTGCGTCATTTCGTCGCCGGGATCTCCTAGGTCGTTGCCGGAAAATCCGCCGGAACTTCGCCTTTCGCTCACTTCGATTGCACACTAGGGTTTCTAAAGATTTCTTGAGAGTTGGCTCAGGGTTTTGGGGTGAGGGGGTAGAGTGTAGGGGTGGTATTTATAGGGTTAGCTTAGGGTTAGGGTAGATGAAGAGTTTAAATTGAAAAAAATATAAAAATGTATTAAAATTAATTAAAAATGGAGTAAATGGGGATTTCAAAGGTGTTTGGAACTGATCTGGAAAATTGAAGTGTGCAGGAAGGTAGAGTAGCCCAAGAGCCCCAACTTTTATGTTGGGGACTCGGCCGTCTGGCCGGCGGCGCCGGCCCGAGTCGGACCGAGTCAGGCATATAGTGGGTCGCCTGTTGGTTGGTGTACTCACTGGTATATTTAGTTTTTCATGTGCAGTAGGAATTTTGGGAGTTAGCACGTGTTGACTCTTGAACTTCTAAAAATTTCAAAATAAAACAAATTTAAAAATAATGTAGCGTATGGGATTTGAACTCTGGTGGCTTGGTTCAGCAGTGCAAGGTATTACCAATGAGTCACAAGCTCCTTCTTGTAATTATGGAGCTAAATAATTATTTAAACTAATAACAGTAAATGTAAATATCCCAAGTATACATTAATTTTAAAGCAAATTTTTGTACACTAAAAATGGAGTTGTTATATTCTTTTAACTTGTAATTAAACCGCAAAATAATTACTTATATCTTGTACTCAGGCTAAAATACCCCTTTATGGATTTTGAAGAAATATTTTGAAAAAATTTGTATAGGAAATTTAGGGTTGTTACACACGCCCCTTTTCCCCAACCAAGTGATTATAGGAGAACCCCTTGGCTAAGAGCATCCACTCGGATGCTCGTGGCCACGGTGTTTCGTCTAAGTCCACTTCGTTGACGGCCTCGGAGGTGTGGCCAACCACTAAAATTTCCCGATGAGCCTTCGAACTATTAATTGAGAATCTTGTTGAATTGGCCGGCTTACACTTTGAAAAGGATTTTCAAATTCTAGACTTAAATGTAAGGTTTATAGGGTTAGGCATAAAATTCAGAATATATGATAATCCGGGTTTATGATGTTTATAGATACAGATTCTAATTATTGTAGTTTTCATTTCTTTTCTGCGGCCGTAAGCGTAATATGTGGCAGTATCCCTGATCTCATTGCTATATGACAACGACATTAGGGATACACATATTTACTTACATTGATGACATATGATGTTATTGTGTTGCTATCGATATATTATATTAGATCGTCATGATTGAATAGAATAGCCGGGGTTTTTATGTGAGATGAGAGTTTTTCAATTTTCATTCATGTAAATAATTGTATGTAATATTCTTTTATTGGGACACATCCGGTTTGAGATTGTTGTCTCCATTCGATATATATTATTTACTTTACTGTATTAGAATAGACCCAAGGTGGAGAGTATAAGTAACCGGGTTCTAGAGTTCAGTGGGAGGCCATCTGAAGGAATCGAGACCGGTCGCCTAACTCTATAATTAGTAGGGTTGCTTTCCGCTCTCGTTGATGTATAGGGGTGTGGGCTTGGCTATTCATCACTACTGTGAAATCCGTGTTTTTCGTTACTGGCTTAATCTAAAACACAGACTTCTAGTATATCCTTTATTTCATATATCTGCTTCTGCTGATCTGTGATGTGATCATATAACTGCGTGAGACGAATGCTACTTATGTATATAATATATTAGTAGACACTATATATGTTTTGCATTCGCGCTAGACTTGACCCCGCCCTGCCATAACTTAAGTAACTTTACGGTGAAGACCCGGATCCCTATGACGAATGCAGATAGCATATATGTGTGTTTTATTTTTGTTCCTTCTGTGATGCTTAGAAAACATAATTGATGAGACATCATTAATAAGATTAATGAAAAGAAAATAAACCTAAAAGATGTTGTAGAATCAAATTTTTCAAAAAGGTAGCTCTAGTTCTTGCTTTGCATAGCGGTATTCCATTATGAATATCCAGCATCTCATTCGATGAGGAAAGAGCCTAGATACCTTCACCGGGAATGACCTCTTTAGCAAAACTAGCATATGCTACAACCTACCCGGTTTGTTTTGAAAATTATTCGATTTTTAAAGCAGAGCTTAAACCACTCCTTTTCAAATCACTAGATTCTACAACGGTATCAAGTTCATTACGTTAAACATTTTCTTCAAAACCAGTCGCAGCCCTCCGTCATTTCTGATATGTACTGTTTAGTATTCGTGCTGCGTTTGTCAACCTTGTCGAGACGTAGTGTTCGGTAGCTGATTAGTACTTTTCTGCCACATGACGATGCGATTGGTTAGGGCAGTCGTACGGATTTATTGACATTGTCAAGGGTCGTGCGGGTGGGTCTAAATCAGTCACGAAATGACGGGTTGAACTTGACTTGCGGTTTATAGTTTGTTGACCTTGTCAAGATCATAAACCGCATGGGGTAAAAACAGATATCGGGAATTTCAAGTGTTGAAATTTATAATGAGATTGCATACTTTTTATGTGATAGTTGGATCCTGATACCCACTGCGAGTAAGAGTTACTTCTGGATTTTCCACTTTACAATTAGCTAACCCAGTAGGTGTCTAAGAAATGTGTTAACGGGATCATGCCCTTGCGGAAATGAGGTTATTTAATTAGTTCCATGCAAAAGCACGGGGAGACTTTCTTGGAGTACCAACACCAGCCTGGCTGACCGATTAACGAACTTGTAGGGTGTAATTAATCCCGTCTAATCTTACCTTTTAGGGTTTGAAGGAAGATTTGATAAAAACAGTGGAAACTATCCCGATTAGATAAGATAATAACCAATCTAATCTTGCAAGAGCGTACGCTAAAGTGTTTTCTTCTCTCTCCAGGTAGCGACCATATCACATCTTAATCAAGATAATAACATAGATGTATTGACCGAACCCGCTTATTATACTGGGCTGGAGAACGTTGGTTCCGCTCTATCTTATGACAGCTGTCATAAATCTGGATAAGGGATAGGGGAATGCAAGGATTTCCACACAACCCTAATGAAACAGGAGCATTATGATGCATCTTCTTCGGGTGTGTTAGTTATTGAGAACTGTTTCTCAGTCTGCTCTACGTCCTGGGTATTGGATACCGGATCAGGATCCCACATTTGTAATCTGTTATAAGGGTTAAAGAAAAGTAGAGAACTGGGAAATGGTGATATGTCTCTAAGAGTAGGGAATGGAGCAATTGTTGCTATAACACCCTAGTTCAGTTATACCATGTTCTATTTGATTAGTTTCTTTATCTGGTGGCTATTTCTTGATTTATTGTTTATTTTGGATGCGGATAGTGTTTTGGTATCTGTGGTTAGTATCGGACTCGACCTGCATGCTTGACACCCGTCTTGGTTCTTGATTACGATTTATCCTTGCTAGTACAAAGGATCCGTGCACACATATGTCCTGTATACCTGTATCTTATATCTGGCATTGCATATATTTTCAAATACTGCAAATTATAGTCAAATAATATATTTTAAATATCTAGCATGACCTGCATCATACCCCATACTCTATAGTTGCATCCGTACATCATGTTCACGTCCCGTTTAGTGAAACATACTCGTTTGGATCGCTACGTGCATATTACGTGTATCCGTTCTTGGGGGTATACATTTTCTTTAACTGGATACTGTATTATGGTTTTGGTTGATACGTATATTATCCATATTTTCAAACTATAATTTTAGACACAACCTGGATATGTTTCGGAGTATTTTTGTATTAGCTATAAAACTCAAATATATATAATATAATATTCTTTATATATAAACTGTTTTATATACGAATATATATATATATATATATATATATATATTCTTTAACCAATATATATTTATTTTAATTTTATTCCTAACACTTTATATCTCTCTCTCTGCCTCTTTCCTCAAAATACATATATTATATATATATTAAATATTATTTTTAAACCTAATATTCTAAAACCCAGCCTCCCCCTTCTCTCTTCTCTATTCCCTCTTCTTCTCTTCTTCTTCTCGTGAACCCTAACCCATGCCCGAGCCTTGCCTTCGCCTCACCCGACCCCTCGCCTTCACCCGACCTCACCGTTCCCCTTGTCACCTTCTCCTCCTCTCCAACCCCGAGCTCACAACTCCGTCGAACCCATCTCCCCGTCGCAACCCACTGAACCACCAACCCATCGCCTCCATCGCTGGTGACCCCTCGTCATCATAACCCTCTTCTCCTTTCCTCCTCAACCTCGCCCTCACCTCTTCCTATAAACCCCGATACCAAGAACCCTGAGCAAACCCCTGCACACCCGACCTCAACCCAAGAAAACCCACTGCGACCATATCCTCCACCGCCGGCGACCCAACGTCGTCACCCTCGTCATCTCCACTAATTTTCTTCCTCCCCTCTCCAAACCCCGACAAGACCTATCTCCGAGCTCCTCTTTCCCTGCACACCCGAAACACCTCATCGCAGCCACACCCGACGCCGGTAAGCCCATCGCCGGAGACCTCATCGGCAACATTCCCTCACCACCTCGCCTTTGACCCCAAAACCCAGAACACCAAAGCCCAGTCCCCTCTTCTTCTTCTTCTTCTCTTTTCTTTTCTTGCTTTCTTGTTCTCTGGTGATCGCCGGAGTCGTGCACATCGCCGACAATCCGGGTGACCCAGTCGTCGTCCTCATCCAGCAAGGTCATGTTCTTGAGTAGCTTGGTTCAGTTTTGTACGCGCGTGTGTGTATCGCGAGGTTTTACCCGACCTCTAACGCGGCGTACGCACCCCGACATGAGATCCGATCAGGGAAGTTTATCTTGCTACATGCTATGTCTATATATTTATATCCATATGAATACAAATAATACATGTATTTTGAATTGTGCATCCGATGTTATAGTTTACTGTTATTTTTACATCCGTTTGTATCCGTACTGTTCATTGCATATCTAGTTGCATGCCGGAATCTTATTATTTCATGTTACTGCTATATTAGTACACCATGCTTGCTAGTGTGCATCATACGTAGTCATGGACTTATAAAATGTTATCACAGATTGATACTTGTACATCCGTGCATTAACCGTGTTTCGATACTCGTTACAGTTTTACTTTTGGTATCCACTTGATACATATCCACCTCATGACTTGCCATGATACACTACTTGACTTGTTACCTGATCTTGTTACTAATGCCGACAATCCTGACTTATTTTTCTGATGGACGTAACATGTTGTCTACATAGACAAAACATGTACCTGCTTGATCCTGTGTTGGTATTAGTTCCATATTATCAACACCTGACTTGAACACATAACCTTAGGGGTAAGGGGAAATCAATGATAAAACCTGACTTGTAACTCGACAGTTCGATGCTTATTCTGATCAGTTTTTACGGGCTAGGCCAGCCTCGGGTTGCTGCTGCTGACATCATTTATCTGTACACGTTACCTGTTTACTGCATAGCAGCACGTCTCGGATTTCAGCCCGAGAATATGGACCGTGGTCCCGGGCATGCACGAGATACTATTGAGTTATATCGACGATACCATTAAATTGATTTCAAAACTTTAGAGTAGATAACCCAGTAGCACAGCTTAGATTACCCATTGCATTTCACATACACATACACACTTCACTGTTTATATTTATGTTATTGTTTATATTCATGCCTGCACATATGGTTACATCCTGATTCTTACTATTGTTTGATATTATGACGCACCGATGTCTGGGTATTGCATGGCCCAGTTCCTCTATCTCTATCGCAGGCTGACCAAGAGTATTTTAGTCGTTAAGCCGAGCTGTGAGGATCGTGTTAGTGATATTTAGTTTAGTTTCTTTCCGCAGCTTTTATTTCTTGAAGTGAGCCCGTATTGGGACGTATTTCCAGATGTTATTGTTTATTGGATTTATCGTTTCCGCTTATATATTCTTGACTCTTTTATTCTAGCAGATGGACATGTACTAGTTAGTTTTATATTTTTACTATTCTTGATATCTTATAGATAGCCATAATGTGACTGTGGAGGGATGATTTCTAACCACAGGTAGTATAACTGGCTCTGTCAAGTGCCGTAGTTAGCGCACTCTGGGAAGCGGGGCGTGAAAGGATTTTTTTTGGTATCAGAGCCATAAAATTTAGGATTAATCGGGTTTGGTTCTTCTGTAGTTGGGTATTGAACCCAATACACTAACCAGAAAACCCGTAATATGGAACATGTCCTGCCGCATTACTGTCTTGTCATTCAAATTCTTGAATCTTATCTTTCTCTTAACTCTTGTATCTTGACGATATGGAAATGACTTTGCATCTCAACTTGGAATCCTCCTGATTCCTTATTATTTCTCTTTTCTTATTCATTCGATTCTGATAGTAAGAGTTGAGCGACTTGAATGGAGTTATGTGATTGTAACTATGTACCGTAGCATGGTTACAATGCAGTACTGTATTTAAGTAACTTGGAATCCTATTTTTTGATTCATTTCTTGACTTATGGTCTTTGTAACAACTCCAAATTCTGTGTACATAAAATTCATTTAAAGTTAATGTACAATTGGAGTATTTGCAAATCCTGTAAGTACTATAATAATTTGTTTTACTTTTGAACAGCAAGAAAGAGCTTGTAGCCACTGGTAAAGCCTAGCACTGCTGTTACAAAGCACCAGAGTTCAAATCCCATCAGCCACATTATTTTTTGTTTTAATTTTCTTTAATCTTTTAGAAGCTCAAGAGTTTGCACATGCACTACACGTAATAGGGTAAGTTACAGAATAAATAAACATAAGCACGAGGGAAATTGAAGCGACAAGTACATGTGGCCAACACCCTAGCCCCAACCATCGGTGTTGACCCAAGGATCGGCGCCGCCGGTCTAGATAGGTAATGCCCTCATTTTTTTTCCTGCAACCCTTGGACTCCCCCCTTAACTCCTGTATTGTTTACTTCCTCTGCACATTTTCCAGAGGCAATAAATGACCCATTTAATACATTTTTTAATACATATTTTAATTCACCATTCATCACCTCTAAACCTTAATGTTTCCTATAAATACCACTCCATTTCACACCCCTCCTCACTTAAAAATCCCTGCCAAAACTCTCAAGAATTCCTAAGTCTTTTATTGTGCAAGTGGAGTAAGCGAAGGGCGAAGCTCTGACGAAGTTCCGGTGACGATACAAGGAGTTTTCGGCGACAAAACGACGCCCCGACGCTCTCTTTAGGACCCCCTCTCTCTCCTCTAGTCCAACAAACCAGTAAGTCCCTCTTTCCCTTCTTTTCCCTATTCTAAAAACTTTCAAAACTAAAACCCGACGGAAGCGGAGTTAATCCGACTTCCGATTCGGTTTTTTTTAAAAAGTTCTATTTTTCTTAAACACAATAATACCAAACTCTCATATCATGATCATTAAATATTAACAAAATATATTAAACAAGTTTCATATCAAAATAATCATTTTTGTAACTTTTATCGCACTTTTTCAGAAAAATACCATATAGTTTAGTTTCGACATAAATTATCATAATTCCTTGCAATACCTTTAGATAGTTCACGAGGTATTGACCTACCTCATCACAACACACATCTCTATCATAGCATGATTGATTTTGGGACAATAGAATATGGGAATTACGACCTTGCAATTAAATACCATTAACTTATAAAACCGTTTTCTTTAAAAGATGTATTAAAACATTTCCATGCAATTGCATCTCTACAACCCATTTTAGGGAAGCTCATTCGGGATAGTGCGGATTATCGCACATTCTCGGGCTTAGTAGAGCGAGATGCAGACATTCGCAAGGAGCATTCGGTCTCGATGGAATTTTATACTTTTTTCTTTAGAAAATGAGATTTTACAAGAAAATAAATAAAATTATTTTCATTAAATATGTATATATAATTATTACCAAAATACTTATTTTAAAAATATATAATATTCCATGTTTCCAAAACTCAAGAAAAGAAGTCAAATATTACATGAAACTACCATGATAATTCAAAACAATATTCATATTACAAATAAATACCTTATATTATGAAATTAGGTTTTATTCACCAGAAATGTCACATTTATAAAATATACATCAATAAAAACCCTAAAGATGATAATTAAATGTTTGAGGTGTATTGAAAATTATTGAAAATTATTTTTTACATAAAACCCTTCAAGTTATACTAAATTACAATAAGGACCCTAGTAAACATAGGTTTAAGCGGGACCAGTCTCTTGAGCCTCAGGGAGCCGGAGATATGGGTGCTTGCCTATTTAAGGTAGACAATCTAACAAACGTTGTTATCAACACGGTAATTGTCTTTGAAAAAGACACAAATCCTGCCGTCCATGTGCAGCAGTTACTGATAGCACCAAACCATAATTCAGGACTTCAATTTCTTTTCTAATGGTCTGACTCAGACTGAGTCTCAATCTAATCAATCCGACTTGAATTTGATTCAAGTATAAACTTACAATACAACGATTCAATATGAATCCGTCTATACAATCTATTCCATTATACAATTTGACCGAACCGAACCATGGATATATTCCATCTACATGATCATCCATTTTTATCTATTCCATTACTGATATCATGGTTACGGCAAGTCATCCATCTATACAATTTATAATTCAAGACAATACAAATTAAACAATACAATCAAGACATCGCGGGGTTTATAAGGGGTAGATTGGTACGGAAGGTGTTAGAAGTGGCACGGGACTGCAACCATAAGACACCTAACCTGAATCTCCATTGCCGTTGTACCATGGCTAAACGGTTCCTTGTTCTCCGTATACCTTAGTCTCCGGGATAGCGAGACTCCTCTCGTATACACTGGTCTCTTCTGTACCAAGCTACAAACAACTTCGTTAACAGTATAATACAACTTTAAAAGTTACATTCTTCTTATGTCTATTCTGTCTCTACTTATTCATTGGGATTTACCGAGCGATTGTTTGCTGACGACATTCCTTTTCTTTCTTCTTTGGAATGTTGTCAGGTGGATCGGACTTTCTAGAGACAGCCCACCAGCGAGGATTTGGATCAGCTAGCCTTCGACCCGAAGCTCTAGTTACTTGTACATTTCATTTTCATTTCTGTTATGCCATTGTTTAGGCATTACTTTTATTCCATGTATTTCTATTTTAGTTGTATTGTAAAAAGAATGTTAATAAATAAAGTTGCTGTTCATTTACATCTTGTCTCTTGTGTACTTTTATTTTATATTGCTTAGATACGCTTAGCGTGTTTACTTCGGAGTAAATACGTCGCGTGACCCGTTGCGTCGTCTGCCCATACACTGGGAAGCGGAGCGTGACATGTTTTACTGGTGGCCTATGCAGGTCAGCTCTGAGTGGAAAACCTAAGCAATATAACACAATAACCAGCAACTGAAAACATTCTTTACAATTCATATTCCTTGAATTTTATCATTTCATATATTTTGAATCTGTCCTAACCCAAATTTTTCTTTCAAAGTTATGGATTCCCTAAACAACACCAGCACCAACTTCAACAATACTCTACCACCCTACCAATTACACCTGCCGTAGCTGCTCCGATCAATGAGCAGACGGTACTACTTGAGGCGATTTGCAGCCTCCTAGAGGGACAGCAGCAGCAGACTGCTATCTTGATGAACCGTCCCGAGGCAGAAGCACCTAGGGTAAAGCAATTCAGGGCTTTGTATCCTAACCAGCTCGCAGGAAAATAGAGCCCTCTAGAAGCTGAGGAATGGGCTCAAAGCATTGAAGATGACCTGGCAGCGGACAAGTGCCAGAGATAGCTTGGGTTCGTGTTGCGAAGTTGTAGCTCACGGACAATGAATGGGTTTGGTGGAAGGCGGAAGAAAGCCATCTCACCCAGCCGATCGAATGGAGGACTTTCCGTAATATGTTCGACGCAAAGTACTTCCCCGAGACTGCCAGATTCGACATGGAACAATAGTTCATTCACTTACAACAGGGTTCAATGTAGACCAAATCAGCGGATGAGTACGATGCTGAGTTTACCATGCTCAGTCGATTTGCGGCACACCTGATACCGACGGATGAGATCAGAGCCCAACGATTTCAACAAGGGTTAGATCCGGAGATCCAGGCTGCATTAGCCACAGGAGATTTCCCGACCTACGAATCGGCTCTGAAAGCTGCCCGCCGATATGAGGCAGTAGTAAAGATGAGGGGTAGACCTCAGTCTGCCGGGATGAAGCGCCCTGCTAACCAGATGGCAGGAGGAGCCTCTTCAAGGCTACCATTTGTGCCAAGGAGACCGGGAGTACCGAGCAACCGGCCTAGCCCAGCATTTTGCACATACTGCAGGAGAGATAGACATCTGATGAAAGACTGCCGGTATGAAAATCGCCTTTGCTTAGTCTGCGGCTCAACTACTCATGACATTGGGTCTTGTCCTCATAGATATAACCCAAATGTGGCACCCAGACCAGCAATCCCTTACCAGCAGTGCCCAGCTATCCAGGCACCTGCTTCGAGACTCGCATTACCTGCTCCACCTCCTCGTGGACCGACTGCACCTCCTCCTCGTCAGTTCCATCAAGCTTAAAGGAACCCACCTCAAGGACCAAGGAACGGACAGAGGAATGCTCCTCCAGCAAGGAGGAATGTGCCGAGACGACAAGCTTTCACGATGACTGTAGAAGAGGCTGAAGCCACCGGCCAAGTCATTACTGGTAACACTTCCATTTCAAATTCTCTTTCAGTTCATAGACATACCTATATATCTTTTCCCTTATACCTAAAACATATCCCACATACCTTAGGTACAATCTTAGTATCCTCACTTCCTGCACTCGCACTATTCGATACTAGAGCATCTCATCGCTTTATGTCACAACGGTTCGTCCGAACTCATGCGATTCCAGTCACTTCGCTTGTATCCAACTGGAATGTCAGTTCAGGAAATGGCATTCTAAAAGCATCAATGGGATACCACCTGTGTCCAGTGGTCATCTGTAACATAGAATTCTACGCTGACTTCAAAGTACTGGACATACCAAACTTCGATGTCGCCTTCGGTATGGATTGGCTCGGAACATTCTATGCTACTATTGACTGTTGTCAAAGGAGAGTAGTATTCGAGATTGCAGAGCATCCGGTCTTCTATTTCAAAAGCGGAAACCGTACTCTGGAGCCAAGTACATACAAGGCAAAACTAAAGAAGAAGGTGGTGATTGCAGCAATTCAAGCGGAGGAAGGATCAAAGCCAGAAGTAGTTTAAGAGTTCGAAGATGTGTTTCCTGACGATATATCAGGTTTGCCCCCCGATTGAGCTCTTGAATTCAGCATTGATTTAGTACCAGGAGCACAACCGGTGATCAAAGTACCTTATTGATTAAGTCCAGAATGTTTGAAGGAAGTCCGAACTTAGTTGGACGAATTATTGGCGAAATGATGGATTCGTCCCAGCACTTCAAGTTGGGGATCACCAGTACTGCTTGTAAAGAAGAAGGAAGGTTCATATCTAATGTGCATTGATTATAGAGCCTTGAACGAAGTAACGATAAAGAACAAGTATCCACTTGCGCGCATCGATGATTTATTCGATCAACTAAGTGGATCTTGTGTTTTCTCCAAGCTAGATCTTCGTTCGGCTTATCATCAGGTGAAGGTCAAGGAAGCTGATATTCATAAAACGGCATTCAGAACTCGCTATGGCCATTACGAATTTCTTGTGATGCCATTCGGAGTGACCAACGCACCGGCAATATTCATGAACCTAATGAATCAAGTTTTTCGGGAGTACCTAGACAGGTTTGTTGTTATCTTCATCGACGACATCCTGGTGCATTCTAAGAGTTGGAAATAACACGCCGAACACCTACGAATTGTCCTGGAAACTCTACGACAACACCAACTCTATGCCAAGTACAGCAAATGTGAATTTTGGCTAGATCAAGTTGGTTTTCTCAGACATATTGTATCAGGCAAAGGAATCTCTGTGGATCCAGTGAAAGTTTCAGCACTAAGCGAATGGCCGACTGTCACGACCCAAGTGTGGATGTGACCGGCACTTAGATTGTATCATATCTAAAGATATGCACAAAGTCCAAGTAAGCCGAAAACCAAGATCATAATACCTTAATGCGGAATTATTTATGAAAATTTAGTTTTTAAGTAAAAATCCCAATTTATGAGGTTAATTTATTAAACAAATAATAAAGGTTAAGTTTAGTTGTATTCCTAGTTGGAATCAACAATATTAACAATGAACATGAATATAAACATATAGAACATCACTATGAATCTCATCAAGAAAGAAACTATGATATACTGACCAACTGATCTCAACTGTCCATATATATATATAATCTCTCATTTTAAGTCAAAATACAGGTTTGATGGAGACTTTCTAGATACAAAATACAAAATCAAAAAGGAAGGTTACTACATATGTAACCTACCTATCAAAAGATGAAATACAACTTCAAAAGTAGCTCTGCCTCGCAGCTACCCGTCCACTCTATCCCTGCAAGGAACTGTGGCACAACGGGGGTGAGTTGCCAACTCAGTGAATATGACTAACATATAACGGTGAATAAAGTAAATATGACAATCATACTATTGAAATATGAAGCAATATGAGGTATGAGTATATGTGAAGTTCAACAATAAATCTCCTGATACTACGGAAATCTCAACTCAATAAAATTATTTCTCAGTGTCCATCAACGACACAAAACTTCCATCTCTTATAGGCATCATTCCCCGAATGATCCCGAATCAACAATACCGGTCGTTATCATCTAGATACACGCCGTATATTTATCACTAACTCCGGTATCGAGTAACCTCGCTAGGCTCCCCCGTCTCAATACGGCTATCCTGCCCCTCGGTCTCGACCGGGTCCACCATGTATCCAACTGTATATCTCCCCCACTCAGTATGGATAACGTAAAATCCGCGACCGTATATCTCCCCCACTCGGTCCGGAATAAAACCAAAACAGAAAACATCTCATGGTGGACATGACACATCAATCATGAAAACACTGGATTTATGTAATAGTATTCAAAACTCAAAACCATAAATCCTTAATTCTGCATTTACCTCATATATAACACAGAATACGCATATAGTAACATGATGTAAATGATGCAATTTACTACTATTATTGATATGTGAAATACGATATAAATTCGTGTTAACAAGTATGATGTTTAAGTGTAAGTGATATAGCAATATCGACGAGGTGTGTGTAGCATATAAGATGTGCACGTGGCATGACTCATCGATAGTTGTGAAGTGTTCTAATCATCTAACCAATTTATATGTATATATGATGAATGCATATTATCAATTTGGCATAACGATATAAAGCATTAAGTTAAGTAAAACTACGGGTGAAACACGCCATCTTTACAAAATTCCCCGGTAGATGTTTAGTCTACTCACCGGAAAGGTCGAATCTACTCCGGAATTGCTAATCCTTTCCCTTTCCTCGCTGCTTCCGTAATTCTTGTATCCGAATCTAAATTTACAATTTAACTTATATAAGAAAAACGGCTATTCCGATATGAAGGAAATGAAAAACACCCTTTCCCACTTACAAGTTACATACTATTCGATTATCTCAAGTTATTAAACACTTAATCTTGCTGGATTTTAACCTCAATCTGTACTGTTACAGAATATAAAACGCGACGTGTTTTAGTCGTATCGCATATAGTGTTTTGAATTACCCTTTCCGATATATGTTTCCAGATTCCTTTTACAGTGAAACTAATTAATTAAACAACACCAAAATAGCCAAAATTACCCACTGGAACCTACCCAACAGAGCAAACCCACCCAGCTCCTTACATGGCCGGCGACGCCGGATTTTCTTATATGGCCGCCGGCCCAAAACCGACCCCTTGGTGTCGTGATCTTATTGTTTAATCCAGTTGTTACCTATATCATTTTAACTCTGTTTAGTTAAGTTAATTATCTTCCAAACATTAGCAGATTTTAACAGAGCTTAACTTTAACTAAAATACGATATTATGTGACTTGATTAATTCTAAACTAATTAAGCTACAGAATTTAATCTCTACTGTGTTTAAGAGTTTTACCCTCCAGAATTGCTGTAGGAATAACCCTCCAAGATGCTAAGTCCTTCCTAGGTTGATGGTGATCAAAACTTAGAACATAGCTTCATTCATCTTCTTCTTCCTCTTGTTCTTTCTTTTCTCTTTTAGATTTCCTTTTCTTTTAATTTCCTTGAGTTTTAATCTCAGTTTTGAACTGAGAATGAGCTATATATATGAGAGGAGGAAGGGATAGGGTGAAGGAGGAGGTGTCAAGGATTGAAGTGTGCATGTTTCATGCAAGGAGGAGGTGTGAGATGAGAGGTTGCATGCAAGCATGAGGTGTTTTATACATTATCTTCAAATTTTGTTTTAATCTAATTATAATTCTGAACTCATTTGACTTTTCCATCACTTTCAATTAAAACCTTAACTATCTTATATTTGCATAAAACTTAAATTTTTTACATATAAACCCCTCACAACCTAACTTATTATAAAACACAACATTTTATTAAAATGAAGCTAAATTTATCATTAAAACCCTTATAACTTATTAAATTTGCCTATAAAATTTTTAATTTAATTTGTATTACATATAACTTATGAAGATTGACATATTTGATTTTAACCGTTTTGTGATTTATCAAATTATTATTAATTTAATTAATTTTATTTATTTCTAAATATTCCAAATGTTACACCGACACCAAAGTCAGTGAAGGACATTTGAAGTTTCTTGGGTCTAGCTGGATATTACAAAAGGTTCATTGAAGGCTTTTCTAAAATAGCAACATCCCTGACCAAGCTCACACGTAAAGATGAAGATTTTGTGTGGTCAGAAGCATGCGAACAAGCTTTCGTGGAACTCAAGTCGAGATTGACATCGGCACCTATCCTTGTTATACCGAACCAATCTGGAGGTTTCGAAGTATATTGCGATGCATTCGGTAAGGGATTAGGATGTGTTCTACATCAGCACGGAAATGTTGTGGCTTATGCTTCAAGACAGCTGAAGATTCATGAGCGCAATTATTCGACGCATGATTTGGAGTTGGCGGCCATTATCTTTGCTCTTAAGATTTGGCACCATTATTTTCTTGGTGAACGAGTGGACATATACATAGATCACAAGAGTCTGAAATATGTGTTTACTCAGAAGGAGCTCAACATGCGGCAGAGACGATGGTTAGAACTCATGGCGGAGTTTGACATCAACCTGCAATATCACCCAAGGAAGGTGAATGTAGTACCTGATGCCCTTAGTCACCAACCATTAGCAATGAATCTCACCGTCCAGTGGAAGCTTCAGCAAGACTTGCATCAGATGGAGATTGAAGTGGTCATGCCAGGTAACGCTTCAAGTTTGATGAACTTATAAGTTTAATCTACCATTGTTAATCAGATCAAAGCAGCTCAAGCAAGTGATGCTATGTTGCAAAAGATCAGAGATCAAGTATAAAAGGACTTCGGATAGACTTCATCATCCATGAAGACGGATCTTTGAGGTATGACAACAGATTGTGTGTTCCTAAAGGTTCTGTTCGGGAAGAGTTAATGAAAGAAGCTCACAGCTCTCTCTACTCAGTACACCCTGGAGGTACAAAGATGTACAAAGATCCGCGTCAAAATTACTGGTGGCATGGAATGAAGCGTGAAGTATCCAGAAGTATCACTAAATGCTTAGTGTGTCAGCAAGTAAAAGCTGAACATCACATGACTGCTGGATTACTTCAACCGTTACCTATCCCAGAATAAAAGTGGCAACACATCAAAATGGATTTTGTGACTGCACTTCCTTGCAGCACAAAGGGTAACGATGCGGTATGGGTTATTGTGGATCGACTCACAAAGTTGGCCCACTTCATCCCATTTCGAGTTGGCCAATCTACCGAGACATTAGCAAAGAAGTACATGGAGGAAATTGTGAGACTTCATGGAGTACCGGTTTGCATTGTCTCCGATCGTGACACCAGGTTCCGATCGCAATTTTGGCAAAGTATGCAAGCGAACTTGGGAACAAGTCTGAACTTGGCTTATCATCCACAAACAGATGGTCAGTCTGAGCGAACTATTCAGATCTTGGAAGATATGCTTAGAGCGTGTATGCTAGACTTCAGAGGATCGTGGGAAGATCACCTACATCTCATGGAGTTTTCATACAACAACAGGTACCAAGCAAGTATAGGAATGACACCTTTTGCAGCACTTTATGGAAGGAAGTGTCGATCGCTATTAAGTTGGGACGACATCGGAGATAAAGAACTCCTAGGACCAGAGATGATAGTATTAACCGTAGATGTGGTTCGTACTATCAGGGAAAGAATGCGTATAGCCCAAGATCGACAGAAGCACTGGGCTGATGCAAAGCGCCGTCACTTGGAGTTCCAGCCGGGAGATCATGTATTTCTAAGGATATCTCCGAACTACGGAGTGATTCGTTTTGGAAGACGGGGTAAGCTTATTCCAAGATATATTAGACCGTTCGACATACTCGAACGAGTCGGTGAAGTGGCTTATCGCTTGGTACTTCCACCTTCATTAGAAGGAGTGCACAACGTATTTCACATATCCTAACTCAGAAGGTATATGAGTGACCCCAGCCATGTACTTGATCACTCACTATACAGCCAGATTTATCTTGTGAGCAACAACCTGTTGAGATCCTGGACAGAAAAGTGAAGTCTCTTCGGAACAAGAAATTCAACTTGGTTCGAGTGATGTGGAGGAAAGACACTCTAGGAGAATCAACATGGAAAAGGAAGGATGAGATGCGTGCAAGATATCCTCACTTATTTGTAAACCCGTCCTTAAAATAAATTATAAATTTCAAGGACAAAATTTTTGTAAGGAGGATAGACTGTAACAACTCCAAATTCTATGTACATAAAATTCATTTAAAGTTAATATACAATTAGAGTATTTGCAAATCCTGTGAGTACTATAAGAATTTGTTTTACTTTTGAACAGCAAGAAAGAGCTTGTAGCTCACTGGTAAAGCCTAGCACTGCTGTTACAAAGCACCAGAGTTCAAATCCCATCAGCCATATTATTTTTTGTTTTAATTTCTTTTAATCTTTTAGAAGCCCAAGAGTTTGCACATGTACTACACGTAATAGGATAAGTTACAGAATAAATAAACATAAGCACGAGGGAAATTGAAGCGACAAGTACACGTGGCCAACACCCTAGCCCCAACCGTCGGTGTTGACCTGGCGAGAAGAAGGAAAAGGCTCGGCGCCGCCAGTCTAGACCGTAGGTAATGCCCTCATATTTTTTTCCTGCAACCCTTAGACTCCCCCCTTAACTTCTGTATTGTTTATTTCCTCTGCACATTTTCCAGAGGCAATAAATGACCCATTTAATTCATTTTTTAATACATATTTTAATTCACCATTCATCACCCCTAAACCCTAATATTTCCTATAAATACCAATCCATTTCACACCCCTCCTCACTCACAAATCCCTGCCAAAACTCTCAAGAATTCCTAAGTCTTTTATTGTGCAAGTGGAGTAAGTGAAGGGCGAAGCTCCGATGAAGTTCCGGCGACGATACGAGGAGTTTCCGGCGATAAAACAATGCCCCAATGCTCTCTTTAGGACCCCCTCTCTCCTCTATTCCAACAAACCAGTAAGTCCCTCTTTCTCTTCTTTTCCCTATTCTAAAACTTTCAAAACTAAAACCCGACGGAAGCGGAGTTAATCTGACTTCCGATTCGGTTTTTCGTAAAAAGTTCTATTTTTCTTAAACACAATAATACCAAATTCTCATATCATGGTCACTAAACATTAACAAAATATATTAAACAAGTTTCACATCAAAATAATCATTTTTGTAACTTTTATCGCACTTTTTCAGAAAAATACCATATAGTTTAGTTTCGACATAAATTATCATAATTCCTTGCTATACCTTTAGATAGTTCACGAGGTAATGACCTACCTCATCACAACACACATCTCTATCATAGCACGATTGATTTTTGGACAATAGAATACGGGAAATACGACCTTGCAATTAAATACCTTTAACTTATAAAACTGTTTTCTTTAAAAGATGTATTAAAACATTTCCATGCAATTGCGCCTTTACAACCTATTTTGGGAAACCCCTTTCGGGATGGTATGGATTATCACACATCCTTGGGCTTAGTAGAGCAAGATGCAGACCTCCGCAAGGAGCATTCGGTCTCGATGAAATTTTATACATTTTTCTTTAGAAAATGAGATTTTACAAGAAAATAAATAAAATTATTTTCATTAAATATATATATATAATTATTACCAAAATACTTATTTTAAAAATATATAATATTTCATGTTTTCAAAACTTAAGAAAAGAAGTCAAATATTACATGAAACTACTATGATAATTCAAAACAATATTCATATTACAAATAAATACCTTATATTATGAAATTAGGTTTTATTCACCAGAAATGTCACATTTATAAAATATACATCAATGAAAACCCTAAAGATGATAATTAAATGCTTGAGGTGTATTGAAAATTATACAAAATTATTTTTTACATAAAACCCCTCAGGTTATACTAAATTAAAATAAGGACCCTAGTAAACATAGGTTTAAGCGGGACCAGTCTCTTGAGCCTCAGGGAGCCGGAGATATGGTTGCTTGCCTATTTAAGGTAGAAAATCTAACAAACGGTGTTATCAACACGGTAATTGTCTTTGAAAAAGACACAAATCCTGCCGTCCATGTGCATCAGTTACCGATAGCACCAAAACATAATTCAGGACTTCAATTTCTTTTCTAATGGTCTGACTCAGACCGAGTCTTAATCTAAACCAATCTGACTTGAATGTGATTCAAGTATAAACTTATAATACAACGATTCAATATGAATCCGTCTGTACAATCTATTCCATTATACAATTTGACTGAACCGAACCATGGATATATTCCATCTACATGTTCATCCATTTTTATCTGTTCCATTACTGATATCATGGTTACGGCAAGTCATCCATCTATACAATTTATAATCCAAGACAATAAAATACAAACAATACAATCAAGACATCGCGGGGTTTATAAGGGGTAGATTGGTACGGAAGGTTTTAGAAATGACACGAGACTGCAACCATAAGACACCTAACCTGAATCTCCATTGCCGTTGTACCTTGGCTGAATGGTTCCTTATACTCCGTATACCTTAGTCTCCGGGATAGTGAGACTCCTCTCGTATACACTGGCCTCTTCTGTACCAAGGTACAAACAACAACGTTAACAGTATAATACAATTTTAAAAGTTACATTCTTCTTATGTCTATTCTGTCTCTACTTAGTCGTTGGGACTTACCGAGCGATTGTTCGCTGACGACATACCTTTTATTTCTTCTTTGGAATGTTGTCAGGTGGATCGGGCCTTTTGAAGACAGAGCCCACCAGCGAGGATTTGGATCAGCTAGCCTTCAATCTGGAGCTCAAGTTACTTGTACATTTCATTTTCATTTTTGTTATGCCATTGTTTAGGCATTGCTTTTATTCCATGTATTTCCATTTCAGTTGTATTGTAAAAAGAATGTTAATAAATAAAGTCGTTGTTCATTTACATCTTGTCTCTTGTGTACTTTTATTGTATATTGCTTAGATACGCTTAGCGTGTTTACTTCTGAGTAAATACATCGCATGACCCGTTGCGTCCTCTGCCTGTACACTGAGAAGCGGGGCGTGACAGTCTTTATATTAACTTGTTTCTCTCGGTTTCTTTGCTTACCAGTTTATGTTTTATCGCAAGCTTGAATTCAACAACCGCGTTGTATCTTTTCCATTATCCTGTAGTGACTAATCCATTTGTGTTTCGAAGAACAAGGAAAAGGACAAGAGAAGCTTTTGATTGCAGTAATACCGACTGCTTTAAGACCGTTCAGATGCAGGATGTTCCGAGGTGTTCCGATGAACCCGCCGTAGATTATCAGAGCAGCGCAGTGGAAGAGTGGTGAGACAATAACCCACAAGTCTTTGAACAAACTTGTAAATCCAGGATGAAAGGAACCGTTTACTGAAGGGAGAAGTTCATAAACAAGTTGCAGATGAAGCGCTGATAGCAGTTCGGGATTTCATGGATGTGTTCAAGAACATCTCGGGTTTACCGACGAAACGAGATATGGAGTTTGTGATTGATCTTGCTCCTGGAGTAGCGCTAATCTCAAAGGCATATTATCCGATGGCACCAGTGGAGTTAGAGGAAGTCAAGAAACATGTTGTCAAATTATTAGAGAAGGGTTGGATTCGCAGCAGCAATTCACACTGGGGAGCTCCAGTTCTTCTAGTCAAGAAGAAAGATGGAACGCGGAGAATGTGCATCGATTATCGAGAATTAAATCGGGTGACTACTAAGAACAAGTACCCAATCTCTCGCATCGGCGAATTATTCGATCAACTCAGTGGCGTGAGGGTATTCTCGAAGTTGGATTTACGATCTGGATATCATTAAGTTTGAATAAAATCAGAAGATATTTGCTGGACAACATTCCGAACTCGATATGGACATTACGGGTACTTAGTGATGCCATTCGGAGTCTCGAACGTACCAGCGATATTCATGGACTTGATGAACCGAATCTTTTCACAGTTCTTGGACCAGTTTATAGTAGTGTTTATCGATGATATTCTGGTGTATTCGAGGAGCCAAGAAGAGCATGCAGAACACTTGAAGATCGCACTGCAAACATTGAGACAAGAAAGACTATATGCGAAGGTGAGCAAGTAAGTGTTTTGGCTTAAAAAAATGAAGTTTTTGGGGCATGTCGTGTCCGAAGATGGAGTTGCTGTTGATCTTGAAGTGATTACAGCAGTTCATGATTGGCCGATTCTGAAGAACGTAGCGGAGATCCGAAGTTTTCTTGGACTTGTCGGATATTATAGAAGATTCGTGGAGAATTTTGCTCGTATAGCTGAACCATTGACCAAGCTTACGCGAAAGGAGGTACCGTTCGTATGGACGGATAGATGTGCATCAGCTTTTGAAGCATTGAAGCAAATATTGACCACCGCTCTTATTCTGACCGTGCCAGACGGTTCCGGAGGGTTGGTTATTCATAGCGACGCATCTGGGAAAGGCTTGGGATGTGTTCTTATGCAGCATGGGAAGGTTATAGCCTACGCATCGAGACAATTGAAGACCCATGAGAAGAATTACCTAACTCATGATTTGGAGCTAGCAGCTGTGATTTTCTCTTTGAATATTTGGAGACACTACTTATTGGGCGAAAGGGTTGAAATATTCACCGATCACAAAATCCTAAAGTATGTGTTCACGCAGAAGGAGCTCAATATGAGACAGCGTAGATGGTTAGAGCTGATGGCCGACTATGATGATCTCAAATACCATCCGGGGAAAGTTAATGTAGTGCCGGATGCGCTAAGTCGGTTGCTAGCGATACGGATGTTGACTGCGTAGAAGGAGCTTATAGATGATTTCCAAAGGTTCGAATTGGAGATTGTGTTACCGCATTCTTCAGGACAGTTGATACAGCTGCAAGTACAGTCATCCCTGATCAATAATATTAAAGCAGCGCAGTCCCACGATCCAAGGTTGCAGAAGTTTCAAGAACAGGTAGAAGCGGGACTTCGAACGGACTTGTTGATTCGTGAAGATGGTTCGTTACGATATGAGAGCCGTTTATGTGTGCCGAAAGGAGATATTCGTGAAGAAGTTATAAAGGAGGTGATATTCCCGCTTATTCCATACATCCAGGAGGCATGAAGATGTACCATGATCTACGACAACATTTCTGGTGGAAAGGCATGAAAAAAGAGATTGCTCGATTTGTAGCGAGTGTTTGGTGTGTCAGCAAGTTAAGACTGAATATCAAAGAGTAGCTGGTTTATTGCAACCACTTCCAATTCCTCACTGGAAGTGGGAACATATAACCATGGATTTCGTGATGGCATTACCGCGGAGTCTAAAGGGTAATAATGCAGTTTCGGTGATTGTTGATCGATTAACCAAGGCAGCTCATTTCATACCGTTTCGAGTTAGTCAGTCGACATAAGTGTTAGCAGAGCGGTACATGCAGGAGATTAAGAGATTGTATGGAGTACTTGTGAGCATCATTTTCGATCGTGATACTCGATTCTTATCGCACTTTTGGAGGAGTTAACAGGAAATTTTGGGGACTCGATTGAAGTTTAGCACCACTTATCATCCTTAGATAGACGAACAGTCAGAAAGAATGATCCAAACTCTTGAAGATATGTTGAGAGCATGCATGTTTGACTTTAAGGGTTCATGAGAGGATCATCTATACTTGGTGGAGTTTTCATATAATAACAGCTTTTAGGCGACTATTCAGATGGCTCCATTCGAACTATTATATGGTCCCAATTGTTGTTCGCCCGTCTGTTGGGACGATATTGGAGAATGAAGATTATTGGGACCGGATCTTATCGTGCAAACTATGTAGAAAAGTTAATACGATCCGAAATCATATGAAGGCAGCGCAAAATCGACAGAAAAGTTGGGCAGATACAGCAAGTAGACCTCTGGAGTTCGCAGTTGGTGATCTTGTATTCTTGAAGATATCACCGACTAGATGAGTGATTTGATTTGGTAGTCGAGGCAAGCTTAGTTCTCGATTTGTGGGGCCTTTCGATATTACCGAGTGCGTGGGAGAAGTATCTTATCGATTGGCTTTACCACCATCTTTGGCGAGTGTTCATGATGTGTTTCATGTATCTCAACTCCGTAAGTATGTTAGAGATGAGACGCACGTACTAGATCATTCGAAGCTGACAGTAAGGGAGGACTTGACATACAAAGAATGACTAATGGCGATTGTAGATCGAAAAGAAAAGGTCATCAAGAACAAGCTTATCCCTCTAGTACTTGTTTCATGGGGGAATCATTCGCACGGAGAATCAATTGGGAACGAGAAAATGAGATTCGACAGAAGTTTCCACACTTATTCTCTTAGATTCATGTTTGCTTGTCTTTTCTTGTTCCGAGAATTTCAAGGACGAAATTCTTTTGTAGTTGGGTATAATGTAACACCAGAGTTCAGTTATACCATGTTCTATTTAATTAGTTTCTTTATCTGGTGGCTATTTCTTGATTTATTGTTTATTTTGGGTGCGGATAATGTTTTGTTATCTATGGTTTGTATCCGACCCGACCCGCATACTTGACACCCGTCTTGGTTCATGATTACGATTTATCCTTGCTAGTACAGAAGATCTGTGCACACATATGTTCTGTATACCTGTATCTTATATCTGGCATTGCATATATTTTCAAATACTACAAATTATAGTCAAATAATATATTTTAAATACTTAGCATGGCCTGCATCATACCCCATACCTTATGGTTGCATCCGTACATCATGTTCACGTCCCGTTTAGTGAAACAGACTCGCTTGGATCACTACGTGCATATTACGTGTATCCGTTCTTGGGGTTATGGATTTTCTTTAACCGGATATCTCATTATGGTTTTGGTTGATACATATATTATCCGTATTTTCAAACTATAATTTTAGACACAACCCGGGTATGTTTCGGAGTATTTTTGTATTAGCTATAAAACTCAAATATATACATAATATAATATTCTTTATATAAACTGTTTTATATATGAATATATATATATATATATATATATATTCTTTAACTAATATATATTTATTTTAATTTTATTCCTAACAGTTTATATTCCTCTCTCTGTCTCTCCTCTCTATACATATATATTAAATATTATTTTTTAAACCTAATATTCTAAAACCCAGTCTCTGTCTCTCTCTCTTCTCTATTCCCTCTTTTTCTCTTCTTCTTCTCGCGAACCCTAAACGACGCCCGAACCTTGCCCTTGTCGCCGACCCCTCGTCGACACCCTCGCCTTCACCCGACCTCACTGTTCCCCTCGTCACCTTCTCCTCCTCTCCATCCCCTAGCTCACAACCCAGACGAACCCATCTACCCATCGTAACCCATCGAACCACCAACCCATCACCTCCACCGCCGGCGACCCCTCTTCGTCACAAACCCCTTCTCCTTTCCTCCTCAACCTTGCCCTCGCCTTTCCCTGCAATCCCCGATATGAAGAACCCTGAGCAAACCCGTGCACACCCGACCTCAACCTAAGAAAACGCACTGCGCCTATATCCTCCACCGCTGGCGACTCGACGTCGTCACTACCCCGTCGTCACCCTTTTCATCTCCACTCCCTCTCTTCCTCCCCTCTCCAAACCCCGACCAAACCCATCCCCGAGCTCCTCTTTCCCTGCACACCAGAAACACCTCACTGCAGCCATACCCGATGCCGGCAACCCCCATCGCCGGAGACCTCGTCGGCAGCACCCCTTCGCCGCTTTGCTTCGGACCCCAAAACCCAAAACACCAAACCCCAGTCCCATCGTCTTCTTCTTCTCTTTTCTTTTCTTGCTTTCTTGTTCTACGGTGATCGCCGGAGTCGTGCATGTCGTCGATGATCCGAGCGATCCAGTCATCGTCCTTATCCAGCGTGGTCACGTTCTTGAGTAGCTTGGTTCAGTTCTGTATGCGCGTGTGCGCATCGCGACGTTTTACCCGACGTCGAACGCAGCGTACGTACCCCGACATGAGATTTGATCAGGCAAGTTTATCTTGCTACATGCTATGTCTATATATTTATATCCATATTAATAAAAATAATACATGTATGTTGAATTGTGCATCCAATGTTACAGTTTACCATTTTTCGATATCCGTTCGTATCCGTACTGTTTATTGCATATCTAGTTGCAAGCCGGAATCTTATTATTTCATGTTACTGCTATATTAGTACACCATGCTTGCTAGTGTGCATCATACGTAGTCATGAACTTATAAAATGCTATCACAGATTGATACTTATGCATCCGTGCATTAACCGTGTTTCGATATTCGTTACAGTTTTACTTTTGGTATCCACTTGATACATATGCACCTCATGACTTGCCCTGATACACTACTTGACTTGTTGCCTGATCTTGTTACTAATGCCGACAATCCTGACTCGTTGTCTTGACGGACATAATATGTTGTCTACATAGAAAAAACCTGTACCTGCTTGATACTGTGTTGGCATTAGTTCCATATTATCAATACCCGACTTAAACACATAACCTTGAGAGTAAGGGAAAATCAATGATGAAACCTGATTTGTAACTTGACAGTTCGATACTTATTCTGATAAGTTTTTACGGGCTAGGCCAGCCCCGGGATGCTACTGCTGACATCATTCATCTATACATGTTACCTATTTACTGCCTAGCGGCACGTCTCGGATTTCAGCCCGAAAATCTGGACCGTGGTCCCGGGCATACACGGGATACTATTGAGTTACATCGACAATCCCATTAAATTTATTCAAAAACTTTAGATTAGATAACCCAGCAGCACGGTTTAGATTACCCATTGCATTTCACATACACACACACCTCACTGTTTATATTCATGTTATTGTTTATATTCATGCATGCATATCTGGTTACATCCTGGTTCTTACTATTGTTTGATATTATGACACACTGACGTCTGGGTTTTGCATGGCCCAGTTCCTCTATCTCTATCACAGGCTGACCAGGAGTATTTCAGCTATAAAGCCGAGCAGTGAGAATCCTGTTAGTGATATTTAATTTTGTTTCTTTCCGCAGCTTTTATTTCTTGATGTGAGCCCATATTGGGACGTATTTCCAGATGTTATTGTTTATTGGATTTATCATTTCCGCCTATATATTCTTGGCTTTTCTATTCTGGCAGATGGACATGTACCAGTTAGTTTTATATTTTTACTTTTCTTTATATCTTATAGATAACCGTAATATGACTGTCGAGTGATGATTCCTATCCACAGGTAGCATGGTTTGCTCTGTTACATGCCGTAGTTAGCGCACTTTGGGAAGCGGGGCGTGACTGTTGCTGCCGAAGCTGTCGGCGAATATCACCTAGTATTGCCAAATAGTAATACATTAATTTTGAATGACTGTTATTTCGTACCATCTATGATGTGCAATATAATATCCATATTTTTATTAGATAAAGAAG
Source organism: Agapanthus africanus (assembly GCA_030015575.1). Lineage (NCBI taxonomy): Eukaryota > Viridiplantae > Streptophyta > Magnoliopsida > Asparagales > Amaryllidaceae > Agapanthus > Agapanthus africanus. The sequence goes on along the minus strand of JASDDO010000004.1, from coordinate 321,940,046 downwards.
GATATATCTTTGCATTAGAGAAAAATGTTATGAACATTTTCCTAAATCAAGTGTTGATTGGGTTTGGTACGTTCTGTAATGGTTTTTACGTTCTAAATCAAAATACAGTTTTAAATATACAGAACACGCACAAGAGGAAAAGTTCAGAAATGAACAAATCCTTCTTGTGGCACTGTAGACTTAGTCATATCAATGCGACCGGACTTGATAAGTTACATAAGGATGTATATTTGGAACCGTTCGAAATTATATCTTATGAAACTTGTCGGTCCTGTCTCAAAGGTAAGATGACCAAAAATTCGTTTACGGGACACGGAGCAAGAGCTACTGAACTCTTGGGACTGATACATAGTGATGTATGCGTTCCTATATCTACACATGCTAGGAATGGTTCATCGTACTTGTCACGCGCCGCTTCCCAGAGTGCGCTAACTACGACACGTGACAGAGCCAACTATGCTACCTGTGGCTAGGAAATATCCCTCCACGGTCACATTAAGGCTGTCTATAAGATATCAAGAATAGTAAAATATAAAACTAACCAGTACATGTCCATCTGCCAGAATAAAAGAGTCAAGAAATATAAGCGGAAACGATAAATCTAATAAACAATAACATCTAGAAATACGTCCCAATACGGGCTCATATCAAGGAATAAAAGCTGCGGAAAGAAACTAAATTAAATATCACTAACACGATTCTCACTGCTCGGCTTGACGGCTAAAATACTCCTGGTCAGCCTGCGATAGAGATAGAGGAACTGGGCCATGCAAAACCCAGATGTCAGTGCATCATAATATCAAACAATAGTAAGAAACATGATTTAACCAGATATGCAGGCATGAATATAAACTAACAACATGAATATAACAGTGAGGTGTGTATGTGTATGTGAAGTGCGATGAGTAATCCAAACTGTGCTACTGGGTTATCTACTCTAAAGTTTTGAAATCAATTTAATGGAATCGTTGATGTAACTCAATAGTATCCCGTGCATGCCCGGGACCACGGTCCAGATTCTCAGGATGAAATCTGAGACGTGCCGCTAGGCAGTAAACATGTAACATGTACAGATGAATGATGTCAGCAGTATCATCCCGGGGCTGGCCTAGCCCATAAAAACTGATCGGTATAAGTATCGAACTGTCGAGTTACAAGTCAAGTTTCATTATTGATTTACTCTTACCCCCAAGGTTATGTGTTTATGTCAGGTATTGATAATATGGAACTAATGCTAACACATGATCAAGCAGTTACAGGTTACGTCTATGTTGACAACAGGTTACGTCCATCAGGACAACAAGTCAAGATTTTCGGAATTATTAACAAGATCAGGCAACAAGTCAAGTAGTGTATCAGGGCATGTCATGTGGTGCATATGTATCAAGTGGACACTAAAGGTAAGACTGTAAACGATATCGGGATCACAGTAAATAGTGCTGATGTCAGGATGCATATGTGTCTATCTGCATGACTACTTATGATGCAAGCTGGATAACATGACATGATAATATAATAGTGAAATGATATCGGGGTGTGCATGTATGTAATTAGATGTGCAAAAGACAGTACGGATACGTACGGGTATCGTAAAACAGTAAAACTGTAACATGAGATTCACAATTAAACTACATGTAATATTTTTATTCATATGGATATAAATACAGTAGCATAGCATGTAGCAAGATAAACTTGCCTGATCGGATCTCACGACGGGTTACGTATGCCGCATTCGATGTCGGGTAAACATCGCGATACACACACGCGCATACAGAATTGAACCAGGCTACTCAAGAACGTGGTCATGAGGACGACGACTGGATCGCCCGGATCGTCGGTGACGTGCGCGACTCCGTCGATCACCGGAAAACCATGAAAGCAAAAGAAAAGAAAAGAAAAGAAGAAGAAGAAGAAGAAGAAGGGAACTGTGGTGTGGCTCTGGTATTAATCTCTGGGTTAGAGGAGGCGAGGGGAGGTGACGTCGATGAGTCATGGGTCTCCGGTGAGAAGAGGTCGGCGTTGGGGTGTGCATGGATCTCATCGGGTTGCAGTTGTTGGGTGTCGGGGCTGTAGGGTGTTCTCGGGCGCTCAGGAGAGGAGGAGGAGAGAAGAAGTGGGTGAGGTCGGGGTGTTGGCGACGTATAGTCGCTGACGGTGAGGGCGAGGATGCAGGCTAGGGCTCGGTTCATATTCTCAGGGATGGGTCATCGGGTTTTGTAAGGAGCTCGTCGGGGTGAAGGAGGAGGAGGTAATGGTGAGGGTGGTGATGAGGAGGTCAGGGTGAGGCTGACGGCAAAGTTTTTGGGCGAAGTGAGGGTGGAGGTTCAGTGGGTTCTCGGGGTTGTTGGTGTAGGGCTAAAAGGAAAGGAGAGGAGTAGTAGAGGCGGTGACGGAGGTTGAAGAGGGAGGCGAGGAGGTGATGGTGATGTCGAGGGGTTAAGGGTGAAGGTGGCGGCGGCGGCGACGGAGAGGGTGCGGGCTAAGGTTGGGCGTGGGTTTGCGCGGCAGAGGAGGGAAAAAAGAAAAGAGGTGAGGAAGATATATATATATATATATATATATATATATATATATATATATATATATATATATATATGAGAATAATGGAGGAAAGAGGCTATAGGAGGGAATTCCCTCATATGGCGTCGAGAAAATACGCCCTCGATAGTGTTTTCCGACGATCGGAATCCATCATCTTCATCGTTATCATCTAAGATGTGGGTACGCCAAATTTCATATGATTCCACAACTTTTTCACCGTTGATTTAGCAATGTAAAAAGTTCTATTGTCGGTAAACCATTAATTTTGAACCCACTAATTCAACGGTGAAAAAGTTGTAGAATCACATGAAATTTGGCGTACCCATATCTTAGATGATAATGATGAAGATGATCGATGCCGATCATCGGAAAACACGATGGAGATTGTATTTTTTCGACGCCATAGGAGGGTGGCATCTTTCCTTAATTATTCAATATATATATATATATATATATATATATATATATATATATATATATATATATAAGGGGAGAGAGAGACATGACTGTGAGGATATGAGAGGAGAGAGAGAGATGTATCTGTGAGGACATGAGAGGAGAGGAAAGAGAGAGACGTGAGACGTGAGGATATTACTTAGTTAGGATAATAATTAGGATTAATTATAAAATATATTTAAAATATATATAATATATATTAACAGCATAAAATATAATAATATATATTATAGGATTTGTAGCTGATATCAAATATACTCCGAAAAATACTCGGGTCCTGTCTAAAAATCTAGTTTGAAAATACGGATAATATACGTATCAACCAAAACCATAATACGATATCCGGTTAAAGAAAATGCATGCCCCCAAGAACGGATACACGTAATATGCATGTAGCGATCCAAACGAGTCTGTTTCACTAAACGAGACATGAACACGATATATGGAAGCAACCATAGGGTATGGGGTATGATGCAGGCCATGTTAGGTACTTGAAATATATTATTTGACTATAATTTGCAATATTTGAAAATATATGTAAAACTAGATATAAGATACATGTATATAGAACATATGTGTGCATGGATTCTCAGTAGTAGCAAGGATATGTCGTAATCTAGAACCAAGACGGGTTTCAAGCATATGGGTCGGGTCGGATACTAAAGACAGATACCAAAACACTATCCGCACCCAAAGCAAGTAATAACCAATAAATAGCCACATGATTAGAAAAACCCAAATAAAATATGGTATAAATGAACTAGGGTGTTATATTATACCCAACTACAAAAGAATTTCGTCCTCGAAATTCCCGGAACAAGAAAAGACAAGAAAACATGAATCTAAGAGAATAAGTATGGAAACTTCTGTCGAATCTCGTCTTCTCGTTCCCAAGTTGATTCTCCGTGCGAACGATTCTCCCATGAAACAAGTACGAGAGGGATAACCTTATTCTTGAGGATCTTTTCTCTTCGATCTAAAATCGCCATTGGTCGTTCTTCGTATGTCAAGTCCTCCCTTACTGTCAGTTCCGAATGATCTAGGATGTGCATCTCATCTCGAACATACTTGCAGAGTTGAGATACATGAAACACGTCGTGAACACTCGCCAAGGATGGTGGTAAAGCCAATCGATAAGTTACTTTTCCCACACGCTCGATAATACCAAAAGGCCTCATAAATCGAGGACTAAGCTTACCTCGACTCCCAAATCGAATCACTCCTCTGGTCGGTGATATTTTCAGGAATACAAGATCATCAACTGCGAACTCTAGAGGTCTTCGTCCTGTATCGGCCAAACTTTTCTGCCGATCTTGCACTGCCTTCATATGATTTCAGATCGTATTAACTTTCTCCACGGTTTGCATAACAAGATCCGGTCCAAATAATCTTCGTTCTCCAATATCGTCCCAACAGACGGGTGAGCGACCCTTGCGACCATATAATGCTTCGAATGGAGCCATCTGAATAGTCACCTGAAAGCTGTTATTATACGAAAACTCCACCAAGTGTAGATGATCTTCCTACGAACCCTTGAAGTCCAACATGCAAGCTCTCAACATATCTTCAAGAGTTTGTATCGTTCTTTCTGACTGGTCATCAGTCTGAGGATGATAAGTGATGCTAAACTTTAATCGAGTCCCTAAACTTTCCTGTAAACTTCTCCTAAAGTGCAATAAGAATCGGGTATCACGATCGGAAACGATGCTCACAGGTACTCCATGCAATCTCACAATCTCCTGCATATACTGTTCTGCCAACGCTTCCGTCGACTGACCAACTCGAAACAACATGAAATGAGCTGCCATGGTCAATCGATCAACAATCACCCAAACTGCATTATTGCCCTTTGGACTCCGTGGTAAAGTTGTCACGAAATCCATGGTTATATGTTCCCACTTTCACTAAGGAATCGGAATTAGTTGCAATAAACCAGCTACTCTTTGATGTTCAGCCTTGACTTGCTGACACACCAAGAACTTCGCTACAAAGCGAGCAATCTCCCTTTTCATACCTTCCCACCAGAAATACTGTCATAGATCACGGTACATCTTCGTGCCTTTTGGATGTACGAATTATGCGGAACTATGCGCCTCCTTCATAACTTCTTCACGAATATCTCCTTTCGACACACATAAACGACTCCCATATTGTAACAAACCATCTTCATAAATTAACAAGTCTGTTCGAAGTCCCGCTTCTACCTGTTCTCGAAACTTCTACAACCTTGGATCGTGCGACTGCGCTGCTTTAATATTATCGATCAAGGACGAATATACTTGCAGCAGCATCAACTGTCCTGAAGAATGCGGTAACACGATCTCCAACTCGAATCTCTGGAAATCATCTATAAGCTCTTTCTGTGCAGTCAACATCCGTATTGCTGACAACCGACTGAGCGCATCCGGCACTACATTAACTTATCCCGGATGGTATTTGAGATCAAGATCATAGTCAGCCATCAGCTCTAACCATCTGCGCTGCCTCATGTTGAGCTCTTTCTGTGTGAACACATACTTTAGGCTTTTATTATCGGCGAATACTTCGACCCTTTCGCCCAATAAGTACTGTCTCCAAATCTTCAAAGCAAAAATCACAGCTGCTAACTCCAAATCGTGAGTTGGGTAGTTCTTCTCATGGTTCTTCAATTGTCTCGACGTGTAGGCTATAACATTCCCATGCTGTATAAGAACACATCCCAAGCCTTTCCTAGATGCGTCGCTGTGAATAACCAACCCTCCGGAACTATCTGGCACTGCCAAAATAAGAGCGATAGTCAATCTTTGCTTCAACGCTTCAAAGGCTGACGTACATCTATCCGTCCATACGAACGTTACCTCCTTTCATGTTAGCTTGGTCAATGGTTCAACTAAACGAGCGAAATTCTCCACGAACCTTCTATAATATCCGGCAAGTCCAAGAAAACTTCTGATCTTCGCTACATTCTTCGGAATCGGCCAATCATGAACTGCTGCAATCTTTTCAGGATCAACAATAATTCCATCTTCGGATACGACATACCCCAAAAACTTTACTTCTTTGAGCCAAAACTCGCACTTGCTCATCTTCGCATATAATCTTTCTTGCCTCAACGTTTGCAGTGCGATCTTCAAGTGTTCTGCATGCTCTTCTTGGCTCCTCGAATACACCAGAATATCATCGATAAACACTATTATAAACTGGTCCAAACACGGTGAAAAGATTCGGTTCATCAAGTCCATAAATATCGCCAGTGCGTTCGTGACTCCGAATGGCATCACTAAGTACTCGTAATACCTATATCGAGTTCGGAACTCTGTCTTGCAAATATCATCTGATTTTACTCGAACTTGATGATATCCGGATCTCAAATCCAGCTTCGAGAATACCCTCGCGCCAATGAGTTGATTGAATAATTCTCCGATGCGAGGGATCGGGTATTTGTTCTTAATAGCCACCCGATTTAATTCTCGATAATCGATGCACATTCTCCGCGTGCCATCTTTCTTCTTGACTAGAAGAATTGGATCCTCAGGGTGAATTGCTGCTGCGAATCTAATCCTTCTCTAATAATTCGGTAACTTGTTTCTTTACCTCTTCCGGTTCCACTGGCGCCATCGGATAATACGCCTTTGAAATTGGCGCTGCTCTATGAATAAGATCAATCGCAAACTCCACATCTCGTTTTGGTGTTAAACCCGAGATGTTCTCGAACACATCCATAAACTCTCGAACTACTGCTGTCAGCGCTTCATCTGCAACTTGTTTACGAACTTCACCATTCAGTAAACGGTTCCATTCATCTTGAATTTGCAAGTTTGTTCTAAGACTTGTGGGTTATCAGTCCACCACTCTGCTGCTGCGCTACTCTGATAAACTGCGGTGGGTTCATCGGAACTCCTCGAAATATCCTGCATCTGAACGGTCTTGAAGCAGTATGTATTACTGCAATCAAAATCTTCTCCTGTGTTTCTCCTTGTTCTTTGAAACACAAATGGATTGGTCACTATAAGACAAAGGGAACGATACAACGTGGTTGCTGGATTCAAGCTTGCGATAAAACATAAGCTGGTAAGTAAAGAAACCGAGAGAAACAAGATAATATAACGACCATAAGTCAAGAAATGAATCAAAAATAGGACTCCAAGTTACTTAAATAGAGTACCGCATTGTAACCATACCGAGGCACATAGTTACAATCACATAACTCCATTCAAGTCGCCCAAATCCCACTATCAGAATCGAAGGAAAACGATGGGAGAAACAATAAAGAACCAAAAGGATTCCAAGCCGAGAAACAAAGTCATTTCCATATCGTTAAGATACAAGAGTTGAGGGAAAGATAAGATTCAAGAATTTGAATGACACAACAATAATGTGGCAGGACATGTTCCTAATTACGGGTTTTCAGGTTAGTGTATTGGGTTCAATACCCAACTACAAAAGAACCAAACCCGATTAACCTAAATCCTGTTAGGAATATTTTTGCCCTAGAGGCCATTATTGTATGATATAGTGGATGCTTGGACATATATATAGAGGACTTTCTTGCTCGACATGATAGTATGCTATCTGGTTGCTCTTTATCTTAACATGTACACTAGTATTATTATACTGTCTCTCTGATACATGTTGATAAAGCCCTTAGGATGTTTGCTTGACTATCGGGACTATGATGCAGAACATACTAGCGGGGCTTATGTAGTCCGCAAGCACATCCTTTAACAGTTCCTAGTTGAGGGAGTATCGAGACAGGGCATCAATATTCCAGAGTAGACTAGTGTGTACGTTTCTTGACCCTGTATGGGGCGATGGTTGATCCCACATCCATTGGTGTTTGACATCAAAGATTGTACACATGTGCTCATTAGAGAATGGATACACCGAACAGGACCCACCGAGAACTCCTAGTTGGTACCATACCTATCGTCAGATAACGGTTCTCTAGTGACACTTATACAGGTTAGTCTGTAGACTCGAGATCGTCATAGAGTCTTGTGTGGTTCCCACTGTGCTTTGATTTCCTCCTTACCACGGCTCAAAGGAGTCGTGCAAACAAGTGGATTTTAGGTACAGTCCCGAGTCACATGGATGCAATAAGCGATAGGAGGGGTTTCGTCTCTCCCGGTATAGGGAGTTGATGTTTTGCTATGCTCGATTAGCTATAACAGCAAGTCCCGGGCCAGGGCTGATGAGATTTACTGGTAAGTGTTATCAGTAGTTTCTCGAACGGTTATAGGCCACACATTGGCATGGCTTATCAAGTTACTGGGGTCTGACGATTCCACCCCTAGACTCGATATGCGATATATCAGACGAAGAGGCTGGACTGTACGATAAGTGTTGCTTATAGGCTTTGCGGGAGTTTGGACAAGCTTGCTTGTTGATCTTCTATTCGCTCAATACCTGGGTTGCCGTTACGTCCAGCTAGTACTGCTGACGGCTTGTAGATGACCGATGTGATCATTACCTACTACTGGCGTATTGACGAGTCTTTAGAGTCCCACACCGAGGTTTCCTAGCTCAAGCGAAATGAAGTAGGGTATATATGATGATATGTGTGGGAGCTTGATTAAATACGAGCATGTGATACCATATTCTAATCTCGCGATATTTGATATCGGTTAGGCTATATGTGATATAACCGGATTATTGAATCAAGTGTTGATTCAATGTTATGTTATATGTATATATATTTGATGTTGGTCGGTTATATATGATATGACCAGATCATTAAATCAAGTGTTGATTTGATTTAGTATATTGAATGTTGTCGGTTATATGTGATATGACCGGGTTATTGAATCAAGTGTTGATTCGATAATGTGATATACATATAAGTGATATTAGTCGGTTATATATGATATGACCGGATTATTGAATCAAATGTTGATTTAATAATTTGATATATATTTTTATATTTAATATATTAATATATATTAACTAATATTGTGCTCACGAAAGATTTTCTTCTCTTTGAATTACATTTAATATATATGTGATATATATTAATATATGTATTTATATATTGTGTCATGGTGGATGATATATAGAACATGGATGTATCAGACTCACACCAAGACTAAAGATAATTAGGGTGTTTATTTATTAAGAGTAAATTAAAATGAGGTGGAAATGAGCAGGGATTAGATGCATGTGGAAGTATGTAGAAGTCATGACTTATCCCACTAATTTTGTTTTATACTAGATACTTTTTCACCCTAACCATTATCTTTAGCCCATGGTTAACTTTCTCATTCTATCACTTAAGATATTTTCCTCACCCTAGTTCATCTTCTTTCTCTCAAGGTTTTCTTGAGTGGAAGAAAGAAAAAGAAAAAAAGATTTCTAAAGTGTGCAAAATTCCTATTTTATCAACCCACTATCATCTAGCCCATAAAATTAGGTTGTTTTTTCACTAATTCTTGATCAGTGAAGAGCTAGCTTGAGTTAGAGTAACTTCAAGGTGTATCATCTTCGGCCTCAAAGACGACGAAGCAAGCTCGTTCCTTTCACCAAGTGGAGCCTAAGAAGAGTTCTATAGACCACTACTTGGAGATAAGGGACTACTACTTAGATCTTTAGAAGTGAAGGACCGGTCTACAAAGGTTGTATTCTCTATTCACTTAGTGTAAAACTTGTTTACATGTTTATAAATCCTAATTCTCTAGTTCGATTCTAAGTTAGTGTAGCTTAGACCTCTAAATTTTTTAAAATTGCATACTTGATGCATGTGGAAACCTAGTAGAGGTGCTAAGACACACTTTCAAATCCTATGTCTCTGATATCAGACAAACCCTGTCACGTCCCGCTTCCCAGAGTGCGCTAACTACGGCACGCGACTGTTACGCCCCGCTTCTCAGAGTGCGCTAACTATGGCATGTGACAGAGCCAACCATGTAACCTATGGCTAGGAAATATCTCTCCACAGTCACATTACGGCTCTCTATAAAATATCAAGAACAGTAAAATATAAAACTAACTAGTACATGTCCATCTGCCAGAATAAAAGAGTCAAGAAATATAAGCGGAAACGATAAATCAAATAAACAATAATATCTGGAAATACGTCCCAATACGTGCTCACATCAAGAAATAAAAGCTGCAGAAAGAAACTAAACTAAATATCACTAACACGATCCACATTGCTCGGCTTGACGGCTAAAATACTTCTGGTCAGACTGCGATAGAGATAGAGGCACTGGGCCATGCAAAACCCAGACGTCAGTGCGTCATAATATCAAAAAATAGTAAGAACCAGGATGTAACCAGATATGCAGGCATGAATATAAATCAACAACATGAATATAACAGTGAGGTGTGTATGTGAAGTGCGATGAGTAATCTAAACTATGCTACTGGGTTATCTACTCTAAAGTTTTGAAATCAATTTAATGGAATCGTCAATATAACTTAATAGTATCCCGTGCATGTCCGGGACCATAGTCTAGATTCTCGGGCTGAAATCCGAGACACTCCGCTAGGCAGTAAACATGTAATATGTATAGATGAATGATATCAGCAGTATCATCCCGGGGCTGGCCTAGCCCATAAAAACTGATTAGTATAAGTATCGAACTGTCGAGTTACAAGTCAGATTTCATTATTGATTTCTCCTTTCCCCAAGGTTATGTGTTTAAGTCAGGTATTGATAATATGGAACTAATGTCAACACAGGATCAAGCAGGTACAGGTTTTGTCTATGTAGACAACACATTACGTCCATCAGGACAAAAAGTCAGGATTGTCGGTATTAGTAACAAATCAGGTAACAAATCAAGCAGTGTATCAGGGCATGTCATATGGTTCATATGTATCAAGTGGACACCAAAGGTAAGACTGTAAACGATATCGGGATCACAGTAAATAGTGCTGTTGTCAGGATGCATATGTGTCTATCTGTAATAACCTATATATATCCATGACTATTTATGATGCAAGCTAGATAACATGGAATGATAATATAATAGTGAAATGATATCGGGGTGTGCCAGCATGTAATTAGATGTGCAAAAGACAGTACGGATACGTACGGGTATCGTAAAACGGTAAAACTGTAACATGGGATTCATAATTAAATTACACGTAATATTTTTATTCATATGGATATAAATATAGTAGCATAGCATGTAGCACGATAAACTTGCCTGATCGGATCTCACAACGGGGTACGCAAGCCGCGTTCAACGTCGGATAAACGTCGCGATGCACACACGCGTACATAACTGAACCAGGCTACTCAAGAACGTTACCACGCTGGATAAGGATGAAGACTGGATCGCCCGGATCGTCGGCGATGTAAGCGAATCCGGCAATCACCCGAAAACCAAGAAAGCAAAAGAAAAGAAAAGAAAAGAAGAAGAAGGGAACTGTGGTGTGGCTCTGGTATTGAGCTCTGGGTTAGAGAAGGTGAAGGGAGGTGACGTCGACGAGTCGTGGGTCTCTGGCGAGAAGGGGTCGGCATCGGGGTGTACAAGGATTTCATCGTGTTGCGGTTGTTGGGTGTCGGGGCTGCAGGGTGATCTCGGGCGCTCAGGAAAGGAGGAGGAGAGGAGAAGTGGGTGCGATCGGGGTGGTGGCGACGTTAAGTCGCCGGTGGTGAGGGCAAGGATGTGGGCTAGGGCTCGGTTCGTATTCTCAGGCATGGGTCATCGGTTTTTGCAAGGAGCTCATCGCGGTGAAGGAGGAGTAGGTAGTGGTGAGGGTGGTGATGAGGAGGTCGGGGTGAGGTTGATGGCGAAGTTTTCCGTCGAAGTGAGGGTGGAGGTTCGGTTGGTTCTCGGGGTTGTGGGTGCAGGGCTGCAGTTTCCCCCCAATAATAGAAGAGCAAGGTTCTGTTCAAAATTTAAAAAGAGGCAGCACTTCATGTGCTTTGAACGAGGGCGTTAGCGCCGAAAGTTAAAAACTCCGAGGTAGTGCCTCACGTGCCCCGTACGAGGGCGTCGGCGCTAGAACTAAAAGTTCTCTGCCGATGGGTCAAAGATCCAACGGAGATGATAAATCATCAAAACACAGAATTAAATTCTGTTAAGGAAATATTCCTCAAATCTTCCTGAATGAGAAAGATTACTCTCCAATGGTGATTAAAAAAAACCACCAAGCTACAGAATAAGCTCTGTAGGGGAAAATATTTTTCCAATCTTGTTAAAAACAAGAAAAATATTTTCTGTAAAACATAAGTCCTTGGATCAATGATCCAACGGTGGATAAAATCCCCAAATCAATTAAGGATCTCTCAATGAGAGATTTCTTTAACTAAATCAACAAACTTGCCTCCACTATATAAAGGCCCCAAGACTTCAAGTCCTGTAGAGAGGAACCCCCCCATAAACTTCAAGTTTAAAAAGAAGAGCAAGCCAAAAAGAAAGCTTTAAGAGAGAAGAATGAAGAAGAACTTTCTTCAAGGTAAATAAAGATAATAGAGATCATAGTATCTCATCTGTATATCCAAGGGTTTAACCCTCATAAAAAACATAGTTCTTTCCTCTGGATTCGAGATCCATGAGACAAGTCTCCCACAGATGAGAATTTAATTCTCGTAGGGAAGAATTTGTTCTTGGGGATCGAAAATCCAGGGGAGAACAAAGAATTGAACCTTTCAAAAAAATACACAAAGAAAGAGACAGCGCCAAGCGCCTCACGTGCCCCTCACGTAGGCGCTGCTCAATAAAGAGTGCTTAACACTCAGTGGTTGGCACCCAGCGCCAAGCGCCCCAAGTGCCCCTCACGTGGGCGCTGCCCAAATAAAGAGTGCTTAGTACTCATTGGTTGGCACTTAGCGCCAAGCGCCTTACGTGCCCCTCACGTGGGCGCTGCTAAAATATAGAGTGTTTTGTACTCAATGATTGGCGCTCAGCGCCAAGAACCTCACGTGCACCTCACGTGGGCGCTGTTTAACATAAAGCGCTCTGCAAATAGAGCCCACCGCCATAAAGAGTGTTCAGCACCTCATAAAAAACAAAGATGGGGAAAGTAAAGGAAAGTGTGAATATCAGAACTCACATAAATGCTCAGCATTGTAGACACAGAAAGGGGACCAAGGCCAAGCAAGTGTTTGACACTTTATTCAAAAATAAAATGACTGGGTCGAGCCCAAGTTTGGTCAAACTCCTAATCAATCGAGCCCATATGCTCACCATTTTCCAAATTGGTCTCAGTCCCAAACCCAACTACAGATCTCCCAACTGATATTGGTTTAAGGGTACATCTCCCCACACCTCTGATATATGTCGTTGTAATTCTTCAACGTCTTCAGAGAGGTGGCGGGTCCTGACAACCAACAATTCCTTGGACCGCAACGTCCTTAAACTAACAACGGACCGTAGCATCCTTAAACTAAAACGATAGAGCCCAAATGCTCTTTCGTTGGATCAAAATGATTTTGAACCCCCGTTAAGTAGATCTTAGTCCAATCTCGGATTAACGTATCCTTAAAAAATATTTAAGTTGATCTTAATCTCAAACAAGGTTAATGATCCTTAAATCAAACCAAACCCAAATCTAAGAAAATACGGATTTGGATTCACGCCCTACGGGCGACAACGCAAATTAGTCTCCGTATACAATCCACGGGCAACCAAAAATAAAACAAACACACACGACATGAAGTGACCTTCTGGAGCAGGAGAAAGTGGTTACCGTGATGCGGTAACATAATTAACTGCAGGGGCTTGCGCCTGCAGGGAAGAGCGTTCCCACAATCAAAAACCCCCTCACAACGAGGGGAATCTAACGAAGTCTGCTACAACGACCGCATCTGTCTGGACCTCCGATACACGGTGCCATAAATCAACTAGGTATCTTCGGAGAGGTGGACGGATAAATTCAAATAGAATCTTCCCCAAAATGCAGGAAAGACGTTTGTCTTTCTCGGCTTTCGGCGGTGAATAGATTCTGGCACGTCCGGTGGGACCTCTTCCTCTTTCCACTCCACACTTCGTGTGTCGTGTTTTTTCCGCGATCAAATAATCGCGGTGTATATATTTGTAGTTGCCCATGGGTGATGAGATACTGAAGCTGGCGTTCCGTCTTTTCTGAGAATGGCGTTTACTTTTACTCACCGCAACTCAGGCTCTGTCACATCTGGCGCAGTCAAGTATGGGCCACTTGCAATCTCAAATCTCTACAATCCGGCTCTTCAAGAAATCAACGGGCTTCTCTTTGGGTCGATACTCCCACCTCCCACCCTCGGTGCCTCAACCCGATGGAGGAAGCCCAGAGCAAGTCTGTCTTCCAAAGGATGGTTCCCTAAGCTGCTGCTTTGCCGACGGAATTAGTCCTCAAACAACTGGCACTTGCCAAGGACTAAGGTCGACGCAGGGGGCAGAATATTCAAGCTCTCAAAGGAAACATGGGGCAGGCTCGGCAAAATCCTAAGGTTAATCCCGGCCGTAAGAAACGGTCGACGTCGATATCAGCATCATACAAAAAGAGCTGGGGGCAGTTTTCCGTATGGTCCTGTTTTAACTCCAGTGGTCAATGTTGTTGTTCCAACCGGGAACAGCTTCAAACTGTTGCGAAGGGTCAGACAAAATTCTCCTATCGCGATATTGAAGAAGTCTCCGCAGCCCATGGAGATCCCACGAGAGCAGAAACCAGTTCGCTCTCTAAGACAACTTTCCTCATCTATATATAAGGTGTGGAAGCAGGTGAAGGTCTCTATCGTTAACCACAGCTCTTCCCCTAGACGTCAGCCAAATTCTGACAAATCCCCTTTCAAATACAAGAGGACTCATCCCAAGACGGATCCTGATACAGTGGTTCCTCCCAAAACCAAAGCATCTTTTCACAAAAAAAGAGATGCCTAATAAAGCTCAAGTGCCCGGAGCAAACTTCAAAGGCTTAAACTCCAAACACCCCAAGTCTGGGGGCATAGTAGTTCACATAGTCTATATAGTGAATTCCAAACACGAAGTTCGAGCTTCTATTAGTCACCGACCTCAAACTCGGTCCCTGACAAAAGTTCAACTGCAACATGAAAAGCTGCAGGAGATGCTCGCTCAGGCGGCAGCAAACGCTAATCCATCGCCTAAGGAAAATCCCGAGGATGCACCCGAAGAAAGAGTAGAGAAGGAGTCAGATATTGATTTCCTAAAGCGCGCTCTGAAAAAGAGAGATGAAGAAGCGGCAGAAATGTCCACTAAAATGAACCAGATGGCCCTTCTGATTCAGAATATGGATGGAATGATGGTTCAATCGGAACCACTGACAAATGAACCGCCGGTAGTCGGTCTTAAAGATAAGGATGAAATTTCAAATCCTCTGCAAATCTCATCAACGACTGGGGAGGAAATGATTCCTATAAGAAAAGGTGGACACATATATTGCTCAGCGAATCAAAGCTCACGACACCAGTGAAGCCGCAAATAGATCAATCAAGACTGGTTGACCGTATCCGACATGGTACGATCAAATACAATACCCGCCAGAGTACACACTTCCAACGTTCCACATGTACAAAAGAATTGGGAATCCTCGCCAGCACATTGCGCGATTTAAATCCATGTGCGGAAATACTGGAGGAAATGTCATACTACTCCTCTGACAGTTCGTCAGCGGTCTGGCGAGCATCACCTTCGAATGGTATGCAGAACTCCCAAATGATTTCGTGAAGAGCTTCGATGAAAAGGATATGCTCTTTTGTCAGGGATTCGCTAATACTACCGTGACGGCACTGGTCAACGAAAGGGTTAGACCGAATGGGATTTGGGTTCAATATGTTACCCGATGGAGAAATCTCTGGTCAAATGCGAGCAACTCATCGATGAAGTTGCAGCCATGAGATTGCTCATAGCCACACTTGACCTAAATTCAAAGGCGTTTCCGACCTTCCAAGAACCCATAGATAAAATGGCTCGATTAGACCAAATGGGTCAAGAATCTTTCTCATCCGATGATGACGAGTGAAAAGCGGAGGCAAGATGGCGTTTGTCGCCTACGCTCAACAAAAATAAGCAGCTCTGAAGAAACCTGTCGCCAAAATAGCGACGACGTGGGTACTTGTTCCCCCCGAGATATATACAGGGGGCATATTTCTCACTGGCGGAAGAATCTCTATGTATAATTGTCCTTTCTTCTCAAAGGACATGAAGGATATTAAGGGGCCTGCAAACAGGTCCTACAATATAGTGGAATACCCCGCTAAAAAAACGGTATGTCCACAAGCAAAATGGGCACGGATGAAAACCCGAAAGGGCGCCGTGAGTAAAAACAGAAGGACTGCCGGCGAGCTTGTGAAAACCCAGAAGGGCGCAATCTCGTTAAAAAAAACGGTACGTCCACAAGCAAGATTGGCACGGATGAAAGCCCGAAAGAGCACCATGAGTAAAAACAGCTGGACTGCCAGCGAGCTTGTGAAAACCTGGAAGGACGCAAGCTCGTTAAAATAAATACACTTACGAGATCCTCACGACCCGTGAGGAGAATCCCCCTGTGAGACCCTCATGGCTCATAGGATTCAAAAGCCTTAAGTTACAGGGAGCTAGACCCGTTCTTAAGCCATCATATCTTTCAAATTACCCTAAAGTCGGTCCATATTGACCCTTGTATACAATATATGGGCATGAATAAATATTTCTTTGCTAAGTTCTACAAATGGTAAGAAATGTCCCCATATGGTGAATAACACTTGTAGGTCCTCTCGACTTATAAGGAGAAAACACTCTTGGAAGATCCTTACGACTTACAAGAGAAGACATCACTTATGAATCCCCATGATTCTTAAGGAGAAAATACGCCTACGAGATCCTCTCGACTCATAGGGAGAAAACCCTTTATGAGACCCTTACGGCTTATAAAGTCAAAAGTCTTAGTCGACAGAATCCTAATCCTGTCTACTAACCCACCTTTGTTCAAATCAGCAAAAGGCAAATGATGAGTCGCTCCTGGAAATATCCCAGTTGTAGCGATACAGACGCCTAAACAGATGTCAAACTCCAAGTCAACCTCTCCGGCAAGTGCCGTCCCTACAACCATCTAATGAAGAAGGGGACCCCGTTCGTCTGGGATCAGAAATGCCAAAGTGCACGGGACGAAATCAAGCAATACTTGCAGAATCCGCCGATACTGACCGCTCCGGTCAAGGGAAAGCCCCATACTGTATACAACAGCCCTTGAAGGTTCTCTAGGAGCGTTATGGGCACAGGAGAACGATCAAGGGAAGGAAAGAGCTCTCTACTATTTGAGTCGAGTTCTTCTGGGGGCAGAAAACAACTACTCCCCTATTGAAAAGTATTGCCTGGCACTAATCTTCACGATAACGAATATCAGGCATTATGTATTGGCACATGAGGTTCATCTCATATCAAAAGTGGATCCTCTCAAGTACTTGATGTCATAAGCCATACTAACAGGAAGGCTTGCCAAATGGGCCCTCCTATTAATGAATTCTCGATAATATATCGACCCCTCAAGGAAATAAAAGGCCAAGCCATCGCCAACTTTCCCGCTGAGCATCCGATACCCGCCGACTCTCCCTTGAACTGCGAATTGTCGGACGAACACGCATTTGACATAATTGATGGGGAGAAAGAAGGGAATGATACCCAATGGGAACTCTACTTCGATGGAGCGTCCTCCTTGAAAAAGCCAAAGCAAAACACCCCCATGATTAAAGCCGGGGTGGGCCTTATCTTTGTGACACCACAAGGAGGGATAATGCGTTTTGCCCTTTCTTTAATGGAGCCCATCAAGCTGGGCCAAAGATGAAGCTGAAGATCAAAAGAATGGGCTACTATTGGCCCAATGATTCAGGACTACCTCGAATATGCGAAGCAATATCACTCGTGCCAAATTCATGGAGACTTCATCCACCAGCATCTGAATTCGTTACACCCAACATTGGCTAGCTGGCCATTTGAAATATGGGGAACCAATATAATCGGGCCCATCGAGCCAACATCATCCAATGGACATCGGTTCATACTAGCAACAACCGATTACTTCTCTAAATGAGCAGAAGCAATAAGAGAGGTGAAGACGGAGAACATCCTCTATTTCTTCAAGACACATGTTATCTACCGGTTCGACACTCTGTGACGGATCATCTTGGATAATGTGACGGCCTACAGAAACCATAAGATCAGTTGCTTCGCACAACAACATAATATAGATCAGAGATATTCTTCAGTTTATAATCCCCGAGCTAACGGTCTAGCTGAGGCTTTCAACAAGATCTTGACAAAGATCATAAAGAAAACAGTGTCCAGAAATAAGAAGGACTGGCATGAAAGATTGCATGAAACTCTCTGGGCTTATCGGACCACGTTCAAGACGGCCACAAATACAACGCCATCTGCATTAGTATTCGGCACGGAAGCAGTACTTCTCTTGGAGATAGAGATACCCTCTCTACAAGTGGCGGTTTGGTATGAACTGACAGATGTAGAAAATGCCCATCTTCGGCTTGAGGAGCTCGATACCCTCGATGAAACTCGTCTCATGGCGTAGCAAAAACTAGAAGCTTACAAATCAAGGATGACGCGCTCATACGAAAAATTGACTAGGCCGAGGACATTCCGCCAAGGCGAACTCGTGCTAGTCGTAAAAAGACCTATAATCCCCAACCATGCTAAATGGGAGAAATTCGAGCCGAACTATGAGGGCCATACATCATAGACAAGGTCTACTAAGGTGGGGCCTACTTGCTCATGGATATGCATGGTGAAAGACCCTTTCGGCCAATAAACGGCCGGTTCCTTAAGAAATACAACGCTTGACAAGTCACGGCTCAGGTTAATGATGGATGACGACGCACGTGTCCGCTCGCTGTCTTCCTGAGTCCAAACTCTATAAGTAGTATCCAGCGAAACCTCGCCTCAAAATCCACTATGGATCGAGATGTTCTTAAACTAACTGTCACGCCCCGCTTCCCAGAGTAGGCTAAGATAGGCACGTGACAGAGCCAACCATGCTACCTATAGATAGGAAATATCCTTCCACAGTCACATTACGGCTGTAGAGATATTAAGAACAATAATAAACTACCTAATACATGTCTATAAGCCAGAATAAATGAGTCAAGAATAAAATAATGCGGAAGCAAAAGATCCAATACAATAATGAACTGGAATGTACGTCCCTTAATGCGGGCTCACATCAGGAATGAAAATGCTGAAAAGAAAGTGAAATAAACTAATAACAGGTCCTCACTACTCGGCCTGTTCACTGAAATGCTCCTGCTCGGTCTACAGCAAAGGTAAAGAATTTGGGCCATGCAAAACCTAGACGTCAGTGCGTCATAATATCAAGCAATAATATAAACAGGGGTAGCAAGACATGCAGGTATGAGTATGAACGGTAAAACAGGTATAACAGTAACATAAAATAAGGACAGTGAAGGGTAAGGCATAGGTGATGTGTAGTGAGTAATCTAAACCGGTCTACTGGGTTAATTACTATCAAGTCTTTTGAAATCAATTTGATGAATCATCGATGTAACTCAATAGTATCCCGTACGTGCCCGGAGCCACGGTCTAAGACTCTCGGGCTGAATTCGAGACGTGCCGCAAGGCAGTAAAAGGTAGTATGTAACGACGAATGATGTCAGCAGCATCATCCCGGGGCTGGCCTAGCCCGTAAGACTGATCAGTATAAGTATCGAACTGTCGAGTTACAAGTCAGGTTTCATCATTGATTTCCCCATACCCCCAAGTTATGTGTTCAAGTCAGGTATTGATAAATCTGGAGCTAATGCCAACACAACATCAGGCAAGTACAGGTTTGTCTGGATAGACAACAGGAAATGTCCGTAGGGACAACAGGTCAAGATTGTTGGCATTAGTACCAAGATCAGGTAACAGGTCAAGCTGTGGTACATCAGGTCATGTCAGGTAGTGAACAAGTTTCAATCATCTCAAGAAGTGCACAGGTATCAAGTCGCGTCAAGTAGTAGTGTATCAAGTCATGTCAGGAGTGCACAAGTATCACGTAGGTGCTCATAATTAAACTTTAATAAGTATGGGTACACAAAAACAAGTATGGGGTACCAATATAACAATAAAATGGAATAATGTGATGTAGTATGCAAATAGATATAAATTCAAAGATATGGATGCACGGTTTTCGATTAGGGTTACAGTTATAGTTCCAACACTAATTAGGATGCACTTTATTAACCATGGAATGTTAATATCACAGTATTATGTATTAATATGATCTATGGATGCAATTATATATATATTAGACGAAATGGATGCAAACGGGTGTCCGAAAGGTTATAAACTATAAAATGGTACTATGGGATGTACAAATAAGCACTATGTGATATAAATATTGGTATGGATGCATTGTAATGTAATATACTATGTAACAAGATTAGTTTTCATGTTCTAGATCTAAAATGATATAAACGGAATATCGAAACGTTATAAAATTAAACATGGGGTACTAGATTTAAACTACAGGTATAATGTATATTTAAATAGGTATATAATAATTTAAATAGCATGTAGCAAGATTAACTTGCCTAGACGGATCAAGAAACGGGTGTGTACGGAACGTCTCACATCGGTGAAATGTCGCGACGCGCGCACGGTACACGGAAAGGATCCAAACAACGTACAAAGGTGATCACACAAGTCAGGTACGTTCGCTGGCTCGTCGGGATCGTCGACGTCACGTCCGATTTTCGGCGAACTAAACAACAGAGAACAGATAAAGAAAAGAAAGAAAAGAAAGAAAGAAGAAAAAGGAGAGGAAGAAGGGATTGAGAAGAAGAGGAAGCTCACTGGGTTGCATAGAGGAGTCGTGAGGGTGTCGACGACGTCGACGGAGCTCCGGCGAGGCGATCTACAGAGACAGAGAACAATTATTTTAAAAACATAATGAAGGAAAGAAAAGAAAGAAGGAGGAAGAAGGGGAAGAAGAAGGAGTGCGAGATTGGCTCACTGAGGTGTACGGTGATCTGGGAATGAGGGGCGACGACGAGATCAACTCCGGCGAACCTTGTCGGCGGTGTAGTGGTGTGCAGGGGGCTCGGGTCTGTTTCTTGGTGTGTGCAGGGCTCGGGGAGATGAGAGAGGAGGTGGAGGTAATGATGAGGGTGAGGAGGCGGCAACGGAGACGACGACGGCGACGAGGTAGGCGAGGGGGAGACGGCTAGGGTTCGTGGGTTTCATGGGTTAAAAGAAAAATGAGGAGGGAGGAAAAAAGAGTTTAAAATATATATAGGGTGGAGAGAGAATAAAGCGAGAGGAGAGAGAGAGAGATTCTGAGAGAGAGAGAGAGGGGGGAGAGAGGAGATCGAGAGGAAAGAGAGAGTGCGGTGAATAGTTAGAAGATATAAATTTGTTTGTATATGGGGAGAGAGAGAAAGGAAGAGGGGAGGAGAGAGGCTGAGAGAGGGAGAGAAAGGAGTGAGGGCCACGGCCAGAGCTGGGGTGAGCTGGATTAGATAGGAAAAGATTTTAAAATTTTAAAAGGATTTTTGATTTAAATTTAAAAAAAGAAAGATTTGTTTGTTATTATTATCAGTTAACGAATTTAAATATAAATATTAAATATTAAACAAGTTTGAAATTAGGCGGAATACAAACATATTCCAAAACACGCCCGGGTCGGGTCTAAAAATTCAGATTTAAAAATACGAAAAATATATGAGACTTTCAAAATTCAAAATGAATGCTCAGGTAACGAAAATGCATACCCCCAAGAACGGATGCACGTACGTGCGCGTAGCCATCCAAACACGTCCGTTTCATTGAACGGGACGAGAACAAGATACGCGGATGCTACAACGGGTTAGGGGTATCATGCAGGCTTTGAAATGCAATTTTAAATTATTTTACGTGACTTAAAATGTTATACGGTAAAAGATTCCATGCCAGATAAATGCCAGTATGCAGTATACATGAAATGCACGTGTCTATGTAACAAGTTAAGGTAATTCATAAATATGAATCAAACAGGTTCAAGAAAGCGGGTCGGGTCGAATGCAATATAAAATGTAAAATATCATTCGCACCCAAAACACGATAAATCAAGAAAATACCACAGATAAGTAAAATACGGGAACTGGAATTAGTATAAATGAACTAGGTTGCTACACTAACAATGGACCGAGATGTTCTTAAACTAACATTGGACTGAGATGTCCTTAAACTAACAACATGCCGAGATGTCCTTAAACTAACAACATCGCCTCAAACACGGTGATAGTGGAATGCAAGTCTATAAGTCCCAGCGGTGAGGACTGCAACTCAAATCCCACCGGCAAACAGATGGGTCACATGCGGCGAAACTATTCTCGAGAGTTTTATCGTAAAAAAAGGTACGTCCACAAGCGAAATGGGCGCGGATGAAAACCCGAAAGGGCTCCGTGAGTAAAAACAGCAGGACTGCCGGCGAGTTCGTGAAAACCCAAAAGGGCGCAGACTCGTAAAAAAAATTCATGCACACTTGCAAGGTCCTCTTGACTTTGTAAGGAGAAAATACCTATGTGAGATCCTTACGACTCACAAGAGAGCAACATACTTAGGGATCCCCACGATTCCTAAGGAGAAATTACACTT
Source organism: Agapanthus africanus (assembly GCA_030015575.1). Taxonomy (NCBI): domain Eukaryota; kingdom Viridiplantae; phylum Streptophyta; class Magnoliopsida; order Asparagales; family Amaryllidaceae; genus Agapanthus; species Agapanthus africanus. The sequence continues at coordinate 321,917,562 of JASDDO010000004.1, read as the reverse complement.
ACGGGATTCTCACGACTCGTAAGGAGAATCCCCCTTATGAGACCCTCATGGCTCATAGGATTCGAAAGCCTTAAGTTACAGGGATCTGAACCTGTTCTTAAGCCATCACATCCCCCAGTTTGCCCTACAAACGGTTCAATATTGACCCTTGTATACAATTCACGAGCACAAATAAACGTCTTCCCCACCAAGTTCCACCAATGGCGCGAATTTCCCTATTTGGCGAACGACACTTGCAAGTCCTCTCAACTTATAAGGAGAAAATACTCTTGTAAGATCCTTACGACTTATAAGAGAACACACACTTAAGAATCCTCATGATTCCTAAGGAGAAAATGCACCTACGAGATCCTCACGGCTCGTAGGGAGAAACACCTTTATGAGACCCTTACGGCTCATGAAGTCAAAAGCCTTAGTCGACATGATCCTAACCCTGTTTGCTAAGCCACCTTTGTTCGAATCGACAAAGGCAAATGATGATTCGCTCCTGACAATATCTCAGTTGTAGCGATGCTGATGCCTAGATCGGTATCAAATTCCGGTTCCTTTCATGGCAAATGATGATTCGCTCTTGGCAATATTCCAGTCGTAGCAATGCTGATGCTAAGATTGGTATCAGACCTTGGGTTCCATACTCGCAATAAAAATTTACGAGCAAAAATGCATATGAAATAGCCGAAATGTTTGGGCAACTCGTAATAAAAATCAGCGAGCAAAATATATGCATATAAAAACAGCCGAAATGTTTGGCCAACTCGCAATAAAAAAGCAGTAAGTGAAAACAAAAAAAACATGCGAAATGATTGGGCACTGCGAAAAAATAGCCGAAATGATTGGGCAATCACGACTTTCGCAATATAAAAAGCTGAAATGATAGAGCATCGCGGAAAGAAATAAAAAATGAAATGAAATTTCTGCCCTACATGCGAGATCACATTGACCTTTGTATACAATCCATGGGCTCCATATTACCCCACCAGTTTTCGTCAAAGGGAAGCCAAATCTCGATGGTTAATAGACAGCCTAGAGACTACCTCGGAGCCACGACAAAGTCCTCTAGTTCCAAATTTCGACGGTTCACAGACAGCCTAGAGACTACCTCGGAGCCATGACAAAGTCCCCTAGTTCCAAATCTCTACGGTTCACAGACAACCTAGAGACTACCTCGGAGCCACGACAAAGTCCCCTAGTTCCAAATCTCGACGGTTCATAGACAACCTAGAGACTACCTCGGAGCCATGGCAAAGTCCCTAGTTCCAAGTATCGACGGCAGCATCCACAGTCTAGTGATCAACAACAGCGTTCTTCTTCCCTCCAGCAGGATACAGCCGCGACATCAACAAACGGAGCCATGGCAAAATCCCCTAGTTCCAAATCTCGACGGTTCACAGATAACCCCGATACAACCTCGACATTCATTGCAATATTGCAGACACAATGTCAACAAATGAAGCAAAACAAGATTCCTAGCTTCAGGGTCTTGACGACAACTCAAATGAGACTTGAAAGACCATCGGAGATCATCTTACTCCAGCACGGAGTGGTCATGACTCATTGGGGCTCCCAAACTGAGCTTAACCTCAATTAAAAAGCGACATGGAATATCCCTAACGCTTGCTCTTTTGATGGTAATATCACCTGGAAGGTTACTTGAAGACGTCTTGTCCAGCCCCTGAAAGAATTAAGGACACGACAGTCGCAAGGCTACCAGAACAGCAAGATTGCATATCGGGGAATATATCGGCCAATGCGACAGTGCGACGGGTAAAAAACCTAGTACCACAGACCCTATGGACTTCTATTAGCAGGAGTTAACTGTGACGTTAGGACACCATTGCGAGAACTTCTCGATTCGTCTCGACTCATAAGGAAAATAATGTTCTTGCGAGAACTTCTCGATTCGTCTCGACTCGTAAGGAAAAGCCTTAGGCAATGGGAATAATGACCTGTTTCCTAAGCACGGGGGCCCTGCAAGTCAGTCCAAGGTGGACTATTGCATACTATTCACGGGCCACACTCTCCAAAGTCGAATATCGACAAGGAGGGATGCTAGTTATATGTATGCCTTAGAGTCCATTACTGTACATGTGATGTATATTGTAGTGGATGCTTGGACATATATAGGGAAGAATTTCTTGCTCGACATGATCGTATGCTATCTGGTTGCACTTTATTTTAAACACTTATTGTCTCTCTATTACATGTTGATAAAGCCCTTAGGATGAGTACTTGACCACCAGAATTATGATGCAGATCATATTAGTAGGGCAGAGGTAGTCGGTAAGTACATCCTTCAATTGTTCCTAGTCGTGGGAGTATCGAGACATGGCATCGATACTCTAGAGTAGACTAGCGTATGCGCGTCTTAACCCATATGATGGGCGATGGATGATCCCATATCCATTAGTGTTTGCCATCAGAGAAGGTATACGAATGCTCAGTGGAGACTGGGTACACTAGACGGACTTGCAGAGAACTCCTAGATGGTATTATACCTATCGTCAGATAGCAGTTCTCTGGTGATACTGGTACATGTTAGTCTGTCGACCCGAGATCGTCATAGGGTCTTGTGTGATTCCCACCGTGCTTTGATTTCCACCATACCACGTTCAAGAGATCGTACAAAAATGCGGTTTTTGGGTACAGTCTCGAGTCATATAGAGGCAATGAGTGATAGGAGGGGATTCGTCTCTCCCGGTATTGGGAGTTGATGTTGCGCTATACTCGATTGGCCATAACAGGAAATCCCTGGCCAGGGTTGCTGAGAGCTACTGGTAAGTGTTATCAGTAGTTTCTCGAACCGTTATGGACCTTGCATCGGCATGACTTATCAGGCTATTGGGGTCTAACGTTATACTACCCCTGATTATGTAGGATTGTAACGATCAAAGATATTTTACCGCAATAAAAAACGGCGTCGCTTTGCAGCTAGCCGGTGAGTACGGGTCGGTTCACAGGGATGTTGTAATTTTCCTAAGTGTTTTTACGAGCTAATTCCAATGGGTGTTTGGTTTTTTTATTAAATCTAAAAAAACTAAATTGTACGAGAGTTAAGAAACTTTCTAGGATTAGGTCTAAGGTGGAGTTTGGGAAGATTAATTTTCCTACCTCTTTCAATGCCCTAAATTAAATCTTTTAGGAGTTATAGCAATTATTAGTAAAGGGGATTAGGATGATTAGGAAGAAACGAAGTTTCTTCCTCTAGATCCTTGTCCGTCCTTTCCTAATAATTGCTCTAACCTTCATGGAAGTCATGCATGTCCGGTCCTTTATACTACGGTTTCACCGTTACCTCGTGGGTAGGGTGCCGTAGGGAGCGAATCATGCATGCATGCATGAAGTTCTAATTCTTACAAATTATTGGGCACGAAAGATATGAGAGATCTTAATCTCCCAAACTCCTCCCTATTCTTAACCCTAACAAGCGAGGAAATTACTCGCTCATTAGGGGATCTGTTAAAAACATCATTTTTATTGTATGTATTTTTTTTTGATCTAATAGATTAGTTATCTACTGCATGTTAAAAGATTCTACACTAGATTTAACTGAGGCAAAAGATTAATTAATCTAAGGCAAGAATTTAATTATAAAGCTAGGGCAAAGAATGAATTAATCTAGGGCAAGAATTTAATTATAAACTAAGACAGAAAATAAAAGACAAACTTACAGATTTGATGCTCTCAACTTTGATTGAATCTGAATTTTTATTTATGAAAAAGAGGCATCCCCAATACAATCTTTAGAATACATTTTTATAGGGAATAGGAAAATTAGGCTTACAATTGCTTGCACATGTGATATTATAGATATACCCCCTAAAAATCCCAACCAAAGCACCGACGCACCGCCAGGAATTTTCTGCACCGACACGTGCAGTAGATGGCCGCGGAACCGCGGCATGGGTGGGGGTAGGGCCGTGGTTCCGCGGCCCATTGATGAGATCATTGAATTAAATTTTGTGGGCTGCTTCTTGATGCTTTGGGATTTCTATTTCTCTAGTTCTTTTCTCCATTTGGCTTCTAGGTCTTCTCCAGATCTTTCAGTGAAACTTGTAGTGGTCTTTTAACTGTTCCCTTTGACATTTTGGACCATGCGTTGCCTTATACCTTCGTGAACTGTTCTTCGTCTAGGCTTTACTAGGACTCTTTTACTTGTTGGTCAAAAGTCCCTCTTTTGTATCATCTTTTGTCTTTTTCACTGTTTTCGCTCCAAGAACCTGTATCCTGTAATATGTAGCAGACCGACAAAAGCACCTGTTTATTTATAAAACGAATAGAAATGGGGAATATAATAATGCAATATTATGGTATGAACAAATACCCCCAAACTTATCTTTTGCTCGTCCTCGAGCAAACTTATTATTTTTTTTATTCTCAACAAAAAGAACTTAACCGCACTTTCACAGGGAAACGCGATTGCACTGAGTACGTGCAACAAGCCGTTAAATCTCTAGGTGTCCATAGTAGGAGGAGTGTTGTCTCCTGAGGGTTTTCAGCGGATACTACCCACAAAATCCTATCAATTTGGCTCATTAACTTTAATTCTCCAATTAGGTTTTCTAACAAGGAATTCTATTATCATTAACTCGTAAATTACCCATCCATATTCTTCACACTTCCTCATTATTTAACTTAAGAATATATATTTCTATAGACTTACTTAGCTTTCAGCATTTCCCAAGTTTTCCTGCTAGGGTTCCATCTCCACTTAGGAATTTTTCTATCAACTCTACTAAAGATACAAGTTCTATTCTTTATTCCTTTCTCTTATCTAAACTCTAATCATATATCCCCACGTGTGTGTATAAATCACCCCTACACTTGGAAATTCAAATCAAGCAATCATCCTCTTGTCTGTTGTCCAAAATACTTATTAGTTGGTGAATTAATTGAATTTTTGTTTACACATCCTTCATGCGACCGTTAATACTTCTTGAGGCACCAACGACCGATTACAAGATGCGTTTGCACTTTAAAGCATACTTCCTAGTCTTGCAACACCCAAGGCTTTTAGCAGTGACTCCCAAACCAGTTGGTCTAAGGCACTAGGTGATGAAGCACCCTCGCTAAATATTTTTCTATTTTTCACAGCCTTAAGTAATCACAAAAACCAGTGTTCATTTTTCTTTCTTTATTCACACTTGTATTTTTTTCATCGTACTAAGGACTTTAAACAAGAGCATTTCAAGGTCTCCTCTACTATTCCAAGTTTCAAGGTGCGTGATTGTGCAATTTTGTGGGGTATACATTTTCATAATCTATACTTAAGCCAGGAATTATTTTTCAAACTTATACTCTAATAAAAATCAATACTTTTCCTTTATTTCGATTTAGACCAGGAAGTGAACCCAAAAGTTGCCTATTTCTAAATAAACCACGAAGACATATACTTTCTGCCGTTAATCTTTAAAGAAGGTTATTTTTAGGGGTTTTAATTTACTAAGTTTAAGATTTAGTTGTTCGTAGCCAGTTGATCTATTTGTCAAACTCAAGTTAAATATGGCTAAAATTGAACACAATACTTTTTATAATTTTTGAAATTTCAATATTTTATGGGTTTTCAAATAAATATGTAAATGCAAAAATATACATATGAATGCGAAGGAAGAAGACGTACCGAGCATACCCCCAAACTTAAACTGGACAGTTTCCTCACTGTCATGCTGCACCAAGTGGGTCGATAATGTCGGCAATGTCCTGCTTATTAACATATTTACAAATGATACACACCCCCAAACTTATTTGAAATAAAGTTTTGGAAAATTGATTGGAAATTCGAGGGTGAAAGTGGAGGAAAATCAATCAGTGTAAATCGGCTCCTGCAAAAACATGAGTTCCTCCGAATGGTCCGCTGTGAGGAACGGTTTCAATCGATGTCCATTCACTTTGAATAAAGTACCGTACTCAGAATTTTCAAGATCAACCGCACCGTGCGGATAGACGGTGCGAACAACATATGACCCTTTCCATCTAGAACGGAGCTTGCCGGGGTATAATGTAACCGAGTGTCGTAGAGTAAAACCTGTTGACCAGGTTCAAAAGTTTTTTGCAAAAGGTGTTTGTCGTGGAACACCTTAGTTCGGTTTTTAACAATTTCAGCATTATCATACGCCTCGTCCCGCAGCTCTTCTAGTTCATTTAATTGCAGCTTTCGGTTGCTGCCCGCATCTCCTAAAGATAAATTCAACTCTTTGTTAGCCCAGAATGCCTTGTACTCAATTTCTACCGGGAGGTGGCAAGCCTCCCGTAAACAAGCCGGTATGGAGACATACCAAGATCGGTCTTGTATGCAGTACGGAAAGCCCATAGTGCATCGATCAGTTTGAGGGACCAATCTTTACGGTTTTTAGACACTGTTTTCTCCAAGATTTGCTTGATTTGCCGATTTGAAACCTCGGCTTGCCCATATGTTTAGGGATGGTATGGCGTTGACAGCTTGTGGGTTATAGAATATTTGCGCATTAAGGACTCAAAAGTCCTATTGCAAAAGTGAGAACCATTATCACTTATGATCGCTCGAGGGTGCCCAAATCGAGAAAAGATGTGTTCTTTAAGAAATCGAACGACAACCTTATTGTCATTCGTTCGGCTAGGCACAGCCTCGACCCACTTTGAAACGTAGTCAACAGCCAAAAGAATATATACATTCCCAAAAGAATTGGGGAATGGTCCCATGAAGTCTATACCCCAAACATCAAAAACATCGACAACCAAAATTGGTTGGAGCAGCATTTCGTTTCTCCGCGATATCCGGCCCAAGTGTTGGCACCGGGAGCATATCTTGCAGTATTCATATGCATCCTTAAAGAGTCGTGGCCAATAGAAACCACACTGCAAGATTTTTTCGGCTGTCTTCTTTGGGCCAAAATGCCCGCCACATGCTTGATCGTGGCAAAAAGACAGCACACTCTTAAACTCGTTTTCCGGTACACACCGACGAATGATTTGGTCAGAACAGTATTTAAAAAGATAAGGTTCATTCCAGTAAAAATGCTTTGCTTGGGACAAGAATCGAAGTTTATCCTGTTTCGACCAATCGTTAGGTATCAAGCCGGTGGCTAAGTAGTTTACTATATCAGCGAACCATGGTTCGCAAGAAACGGTCAAGAGTTGCTCGTCGGGAAAAGCATCAGTGATAGGAAGTTCAAGTGTAGGCGAATAAGGAAGTCGTGAAAGGTGATCGACCACTACATTTTCACATCCTTTTTTGTCTCTTATGACAAGGTCAAACTCTTGTAGCAGGAGGATCCAACGTATTAGCCTCGATTTTGCATCCTTCTTCGCAAAAAGGCGGCGAAGAGCTGAATGATCCGTATACACAATAACTGGAGAGCCGATTAAATAAGGCCGAAATTTTTCAAGTGCAAACACAACTGCTAAAAACTCTTTTTCTGTTGTTGTGTAGTTTAGTTGGGCCTCATTTAATGTACGGCTAGCGTAATAAATCACGTGCGGCATCTTGTTAATGTGTTGTCCAAGGACAGCACCAATGGAAAAATCTGATGCGTCGCACATAATTTCGAAAGGTTGCGTCCAGTCTGGAGATGAAAGAATGGGTGCAGAAATGAGAGAGCGTTTCAAAGACTCGAATACTTCCATGCAAGTTGAGTCGAAATCAAATGTTGTGTCCTTGGCCAATAAGAGAGTCAAGGGTCTATCAATCTTGCTAAAATCCTTGATGAACCGTCTATAAAATCCGGCATGGCCAAGGAAAGCTCGGATGTCTTTGACGCATTTAGGAGGAGGAAGATTAGAGATGACTTCAAGTTTGGCTCTATCAACCTCTATGCCGTTTTGCGAGATGACATGTCCTAAGACAATGCCTTCTCGTACCATAAAGTGGCACTTCTCCCAATTCAAAGTTAGGTTTTTATCTCTACAACGGGTAAGAATTGCATCAAGATGTCGTAAACACTCGTCGAAGGAGTTACCAAAAATGGAGAAATCATCCATAAAGATCTCCAAGAACTTTTCAACCATGTCTGAAAAGATCTCTATCATACACCGCTGAAATGTAGCGGGTGCATTGCATAACCCAAAGGGCATGCGACGATAAGCAAAAGTGCCAAAGGGACAAGTAAATGTGGTCTTGTCTTGATCCTCTTTGGCTATGGGGACTTGGTTATAACCGAAATAGCCATCTAAAAAGCAGTAGAACTCGTGCCCCGCCAATCGTTCTAGCATTTGGTCAGTGAAAGGTAAAGGAAAGTGGTCCTTTCTTGTCGCGGCATTGAGTTTTCTATAGTCGATGGAAACCCGCCACCCAGTTTGGGTGCGAGTAGGAATTAACTCATTTGCCTCATTGGTAATGACCGTGATGCCCGATTTCTTTGGCACAACATGAATAGGGCTAACCCATTGGCTATCCGAGATAGGGTAAATGATATCACTATCAAGACATTTAACAATCTCCTTCTTGACAGCCTCTTTCATAATGGGGTTGAGGCGTCTTTGTGGATCCCTTGCCGGCTTGGCATCATCCATCAAGTGTATATGATGTTCGACTATGAGGGGACTAATCCCCTTGATGTCCGCCATAGACCAGCCAAAGCTTGCCGATTATTTTGTAAGACCATTAAAAGGGCCTTCTCTTGCTCAAGAGCTAGAGAGGCCGATATGATAACGGGTAGGGTCTCATTATCACCTAGATAAGCATATTTTAGGTGCGATGGCAAAAACTTTAGTTCGAGTTTAGGAGGTGAAACAATAGACGGTAACAATGGAGTAACTGTTTCAAACTCGAAGGATTCCATCAAAGGTTCAAATCGAGTGTACGCAACCGAGTCGGATGGTTCAACTAACTCATCCGAAAAAGCAAAAGACTCAAGATCGGGTGGTGAGTCTTCAAAATTGTCTAATCGTTATCCGCCGTGAAAGCTGTGTCGGATTCTATGAGGAACGCACTAGTGGCGTCAACATTGCTGTGATCAAACATAAAATTTTCGAACTCACAGTCCTCCTCCGCGATCTCATTGATCGAGCAAACATCAAGTACGCTAGAATTAGGCTCGGCAGGCTGATTTCCCAACTTAAAAATGTTGAGTTCAATTGTCATATTGTCAAAAGATAGATTCATTGAACTGTTACGACAATTGATCACTGCGTTAGAAGTCGCTGGGAATGGTCGACCAAGTATCACCGGAATTTGACTCCGGGGGTTAGCGACAGGTTGTGTATCCATAACAATAAAGTCAACGGGGAAAATGAAATCCCCTACTCTAATTAACACATCCTCCAACTCTCCCCTAGGATAGGTGATTGATCGGTCGGCCATTTGGAGAGTACAGTGAGTGGGCTTAAGCTCTCCAACGCCTAATTGCTCGTACACAGAATAGGGTAGCAAATTGACACTAGCACCAAGATCTAATAGTGCTCTATTGATGTTCTTGTCCCCAATTGTTATCGAAATAGTAGGACAACCGGGGTCCTTTTGCTTTGGGGGTAAAGAATTGACAAGAGCATCACTAACAGCACTAGCCACGAAAGCTTTCTTTGGTACTTGTGACTTTCTCTTTTTGGTGCATAAGTCCTTTAAGATTTTTGCATATGAAAGAACTTGTTGGATTGCATCCAAAAGAGGGATATTTATGCTAACCTGTTTGAACAACTCGACAATCTTCTCCATTTGTGGAGTTGGTTTATTGGATCTCAACCGGTTTGGAAAAGGAACGTTTTGAAAAGTTGTTGAGTCCAATTTTTGCGGATCAGATTGTTGAGTTAGAACGGAACCCCGTGTAGATGTGTTCGTGTTGTGAGAAGTGGGTCTGTTCGAGCTAGAAAAAGTAGAGCTGTGTGAAGGATGGAGAATAGGCTCTAACGAAGAAGAAGAAGGTGAAGAAGATGAAGAAGAACTACCGGCAGGGGTGTCATTGTTAATACCCATATTGTTTTGCAACACATTTCCGGATCTCAACGTGGTCACAGCATTTACATTATGATTTTGCTGTTGATATGCAGCATGTGCGTGACCGGGATTTGGCAGTGGTTGAGATGTGAGCTTTCCTTTTTCTCGCTCGCTCAATGCTGCATTGAGTTGTGCGATTTGTGCCACAGTAGATTTGATGCTTTGATCGTATGAGGCACTGTTTTGCACCAAAGATTGAATAGAAGTCTCTAATCTTGCTGTAGATTGTGTAGATTGCTTTAGGAACGCATCTAGACTTCTTTCGAGCGAGCTAACCTTGTCATTATTAGGTTGAACAAAATTGTTTGGCGGGTAAGAATTGTTAGGCACAAAATTGTTCACTTGATTAGGGTAAGGTTGCTGTTGGAAAGGTTGTTGAAATTGAGTTTGTGGGGGTGCTTGTTGTTGTGGAGGAGGAGGCCTTTGAAAATTGTTATTTTCTTGGAATTGTTGATTTTGGTTCCAAGCGAAATTTGGGTGACTCCTCCAACCCGGATTATATGTCAAAGAGTATGGATCGTTTCTTTGTCGTTGCTGAAAGGCAGCATTGATTTGATCATGTCCTTGAGTAGATGCATTGTAAGGACACTCTTCAGTAAGATGTGATGGATCCGAACAACAAGCACAAACAGTTCATGGAGGCACAACAAGGGCAGGAGAAGACGATGAGATTTTGGTCTCAATCGCTTCTAGCTTTTTCGTAAGAGCGTCCATCTCGGCCTTCATAGCAATCAACATATCTAATTGATGTATGCCTGCCCTAGATTGACCACTAGGAGAAGATGATGTGGTCTTGGTGCTCTTGTTAGTGTATATGCCCTAGAGGCCATTACTGTATCATACTAGTATGTATATTACTTAATGGAAGCTTAGGATATTCACCTTGTATTGACAATCTTGCTCAATATAGTAGTATGCTACTTGGTTTGTTTCTACTTTAATGTGTATATGTGTTTATTTTAGTATATCACCTTTACACATTAGTGGAGCCCTTAGGATCTTTGCTCGATTACCAGCGTTGTGATGGCAGTCACACTAGTGGGGGCTGGGTAATCTATAAGCACATCCTTATGCAGGTCCCTAGTCGCAGGACTATCGAGATAGGGCATCGATACTCCGGAGTAGACTAGCGTATGCGCTTCTCATCCCAGTGTGGGAGACGGTCTGTCCCACAGCCGTCAGTACGTCGTACTTGAGATAGTATGCGGGTGCTCGTTAGGTTACGAGTATACTGGACAGGACTCATCGGGAACTGTTGGTTGGTACTATACCTATCGTCAGTCATCAGTTCCCAGGTGACATGAGTACAGCTTAGTCCGCTGACTTGACACTGTCACTTCGCCTCGAGTGTGTTCCCACTGTACTTTGATTACTACCCTACCATGGCTCAAAGGAGTCATGCAAACAGGTAGTAGTTGGGTGCAGTCTCGAAGCACTTGGAGGCAGTGACGGTTAGACAGGATTCGTCTCTCCCGGTATTGGGGGATGACATCGCGCCGTGTTTAGGAGAGCCATTACACGAGTAGTCCTTGGCCAGGGCAAGCGAGATATACTGGTAGGTTTCCAGTGTTATCTCAGGGTGTTCTGGGCTTCACTCCGACACGACTTGTACCGCTATTAGGGGACTGACGTTTACCGCCCCCTAGGCCCGCCATGCGATGTATCAGACGAACAGACCGGACTGTACGGAGATTGTCACAGTCAGACTCAGTAGGAGTTCAGATGGGTTTCACCTCGTCAGTCTTCTTGTCGGCATCTACCTGGGGACCGTTACGCACAGCTAGTGCAGCTTGCGGTCTGTGGTTAAACCCACTGCCAACGTAGTGTCGAGTATTTAGAGTCCCACACAGAAAGCTGTTCTCCTTTAGGCAAAAGAGTAGAGGTCGCATGGTTTTGCGACAGGGTTCGGTCACATCCGTGCACTTGTGCACGTACAGTGTCCGGACAGTTAACACTAGCGGGCTTTGGTTTAAGCCAGATCCTAGTGTACGTTTTGGGATTGGTTTTATCTCGTTTGTATTCGTGTTCCTCAGAACGCGGATGCGGGTGTGTATGCACAGTTGACAGAGAGACAGAGGCAGAGTATTCTAATTGGGGTTGTTGACTGTTGACTGTTGACTGTTGACCGTTGACTTTTGCTTAACCCTAGTGAGAATAAGAATTATGATTAGCAATAATATTAATTAAGTATTATAGTGACATGGTTGTAAAGGGGTTGACTTTGTTGACTTGTTGACTTTGTTGACCGGTTGACTAGGTTGGACTAGTTGACCATCATCATTACCATGGTTGTCATTTTCATGCAAAGACTTTTGCTTGCTTGTTGTGGTTTGCAAAATGAGTGCATGAAAATGATATTGCCTTTGACATGATATGAACCATCACATAATACTTGATTAACATTATGGCTCATGATGCTTTTGGATTATGAGAGGGTGAAAGAGAAAAGAGAGGCTCATTCTTTCATTGGCTTTCTCTCTCCTTTGAGCTCTCTCTCATTCCCTTGTTCTCACCCTCTTCCTCTTGCTCTCTCTACCTCAAGGCAAAACATTCTCATGTGTTGAGACTCATTGCCCTGGAGATTAAAACATACCAAAACAATCCTCTACTCACTCTAGTTGATAAGGTTTAGCAAACCGAGCGAACTAGTTTCTTCAAAGTTCGAAGAAGAAGCCAAAGGTGGAAGCTTTCGGGTGGATCGATCTTCGGCGCAAGGAGACGACGGGGTGAAGCCGATCCGTACACCATCGAGAGTCGAAGACGAAGGAGTTCAAGAAAGAAAGGTATAACCCCCTAACCGAGTAGTTAACAACTCCTAGTTAGGTTGTTAGGTAGATAGTTTAACAAAGATCCGTTTTGAGTCCATGTTACCGCCTCTAGAAAATCGTTTTTCATCAAATTCCGCATGCCCGTAAGTACCGGGAGAGGTAGATGGACTTACAGTGGTATCAGAGCCTAGTTAAACACTACCTAACATGTTAGCATAGTAACTAGAAATTCGATCGGAGAAAAAGTCGCGAAATACACCCGGATATCAAACTTGCTGTCGATTTTCAAAGTGCTGTAAAAGTAATAAATCATACTTTAAAAATCGACTCATGGTTTTTATAGTCTACTGTAGAAAAACGGTCCAGAGATCCCACCAAACCACCGCGGAAACGCGGCAATAGCTTGCTATTGCCGCGGTTCCGCGGCCGATTTAGCTCCTCTGTGGATCGTCTTCATTGCAGTTTGTTCTATGGGGTATTTTGCGATTTTTTGTATATGTTTTTTCAGCCCAGATTTTCCAGAGAGAAAAATTTGTTTTTGGGGCTTTAAAAACCGTATTTTGATCGAGTTTCTTATGACTTAAGCTGACGGGTTTATTTCTGTGATGTGATATTTGTATTGAACGTCTGCTAATCGCTATATATCGATTAGTGGGGGTTATACAAATCTGTGATCTGTAATGTCATTGGAATGTGTATATGAATTCATTGGATTGTCGCAGGTGAATAGCCGGGGGTTGTGAGACGAGAGTTTTCTTTTCTTTTAATTCATGTAAATTTGTAAATTGATGTAATATTATTTGTATGGCCGCATAACCGGGTCGGGGTTGTAGCCGTCATTATATAATTTCTTTTTACTGTTTTTGCTCCTAGGATAGACCCATGGAGGGGGTGCACAAACTACCGGGTATCCCGAAGTGCCGAGTGGCCTACTCACGGTGTTGAGGGATGTTGCTTTGCTTCGGGTACTTGGAGGGTAGTTTGCCGCACCCGTAGGGGTCTTGGGTGGGGTATTGGCTATTCACCACGACCATGTAATCTGCTTTTCGTTACAGGCTCGTACGAATTGCGGGTTCCTAGTATATCCAATGTGTTCATCTGTGATCTGAAATTGCTATCATTGCAATATATCTATATATGATATTATTTAGGCGTTGCTTATGTTTTACAGACGCGCTAGCCCAGCCCCCGCTCTGTCGTTAGTTAAGTAACCTAACGGGTAATGACGGGCCCTGTGGCGAATGCGAATGGCATAAGCGTACGTCATATTTTGGTTATTTTCTACAATGGTAGGATTAAATGATGGGACGCATTAAAAGAACTAATGCAAGAAAAATACGCATTAAAAGAACTAATGCATTGGAAAATAAACCAAGTAAAAGTCGTTGGAACACTTTGAAAACCACTCGGTTCTTTTCAAAACCAAACTTTTAAATGCGGAGCTTGAGCCACTCCTTTTAAAAGCTATCAAGGTTCCTTCGATTATATCAAGTTCACTACGTTCAAGGTTTCGCTAAAACCATTCGTAGCCCTCCGTCGTTTCGTATGAATATTCAATAGTATTCAAGCTATGTTTGTTGACCTTCGTCAAGGCATAGTGATTGGTAGCTGTTGGGTGTTCATATGTAGCATAGATAGATGCGTTGGTTTGGGACAGTCGTATTACCTTGTTGACCTTCGTCAAGGGTATATACGGCTGGGTTCAAATTAACCTGGACAATGACGGGTAGAACTTGACATGTGACTTATGATTTGTTGACCTTCGTCAAGGTCATAAGAGCATGGGGCAAAAATCCACATCGGGAGTTTCAAAAGAACTGAAACTTGCTAGCGCTGCATACCATTTGGAGTGTGATGATTCTGGTAGGATTCCTTCAGTTTTGTCACGCAATGATATTTGGATCCCGATCCTACTATGAGTATATGCTACTCCTCGGGAAATTTCTCACTTAACGATCAATGCTATAAACCAAGTAGGTGTCTAGAAAGGTGTTAGCGGGGCTACGCCCACAGGGAAAAGAGGTTATTTAATTAAGGAACTTCGCGAAAGCGTTGGAAAACCTCCCTCGAAGTACCGACACTAACCTGGCTGAACGGTTAAGCAAGAATTGTATGGTGAGATTGATCCTGACTAATTCTTCCTTTTTGATTTGAGGAGGGATTCGAGAGACAGTGGGAGCCATCCTGTTTAGACAAATTAAAAACCAATCTAAACTTGCAAGGGCATCATGCTGAGTGTCTCCTTCTCTCTCTCTTAATTGCAGCGACCCAGTGACCACACCTAGGTTACATCTAGATAATAAAATGACTGAACCTGACTGTTATGACCGGCAAAGGTCTGTCCAGATGTCCATTGCCCATGACAAGCTGGGACACCTCTTAACTAATCAAACCCCTGCCGTCTCAGGACCAGTTTCCCCTGTCACGGACATTGACATCCGTATGACATCGGAAAAAGACTGTGCGAAAGCCAAGTGCCTCGTGTTAGCCTCAGTTGATGATGCAAACCAGAGGCAGCACGAGAAGATGGACTCAGTTTCTATCTTCCTCCATAACAAAGTTTTATATGGAGAGCAATCTCGTATCGCAAGATATGAGACCTCGAACGAATTGCTTCAAGCGAGGTTGGCTGTTGGGTCATCTGTAGGGGGCAACGTCCTTACAGAGACCAGCTATCTTGAGCTCACGGACCTAGAGACCACGTTGGAGAATGGGTCAAATACTGACTTAATTCTACAGTCCCTGCCCTCTGCTTATACCCTGAAGGAAACCAGGGAAGAAGAAGGAAAAGCAAGGGCAAAAGTTTCAGGACTGAATGTAGTAAAAGAGGGACGTTCCTATTGTAACGGGAATGAACATTGGCAGAAAGATTGCAGGGCTAGCAAAGCCAGTAGCCAGAATTCGAAGCATGTTGTTGCTTCGGCTTGGGTGTGCTTATGATAGAGAACTGTATGTCAGTTAACCCTACTTCCTGGGTATTGGATACCGGATCAGGATCTCACATCTGTAATTCATTACAGGCTCTGAGAAACTATAGGGTTATCAGGAAAGGTGATATGACTCTCAGGGTTGCTAACGGAATGAGCATGGATGCTGAATCCGTAGGGGAATATCATCTTGAACTGACAACTGGGCAGATATTGATTTTGCGTAATTGTTTGTATGTACCAGGTGCGACTTGTAATATCATATATGTATCCTTACTTTCTAAGGAAGGATATGAATTTACTTTTGTAAGCGATGTAGTACACATCCACCTAAATCAAGTTCTGATTGGATCATGTACATTAAATAACGGGATATACGTATTAAATCAAGCTCAGATATTCAGTGTCCAGAACACACTTAAAAGAAAGTCTCCGAATACAAATCAGGCTTTCTTATGGCATTGTAGACTGGGTCACATTAATGAGACACGATTAACTAAGTTACATAAAGAGGGGTACTTGAATCCGTTCGAGTATCAGTCTTATGCCACTTGTGAATCTTGTCTCATGGGAAAGATGACAAAGACTCCGTTCACTGGACACGGAGTAAGAGCGAGCGAGCTCTTGGGACTCATACACAGTGATGTGTGTTGTCCAATGTCTACACATGCGCGAAGTGGTTATTCATACTTCATTACTTTCACAGATGATTTCTCTAGGTATGGACATGTCTTCTTAATGAAGCACAAATCCGAGGCCTTTGGGAAATTTTGGGAATACAAGAATGAAGTTGAAAAACAAACCGGAAAAAGTATCAAGATTCTAAGATCGGATCGAGGTGGTGAATACTTGAGTGCCGAGTTCCTAGACTATTTAAAAGAGAATGGAATTCTCTCTCAGCGTACTCCTCCATACACACCACAACACAACGGTGTATCTGAAAGACGGAACCGAACCCTATTGGATATGGTTCATTCCATGATGAGTAAGGCTGAGTTGCCGCAATCTTTCTGGGGTTATGCACTAGAAGCTGCTGCATATCTCTTGAACAAGGCTCCAACCAAGACTGTGCCTACCACCCCATATCAGATGTGGAGTGGGAAGAAACCCTGTCTTAAGTATCTTAAGGTATGGGGATGTCCAGCTTTTGTAAAAAAGCAGCATGTAGACAAGCTCGAGGTACGCTCAGTACTGTGTAAGTTTGTGGGATACCCAAAGAACTCCAGGGGGTATCTTTTCTATTCCACAGAAGAACAAAAAGTTTTTGTTTCTCCACATGCCCACTTCTTGGAAACTGAATTTTTGGAAAATCAGATAAGTGGGGGCGCAATAGAACTGGAAGAAATTCCAGAACCACAAGTTGTTACTGAAAGCTTGGATGAACCAGACGTTTCAGGAGAACCGGACATTCCTGTGCCGCTCCGCAGGAGTAGTAGGCAGTCTCATCCGCCCGAGAGATACTACGGTTTTCTCGTAGACGGTGATAGAGAGGATTGCACTATTGATTATGATGAGCCTACTAGCTTCCAGCAAGCCATTCAGAGCGGTGACTCGGTAAAATGGCTAGATGCAATGCGGACCGAAATGGAGTCCATGTACACCAAAAAAGTATGGACGTTGGACGTTGCTCCAGACGGGGTAAAACCCGTAGGATGCAAGTGGATCTTCAAAAGGAAGATTGGTGTAGATGGACAGGTTGAGACCTATAAAGCTAGACTTGTTGCAAAGGGTTTTCGTCAAAGACCTGGTTTGGACTATGGCGAAACCTTTTCTCCAGTGGCTATGCTGAAATCCATTCGGGTCCTTCTTGCCATTGCTGCCTTCCACGATTATGAAATCTGGCAGATGGACGTAAAGACGGCTTTCCTAAATGGATATTTGGAAGAGTGCGTCTATATGGATCAGCCAGAGGGATTCATTCAGAGTGGGAGCAGCGGTAAAGTGTGCAAGTTGCTCAAGTCCATCTATGGACTCAAGATGGCATCACGGAGTTGGAACATCTGCTTTGATGATATTGTCAAAGAATTCGACTTTGTCAAAAACCCAGATGAACCATGCATTTACAGTAAGATTGTAGGGAGAAGTGTGGTATTCCTCGTCTTGTACGTCGATGTCATTCTCCTAATAGGAAATGATATTCCTATGTTACAGTCAGTCAAAAGATTCTTGTCACAGAGGTTCTCCATGAAGGACCTGGGCGATGCCAACTACAATCTGGGGATCCAGATCTATCGTGATATATCTAAAAGGATGTTGGAACTTTCACAGTCAAGGTACATCAACACCATACTGAAACGATTCAGTATGTAAGATTCTAAGCGCGGTAATCTACCGGCTTGTCACGGAATCACCCTTTCCAAAGAGATGTCTCCCAAGACTGATTTGGAAAGGGCTCGCATGTCATCAATACCCTACGCATCTGTGGTAGGATCTATTATGTATGCGATGTTGTGTACCAGACCAGATGTAGCATACGCATCGAGCGTTGTAAGCCGGTATCAGTCGAACCCAGGAGAGAAACACTGGATAGCAATAAAGAACATTCTCAAGTACCTGAGAAGGACTAAGGAGATGTTCTTGGTGTATAGCGGAAAAGACCTCCAGAACGAGGCCTTTGCTGACTCCTGCTTCCAGAGTGACAGGGATGACTCCAAGCCCATGTCGGGTTATGTCTTTACCCTCAATGGAGGGGCGGTTTGCTGGAAGAGTTCCAAGCAGGAAACCGTTGCTGACTCAACTATGGAAGCGGAGTACATAGCTGCTTGCGATGCCGCAAAGGAAGCTGTCTGGATGAAGAAGTTCCTCACGGAGCTTCAGGTGGTTCCTACCAGTATTGATCCAATACTGCTGTATTGTGACAACAACGATGCTATAGCTTTAGCGAAGGAACCCAGGTCCCATCAGAAGTCCAGGCACATTTTGAGGCGATACCACCTGATCAGGGAGATCGTAGATCGCTGGGAGATCGAGGTGAAGAGAGTAAATACAGAAGATAACACTGCTGATCCACTCACGAAGGCCTTACCCCAGACTCAGTTCGAGCGGCTGATCGAGATGATAGGTCTTCGATACGCCAGTTCATGGCCTTAGTGCAAGTGGGAGATTGTTAGCGTATATGCCCTAGAGGCCATTACTGTATCATACTAGTATGTATATTACTTAATGGAAGCTTGGGATATTCACCTTGTATTGACAATCTTGCTCAATATAGTAGTATGCTACTTGGTTTGTTTCTACTTTAATGTGTACATGTGTTTATTTTAGTATATCACCTTTACACATTAGTGGAGCCCTTAGGATCTTTGCTTGATTACCGGCGTTGTGATGGCAGTCACACTAGTGGGGGCTGGGTAATCTATAAGCACATCCTTATGCAGGTCCCTAGTAGCAGGACTATCGAGACAGGGCATCGATACTCCGGAATAGACTAGCATATGCGCTTCTCATCCCAGTGTGGGAGACGGTCTGTCCCACAGCCGTCAGTACGTCGTACTTGAGATAGTATGCGGGTGCTCGTTAGGTTACGAGTACACTGGACAGGACTCGTCGGGAACTGTTGGTTGGTACTATACCTATCGTCAGTCATCAGTTCCCAGGTGACATGAGTACAGCTTAGTCCGCTGACTTGACACTGTCACTTAGCCTCGAGTGTGTTCCCACTGTACTTTGATTACTACCCTACCACGGCTTAAACGAGTCGTGCAAACATGTAGTAGTTAGGTGCAGTCCCGAAGCACTTGGAGGCAGTGACGGTTAGACAGGATTCGTCTCTTCCGGTATTGGGGGTTGACATTGCGCTGTGTCTAGGAGAGCCATTACACGAGTAGTCCCTGGCCAGGTGTTCATATCAGATTTTTGCATTTTCATACCGCCCAATTTTTATCACATTGCATATCGGTAGGTACTCTTGAGCCGTGTTTGCTAGTCAATTGCAGGATACAGGTTCTCGGCTCTAAACGGTGAAATTCATGGAAAAACACGACAAAACCTGGGTTCCTGCCAACCACAGATAAAACACGGGTCTCCGCTCTCTATCCGTATGTTGCCGCACACCAGTTTAAAAGACAAAATGGCAAATCAATTTCATTTTCATGCACAAGGCTCAATGGCAACACAAGATCCAAGAAATCTACGCGGAGCTCGAGAAAATCATGACAAAAGATCTACATCACATCACCTTTTGTTCAACAGAAATTCTGGAAAAATCGTGAAAAAATTATGAGAAAAAACATATACCATACTGAAGGGCACTGCTATCCAGGAGAAGCCAGCAAAATTGGTGACCTAATTCCCCAATAGGGCCGCGGATCCGCGGCCTAAGCATGCTTAGGCCGCGGAACCGCGGCCATACAGAGTCGTCAGAAGTCCAGTTTTTAGGGCAGTTGGGTGTTTTCACATGGGTCCAGAATGTTGCCCTAGAATTTCTGGTACCTGCCTATAAATAGTCCAGAACTTGCCAAAGCCAAGGGTGCTTAATCTTGTATTTTTCTAGGTTTTAGAATACTTGTTCTTCTTCCTCTTCTCATCTCTTCTCCATTGAAAAACTTGTAGTGAGCTTTTGTGAATGAAGAATGATGAATAAAGAAGTTCATTTTGTTATTATACTTGTCTTCCTCTTGTTATGTTAATTGCTTGTAATCTTTAATTGATAAGTAGTTGTTGTTATTTATTGTTGTTTCTTTCTTTTCTCTTTTCCTTTATCCTTAAACAATCATGATGCTTACGCTTGATCCTTGCCAAGGTGAGGTCGCAAATAGCTAGTTGTTATCTTCTAATCTCTTTCTTTCTATCTTCCTCCTTTGTTTTATTTTTCGTTCTTCTTGTAATGGGTGAGTAATTTCCATACTTGTTAGGGTAGGATAAGGGAAGTTTGAGAGAAGGAAATCTCTCTCTCTTTCCTTGCCAAACATCTTAAATCGACTCCCGTTAATTGAACCACAATCCGCTCCTTACGGCACCCTATTCTACATGATAGCGGTGATTCCGTAGTGAGACCGGTTGTGGTTGAATTAACCGGAGGTTATGGCTAAGAGCCAAGAACGGACGGACAAGCACCAAAAGGAAGAACTTAAGCGTTGGAAAGTCTAGCTTATACTCGCAAGTTCCTTCCTAGTCGTGCTAATCCCCGTTGTTGCCGATTACCGTAACACCGATATTAAGAGTGGCAACGAAAGAAGTGAGCGACTCCTAACTCAAACTAACCTAATCCTAACCCTAACAAGCTCTCTTTACACTCATTTTAACACTTAGTTAATCACAAACAATTCTGGAAAATTGGACTTAACTCGTTAAAGCACTTAGAAAAAGATTCCCATCTCCCTGTGGACGACCCGTACTCAACCGGCTAGCTACAAGCGAAACCGTCTTGATTGCGGTAATTAACTAAACTTGAACACGCAGAATCTCTAACAATCAAACGGCGCCGTTGCCGGAGAGACGGTAGTTTATTTCTTTGTGGAATTTCGGGTTAATCTGTGAATATAAAGCTAACCGAAAAACAAAACAAAAAAAATATACATTGTAAAAAAAAAAAATCATCTTGTTATTTTTGATTAGTTTTTGTGCAAGTGTGCAGGATAATACGAAGTTCGAGTTCAGTGCCAAAGACGTGGGAAGATAGACCCATATTTCGCGGCTACACCGCGACGGATCAAAACGAAGCAAACGGTCTACTGTGAGATTCTGGAGCAGTTCTAGTAAGCAATTCCAGATTCAGGGGCTTTAAAACAGAAGAGGACACCCAACAGAACCCAACCAACAAAATTGAAGGCCCAATTCCACCTTACTGCCGCGGAACCGCGGCATAAGCAAGCTTAGGCCGCGGAACCGCGGCCGTTTGGATCCTTCAGCGTCCAAAAATTTCTGTGAGTCTTACTCTCCTCCTCCCCACTCCTCTGGACTCCAATAAACTGTGTTTTCTGCAGCATTCTTTGCGCAAATTCTCTTCCCCCTTCCAATAAACTGTTCTTGTGCAGGATTCTTTGCGCCGCGCTAAAAATAAAAATTGTTTGCAGTTGATTTGTTACCGCTTTGCATTCATTAATACGGACTTAAGGGGCTTGAAACCAATTCAGATTGGGTGGGGATTTCATCACCCTTCCCAGGACCCCAGAAATCACAAAAGCATATGCATTGACCATTGTTAATTAAAAAAATACTAGACTCAGCCCTAAGGACTTCGCGCTCAATAGGACAGAGGACTAGTTACAGGCATCGACCGTTTATCCTATCTGACTTTTGCGGTGTCTAGGCAAGTGTGACGAAGGCAAGTGGTTTTTAATTAAGGAACTTCGCGAAAGCGTTGGAAAACCTCCCACTTACCTAGCACTTATCTGGCCGCATTTGACGGAGAAGAGGCGGTTTGAGGTCCTATTTCTAGCCCTCTGGAACAGTTAGGAGCTGTCTAGCAAGACCTAAGTGACCCTAGATCTAGGTGTGATTATGCATAACTTGTTTGTGATTACTTAAAAGCCGCAAGTCCGTACATATTCCTGTAAAGCTCTTTCTAAAAAAAAAGAAAAAAAAGAAAAAAATAAAAAACTTTTATAAAAACTCGCCTTTTGTCGCCAAACCCATTTTTCACCCACCACCCATCGTATTTCTCCATTGATGTTTTCTTACCCTCACCTTCTCCGCTTTGACTATACTAAACTCGTTTAGTGTATGTCCTCTTGGACTCGGGACACTAGCGCCCTCCTAGTCCGCGTTACGTTAGTCGCTACCGACTACACGATCGACTCAGACGTCGAAACTCCGTCCACGCCTCTTTCACCCTTACCTTTGCCGGCCAACTCCGACGTTGACCGGAATTCTGTTCATACATCTTCACCTTCACCATCACCAACCTCTTCTTCCGCGATATCAGGATTTAATCCGAACATCTCTTTGACTACCCCTGGATTGGCTCCACCTCCTACGGAGACCAATAACCCACCACCACCGCCTGTTGTAGCGCCACAGCGAATCGCGCTCCAGGATCGTTTCTATCCCACCCGTTCTGCACTTCCTACATGCCTTTCTCTTCCACCGGCCAATGTGGATAATTTTGAAATTAAGCCCCACTTCATCAACAAGCTTCCGCGATTTTATGGGCTTGAATCTGAAGATGCCTATATCTTCATCAATAAATTTCAAAACATTTGTGCCATGATGAAAACTACCCAACTGTCGGACGATGCTATACGTCTACGGGTCATTCCGTTCACTTTATGTGATCTTGCTGAAAAATGGCTGCATAACACCGCTTCCCACTCAATAACCAGTTGGGACGAGTTTGTTAAAACGTTTCTAAAAAATTCTATCCGAATCATAAAACCGCAAGGATCCGCAACGAAATCAACCAATTCTCTCAGCTTCATTCTGAACCCTTCTGGAAGTGTTTTGACCGGTACAAAGACCTTCTTGTTCAGTGTCCTCACCACGGTATAGAGAAATGGAAACTTTGCTAAACCTTATACGAGGGCCTGAACCCAGCAACGAAGCAGTTGTTGGAAACCATCTGTCAGGGCCACTTCCTATCGAAATCTGACGAGGAAGCGTGGCAATTCTTCGACGACCTTGCGGAGCAAACGCTACAATGGGAGAGCACCAGAACGACTTCTTCTTCTTCTACCTCCACTTCTACCGGTCAGTCTAGGGTAGGAATTCACCAACTTGATGTCTCTATTGCGATGAAAGCTGAAATGGCTGCAATAACGAGAAAGCTTGAAGCAATAGAGAGCAAATTTTCTTCTCCTGCTCCTGCCCCTGTTCTTCCCCTTCGTACCATTTGCGCTTGTTGTTACGATCCTTCTCACTTAACCGAAGAGTGTCCTTACAATCCACCATTGCAAGGACATTATCAGGTCAATGCTGCATTTCAGCAAAGACTGAGGAATGATCCATACTCTTCCACCTACAATCCCGGTTGGAGGAACCACCCCAATTTCGCCTGGAATCAGAATCAGAATCAATTCCAAGGCAACAATTTCCAGAGGCCCCCTCCGCCGCAACAACAAGCGCAACAACAAACTCAACAGTAGTTTCAGCAACCCTTCCAACCCTAACCTTTTCAAAATCAGACGAACAACTTTGCACCCAACAATTCTTTTCCACCAAACAACTTTGTTCCGTCAAACAACGATAAGGTTTCCTCGCTCGAACGAAGTCTGGAGGCGTTCGTTAAACAATCAACTCAGTCCACCGCCAACATCCAGTCTTCCATTCAGTCCTTAGTGCAACACACTGCCGCTCACGGGCAAAGCATCAAGACCATCGAGGCCCAGATTGCACAGCTGAATGCGGCCTTAAGTGAGCCAGAAAAGGGGAAGCTCCCGTCCCAGCCACTCCCAAATCCCGGTCACCCACATAATGTACATGTTGCTTTTGAACAACAGAACCATAATGTGAGTGCCGTGACCACATTGAGATCGGGAAGGATGCTGCAAAACAACATCGGCACACGGATCAACGATGACACCCCGGCCGCTTCTTCTTCTTCTTCTTCTTCTTCTTCTCCTGCTTCTTCGTCTTCTGAGCCTATTCTCCGTTCTTCACAAGGCTCTCCTTCCTCTTCTTCTGCTCTGAATGGACCCACTTCTCACTCCACGAAAACACCTGTTCTGGGATCCGTTCCAACTCCACAATCTCCTCCACAAGCATTGGACTCAACCAATTTTAAAAACGTCCCATTTCCAAACCGGTTGAGGTCTAATAAACAAAATCCATAAATGGAGAAGATTCTGGAGTTATTTAAGCAGGTTAACATTAACATTCCTCTTTTAGATGCTGTCCAATAAGTCTTGTCCTACGCGAAAATCTTAAAGGACTTGTGCACGAAAAAGAGGAAGTCTCAGGTATCCAAGAAAGTTTTCTTGGCTAGTGCTGTGAGTGATGCTCTTACCCAATCTTTACCAGAAAAACGGAAGGACCCTGGCTGTCCTACGATTTCAATTACCATTGGGGATAAGAACATCAACCGCGCACTATTAGATCTTGGTGCCAGTGTTAACCTACTTCCGTACTCAGTATACGAGCAATTAGGCGTAGGAGAGCTGAAACCCACGCACTGCACTCTCCAAATGGTCGGCCGATCGATCACCCATCCTAGGGGTGAGCTAGAGGATGTGTTAATAAAAGTAGGGGACTTCATATTCCCCGTTGACTTCATTGTATTAGACACACAGCCTATAGCTAACCCCCGGAATCAAATTCCGGTGATACTCGGTCGCCCATTCCTTGCAACCTCAAATGCTGTGATCAATTGTCGCAATGGTTCGATGAACCTCTCTTTTGGAAACATGACAATTGAACTCAACATTTTTAGGTTGGGGAATCAGCCCTCCGAACCTAATGCTCATATATTGGACGTCTGCTCGATCCAGGAGATCACCCCTGAAGAGTGTGAATTCGAGGAGTTTCTGTTCGAACACGATAACCTTGACGCCACTAGTGCGTTCCTCTTCGAACCTGCTGCTGTTTCTGCGCCCGACAACGACTACGAGTGTTTCACGTTCTCGAACGTTCTTAGCCGCTCACAACCCGAGTTTGAATCCTTCGAATTTCCGGATGAGTTACCTGAACCATCCAACTCGGTCGCTTACACTCGTTTTGAACCTTTGATGGAATCCTTTGAGTTCGAGACCTTTGCACCAATCTTGCCTTCAATCGTTTCACCTCCAACGCTCGAACTCAAGCCTTTGCCGTCTCACCTTAAGTATGCTTACTTAGGTGAGAACGAGACCCTCCCTGTCATCATCTCGGCTTTCTCTTGCTCTCTCTAGCTCCAGAGCAAGAGAAAGCCCTTCTTGCGGTCTTGCACAGCAACAGGCAAGCTTTTGGCTGGTCCATGGCGTACATCAAGGGGATTAGTCCCCTGATCGTTGAACATCACATTCATCTGATGGATGATGCCAAACCAGCCAGGGATCCACAAAGACGTCTCAACCCAGTCATGAAAGAGGCTGTGAAGAAGGAGATCGTGAAATGTCTGGATAGTAGTATCATTTACCCTATCTCTGATAGCCAGTGGGTTAGCCCCATTCACGTTGTCCCCAAGAAATCAGGTATAACGGTCATAACCAACGAGGCGAACGAGTTAATCCCTACTCGCACCAAAACTGGGTGGCGAGTATGCATTGATTACAGAAAACTCAACGCCGCAACGCGGAAGGACCACTTTCTGCTACCTTTCATTGACCAAATGCTTGAACGATTGGCCGGACACGAGTACTACTGCTTTCTTGATGGCTACTCCGGCTATAATCCGATTCCCATCGCCGAAAAAGACCAGGACAAGACCACTTTCACTTGTCCTTTCGGCACGTTTGCATATCGTCACATGCCCTTTGGGTTATGCAATGCGCCCGCTACCTTCTAACGGTGTATGATGGGAATTTTCTTAGACATGGTGGAAAAATTTCTGGAGATCTTCATGGATGATTTCTCCATCTTCGGCGATTCCTTCAACGAGTGTTTGCTGCATCTAGACGCTGTCCTTACCCGATGTAAGGACAAGAATCTCACTTTGAATTGGGAGAAGTGCCACTTCATGGTGCGCGAAGGTATTGTCTTAGGACATATCATCTCGCAAAATGGCATAGAGGTTGACAAAGCAAAGATTGAGGTCATTTCCAATCTCCCTCCTCCCCGATGCGTCAGAGATATCCGAGCCTTCCTTGGCCATGCCGGTTTCTATAGATGGTTCATCAAGGACTTTAGCAAGATTGCTAGGCCCTTGACTCTTTTGCTGGCCAAGGATACGCCATTCGAATTCAACTCGAGCTGTGAGACTGCATTCGAGTCATTGAAAACCTCACTCACTTCTGCTCCTGTTCTTTCTTCACCTGACTGGACGCACCCATTTGAGATTATGTGCGATGCATCCGACTTTGACATAGGTGCTGTCCTTGGACAACACATCAACAAGATGCCGCACGTAATCTATTATGCGAGCCGAACCCTGAACGACGCCCAACTCAATTATACAACAACTGAGAAGGAATTCTTGGCTGTTGTATTTGCTTTAGAAAAGTTCAGGCCCTACCTCATCGGCTCTCCAGTCATTATGTACACAGACCATTCTGCTCTGCGCCATCTTTTTACGAAGAAAGATGCAAAATCTCGGCTAATACATTGGATCCTCTTGCTTCAAGAGTTTGACCTTGTCATTAAGGACAAACGAGGATGTGAAAACGTAGTTGCCGACCATCTCTCACGACTTCCTTCTTCGCCTTCGCTTCCAATTCCGATCAACGACGTTTTCCCGGATGAACAGCTCTTGACAGTATCTTGCGAACCCTGGTTCGCAGATTTTGTGAACTATTTGGCCACGGGATTACTACCGACTGAATGGTCAAGTCAGGACAGACTTCGCTTCTTATCCCAAGTAAAACACTTTTACTGGGACGAACCCTATCTGTTCAAATACTGTCCCGACTAGATTATTCGTCGGTGTGTCCCTGACGAGGAATTCAAGAGTGTGCTGTCGTTTTGCCACGATCAAGCATGTGGCGGGCATTTTGGCCCCAGAAAGACAGCTGAGAAGATCTTGCAATGTGGTTTCTACTGGCCACAACTCTTCAAAGACGCTCATGACTATTGCAAGAATTGCTCCCGGTGCCAACTCTTGGGCCGGATATCCCGGAGGAACGAGATGCCGCTCCAACCAATCTTGGTTGTGGAGATTTTCGATGTTTGGGGGATCGATTTCATTGGGCCGTTTCCCAGCTCTTTTGGGAACTTGTACATACTTCTTGCTGTTGATTATGTCTCTAAGTGGGTCGAGGCTGTGTCCAGCCGGACTAACGACAACAAGGTTGTCGTTAGGTTTCTTAAAGAAAACATTTTCTCCCGTTTTAGGCACCCCCAAGCGATCATTAGCGACAATGGAAGTCATTTCTGCAATAAGACTTTCGAGGCCTTGATGCGGAAATATTCCATTAATCATAAGCTCTTTATGCCCTACCACCCCCAAACCTGCGGGCAGGCCGAAGTTTCAAATCGGAAAATCAAGCAGATACTGGAGAAGACGGTTTTCAAGAACCGAAAAGATTGGTCGCTGAAACTCACTGATGCCCTTTGGGCATTTCGAACCGCTTATAAGACCGATCTTGGCATGTCTCCCTACCGGCTTGTATACGGAAAAGCTTGCCACCTACCTGTCAAAATAGAGCATCGCGCATTTTGGGCGATAAAGGAGCTGAATCTGTCTCTCGAAGCTGCGGGCAGCCATCGGAAGCTGCAGTTGAACGAACTGAGCGAGCTTAGGGATGAGGCTTACGATAACGCGGTTGTCGTTAAGAACCGAACGAAGGTGTTTCACGATAAACACCTTTTGCACAAAACTTTCTTACCTGGTCAACAGGTATTACTTTACGACACCCGGCTACACTTCCATCCTGGAAAGCTCAGATCTCGCTGGAAAGGGCCGTATTTTGTGCGGAATGTGTATCCGCAGGGCGCTGTGGATTTGGAGAATCCAAAGGACGGTTCATTTTTCAAAGTGAACGGACACCGACTAAAACCGTACCTTAGCGCCGAACCAACAGAGGAGCTCCTGGTCTTACAGGAGCCAGTTTACCCTGCATAATCTTCCTCTGCCTACCACCAAACTTCGTTTATCCAGCCAAGAACAGTGGACACTGTTCCAAATAAGTTTGGGGGTATGTATATACCATTTTGTATATATTTATGGATATTCTTTTCCATTCTTTTTCTTTTTCTTTTCTTTAAAAAACAAAAACAACAAAAAAATTGTGTATCGCTAACCGACAATTTTGACCCTTCAAATGATCTCTTCATGCAATGACAGTGAGGACACTGTCCAGTTTAAGTTTGGAGGTACGCTCGGTACGCATTTCTAACCTTCGCATTCATATGTATATTTTGCATCTGCATATTAAAATCCATAAAATCCATAAAAATCTGAAAATTTTCTAAAAACATAAAAACATTTCTGTCAAGTTAGCTAGTGGGAGGACTCTGATTCAACATTTCGACGGTTTTGTTTGATAAAATAAGAATAACTAAATCTTATGTTTAGATTTTGAAAACCTGAAAAATAACTCTCCTTTGAAGTTAACTATAGCTGATATACGTCTTTACATCACACTACACGTGTCGTGAGTTTTGGAAATTAAATGACAAGTCTTTTATGTTTAAAAACTTTTAAATAGATAAATGATTTTCTGAGGATCAAATAGGTTTGTTCTGAAATAAGTAATATCAAGAATAGTTTATGAAGTAAGTGAATATGAAGGAATGTTATTGATGCCTTAATTGGAACTAAGTCTGAAAAATAACCCATCTGGAACTTGATTGGAATGATTACACACCAAAACCCACTAAACACGTCTTTTATCCAAAAAAATAATTGAACTGCCGGTTATGTCTCCATTCGTATTGAATCATCTTGATTTTCACGCCAAACTGTCTTTTGTTTTTGGACTAGGTAACTTGAGTAATTAAGTCCGCTGGGGTGTTTCTACACTTAATGCCCTAAAGCCAACTGGTTTGGGTGCATTGGCCCAAAGCTCGCTAAGAAGCCTAGAAAGTCCAGATTAAAACAAAATCAAGCAAGTGTTCTCTCCGAGTTAAAATTCCTAACGGTTCTTTGTGTGAGAATAATCTTGATAAAAGACAGGCTTTTTATAAAAAAAATTTGCGGAGATATGAAGGTTTTATTCTATGATAAAGACTATTGCATGTTCACAGAGGTGTGTATGAAATGAAAACAAGAAAAAGGTGGAGTGAAAAATAAGACCTAGTTTCCTGTTAAGGAAGATAGAAATTCTGAAGTTGAAACCTTTCTGGAAAACGAAACTTGAAAAATGCTTAACTCTTTATAAAACTTATGTGATCCTTTCAAAATTCTTATCCGGGCTTTATTGTGTGACATGAGGACTTTATTCGACCTTTCTGGAAACTTAACGACACTATTTGCACTGCACGTAAAGACATATAAAATCTGTAGTTAAACAAGAAACGAGATGTGAAGAATAAGGGTTTGATAGTCTTGACTTAGGATAATAGAATTGTTATTTCCTGAAACAAAACTTTAGGGTTTGATTCATAAGTTATTTTGCAAAACTAGCTTGACCAGATTTTATGGGCAGTATCCGCTGAAAACCCTCAGGAGACAACACTCCTCCTACTAGGGACACCTAGAGGTTTAACGGCTTTTTGCACATGCTCAGTGCAATCGCGTTCCCTGCGAAAGTAAGGTTAGGAAATTTTTTGTGAATAAATTGGCTTTGCTCGGGACGAGCAAATGATAAGTTTGGGGGTATTTGTTCATATCAGATTTTTGCATTTTCATACCGCCCAATTTTTATCACATTGCATATCTGTAGGTACTCTTGAGCCGTGTTTGCTAGTCAATTGCAGGATACAGGTTCTCGGCTCTAAACGGTGAAATTCATGGAAAAACACGACAAAACTTGGGTTCCTGCCAACCACAGATAAAACACGGGTCTCCGCTCTCTATCCGTATGTTGCCGCACACCAGTTTAAAAGACAAAATGGCAAATCAATGTCGTTTTCATGCACAAGGCTCAATGGCAACACAAGATCCAAGAAATCTACGCGGAGCTCAAGAAAATCATGACAAAAGATCCACATCACATCACCTTTTGTTCAACAGAAATTCTGGAAAAATCGTGAAGAAATTATGAGAAAAAACATATACCATACTGAAGGGCACTGCTATCCAGGAGAAGCCACCAAAATTGGTGACCTAATTCCCCAATAGGGCCGCGGATCCACGGCCTAAGCATGCTTAGGCCGCGGAACCGCGGCCATACGGAGTCGTCAGAAGTCCAGTTTTTAGGGGCAGTTGGGTGTTTTCACATGGGTCCAGAATGTTGCCCTAGAATTTCTGGTACCTGCCTATAAATAGTCCAGAACTTGCCAAAGCCAAGGGTGCTTAATCTTGTATTTTTCTAGGTTTTAGAATACTTGTTCTTCTTCCTCTTCTCATCTCTTCTCCATTGAAAAACTTGTAGTGAGCTTTTGTGAATGAAGAATGATGAATAAAGAAGTTCATTTTGTTATTATACTTGTCTTGCTCTTGTTATGTTAATTGCTTGTAATCTTTAATTGATAAGTAGCTGTTATTTATTGTTGTTTCTTTCTTTTCTCTTTTCCTTTATCCTTAAACAACCATGATACTTACGCTTGATCCTTGCCAAGGTGAGGTCGCAAATAGCTAGTTGTTATCTTCTAATCTCTTTCTTTCTATCTTCCTCCTTTGTTTTATTTTTCGTTCTTCTTGTAATGGGTGAGTAATTTCCATACTTGTTAGGGTAGGATAAGGGAAGTTTGAGAGAATGAAATCTCTCTTACTCTTTCCTTGCCAAATATCTTAAATCGACTCCCGTTAATTGAACCACAATCCGCTCCTTACGGCATCCTATCCTACATGATAGCGGTGATTCCGTAGTGAGACCAGTTGTGGTTGAATTAACCGGAGGTTATGGCTAAGAGCCAAGAACGGACGGACAAGCACCAAAAGGAAGAACTTAAGCATTGGAAAGCCTAGCTTATACTCGCAAGTTCCTTCCTAGTCGTGCTAATCCCCGTTGTTGCCGATTACCGTAACACCGATATTAAGAGTGGCAACGAAAGAAGTGAGCGACTCATAACTCAAACTAACCTAATCCTAACCCTAACAAGCTCTCTTTACACTCATTTTAACACTTAGTTAATCACAAACAATTCTGGAAAATTGGACTTAACTCGTTAAAGCACTTAGAAAAAGATTCCCATCTCCCTGCGGACGACCCGTACTCAACCGGCTATCTACAAGCGAAACCGTGTTGATTGCGGTAATTAACTAAACTTGAACACGCAGAATCTCTAACAATCACCAGGGCAAGCGAGATATACTGGTAGGTTTCCAGTGTTATCTCAGGGTGTTCTGGGCTTCACTCTGACACGACTTGTACCGCTATTAGGGGACTGACGTTTACCGCCCCCTAGGCCCGCCATGCGATATATCAGATGAACAGACCGGACTGTACGAAGATTGTCACAGTCAGACTCAGTAGGAGTTCAGATGGGTTTCACCTCGTCAGTCTTCTTGTCGGCATCTACCTGGGGACCGTTACGCACAGCTAGTGCCGCTTGCGGTCTGTGGTTAAACCCACTGCCAGCGTAGTGTCGAGTCTTTAGAGTCCCACACAGAAAGCTGTTCGCCTTTAGGCAAAAGTGTAGAGGTCGCATGGTTTTGCGACAGGTCGCATGGTTTTGCGACAGGGTTCGGTCACATCCGTGCACTTGTGCACGTACAGTGTCCGGACAGTTAACACTAGCGGGCTTTGGTTTAAGCCAGATCCTGGTGTACGTTTTGGGATTGGTTTTATCTCGTTTGTATTCGTGTTCCTCAGAACGCGGATGCGGGTGTGTATGCACAGTTGACAGAGAGACAGAGGCAGAGTATTCTCATTGGGGTTGTTGACTGTTGACAGTTGACTGTTGACCGTTGACTTTTGCTTAACCCTAGTGAGAATAAGAATTATGATTAGCAATAATATTAATTAAGTATTATAGTGACATGGTTGTAAAGGGGTTGACTTTGTTGATTTGTTGACTTTGTTGACCGGTTGACTAGGTTGGACTAGTTGACCATCATCATTACCATGGTTGTCATTTTCATGCAAAAACTTTTGCTTGCTTGTTGTGGTTTGCAAAATGAGTGCATGAAAATGATATTGCCTTTGACATGATATGAACCATCACATAATACTTGATTAACATTATGGCTCATGATGCTTTTGGATTATGAGAGGGTGAAAGAGAAAAGAGAGGCTCATTCTTTCATTGGCTTTCTCTTTCCTTTGAGCTCTCTCTCATTCCCTTGTTCTCACCCTCTTCCTCTTGCTCTCTCTACCTCAAGGCAAAACATTCTCATGTGTTGAGACTCATTGCCCTAGAGATTAAAACATACCAAAACAATCCTCTACTCACTCTAGTTCATAAGGTTTAGCAAACCGAGCGAACTAGTTTCTTCAAAGTTCGAAGAAGAAGCCAAAGGTGGAAGCTTTCGGGTGGATCGATCTTTGGCGCAAGGAGACGACGGGGTGAAGCTGATCCGTACACCATCGAGAGTCAAAGACGAAGGAGTTCAAGAAATAAAGGTATAACCCCCTAACCGAGTAGTTAACAACTCCTAGTTAGGTTGTTAGGTAGATAGTTTAACAAAGATCCGTTTTGAGTCCATGTTACCGCCTCTAGAAAATCGTTTTTCATCAAATTCCGCATGCCCGTAAGTACCGGGAGAGGTAGCATGGACTTACAGCTCTCCCACTGAATTGTTTGTTCACTAAGGTCCTCAAGAAACTGCCATACTTCCTCACTAGATTTGGTTAGAAAGTGACCTTGACAAATGGTTTCTAGCAACTGCTTCGTTGCCGGGTTCAATCCCTCGTATAATGTTTGGCAGAGTTGTCAACTTTCGATCCCATGATGAGGGAACTGAACGAGTAGGTCTTTAAATTTTTCAAAACACTTCCAAAATGGTTCGGAAGGAAGCTGGGAAAATTGTATAATCTCATTATGGATTCTAGCAGTTTTGTGATGAGGATAGAACTTTTTAAGAAAAGCTTTCACAAACTCATCCCAATTTCTAATTGAATGTGATGATGTGCTATATAGCCACTTCTCGGCTAAGTCACATAAGGTGAAAGGAATGACCCTTAGCCTTATAGCGTCATCACTTAATTAGGTAGTTTTCATCATGGCGCAAACGTTTTGGAATTTATTGATAAAGATATAAGCATCTTCGGATTCCAATCCATGAAATTTTGGCAGCATATTGATGAAGTGGGGTTTTATTTCAAAATTGTCCCCATTTGCCGGTGGGGGTGAAAGACAGGTAGGTAAAGAAGTGCAGACAGGGTAGAAGAGATCCTGGAGCGTAACTCGTGTGGGCGCTTCAACAGGCGGGTGATTCGGGTTATTCGCATCTAACGGAGGTGGAATCATTCCCGTCGGTAAGGTGTTGTTAGAATTGTATCCTGACATACCTTCGGAAAAAGAATTTGAAGGTGGAGGTAAGGAAGTGGACGGAATTTCGACTTCGGTGTCGAAAGGTTCGTCAGTCGGTATTAACGAAACACGGACTAATCGGGCGCTAGTGTCCCTAGTCCAAAGTGACATACACTAAAGGGGTAGTGTAGTCAGAAAAATGAAAGACAGAATGTGGAGGTAAGATAACGTCAATGAGAAGAAGTGGTGTAAGTGAGTTGCAAGGATTTCTTTAGCGACAAGTTGCAAGTTTTTTTTTTGAAAAGATTTTTCCCTTTTTTTTATGTGAAATTTTTGCAAAAGATTTTTGAAAAGAGACTTGTGACACAAATGCGATCAACCACACATGCACAATCAGGCATAGATCTAGGGTCACCTAGGTCAGCTAGACAGCTCCTAACTAGGATTAGAAATAGGACCTCAAACCGCCTCTTCACCGCCAATTGCGGCCAGGTAAGTGCCAGGTAAGTGGGAGGCTCCCCGCTACAAGTAGCGGTCCTAATTAAATAACCACTTGCCTAGACACCGCAAAGTCAGGTTAGGATAAACGGTCGATGCCTATAACTAGTCCTTTGTCCTATTGAGCTTGAAGTCCTTAGGGCTGAGTCTAGTATTTTTTAATTAAGAGTGGTCAACGCAAATGCTTTAAGTGATTTCTGGGGTCTTGGGAAGGGTGATGAAATCCCCACCCAATCTGAGTTGGTCAATAGCCCCTTAAAGTCCGATTAAATTATGCAAAACAGTAAATTCACTTGCAATTAATTATTTTTAAGCGCGGCGCAAAGAAACCTGCAGAAAATATGTTATTTAGAAGGGGAAAGATATTCTTATTTTTATGCGCAAAGAATCATGCAGAGAATTTCGCAAAAAGATATATGGAGGTTGGCAGAGAAGGGGAAAAGAAAACAAACAGAGCAGATTTTGCGCAAAGAAGCCACGTGGACGCCGCGGTTCTGCGGTTTGGGGTGCTCTTGAGCTGCGGTTCCGCGGTCTGGAGGAGGTATCAGTGAACTGGAAAAATTGAACTGTTCTGTTGTGGAATTTCCTTTCTGTTCTGATGTAAATTTTTCTTTTTCGCATTCTGGAATTTTCCAGATCCGAGATTCTTCGCTGTTTCTGCAAAATTCAAACGATAAACCCTTCAAACAATAAAAAAAAGATAATTTTTTTTATACTTTTCAAATTTTCAGATTTTTATGATTTTCTAAAATATATATTAACCCGAAATTACAAAAAGGAAATTTCTTACGCCATCCCCGGCAACGGCGCCATTTGATTATGTAGGATTGTAACGATCAAAGATATTTTACCGTAATCAAAAACGGCGTCGCTTTGCAGCTAGCCAGTGAGTACGGGTCGGTCCACAGGGATGTTGTAATTTTCCTAAGTGTTTTTACGAGCTAATTCCAATGGGTGTTTGGTTTTTTTATTAAATCTAAAAAAACTAAATTGTACGAGAGTTAAGAAACTTGCTAGGATTAGGTCTAAGGTGGAGTTTGGGAAGATTAAATTTCCCACCTCTTTCAATGCCCTAAATTAAATCTTTTAGGAGTTATAGCAATTATTAGTAAAGGGGATTATGATGATTGGGAAGAAACGAAGTTTCTTCCTCTAGATCCTTGTCCGTCCTTTCCTAATAATTGCTCTAACCTTCATGGAAGTCATGCATGTCCGGTCTTTTATACTACGGTTTTACCGTTACCTCATGGGTAGGGTGCCGTAGGGAGCGGATCATGCATGCATGCATGAAGTTCTAATTCTTACAAATTATTGGGCACGAAAGAGATGAGAGATCTTAATGTCTCAAACTCCTCCCTATTCCTAACCTTAACAAGCGAGGAAATTACTCGCTCATTAGGGGATCTGTTAAAAACATCATTTTTATTGTATGTATTTTTTTTATCTAATAGATTAGTTATCTACTGCAGGTTAAAAGAATCTACACTAGATTTAACTGAGGCAAAAGATTAATTAATCTAAGGAAAGAATTTAATTATAAAGCTAGGGCAAAGAATGAATTAATCTAGGGCAAGAATTTAATTATAAACTAAGGCAGAAAATAAAAGACAAACTTACAGATTTGATCCTCTCAACTTTGATTGAATCTGAATTTTTATTTATGAAAAAGAGGCATCCCCAATACAATCTTTAGAATACATTTTTATAGGAAATAGGAAAATTAGGGTTACAATTGCTCGCACATGTGATATTACAGATATACCCCCTAAAAATCCCAACTAAAGCACCGACGCACCGCCATGAATTTTCTGCACCGACATGTGTAGTAGATGGGCGCGGAACCGCGGCATGGGTGAGGGTAGGGCCGCGGTTCCGCGGCCCATTGATGAGATCATTGAATTAAATTTTATGGGCTGCTTCTTGATGCTTTGGGCTTTCTATTTCTCTAGTTCTTTTCTCCATTTGGCTTCTGGGTCTTCTCCAGATCTTTCAGTGAAACTTGTAGTGGTCTTTTAACTATTCCCTTTGACATTTTAGACTATGCGTTGCCTTGTACCTTTGTGAACCGTTCTTCGTCTAGGCTTGACTAGGACCCTTCTACTTGTTGATCAAAAGTCTCTCTTTTGTATCATCTTTTGTCATTTTCACTGTTTTCGCTCCAAGAACCTGTATCCTGTAATATGTAGCAGACATGCGTCAAAAGTACATGTTTATTTATAAACGAATAGGAATGGGGAATATAATAATGCAATATTATGGTATGAACAACCCCCAGGCAGTGATATGCGACATATCTGACGAAGAGACCGGACTGTACGGTAGTGTTACTGATTGGATTCACAGGAGTATGAGCAGGCTTGCTTGTTGATATTCTAATCTCTAAATACCCGGGTGGCCATTACGTTTACTAGACCGCTTGCGGCTTGTGGGTGTTTGATATGATCATCACCTACTGCCGGCATATTGATGAGTCTTCAGAGTCCAACACAGAGGTTTCCTGGTTCATGCGAAATGAAGTAGGAGCACATATGTGATATGTACGGGACCGAGATTAATGCTCGCATGTGATACCGCATTCTATTCTCGCGATATGTGATATCGGTCGGTTATATGTGCTATAGCCAGGTCATCGGATCAAGTGTTGATTCGATAGATTGTTACATTTGATATTAGCCGGTTGTATGTGATATAGCCGGATTATTAAATCAAGTGTTGATTTAATAATTTAATGTATAATTATATATTTGATATATTGAATTACATTAACTAATATTAGCTCACTTAAACATTTCTTTTTTCTCACTTGTGTGCATATAGTATATATGTGATATATATTAATGTACATTTTATTTGTGTTATGCTTGATGCCACATGCTTCATGGGTGTATGAGACTCATACCATGCTTGATATAATGAAGGGTTTATATTTATCTAAGTAATTCAAAATTGGATGGAAATTTGTCATGGCTATAAGCTTGTAGAAGTTTGTGGAACCATTGCCCAAGTCTACTAATTTTGTTTTGTTTGTAGATATTTATTAACCTAACCATTATTGTTAGCTATAGTTTAGTCTCTACATGAGTTAGGATATGACACTAACTCACTCATGGTTGCTATTCTCACCTCATGAGTTTTCATTCTCTCATCACTTCATCTTCTTCTTCCTCATGGAAAAGCTTTCTAGCTTTTGAAAATGTGATGAAATATTGTGAGAAAAATTAATCTAAACTGAGCCCAATTCATACTTCATCATTCTCTACTATATTAGCCATTTAGTTTAGGGTGTTTGCTTCAGTAATCTACCATTAGTGAAGAGGTAGCATGAGCTTGAGTCTCCTCGACGTAGATCATCTTTGGCTTCGAAGACTTCGAGCAAGCTTGTTCATTTCTTCATGTGAACCCTTAATAGAGTTCGGGTGTTCACTACTTAGAGCGAAGGGACTACTACGGAGCTTTAGAAGTGAAGGACCGGTCTACAAAGGTTGTATTCCTCATTCACTTAGATGTAAAGATGTTTGCATTGCTAGTTCGTCGAAATCTCTAGTTAAGATTCTATGTTAGAGTTCTTTAGTACGGCAAAATTTTGAAAATGGCATGGACGATACCTCCCGAAACCTTGCTGCCGCCCTAGGGAACCCTGCAGTGGTATCAGAGCCAAGCTAGAGAATTAGACAATATTTGTTAGATTACGAAACCGAAACTACTCCGAAACTTAAAACAACGAAATCCAGTTTCAGTCGAATTTTAAATCGCCTATAAATTTTTTTTAGTAACTGCAGAATGTTATATGAGATGTAACATGAACACAGTAGAAAATTCACCCCCCATCGCCGGAATTTGGCTGGCCACATACCTAGAAAATCCGTCCATCTCGGTTTTATAGTGGTGTTATGGGTTGAAATTTCTAGAGTGTTCCAGTCTCTGGGTTTTGGTGTTTCAGGTATTGCTTGTTTTTGATAAAATTGCATGTGATATTAACTTTCTGCAAAGGTAATTCGGAGTGTTTCATAATCATAATTCTAACATTTATTCGGGTTATTTAGATGACGTTAAAAAGTTCGAACAGATATAAATAACCCAATTTTTCCCTCGCTGGAAATTTTCCAAGAGTCGGATTTTTTCCAAGTTTAAAATCTTCAGAAAATCATGCAAGCGATTCTGAGGACCCTCTAGAAGAACGATACCCAAACTCGACTTTTTGGATCGCGGAACCGCAGTCATACCCTAGGGTTTGCGGCAGTTCCGCGGAGACATGAGTGAGGCATCGGTCGGCCCTTCTACGGATGGTTCATAGGTGTTGTGGCATGTTCTGGGTACTTTTTGAACTCCGCTCAAGTGTTGAGCTCTTTAGGAAATTTTGGGTGTTTGTTTATTCGATCAAAAAGTTTAACAACTTCTAGCTATCTGTGATTGTGATACAATATTTGGAATCCACAAATTTAGTTATGTGATAATTAGTTTGAATTTTATAAATCTAGCAAGTTAGTCTCATTTGATCGGTTGCCATGGAATTTTGATGAGGATCAAAAGTCCGTCGCAATTACGTAGCGTATGCGGATACTCGCCGGGTAACTTTACTAGATAGCCGTGCCTCATAGCCCCGACCAAGTGACTGTAGGAGAACCACGTCGCCAAAAGCATCCGTTCGGGTGCTCGCGGCCGCGATGTTCCGCCTAAGTGCACTTCGTCGACGGTATCGGGGGTGCGGCCGTCTACTAAAGTTTCCGACGAGCATTCGATCAGGTTATCGGGAATCTTGTTGAATTACTCGACAGGTTATTAGAAAGTGTTTTCAATATCGAAACTAAAATGCGGGATTTATAATTGTTAGGCATGCGATGTCTAAGAAATTCATATGGCTGGGCATGAAATCCAAAGTATGTGATACATTGGGTTTATGATGTCTAAGGTGGTTGCGGATTCCAATTGTTGTAGTTTTTCACTTTATTTTCTGCGACCGTAAGTGTAATATATGGTGTATCGCCAGTTTCGTTGCTGTATGTCAATGACAATTGGGATACGCATATTTACTTACGTTGATGATATGCGATATTATGTGTTGCTGTGAAATATTGGATCGTCGTGTTTTGAATAGCCGGGTTTTTTTAATGTGAGATGAGAGTTTTTTTTCATTCATGTAAAAGCTTGTATGTAATATTATTTTATTAGGGCACTTCCGGGTTGAGGATGATTTCACTATTGATGTATATTACTTACTTTTCCGTATTAGGATAGACCCAAGGCGGGGAGCACAAGTAACCGGGTTCTAGAGTCCAGTGGGAGACCATCTCGAGGAGTCGAGACCGGGTCTCCTAACTCTAGAATTGGTAGGGTTGCTTGCCGCTCTCGTAGAGGTCTAGAGATGTGGGTTTGACTATTCATCACGACCGTGGAATCCGCGTTTTTTATTGGCTTAATTAAAACACAGAATTCCTAGTATATCCAATATTTCATATGTGTTCTTTTGCTGCTGATATTCTGTGATGTGATCACTTTATATGTTGAGACGATTGCCTATATTATATATATGAGATATAATAAATATTGATGCTTTCGTTTCTTATGTGATGCTTCGGAAGTATAATTGATGGGACTTCATTAATGAGATTAATGAAAATAAAAGAAATCTAAAGATGTTGTAGAAACTTGTTTTAAAAATTGGTACCTCTAGTTCTTGCTTTGCATAGCGGTATTCCTTGTAGAATATCCAGCACCTTATTCGATAAGGAAAGATCCGAGATCCCTTCACCGGGAGTGACCTCTTTAGCGAAACTGGCAGATACTATAACCCACTCGGTTTGTCTTTTGACTGCTTCTATAGTTTTTGCTTTGCATAGCGGTATTTATGAAATATCCTGCACCTTATTTGATAAGAAAAGAGCCGAGATCCCTTCACCGGGAGTGTCCTCTTTAGCAAAACTAGTAAAAGCCTAAAAAACACTCCTTTTAAAATTCACTCGATTCTACAACGATATCAAGTTCATTACACAAAAGGTTTTTTTAAAAACCTGTCACCCTCCGTCATTTTAGGAAGTAGAGTACTTAGTATTCATGCTACGTTTGTTGACCATAGTTAAGGCGTAGTGTGCGGTAGCTAAGTGATGTCTTCCTACACAGCATATGATGCGATTAATTAGAACAGTCATATGACTTTGTTGACCATAGTTAAGGTTCATATGGGTGGGTCTAATTAATCAGGAAATGACGGGTAGAACTTGACTAGTGCTTATGATTTGTTGACCATAGTTAAGGTCATAAGTCACCAAGGGTAAAAGTATTATCGGGAATTTCAAGTATTGAAATTTGCATTGAGATTGCATACTTTCTATGAGATAGTTGGATCCTGATACCCACTGTGAGTAAGAGTTACTCCTGGGAGAGTTTTACACATTACAATTAGCCAATCAAGTAGGTGTCTAGTTAATGGAGTTATGCCCAGGGAAAACGAGATTTATTTTAATTAGGTCCGTGCGAAAGCACGGGGAACCTCCCTCAAAGTACCGACACCGGCCTGGCCGAAAGATTGGCGAACTTATAGGGTGTAATTAATCCCGGTTAGTCTTACCTTTTAGGGTTTAAAGGAAGATTTGATAAAAACAGTGGGAGCCATCCTGAATAGATAAAATAATAACCAATCTGATCTTGCAAGAGCGCACGCAGAGTTTTTCTCTCTCTCCCTCTCCTGGTAGTGACCATGTCACGCCTTAAATCAAGATAATAATATGGATGCATTGATCGAACCTACTTTTTATACTGAGCTGGGGAACGTTGGTTTCACTCTATCTTATGAATGTTATAAGTCCGAGCAGAAAATAGGGGAATATCCGGATTCCCATGCCACCCAAATGAGGAATAAGCATATTGATGCATATTCTTCGGGTGTGTCCATTACCAAGAACTGTTTCTCAGTTTCCTCTATGTCCTAGGTATAAGATACCGGATTAGGATCCCACATATGCAATCTGTTATATGGGCTACGAAAGGTAGAGAACTGGGATTTGATGATATGTCTCTAAGTGTTAGAGAATGGTGCAATTGTTGCAGCCAAGTCAGTTGGCAGATATCACCTTATATTACCAAATGGTAAATACATTGATTCTGAACGAATGTTATTACATACCGAACCTGATATACAACATTATATTAGATTCTTTATTCAGTTAAAGAAAGATATAATTCTGTATTGGAGGATAATGTTGTGAACATTTTCCTTAATCAAGAGTTGATTGAGTCATGCACGTTATGTAATAGCATATACGTTCTAAATCAAACCACGGTTCAAAGTAAGTAGAACACACACGAGGAGTAGTTCAGAAATGAACGAACCCTTCTTGAGGCATTGTAGACTAGGTCATACAATGCGACACGACCAGCTAAGTTACATAAGGATGAATATGAGAATCTGTTCGAATTTTCATCTTATGATACTTTCCAGTCTTGTCTCAAAGGTAAAATGACCAATATTCCGTTTACTGGAAACAAAGAAAGAGTTACTGAACACTTGGGACGGATACATGATGATGTATTCGGTCTTATGTCTACTAATGCCAGGATTGGTTCTTCGTACTTCATTATATTCACTGATCTTCTCTCAGGATTCAGATATATGTTCCTGTTGAAACACAAGTCTGAAACTTTTGAGAAATTCATGGAATATAAGCTTGAAGTTGAGAACCGGACGGGTAGAAGTATTATAGTCCTTCGATGTGATCGAGGAGGAGAATACTTGGGCATGGAGTTCCTGAATTATTTAAAGGAGAATATGATTCTCTCTCAGCTTACTCCTTCGAGTACACCACAGCACAACGGTGTATTTGGGCGGAGGTATCGCACCCTATGAGATATGGTGCGTTCTATGATGAGTATTGCTGAGTTACCTGTTTCCTTTTGGGTGTTATGCACTTGAGAAGCTGCATACCTATTGAATGGGGTTTCGTCCAAATCAATGCCTACCACTCCATATGAGATATGGAATAGGAAGAGACCATGTTTTAAACGAGTTAAGATATGGGGTTGTCCGGCTTATGTTGAAAAGTAGAATCTGGACAAGCTCGAGGCAAGGTCAGATCTATATAAGTTTGTTGGATATCCCAAACATTTGCGAGGGAATATCTTCTACCACACTAAGGAGCAAAAGGTGTTTTGTTTCTCAGCATGCCACCTTTTTAGAAAAGGAATTTCTTATGAAGAAATTTGTGGTCATGAGGTAGAACTGGAAGCAGTTCCAGCTGGACAAACTAACAGCTGATGATTTGGTGAAACCAAAGGATTCAATAGTCTTCAATGAACCTCAGCCTCTCCGCAAATATGGTAGGGTTCCTCATCCACTTGAGAGATACTACGGTCTTCTCGGTGACAGTGGGAGCGAGGATTGCATCATGATAGATGATGGCCCAACTAGGTTCAGGCAGGCTATCATAAGTAGAGACTTTGTGAAATGGCTGGATGTTATGCAATCATAGATGGAATCCATGTACACCAACAAAGTATGACTTTGATCATTGCACCTGCAGGGGTAAAACCCATTGGGAGCAAATGGATCTTGAGAAGATTCTTGGTGTAGATGGAAAAGTTGAGACTTTCAAAGCTATGCTTAAGTCCATCAGGATCAATGCGCGCATCGCGGAGTTGGAACATCTATTTTGATGTGGCAGTCAAAGAGTTTGACTTCATCAAAAAGATATATGAACCTTGTATATACAAAAAGGTTGTAGAGAATAAGGTTGTCTTCCATGTATTGTACGTAGATGACATACTCTTGATAGGAAATGGTTTCCTATACTATACTCGGTCAAGCTCCTCTTATCACGACTATTCTCAATAGAAGATCTGGATGATACCTACTACATCTTATGGATTATGATCTATGGTGATAGATCTAAATGGATATTGGGAGTGTCCCAAATCCAGGTACATTAACACTATTCTAAATGGGTTTAGTATAGAGGATTCTAAGCATGGTGGTTTGCCCACTTACTCAGGAATCACTCTCTCCAAAAAGATGTCTTTCAAGACTGATTTGGAGAGAGCTCGTGAGCAAGGGATACCCTATACTTCGGCAGTAGGCTCTATCATGTATGCGATGTTATGTACCAGAACAGATATAGCTAACTCACAAGGTGTAGTGATCAGGAATCAATCGGATCTTTGGAGAATCACTGGACAGCTGTGGAGGACATTCTTAAGTACTTGAGAAGCACTAAAAGAATGTTCTTGGTTCGAGCTTCCAAAGTGATAAGGTCGACTGAAAGTCAGTCATAGGCATTGTATTTACCCTCAATGGAGGGACGGTATGTTGGAAGAGTTCCAAGATATATACCGTAGCAAACTAGACGATAAGGGCTGAATACATTACTACCAACGATGCTGTCACAGTGGCTATCTGGGCATTTCATGTTCATGAGATGAACATGGTTCCTACCATTGAGCGTCCAATAACATTTATTGTGACAACAAATGGAGTTGTGGCTTTGGCCTAGGAACGCTGGTCCCATCAGCAATCCAGACATATTCTGAGGCAAATATCACCTGATCAAGGAGATGGTTGATCTCTAAAGGATCGAGGTAAGGAGAGTTGATGCGAAAGATAAAACGGCGGATCCACTCACAAAGGACTTACCTTAGAGAGAATTCTATAGGACTGTTCTCCGCCGAAAACCGGGACGGTAAACGTCTTGCCTGAATTTGGGGCCAGATGCTATTTGGCTTTATCCATCCACCTCTCGGAAGATGCCAAGTTGATTTATGGCACCGTGTATCGGAGGTTTAGACGGATGCGGTCATTGTAGTAGACTTCGTCAGATTCCCCCTCATTTGAGGGGTTTTTTGATTGTGGGGACGCTCTTCCCTGCAGGCGCAAGCCCCTGCAGTTAATTACGCTACCGCATCGCAGTAACAACTTTCTCCTTCTCCAGATGGTCACTTCGTGTCGTGTGTATTTGTTTTATTTTTGGTTGCTCGTGGATTGTATACAGAGACTAATTTATATTGTCGCCCGTAGGGCGTGGATTAGTCCAAATTCGTATTATCTTAGATTTGGGTTTGGGTTGGGTTTAAGGATCATTAATCTCATTGAGATTAAGATCTACTTAAACGTTTGTTAAGGATACGTTAGTCTAATTTTAGACTAAGATCTACTCAACGGGGGTTTGGAATCATTTAGATCCGATGACAGGGCATTTAGGCTCTATCGTTTTAGTTTAGGGATGATGCGGTCCATTGGGTTTAAGGACATCATAGTCCGTGACAGTTTAAAGACGTCATAGTCTGTAAAGTTTAAAGACATCATAGTCTATGAGTTTAAGGACCTCACAGTCCATAAAGTTTAAGGACATCATAGTCCATGAGTTTAAGGACCCCACAGTCCGGTTTAAAGACATCATAGTCTATGAGTTTAAAGGCCTCACAGTCCGTAAAGTTTAAGGACATCATAGTCTAGTTTAAAGACGTCATAGTCTGTGTGGTTTTGGTTCAACCGTTTGGGGATGCACCAAAACTTATTGGTTATTGGGACCCTCCATCTCTCTTAAGATGTCGAGGAATTACAACTACATATATCAGAGGTATGAAGAGATGTACCCTTGAACCAATGTTGGTTGGAAGATTTGTAGTCAAGTTTGGGACTAAGACCAGTTAAAAAGATTTATGAGCATATGGGCTCAATTAATCTACATTAGAGATATGTGGCCAACTTGGGCTCGGCCCACTCAGTTAAAATATTGGACATTTAATTAGGCTCGGCCCTTTTTCATTTAACAATGCTGAGCATTGGTTTGGGTTCTGATAACTTTTTTTTCTTTTATTGAGTGTTGAGCCCTCATTATGGCTCTGAGGCTTTATTTAAAGAACAGTTTATGTTCTCTCAGCGCCCACGTGAAGAGCACGTGGCGTGCTTGGCGCCGAGCGCCAGA
This sequence comes from Agapanthus africanus, assembly GCA_030015575.1. Taxonomy (NCBI): domain Eukaryota; kingdom Viridiplantae; phylum Streptophyta; class Magnoliopsida; order Asparagales; family Amaryllidaceae; genus Agapanthus; species Agapanthus africanus. The sequence continues at coordinate 321,872,591 of JASDDO010000004.1, read as the reverse complement.
CTTAGAGCGCTAAGGCGCTTCCTGTGAGATAGCGCACACGTGAGGAGCACGTGGCGCGCTTGGTGTTCATATCAGAATTTTGCATTATTATATTCCCCATTCTTAATCATATTGCAAATAAATAGGTGCTTTTGATCCATGTCTGTTAAATAGTTGCAGGTTACAGGTTCTCGGAACAATACAGTGAAAATGATGAAAAAACGCTACAAAAGTGAGACTACGATCAACAAATAGAAGAATCTTTATGATGCCGCCTACAGTCTAAGGAACAAATGAAGATCAATGAATAGTTTGATTGCACAACGTACGACGGCAGCACAAGATTCAAGACTTCAATAAAAAGCGAATGGTAAAAGTCCACAACATTCTGCACTGTGGAAATCTGGAAGAAAATAGAAGATATTCTGAGAAACCAAGTGAAGAAACCAGAAGTAAAATGCAAAATGAAGCAGCCCTGAAGATTTGAGACAGAGACCCCATCAAACGGCCGTGGAACTATGGCCAAACCAGGCTTATGGCCGCGGATCCGCGGCCGCGCATCGCACGTGTCGGTGCGTGTCGGTGGAGTCGGTGCATTGACCCGGTTTTCTTAGGGTAGTTTTGTAATTTTAGATATGGATCAGATGTAAACCCTAGGTTTTCTCCTATCTATAAAGAGGAAGCCTACAACTCTTTTTGGAGCATGCCACTTTTTACTTTTCTAGATAAAAATTTCAATTCATTGTAATCGTCAAAGAGTGCATCAATAAAGTAAGTTTTCTTATCTGCAAATTTTATTTCTCTGCAATTTTTATCTGCCGCAGTTATTTTCCGCACGTTAATTAGGTTATTAAAAGAAAAATAAAAAAAATGAATTCCTTTGTTAATTCCCTAATGAGTGAGTAGTTCCTTACTTGTTAGGGTTTGGTTTGGGGAAGGTTTGAGAGATGAAAATCTCTCACTTCTTTCTTTACCCGTTCAATATTTTAAAATAAGGGCTCTATGCAAAACAACCACACACCGCTCACTACGGCACCCTATCCCACGAGATAGCGGTGATTCCCTATTTAGACCGGTTGTGGTTGGTTTCCATAGAGGTTAGGGCTAAGAGTTAAGAAAGGACGGACAAGGACCAAAGGGAAGAAACTACGTTTCTTCCCAGTTATGGTAATCCCCATTGTTAATTATTACCCTAACACCTAAAGTTCTTAATTAGGGTAAAGAAAGCGGTGAGAAGAATTGACTTTCTAAACTAACCTAATCCTAACCCTAGCAAGGTTTTAATCCAAATCAAATTCAACCTCAGTTTTTATAGAAAATCAAAACCTAACACAAATAGGAATTGACTCGTTAGAACAACTAGAAAATACACGTTTTCCCTGTGGACCGACCCGTACTCAACCGACTAGCTACCAAGTGACACCGTCTTGATTGCGGTATTCTATTCTTTGATTTCAAAATGCATAAGCGCAAAATCACTCACCAATCAAATGGCGACGTTGCCGGGGATAACAGTAGTTATTTTCTTTTTGTAATTTCGCGTTAATTAAAAATAAAAAAATCATAAAAACTGAAAAATATAAGAAAAAATTATCATCTTGTTATTTTTTGAAGGGTTTTTGTGCGAATTGTGCAGGATCGGAAAGACGAACAAATCAGATCTGGAAAAATCCAGTGAACAAAACAGCAAACAGCAGATCTGAAAATACAGAGGAGAACCACAACAGAGAAACATAAGAAGTTTGGAGGCCTGAGTCAATTCTTTGACCGCGGAACCGCCGCACTTACCTGCTTTTGACCGCGGATCTGCCGCGCCTTACTGACGTCAGCTTTCCAAAACTTCTCTGTAAGCATTCATTTCCTTTCTTCTGTCCTCTGATCTCCTCTGAAAAATTTTCCTGCAGGGTTCTTTGCGCAAAACTTCTCCCCCTTCTCCAATAACTTGATTTTGTGCAGGATTCTTTGCGCCGCAAATAAAAGGAAAAAAAATTTTGGCAAGTGTTTTGGATTTTTGTGTGTTTACCGCTTTGCATTTTTAAAACGGACTTTTAAGGGGCTATAACACCAATCCAGATTGGGTGGGGATTTCATTACCCTTTCTAGGACCCCAAAAATCACAAAAAGCATTGAATCAACCTTCGAGTTAATTAAAAAATATTAGACTCAACCAATAAGGACCGTCGTGCTCATTAAGACAAAGGAAAGGTTGTAGGCATCGGTCGTTTATCTAAACCAGACTTTGTGGTGCCTAGGCTAGACAAATGAGAAAGCTAATTTTAAAAGGCCCGTCTCACGGTGATTCATGAGCGGATCCCTTCTTTCCTTACTTGTGTTTACCTGGCCACAATTGGCGGTGAAGAGGCGATTTGAGGATCTCACAACTTGCCTTTTGGAACAGTTAGGAGCAGTCTAGTTGACTTAGGAAACCCTAGCTCTAGACTTGATTGTGCATATTGTGATTACTTGAAAGTGTGTCTAAGCTCCTTATAAAAAATCTTTTGCAAAATCTCCTTAAAAAAACACAAAACTAAGTATTTTACAAAAAATTGCCATTTTGTCGCTAGAAATCCATTGCACCCTACTTGCACCCACTTTCTCTCATTGACGTTTTCTTACCCCCACCTTCTGTTTTTACTTTTTGACTACACTACACCTCGTTAGTATATGTCCTGTTGGACTAGGGACACTAGCGCCCGTTTAGCCCGTGTCTCTTTAGTGCCTACTGACGACGCTTTCGACTCCGAAGTCGAAATTCACTCCACTTCTTTACCTTCATCTTCAAATTCATCATCTTCTAAGGAGATGTCGGGATTCAATCTTAGCAACCCCTTACCTACGAGACTGATTCCAGCTCAACTGGGTGTGAATAACCCTCCACACCCTCCTGTTGAAGCACCCCAACGAATCGCGCTCCAGGATCTTTTCTATCCCATCCACACCGCACTTCCCACTTGTCTTTCACTTCCACCGGCTAATAGGGATAACTTTGAAATTAAACCTCACTTCATCAATATGTTGCCTAAATTTCACGGGCTGGAATCCGAAGATGCCTACATCTTCATTAACAAATTCCAGAATGTTTGCGCAATGATGAAGACCACACAACTTTCAGATGATGCTATAAGGTTACGGGTCATTCCATTCACCTTATGTGACCTAACTGAAAAATGGTTATATAGCACAGCATCACACTCCATAAAAAATTGGGAAGAGTTTGTTAAGGCTTTTCTAAAAAAGTTTTACCCAAACCACAAGATCGCGAGAATTCGCAACGAAATTATTCAATTTTCCCAGCTTCCTTCTGAACCTTTTTGGAAGTGTTTTGAAAGATTTAAGGACTTTCTTGTTCAGTGCCCTCACCACGGTATCGAGAATTGGCAACTTTGCCAAACTTTATACGAAGGACTGAACCCAGCAACTAAGCAGTTGTTGGAAACCATTTGTCAATGTCACTTTCTTACAAAATCAAGCGAGGAAGCTTGGCAATTTCTCGACGATCTTGCTGAACAAACACTTCAGTGGGAAAGCACTAAGACCACTTCATCTACTTCATCGGGTCAGTCTAGGGCAGGCATACATCAACTTGATATGTCGATTGCAATGAAGGCCGAAATGGCCGCACTCACGAAAAAACTAGAAGTAATTGAGAGCAAATTCTCATCGCCTTCTCCTTCCCCTGCTTTACCCCCACACACTATTTGCGCTTGTTGTTTGGATCCGTCCCATCTAACCGAAGAGTGTCCTTACAACCCGCCTGTTTAAGGGCAAGATCAAGTCAATGCTGCTTTTCAGCAAAGACAAAAAAATGATCCATACTCTTCAACTTATAATCCTGGTTGGAGGAGCCACCCAAATTTTTCTTGGAATCAAAATCAACAATTCCAAGGCAACAACAATTTTCAAAGGCATCCTCCACAACAACAAGCCTCTCAACAAACTCAATATCAGCAATTTTTCCTACCCCAACCTTACCAAAACCAAATGAACAATTTTGCACCAAACAACTCTTATCTTCAAAACAATTTTGTTCAGCCAAATAACGATAAGGTTTCCTCGCTAGACCGAAGTCTGGATGCGTTCTTAAAACAATTTACGTAGTCCTCAGCCAGCATCCAATCGTCCATTCAGTCTTTGGTGCAACACACTGCTTCACATGATCAGAGCATTAAAACAATAGAAGCCCAAATTGCACAACTGAATGCTGCGTTGTGCAATACCTTTCCAAGATGAGCAACAAAATCATAATGTGAGTGCCGTGACTACATTGAGATCAGGAAAGGTATTGCACAACAATGTTGGTAATAATGATGACACCCCGGCCGCCGCTTCTTCTTCTTCATCTTCTTCAGAGCATGTTCTTCATTCTTCATAAGGCTCTACTTCTTCTAATTCGAACGGACCTACATCTCAATCCACGAAAACACCAACACTGGGATCCGTTCCAACTCATGGATCCGTTCCAACTCAACAATCTACTCCACAAATATTGGACTCAACAAATTTTCAAAATATTCCATTTCCAAACATGTTGAGATCCAATAAACCTACTCCACAAATGGAGAAGATTGTGGAGTTATTCAAATAGGTTAGCATTAACATACCTCTCTTGGATGCAATCCAACAAGTCTCTTCTTACGCTAAAATCTTAAAGGACTTATGCACCAAGAAGAGGAAATCGCAGGTACCGAAGAAAGTTTTCTTGGCTAGTGCAGTAAGTGATGCTCTTACCCAACCTTTACCCCAAAAACGTAAGGACCCTGGCTGTCCTACAATTTCAATAACAATTGGGGATAAGAACATCAATCGCGCACTTTTAGATCTTGGTGCCAGTGTTAATTTGCTTCCATATTCAGTATATGAACTATTAGGCGTTGGAGAGCTGAAACCCACACATTGTACTCTCCAAATGGCCGACCGATCCATCACCCATCCTAGGGGTGAGTTAGAGGATGTGTTGATTAAAGTAGGGGACTTCATTTTCCCCGTTGATTTCATTGTTATGGACACACATCCTGTAACTAACCCTCGGAGTCAAATTCCGGTGATACTCGGTCGACCATTCCTTGCGACTTCTAATACGGTGATCAATTGTCGAAATGGTTCGATGAACCTATCTTTTGGAAATATGACAATTGAAATCAACATTTTTAAGTTGGGGAATCAGCCCTCCGAGCCTAATGCTAATATACTTGATGTTTGCTCGATCTAAGAGATCACGCAGGAGGACTGTGAGCTCGAAAAATTTCTGTTCGATCACAGCAGTTTTGACGCCACTAGTGCGTTCCCCCTTGAATCTGATATAGTTTTCACACCCGATAACGATTACGAGTGTTTCACTTTTTCGGACGATTTTGAAGAATCACCACACGAGCTTGAGTCCTTTGAATTTTCGGATGAGTTAGTTGAACCATCTGACTCAGTTGCTTACACTCGCTTTGAACCATTGTTGGAATCCTTCGAGTTCGAGACAGTTCCACCAATTTTACCTTCAATTGTTTCACCTCCAAAACTCGAACTCAAGCTGTTGCCATCTCACCTTAAATACGCTTACTTAGGTGAGAATGAGACCCTTCCTGTTATCATCTCGGCCTCTCTAGCCCTCGAGCAAGAGAAAGCCCTTTTAACGGTCTTACAAAATAATCGGCAAGCTTTTGGCTGGACTATGGCGGACATCAAGGGGATTAGTCCCCTAATAGTTGAACATCATATACATATGATGGATGATGCCAAGCCAGTAAGGGATCCACAGAGACGCCTCAACCCCATAATGAAGGAGGCTGTTAAAAAAGAGATTGTAAAATGTCATGATAGTGGTATCATTTACCCTATCTCTGATAGCCAGTGGGTTAGCCCCATTCACGTTGTCCCAAAGAAATCGGGCATAACGGTCATAACTAATGAGGCGAATGAGTTAATACCTACTCGCACCCAAACTGGGTGGCGAGTTTGCATCGATTATAGAAAACTCAACGCCGCGACACGGAAAGACCACTTTCCATTATCTTTTATTGACCAAATGCTAGAACGATTGGCTGGGCATGAATTTTATTGCTTTTTGGATGGCTACTCCGGCTATAATCAAGTTCCTATCGCCGAAAAGGATCAAGACAAGACCACATTTACTTATCTTTTCGGTACATTCGCTTACCGTCGCATGCCCTTTGGGTTATGCAATGCACCCGCTACTTTCCAGCGGTGTATGATGGGCATCTTTTCAGACATGGTGGAAAATTTTTTGGAGATTTTTATGGATGATTTCTCCATTTTCGGCGACTCCTTTGATGAGTGTTTGCTGCACTTAGACGCAGTTCTTACCCGTTGTAGGGATAAGAACCTCACTTTAAATTGGGAGAAATGCCACTTTATGGTGCGAGAAGGTATTCTCTTAGGACATATCATCTTGCAAAATGGCATTGAAGTTGATAAAGCTAAGATTGAAGTCATTTCCAATCTTCCTCCTCCTAAGTGCGTCAAAGACATCCGAGCCTTCCTTGACCATGCCGGTTTCTATAGACACATCAAGGATTTTAGTAAGATAGCTAAACCCTTGAATCTTTTGTTGGCCAAGGACACAACATAAGATTTTGACTCAACCTGCATGAAGGCGTTTCGAGTCATTGAAACACTCACTTATTTCTGCGCCCATTCTTTCATCTCCTGACTGGACGCATCCATTTGAAATTATGTGCGATACATCTGATTTCGCCATTGGTGCTGTCCTTGGACAACACATAAATAAGATGCCGCACGTAATTTATTACGCTAGCCGAACATTAAACGAGGCCCAATTAAATTACACAACAATTGAAAAAGAATTCTTAGCTGTTGTGTTTGCACTAGAGAAGTTCAGGCCCTATTTAATCGGCTCTCCAGTCATAGTTTACACGGACCACTCAGCTCTTTGCCATCTTTTCGTGAAGAAGGATGCTAAATCTCGACTGATACGTTGGATCCTCTTGCTATAAGAGTTTAACCTTGTCATAAGAGACAATAGAGGATATGAAAACGTAGTCGCCGACCACCTTTCACGACTCCCTTCTTCGCCTACACTTCAAACTCCTATTAGAGATGTTTTTCCAGATGAGCAGCTCTTAACCGTGTCATGCGAACCTTGGTTCGCAGATATCATAAATTATTTGGCCACCGGACTGATACCAAACGATTGGTCAAATCAGGACAGACTCCGATTCCTGTCCCAAGTAAAACATTTTTACTGGGATGAACCGTATCTCTTCAAATACTGTTCCGACCAAATCATTCGTCGGTGTGTCCCCGACAACGAGTTTAAGAGCGTGCTGTCATTCTGCCACGATCAAGCGTGTGGCGGGCATTTTGGCCCCAAAAAGACAGCAGAAAAAATCTTGTAGTGTGGCTTCTACTGGCCATGACTTTTTAAAGACGCATACGAATACTGCAAGACATGCTCCCGGTGCCAACACTTGGGCCGGATATCTCGGAGAAATGAAATGCCGCTCCAACCAATTTTGGTTGTTGAAATTTTTGATGTTTGGGGGATAGACTTTATGGGACCATTTCCCAACTCTTTTGGGAACATGTATATTCTACTTGCTGTTGACTATGTTTCCAAATGGGTCGAGACTGCCCAGCCGAACTAATGACAACAAGGTTGTCGTTAGATTTCTCAAAGAAAACATTTTTTCTCGGTATGGGCATTCTCGCACGATTATCAGTGATAATGAATCTCACTTTTGTAATAGGACTTTTGAGTCCTTAATGCGTAAATACTCCATTACCCACAAACTGTCAACGCCATATCACCCCCAAACTTATGGGCAAGCCGAAATTTAGAATCGGCACATTAAACAGATATTGGAGAAAATGGTTTCCAAAACCGTAAAGATTGGTCATCAAAACTGATTGATGCCCTTTGGGCATTCCGTACTGCCTATAAGACCGATCTGGGCATGTCTCCATACAAGTTTGTTTATGGGAAGGCTTGCCACCTTCCTGTTGAAATAGAGCATAAGGTATTTTGGGCAATTAAAGAGTTGAACCTATCTTTGGGAGATGCGGGCAGCAATAGAAAGCTGCAGTTGAACAAATTAGACGAGCTGCGGGATGAAGCCTATGAGAACGCAGTGGTTGTTAAATACCCAACGAAGGTGTTCCATGATAAACACCTTATGCACAAGACTTTCAAACCTGGTCAACAGGTTTTACTTTATGATACTCGGTTACATTTCCATCCCGGCAAGCTGAAATCTCGATGGAAAGAGCCATTTTTGGTACGCACCGTATATCTGCACGGTACGGTCAATCTAAAAAACCCAGAGGACGGTTCACAGTTTAAAGTGAATGGACATCGACTTAAACCATTCCTTATCGTGGACCCTTCGGAGGAGCTTCTGTTTTTGCAGGAGCCGATCTACACCAACTGATCTTCCTCCATCTACCCCTAAATTTCGATTATTTAGCCAAAAACACTGTTTCAAACAAGTTTGGGGGTATGTATCATTTGTAATCATATAAAAACAAAATAACATAAAAAATAAAAAAAATTGAAAATAATTTTTTAAGGTATTTTTGTAATAAAATAAAAATAAATATTTTATTTGCAAATTTTTTTTCTCTTTTTAAGAGGTTTTTTTTTACAAATAACCAAAACACTCTCCCCTATAAATAACACCCGACCCTCTCTGCCCTTTTTCCTTAACCCTAATTTCTCACTTTTAAAAACCCTAGCCGCCGCCAAAGTTCTGCAGCGAGATCGCTCCACCGCACCGCGCATCCGCCGCCGAACCCGCTCTTGTGCCGCGCGCGCCTGTACGTCTTCTCCCTCTGAAAATTTCAGAGGTGGTTCGATCTCTAAACTCCTCTCTGTTAAATATTTTTAAATATGTTAAACTCTCTGTAATGGCACCGAACATGCAATTAGAGCGTGATTTCTCACAAATCTTTTCACACACGATATATGGGAGTTATTTTGCTGATGAAATTACACGGAAGGGCTGGAACTTTTTGATCTATAATCACCCAAATGCTTACGCCCTTTCAGATCTAGTCACTCGTTTTTACGAGTGCATGGAAGAAGGCTGCCTTGCACAATACGGATTTATCAAGTTACTGTGAGGCGATAGGGAGATAATTATTGAAAGAGACTTCATCCATGAAGTCACTTTGATCCCTCGATTACCTGTTCACGACCAACCCTTTCAGTTTGAAGATTACATGCCCTTAATAGGTAATGATTGCTCGAGGGAACCGAGGAAAGGAATACAAGTGAGGACCCTCTTCGCTAATGTTTTAACCGTGTGCCGGTGGGCACAAAAAAATATTTTTGGGAGTTCACATAACACCACAATTTTCACCCCGTCACTTCATATCGTGCACTCCCTAATGACTAGGAACCCTAGATTTGATATGTGCACGGTTTTACTTAATTCAATTGGTGCGGGCAAAAGGGCCACGAACTACCCATGCCCCCTGTTAGTGACACAACTGTGTCGCTATTTCCTCCCCGTGGAGGAATTTAAATTCTACATGCATAGAGGTATACATATCAGGCCTCTCATTGAGGGCGTATCTGTTGCGCCACGGCAGCGCCCCAGCCGTCTTACCGAGGCCAAAATGCGGAATCAAAAAGTTTCCTTACTCGGAAACCGGCGCTACCGCGGACAATGAAAACCCGGATCGTTAACCATTAACCTATACTAGCTAACTAGAGATTGGGTGAGAAGTATACCGAGCGATCCGTGTCCTTCGGTCTTCGTCTCCACTCCGATCTCCCGCGGAATCTCCGTCACCTCCTTGCTCGTCGGAAAGGGCACCACGTAGCCGGAATCTTTTACGGGCTCCCGCCTCTTGACCGAGGCAACTCGGGCGCGAAGTTGGCTAGCCGACGCGTCCAAGGCTTGCTATAGAATAGTGTAGTGAACTTGTCTCTTGGGGTTATGAGGTTGCCTTGATGTGGAGGAATGGAGAAGAGAAGGAGAGAAAGAAATGAGCTTTGAACCCTTTTGTGATGTGAGGAATTTCTAGCATGAATAATGAGATGAAACAATTTCCTCATCCAAAATGAAACCCTCATCTTTTTCCCCTCCCAAGTGGCCGGCCACTTATCTCAAGGATGAGATTGGAGAGAGAAAAAGGGTGCAAGAAAGAATATATCAATAATATAGAAAATGGTCACAACACTTTCCTTTCACACACCATCAAATGAAAAGCCATCAAATGGACAAGAATGGAATATCATTATGAAGCAAGTCTCATCATAATGCAACATATGCAAGAAAGCCCTCCACTAGATGTTAATTACAAACTTGCAATTAACACCCTCCACCAAGAAAGTCCGACCGAGAAGGAATGAAGGAAAACCGGCCGGAACGGAATGCAAACTGGCAACTTCAGAAAAACTGATCCCGTAATAAAATACGGGAAAACCCCACTACTGCAAATACATGCCCGCATTTGTATTCCCACTGAACACAAATGCAAAGAGACAAAACTACACTATCAAATACCAGAATACGGCTTAAGCCAAAGCCGGCTAGTAAAAACTGTCCGATCACGATCCGTGCAATACTGCACGTATCTGATCGAACCCTGCCATATCTCCATACGGCCTCTACAGCGTTTCGCCCGAAACTTGAGTAGCTGAGTGTGGTGGACTCTAAAGACTCGTCAATACCTTGGCTGTGGATTTAACCACTAGCACGTCAGAGGTATAAGCCAATACGTGACGGGCCACCAGGTACTGACCAAATGGGACGTCGATGAGGAAGCTCACCCCGACACCCAACTGAGCCTGTCAGTGACAATATCCGTACAGTCCGGTCCGTTCGTCTATGAGTATCGCATGGCGGGCCTAGGGGGTTGGTGAAAGTCAGACCCCCAAAAACGGTACAAGTCGTGTCGGAGCGTAGCCCAGAACACCCTGAGATACTACTGGAATACCTACCAGTAAATCTCCTGCCTCGGCCGAGGGCTTTGTGTAATGGCTCTCCTAGACACAGCGCGACCTCACCCCCAATACCGGGAGAGACGAACCCCTGCAGATCCGCTCACTGCCTCCATGTGGCTCGGGACTGTACCCAACTAAAACCTGTTTGCACGACTCCTTTGAGCCGTGGTAGGGTAGTAATCAAAGCACAGTGGGAACTCACACGAGACAAATGACGATCTCAGGTCGATGAACTAACCTGTACACATGTCACCAGGGAACTGCTATCTGACATCTGGTATATTACCAACTAGCAGGTTCCCGGCGAGTCCTGTCCGGTGTACTCATAACCCAATGAGCACCTGTATACATCTTAGGTGAACCAACTGACACCAGTGGCTTGTGAGACCGGCCACCGCCCCTCGTCGGGGTCTCGACTGTATACACTAGTCTACTAATGGAGTATCGATGCCCTGTCTCGAAACTCCTACGACTAGGGACCTTTTAAGGATGTGCTTATAGACTACCAGCTCCCACGTATATGATCGCCATCATACTGCCGGTAGTCAAGCAAGAATCCTAGGGGCTCTATCAACGTGTAATAGCGACATGCCAGGTCACCTAAAGCAGTACACGATGATAAAGATAAACCAGATAGCATACTATCATCTCGAGTAAGACTGTCCTACCGAGATAGGTCCTCCCTCAATCATTGCAATCACGTGCCTGTGATCCAATAATTGACTCTGAGGGCACTATCTCCAACAGTATCTACGTCCTATACCCGCTTGACTGATGTTTGGTCACGAACAGAACCGGCGGAACACGTGCCCGCCAGAACACCCAGCTCTAGCTCGACTGCGAGCGAGGAAGAGTTCACCCCCTTAGAACATGCATGTTTAATGGGAAGAGCCATTAGAGGGATTGACGATTTGAGGGGGATGATGAGGCAACATGATCAGCGTCTGATAGAAGTAGAGCAGGGGGTCAGATCCCTGCTAGCTAGGGAGGAGCGTTCCCGTTCACGCTCAAGGGGGCGGCGAGGGCACTGCTTTTAGTATGTTTGGGGGAGGAGGTGGTTGTAAATAGTTATCATTGCATTGCATATTTTTATTTTTTACATATTTTTTTCTTTTTCTTTTGCATGTTTAATTCTGCATTGTATTTTTATAAAAAATTATAAAAATTGAAAAAAATGAAAAAAAATATAAAAGAAAAAAATCAAATAAAAAATTGAAAAATTTTAAAAATTGAAAAATTCAATTTTGGCCATAATTGACTTAAGTTTGACAAGACGGTTAACTAGCTAGGAAAAACTAGATCCCAAAACTTAGTAAATTAAAAACCCTAAAAATAACCTTTTTTAAAAATTTAACGGTAGAAAATATATGTCCTTGTAGTTTACTTAGAAATAGGAAAATTTTGAGTTCAGTTCTTGGGCTAAGTCAAAATAAGGGAAGAGTATTGAAATTTTTATTGAAGTGTAAGTCTGAAAAATAATTCCTAAGCTTAAGTCTAAATTCTGAAAATATATACCCAACAACTTGCATAAACACGAACCTTGAAACTTGGAATAATAGAGGATACCTTGAAATGCTCTTGTCTAAAATTCTTAGTATGAAGGAAAATAAAATTATAAGTGTGAATAAAGAGATATAAAAAAATGAACACTGGTTTTGTAATTACTTAAGGCTGCGTAAAATAAAAAATATATAGCGAGGGTGCTTTATCACCTAGTGCCTTAGACCAACTGGTTTGGGAGTCACTGCTAAAGCCTTAGGTATTACAAGATGAGGAATTACGCCTTAATGTGCAAACACATTTTGTAATCGGTTGTTAGTACCTCAAGAAGTATTAACGGTCGCATGAAGGATATGTGAGCAATTTCATCTAAAAATTCACCAACTAAAAGTACTTTGGACGATAGACAAGAGTATAATAGGTTGAATTGAATTTCCAAGTGTAGGGGTGATAAATACACACACGTAGGGGTATATGATTGGGGTTTGGATGAGAGATAGGAATGAAAAATAGGACTTATATCTTTAGTACAAATGATAAAAATTCCTAAGTTGAGATGGAACCTTAGAAGGAAAATTCAAAAGATGCTACAAGCTAAGTAAATTTATAGAATATATACAATCTTAAGTTAAATGATAAGGAAGCGTGAAAAATATGGGTTGATGATTTCTAAGTTGAAGATAATAAAATTTCTTGCTAGAACACCGAATTGAAGAATGAAAATCAACATGCCAAATTGATCGGATTTTGTAGGTAGTATCCGCTGAAAACCCTCAGGAGACAACATTCCTCCTACTAGGGACACCTAGAGGTTTAACGGCTTGTTGCACGAGTTCAGTGCAATCGCGTTTCTCTGCGAAAGTGAGATTATGCTTTTTCGAGAATAAACTAGCTTTGATCGGGACGAGCAAAAGATAAGTTTGGGGGTATTTGTTCATATCAGAATTTTGCATTATTATATTCCCCATTCTTAATCATATTGCAAATAAATAGGTGCTTTTAATCCATGTCTGTTAAATAGTTGCAGGTTACAGGTTCTCGGAACAATACAGTGAAAATGATGAAAAACGCTACAAAAGTGAGACCACGATCAACAAATAGAAGAATTTTTATGATGCCGCCTACGGTTTAAGGAACAAATGAAGATCAATGAACAGTTCGATTGCACAACGTACGATGGCAGCACAAGATTGACTTTAACACGAAGCGAACGGTAAAAGTCCACAACATTCTGCACTGTGGAAATCTGGAAGAAAATAGAAGATATTCTGAGAAACCAAGTGAAGAAACCAGAAGTAAAATGCAACATGAAGCAGCCCTGAAGATTTGAGACAGAGACCCCATCAAACGGCCGCGGAACCGCGGCCAAACCAGGCTTATGGCCGCGGATCCGCGGCCGCGCATCGCACGTGTCGGTACGTGTCGGTGCGTGTCGGTGGAGTCGGTGCATTGACCCGGTTTTCTTAGGGTAGTTTTGTAATTTTAGATATGGATCAGATGTAAACCCTAGGGTTTCTCCTATCTATAAATAGGAAGCCTACAGCTCTTTTGGAGCATGCCTCTTTTTACTTTTCTAGATTAAAATTTCAATTCATTGTAATCGTCAAAGAGTGCATCAATAAAGTAAGTTTTCTTATCTGCAAATTTTATTTCTCTGCAATTTTTATCTGCCGCAGTTATTTTCCGCACGTTAATTAGGTTATTAAAAGAAAAAAAATGAATTCCTTTGTTAATTCCCTAATGAGTGAGTAGTTCCTCACTTGCTAGGGTTAGGTTTGGGGAAGATTTGAGAGATAAAAATCTCTCACTCCTTTCTTTGCCCGTTCAATATTTTAAAATAAGGGCTCTATGCAAAACAACCACACACCGCTCACTACGGCACCCTATCCCACGAGATAGCGGTGATTCCCTATTTAGACCGGTTGTGGTTGATTTCCATAGAGGTTAGGGCTAAGAGTTAAGAAAGGACGGATAAGGACCAAAGGAAAGAAACGACGTTTCTTCCCAGTCGTGGTAATCCCCTTTGTTAATTATTACCCTAACACCTAAAGTTCTTAATTAGGGTAAAGAAAGCGGTGAAAAGAATTGACTTTCCAAACTAACCTAATCCTAACCCTAGCAAGGTTTTAATCCAAATCAAATTCAACCTCAGTTTTTATAGAAAATCAAAACCTACCACAAATAGGAATTGACTCGTTAGAACAATTAGAAAATATACGTTTTCCCTGTGGACCGACCCATACTCAACCGACTAGCTACCAAGCGACACCGTCTTGATTGCGGTATTCTATTCTTTGATTTCAAAACGCATAAGCGCAAAATCACTCACCGATCAAATGGCGACGTTGCCGGGGATAACGGCAGTTATTTTCTTTTTGTAATTTCGCGTTAATTAAAAATTAAAAAATCATAAAAACTGAAAAATATAAGAAAAAATTATCATCTTGTTATTTTTTGAAGGGTTTTTGTGGGAATTGTGCAGGATTGGAAAGACGAACAAATTCAGATCTGGAAAAATCCAGTGAACAAAACAGCAAACAGCAGATCTGAAAATACAGAGGAGAACCACAACAGAGAAACAGAAGAAGATTGGAGGCCTGAGTCAATTTTTTGACCGCGGAACCGCCGCACTTACCTGCTTTTGACCGCGGATCTGCCGCGCCTTGCTGACGTCAGCTTTCCAAAACTTCTCTGTAAGCATTCATTTTCTCTCTTCTGTCCTATGATCTCCTCTGAAAAATTTTCCTGCAGGGTTCTTTGCGCAAAACTTCTCCCCCTTCTCCAATAACTTGATTTTGTGCAGGATTCTTTGCGCCGCAAATAAAAGGAAAAAAATATTTTAGCAAGTGTTTTGGATTTTTGTGTGTTTACCGCTTTGCATTTTTAAAATGGACTTTTAAGGGGCTATAACACCAATCCAGATTGGGTGGGGATTTCATTACCCTTCCTAGGACCCCAAAAATCACAAAAAACATTGCATCAACCTTCGAGTTAATTAAAATATATTAGACTCAACCAATAAGGACCGTCGTGCTCATTATGACAAAGGAAAGGTTGTAGGCATCGGTCGTTTATCTAAACCAGACTTTGTGGTGCCTAGGCTAGACAAATGGGAAAACTAATTTTAAAAGGCCCGTCTCACGGTGATTCATGAGCTGATCCCTCCTTTTTTTACTTGTGTTTACCTGGCTACAATTGGCGGTGAAGAGGCGATTTGAGGATCTCACAACTTGCCTTTTGGAACAGTTAGGAGCAGTCTAGTTGACTTAGGAAACCCTAGCTCTAGGCTTGATTGTGCATATTGTGATTGCTTGAAAGTGTGTCTAAGCTCCTTATAAAAAATCTTTTGCAAAAACTCCTTAAAAAAACACAAAACAAAGTTTTTTTTACAAAAAATTGCCATTTTGTCGCTAGAAATCCATTGCACCCTACTTGCACCCACTTTCTCTCATTGACGTTTTCTTACCCCCACCTTCTGTTTTTACTTTTTGACTACACTACACCTCGTTAGTGTATGTCCAGTTGGACTAGGGACACTAGTGCCCGTTTAGCCCGTGTCTCTTTAGTGTCTACTGACGACGCTTTCGACTCCGAAGTCGGAATTCACTCCACTTCTTTACCTTCATCTTCAAATTCATCATCTTCTAAGGAGATGTCGGGATTCAATCTTAACAACCCCTTACCTACGAGACTGATTCCACCTCAACTGGGTGCGAATAACCCACCACACCCTCCTGTTGAAGCACCCCAACGAATCGCGCTCCAGGATCTTTTCCATCCCATCCGTACCGCACTTCCCACTTGTCTTTCACTTCCACCGGCTAATAGGGATAACTTTGAAATTAAACCCTACTTCATCAATATGTTGCCCAAATTTCACAGGCTGGAATCCGAAGATGCCTACATCTTCATTAACAAATTCCAGAATGTTTGCGCAATGATGAAGACCACACAACTTTCAGATGATGCTATAAGGTTACGGGTCATTCCATTCACCTTATGTGACCTAGCTGAAAAATGGTTATATAGCACAGCATCACACTCCATAAAAAATTGGGAAGAGTTTGTTAAGGCTTTTCTAAAAAAGTTTTACCCAAACCACAAGACCGCGAGAATTCGCAACGAAATTATTCAATTTTCCCAGCTTCCTTCGACGGCCGCGCATCGCATGTGTCGGTGCGTGTCAGTGGAGTCGGTGTATTGACCCGGTTTTCTTAGGGTAGTTTTGTAATTTTAGATATGGATCAGATGTAAGCCCTAGGGTTTCTCTTATCTATAAATAGGAGGCCTACAACTCTTTTTGGAGCATGCCTCTTTTTACTTTTCTAGATTAAAATTTCAATTCATTGTAATCGTCAAAGAGTGTATCAATAAAGTAAGCTTTCTTATCTTGAATTTCTTATCTGCAAATTTTATTTCTCTGCAATTTTTATCTGCCGTAGTTATTTTCCACACGTTAATTAGGTTATTAAGAGAAAAATAAAAAAATGAATTCCTTTGTTAATTCCCTAATGAGTGAGAAGTTCCCCACTTGTTAGGGTTAGGTTAGGGAAAGGTTTGAGAGATGAAAATCTCTCACTCCTTTCTTTGCCAGTTCAATATTTTAAAATAAGGACTCTATGCAAAACAACCACACACCGCTCACTACGGCAGCCTATCCCACGAGATAGAGGTGATTCCCTAGTTAGACCGGTTGTGGTTGATTTCCATAGAGCTTAGGGCTAAGAGTTAAGAAAGGACGGACAAGGACTAAAGGAAAGAAACTACGTTTACCTGGCTACAATTGGCGGTGAAGAGGCGATTTGAGGATCTCACAACTTGCCTTTTGGAACAGTTAGGAGCAGTCTAGTTGACTTAGGAAACCCTAGCTCTAGGCTTGATTGTGCATATTGTGATTGCTTGAAAGTGTGTCTAAGCTCCTTATAAAAAATCTTTTGCAAAAACTCCTTAAAAAAACACAAAACAAAGTTTTTTTTACAAAAAATTGCCATTTTGTCGCTAGAAATCCATTGCACCCTACTTGCACCCACTTTCTCTCATTGACGTTTTCTTACCCCCACCTTCTGTTTTTACTTTTTGACTACACTACACCTCGTTAGTGTATGTCCAGTTGGACTAGGGACACTAGTGCCCGTTTAGCCCGTGTCTCTTTAGTGTCTACTGACGACGCTTTCGACTCCGAAGTCGGAATTCACTCCACTTCTTTACCTTCATCTTCAAATTCATCATCTTCTAAGGAGATGTCGGGATTCAATCTTAACAACCCCTTACCTACGAGACTGATTCCACCTCAACTGGGTGCGAATAACCCACCACACCCTCCTGTTGAAGCACCCCAACGAATCGCGCTCCAGGATCTTTTCCATCCCATCCGTACCGCACTTCCCACTTGTCTTTCACTTCCACCGGCTAATAGGGATAACTTTGAAATTAAACCCTACTTCATCAATATGTTGCCCAAATTTCACAGGCTGGAATCCGAAGATGCCTACATCTTCATTAACAAATTCCAGAATGTTTGCGCAATGATGAAGACCACACAACTTTCAGATGATGCTATAAGGTTACGGGTCATTCCATTCACCTTATGTGACCTAGCTGAAAAATGGTTATATAGCACAGCATCACACTCCATAAAAAATTGGGAAGAGTTTGTTAAGGCTTTTCTAAAAAAGTTTTACCCAAACCACAAGACCGCGAGAATTCGCAACGAAATTATTCAATTTTCCCAGCTTCCTTCGACGGCCGCGCATCGCATGTGTCGGTGCGTGTCAGTGGAGTCGGTGTATTGACCCGGTTTTCTTAGGGTAGTTTTGTAATTTTAGATATGGATCAGATGTAAGCCCTAGGGTTTCTCTTATCTATAAATAGGAGGCCTACAACTCTTTTTGGAGCATGCCTCTTTTTACTTTTCTAGATTAAAATTTCAATTCATTGTAATCGTCAAAGAGTGTATCAATAAAGTAAGCTTTCTTATCTTGAATTTCTTATCTGCAAATTTTATTTCTCTGCAATTTTTATCTGCCGTAGTTATTTTCCACACGTTAATTAGGTTATTAAGAGAAAAATAAAAAAATGAATTCCTTTGTTAATTCCCTAATGAGTGAGAAGTTCCCCACTTGTTAGGGTTAGGTTAGGGAAAGGTTTGAGAGATGAAAATCTCTCACTCCTTTCTTTGCCAGTTCAATATTTTAAAATAAGGACTCTATGCAAAACAACCACACACCGCTCACTACGGCAGCCTATCCCACGAGATAGAGGTGATTCCCTAGTTAGACCGGTTGTGGTTGATTTCCATAGAGCTTAGGGCTAAGAGTTAAGAAAGGACGGACAAGGACTAAAGGGAAGAAACTACGTTTCTTCCCAGTCGTGCTAATCCCCTTTATTAATTATTATCCTAACACTTAAAGTTCTTAATTAGGGCAAAGAAAGCGGTGAGAAGAACCGACTTTCCAAACTAACCTAATCCTAACCCTATCAAGGTTTTAGTCCAAATCAAATTCAACCTCAGTTTTTATAGATAATCAAAACCTACCACAAATAGGAATTGACTCGTTAGAACAAATAGGAAATACACGTTTTCCCTGTGGACCAACCCATACTCAACCGGTTAGCTACCAAGCGACACCGTCTTGATTGTAGTATTCTATTCTTTGATTTCAAAACGCATAAGAGCAAAACAACGTTCAATCACTTGGCGCTGAGTGCCAGTCAATGAGTGCGGAGCGCTCTTTATAAAATAGCACCCACGTGAGGAGCACGTGGTGCGCTTGACGCTGAGTGCCAACCTTGAAGCGCTGAGCGCTTCTTTTAAAATAGCGCTTGGAGCGTTGGGCGCTGCGCGCTGAGCGCCAGACTTGGAGCGCTGAGGCGCTTCTTTAAATTGGAGCGCTAGGAGCGCTGCGGCACTGTGCGCCAGTCTTGGAGCGCTAAGGCGCTTCTTTTTTAATTGGAGCATTAATGCTCTTTTTAGACAGCTTTGATCAGTTCTGCGCTCTGAGAATTAAATTCTATAAGAGACTTTGTCTCGTACCTCTAAGAACAAAGTTCTTATTTTATAGGAGATGTTACAATCTCTTATGTTTTTTGTGAAAGACTTTGTCTTTATGGATATGTGATCTGAAGAGAATTGAATTCTTCTCCCCCCTTTTTATGATGAGATGCTATGATCTCTTTTGTGAAAGACCTCTGTCTTATAGATCTATGATCTAGAAAAAGAACTAGGTTCTTCTTCTTTTGATAAGATGCTTTGATCTCTCTGTTTTATTTATCTTGAAGAAATTCTTCTTCTGAGAGCTTTCTCTTCTCTTTGAAATTTCTCAAAATTTGTGGGGGGTTCCTCTGTGCAAGACTTGAAGTTTTCGGTCCTTTATATAAGGGAGGCTGATTTTTTGAATCAGTTAAGGAAATCTTTCCTCTGATTGATTTGGGGATGTTTCCCACCGTTGGATCTTTGATCCAAGGGCTTCTGTTTTACAGAAGGCAATCTTCTTGTTTTTAACAAAATTGGGAAAATATTTTCCCATACAGAATTTATTCTGTATTTTGGTGATTTTTAATCACCATTGGATCTTTGATCTAACGGTGCTATAATTTTCAGAGGTAATCTGATGATTTTTAGTCATCTTTGTTGGACCTTTGATCCAAGGGTGGGGAACATTTAATTCTAGCGCTAGCGCTTTCGTGCTTTGCATGTGAGCGCTGCATCAAAGTCTTTGACTCTTAGCGCGGGCGCTGCTAGCGCTCTCGTGCTTTGCACTTGAGCGCTGCATCAGAGTCTTTGACTCTTAGCGCCGGCGCTCTTAGTGCGGGCGCTGCTAGCGCGAGCACTCCCGTGCTTTGTACGTGAGCGCTGCATCAGAGTCTTTGACTCTTAGCGCTGGCGCATTTAGCACGAGCGCTTTTATGAAGCGCTACTTCATTTCAAATTTCAAAATTTGAATAGAGTTTTGCTCTGATTGGGGGAAACAAATGCCCCCCCACCATTGTGCTCATGTAGCTTCCACGTGAGTGCAGCGGTGGCAGCATCTTCGCCATCGGATCAATTTAGAAGTTGAAACGGCTCTTAGTGCCTATAAATAGGACCTTTGGCCCTTAAGATGACCTCTGTTCATCTTCTTTCCTGTTTTTCTGAGAATTAATTCTCTTTCAGAGTATAACTCTTTGTCTTAAGAACTTTTTTAGAGATAGAACCCTGTCGAAAATTTTAGGTAAAAATTAAATCTTTGAAGGGATTAGTTCATAATCTAGTGTTTCACCCATTAACAGAGCCTTGCTCTTTTCAGATCATAGATCTAAAGAAATTTTTTGGGTTTTCTTAACAGAGCTTTGCTCTCTTGAAATCATAGATCTAAAGAGATCTTCCTTAGGGTCTCTTAACCCACTAAAGAAGAACTCTTAGAGTTCATCTTGCAGATCTTAAAGATCTCAGAGTTTTTAACTCAGTAAAGCTTTGCTTTTAGGGGTTTTTGATGGATTATTCCATCTTCTTTGCAGAGCATTGCTCTTTAGAATTTTTGGGGGGAATTTTATTCCCTTCATCATTAATTATGACAGATGTCATATCCGTTGTAGAGCGCTGCTCTCAAGGGAGATTTACTCCTTGGCCCAAGGGGCCCTCATTAAATGAGAATCCTTTTAGGATTTCCTCATCTAATGACTGTCTCATCAAATGATGAGAATGTTTTTATTAATGATGAGCTACGATCTAGATTGTGTGGGTCCCCCTTGGCCTCTTTCCACTGCATTGCAGTGTGGCACAAATTTAAAGTACCAAGTGCCAGAACTTAAACCGTAGCATTGACGGCTAACTTTTGTTCTTTTTCGCGCAGATACTACGTCTTTCGACATTTTCTTCCCATTTGTTCGTTCGGAAAGCGGGTTCCCTAAAACGCCCGTGGATAGGGAATTCTTTGCACTGATCAAAGATCACAACCCGGAGCAAAAGAATCATCACTTATGGGGCATGTGGTACAATCAAATTATCAGGGGTCGGCGGAGCTTTTCTTGCGCAGCATCTTCGGAGCCCATTTCGGCGATCCCTTATGCTGACGCACCTCCGGTGAATTATGCCGTGGAGGAGGTCAACTGGACCTCAGAGGGTTGCCTTCAACCCTCTATGGCCGCAATACCCGTACAGCCGCCGATGACTTTGGATACTATAGGGCGGCGTATATGCCAGGGCGAGTCGTGCCCTTGGGGACAGCCGTATATGATAGGCCTAACTCCTCGCCATCCAGCTGGGTATTTGTAGTGGTCCCACTACATTTTGTCGGCCAAGAGATCGTTGCTGCTGAGGCTTGGGTTGTACCCCGCCGTTTATGCGTCTCTCTTCCAATATTCCACGTCTCCTGCATGGTGGGTCAAAGCTTTTCTGGAGCAATGGAATATTCCGACCCACACCTTCCTTCTGTCGGATCGAGAAGTCTTAATATCTTTAGAGGTGTTTGCAGAGATCTCTGGCTTACCTATTAGGGGAGAACACTACGAGGAGCTGCTTTCTCCGGACGAGTACATCTTTGCCACCAAATCAGTGGTAATGGGTCTTACCCCGGAGAACGCTATTCAACACCAATTCCCGAGCTTGATCAAGGTGTTGAATATCTACGAAAGTCTATTTTTGGAGTCCGGAGGGCATGGAGTTAGCTATGCAGATTTCATTGCTCGCTTTCTTCATCCGGAAGCCCTATCCAAGCAAGCTGCGTTGTTCTCCAAGCTTGACGATCCGTTTGGTTTTGGTTTGGATAACCAACCGACGACGGAGGTGGATTTAAAAAGTTTCTTTATTCCGGCTGCTCCTGTCGTTTCCTTCGCGGAGCTTGCTGCTCCGGACATCGATGAAGAGACGTTCGTGCTGGGGTTTATTGGCTTATGGCTAAACTGGTTCGTGCTTCTAATGCACCCTCGTTATATGAAGCCATCAGTCTTTTACCCAGCTTATCGTATGGTTGCGGGAATGCAAGTGGCTATCGGGATTGCTGCGTTGGCAGACCTGTACCATGGTCTCAGCTTAGCGGCAGACACCACTCAGCCGGGGGTACAGCCCGTCACTTTCTCGTTGTATTATTTTACGTCATGGATCGAGCTGCACGCACTTGGAGCTTTTGGTGCCCATAAACGACCTCGTTTCTACGACAGTTACAACTTTTCTCGGATTATATGCCTAGTTGACGCGTCCGTTTTAAATCCGTCACAGCGGGAGGCTAGGGGTTTGCTCTTTCGTCCGCTTATGGTTGGAGATGGCATGACCTTTGTCGATAAGATTTTAACTATCGGCAAAGAGTCCACTAAGACGGTGCAGACGCTGCGGGACACCTTCAAAGACAGGGCTTCTACATTGAAGGCCCAGGAGATTTTGCACCTGTACTCAATCAGGCCGGACTTTTTGGTGTTTAAGCAGAATGATTCGGCGCTGTTTATGAGGTACAACCCACACCGTTTTTCCCAGCAATCAAGCTATAATTAGGGCGTCCCGCTCGAGGCCTTCCTAACTGAGCCAGTTGCCACAGAAGAAGGTATTCGCAACGCATTGCACCATTTTATGCGGTTGAACACCGACTCCAATTTCTTTATCAGTGAGCCGAGTTGCGTTCCGCGAATCTTGAACGCATATTTGGCGTGGTATCAGCATTCGATGGGTGCCGTTGTTAGGGAAGAAAAGCGATTATTTCTTGATCGCAAGGGCACCGCCCCCGCTGGTAATCCAGCCGTTCCCTTGAAGCGACAGACCATCGTCCATCTCCCTTGAGAGAAGCTGCTGCGGCGGCGGTCCCTCACGTTATACCTGATATGCCCCTACCCCGCATGCCTGTAGAAGCGGTAGTTGTGGCATCTCCCGAGTCTTGCGTGGGTGCGGAGATCGGGACTCGCCGCCCGAAGTTGCCCGCCAAGCGCAAGCTCTTGTTGCCGGCTGCCGGTGACCGCTCACAGAAGAAGAAGTCGATGTTTTCTGCGGACATTGCATTCGGTCAGGAATCTCATGCCCCTTACAGTGAGGGCCTAAGTGAGTACGGGACCAATGAGGGTTTATTTGTGGCGCCGGATGATACCGATCTAGAGGCTGCTATCGCGGTTTCAGAGCAACTAGCTCACGATGAAGCAGCACTAATCACCATCGCACAATCAGGTATACTTTGGTCATATCTTTCCGTGGCTATTTTAATTATTATACTTTGACTGACACTTTCTTCTTCAACAGGTATCTCCACCGAAGAGGCTCTCGCAGCTTCCCTCAATACTTTTGAAGAGGAAGAGAGGGTTCGTGCTTCCTTGGGCCTCGGTATATTTTGGCTCATCTTGCCTTCATTCCCTTTTTCTTCATGGGCAGTCTGACCCTTCTTTTTCATCTTATTGCAGGGACTACCTCGACTCAGATTATTCCGAGTGCGGTACCAATCCCAAGCGGTGATGTAGCGACGTTGCCAGAGCCGGCTATTGTGGCCCCAGCTCCCTCGACAGTACCTCAAGAGGCTTCACTTAAGTAGCCGATGACGGACGTCGTAATGGCTCCAGAGGCAGCTCTTGGTTCGGACCATGACGTCCCTTTGACAGAAGTCTTGAGGAGATCGCTTCTCACTGCTTAGACCGAAAAGAAACGCAGGAAGCGCGCAGCAAAGGAGCGTGACGCCGCTCTGGATGTAGGTGCAGGCTCAAGCACCACTCCCTTTGTCACTATCCCCTTAGAGGTTGTTCCAGCTGTCTTGTCTACCGCCCACAGTCAGGTTGCGCGCGCAGTTCGAGAGGCGGACAAGAATCTTTCGCAAGGTAACGTAATGCAAGGGTTTTTTTTATTAGAAGTCGATATGCAAATTCTCATACATCATATTCCGCAGGGCCAAGTCCTGGTGATGAGATGGCAGGCGAGATGACGGCGGCCAGAGAGCCCGAAGCGGCTACTCCCTCTCGGGAGTCTGGGACTGGCCAGACCGCCGCTCTTTCCCCTTGTGGTCCCTTGTTATTGGCGGCCATCACGAGTATCACAACGGTCCTCGTCGAATCAGGGGATGAAGCCATGGGCGCAGAGACTACTCCTCTGAAAGAGAGCGAAGAAGCTGCAACGCCCGGTGATGCTTCCGTTGCGGTTTTGGTTGGCCACCCGTCTGGTAAGTCCTGAATCACTGTTCTTTTTTATTTCACAACCTTGCTCAGCTTATTCTGACGATGTTTTGTTTGTAGGTGCAGCGAATGCTGAGATCGTGCTATCTGAAGCACCTCCGGTCACCGCCATGACGGTTGTTGTTCCCTTGCCTTCTCTTGTGTCTTCTCAAATGCTAGAAGGTATAGATTCGCGATTTACTTAGTTGAACTATGAACACCGTCTTTCTTGTACTGAACATGTATCGTCGCTACTCTGCAGGAGTCCTCTTTGATCATCTGTATCAGGTGTTGAACCCGCATTTCTCCTTCCAGTCGGAAGTCACTCCGCCTGCTGGTGTTGGTTAGTATATCATTCAACCGTTGTTTCTTTCTTTCTTTTACGAATAGCCGTGTGATGTTACTAAGCCTTCCATGTATTGATCGCAGTGCCACAGATTGGAGGAGGGGACGAGAGAATAGCCTCGCCTCTGGTACTCCCAACTTTGCCACTTGCCGCAGCCGGTATAGTAGACTCCATCGCTCGTGCCTCTTCTTTATCTCCTGAGCCGACATTTGACCATAACTTGTTTTGCAGCAATCGCACCAGCTCCATCTCCATTTGAGTCTCGCATCTTAATGCCGGCAGGGCCCTTTTCTAGACGTCCATCTTCCAGGGGCGCTGCGACGAGCCTACGAATGTTGAGTGAGTTCATCGAGGATCTTGATGCCGAGGCCCTTGCATCTGTTGTAGACTTTGCGTCTAAGGTTAATCCCATGCTGGCGACGCTCGTAAACTTTCATGATGAAGGCGTCGTCGAGTCTTGGGTCAATTACTGCAGGAAGATCGAGGTCTGCCTGCATGATATTGAGCTCAAGCGTCCCGCTCCGGAAGTATCAGCTCTGAACTCCCAGCGAGCTGCATGGATTGAGCAGAGTGCTCCTTTCCTTCGCCATTTTGAACAAGAGGCGACCCTAAAGTGAAAGGAACGCGAGGCGACTTCCACTGAGTCTGCCCAATTGCATGCCCAGGTCGAAGCAAACGCTGCACAACTGAAGGATATTTTTGAAAACCTCCGACGATGTATTTCTGACGGGCTGGTGCTGAGGAAAAAGCTTGACTTCACTGAGCAGGTTACTCAGAGTCAGGAAGCCGCTCAGCAGGAAATCGACGAGAAGCTTTCATCCTATTTGCAGCAGCAGGCTCGAATTGAAGCGGAGTTGGCCGCGGCAGCTGATCGTGCAAAGGAATTGAGAGAAGTGCGAGAGCGGCTTGCTGATTTGCTAAAAACGCTTCCTTCTCAGTAGCCATCTTTTTATCGATCGAAATTTTGTAATTTATGAATAACATGCCTTTATTCATTCATTTTTTTTATTCTTTTATATGATGTATCTTGTACTCAATTGAATTCATGAATAAAAGACACACATTTTTTTTATCTCCTATTATCGCTTTCTTTTCTCTGCTGTGTTGTTGGCATGCTACTTTAGCAAGTGTAGCCTGTAGATGATAGATAACAGTTCATCTTGAACCCTTTGTAGGGTAATGATTGCTTAGGAAATAGGTTCAGGTCTGCCGCCTAAGACTTTTCAACTTTATGAGCCGTGAGGGTCTCATAAAGACTTCTCCCTACGAGTCGAGAGGATCTCGTAGGTGTCTTTTCTCCTTAGGAATCGTGAGGATTCCTAAGTGTGTATTTTCTCTTGAGAGTCGTAAGGATCTCACAAGAGAATTTTCTCCCTTACAAGTCGAGAGGACTCAAGTTGACTTGTTCCCGAGTCGAAGCGTTGCTTCGACGGGGAGGTCGGGGATCGACTTTCTCCATTTTATACGGTGTTGGGGATCAACTTTCTCCGTTTTCTACGGTGTCGGGGGTTGAATTTCTCCGTTTTCTACGGTGTCGGGGTCGACTTTCTCCATTTTCTATGGTGTCGGGGGTCGACTTTCTCCGTTTTCTACGGTGTCGGGGATCGACTTTCTCCGTTTTCTACGGTGTTGGGATCGACTTTATCCGTTTTCTACGGTGTTGGGGATCGACTTTCTCCGTTTTCTACGGTGTCGGGGATCGAATTTCTCCATTCTCTACGGTGTCGGGGATCGACTTTCTCCGTTTTCTACGGTGTCGGGGATCGACTTTCTCCGTTTTCTACGGTGTCGGGGATCGACTTCAGGTTGTCTGTGAACCGTGGAGTCTTGGAACTAGGGACTCTGCCGTGGCTCTGATTGGTGGTGTCGCGTCCGTGTCCTGCTGGCATGAGGAGGAACGCCGTTGCGGGTCTTGTGGGATGCAGATATTGCCGCTGAAACCCGACTCTTCCTTTGACAGAGTTTGTTGGGATATGTGGTTCCTTTTTTGTTTATGCCTATGGATTGTATACAAGGGTCGGTATGGACTCGCCTGTAGGGCAAAAGTTTCATTTCATATGTATTTTTTTGTTTTCTTCCTGTGATGCTCTATCATTTCAGCTTTTTATATCGCGAAAGTCGCGATTGCTGAATCATTTCGGCTATTCTTCGCGGTGCCCAATCATTTCGGCTATTTTTTCTTTTTTACTCGCTGCTTTTTATTGCGTGTTGCCCAATCATTTCGATTATTTTTGTATGCATATATCTTACTTGCTGATTTTGTTGGAAGTTGCCCCATCATTTCGGCTATTTTATATGCATTTTTTTCGAGTACGGAACTCAAGATCTGATACCAATATTAGCATCAGAATCGCTGCGACTGGAATATTGCCAGGAGCAAATCATCATTTGCCGTGAAAGGACTTGGAACTTATACCGATGTAGGCATCAGCATCGCTACAACTAGGACATTGCCAGGAGCGAATCATCATTTGCCTTTGTCGATTTAAACAAAGATGGCTTAGCAAACATGTCACGACCCAAAGTTTGGATGTAACCGGCACTTAAATTGTATAATATCTAAAGATATCTACACAACCCGAGTAAGCCAAACACCAAGATCAAAACTCTTTTTGTGGAATTTTAGAAAAAATTTAGTTTTTAAGTAAAAATCACAGTTTTAAATATTTAATTTGGTTGCATCCCTAGTTGGGATCAACAATGCCAACAGCGGAAATCATTATACAAATATATACGACATCAATAAGAATCTCAGACATAAGTAAAAGAAATATCATTTGACATAACTAAATGATCTCATCTGTCAAGATAATATACATACAACCACATCTCGTTCTAAGTCATAATACATGGTCTGATGGAGATATTCTAGATTCAATATACAATACCAAAAAAAGAGAGGTTACTACATAGGTAACCCACCTAGCAAAAAGAGCGATAAACTGATAAGTGGATCTGTCTGCTGCTATACGTCCACTCGACTCCTGCAAGGAACTGTGGCACAACGGGGTGAGTTGCCAACTCAGTGAATAAAACTAACATATATCGGCTGATAATGTAAGTATGTCGAACTAGAACTAATATCAACAATGATGAATGTGATGTATAATAATAGGTGGAAGCATGAATATGTACTACTCAATATATAATTAAAAACTGAAATCTCATCAATTATTTTCTAAATAAGGTTCATTTTCTTCCCGTGTCCATTATTGACACAAATCTTCGGTGTTTTATCAGGCATCGTTCCCCAAACGATCCTGTCAATCAAATAACACCGGTCGGTATCACCTAGATATCCGTCGTGTTTACCACTGACTCCGGTATCGAGTATCCTCGTTAGGCTCCCCGCCTATAATGTGGCTCTCCTGCCCCTCGGCCTCGACCGGGTCCACCATGTATCCAACTGTATGCCCCCCGACTCAGTCCGGATAAATTGTAAATCCGCAACTGTATGACCCCCAACTCGGTTTGAATAAAACCAAATCATAAAAACGACATTTCATGGTGGACATGCTACATCAATCATGAAAATCATTGAATCCTTTCAATAGTGTATAAGACTTAAAACCATAATCAGTAGTAATCCAATGCATCTTATATCAGAACTACAAATACTTGGAGATAAAACATGATAACATTTATGAAAAATAACTACTATTCTTGATGTTTAAGGTATGATGGGAAACATATTTAGTATAATAAGTACTAAGTGTATATGTGACATGTTAATATCGACGAGGTGTAGTGTAACATATAGATATGTGCATGTGCAGCATGACTCATCGATAATTTGTGCAGTTTTCTAACAATTGTTAACATGATAATATTTATATATATGAATGCGTACGATCAAACTTTATAAACAAAGTAACGATTGTAATTTAAACTTAAACCATGGGTGTATCACGCCATCCATATAAAATCCCCCGGTAGATATTTAGTCTACTCACCGGAATACGTCGAATCAATTCAGATCACCAATCTTTTCCCTTTCCTTGCGGTCTCCGAAGTTTCCGTATTTGAATATAATATTGAAATTAACTTGTATAAGAAACGGCTGACTCCGATACGGCAAAACATGAAAACACAAGTGTTAAGTATTAACTATACCAGGTACGACTATTCTAAACTATCTAACACTTATACCAACTGAGATTTAATGTCTCGCTGTTCATAACAGAAAACAAAATCGAGTTACGAAACGACCGTGTCGTGTTTTAAACGTTTTAACCCCATTTCAGATATTAACTCCCAGATTTTAAATTAACTTAAACAAACAATACCAAAATATCCCAACACCTATACAGAGACCTACCCTAAAACCCAAAACACCTAACCCCATCAAAAATCCGGCGACGCCTGATCTACCCCAATCCTCGCCGGCCAAAATCCGAGCAGGGAGGTACGTATTCCTAGGGTTTATTCTAGGTCCAGTTTATAAGATTTAGGCACTGTTTTGTTAAATTGATTTCTATCTAAACTATAGCAGATTAACACAGAGTTAAATTTTACCTAAAATACGATATTATCGATATTCGATTTCTAAAATTTACCATTACAGAACTAAAATCTACCGAGTTAAGAATTATACCTACTGAGGATGGTTGAAAGGTTTTCTCCAAGATACCCAAGTCCTTAGCTTCTAGCTTGATGGTGAAAATCCTTAGCCTAGTTCTTCTCTTCACGTCTCCTTTCCTTTATTTTTTTCTTTGTGTGTTATGTTTTCTTTCTTTCCTTTGAAACTTTCTGATTTTAATTTGGTAAACACAAGATATAGGGTAAAAGGAATGAGTGAGGTGTAGGAGGAGGTGTCACCAAACAAGGGTGTGATTGTTTCATGTAAGGTGGAGGTGTTGTGCATGAAGTGTGCATGTAAGAAGGATGTGTCCATACTTTATCACTCCAATTTGTGTTGTTTTTGTGATAATTTCAGAACTAAAATATTATCTAACCCTTTTTTCACTTACACCCTCAACATTTCCAAATTTGCACAATTTCCTAAACTTTACACAAAAACCCTTTACTACCTATGTTATCATATAACACCATTCTTATTAAAATGAAACTAAATTTCACACTAAAACCCTTGTAATTTATTAATGTTACACACTAAAATTTCAATTTAATTTATTTCACATAGTACTTATGAAAATGTCCTATTTTGTTTTAATAATTTTTTTATTAACATTTTTTTATTTAATTAATTAATTTTATTTATTTCTAAATTTTCAAAATGTTACAAAACAGGGTTAAGATCCTGTCGACTAAGGCTTTTGACTTCATGAGCCGTAAGGGTCTCATAAAGGTGTTTCTCTCTACGAGTCGTGAGGATCTCGTAGGTGTCTTTTCTCCTTAGGAATCGTGAGGATTTCTAAGTGTATGTTTTCTTGTAAGTTGTAAGGATCTTGCAAGAGTGTTTTCTCCTTGTAAATCGAAAGGACCTACAAGTGTTTGTTCATCAAATGAGGGCATTCCTCGTTGTTGGTGGGACTCGGCAAGGAAATGATTATTTGTGCCCGTGGATTGTATACAAGGGTCAGTATTGAACCACTTGTAGGGCAATCTGGGAAAGGTGATGGCTTAAGAACAGGTTCAGATCCCTGCAGCTTAAGGCTTTTGAATCTTATGAGCCATGAGGGTCTCATAAGAGGGTTCTCCTTACGAGTCGTGAGGATCTCGTAAGTGTAATTTCTCCTTAGGAATTAACCTAAGGATCCCTAAGTGTGTCGCTCCTTTGTGATTCATAAGGATCTCACGCAGGTAGCTTTCTCCTTACAAGGTCGAAAGGACCTTACAAGTGTCTTTTAACAAGATTGCGCCCTTTCAGGTTTTCACAAGCTCGCCGGTAGACCTTCTGTTTTTACTCATGGAGCCTTTTCGGATTTTCATCCGTGCCCATCTTGCTTATGGGCGTATCGTTTTTTTTTAATTTTTTTTACGAGTCTGCACGCCCTTTCGGGTTTTCACAAACATTGCCGGTAGCCTTGCTGTTTTTACCCACGGAGCCCTTTTGGGTTTTCATCCGTGCCCCATCTTGCTTATAGACGTACCATTTTTTTTATGAGTCAACCTAAGGATGCTGCGGATTTGTAGTAGTTTAAAGACGTTTCGGTCAAGCGTAGTATTTTTTCAAGAACCGACCGTTTATTATCCTAAAGGGTCTTTTGCTATGCATATTCGTGAGCAAGTAAGCCCCACCTTGGTAGATCTTGTCTATGATATACGGGCCCTCATAGTTTGGCTCTAATTTCCCCCGTTTGGCACGATTAGGGATCATAGGTCTTTTTATGACTAGCACGAGTTCGCCTTGGTGGAATGTCCTCGGCCTAGTCAATCTTTCGCACGAGCGCGTCATCCTTGCTTTTTAAGCCTCTAGGTTTTGCTGCACCATGAGCCGGGTTTCGTCAAGGGCATCGAGCTCCTCCAGCCAAAGATGAGCGTTCTCTTCATCTGTTAGCTCGTAATGAACCGCAACTTGCAGAGAGGGTAGATCTATCTCCAATGGGAGTAACGCTTCTGCACCGAAGACCAATGCATACGGCGTTGTATTTGTGGCCGTTTTGAACGTAGTTCGATATGCCCAGAGAGCTTCATGCAATCTCTCGTGCCAGTCCTTCTTATTTCTGGACACCGTCTTTTTTATGATCTTCGTCAAGGTCTTATTGAAAGCCCCAGCTAGACCATTAGCTTGGGGATTATAGACCAAAGAGTATCTCCAGTCTATGTTATGCTGCTGTGCGAAGCGGCTGATCTTGTGGATTCTGTAGGCTGGCCCGTTATCGGAGATAATCCGTCGCGGAGTGCCGAACCGATAGATGATGTGTGTCTAAAGAAATTAAGGATATTCTCCGTCTTCACTTCTCTTAATGGTACTGCTTCTGCCCACTTAGAGAAGTAATCGGTTGTCGCCAATATGAGCCGATGTCCTCTGGATGATGCTGGTTCGATGGGCCCAATTACGTCAGTTCCCTACATTTCGAACGGCTAGCTAGCCACTATTGGGTGTAGCGGATTTGGATGCTGGTGGATGAAGTCTGTGCATTTGGCACGAGTGGCACTGCTTCGCGTATTCGAAGAAGTCCTGGATCATCGTGGGCCAATAGTAGCCCATCCTTTTGATTTTTAGTTTCATCTTTGGCCCGGCTTGATGAGAACCGCAGAGTCCATCGTGAGTTTCTTGGACAACTCTCTTTGCTTCTTCCGGCCCCAGGCATCTTAGCCACAGGGAGTCGGACGATCTCTTATACAGAGTATGATTGACGAAGGCGAAAGACAGAGCTCGTTTCATGAGCTGATGTCTTGAGGACGCATCTTCAGGTGTTCGACGGGATTTGAAGTAGTCTATAAAGACTTCTCTCCAATCCTTAGCCCTTTCCTGGTCTTTTATTTGTAGGGATGTTTGCTTGGTCGCTTCCTTTTCTTCAGACGACTTCGGAGATATTTCCGCTGGTGTAAGAACCCGGCGGCTTTGCACAATGATCCTTACGTCATCGAGGTTTTCGTCAGCCTGTTCTTTAGCGAATTTGGCTAACGCATCTGCTTTGCTATTTTCTATACGTGATATTCTTTCCAGAACGTAGGAAGGAATTTGAGTCAGCAATTGTTGTACTCTCTCGCCGTACTTTACCAACTCGGGCTTGCACATTTGATAGTCGCCGTTTACTTGACTAACGACCAGCTGGGAGTCTCCGTGTATGATGAGGTTTTCTATTCCCATGTCGATAGCGATCTCAAGACCTGCTATCAAAGATTCATATTCGACTTCATTGTTTGTCCTCGGCTCTGTTAAGGAAAAAGCAAAGCGCATTATCCCTCCTTGTGGAGTCACGAAGATAAGGCCTACCCCAGATTTGATTATAGGGGTGTTGTGTTGTCGCTTCTTCATGGAAGATGCTCCGTCGAAATAGAGTTCCCATCGGGTATCACTCTCTCCTTTCTCCCTGTCGATTGTGTCAAACGTGTGCTCATCCGGCAACTCGCACTTTAGGGGTGAATCAGCAGATATTGGATGCTCAGCGAGGAAGTCGGCGATGGCCTGGCCTTTCACTGCCTTGATGGGTCGGTATGCTATCGAGAACTCCATTAAGAGTAGGTCCCATTTAGTGAGCCGTCCTGTTAGTATGGCTCTTGACATCAAGTATTTGAGAGGATCCACTTTTGATATTAGGTGGACCTCATGCGCAAAAGAATAATGCCGGAGCTTCGTTATCGCGAAGATTAACGCCAGGTAGTGTTTTTCAATGGGGGAGTAGTTGTTTTCTGCCCCCAGGAGAACTCGACTCAAATAGTAGAGGGCTCTCTCCTTCCTTTGGCCGTTCTCCTGTTCCCATAGCGTGCCTAAAGAACCTTCAAGGGCTATTGTGTACAGGATGATAGGCTTTCCCTTGACCGGAGCGGTCAGTACTGGCGGGTTCTGCAGGTATTGCTTGATTTCGTCCAGTGCATTTTGGCATTTACGATCCCAGACGAACGGGGTCCCCTTCTTCATTAAATGGTTGTAAGGGCGGGACTTGCCGGAGAGATTGGCTATGAATTATCGGATATATGCGAGCTTTCCTTGGAGAGACCGCAGTTGCTTGAGAGTTCTTGGCGAAGGTATTTCCATTATCGCCTTGATCTTTGATGGATATATTTCAATGCCTCGATGTCGTATGATGAACCCTAGAAATTTTCCTGAGGAAACTCCGAACGCGCATTTGAGAGGGTTCATCTTCAGGTTGTATTTCTGAAGACGTTGGAATACTACCTTCAGATGCTCCCAATGCTCCTCGTGTGATTTGCTTTTTACCACGAGGTCGTCAATATAGCATTCGACGATTTCATGTATGAGGTCATCGAAAATCTTTGTCATAGCCCTCTGATAGGTATCGCCGGCGTTCTTCAAGCCGAAAGGCATTACTTTGTAGCAGAATATGCCCAGAGGAGTCCGGAAAGCGGTATGCTTTTGGTTTTCGGGATGCATCTTTATTTGATTGTACCCCGATGAGCCGTCCATGAAGGAGA
The DNA here is from genome assembly GCA_030015575.1 of Agapanthus africanus. Lineage (NCBI taxonomy): Eukaryota > Viridiplantae > Streptophyta > Magnoliopsida > Asparagales > Amaryllidaceae > Agapanthus > Agapanthus africanus. Next base: position 321,838,746 of record JASDDO010000004.1, on the reverse strand, counting down.
AGACTTCATGAGTGGATTTGTTGTTTATCATTAGCTCGATGATCGGTACGGGAAAGTCATCTTTCGGACAAGCCTTGTTGAGGTCCCGAAAATCTACGCAGATGTGCACTGTCCCATTCTTCTTCATCACTGGGATGATATTGGCGATCCAGTCAGGGTACTGAACTTCTTGGATGAAGTCGGAGTCGATTAGCTTCTTAAATTCTGCGTTGATTCCAATTTCAAGTTCGAGCTGCATTCTTTGTGGTGCTTGCTTGACTGGCTTGACGTCCGGGGATATCGTCAATTTATGCACAGCTATCTCTGGATCTAGCCCCGGCATCTCGGAGAAGTTCCATACGAAGCAGCCTTTATACTGCATAAGCACGTCTCTTAGCGTAGCTACCTGTTCTTCGGACAGCAGCTCACTGACAAACGTAGGCCTCGGGTCGTTTGCCGTCCCCAAGTCTATTTTCTTTAGGTTGTCCGCGGTAGTATGTATCCCATCTTCCAGCTCTTTTGGCGCCGGTGGAAGTTCTGAGATCAACTCATCTTCATCCTCATTTTCGAAGCACCAGGAGAGGTCATCCATATCCTCGCGTACTCCTTCTTCTGACAGCGTTATCGTGTGACAGGTATGAGATCGTTTCCAAGACCGATGTTGATCTGGTTCTACTCTCGCTATGTACGTTGCTTTTGGAACATGCTTCTGTGGTGGGGTTACCCTCCAACAGCAGGATAGAGCGAACCTGCCTTGCTGATATTGGTTTTCAACCCAGTTTTTGAATGTGAAGCAGTCTTTGAGAGGATGTCCTATCGCTCGGTGATAGGAGCAATAGTCTGGGTGATGAACCTCACTTTCTTGTTCGGGGTGCTTGGACTCTGGGAGAGTAATCATCTGATGTTTCATGACAAGATCGAATATCTTCCTCGTCTTGTCTTAGGGAAAAGAATATGCTCGACCCATCTTCTTTATAAGCGATGAATCCCGGCTGTTCAATTCTCGATAGCGTGGCTTCTTGGACCCGCTTTGCCGCTGTCGGACATTTTTTCCATTCCTTAGTTTGTTTTTGCCTCCGTGTCGGGTCTTCTATACGATGGGTTGGAGACAAAGAACATCGTCATTCTCCACAGCCTACTGAAGGAGGCATTTTGTCCTGGCTTTCTCGTAGATGGCAATTTCGCGGCTATGGTCATCCCGGGCCTTTTGACCCGCTTCCCTTATTAGCTTGTCCATCTGTTCTTCGAACGAAGGACTTGGCACTTTCATGGCGGGACCTCGTTTTGGTTCAGGGTTAGCGTCTTCTAACAGAGCATCTCCTTCTTCATCAAAGTCATGTATAACGTAGCATCCATGGAATCGCTCCCGTTTCTTGGGTTGAACATGTCCAAGCCTGATCGTTTCCATTCTCCCGTTGGGCAATTTTCGCTGAGTTCCGGGGATATTTCAGATCCTGTTGTAGAACTGAGCTTGTCGGGTGGTCTGTTTGAAGGGTACGTCTTGGCGCCTCAGCAGCCTTTTTAATCCTTCGGTGTAATACCTGGGCAGACGAATGGGTTGGAGCCTATCGAGCGCAGGATCGGCACCATGCCAGACTTCTCTTTCAACTTTAGTCTCCGTGGATTGGTAGAATAAGATCGCCTTTTCATCTCTTCGCCTGGGAGGGACGTAGAATGTCCGTAGCTCTTGCACACTATATGTCTTAAGCGCATCAAGCTCTCTGTAATGCTGCCGCGGAACCATGGCGATCTGCAAACTTTGATCATCTCCATTGAGGGCCTGTACTGATGGACGGACCGAGAACACTGTGTTGACTTCGTTTTCAGAGTCACTGCCAAAGACCAGAATAGGGGTAGAGGGTCCCGGCTTGCTGCATTGGGACGTCCCCGAATAGACTATTTCCTCGTCCTCTTCGGTATCACTCCTAAAGACCGTAATAGTGGTGATAGCTTTTTGCTTATTCTCTGGTTTATGGCATCTTTCCGTGTCTTCAAAGTCTGGCAGAACGTACTTTGCATCTTCATACTTGCGGACTTCATTTACGGAGAATGGGTTCAGTTCCCCGCCACGGTATATTCGAGACCATCTTTGAAGTACTTCATACACTGATGTTGTGTAGAAGGGATGATGTTGTACTCGTGTAACCAAGGCCTGCCGAGCAAAACGTTGTAGCAAGTCTTGGCATCAATGACATGAAATTTGATGTCAGTGACGAGCAGCCCGAAGCGTAACGTCAGTATTACGTACCCTGGCGTCCGTGATGACTGGGAGTCAAAACCGGAGATGGTAATTTTATCCCGAGCTAGGTGTTGAACGCTCATGCAGATTTCATTTAGCACTCTGATATTTAGAAGGTTGACGGAGGACCCGTTGTCAACTAGAATCTTCTCTATCTTGATGTCATGGCTGTTAGTTATATGTATGCCCTAGGGGCCATTACTGTACATTGGATGTATATTGTAGTGGATTCTGGGACATATATAGGTAGGACTTTCTTGCTCGACATGATAGTACGCTATCTGGTTGCTCTTTATCTTAACATGTATACTTTCTGTCTCTCTGATTACATGTTGATAAAGCCCTTAGGATGTGTACTCGACTTCCAGGACTGTGATGAAGATCATACTAGTGGGGCCTGGATAGTCCATGAGTACATCCTTCATTGTTCCTAGTCGAGGGAATATCGAGACGGGGCATCGATATTCCAGAGTAGACTAGCGCATATCTTCTCGACCCATGCGGTGGGCGATGGATGATCCCATATCCATTGGTGTTTGACATCGAAGATGGTATGCGGGTGCTCAGTGGAGACTGGGTACACTGAACGGACTCGCCGAGAACTCCCAGATGGTATTATACCTCACGTCAGATGGCAGTTCTCTGGTGACACTAGTACAGCTTAGTCTGTTGACCCGAGATCGTCATAGAGTCTTGTGTGTCTCCCACTGTGCTTTGATTTCCACCCTACCACGGCTCTACTGAGTCGTGCAAACAGGTGGTTTTTGGGTACAGTCCCGATTCACATGGAGGCAATGAGCGATAGGAGGGGATTCGTCTCTCCCGGTATTGGGGGTTGATGTTGTGCTATGCTCGACTGGCCATAACAGGAAATCCCTGGCCAGGGTTGCAGTGATATACTGGTAAGAGTTATCAGTAGTTTCACGAATGTTATGGACCTCAAGTCGGCATGACTTATCGAGCTATTGGGGTCTGACGTTTACCACCCCTAGGCGAGATATGCGACATATCAGACGAACAGACCGGACTATACGGTAAGTGTTACTGGTTGGATTCGCAAGAGTGTGAGCGGGCTTGCTCGTCGATCTTCTGATCGCTCAATACCCGGGTGGCCGTTACGTTTAGCAGACCGCTTGCGGCTTATGGGTGTTTGATATGATCATCATCCGCTGCCGGCGTATTGACGAGTCTTTAGAGTCCTACACAGAGGTTTCCTGGCTCAAGCGAAACGAAATAGGAGCGCATATGAGATATGTGCGGGACCGAGAATAATGCGTGTATATGATACCGCATTCTATTCTCGCGATGAATGTATCGATTGGTTATATGCGATATAACCTAGTTATCGAATCAAGGATTGATTCGATAAGCCGATACATATGATACTAGTCGGTTATATCCGATATGACCGGATCGTTAAATCAAGTGTTGATTTAATGATTTAATGTATAATTTTATATTTGATATATCACTTTGCATTAACTAGTATTGGTTGACTTTAAAAGGATTTTCTCACTTGAATTGTGCAAGTTGTATATGTGATATATTTCTTTGTGCACATGATTGTATCATGTTTGATGATACATTCTTGTTTGGTTTTGTGTAAAGTATTAAACCATGGTTAGTTAGTGATTAGGGTTTCATCTTATTCATTTATCTTTTTATTTTATTTATTTCAAAAGAAAAAGATAAAGATAAATGAATGGTTGAATCTTTTGTTTTTAGTTGAAGTTTCTTGAAACTTTGACTAAGTCATTCTTTTGTCCTTTTGCTTAACCCTAACCATTTAACTAACCTAATTTAATTCTCTACACTTAACTATAGTTGTTCATCACAGAATATTGCATTGTATACCGCCCATTCTTATGCTCGTTTGTTTATAGGTAGGTACTTTTAATCCGTGTTTGCTACATATTTACAGATTACAGGTTTCCGGTACAAATACTGCAAATCAACACTAAAACTCCACAGTTACGCCAAAATACAGAACAACTGTCACAGACAGATAAAAGCCGGGTTTCTGTCATCCGCATCCGTCTAAAACCGCTTACCAGTTCAAAAGTGCAGGACGAAAACAGTCGTCATTTCTGGTCAAGCGTGGGGCCCACTGAAGATATTCAAAGATGCGTGGGGCCCACTGAAGATATTCAAAGATGTGTGGGACCCGAGGGAGTAGAATTTCAAAAGTGTTGAAAAGTAAAAGCCATCTATGTTGACTCTGGAAACTGAGGAAATCGTGGAAAGATATTGAAATTCTGTATATATATAACAACACAGGACAAAAAACCAGAGCATGCCACAAAAGACCAGCACCCAATCCCACTGTACGGCCGCGCATGCGCGGCCAAAGCAGGTGTTTGGCCGCGCATGCGCCGCAGTATGGGGCCCACTCTCTGCCGAACTTCAGGGGTGTTTTGGTACTTTCATTTGTGGACCACTGGTTGCCCTAGAACTCCATTCTACTGCCTATAAATACAGCGGACCAGAGCTTAACCAAGGGAGCAATTTTTTGGGAGCTTTTCTTTGTTATCTTTTTAGTGTAATTTTGTTCTTCTTCTTCCTCTTCTTCATTCTTTCTCCATGACATTGTAGTGAGAGCTTTTGAGTGGAAGATTAATGAAGATGAGGGCTTGTTATCTTTCTTATTAGTTTGCTCCCCCTTGAGATTTCTGCTTTCCCTTGCTCATTCAATCTCTTCATTGAGGTTGAATGGTTAAGGGTTAGTTATTGATCTCAAGAGTCGTATTTTTACCACGGGACTAGCACTTCATTTCACATGCGTTCTCTACCCTTCCCTTGATCTTGCAAGTTCTTCATTGAGCTTGCAAGTTTAAGGGTTGGCTATTGAGCACATGCTTGGCTTGGGTCCTAGTTCCGTATTCTTTTTATCGCTTATTTATTACTTGCATTTTCATTCTTGCTTTTATCTCATGCAATTTTATTCCTTGTACTTTAATTACTTGTATCTTTTCTTTTCTTTGTTCTTTTCTTTTTGTTCTCTTTTGTTCATATTGTGAATGTTGTAATTATTGTTATTGTTAAGAATTAATACGGTTTTATAAGTTAACATTTCTTTGCCAATTCCTTTTCCCGTTATTTTCTATTTGAACTTCGCCCAAACCATACGCAAGCGCTCCGTTAGGCACCGTACCCTGACAAGGTAACGGTGATTCCTAACCACGACCGGTTGCGTTCGGTTTGGCCGGAGGCGAAGGCAAGAGACAAGAACGGAAGGACAAGGGTAAATAAGCCGGATTCACGAATACCGCGCTTAAATCCCCTAATCCACGTTGTTGCCGATTGCTTAGCTTCAATTGGTCAAGACTCGGCTCAAAGGTTTTTGAGTACGGATTTCTTAGCTTACAATCTCGTATTTTCTTAACAACCTTATACTTGCAGATAACACATAGGTTAGTCTCAAACAAACATATACAGATTCTTTATTGACTCGTCTAAGACAAGAAGGTAAGATACACCATCTCCCTGTGGACCGACCCGTGCTCACCGGCTAGCTGCAAAGCGACACCGTCCTGATCGCGGTTACACTTTAAATTCTTTGAACATCCGACACGCCATCGGCGTGCGATCAAATGGCGCCGTTGCCGGGGAGACGGTAGCGTATTTTCTTTCTTGTTATTCAGGTTAATATTCTTTTTGTATATATTTAAAAAAAAATATTCTTTTTTTTTGGACAATATTTTTGTGGGCAAGTGTGCAGATTTTTGCGTATTTGCAAACTGCAATTGTGGGGAGCAAAGTAAACATTCAAAGTTAAGGTGATTACGGAGTACAGTGCCAAAGATCCGGGTAGTTTGACCCGCGCAAGCGAACCTTTCAAGCTTACCGGATTTGATTCAACGGGGGTTTCCTAACCCAAAACTTAACGGTACGTATTTTACTAACACCTTCTTCTCAAATCCGACGCTTCCAATATACTATTCTTTGCAGGATTCTTTGACTAACCCGTATTTGTTGCAGCGCCGCGCTTAAAATAAAAAAAAAACGATTGTTTGATTCTTTATAGAATTTTTGAATTGCGCATTGCATACATTAATACGGACTTAAGGGCAAGCGAACCCCACAACATACGGTAAAGGATTTCATCACCTTTTCCGTGGCCCACAAATCACGAACTTGAGCATAACGATTACCCGCACAAATTTTAAAAGAAATTAGACTTTAAGCCTTAAGGACTTCGCGCTCACTAGGAGAAGTTAACTGTATTTAGAAGCTTGCTTAACGGTATATTGTTTACGGGGTGTCTAGGAAAGTGTTAACGGCGCAACCGCCAAAAGAGAAAGGGTTATTTAATTAAGGAACTTCGCGAAAGCGTTGGAAAACCTCCCCTTATCTCTGCACTTACCTGGCCCCGTGATCAGTGTATCTTGAGCCTGTTTCTCGACACAGTTTTACTTCGACAATCAAGTTCTCGAGCAGGTCTAGTTGACCTAGGTGAACCCTAGAACGTTTAAGTGTGTGGTATTTTTGTGTCGTGATTTTTGTCCATATTCTTTTTTGTGTATACTTTATTCTTTTGCTAACAACTAACTAAATAAAAAAAAAAATCACATTCTTTTTCCCCTCCTTTTTCTCCACCTTTCTTTCATTCTCTCTTCATATCATGGGTACTCCACCTCGCAAAACTCTTGCCGAACTTTGGTACCCACAACCAGATATTACATCCTACGGTTCTTGTTTTGGTCGAACTTCGAACGACCCCTCCATGCCAAAAATTTCATTGAAAGATCGGATAGACGCGTCTAGGACAAACAACTGGACCCCGCAATCCACTTCGTATCAACCGTTTCAAACATTCACCCCTTCTTGCGTTGATACACCTTTTGAAAATCCAGTTGTAACCCCAAGACCAATGTCCATTGCTGAACACATTGCACAATCTCGTAGCCGATCTTTCACTCCTTTCACCACTACAAATTCTTGGGATCAACAATTCCATTCACCTTCTTATCCCAATGTTGATCCCACTCCTGTCCAGCCATTCAACTCCTACCAATCCTACCCTAATTTTGTACCTTCCCTAGACATTGCATCAGAACCGCAATTTGGGAGTTTTCAGTATCCAAACAACTTTGAATCTTTTACTGAAACCCCTTCACAACCAATGTCTAGTCTAGAACAGTCCTTGGAAGACTTTAGGGTAACTTCACGCCAAATGGAGGAAGTAAATGCGTCCATGGCCGCCCTCATACAATCTTATGAACCGGTAGCTAGTTTTCAACTAGCTCCAACTTTTTCAATGTATGATGAGGCGGTAGGACAGGCTGTGAATTTGAGTGGAGAGAGTGAGATATACCCCCTTCCGAATCAAACCTACACCCCACAAATTGAATCCCACAACTCCTGTGTTGAAAGTCTATCAAGTGTCCCAAATGAATTATCAGTTGAAGATAGAATGTTTAATGAGTTGTGCGACTTTGTAGTGTTTGATTTACCCGATTGTGAAGGGACCTTGCCAAGTGAAACCAATCCCAATCCTTTTGACCTCTACACCTCCATCTTAGAACCAGAATCGATTAATATCCATGCTTTTGATGAGGTGTCTGAGAATATAAATTTTCACTTGATTGAGGATATTGACGCTGGGAACATTTTGGATGATGAACCCGTAGATTTGGCTGAGTTTTTCTCTTCAAATCATCATCCCGAGTCTTTAACTGTTTTTTCCGAACCCCATATGCGTCTGGACTTTGAAGAAATGTGCATGGATAAGCTTAACTTTGAGGAGAATTTTGAGGAAATTTTTGAGGATGAAACAGTTCTAGATGATGAGTCGGATTTACCAATTCATCCTGTTCCTTCCACTGACTGTGTCCACCCTCCTGAGCCTATAACCGATACCCTTCCTCAACCACTTCCCTCCATCCTTTCCGTCGTTTCGACCTTGCCAGAACCCGTATCATTTTCATTTACTATGTCTGGTTTACCAAGTTCGGCGTACCCATGGTTGCTTACGAATCTTGAGGGATTCGACCCAATTTCTCGACGAATAAATATATTAGCACAATCACTTTTCACATATCGCTCATCACAAATTGTGCTAATCTATTTACTCCATTTGCACCCTCAAGTTCGTACTCCACTTCTTTTTCCCTTCCGCCATTCTTCTTCTTCTCATCTACCGAGACCGCATTCCACTTCTCTCCACAAGCGGTCTCGCGTAATCTCCATTTCTTTTCTCTACACTCCATTCTTTCACCAACCAGCACATTATAAAGACAAAATTTTTGAATGGTTGGTACTAACCTTTGGCCTGTGTAAGGCCTTGTATAGATGGATACTGTTCTTTCCCCCCAATCCTGAACTTCAACTCTTAACAGTGGAAACACTGTTTTACTTAAGTTTGGGGGGGACATTTTTTTTGTATATATTTTTGGTTTTCCCTTTTTTGTTTTGTATATAATTTGTTTTTAGGAAGCACCGGCAATTTTGACCCTCTTGGTATAGCCTGACAGTGAGGGCACTGTCAAGTTTAAGTTTGGGGGTGTGCTCGGTAAGCTTTCTTCCTTCGCATTCATTTGTATATTTTGCATTTGCATACCTTATTAAAAACCCATAAGAATCTGAAAAATTTCCAAAATATAAAAACTTTTTGTCAAGTTAGCTTGTGGAAGAACTCTGATTCAACATTCGACGGTTTTTGTTTGAAAAGATAGGAATAACTAAATCCTATGTTTGGATTTTGAAAACCTGAAAGATAACTCTCCTTTGAAGTTAACTATAGCTGATATACGTCTTTACATTTCATTACACGTGTTGTGAGTCTTGGAAATTAGATGACAAGTCTTTTATGTTAAAAAAAAAACTTTTAAATAGATAAATGATTTTCTGAGGATCAAATAGGTTTGTACTGAAATAAGTAATATATCAAGAATAGTTTATGAAGTAAGTGAATATGAAGGAATGTTATTGATGCCTTAATTGGAACTAAGTCTGAAAAATAACCCATCTGAAACTTGATTGGAATGATTACACACCGAATCCACTAAACACGTCTTTTATCCAAAAAATAATTGAACTACCGGTTATATCTCCGTTCGTATTGAATCATCACGTTTTTCACGCCAAACTGTCTTTTGTTTTTGGACCTAGGTAACTTGAGTAATTAAGTCCGCTGGGGTGTTTCTACACCTAATGCCCTAAAACCAACTGGTTTGGGTGCGTTGGCCCAAAGCTCGCTAAGAAGCCTAGAAAGTCCAGATAAAAACAAAGTCAAGCAAGTGTTCTCTCCGAGTTAAAATTCCTAAACGGTTCTTTGTGTGAGAATAATCTTGATAAAAGACAAGCTTTTATAAAAATTTCTTAACAGAGATATGAAGGTTTTACTCTTTGATAAAGACTATTGCACGTTCACAGAGGTGTGTATGAAATGAAAACAAGAAAAAGGTGGAGTGAAGAATAAGACCTAGTTTCCTGTTAGGGAAGATAGAAATTCTGAAGTTGAAACTTTACTGGAAAACGAAACTTGAAAAATGCTTAACTCTTTATAAAACTTATGTGATCCTTTTAAAATTGTTATCTGAGCTTTATTGTGTGACATAATGACTTTATTCGACCTTTCGGGAACTTAACGACACTATTTTGCACTGCACGTAAAGACATATAAAATCTGTAGTTAAATAAGAAGAGAGGTGTGAAAAATAAAGGTTCGATGGTCTAGACTCAGGATTATAGAATTGTTATTTTCCAAAACAAACTTTAGGGGCTTGAATCTTAGTTATTTTACAAAACTAGCTTGACCGGATTTTGTGGGTAGTATCCGCTGAAAACCCTCAGGAGACAACACTCCTCCTACTAGGGACATCTAGAGGTTTAACGGCTTGTTGCACACGCTCAGTGCAATCGCGTTCCCTGCGAAAGTACGGTTATCATTTTATTTTTGTGAATAATTGGTTTTGCTCGGGACGAGCAAAAGTTAAGTTTGGGGGTATTTGTTCATCACAGAATATTGCATTGTATACCGCCCATTCTTATGCTCGTTTGTTTATAGGTAGGTACTTTTAATCCGTGTTTGCTACATATTTACAGATTACAGGTTTCCGGTACAAATACTGCAAATCAACACTAAAACTCCACAGTTACGCCAAAATACAGAACAACTGTCACAGACAGATAAAAGCCGGGTTTCTGTCATCCGCATCCGTCTAAAACCGCTTACCAGTTCAAAAGTGCAGGACGAAAACAGTCGTCATTTCTGGTCAAGCGTGGGGCCCACTGAAGATATTCAAAGATGCGTGGGGCCCGCTGAAGATATTCAAAGATGTGTGGGGCCCGAGGGAGTAGAATTTCAAAAGTGTTGAAAAGTAAAAGCCATCTATGTTGACTCTGGAAACTGAGGAAATCGTGGAAAGATATTGAAATTCTGTATATATATAACAACACAGGACAAAAAACCAGAGCATGCCACAAAAGACCAGCACCCAATCCCACTGTACGGCCGCGCATGCGCGGCCAAAGCAGGGGTTTGGCCGCGCATGCGCCGCAGTATGGGGCCCACTCTCTGCCGAACTTCAGGGGTGTTTTGGTACTTTCATTTGTAGACCACTGGTTGCCCTAGAACTCCATTCTACTGCCTATAAATACAGCAGACCAGAGCTTAACCAAGGGAGCAATTTTTTGGGAGCTTTTCTTTGTTCTCTTTTTAGTGTAATTTTGTTCTTCTTCTTCCTCTTCTTCATTCTTTCTCCATGACATTGTAGTGAGAGCTTTTGAGTGGAAGATTAATGAAGATGAGGGCTTGTTATCTTTCTTGTTAGTTTGCTCCCCCTTGAGATTTCTGCTTTCCCTTGCTCATTCAATCTCTTCATTGAGGTTGAATGGTTAAGGGTTAGTTATTGATCTTAAGGGTCGTATTTTTACCACGGGACTAGCACTTCATTTCACATGCATTCTCTACCCTTCCCTTGATCTTGCAAGTTCTTCATTGAGCTTGCAAGTTTAAGGGTTGGCTATTGAGCACATGCTTGGCTTGGGTCCTAGTTCCGTATTCTTTTTATCGCTTATTTATTACTTGCATTTTCATTCTTGCTTTTATCTCATGCAATTTTATTCCTTGTACTTTAATTACTTGTATCTTTTCTTTTCTTTGTTCTTTTCTTTTTGTTCTCTTTTGTTCATATTGTGAATGTTGTAATTATTGTTATTGTTAAGAATTAATACGGTTTTATAAGTTAACATTTCTTTGCCAATTCCTTTTCCCGTTATTTTCCATTTGAACTTCGCCCAAACCATACGCAAGCGCTCCGTTAGGCACCGTACCCTGACAAGGTAACGGTGATTCCTAACCACGACCGGTTGTGTTCGGTTTGGCCGGAGGCGAAGGCAAGAGACAAGAACGGAAGGACAAGGGTAAATAAGCCGGATTCATGAATACCGCGCTTAAATCCCCTAATCCACGTTGTTGCCGATTGCTTAGCTTCAATTGGTCAAGACTCGGCTCAAAGGTTTTTGAGTACGGATTTCTTAGCTTACAATCTCGTATTTTCTTAACAACCTTATACTTGCAGATAACACATAGGTTAGTCTCAAACAAACACATACAGATTCTTTATTGACTCGTCTAAGACAAGAAGGTAAGATACACCATCTCCCTGTGGACCGACCCGTGCTCACCGGCTAGCTGCAAAGCGACACCGTCCTGATCGCGGTTACACTTTAAATTCTTTGAACATCCGACACGCCATCGGCGTGTGATCAATAGTTGAAGTCATGATAAGTTTTGATTTAATTATCTCATTTTTAATTAACTTATCATATCTTCTTCTTCTTCTTGATCTTCTTCAAAATGAAGAAAGCTTGCTACTCCAATGGCAAGTCATGAAATCTAGTGAGAAATCCAAAACTAAAGCCTACCCACTTCCTATTTCTTCATCCTCTACCTCTTGCCAAGTAGTAGAGTGTGTTTACTTCACAAGTTTCTTGACTTGGTGAAGTCGGAGCTTGATTTAGCGATGCCTCGACGTAGATCATCTTCGGCATGGACATCGACGACCTAGCTTGCCCATTCTCCAACGAAGCCGACTCTAGAGCCCGGGATGGATTTTGGACAGCGAGGAGATATCGTTGCGGAGCTATGGAGGTGGAGCACCAGATCTACAAAGGTTGTATTTCCGTATTCTCATTAGTTAAGTGTTAACTAGTTTGCTTGTTTCGCCTAAATATCTAGTAAACGATTCGTAGTCGGGTTTGTAGGCACCGTATTTTTTGAAATTTGCGTGTTTGATCACTTGTGAGACTTAACTAGAGTGCCTAGGATCCCTACAGTGGTATCAGAGCCTAGCTAGAGCCTTAGGCGAAGTCCAGACGGAATCTGAAGTCCGATCGAACCGAAACCCGACCCAAAAAATTGCTCTCTGGACTTTTTCCGAAAATGCGGATTTTTGTGTATTAAAATTGCCTAAAAAATTCAATAAATAATTATAAGAATTACTGTGCAAACTCAGACGAAAGATTCATCCAACAGAGCGCGGAACCGCGGCAGAAGCCCAGCTTCTGCGGCGGTTCCGCGGCTAGGTAGTGACGTCATCACATATTTTCTGCACAGTAATTCCTATTTTATTATTCTGGATTTTATGGGAATATTTAAAATTTATTCCAGAGTTTAATGTTCTGGGTTGTTTTAGGGATTCGAATGTTCGATCGGATTATCGAATTTTGTCTGTGTGGCTTTCCGGATAATTTTTTAGAATATGTTAAAAAGTTCGACCGGATATAAATACCCAATTTTTCCCCTGTCGGGAAATTTCCAAGTGTTGGATTTTTCCGTAGTTTAACGACGTTCTAAGTAGTGCAAGTAACGCGATGGACCCTCTAGAAGACAACAAACCTTAACTCGATTATGTGACCGTCTTGAACTGCCCTTTGAACCTTCGGGTTTGGGGCAGTACGGCGTGCCACATGTGAGGCGTTGGCTTGACCCTTCTACGGCTGGACCGTTGCTACTGAGGCACGAACTAAATGTTGTTAGACTTATTTCATGTTTTGAGTAGTATCGGGAAAACTTGGGTGTTCGATTGTTCGATCGAAAAGTTTAGCATTTTCTATTTATCCGGAATGGGATACAATAATTGGAATTCACAATAAGTTATGAGATAACTGAATGAATGTTATAAACGTAGCACTTTAGTCTTACTTGATTGGTTGCCACGGAATTTTGATGTGATCAAAAGTCCGTCGCAATCACGTAGCGTACGCGGATACTCGCCGGGTAAACTTAATAGACAGCCTCACTCCATAGCCCCGACCAAGTGACTGTAGGAGAACCCCGTCGCCGAAAGCATCCGTTCGGGTGCTCGCGGCAGCGGTGTTCCGCCTTGGTGCACTTCGTCGACGATATCAGGAGTGCGGCCGTCTACTGAAGTTTGCGACGAGTATTCGATCAGACTGTCGGGAATCTTGTTGAATTGCCCGACTCCATATTGAAAAGTGTTTTCGATAATGAGACTAAAATGCGGGGTTTATAATTGTTAGGCATGTGATGTCTAAGGAATTCATTTGATTAGGCATGCGATGTCTATGCAGGTTGCGGATTCCAACTGTTGTAGTTTTACACTTTCTTTTCTGTGACCGTAAGCGTAATATGTGATATCGCCGGTTTCGTTGCTATATGTCAACGACAATTGGGATACGCATATTTACTTACGTTGATGACATGTGATGTTATGTGTTGCTGGATATGTTATATTGGATCGTCGTGTATGAATAGCCGGGGGTTTTATGTGAGATGAGTGTTTTTCATTTTCATTCATGTAAAAAACTTGTATGTAATATTCTTTTATTGGGGCGCTTCCACGTTGCGGAAGTTGTCACCGTTGTTGTATATTATTTACTTTTCTGCACTAGGATAGACCCAAGGAGGGGAGCACAAGTAACCGGGTTCTGGGGTCCAGTGGGAGACCAACTCGAGGAGTCGAGTCCGGGTCTCTAACCCTAGAATTGGTAGGGTTGCTTGCCGCTCTCGTAGGGGTCTAGGGGTGTGGGATTGGCTGTTCATCACGACCGTGGAATCCGTGTTTTATACTGGCTCGTATTGAAAACACGGACGTCCTAGTATATCCAATATTTCATATGTTTCTTCTGCTGTGTTTTATCTGAGATCATGCGATGTTCTGTGGCAGATATTATATATAGTATATATGATATATTATATAGACGTTACTTATGTTTTACACCCGCGCTAGCCCTGCCCCGCTCTGCCGTTAGTTACCTAACCTAACGGTGCACGAGGGGACATCGAGGCGAATGCGGATGGCATAAGTGTACGTCATATCTATCTGTGATGTTTAGGTAATTTAAATGATGGGATATTCATTAATGAGATTAATGAAAGAAAATAAACCTAATTGATGTTGTGGAATCGAATTTCAAAATAAAACAGGTAGCTACAGTTCTTGCTTTGCATCGTGGTGTTCCTTGTAGAACATCCTGCACCTTATTCGATGAGGAAAGGACCGAGATCCCTTCACCGGGAGTGACTCCTTTAGCAATAACTGGCAGATGCTACAACCCTCGGTTTTTCATTTGATCGCTTCTATAGTTTCCGCTTTGCATAGTGATATATATGATATATCCCGCACCTCATTCGACGAGGAAAGGGCCGACGATCCCTTCACCGGGAGTGACCCCTTTAGCAAAACTAGAAAAGCTTCAAAAACATTCCATTTAAAAAAACCATTTGATTCCGCAACGAGATCAAGTTCAAAGCGTTAAAGGTTTTCACAAAAACCATTCGCAACCCTCCGTCATTTTAGGAAGTAGAGTACTTAGTATTCGTGCTGTGTTTGTTGACCATAGTCAAGGCACAGTGTACGGTAGCTAAGTGATGTCTTCCTACACCGCATATGATGCGATTAGTTAGGACAGTCGCGTGACTTTGTTGACCATAGTTAAGGGTCATGTGGGTGGGTCTAATTAATCACGAAATGACGGGTAGAACTTGACTAGTACTTATGATTTGTTGACCATAGTTAAGGTCATAGGTGCTAGGGGTAAAAACCTTTATCGGGAGTTTCAAGTGTTGAAATTTGCAATGAGATTGCATACCTTCTATATGATAGTTGGATCCCGATACCCACTGCGAGTAATTGTTACTCCTGGAAGAGTTTTGCACTTTGCAATTAGCCGATCAAGTAGGTGTCTAGAAAGGTGTCAACGGGGTTTCGCCTCTGGGAAAACGAGGTTTACAGTAATTAGGTCCGTGCGAAAGCACGGGGAACCTCCCTCAAAGTACCGACACTGGCCTGGCTGAAAGATTGGCGAACTTGTAGAGTGTAATTAATCCCGGCTAGTCTTTCCTTTTAAGGTTTGAAGGAAGATTTGATAAAAACAGTGGGAGCCATCCTGATTAGATAAATTATATAACCAGTCTGATCTTGCAAGAGCGCACGCAGAGTGTTTTCTTCTCTCTCTCTCAAGGTAGCGACCAGATCACGCCTTAATCAAGATAATAATATGGATGTATTGACCGAACCCGCTTGTTATACTGAGCTGGGGAACGTTGGTCCCGCTCCAACTTGTAATTGTTATAAGACAGAGCAGGAAATAGGGGAATACCAGAATTCCTATGCCGCCCAAACGGAGAAAGTGCATATGATGCATCTCCTTCGGGTGTGTTCATTACAAAGAACTGTTTCTCAGTATCCTCTGCATCCTGGGTATATGATACCGGATCAGGATCCCAGATATGTAATCTGTTACATAGGGCTACAAAAAGGTAGAAAAACTGAAAACGGGTGATAAGTTTCATGAGACAGAAAACGGGGTAAGTGTTGCAGCCAAGTCTGTTGGTCACTGTCACCCTGTATTAAGAATACATTGATTCTGAACAAATGCTGTTAGATACCGAACCTGATATACAAAATCATATCAGTCTCTTTATTAGTAAAGAAAGGATATAATTTTGTATTGATGGATAATGTTTTGAACATTTCCTATATCAAAAGTTGATCGGTTCAGGCACGTTATCTTAAAGCATTGACATTCTAAATCAAACTACAGTTCCTCGTATACAGAACACACACAAGTGGAAGAGTTCAGAAATGAACGAATTCTTCTTAAGGCATTGTAGACTAGGTCATATCAATGCGACCCGACTGGCTGAAGTTACATTTAGATGTATATTTAAATCAGTTTGAATTTACATCTTGTGAAACTTGCCAGTCATGTCACAAAGATAATATGACCATAGCTCTGTTTATTGGAAACATAGAGAAAGAGTTAATGAACTCTTGGGACTGATACATGATGATGTATGTAAGGTCTCCTGTCTACACATGCCAGGACTGGTTCTTTATACTTCATTATATTCTCTCTGATAATCTCTCAAGATTCAGTCACATATTCCTGTTGAAACATAAGTCCGAACCTTTTGAGATATTCACAGAATATAAGTTAGAAGTAGAGAACCAAAATACGGGTATAAGTATTATGTCCTATGATGAGATCAGGGAGGAGAATACTTGTGCATGGCATTCCTGGACCATTCTAAAGGAGAATGAGATTCTCTCTCCGTACTACTCCTCTGAATACACCACAGCACAACGGTGTATCAGGGCGGAGCAATTGCACAATATTAGATATGGTGTGCTCTATGATGAGTATTACTGAGTTACCTATTTCCTTTTGGGGTTATGCACTTGAGAAGCTGCATACCTATTGAATTAGGTTTGAATCAAATCACTGCCTACTACTCCATATAAGATATGGTGTGGGAAGATCCTATCTCTTAAGCGAGTTAAGATTTGGGGTTGTCCGGCCTATGTTTAAAGCAAAATCCAGACAAGATCGAGGCAGGATCAGTTCTGTTGAACTGGAAAGGTTCCAGCTATACAAAACTCCAGTTGATGGAACCAAAGGATTCTATAGTCCCCGACGAACCTCAGCCTCTCCGCCGATCTAGTAGGGTTCCTCATCCGCCTGAGAGATACCTCGGTTTCTCGATGACAGTGGGAGCAAGGATTACATCATGAGATGATGACCCAACTAGATTCGAGCAGGCCATCTAGAGTAGGGACTCTGTAAGAATGGCTGGATACTTAGCGATCTGAGATGGAATCCATGTACACCAGCAAAGTATGGACTTTGGTTGCTATATCTGAAGGGTTAAATCCCCATCAGGAGCAAGTATATCTTGAGAAGATTACTTGGTGTAGATGGAAAAGTTGAGACTTTCAAAGCTAGACTTGTTAAAGGTTTTCGTCATCGACCAGGCGTGGATAATGATGAAACCTTTTTCCAGTAGCTATGCTTAAGTCTATCCAGATCCTACTTACCACGGCTACATACCATGACTACGATATCTGGCGGTTGGGTGCCATGACTGCTTTTCTAAATACTGATTTGGAAGAGAACGTCTTTAAGAACACAGCCAGAGGGCTTCGTAAACAGTGGGAGCAGCGGAAACGTGTGCAAGTTGCTTTACATAATGAAGCAGGCATCGCGAAGTTGGAACGTTTGTTTTGATGTAATAGTCAAAGTGCTTGACTTCATCAAAATGGTAGACGAACCTTGTATATACAAAAGGGTAGTAGAGAGTAAGGTGGTCATCTTCGTATTGTACGTAGACAACATACTCTTGATAGGAAAAGAGTTTCCTATACTACGATCGGTCAATCTCCTATTGTCACAAGGATTCTCCAAATAGGATAAAGATGATACCTCCTAAATCCTGAGATTTGGACCTATGAGATAGATCTAAAGGGATATTAGGGTTCTCACTAGGTATAGTGAGATTGTATCAATTGATCCTGGGGAGAATAACTGGAAGTGTTCCAGGGTGATAAAGACGACCGAATGTCAGTCACAGGCACTGTCTTAACCCTCAGTAAAGGGACGGTATGTTGGAAGAGTTCCAAGCTAGATACCGTGGCAAACTAGACGATAAAGGCTGGTAACATCGCTATTGAAGATACTACCAAAGAGGCAGTTTGGGTGTATATTGGTTCATAAGATGAACTAGGTTCCTGCCATTGTATGACAATGGAAGTGTGGCTTAGGCCCTGGAACCCTGGTCCCATCAGTGACCCAGACATATTCTGAGGAAGCATCACCTGATCATGGAGATAGTTGATCTCCAGGTTGATCGAGGCTTGGAGAGTAGACTCAGAGGACAACACGGCGGATCCACTCACGAAGGCCTTTTCCCAGAGAGAGACTCATATGGGATGGTTGAGTATTAGATACTGCGACCACTGCTACAGATGGCCCTAGTGCAAGTGGGAGATTGTTAGTTATATGTATGCCCTAGAGGCCATTACTGTACATTGGATGTATATTGTAGTGGATGCTGGGACATATATAGGTAGGACTTTCTTGCTCGACATGATAGTACGCTATCTGGTTGCTCTTTATCTTAACATGTATACTTTCTGTCTCTCTGATTACATGTTGATAAAGCCCTTAGGACGTGTACTCGACTTCCAGGACTGTGATGAAGATCATACTAGTGGGGCCTGGATAGTCCATGAGTACATCCTTCATTGTTCCTAGTCGAGGGAATATCGAGACGGGGCATCGATATTCCAGAGTAGACTAGCGCATATCTTCTCGACCCATGCGATGGGCGATGGATGATCCCATATCCATTGGTGTTTGACATCGAAGATGGTATGCGGGTGCTTAGTGGAGACTGGGTACACTGAACGGACTCGCCGAGAACTCCCAGATGGTATTATACCTCATGTCAGATGGCAGTTCTCTTGTGACACTAGTACAGCTTAGTCTGTTGACCCGAGATCGTCATAGAGTCTTATGTGTCTCCCACTGTGCTTTGATTTCCACCCTACCACGGCTCTACTGAGTCGTGCAAACAGGTGGTTTTTGGGTACAGTCCCGATTCACATGGAGGCAATGAGCGATAGGAGGGGATTCGTCTCTCCCGGTATTGGGGGTTGATGTTGTGCTATGCTCGACTGGCCATAACAGGAAATCCCTGGCCAGGGTTGCAGTGATATACTGGTAAGAGTTATCAGTAGTTTCACGAATGTTATGGACCTCAAGTCGGCATGACTTATCGAGCTATTGGGGTCTGACGTTTACCACCCCTAGGCGAGATATGCGACATATCAGACAAACAGACCGGACTATACGGTAAGTGTTACTGGTTGGATTCGCAGGAGTGTGAGCGGGCTTGCTCGTCGATCTTCTGATCGCTCAATACCCGGGTGGCCGTTACGTTTAGCAGACCGCTTGCGGCTTGTGGGTGTTTGATATGATCATCATCCGCTGCCGGCGTATTGACGAGTCTTTAGAGTCCTACACAGAGGTTTCCTGGCTCAAGCGAAACGAAATAGGAGCGCATATGAGATATGTGCGGGACCGAGAATAATGCGTGTATATGATACCGCATTCTATTCTCGCGATGAATGTATCGATTGGTTATATGCGATATAACCTAGTTATCGAATCAAGGATTGATTCGATAAGCCGATACATATGATACTAGTCGGTTATATCCTATATGACCGGATCGTTAAATCAAGTGTTGATTTAATGATTTAATGTATAATTTTATATTTGATATATCACTTTGCATTAACTAGTATTGGTTGACTTTAAAAGGATTTTCTCACTTGAATTGTGCAAGTTGTATATGTGATATATTTCTTTGTGCACATGATTGTATCATGTTTGATGATACATTCTTGTTTGGTTTTGTGTAAAGTATTAAACCATGGTTAGTTAGTGATTAGGGTTTCATCTTATTCATTTATCTTTTTATTTTATTTATTTCAAAAGAAAAAGATAAAGATAAATGAATGGTTGAATCTTTTGTTTTTAGTTGAAGTTTCTTGAAACTTTGACTAAGTCATTCTTTTGTCCTTTTGCTTAACCCTAACCATTTAACTAACCTAAGTTAATTCTCTACACTTAACTATAGTTGAAGTCATGATAAGTTTTGATTTAATTATCTCATTTTTAATTAACTTATCATATCTTCTTCTTCTTCTTGATCTTCTTCAAAATGAAGAAAGCTTGCTACTCCAATGGCAAGTCATGAAATCTAGTGAGAAATCCAAAACTAAAGCCTACCCACTTCCTATTTCTTCATCCTCTACCTCTTGCCAAGTAGTAGAGTGTGTTTACTTCACAAGTTTCTTGACTTCGTGAAGTCGGAGCTTGATTTAGCGATGCCTCGACGTAGATCATCTTCGGCATGGACATCGACGACCTAGCTTGCCCATTCTCCAACGAAGCCGACTCTAGAGCCCGGGATGGATTTTGGACAGCGAGGAGATATCGTTGCGGAGCTATGGAGGTGGAGCACCGGATCTACAAAGGTTTTATTTCCGTATTCTCATTAGTTAAGTGTTAACTAGTTTGCTTGTTTCGCCTAAATATCTAGTAAACGATCCGTAGTCGGGTTTGTAGGCACCGTATTTTTTGAAATTTGCGTGTTTGATCACTTGTGAGACTTAACTAGAGTGCCTAGGATCCCTACAATGGCAATATCCTGAGACATATAGGGGACGGTTGTGCTCACACGTTCCGAGGAGGAGATCTTCATCGCCGAAAGTGATGTCAGCTGTGTGCACTTCTTCCAACTCGTCCTTCATCTTTTCTTCGGCAAGGAAGGCTTGAAACTGCTCGGGCTCTTATAATGCCTTGATCAGCGAATCCCGTGCCTCTTTAGACAAGAGAAGGGCATCCAACATGATTAACTGTAAGGGTATCCTCCTCAGGTGTGCCAGGACATTATAATCCACTTTTCTCTTCTTGGGCGGATCCTTGGCTGCGAGCTCTTCGGTGACTCGCTTATCGAGGGCGATATCTTTGGGGGCTTTTCCCTTCCCCTTATCTTTTTTGTTCGATCCCTTGTTTGGGGGTCCGAGATTCTTTTCAGGACCGTGCGGTTTCGCAACTGAATGTTCTCACAGTTCTTCGTCTCTTCCTCTTTTCCTGAGGTGGATTCTTTGAAGAGAGGGCTGAGAGATACTTCTTCGTCAGAATCACTTCCAAAAGTGAGAACTTCCAATCCCCTGGCATCGACCATGTGACAGTTGCTGTTAGTTATATGTATGCCCTAGAGGCCATTACTGTGCATATGATATATATTGTAATGGTGCTTGGACATATATAGGGAGGACTTTCTTGCTCGAAATGATAGTATGCTATCTGGTTGTACTTTATCTTAACATGTATTCTGATTGTCTCTATGTTACATGTTGATAAAGCCTTTAGAATATGTACTCGACTACTGGGACTATGATGAGATCATACTAGTTGGGCCACGGTAGTCGACGAGTACATCCTATAACTGTTCCTAGTCGAGGGTGTATCGAGACAGGGCATCGATACACCAGAGTAGACTAGCGTATACGCATCTTGACCCATATGATGGTCGATGGATGATCCCATATCCATCGGTGTTTGACATCAAGGATGGTGTACGGGTGCTCAGTAGAGACTGGGTACACTGGACAGACTCGCCGAGAACTCCCAGATGGTATTATACCTTACGTCAGATGGCGGTTCTCCGGTGACACTGGTACAAAGTAGTTTGTTGACCCGAGATCGTCATAGAGTCTTGTGTGATTCCCACTGTGCTTTGATTTCCATCATACCACGTCCAAGAGGGCGTGAAAAAGGTGGCTTTTGAGTACAGTCCTGAATCACATGGAGGCAATGAACGATAGGAGGGGATTCGTCTCTCCCGGTATAGGGAGTTGATGTTGTGCTGTGTTTGATTGGCTATAACTGGAAATCCCTGGCCAGGGTTGCTGAGATTTACTGGTAAGTGTTATCAGTAGTTTCTCGAACTGTTATAGACCTCATATCGACACGACTTATCAAGCTACTGGGGTCTGACGTATACCACCCTTAGGCGAGATATGCGACATATCAGACGACGAGACCGGACTGTACGGGAATGTTACTGATTGGACTCGCAGGAGAATGTACAGGCTTACTTTTTGATCTTCGGATTGCTCAATACCTGGGTGGCTGTTATGTTTAGCTGACCGCTTGCAGCTTGTAGGTGTTTGATATGATCATCACCTACTGCCGGCGTATTGACGATTCTTTAGAGTCCTACACAGAGGTTTCTGGACTCAGGCAAAATGGAGTAGGGGCACATATGTGATATGTGCAGGACCGAGGATAATGCGATATGAGATACCGTATTATATTCTCGCGTTATTTTGATATGAGCCAGATCATCGGATCAAGTGTTGATTCGATGAATCGGTACATGATATATTAGTCGGTTATATTCGATATAGCCGGATTGTCGGATCAAGTGTTGATTCGATAATTTAATGTATAATAATATATTGAATTACATTATCTAATATTGGCTCGCTTTATTGATTCATTTTCTCACCGGGTAATACATTGATATATATGCGATATATGTTAATTGTATTATTTTCTTTTGTTACAAATATATATTATATATGTGATATATAATATTGTAACATGATATGATTACTAATGCAACATGTTTAGTGGAGATTAAATAAGGTTAGGGTTTGAATTGGGTTAGTTCTTTTATGAACATTCTAGAAGGTTTTCTTTTGTTTTGTGCTAAGATATTATGTTTGATATTTTAGTGACTCATTGTTAACCCAACCCAAACCCTTCACCCTTGGTTAAGTCTCTACATGGGTTAGCCTCTTCATAGTCAACCATGGTTGCATTATTAATCATTATGATAATTTTTATTATTCATCATAAAAGGATTTTCATTGTTCATCTTCTTCTTCCCCCTGGAAAGCTTTCTAGCTTTGATTCTTGTGATGAAAATGGGTGAGATAATGAAAATAAAATAGAGCTAAATTCCTACTTCATCATCCTAATCTATCCTAGCCATTTAGATTAGGGTGTTCACTTCATTTGAGAGTGAGAGCTTGTGTTTAAGAAACTTCAAGGTAGATCATCTTAGTTATCGAAGATCGGAAGCAAGCTTGCATCATTCTCTTCGTGGAACCTCTCTAGAGTCTGGATTATTGATGATCGCAGCGAAGGGACCTCAACACGGAGCTTATGAAGTGAAGGACCGGACTACAAAGGTTGTAATCCCAAACTCTTAGATGTTAAAGTGTTTAACATGTTTTGTTTCGCCTAATCTCTAGTCTAAGATCTTGGTTTAGGGTTGTGCGGCACGGATAAATTTTAAATCGGGTATGGTTGATACCTTATAGACCCTTATTAGAGTGCCTAGTAACCCTACAGTGGTATCAGAGCCAAGCTAGAGCTTTAGAAAAAGTTTAAAGTCCGATCGAACCCCGAAACCCCGACACGGACCCCTTCTCTGGAAATTTTTTAAAATGTTGGTTTTTTCGTTTTAAAAATACTCAGAAAAACAAGTAGGAAAATCTAAGAATTACTGTGAAGTACGGACCACTGAAGCGATCACGTGACCGTGGAACCATGGCTAAACCACGCACGTGGCGGCGGTTCCGCGGCTGGACAGTGTCTTTGGGGCCCACTTCTTCACAGTAATATTCCTGGGTTCTTTTGCACTATTCTGGGAATTTTTAATTCCACTCAAGTGTTGAGTTTTCTGGGTTGTATTGGGAGCTCGTTGATTCGATCGGAAAGTTTAACTTCGTTTAGTTTGTCCGGGTTATTTTTAGAACGTGTTAAAAAGTTCGAACGGATATCAATAACTCACTTTTTCCCCTGCCGGAAAATTTCTAAGCGTTGGATTTTTCCGTAGTTTAAGGACGTTCTAAGTCGTGCAAGTAATGCGGTGGACCCTCTAGAAGACAACAAACCTTAACTCGATTATGTGACCGTCTTGAACTGCCTCTAAACCTTAGGGTTTGGGGCAGTACGGCGTGCCACGTGTGAGGCGTTGGCTTGACCCTTCTACGGCTGGACCATTGGTACCGTGGTATGTGATGGATATTTTTAAACTAATTTCAAGTGTTGAGAACTATTTGGGAAAACTTAGGTATTTGATTATTCGATCGGAAAGTTTAACATTGTCTATTTATCTGGAATGTGATACAATATTTGGAATCCACAAGTAGTTATGAGATAACTAATTTGAATTTTATAAATCTAGCAGTTCAGTCTCAGATGATCGGTTGCTACGGAATTTTGATGTGATCAAAAGTCCGTTGTAATCACGTAGCGTACGCGGATACTCGCCGGGTAAACTTAACAGACGGCCACGCCCAATAGCCCCGACCAAGTGACTGTAGGAGAACCCCGTCGCCAAAAGCATCCGTTCGGATGCTCGCGGCAGCGGTGTTCCGCCTTAGTGCACTTTGTCGACAGCATCGAGGGTGCGGCCGTCTGCTAAAGTTTGAGACGAGCATTCGATCAGGATATCGGGAATCTTGTTGAATTGCCCGACAAGATATTGAAAAGAGTTTTCGATAATGAGACTAAAATGCGGGGTTTATAATTGTTAGACATGCGATGTCTAAGGAATTCATTTGGTTTGGCATGCGATGTCTAAGTAGGTTGCGGATTCCAACTGTTGTAGTTTTATACTTTCTTTTCTGTGACCGTAAGTGTAGTATGTA
Source organism: Agapanthus africanus (assembly GCA_030015575.1). Classification (NCBI taxonomy): domain Eukaryota; kingdom Viridiplantae; phylum Streptophyta; class Magnoliopsida; order Asparagales; family Amaryllidaceae; genus Agapanthus; species Agapanthus africanus. The sequence continues at coordinate 321,814,038 of JASDDO010000004.1, read as the reverse complement.
GTTGTATCGCTGGTTTTCGTTGCTATACATCGACGACAATCGGTGTATGCATACTTACTTACGTTGATGACATGTGATGTTATGTGTTGCTGTGATATGTTATATTGGATCGTCGTGTTTGAATAGACGAGGGTTTTATGTGAGATGAGGGTTTTTATTTTCATTCATGTAAAATTCATTTGTATGTAATATTCTTTTATTGGGGCACTTCCGGACTGAGGATGATGTCACCATTGTATATTATTTACTTTTCCGCATTAGGTAGACCTAAGGAGGGGAGCACAAGTAACCGGGTTCTAGGGTACAGTGGGAGGCTATCTCGAGGAGTCGAGACCGGGTCTCCTAACCCTAGAATTGGCAGTGTTACTTGCCGCTCTCGTAGGGGTCTAGGGATGTGGGTTTGGCTATTCATCGCGACCGTGGAATCCGTGTTTTATACAGGCTCGTATTAAAACACGGATGTCCTACTATATCCAATATTCATATATGTTCTTCTGCTGCAATGTTCTGTGATGAGATCATATTACTGCCTGAGACGAATGTTTATATTATATATATGAGATATATATTATATATTGTTGATTTCGTTTCATATCTGATGCTTGTGAAGCATAATAAAATGGGACTTCATTAATGAGATTAATGAAATAAAAGAAACCTAAAGATGTTGTAGAAACCTGTTTAAAAACTGGTAGCTCTAGTTCTTGCTTTGCATAGCGGTGTTCCTTATAGAACATCCAGCACCTTATTCGATAAGGAAAGAGCCGAGATCCCTTCACCGGGAGTGACATCTTTAGTGAAACTAGCAGATGCTGCATACTCGGTTTGTCTTTTGATTGCTTATATAGTTTTTGCTTTGCACAGCGGTATTTGCGAAATATCCTGCACCTTATTCGATGAGGAAAGAGCCGACGATCCCTTCACCGGGAGTGACCTCTTTAGCGAAACTAGAAAAGCCTCAAAAACATTCCATTTAAAATCACTCGATTCTACAACGATATAAAGTTCATTACGTAAAGGGTTTTCTTAAAAACCTGTCGTAGCCCTCCGTCATTTCAGATAAGTAGTATTTAGTATTCATGCTGCGTTTGTTGACTTAGTCAAGGCGTAGTGTGCAGTAGCTGATTAGTGCTTATCTGCAAAGCATCTGATGCGATTGGATTAGGGTAGTCGTGTGGCCTTGTTGACTTAGTCAAGGGTTGTGTGGGTGGGTTTAATTCAATCGGGAAATGACGGGTTGAACTTTACTTGCGGTCTATGGTTTGTTGACTTAGTCAAGGTCATAGTCCGCTTGGGGCAAAATATTATTGGGAATTTCAAGTGTTGAAATTTGCAATGAGATTGTATACCTTCTATGAGATAGTTGGATCCTGATACCCGCTGCGAGTAAGAGTTACTCCTGGGAGAGTTTTACACATTACAATTAGCCGATCAAGTAGGTGTCTAGAAAGGTGTCAACGGGGTTACGCCCCTGGGAAAAAGAGGTTTACTTTAATTAGGTTCGTGCGAAAACACGGGGAACCTCCCTCAAAGTACCGGCACTGGCCTAGCTGAAAGATTGGCGAACTTGTAGCGTGTAATTAATCCCGGCTAGTCTTTCCTTTTAGGGTTTGAAGGAAGATTTGACTAAAACAGTGGGAGACATCCTGATTAGATATATTAGATAACCAATCAAATCTTGTAAGAGCATACGCTAAGTGTTTTCTGTTAGTTATATGTATGCCCTAGAGGCCATTACTGTACATAGGATGTATATTGTAATGGATGCTGGGACATATATAGGGAGGACTTTCTTGCTCGACATGATAATATGCTATCTGGTTACTCTTTACCTTAACGTGTACACTGATTGTCTCTCTGTTACATGTTGGTAAAGCCCTTAGGATATGTACTTGACTACCTAGACTATGATGCGGATCATACTAGTGGGGACATGGTAGTCCATAAGCACATCCTTCAAGCTCCCTAGTCGTGGGTGTATCGAGACGGGGCATCGATATACCATAGTAGACTAGCGTATACCTTCTCGACCCATACAGATGGGCGATGGATGATCCCATATCCATTGGTGTTTGACATCAGAGATGATATACGGGTGCTCAGTAGAGACTGGGTACACTGGGCGGACTCGCCGAGAACTCCCAGATGGTATTATACCTTACGTCAGATGGCAGTTCTCTGGTGACACTGGTACAGGTTAGTCTGTAGACCCGAGATCGTCATAGAGTCTTGTGTGATTCCCACTGTGCTTTGATTTCCACCTTACCACGTCAAAGAGGGCGTGCAAAATGGTGGTTTTTGGGTACAGTCCCGAATCACATGGAGGCAATGAGCGATAGGAGGGGATTCGTCTCTCCCAGTATAGGGAGTCGATGTTGCGCTGTGTTCGATTGGCTATAACCGGAAATCCCTGACCAGGGTTGCTGAGATTTACTGGTAAGTGTTACCAGTAGTTTCTCGAAATGTTATAGACCTCATATCGACATGACTTATCGAGCTACTGGGGTCTGACGTTTACCACCCCTAGGCGAGATATGCGACATATCAGACGATCAGACCGGACTGTACGGTAAGTGTTACTGGTTGGACTCACAGGAGTGTGAGCGGGCTTGCTCGTCGATCTTCTGATCGCTCAATACCCGGGTGGCCGTTACGTTTAGCAGACCGCTTGCGGCTTGTGGGTGTTTGATATGATCATCACCTGCCGCCGGCGTATTGACGAGTCTTTAGAGTCCTACACAGAGGTTTCCTGGCTCAAGCGAAATAAAATAGGAGCGCATATGAGATATGTGCGGGACTGAGAATAATACCAGTATGTGATACTGTATTCGATTCTCGCGATTTGTGACATTGATCGGTTATATGCGATATAGCCGGGTTATCGGATCAAGTGTTGATTCGATAAGTTGTTACTATTGATATTAGTCGGTTATATGCGATATGACCGGATCGTTAAATCAAGTATTGATTTAATGATTTAATGTATAATTATATATTTTATATATTACTTTACATTAACTAATATTGGTTCACTTAAGATGTTTTTCTCACTTGTTTGTGCACATTGTATATGTGATATATTTTTGTGCACAAGTTTGTATCATGTTTGATGATACATGCAAACTTGGGTGTATATTTGGTTTAAACCATGGTTAGTCAATGTTTAGGGTTTCATTTGCTTCATTTACTTATTCATTTATTTATTTATTCATTTGAGAAAGAAATAAAATGGTGGCAAACTTTGGATTTTCTTTGAAGCTTCTTGAAGCTTTGAAAGACTGACCATTTTGTTTCTTTCCTTAACCCTAACCATTTACTTAACCCTAGTTTATTCTCTACACTTAACCATGGTTGCTAATATGATAAGAATGACTTTATTTCAATTTATTAATAATTCTTATCATATTCTTTTTCTTCTTCTTCTTCTTCTTCTTCAAGAAGAAAGAAGCTTGCTAGCTTCAATGGTGACTTGAGAAAAAGAGTGAGAAATCCAAATCCAAAGTGAACCCACTTCCTATTTCTTCATCCTCTACCACTTGCCATGTAGTATAGGGTGTTTTCTTCACAAGTTTCATGACTTGGTGAAGTTTGAGCTTGATCTTGAGTTGCCTCGACGTAGATCATCTTTGGCATCGAAGTCGACGACCTAGCCCGATCATTTCTTCGACGAAACCATCGCTAGAGTCCGGGATCCGATGATCACAGTGGAGGGACTTCATCACAGAGCTATGGAGGTGGAGGACCGGATCTACAAAGGTTGTATTTCCGTTCACTTTAGAGTAAAGTTGTTTACTTGCATAGTTATCACCTTAAACTCTAGTCAACGATCGCATTAGGGTTTCTCGGCCCCGGAAATTTTTGAATTTGGCATGCTTGATGCCTTGTGAGACCTCCTTAGTGTGCCTAGGAACCCTTCAGTGGTATCAGAGCCTAGCTAGAGGCTTAGGCGATGTGTAGACGATGTTAGAAACCCGATCGAACCCGAAACCCTAATCCGAGACCACTCTCTGTACATTTTCTGAAAGTGTGGATTTTTCCAAATTAAAAATAGCCCAAAAATTCAGCAGGGTTTGGTAGGAATTACTGTGAAATTCATAGGACCAAATCCATTAAACCACCGCGGAACCGCGGCCGTACCCTACCTTGGGCGGCGATTCCGCGGCAAAATAGTGTCTTTTTCCTACTTTGCTTGCACAGTAATCTCTATTTTTAGTTGCTGTATTTTATGGGAATTTTTAATCTTTACTCTACAGTTGAGTTTTCTGGGGTTGTATTGGGGACTCGGTGTTTCGATCGGGAAGTTTAACTTCGTCTGTGTTTTTCCGGATAATTTTAGAAAATCTTGAAAAGTTCGACCGGATATAAATACCCACTTTTTCCCCTGTTGGGAAATTTCCAAGTGTTGGATATTTCCGTAGTTTAAGGACGTTCTAAGTAGTGCAAGTAACGCGATGGACCCTCTAGAAGACAACAAACCTTAACTCGATTATGTGACCGTCTTGAACTGTCCTTTGAACCTTCGGGTTTGGGGCAGTACGGCATGCCACATGTGAGGCGTTGGATTGACCCTTCTACGGCTGGACCGTTGGTACTGAGGCATGAACTGGATGTTTTTAAACTTATTTCATGTGTTGAGCTGTTTCGGGAAAACTTGGGTGTTTGACTGTTCGATCGGAAAGTTTAACATTTTCTGTTTATCTGGAATGTAATACGATATTTGGAATCCACAAGTAGTTATGAGATAACTGAATGAATGTTATAAACATAGCACTTTAGTCTAACTTGATTGGTTGCCACGGAATTTTGATGTGATCAAAAGTCCGTCGCAATCTCGTAGCGTACGCGGATACTCGCCGGTAAAACTTAATAGATAGCCATGCCCCATAGCCCTGACCAAGTGACTGTAGGAGAACCCCGTCGCCGAAAGCATCCGTTCGGGTGCTCGCGGCAGCGGTGTTCCTCCTTAGTGCACTTCGTCGATGGCATCGGGGGTGCGGCTGCCTACTAAAGTTTGCGACGAGCATTCGATCAGAATGCCGGGAATCTTGTTGAATTGCCCGACTTGATATTGAAAAGTGTTTTCGATAATGAGACTAAAATGCGGGGTTTATAATTGTTAGGCATGTGATATCTAAGGAATTCAGATGGTTAGGCATGTGAAGTCTAAGTAGGTTGCGGATTCCAACTGTTGTAGTTTTACACTTTCTTTTCTGCGACCGTAAGTGTAATGTGTGATATCGCCGGTTTCGTTGCTATATGTCAACGACAATTGGGATGCACACATTTACTTACGTTGATGACATGTGATATTATGTGTTGCTGGATATGTTATATTGGATCGTCGTGTTTGAATAGCCGGGTTTTTTTTTTATGTGAGATGAGTGTTTTTCATTTTCATTCATGTAAAAGCTTGTATGTAATATTCTTTTATTGGGGCACTTCCAGGTAGCGGAAGCTGTCACCGTTGATGCATATTATTTAATTTTCCACACTAGGATAAACCCAAGGAGGAGGGCACAAGTAACTGGGTTCTGGAGTCCAGTGGGAGACTAACTCGAGGAGTCGAGTCCGGGTCTCCTAACTCTAGAATTGGTAGGGTTGCTTGCCGCTCTCGTAGGGGTCTAGGGATGTGGGTTTGGCTATTCATCGGGACCATGGAATCCGTGTTTTATACTGGCTCGTATTGAAAACACGGATGTCCTAGTATATCCAATATTTCATATATGTTTCTTCTGCTGCGATATCTGTGATGTGATCATTTGATGTTCTATGATAAATACTGGATATAGTATATATAATATATTATATAGATGTTACTTATGTTTTACACCCGCGCTAGCCCTGCCCTGCTCTGCCGTTAGTTACCTAACCTAACGGTGCACGAGGGGACATCGAGGCAAATGCGGATGGCATAAGTGTACGTCGTATTTATCTGTGATGTTTAGGTGCATAAATGATGGGACTTCATTAATGTGATTAATGAAAGAAAAGAAAGCTAAGATGTTGTGGAATCGAATTTTCAAAAACAGGTAGCTACAGTTCTTGCTTTGCATCGCGGTGTTCCTTGTAGAACATCCCGCACCTTATTCGATAAGGAAAGGACCGAGATCCCTTCACCGGGAGTGACTCCTTTAGCAATAACTGGCAAATGCTACAACTCTCGGTTTGTCTTTTGATTGCTTCTATAGTTTCTGCTTTGCACAGTGATATATATGATATATCCCGCACCTTATTCGATGAGGAAAGGGCCGACGATCCCTTCACCGGGAGTGACCCCTTTAGCAAAACTAGAAAAGCCTAAAAAACACTCCATTTTAAAATCATTTGATTCTACAACGATATCAAGTTCATTACGCAATAGGTTTTCAGAAAAACCTGTCGTAGCCCTCCGTCATTTCAAGTAAGTCCTACTCAGTATTCGTGCTACGTTTGTTGACCCCCGTCAAGGCGTAGTGTGTGGTAGCTAACTAGTATTTATCTGCTTATGCATATGATGCAGATTGGATTAGGGTAGTCGTGCGACCTTGTTGACCTCCGTCAAGGGTCGTGCGGGTGGGTTTGATTCAATCAAGAAATGACGGGTTGAACTTGACTAGTAGCCTATAGTTTGTTGACCTCCGTCATGGTCATAGGGTGCTAGGGGTAAAATTATCGGGAATTTCAAGTGTTGAAATTTGCAATGAGATTGCATAACTTCTATGAGATAGTTGGATCCCGATACCCACTGCGAGTAATTGTTACTACTGGGAGAGTTTTACAAATTACAATTAGTCGATCAAGTAGGTGTCTAGAAAGGTGTCAACGAGGTTACGTCTCTGGGAAAACGAGGTTTACTATAATTAGGTTCGTGCGAAAGCACGGGGGACCTCCCTCAAAGTACCGACACTGGCCTGGCTGAAAGATCGGCGAACTTGTAGCGTGTAATTAATCCCGGCCAGTCTTTCCTTTTAGGGTTTGAAGGAATATTTGATAAAAACAGTGGGAGCCATCCTGATTAGATAAAATAATAACCAATCTGATCTTGCAAGAGCATACGCTGAGTGTTTTCTTCTCTCTCTCTCCAGGTAGCGACCATGTCACGCCTTAATCAAGATAATAATACGGATGAATTGACCGAACCAGCTTGTTATACTGAGCTGGGGAACGTTGGTCCCGCTCCAACTTATAATTGTTATAAGACAGAGCAGGAAATTGGGGATTACCAGGATTCCTTTGCCGCCCAAATGAAGAAAGTGCATGATGATGCATCTTCTTCGGGTGCGTTCATTACACAGAACTGTTTCTCAGTATTCTTTACGTCCTGGGTATGTGATACCGGATCAGGATCCCGCATATGTAATTTGTTACATGGGCTACAGAAAGGTAAAGAACTGAGAACGGGTGATAAGTTTCTTGAGGCAGAAAAAGGGGCAAGTGTTGCAGCCAAGTCTGTTGGTCACTGTCACCCTGTATTACAAATACATTGATTCTGAACGAATGTTATTAGATACCGAACCTGATATACAAAATCATATTAGTCTCTTTATTAGTAAAGAAATGATAAAATTTTGTATAGTTGGACAATGTTTTGAACATTTCCTATATCAAAAGTTGATTGGTTCAGGCACGTTATCTAAAAGCATTGATGTTCTAAATCAAACTACAGTTCTTAGTATATGGAACACACACAAGAGGAAAAGTTCAGACATGAACGGATCCTTTTTGAGTTATTGTAGACTAGGTCATATCAATGCGACCCGACTAGCTAAGTTGAACATAGATGCATATTTAAATCAGTTTGAATTTACATCTTGTGAAAAACTTGCTGGTCATGTCACAAAGATAAGATGACCATAGCTCTGTTTACTGGAAACAGAGAAAGAGTAAGTGAATTCTTGGGACTGATACATTATGATGTATGTAGGTCCCCTGTCTACACATGCCAAGACCGGTTCTTTGTACTTCATTAAATTCTCTGATGATCTCTCAAGATTCAGACATATGTTCCTATTGAAACACAAGTCCGAACCTTTTGAGATATTCACAGAATATGATTTAGAAGTAGAGAACCAAAATACGGGTATAAGTATTATGTCCTTTGATGTGATCGAGGAGGAGAATACTTGAGCACGGAAATCCTGGACTATTCTAAAGGAGAATGAGATTCTCTCTCAGCATTACTCCTCCGAATACACCAGCATTACTCCTCCGAATACACCACAACACAACATTGTATCGGGGCGGAACAATTACACCCTATATGATATGGTGCGCTCTATCATGAGTACTACTGAGTTTCCCATTTCCTTTTGGGAGTTATGCACTTATGAAGTTGCATACCTATTGAATAGGGTTCCGATCAAATCAGTTGCCTACCACTTCATATGTGATATGGAAAAGGAAAAGCCCATATCTTAAGTTAGTTAAGATTGGGGGTTGTCCGGCCTATGTCTAAAATCAAAATCCTGACAAACTCGAGGCAAGGTCTGTTATGTAGAACTGGAAATGTTCCAGCTATACAAACTGCAGCTGATGATTTGGTAGAACCGAAGGATTCAATAGTAACCAACGAACCTCAGCCTCTCCGCCGATCTAGTAGGGTTCCTCATCCTCCTAAGAGATACTTTGGTTTCTCTATGACAGTGGGAGTGAGGATTGCATCATGAGATGATGACCCAACTAGTTTCGAGCTGGCCATCAAGTGTGGGACTCTGTAAGAATGGTTGGATGCTAAGCGATCCGAGATGGAATCCTTATACACCAACAAAGTATGGACTTTAGTTGCTTTATCTGAAGGGTTAAATCCCCGTCAGGAGAAAGTATATCTTGAGAAGATTACTTGGTGTAGATGGAAAAGTTGAGACTTTCAAAGCTAGACTTGTTAAAGGTTTTCGTCATCGACCAGGAGTGGATAATGATGAAACCTTTTTCCAGTGGCTATGCTTAAGTCCATCCAGATCCTACTTGCCACGGCTACATACCATGACTAAGATATCTGGCGGTTAGGTGCCATGACTGCTTTTCTAAATGATGTTTTAGAAGAGAACGTCTATAAGTACACAGCCAGAGGGCTTCGTAAACAGTTGGAGCAGCGGAAACGTGTTCAAGTTGCTTTACAGATTAAAGCAGACATCGCGGAGTTGGAACATCTGTTTTGATGAGTTAGTCAAACAGTTTGACATCATCAAAATGGTAGATGAACCTTGTATAAACAAAAGGGTAGTAGGGAGTATGGTGGTGATCCTCGTAGAGTACGTGGATGACATACTCTTGATAAGAAAGGAGTCTCCTATGCTACGCTCGGTCAATCTCTGCTTATCACAATGGTTCTCCATATAGGATCAAAGTGATACCTCCTAAATCCTGGGTTTTGGATCTATGAGATAGATCTAATTGGATGTTAGGATACTCACTAGCTGTAGTAAGATGGTATCAATTGATCCTGGGGAGAATCACTGGAAAGGTTCCAGGGTGATAAGGACGACTGAATGTCAGTCACAGGCATTGTCTTTACCCTCAGTAAAGGGGCGGTATGTTGGAAGAGTTCCAAGCTAGATACCGTGGCATACTAGACGATAAAGGCTGGATACATCGCTACTTAAGATGCTACCAAAGAGGCAGTCTGGATGTATATTTGTTCATGAGATGAACTTAGTTCCTCCCATTGTGAGATAATGGAGTTATGGCTTATGCCAAGGAACGTCCGTCCCATCAGTGATCCAGACATATTCTAAGGCAGTATCACCTGATCATGGAGATGGCTGATCTCCAAGGTGATCGAGGTTAGGAGAGTAGACTCAGAGGACAACACGGCGGATCCACTCACAAAGGCCTTTTCCCAGAGAGAGACTTTTATGGGATGGTTGAGTATGAGATACTGCAACCACTGCTACAGATGGCCCTAGTGCAAGTGGGAGATTGTTAGTTATATGTATGCCCTAGAGGCCATTACTGTACATAGGATGTATATTGTAGTGGATGCTAGGACATATATAGGGAGGACTTTCTTGCTCGACATGATAGTATGCTATCTGGTTACTCTTTACCTTAACGTATACACTGATTGTCTCTCTGTTACATGTTGGTAAAGCCCTTAGGATGTGTACTTGACTACCTGGACTATGATGCGGATCATACTAGTGGGGACATGGTAGTTCATAAGTACATCCTTCAAGCTCCCAAGTCGTGGGTGTATCGAGACGGGGCATCGATATACCAGAGTAGACTAGCGTATACCTTCTCGACCCATATAGATTGGCGATGGATGATCCCATATCCATTGGTGTTTGACATCAGAGATGATATACGGGTGCTCAGTAGAGACTGGGTACACTGGACGAACTCGCCGAGAACTCCCAGATGGTATTATACCTTACGTCAGATGGCAGTTCTCTGGTGACACTGGTACAGGTTAGTTTGTAGACCCGAGATCGTCATAGAGTCTTGTGTGATTCCCACTGTGCTTTGATTTCCACCTTACCACATCCAAGAGGGCGTGCAAAACGGTGGTTTTTGCGTACAGTCCCGAATCATATGGAGGCAATGAGCGATAGGAGGGGATTCGTCTCTCCCGGTATAGGGAGTCGATGTTGCACTGTGTTCGATTGCTATAACCAGAAATCCCTGGCCAGGGTTGCTGAGATTTACTGGTAAGTGTTACCAGTAGTTTCTCGAAATGTTATAGACCTCATATCGACACGACTTATCGAGCTACTGGGGTCTGACGTTTACCACCTCTAGGCGAGATATGCGACATATCAGACGATCAGACCGGACTGTACGGTAAGTGTTACTGGTTGGATTCACAGGAGTGTGAGTGAGCTTGCTCGTCGATCTTCTGATCGCTCAATACCCGGATGGCTGTTACGTTTAGCAAACTGCTTGCGGGTGTTTGATATGATCATCACCTACCGCCGGCGTATTGACGAGTCTTTAGAGTCCTACACAGAGGTTTCCTGGCTCAAGCGAAATGATATAGGAGCGCATATGAGATATGTGCGGGACTGAGAATAATACCAGTATGTGATACTGTATTCGATTCTCGCGATTTGTGACATTGATCGGTTATATGCGATATAGCCGGGTTTTTGGATTAAGTGTTGATTCGATAAGTTGTTACTATTGATATTAGTCGGTTATATGCGATATGACCGGATCATTAAATCAAGTATTGATTTAATGTATAATTATATATTTGATATATTACTTTACATTAACTAATATTGGTTCACTTAAGATATTTTTCTCACTTGTTTGTGCACATTGTATATGTGATATATTTTTGTGCACAAGTTTGTATCATGTTTGATGATACATGCAAACTTGGGTGTATGTTTGGTTTAAACCATGGTTAGTCAATGATTAGGGTTTCATTTGCTTCATTTACTTATTCATTTATTTATTTATTCATTTGAGAAAGAAATAAAATGGTGGCAAACTTTGGATTTTCTTTGAAGCTTCTTGAAGCTTTGAAAGACTTTGACCATTTTGTTTCTTTTCTTAACCCTAACCATTTACTTAACCCTAGTTTATTCTCTACACTTAACCATGATTGCTAATATGATAAGAATGAATTTATTTCAATTTAATAATAATTCTTATCATATTCTTTTTCTTCTCCTTCTTCTTCTTCTTCTTCGAGAAGAAAGAAGCTTGCTAGCTTCAATGGTGACTTGAGAAAAAGAGTGAGAAATCCAAATCCAAAGTGAACCCACTTCCTATTTTTTCATCCTCTACCACTTGCCATGTAGTATAGGGTGTTTTCTTCACAAGTTTCATTACTTGGTGAAGTTGGAGTTTGATCTTGAGTTGCCTCGACGTAGATCATCTTCGGCATCGAAGTCGACGACCTAGCCCGATCATTTCTTCGACGAAACCATCGCTAGAGTCCGGGATCCGATGATCGCAGTGGAGGTACATCATCACGGAGCTATGGAGGTGGAGGACCGGATCTACAAAGGTTGTATTTCCGTTCACTTTAGAGTAAAGTTGTTTACTTGCATAGTTATCACCTTAAACTCTAGTCAACGATCGCATTAGGGTTTCTCGGCACCGGAAATTTTTGAATTTGGCATGCTTGATGCCTTGTGAGACCTCCTTAGTGTGCCTAGGAACCCTACATTTTCTTCTCTCTCTCTCTCTAGGTAGCAACCATATCACGCCTTAATCAAGATAATAATACGGATGTATTGACCGAACCCGTTTGTTATACTGAGCTGGGGAACGTTGGTCCCGCTCCAACTTATAATTGTTATAAGACAGAGCAGGAAATTGGGGATTGCCAGAATTCCCGTGCCGCCCAAACGAAGAAAGTGCATGCTAATGCATCATCTTCGGGTGTGTTCATTACATAGAACTGTTTCTCAGTATCCTTTACGTCCTGGGTATGAGATACCGGATCAGGATCCCGCATATGTAATATGTTACATGGGCTACTGATAGGTAGAGAACTGAGAACGGGTGATAAGTTTCATGAGATAGAAACGGTGCAAGTGTTGCAGCCAAGTCTGTTTGTAGTTATCACCCTGTATTAACAAATACATTGATTCCAAACAAATGTTATTAGATACCGATCCTGATATACAACATCATATCAGTCTCTTTATTAGTAAAGAAGGATATAATTTTGTATTGTTGGATAATGTTTTGAACATTTCCTATATCAAGAGTTGATCGGTTCAGGCACGTTATCTAAAATCATAGACGTTCTAAATCAAACCACAGTTCTTAGTATACAGAACACACACAAGAGGAAGAGTTCAGAAATGAACGAATCCTTCTTGAGGCATTGTAGACTAGGTCATATCAATGTGACCCGACTAGCTAAGTTACATTTAGATGCGTATTTTAATCTGTTTGAATTTACATCTTGTAAAACTTGCCGGTCATGTCACAAAGATAAGATGACCACAACTCTGTTTATTGGAAACAGAGAAAGACTTAGTGAACTCTTGGGATTAATACATGATGATGTATGTAAGGTCCCCTGTCTACACATGCCAAGACCGGTTCTTTTTTACTTCATTACATTCACTGATTATCTCTCAAGATTCGGACATATGTTCCTGTTGAAACACAAGTCTGAACTTTTTGAGATATTCACAGAATATAAGTTAGAAGTAGAGAACCAAAAATAGTTATAAGTATTATGTCCTTTGATGAGATCAGGGAGGAGAATACTTGAGCACGGGATTCCTGGACTATTCTAAAGGAGAATGAGATTCTCTCTCAGCATCACTCCTCCGTATACACCATAGCACGATGGTATATCGCGGCGGAGCAATAGCACCCTATGTGATATGGTGTTCTCTATGATGAATACTACTGAGTTTCCTATTTCCTTTTGGGAGTTATGCACTTGAGAAGCTGCATACCTATTGAATAGGGTTCAAATCAAACTAGTTGCCTACCACTTCATATGTGATATGGAATGGGAAGAGCCCATATCTTAAGTAAGTTAAGATTTGGGGTTGTCCGGCCTATGTCTAAAAAGCAAAATCCGGACAAGCTCGAGACAAAGTTAGATCTGTAGAAGTTTGTTGGATATCCCAGGCATATGCAAGGGAATATCTTCTACCTAACCGAGGAACAAAAGATGTTTTGTTTATCAACATGCCACCTTTGTGAAAGGGAATTTCTTGTGAGGAAATTAGTGGTTATGAGGTAGAACTGGAAAGAGTTCCAGCTATACAAAACTGCAGCTGATGATTTGGTAGAACCAAAGGATTCAATAGTTTCCAACGAACCTCAGCCTCCCCGCCGATCTAGTAGGGTTCCTCACCCACCTGAGAGATACTTCGGTTTCTTTATGACAGTGGGAGTGAGGATTGTATCATGAGATGATGACCCAACTAGTTTCGAGCTGGCCATCAGGAATGGGACTCTGCAAGAATGGCTGGATGCTTAGTGATCTGAGATGGAATCCTTATACACCAACAAAGTATGGACTTTGGTTGCTTTATCTGAAGGGTTAAATCCCCATCAGGAGCAAGTATATCTTGAGAAGATTACTTGGTGTACATGGAAAAGTTAAGACTTTCAAAGCTATGCTTAAGTCCATCCAGATCCTACTTGCCATTGCTACTTACCCTGACTACGATTTCTGGCGGTTGGGTGTCATGACAGCTTTTCTAAATGATGTTTTGGAAGAGAGCGTCTATAAGTACACAGCTAGAGGGCTTCGTAGATAGTGGGAGCAGCGGAAACGTGTGCAAGTTGTTTTATGCGATAAAGCAGGCATCGCGGAGTTGGAACGTCTGTTTTGATGTAGTAGTCAAAGAGTTTGACTTCATCAAAATGGTAGATGAATCTTGTATATACAAAAGGTAGTAGAGAGTATGGTGGTAATCCTCGTAGAGTACGTGGATGACATACTCTTGATAGGGAAGGGGTTTCCTATGCTACGATCGGTCAATCTCCGCTTATCATAAGGATTCTCTATATAGGATCAAAGTGATACCTCCTAAATCCTGAGTTTTGGATTTATGAGATAGATCTAATTGGATGTTAGGATTCTCACTAGTTGTAGTGAGATGGTATCAATCAATCCTCGGGAGAATCACTGGAAAGGTTCCAGGGTGATAAGGATGACTGAATGTCAGTCGCAGGCATTGTCTTTACCCTCAGTGGAGGGACGGTATGTTGGATTTTCATTTCATGCATTGTATGAAAAATGTTATTAATAAAAGTTGCTGTTATTTCAATTTCATTCGTCTCTTGTGATTTTATTTTGCTTAGTTACGCTTAGCGTATGTACTTCTGAGTACATACGTAGCGGGCCTCGTCACGTTCACTTCGCCATACATTGGGAAGCGGGGCGTGACAGGTTTTGTTGGTGGCCCATGCAGGTCAGAGCTGTATGAATCTCTGTCATGCAGTTCTGGTCTGTGTGAACAACCTAAGCAATGTAACACAAGAAACAGCAACTAAAACATTCTTTACAATTCATGTTATTTGAATCTTACAAGTCCTTATTCCTTGAATCTTATCATTTCATGTATTTGAATCTGTCCTAATCCAAATTTTTCTTCAGGATTATGGATTCCCCAAACAATTCCCCGAACAACACCAGCACCAATGTCGACAACACCCTTCAGCACTACCTCTCACTCCAGTTGTTCCCGCACCATCCACTGAGCAAAGCATGCTTTTCGATGCGATCCGCAGTCTGCTAGAGGGACAACAACAACTTTTGAGCCGTCCTGAGGGAGATACACCGGGAATAAAACAGTTCAAAGCCTTACACCCGAAGCAATTCTCGGGAAAAGGGAGCCCTCTCGAAGCAGAAGAATGGGCGCAAAGTATTGTAGATGATCTGGCCGCAGCTCAAGTGCCAGATAATGCTTGGGTCCGTGTAGCTAAGCTACAGCTCACGGACAACGCTCGAAATTGGTGGAAGGCAGAAGAAACCCGTCTGACCCAGCAGATTGAATGGAAAACGTTTCGCGAGAAGTTCGACGCGAAATATTTCCCTGTGACCGCCAGGTTCGCGATGGAACAGCAATTTATTCACCTACAGCAAGGATCAATGTGGGAGAAATCTGTAGATGAATATGATGCTGAGTTTACTATGTTGAGCCGGTAAGATCTGTCACAGTAGTTCAATTTCTAATATCACATACTACACAGCTAACACAATCTTTAAACAGATTCGCGGCACACCTGATACCGACGGACGAGATCAGAGCCCGTCGTTTCCAGCAAGGTTTGGACACCGAGATCAAGGCTGCTCTAGCCACCGGGAAGTTTATGACTCATGAGGAAGCCCTTGAAGCTGCCCGCAGTTACGAGGCAGTGATAAAAGAGAGGGGAAGACCTCACTCTGTAGGAGTCAAGCGTCCTGCCAACCAGATGGCAGGTGGAGCCACGTCCAGACCACCCTTCGTGCCGAGGCGAACCGGAGTGCCAACTCATCGTCCTAGTCCAGCTTTTTGCAACTACTGCAAGAGATCTGGGCATGCAGTGAAGGATTGGCGTAGAGCCAACCGTCTTTGCTTAATCTGCGGTTCAGCCACTCATGACATTGGATCCTGTCCTCAAAGGCAGAACTCAGTTGCTGCAACCCGGCCAGCAAACAACTATCAGCAGCGACCAGCCCTTCCAGCACCTGCTACCAGACTTGCACTACCTGCACCACCTAGAGGACCACAAGCTGCACCACCTCCTCGACAGTTCCATCAAGCACAAAGGAACGTTCAGAGGAATGCTCCTCAAGCCAGGAGGAATGTGCCGAAGCGCCAGGCTTTTATGATGTCCGTTGAAGAAGCTGAGGCTACTGGCCAAGTCATTACTGGTAAATTTCCTTCCCAAATTTATCTTCTAGTTTTGGTTACCTACACACTTTCCCTATACCTGAAACCTATCCCATATACCTTAGGTACAATTCTAGTAGCTTCACTACCTGCACTTGCACTGTTTGATACTGGAGCATCCCACTGCTTTATGTCGCAACGGTTTGTCCGAACCCATGCGATTCCAGTCTCACCGCTTGTATCCTGCTGGAACGTCAGTTCTGGAAATGGTGTTCTAAAGGCAACTATGGGATACAGCATGTGTCCAGTCATCGTCTGCAGTCGAGAATTTTACGCTGATTTCAAGGTACTGGACATACCGAACTTCGATGTGGTTCTAGGAATGGACTGGCTTGGAACCTTTTATGCTACCATCGACTGTCGTCAAAGGAGGGTAGTATTTGAGATTCCAGAACATCCGATCTTTTACTTCAAGAGTGGAGACCGTACATTGGAGCCAAGCACTTACAAAGCAAAGCCAAGGGAAGCAGTAGTAGCAGCAGCTCATGCAGAAGAAGAAACAAGACCGGAGGTAGTTCGAGAGTTCGAGGACGTATTCCCTGACGATATATCAGGTTTGCCTCCTGATCGAGCTCTTGAATTCAGTATTGACTTAGTACCAGGAGCACAACCAGTGATCAAAGCACCATATAGACTAAGCCCAGAAGGTTTGAAGGAAGTACGAACACAGTTGGACGAATTACTGGCGAAAGGATGGATTCGTCCCAGCACTTCGAGTTGGGGAGCACCTGTACTACTGGTAAAGAAGAAGGAAGGTTCATATAGAATGTGCATCGATTATAGAGCCTTGAACGAAGTTACTATTAAGAACAAATATCCACTTCCGCGTATCGACGATTTATTCGATCAGCTAAGTGGATCTTGTGTCTTCTCTAAACTAGATCTTCGTTCAGGTTATCATCAAGTGAAGGTCAAGGAAGCTGATATTCACAAAACAGCTTTCAGAACTCGTTATGGACATTACGAATTTTTAGTAATGCCATTCGGAGTGACCAATGCACCAGCAATCTTCATGAATCTTATGAACCAAGTTTTCCGGGAGTATTTAGACCAGTTCGTTGTCATCTTCATCGACGACATCCTGGTATATTCTAAGAATCGGAAAGAGCATGCGGAGCACTTACGAATTGTCCTGGAAACTCTACGTCAACATCAGCTTTATGCCAAGTACAGTAAGTGCGAGTTTTGGCTAAAACAGGTTGGTTTTCTTGGACACATCGTATCAGGAGAAGGAATTTCTGTGGATCCAGCAAAAGTCTCAGCAGTCAGCGAATGGCCTACACCAAAGTCAGTGAAGGATATTCGGAGTTTCTTGGGTTTAGCTGGATATTACAGAAGATTCATTGAAGGCTTTTCGAAGATAGCAACACCCCTGACCAAGCTCACACGAAAAGATGAAGAATTTGTGTGGTCAGAAGCATGCGAGCAAGCTTTCGTAGAACTTAAGTCGAGGCTGACTTCTGCACCTATTCTGGTAATACCGGATCAATCTGGAGGATTTGAAGTGCATTGCGATGCATCCGGAAAGGGATTAGGATGTGTTCTACATCAGCACGGTAAGGTTGTGGCTTATGCTTCAAGACAACTGAAGACTCATGAGCGCAATTATCCGACGCATGATCTAGAGTTGGCAGCCGTTATTTTCGCTCTCAAGATTTGGCGCCACTACTTACTTGGTGAACGAGTGAACATCTACACAGATCATAAAAGTCTGAAGTATGTATTTACTCAGAAGGAGTTGAATATGCGGCAGAGAAGATGGTTAGAGCTTATGGCGGACTTCGACATCAATTTGCAATATCATCCTGGAAAGGTGAACGTGGTACCTGATGCTCTTAGTCGCCAACCATTAGCACTGAATCTCACCGCCCAGTGGAAGCTTCAGCAAGACCTACATCAGATGGAGATAGAACTAATCATGCCAGGTGATGTTTCAACTTTGATGAATCTACAAGTTCAATCAACTATTGTCAATCAGATCAAAGCAGCTCAAGCCAGCGATGCTAAGTTGCAAAAGATCAGAGAACAAGTGGAGAATGGACTCAGAACAGATTTCATCATCCATGAAGACGGATCTTTGAGATACGGCAGCAGATTATGTGTACCAAAGGGTCCTGTTCGGGAAGAGTTAATGAGAGAAGCTCACAGCTCTCCCTATTCAGTACATCCTGGAGGTACTAAAATGTACAAGGATCTACGTCAGAATTATTGGTGGCATGGTATGAAGCGTGAAGTAGCCAGAAGCGTCGCAAAATGCTTGGTGTGTCAGCAAGTAAAGGCTGAACACCACCGGACTGCTGGATTACTTCAACCGTTACCAATCCCTGAATGGAAGTGGCAGCACATTACGATGGACTTTGTAACTGCTCTTCCTCGCAGCACAAAAGGTAATGATGCGATTTGGGTCATTGTGGATCGACTCACAAAGTCGGCCCACTTCATCCCATTTCGAGTTGGCCAATCAACTGAGACATTAGCAAAGAAGTACATGGAGGAAATTGTGAGACTTCATGGAGTACCAGTCTGCATTGTCTCCGATCGTGACACCAGATTCCGATCACAATTTTGGCAAAGTCTGCAAGCTAGCTTGGGAACAAGTCCGAACTTCAGCACGGCTTATCATCCACAAACAGATGGTCAGTCGGAACGGACTATTCAGATCTTGGAGGATATGCTCAGAGCATGTATGCTCGACTTCAAAGGATCGTGGGAAGATCACCTGCATCTTGTGGAGTTTTCAAACAACAACAGCTACCAAGCAAGCATAGGAATGACACCTTTTGCAGCATTATATGGAAGGAAGTGTCGATCACCATTAAGTTGGGACGACATCGGAGATAGGGAACTCCTTGGACCAGAGATGATAGTAGCGACCGTTGATGTGGTACGTACTATCAGGGAAAGAATGCGCATAGCCCAAGATAGACAGAAACATTGGGCTGATGCGAAGAGAAGACACTTGGAGTTTCAGCCAGGTGAGCATGTATTCTTGAAGATATCTCCGAACCGCGGAGTGATCAGATTCGGAAGACGGGGTAAGTTGAGTCCGAGATACATTGGACCGTTCGATATACTCGAACGAGTCGGTGAAGTGGCATACCGTTTAGCACTTCCACCCTCATTGGAAGGAGTACATAACGTGTTCCACATATCTCAACTCAGACGGTATGTGAGTGACCCCAGCCATGTACTTGATCATTCCGAGCTCACAATACAGCCTGATTTGTCCCGTGAACAACAACCTGTGGAGATCCTGGACAGAAAAGTGAAGACACTTCGGAACAAAGAAGTTAATTTGGTCCGGGTGATGTGGAGAAAAGACACTCCAGGAGAATCTACGTGGGAAAGGAAAGATGAGATGCGTGCAAGATATCCGCACCTTTTTGTAAATTAGTCCTCAAATAAAAGTTGTAAATTTCGAGGACGAAATTTTTGTAAGGAGGGTAGATTGTAACAACTCCAATTTTCGTATACAAAATTTTTGCTTTAAAAATAGTGTACAAGTGGAGTATTACTGTTGCTGGAAACAACTTAAATACCTAAGTCCTTACAATAATTACAAGAAGGAGCTAATAGCTCATTGGTAACACTTTGCACTGCTGAACCAAGCCACCAGAGTTCGAATCCCATATCCCACATAATTTTTTACAATCTTTTTGTTTTATTTTTCTTGAAAGTCAAAGAGTCAAACCCTCATAACTCCAAATTTATTGCGAATCAGACAAAATAAAGTATCCTATGTTCCTCCCCTGACCGGACCCGACCCAACGCCGCCTGACTCGGCCGGAACCGAGCCGACTCGGCCGGCGTCGCCGGCCGGACTCGGCCGGTGGGCCGAGTCGTCAACACGAAAAAGATTCGTGTTGACCTGGTCTTCTTTTCTGTACAGTTTATTTTTTTTGTACAGTTACCCTTTTTCCATTAAACCACTTTTAAGACTAAAATCAATGTAATTTTTAATGATTTTTAATTATTTTTACATTTTTCTAAACCCTAACCCTAACCCTAGCCTACCACTATATAAAGACCCTACCCTCTACCTTTCCTCCTCACAATTCTAAGCATACTCTCTAAAACTCTTGAGAATTGGTGCAAAGTACGAGAAGCGAAGCTCTGCCGAAACCGACGAAGGAATCCGGCGACCGGATCAAGACCGACGTGACGTTCCCGACGAATCGGCAACCACCACGTCCTTTAGAACGTTTAACTTGTCCAAACCCGTAAGTCCCAACCATCCACTTCTCTTTTCTATAATTGTGAAAATACGATTTTTGGAACCCGACGGAAATCGGACAAAACGATTTCCGATACGGTTTTTCTTAAAAATTCCACTTGTCACCTAATGTATATTATCAACCCTCTTGCATGTTGACTATTAACCACCTTAAATCAAATTCAATTGTACTTTTCCACATGAAATGACAAGTTCCTTACAAAACCGTATTTCTTGCATAAAAATACCATCAAGTTAAATTTTAAGGTTCTATTTGGATACACCACTCCTAATCATGTTTATTTTGATAACAAAACTTGTTTCATTCAATTTGGATGAAATTTCACACATGAAATGATAACGTTTATGAATACCGTATTCTTGCACCTTAATACCCTTAACTTTAACATAGCTCATTTCACCTTGAAACTTCACCAAAACTTAATATAAGTCACGGGGTAACGACCTACCCCTTACACACACTCATTATAACCCTAATTGCTAAATAACAAAATACAGAATACGATATTATAGGACTTTTCACTAAAATACCATAACCTTTATAACTTTTAGTTTAATCTTTAAATTGTAAATTCTTTTTAAATAAAACTTATACAAGATGAAAGCACGATTGGTCATGGACATAGATCGTATCTAAACTGTCTCGTGTGACTAGGCAAGTGTGTCTAAGGCTAGTGGTTTTTAATTAGGCCCACGACGTGGTTCCTTCCCACTTACCTGGCACTTACCTAGCCGCATTCGACGGTGAAGAGGCGATTTGAGGCTCTAATGACTCATCGTTTAGACCATAGAAAATAGGTTAGATGGTCTAGGAAACCCTAATAACTAAAATACGGAAAACTATACTTTTACAAATAAATACCTTATATTTAGAAAACTTTTTCCCTAAATTAAAGAGCAAAGTGCCATTACAACCCATTCGTGGGGAACCTGTTAGGGATAGTACGGTTCATCGTGCACCCGCAGGCTAGTAGTGTGAGATTCAGACCTCCGCAAGGAGCATTCGGTCTCGAAAGGTTTAAAATACGATAATTAAGGAAAGTGATATTTTTTTAAAATAAAATATTCATTTAAAAATTAGTTATATGTTTAATTATATATAATTATCATTTAAACATTTATTTTGTTATAAATAAAGTTTACACTTTTTCCTAAAATTCATAGATTAAAAGTTACATTAAAATACCATAACTAATTAATTCTTTTATTAGGATATATTCACTAGAATAACACAAATAAAATTCACATTCATTATAATAATAAAGACGAACATTAAATACTTGAGGTGTATTTTGAAAACTATACAAAGTTACTTTTTACATAAAACCCCCTCAAGTTTCACAAATTACAATAAGGCCCCTCGCTAATACTGAACTTCAAATTATCTCTTTTAGTCTGACTCGGGTTAGAGTCCGACTATTTCTGACTTGAATATAATTCAAGTCAATCTATATTCAACCATATTCCAACACAACTTGAATACATGAATCCCTCAATACAGTTAACAACATATACATTTTTTTGACTGAATCAAACCATGGATATTCATCCGTTATCTCAATATTCCATTTTCCTGATATTACAGTTGCAACATATTACTGATATCATGGTTTTGGTCAGTCACACAATTTACATATTCCATTACTACAACATTGTTAAAACACCACGGGGTTTAAAGGGGTAGATTGGTACGGAAGATGTTAAAAGTGACATGAGGTGGTCAGATTAAGACACCTAACCTATATTCAGTTGCTGTTGTCCCGTGGCATAAACGGTTCCTTGTACTACACGTGCCCTTAGTCTCTGGCATATAGAGACTCCCTTCGTGTACACTGGCATCCTTCTGTACCAACTACAAACAACTACGTTAAACAATATTCCATATCATACTGCAGCATAATACCTTAGAAAATACCTTACTCTGTCACTCTCATTCTTCATTCTTCTTTGGGACTTACCGAGCGATCTGTTCGCTGACGACATTCTATTTCTCTCTTATTTGAATGTCGTCAGGTGCGTTGGACCAAGTTGAGGCCGAGCCTACAAGTGAAGATTTGGAGCAGTTTCAGGAAGACCCAGAGCTCTAGTCTTTGTACTTATCCTTCCAGTATTACTTTTTTATTATGCCACTGTTTAGGCATTGCCTTATCATCCCAGTTGTATTTTCATTTCATGCATTGTATGAAAAATGTTATTAATAAAAGTTGCTGTTATTTCAATTTCATTCGTCTCTTGTGATTTTATTTTGCTTAGTTACGCTTAGCATATGTACTTCTGAGTACATACGTAGCGGGCCTCGTCACGTTCACTTCGCCATACATTGGGAAGCGGGGCGTGACAGATTCCCACTGTGCTTTGATTTCCATCATACCACATCCAAGAGGGCATGCAAAAAGGTGGCTTTTGGGTACAGTCCCGAATCACATGGAGGCAATGAGCAATAGGAGGGGATTCGCCTCTCCCGGTATAGGGAGTTGATGTTGTGCTGTGTTCGATTGGCTATAACTGGAAATCCCTGGCCAGGGTTGCTGAGATTTACTGGTAAGTGTTATCAGTAGTTTCTTGAACTGTTATAGATCTCATATCGACACGACTTATCAAGCTACTGGGGTCTGACGTATACCATCCCTAGGCGAGATATGTGACATATCAGACGACGAGACCGGACTGTACGGGAGTGTTACTGATTGGATTTGTGATCGAAAACATTTGGCGTGTCGGATGTTCAAAGTTCTAAAGTTATAACCGCGATCAAGACGGTGTCGCTTTGCAGCTAGCCGGTTGAGTACGGGTCGATCCACAGGGAGATGGTTGTATGTCCGTTCGAATTTTAGACGAGTCAATAAAGAATGTGTATATGTTTGTTCGATTCTAACCTATGTGTTATATGCAAGTATAAAGTTGTTAAGAAAAAGATACGAAATTGTAAGCTAAAGAAATCCGTACTCAAAATCTTTGAGCCGAGTCTTGACCAATTGAAGCTAGAGCAATCGGCAACAACGTGGATTAGGGGATTTAAGCACGGTATTCATGAAATCCGGCTTATTTACCCTTGTCCTTCCGTTCTTGACTCTTGCTTTCGCCTCCGGCCAAACCGAACGCAACCGGTCGCGGTTAGGAATCACCGTTACCTTGGTAGGGTAGGGTGCCTAACGGAGCGCTTGCGTAACGTTTGGACGGAGTTCAATGGAAAATAACGGGAAAAGGAAATGAGCAAAGAAATATTAACTTACAATACCGTATTTATTCTTAACAACGATAATTACAACCATTCACAAAAACAAACCAAAAAGAGCAAAAGAAAAGAAAAGATTACAAGTAAGTAAGTGCATGGAATTTAAGTGTAAGAAAGTAAAGCATGAATGTAAAGCAAGTAATAAAAAGCAATAAAGAAATAAGCAAGAAAGTAATTACAAGAA
This sequence comes from Agapanthus africanus, assembly GCA_030015575.1. Lineage (NCBI taxonomy): Eukaryota > Viridiplantae > Streptophyta > Magnoliopsida > Asparagales > Amaryllidaceae > Agapanthus > Agapanthus africanus. Next base: position 321,790,096 of record JASDDO010000004.1, on the reverse strand, counting down.
CATAGAACTCAAGACAAGCATGGGATCAATAGCCAACCCTTAAACTTGCAAGCTCAATCAAGAGGCTGCAAGATCAAGAGAAGGGTAAAAAACTCATGTGAAATGAAGCACTAATTCCATAAGAAGATACAACCCTTGAAATCAATAACAAACCCTTAAACTTTCAAGCTCAATGAAGAGGTTGAAAGATCAAGAGAAAGCAAGGATCTCAAGGGGAAGCTAAAACAAAAGAATGATACAAAAACCCTCATCTTCATTTCATCACCCACTCAAAAAGCTCTCACTACAATTTTCATGGAGGAAAGAATGAAGAAGAAGAAGAAGAAAAAGACTAAACTACACTAAAAGAGGCTAAAGAACTTAACTAAGAATGGACCCCATGGTTTGGCTCAGAACCGGGGTATTTATAGGCAGTGAACTGGAAACCTAGGGCAAGAATCTGGCTCAATATGAAAGTACCAATATACCCCTGAAAAATCACCCTCTGAAGAGCCTATACGGCCGCGGAACCGCGGCCTAAGCATGCTTATGCCGTGGAACCGCGGCCGTTTAGAGGAGTTAGCTCCTCGGGTTTTGGGTGCTTCCCTGGTTCTCTGTCCTATGTTGTTCTACATATAACAAAATGCAGTTTGCTTCCACAATTGCTTCAGATTTGCAACGGTCCAAAATGGCATCAATAATAATACTTTTGACCTTTTCTGCCTCGATCTCCGCATACCCATTGATTCTTGTGCTGCCCCCCTCGTGCTCTGTGCTTGTCCCAGACACGAATGACCATTATCATATGTATTGTCTCTGGAACCGGTACGCGACACTGGACGGATATGGATGACCGGAACCCGGCTTTTATCTGTTGTCAACAGATGTTCTGTATTTTGGCGTAACTGTGGAGATTTTGTATCAATTGCGTTATTTTGGACTAGAAACCTGTGGCCTGTAAATATGTAGCAAACACGGATTAAAAGCACCTACCTATAAACAAACGAGCGTAAGAATGGGCGGTATAAAATGCAATATTCTGTTATGAACAAATACCCCCAAACTTAACTTTTGCTCGTCCCGAGCAAAACCAATTATTCAAAAAAATAAAATCCTAACCGCACTTTCGCAGGGAACGCTATTGCACTGAGCGCGTGCAACAAATCGTTAAACCTCTAGGTGTCCCTAGTAGGAGGAGTGTTATCTCCTGAGGGTTTTCAGCGGATTACACCCATAAAATCCCGTCAAGTTAGTGTCATAAGTTAACAATGATTCTACTCCTATAGTTTAGAATTTACATTAGAAACTCTATCATCCTAAGTTAGAAATATTCAACCCTTATTTTTCACACCTCCTATCTATTTAACCTTGGTTCTCCTGAGTTTTCCTTCTAAAGCGCGGCCTCAAATCAGGGATTTTTATCAACTTTACAGAAAACACAAGTCTTATTCTTTATTTCTATTTTTTATCCAAACATCGATTGTATACCCCTACGTGTGTGTATATTTGCACCCCTACACTCAAGAATTCAATTCAAGCTATAATACCCTTGCCCTAATACCAAATACTACTTCTTTTCATTAAGGATGGACGGATTTGCTCACACACCTTTCATGCGACTATTAATGCTTCTTGAGGCACTAACGACCGATTACTGAATGTGTGAACTTTAAAGCGTAAATAGCAGTTTCCAGGTCTTGACTTTATTCTTTTTATTTTTATTTTTATTTTTTTCTTTTTCAAGACCGGATATATTTTTCAACATGCTCTTTTGGTGTTTAGCTTTAAATACCGTTTTTTCTTTCATACTAGGCTTTCAGGCAAGAGTATTCTAGGTATCCTCTACTATCCCAAGTTTCAAGGTGCGTGTAAGTGCAGTTTGTAGGGTATATACTTTTTGACTTTGAACTCAAGAAAAGAAACTATTTTTCAGACTTATCTTCCAGTAAACCTTCAATACTTTCCCTTCATCATGACTTAACTCAAGAACTGAACTCAAAAAATTTTAAGGACGTATACTTACCAAAGTTAGACAGAATGAGGGTTATTTTAAGGATTTTCAATTCCTAAGTCTAGAATTTAGTTATTTCTAACATATCAACTAAACTTTCAGAATAAAAATCTAAATTACCCTATTAGCTGACTTGACGACAAATTTTTTATATTTTTTGGAAAATTTTCAATTTTTGTGGGTTTTTAATAAGTTATGCAAATGCAAAATATACAAATGAATGCGAAGGAAAAAAGCTTACCGAGCACACCCCCAAACTTAAACTTGACAGTGCCCTCACTGTCAGGCTACACCAAGAGGGTCAAAATTGTCGGTGCTCTCCCTAAAAACAAATTATATACAAAACAAAAAGGAAAACAAAAAATATATACAAAAAAGGTTCCCCCCCCAAACTTAAGTAAAACAGTGTTTCCACTGTTAAGCGTTGAAGTTCAGGATTAGGGAGGAAAGAGAAGTATCAATCTATACAAGGCCTTACACAGGCCAAAAGTTAACACCAACCATTCAAAAATTCTATCTCTGTAATATGCGGGTTGGTGGAAGAATGCGGAGAGGTAAGAAATGGGGAATACGCGAGACTGTATGGAGATAGAAGCGGGATACGGTCTCGGTATATCAGAAGAAGAAGAATGGAGGAAGGGAGAAAAAAGTGGAATAGGAACTTGAGGGTGGAAATGGAGCGAATAAATTAGCACAATTTGTGATGACCGATGTGTGAAAAGCGATTGTGCTAATATATTAACCCATCGAGAAATGGGGTCAAATCCCTCAAGATTCGCGAGAAACCATGGGTACGCCGAGCTTGGTAAACCAGACACAGGAAGTGAAAATGATACGGTTTCTTGCAATGTCGGAACGATGGAAAGGATGGGGGAAAGTGATTGAGGAAGGGTATCGGTTAAGGGTTCTGGAAGGTGTACACAATCAATGAAAGGAACAGGATGAATTGGAAAATCCGACTCATCAATTAAAACTGGTTCATCCTCAGTACTATCCTCAATAGTCTCCTCAAAGTTAAGCACATCCATGCATTTATCCTCAAAATCCAGACGCATATGAGGTTCGGGAAAATTATTTAATGACTCGGGATGATGAATTGAAGAGAAAAACTCATCCAAATCTATGGGTTCATCATCCAAAATATTCCCAACGTCAATATCCTCAATCAAGTGAAAATCAAAATTCTCAGACACCTCATCAAAAGCATGGATTTCAATCAATTCAGGTTCTAAGATGGAGGTGTAGAGGTCAAAAGGATTGGGTGTGGTTTCACTTGGCAAGGTCCCTTCACAATCTGGCAAATCAAACACTACAAAGTCGCACAACTCATTAAACATTCTATCTTCAACTGATAATTTATTTGGGGCACTTGATAGACTTTCAACACAGGAGTTGTGGGATTCAATTTGAGACGGGTAGGTTTGATTTGGAAGGGTATACAGCTCACTTTTTCCACTCAAATTCTCAGCCTGTCCTACCGCCTCTTCATACATTGGAAAATTTGGAGCTAGCTGGAAACTAGCTACCGGGTCAGTAGGTTGTATGAGAGCGGCCATAGATACATTCAAATCCATCATCTGTTGGCTTGACGCTACCCTAAAGTCTTCCAACGACTGTTCCAGACTAGACATGGGTTGTGAAGGGGTTTCAGTAAAAGATTCAAAGTTGTTTGGATACTGAAAACTCCCAAATGGCGGTTCTGAAGCAATGTCTAGGAAAGGTGCAAAAGTAGGGTAGGATTGGTAGGAATTGAATGGATGGACAGGAGCAGGATCAACATTTGGATAGGAAGGTGAATGAAATTGTTGATCCCAAGAATTTGAAGTGGTGAAAGGAGTGAAAGATCGGCTACGGGATTGTTCAATACGTTCAGCGATGGACAAAGGACAGCTTGCAAAAGGGGTATCAACATAAGCAGGTGGGGGAGGTTGAAAAGGTTGATACAAAATGGATTGCGGAATGCAAGTGTTTGTCCTAGACGCTTCTATGCGATTTTTCAATGAAATTTTAGGCATGGAGGGATCGTTCGATGTTCGGCCAAAGCAAGAACCGTAAGAAGTTATGTCTGGTTGTGGGTACCAAAGTTCGGCAAGAGTTTTGCGAGGTGGGGTACCCATGATATGAAGAGAGAAAGAAAGAAAGGCAGAGAAAAGGAGGGGAAAAAGAATGTGATTTTTTTTTTTTTAGTTTTTTAACAAAAGAATGAAATATACACACAAAAGAATCTGGACAAAAACAATCACGACACGAAAATACCACACACCTAATCGTTCTAAGGTTCACCTAGGTCAACTAGACCTGCTCCAGAACTTGATTGTCGAAGTAAAACTGTGTCGAGAAACGGGCTTAAGATACACTGATCACGAGGCCAGGTAAGTGCAGAGATAAGGGAAGGTTTTCCAACGCTTTCGCGAAGTTCCTTAATTAGATAACCCTTTCTCTTTTGGCGGTTTCGCCGTTAACACTTTCCTAGACACCCCGTAAACAATGTACCGTTAAGCGAGGTTCTAAACACGGTTAACTTCTCCTAATAAGCGCGAAGTCCTTAAGGCTTAAAGTCTAGTTTCTTTTAAATTTTGTGCGGGTAAACGTTATGCTCAAGTTCGTGATTTGTGGGCCACGGAAAAGGTGATGAAATCCTTTACCGTATGTTGTGGGGTTCGCTTGCCCTTAAGTCTGTAATAATGTATGCAATGCGCAATTCAAAAAATTCTATAAAGAATCAAACAATCGTTTTTTAGTTTAAGCACGGCACTGCAACAAATACGGGTTAGTCAATTTTTTTTGCGTTTGCTAGCGAACTTGCAAAGAATCCTGCAAAGAATAGTATATTGGATGCGTCGGATTTGAGAAGAAGGTGTTAGTAAAGTACGTACCGTTAAGTTTTTGGGTTAGGAAACCCCCGTTGAATCAAATCCGGTAAGCTTGAAAAGTTCGCTTGCGCGGGTCAAACTATCCGGATCTTTGGCATTGTACTTTGCAATCACCTTAGCCTTGAACGTGCACTTTGCTCCCCACAATCGCCGTTTACAAATCCGCAAAAATCTGCAGACTTGCTCACAAAAATTATAAAAAAAAACAAAAAGATTTTTTTTTATAAATATATACAAAAAGAATATTAACCCGAATAACAAGAAAGAAAATACGCTACCGTCTCACCGGCAACGGCGCCATTTGATCGCACGCTTTTGGCGTGTCGGATGTTCAAAGTTCTAAAGTTATAACCGCGATCAAGACGGTGTCGCTTTGCAGCTAGCCGGTTGAGTATGGGTCGATCCACAGGGAGATGGTTGTATGTCCGTTCGATTTTTAGACGAGTCAATAAAGAATGTGTATATGTTTGTTCGATTCTAACCTATGTGTTATATGCAAGTATAAAGTTGTTAAGAAAAAGATACGAAATTGTAAGCTAAAGAAATCCGTACTCAAAACCTTTGAGCCGAGTCTTGACCAATTGAAGCTAGAGCAATCGGCAACAACGTGGATTAGGGGATTTAAGCACGGTATTCATGGAATCCGGCTTATTTACCCTTGTCCTTCCGTTCTTGTCTCTTGCTTTCGCCTCCGGCCAAACCGAACGCAACCGGTCGCGGTTAGGAATCACCGTTACCTTGGTAGGGTAGGGTGCCTAACGGAGCGCTTGCGTAACGTTTGGACGGAGTTCAATGGAAAATAACGGGAAAAGGAAATGAGCAAAGAAATATTAACTTACAATACCGTATTTATTCTTAACAACGATAATTACAACCATTCACAAAAACGAACCAAAAAGAGCAAAAGAAAAAAAAAGATTACAAGTAAGTAAGTGCATGGAATTTAAGTGCAAGAAAGTAAAGCATGAATGTAAAGCAAGTAATAAAAAGCAAGAAAGAAATAAGCAAGAAAGTAATTACAAGAACATAGAACTCAAGATAAGTATGGGATCAATAGCCAACCCTTAAACTTGCAAGCTCAATCAAGAGGCTGCAAGATCAAGAGAAGGGTAAAAAACTCATGTGAAATGAAGCACTAATTCCATAAGAAGATACAACCCTTGAAATCAATAACAAACCCTTAAACTTTCAAGCTCAATGAAGAGGTTGAAAGATCAAGAGAAAGCAAGGATCTCAAGGGGAAGCTAAAACAAAAGAATGATACAAAAACCCTCATCTTCATTTCATCATCCACTCAAAAAGCTCTCACTACAATTTTCATGGAGGAAAGAATGAAGAAGAAGAAGAAGAAGAAGAAGACTAAACTACACTAAAAGAGGCTAAAGAACTTAACTAAGAATGGACCCCATGGTTTGGCTCAGAACCGGGGTATTTATAGGCAGGGAACTGGAAACCTAGGGCAAGAATCTGGCTCAATATGAAAGTACCAATATACCCCTGAAAAATCACCCTCTGAAGAGCCTATACGGCCGCGGAACCGCGGCCTAAGCATGCTTATGCCGCGGAACCGCGGCCGTTTAGAGGAGTTAGCTCCTCGGGTTTTGGGTGCTTCCCTGGTTCTCTGTCCTATGTTGTTCTACATATAACAAAATGCAGTTTGCTTCCACAATTGCTTCAGATTTGCAACGGTCCAAAATGGCATCAATAATAATACTTTTGACCTTTTCTCCCTCGATCTCCGCACACCCATTGATTCTTGTGCTGCCCCCTCGTGCTCTGTGCTTGTCCCAGACACGAATGACCATTGTCATATGTATTATCTCTGGAACCGGTACGCGACACTGGACGGATATGGATGACCGGAACCCGGCTTTTATCTGTTGTCAACAGATGTTCTGTATTTTGGCGTAACTGTGGAGATTTTGTATCAATTGCGTTATTTTGGACTAGAAACCTGTGGCCTGTAAATATGTAGCAAACATGGATTAAAAGCACCTACCTATAAACAAACGAGCGTAAGAATGGGCGGTATAAAATGCAATATTCTGTTATGAACAATTCGCATGAGAATGTACAGGCTTGCTTGTTGATCTTCTAATTGCTTAATACCTGGGTGGCTGTTACGTTTACCTGACCGCTTGCAGCTTGTGGGTGTTTGATATGATCATCACCTACTGCCGGCGTATTGACGATTCTTTAGAGTCCTACACAGAGGTTTCTGGACTCAGGAAAAACGGAGTAGGGGCACATATGTGATATGTGCAGACCGAGGATAATGCGATATGAGATACCGTATTATATTCTCGCGTTATTTTGATTTGAGCCGGATCATCGGATCAAGTGTTGATGCGATGAATCGGTACATGATATATTAGTCGGTTATATTCGATATAGCCGGATTGTCGGATCAAGTATTGATTCGATAATTTAATGTATAATAATATTTATGATATATTGAATTACATTATCTAATATTGGCTCGCTTTATTGATTCATTTTCTCACCGGGTAATACATTGATATATATGCGATATATGTTAATTGTATTATTTTCTTTTGTTACAAATATATATTATATATATAATGTATAATATTGTAACATTATATGATTACTAATGCAACATGTTTAGTGGAGATTAAACAAGATTAGGGTTTGAATTTGGTTAGTTCTTTGATGAACATTCTAGGTTTTCTTTTGTTTTGTGCTAAGATATTATGTTTGATATTTTAGTGACTCATTGTTAATCCAACCCAAACCCTTCACCCTTGGTTAAGTCTCTACATGGGTTAGCCTCTTCATAGTCAACGATGGTTGCATTATTAATCATTATGATAATTTTTATTATTCATCACAAAAGGATTTTCATTGTTCATCTTCTTCTTCCTCCTTGCAAAGCTTTCTAACTTTGATTCTTGTGATGAAAATGGGTGAGATAATGAAAATAAAATAGAGCTAAATTCCTACTTCATCATCCTAATATTTCCTATCCATTTAGATTAGGGTGTTCACTTCATTTGAGAGTGAGAGCTTGTGTTTAAGAAACTTCAAGGTAGATCATCTTAGTTATCGAAGATCGGAAGCAAGCTTGCATCATTCTCTTCGTGGAACCTCTCTAGAGTCCGGATTATTGATGATCGCAACGAAGGGACCTCAACACGGAGCTTATGAAGTGAAGGACCGGACTACAAAGGTTGTAATCCCAAACTCTTAGATGTTAAAGTATTTAACATGCTTTGTTTCGCCTAATCTCTAGTCTAAGATCTTGGTTTAGGGTTGTTCGGAACGGCTAAATTTTAAATCGGGCATGGTTGATGCCTTATAGACCCTTATTAGAGTGCCTAGTAACCCTACAGTTGCCGGCAGCTCTTTTATGCTCATCTGTCATGATTCTCCCTTCTCGAAGAGCCTTACGCTTTATCCGCTTGAAATGTTGTCGGTGAGCGACGTACCTTTGCTACCAATTTTTAAAAGCCATGCACTCTTCATTGGGGTGTGCAATCCTCTGGTGGTATAAGCAATAATTAGGATGTACGTCTACTTCGTCAAGGTGCGTATCCTCGGGGATATCTTCTTTGGGCGGTGGCCGCTTCATTCCCATAGACAAGGGTTTGGAAAACCGTTTCCTCGTCTTAAACCTGCTTTTGTCTGGTTGGAGTGCTTCAACCCTTTCGTTCAGTTGCCGACGTTTAGCTTTTTCGAATATGACCATTTCGCGCTCTTGATCATCCTTGCTCTTCTGACGGGCTTCGTTCAGCAGCAGGTCGATCATCTCGTCAAACAGCTCCAAGGGTTTTGGCTTCGATCCTGCCCCTAGCTCCTTTATGCTGTCTTCTAATGCTGAGTGAGCTTCTGTGTTAGTTAACGCCGAATGAGAGATCATGTGAAAACTTACCACATAATCCTCAGATTCTTCTGACGAGTCATCTCTATCGTTATTGTCGTTATCTCCGCTTTCAAGGATATTGTTGAGAAATTCTTGGAGTGTGACCGGGGTTCATGCCTTTTGGTTGTATTTTTCCAGTGCGTCAATATGTTTTTGCAGGTTCGTGCGCTTGTCATCAGGCTTCACGGGCTTTTTGGTCTTTTTCTTCTTCTTTGAAGATTTTGACGGCTGGGCATAGTCGTTTTGACTATCGCTACCAATTCTTGGCGTCGGGCGCGGCTTCAGCATTCCCTCAATGACTTCGGGCTCCAGCGGACTTTTCCACCTGATCGCCGGGCATATTTGGAGATCCTTTAACATTCTTTTTGTTTTGGCTGAAAGAGCGACCTCCCATAGAGCTTCTTCTATAAAAGAGCATGACGCTCCCGGCGTGTCCACCTTTTTAAGAGCGTGCGGCTGGGGCGGGTTTACCTTCCAGTTTTCAGAAAACGTGAATTTGCCTTGCTGGTACTGATCCTCAATCTAGTTTTTGAAGACGAAGCAATCTTCGATTGGATAGCCCTTTATTCGATTGTAGGGGCAATAGTTGGGACTGTTAACGTCACCGGGCTGTAGTGGGTGTTTTGGATCCGGCAAGGTGATGAGCCTATTGCGCACTGCCAGCTCGAACAGTCTCCTCATTTTATCCTGGGGAAATGAATAAGGGTGCTTTAGCTTCTTGTTAAAGAATCGATGTTTATCGTCTTGGCGATCAGTTGGTTTTGGACCACTGGGCTGCTGCTGAGCATTGGCGACGAAGGTCGCTTTCCCTTTTCCCTTTTCGTTTCGAGGCTACATCTTTGAAGAAAACGGTCTATGACCCATCTAATCCATTTAGGCCAGCTTGTCGATCAAGGCCTAGAGGTAGCCGGCTTGAAAAACATCATGAACTGGGATATAGTCACCTGCGGATCAAGAGTTCCCATGAACATGCCTACTGCAGGAGCTTCTGCGATGTGTTGTTCGCATTTCGACCGAGCTTCTGCGATGTGTTGTTCGCTTGAAAGATTTAGCATGCTTGCGCTTTCTAAAAGATAGATCAAAAATATTTGTAACCGCAATCAAGAACGGCGTCGCATGAAGCTAGCCGGTGAGTACGGGTCGGTCCACAGGGATGTTGTGAATTTCCTAATCCTGCTAACGAGTTAATTCCGAAGGGTGTTCGGATTAATTATTAAATCTAAAAACCTAAATTATCTATACTAAAATTATCTAGATCTAAATCTTGCTAGCGTTAGGTTTAGGAATGGTTTGGAAATGTAAATAAATCTCAACGCTTTCTATACCCAAATTAGGATCTAAGAGGAGTTATGGTAATTATCAATAAAGGGGATTAGATCCATTCCGGAAGGTGTTCCTTCCTCTAGGTTCTTGTCCTTTCTTTATCAATCCTTACCCTAACCTCCATGGAAAACATCACAACCGGGCCTTTATACTACGGTATCACCGCTACCTCGAGGGATAGGGTGCCGTAGGGAGCGGTATGTGCATGTATGCATGGAGTCCTATAGATTCTATGTGATGGGTAAGAAAGGGATGAGAGATCTCATCTCTCAAAAGCCTTTCCCAAAGCTAACATCTAAGGCAAGGAATTAAAATCTAAACTAGGGCAATTAAATAAAACTACTTACTGATGCATCTCTCCAATCATCCATGCAGGGTTGTCAGATCTGAATTTCTGAATGGAGAAGAAACACCGATGCTCTCCAAAAGATTTCTAAATTTTATTCATTAAAGGGAGGCATGAGAAATTAAAATCTTTAGAGTTCTATTTATAAGAAATAGAAACCCTAGGTTACATTTTGATCCGCATGTTTACAATTACGGAAATACCCTTAAGAAATCTTTTCGGAGCCGCCAACACAATTTGGTAAAATTTCATCAAGTAAAGGCACCAGATGGCCGCGGAACCGCGGCCTGGGTAGGCTTTAGGCCGCGGTTCCGCGGCCCATTTATGAGGTCACTGTGTGGATTTTTGTGGGCTGATTCTTGGTCATTTGGGATTTTTATTTCTTTACTTCTTTTCTCCATTGGGCTTCTGTGTATTCTCCAGATCTTCCAGTGAATACTTGTAGTGGACTTTAACCGTTCACTTTGTAATCTTGGACCTTGCATTGCCTTGTATTTTGTGAATTTTGTCTTTGATGTAGGCTTCATCAAGAGTCTTCTGTTTGTTGGTTAAAGTCCACTTTTGCATCGTCTTTTCATCGTCTTCACTGTTTTAGATCCACGAACCTGTAAACTGTAACATGTAGCAAACATGCATCAAAAGCACCTGTTTATTTATTTTAAATGCATAAGAATGGGGAATATAAAATACAATATTATGGTATGAACAAATACCCCCAAACTTATCTTTTGCTCGTCCTCGAGCAAACTTATTTTTTATTCACTACAAAAAACCTAACCGCACTTTTGCAGGGAAACGCGATTGCACTGAGCTCGTGCAACAAGCCGTTAAACCTCTAGGTGTCCCTAGTAGGAGGAGTGTTGTCTCCTGAGGGTTTTCAGCGGATTACACCCACAAAATCCTATCAATTTGGCTTTTCGACTTTTGTTCTCCAATTAGGTTTTCTAACAAGGAATTCTATTATCGTCGACCCGCAAATTATCCACCCATATTCTTCACGCTTCCTCATCATTTAACTTAAGATCTAATATGTTCTGCAGAGCTACTTAGCTTTCGGCATTTCTTAAGTTTTCCTTCTAGGGTTCCATCTCCACTTAGGAATTTTTATCAACTCTATTAAAGATACAAGTTCTATTCTTCACTCCTTTCTCTCATCTAAACTCCAATCACATATCCCCTACGTGTATGTATAGATCACCCCTACACTTGGAAGTTCAAATCAAGCAATCGTACTCTCGTCCGTTGTCCAAAGTACTAATTAGTTGGTGAATTTAATTGAATTTTGCTCACACATCCTTCATGCGACTGTTAATACTTCTTGAGGTACCAACAACCGATTACAAGATGCGTTTGCACTTTAAAGCGTACTTCCTAGTTTTGCAACACCCAAGGCTTTAGCAGTGACTCCCAAACCAGTTGGTCTAAGGCACTAGGTGATGAAGCACCCTCGCTAAATATTTTTCTATTTTTACAGCCTTAAGTAATCACAAAAACCAGTGTCCATTTTTTTTATTCTTTATTCACTTTTTTTCTTTTATTTTCATTTTCTTCGTACTAAGGACTTTAGACAAGAGTATTTCAAGGTATCTTCTACTATTCCAAGTTTCAAGGTGCGTGATTGTGCAAATTGTAGGGTATACGTTTTCAGAATCTAGACTTAAGCTAGGAATTATTTTTCAAACTTATACTCTAATAAGAACATCAATACTCTTCCCTTGTTTCGAGTTAGCCCAAGAAGTGAACCCAAAATTTGCCTATTTCTAAATAAACTACAAAGGCATATAGTTTCTACCATTAAACTTTAAGGAATGTTATCTTTAGGGTTTTTAATTCATTAAGTCTAAGATCTAGTTGTTCCTAGCCAGTTAACCTATTTGTCAAACTCGAGTCAAATAAAGCCAAAATTGAATACAATAATTTTTATAATTTTTGAAAATTTTCAATTTTTATGGGTTTTTCCAATAAATATGCAAATGCAAAAATATGTACAAATGAATGCGAAGGAAGAAGACGTACCGAGCATACCCCCAAACTTGAACTTGACAGTGTCCTCACTGTCATGCTAAACCAAGAGGGTCAAAATACCGGCACTCCCCTGTTTATTTATTTAGAATTTTTATATTTTTAATGTTTTGAATTTTTTTTATATTTTTTTATAGAAAAGAAAACAAAAAATATATACATATATACAAAGATTCCCCCAAACTTAAGCTTGGCCTTGCACAAGCCAAAAGTTAGCACCAACCATTCAAAAATCTTATCATGGTAATGGTAGAGTTGGTGCAAGAATGGGATGGAAAGAAAAGATATGAAAAGCACACGAGACCGTGTGGAAAGAAGAATGGAAGATGGTCTCGGCGGAGGAGAAGAATGGCGGAAAGAAGAAAGAAGTGGAGTACGACCTTGAGGGTGTAAATTGAGTGAATAAATTAGCGCAATATGTGATGACCGATATGTTATAAGCGATTGCGCTAACCTATCTACATGTCGAGAAATGGGATCAAATCCCTCAAGATTCACAAGAAAACATGGGTGCGCCGAACTTGGTATAGGAGATGAAAGCGTAACGATCATTTGTTCGGTCGGAACAAGGGGAAAGACGAAAGGGAGTGAATTAGGGATAGTATCTTTCTCACCGTAGAAAACTGCTTCGAACTTGAAAGATTCCATTAATGGTTCGAAACTACTATAATCAACCGAGTCTGATGGCTCATCTGAAAATGTAAAGGACTCAAACTCGGGCGGTGAGTCATCAACATCATCCGAAAAAGTGAAACACTCGTAGGTGTTATCGTCTATGAGAATTGTGTCAGATTCAAAGGAAAAGGTTTCAAGCTCACAGTCTTCATGCGGGGTCGGAACGATGGAAAGGAGGGAAGGTGATATAACAGTCAAAGGTTTAGGAGGATGAATTGGAAAATCAGACACATCAAACAAAAATGATTCAACCTCAATATTATCCTCAAGACTCTCCTCAATACTATCCTCAATATTCAACTCATTATTTAGCCTATCCATGCCATTATCATCAAAATCAAGACGCATATGAGATTCGGGAGAAACATTTAATAACTCAGGATGATGATTTGAACATAAAATCTCAAGTAAATCGACAGGTTCATCATCCGAAATATTCCCGGCGTCTATATCCTCAATCAAGTGAAAATCAATTTCTTTAGACACTTCATCCACGGCATGGATATCTATCGATTTAGGTTCTAGAGTGGAGGTGTAAAGATCGACAGGATTAGGTGCGGTTTCACTCGAAAGGGGTTCCTCATAATCTGGCAAATCAAACACTACAAAATCACACAACTCATTTTTATTTTCAACAGGTGAACTATTTAGGGAAATCGATGGAAAACAGGAGTTGTGGGCTTCAATTGGGTAAGGGTAGGTTTGATTTGAAAATCCTCTCTCATTCTCACTCTGTCCAACTGCCGCCTCATACATTGAAAAATTTGGAGCTAGCGGAAAACTAGCTACCGGTTCACTAGGTTGCATAAGGGTGGCCACGGACGCTTCCACGTTCCTAACCATTTTATTTGTTGCTGCGATATACGCCTCCAACGCCTCTTCCAAGCTAGACTTGGGTGGTAAGGGGGTTTCGGTAAAAGATTCAAAATGGTGTGGATATGCAAAACTCCCAATAGGCTGTGTAGAAACATTGTCTAGTGACGGTGGAAAAGTCGGGTAGGACTGGTAGGAAGTGGGTGATTGGACAGAGGTAGGGTCAACATGTGGATAAAAAGGTGAATAGTCTTGTTGATCCCTAGAACTAGATGTGTGGAGAGGGGTGAAAGATCGGCTACGAGATTGAGCAATATGCTCAGCAATGGACATCGGCCTAGGAGTGACAGAAGGACTTGAAAAAGTGGTGTCAACATACGAAGGTGGTAAAGGTTGACTTGGTTGACACAAAGTGGGTTGAAAAGTCAAACTGTTTCTCCTAGACTCCTCTATGTGATCTTTCAAAGAATTTTTAGGCATGGAAGGATCGTCTTTAAATTGACCGAACACATTGACATATGACGCAAAATTAGGTTCGGGATACCAAAGTTCGGCTAATGATTTTTTATGTGGGGTACCCATGTTAGAAGAAGAAATGTGACAAGAAGGAAGGTTGGATGGTGCAAGGATTTATTTGGGGCTAAAAAAATTTTGCAAGTTCTATAAAATATTTGTCCTTTTTATTTTCATTTTTCATTTTTTTTCTATCTCTTTATTTGGAAAAATTTTGTTGCAAAAAGATTTTAGAGAAAAGATATGCAACAACAAAATATTTTATAGAAAAGATATGCAACAGCAAAATATTACTTTCAATTGGTTATTATTTGAAGCATATCATAAGAATCTTTATTTGGAAAAATTTTGTTGCAAAAAGATATTCGAGAAAAGATATGCAACAAAAAAGATTACTTGCAATCAATTTCAATTTTGAGCGGGGCCCAAAAATCCTGCACAAGATCGTTATATGGAAGGGAATATATTTTTAAGGTGCACAAAATCCTGCAGGCATTTTTTTTAGAAAATATATTGAAATTTGCAGAGGAGAAATAACAGAGGAGCTTTCAGTGCAAATTTCAGAGAATGATCTCACCAACACAGCGCGTTTCCGCGGTCAAAGGAGGCCTACCGCGGCGGTTCCGCGGCTAAACGTGCGAGACACGTGTTCAGATTTTGCTGACGTCACCAGATGACGGCGCTTCCGCGGCGGGAGCAGAGAAATGCGGCGGATCCGCGGTATTTTGGACGATTCAGATCTCCAAATTTTCTCTGTTGTTCTGTTGAATTAATCCCCTGCTGTTTCGATCTTCTGATTTCCGTTTCGCCTTCTGGAAATTTCCAGATCCGATTCTGTATATCCTGCAAAATTAAAACAACAAAGTATCACTTCCAAAAATAACAAAATATGTATTTTTATATCTTTTGGATTTTTTAGATTTTTATGATTTTTTAAATTTTATGATTTACCCAAAATTGCGAAAAGAAAATTCTACGCCATCCCCGGCAACGGCGCCATTTGATTGAGAAAGATTTAGCGTGCTTGCGCTTTCTAAAAGATAGATCAAAAATATTTGTAACCGCAATCAAGAACGGCGTCGCATGAAGCTAGCCGGTGAGTACGGGTCGGTCCACAGGGATGTTGTGAATTTCCTAATCCTGCTAACGAGTTAATTCCGAAGGGTGTTCGGATTAATTATTAAATCTAAAAACCTAAATTATCTATACTAAAATTATCTAGATCTAAATCTTGCTAGCGTTAGGTTTAGGAATGGTTTGGAAATGTAAATAAATCTCAACGCTTTCTATACCCAAATTAGGATCTAAGAGGAGTTATGGTAATTATCAATAAAGGGGATTAGATCCATTCCGGAAGGTGTTCCTTCCTCTAGGTTCTTGTCCTTTCTTTATCAATCCTTACCCTAACCTCCATGGAAAACATCACAACCGGGCCTTTATACTACGGTATCACCGCTACCTCGAGGGATAGGGTGCCGTAGGGAGCGGTATGTGCATGTATGCATGGAGTCCTATAGATTCTATGTGATGGGTAAGAAAGGGATGAGAGATCTCATCTCTCAAAAGCCTTTCCCAAAGCTAACATCTAAGGCAAGGAATTAAAATCTAAACTAGGGCAATTAAATAAAACTACTTACTGATGCATCTCTCCAATCATCCATGCAGGGTTGTCAGATCTGAATTTCTGAATGGAGAAGAAACACCGATACTCTCCAAAAGATTTCTAAATTTTATTCATTAAAGGGAGGCATGAGAAATTAAAATCTTTAGAGTTCTATTTATAAGAAATAGAAACCCTAGGTTACATTTTGATCCGCATGTTTACAATTACAGAAATACCCCTAAGAAATCTTTTCGGAGCCGCCAACACAATTTGGTAAAATTTCATCAAGTAAGGGCACCAGATGGCCGCGGAACCGCGGCCTGGGTAGGCTTTAGGCCGCGGTTCCGCGGCCCATTTATGAGGTCACTGTGTGGATTTTTGTGGGCTGATTCTTGGTCATTTGGGATTTTTATTTCTTTACTTCTTTTCTCCATTGGGCTTCTGTGTATTCTCCAGATCTTCCAGTGAATACTTGTAGTGGACTTTAACCGTTCACTTTGTAATCTTGGACCTTGCATTGCCTTGTATTTTATGAATTTTGTCTTTGATGTAGGCTTCATCAAGAGTCTTCTGTTTGTTGGTTAAAGTCCACTTTTGCATCGTCTTTTCATCGTCTTCACTGTTTTAGATCCACGAACCTGTAAACTGTAACATGTAGCAAACATGCATCAAAAGCACCTGTTTATTTATTTTAAATGCATAAGAATGGGGAATATAAAATACAATATTATGGTATGAACAATAGGGTCGTCCAGTCTTGATGATTTGGCTAGCCGCTTCGCTCGCCTGATGAGCTCGTTTCTGTTGAGCAATATAGTCGTCAAAGGCGGCTTTAGAGATGGTCTCCTCTTTGGCTACTGACGAAGCCGGAAGAGGGTTTGATGTCTCCCCTCTATCGTCTTCAATTATTACTGGAGGATCTTCGACTGGAGGGTCCAGTTGGATCATCATGCCCACCATATCTTGGAACAGAAGCGCCATTTGCTTTATGTTAGCCGCTTGTTCCATGGCCTCTTTGTCTTTCTTCTCAAGTATTCTGCGGAGGAACTCGGCATCGGTTTCTTGTTCCTGACGCTGCTCCGACGACGTCTCCGGGTTTTCTTTTCGCCCAGTGAGTGCGGCCATCCGTGTCAGCATCTTCTGGGGCTTTTGCTGCTGCTCCTGAGTTTTTGTCACAGACCGTGTGAGCGGTCGATGACCCGTAGAAGCACAGTTTTCCTCTTTTCCAGAAGCCATATAAACAGTATGCACTACCATGCCCCTATACTTGGGGCGTTTCGATTCAGTGCCTTTGAGCTTTGTCGTGGACACGGGGATTTTCTCCGGCCTTCTTCTTGTATGAACGGTCGAAGATTAGGGGGCCGTTGTAGCAGGCACCCAAGTAGACGACACCTTCTGTGGCATGACAGGGTGGTCTTTTTTTGCCGAACCTTCATTTTCTTTGGTTGGCGGGAGTAGTCTTGGTTAATCACATAGTCTTGGACCCTTCGCTAGACCCTGTGAATTTTGGAGGATAGCCGCTGAGGGGGCTGCTCTAGCTTTTCCTTTGTGGCGCTCTCTACAGGTGGAGGAGATCTTTTCAATACAGTAGTTGGAGAGTTTTTTCGCACCATCCTAAGTGATTCAAAGTTGTTCCCAGTTGGAGCAGCAGCATCGATTTCTACCAGTGGAGCTGGCGGAGTCAGTCCAGAAGGGGAACTGCCCCCAACTTTCCTCACTCGGCGCCAGTAATGATGTCGAGTATACCTTGCAGACGGTATTGATTCAGATATGGGTGTGGCTCCCTCATGCCCCCTGATCTGGTGAAGGGTTGCTATTGGTGCCAGCCTATCGAAGACTGACGTCCGCTGAGAGGGAATAATCATTCTTGAAAAGACTGACTTTTTGGCAGGGGAAGCAACTAGACTTAGAGCGCAAAGGCGCTTCCTGTGAGATAGCGCACACGTGAGGAGCACGTGGCGTCCTTGGCGCTAAGCGCCAGTCAATGAGTGCGGAGCGCTCTGTTCAGTTGAAAATATTGCACTTTGGTATAAGTATTTTCCTTACATTTCTTAAATAATAAAAGGTGTTTATTATAAATATTAAACATATTTGGATTTATCTGCAAAATACTATTTGCCATATGTTTATATATTATAATTAATATTAAGAAGGAAAATATAGGCATTTTATATTTATATAATATTTTGGTAATTGAAAATATGCATATCATATAAAATATTCTAATCACAATTCTTAAAAGATATAATATCATACAAATGGTTAGAATAATATTTCAAAATATATGCATACTATTTTAGTAATTAAAAGATGCATGGCATATCAAATATTCTTAATCATGTTTCTTAAAGATTTATTACCATATAAAGTGCATAGCATATTAAATATTCTTAATCAAGTTTCTTAAAAATTTATTACCATATATAGTGATTAAGATACTCTCTCTAATTTAATAAATAAACTAACATTATTCATAGAGATATTGTGCAAGATTTACCTCAGGTCAAGAGATCAAGGTGTTCAAGATGTCAGGATAAAAAATCTGCTAAAATCATAAAATCAATACTGACAGGGACTCAGAATCCAGGCATGGAAAGTCACCATATTAGGAAGTCACCATATATGGTAACTAGTTTTTCTTCTTTGAGGGCTATATAAAGGACCAAGGGATAAAGTTAGAAGGCATAAAGCCGAAGAGATCACGAAGTCTAAGACGGCTCACGTATCCAGGTTGATCATCAACTGTTCATTTACCTCCTTCGGAAGAGTTCGAGAAGCAAACCAAGTTTTTGTAATCATTTTCTAAGGAATAAAGTGTAGATTGTTCAAGTTGATTAATAAAGGTAGTTGTTTTATTTAATTCTTTTGCATTTTACATTATGTTTTCCCTCTCTGTCTTTTCATCTTCTTTTCCAAACATGAGCCAATAATTCTCCGCTTGTTAGGGTTCATAGGATTAGGGTAGATTAATGGATGATGAAGATCTCTAAACTCTTTTTACGTCCTATAAAGTTTATAAACTTTACTAAAAGAATCATTAACATCCTAATCGGGCGCGCTACTAATTTATTGTTAGTCTCGACCGCGATTAGAGATTAGATTAATGATTGTTTTGGTAAAGGCTAGATATGAACGGAGTTCCATGTCGAGATAGGGGTTAAGAGTGGGAACCCTTTTCCCTCTAGAAACCCTAATCTACATGCATCTCTGCCGTTCTAGTTTTAAATCTATTAAAAGATAAAAAGAGTAATCTTTAATTAACCATCCATAACTACTAAATCCTAATGAACCCTACAAGCCTCCTTTTAATATTGAACTTACATCCATAATTAATCTAGATCTATATTTTGTATCCATATTTAACATAGATCTAGAACCTACAACCATTCTTATTTCTTCCGCCTTTCTTTCTCAACACGCCTAAAGTAAGAATAAAATATTCCACGTTTCCCTGCGGACGACCCGTACTCATCTCAGCTAGCTACAAGCGACACCGTTATTGATTGCGGTTATTCTACAAACACTTTTCACACAAATCACGCTCTATATAAAATAGCGCCCACGTGAGGAGCACGTGGTGCGCTTGGCGCTGAGCGCCAACCTTGAAGCGCTGAGCACTTCTTTTAAAATAGCGCTTGGAGCGCTGGATGCCAGACTTGGAGCGCTGAGGCGCTTCTTTAAATTGGAGCGCTAGGAGCGCTGCGGCACTGTGCGCCAGTCTTGGAGCGCGAAGGCGCTTCGTTAAATTGGAGCGCTAGGAGCGCTGCGACGCTGTGTGCCAGTCTTGGAACGCTAAGGTTCTTCTTTTTTAATTGGAGCACCAATGCTCTTTTTAGGCAGCTTTGATCAGTTCTGTGCTCTGAGAATTAAATTCTCATTTATAAGAGACTTTGTCTCGTAGCTCTAAGAACAAATTTCTTATTTTATAGGAGATGTTACAATCTCTTATGTTTTTTGTGAAAGACTTTTTCTCTATGGATCTGTGATCTGAAGAGAATTGAATTCTTCTCCCAACTTTTTTATGATGAGATGCTATGATCTCTTTTGTGAAAGACCTCTGTCTTATAGATCTATGATCTAGAAAAAGAACTAGGTTCTTCTTCTTTTGATGAGATGGTTTGATCTCTCTGTTTTATTTACCTTGAAGAAATTCTTCTTCCGAGAGCTTGCTCTTCTCTTTGAAATTTCTCAAAGTTTGTGGGGGGTTCCTCTGTGCAAGATTTGAAGTCTTCGGTCCTTTATATAGGGGAGGCTGATTTGTTGAATCAGTTAAGAAAATCTTTCCTCTGATTGATTTGGGGATGTTCCCCACCGTTGGATTTTTGATCCAAGGCCTTCTGTTTTACAAAAGGCAATCTTCTTGTTTTTAACAAGATTGGGAAAATATTTTCCCATACAGAATTTATTCTGTATCTTGGTGATTTTTAATCACCTTTGGATCTTTGATCCAACGGTGTTCTAATTTTCAGAGGTAATCTAATGATTTTTAGTCATCTTTGTTGGACCTTTGATCCAAGGGTGGGGAATATTTAGTTCCAGCGCTAGCGCTCTCGTGCTTTGCACGTGAGCGCTGCATTAGAGTCTTTGACTCTTAGCGCTAGCGCTGGCGCTCTCATGCTTTGCACATGAGCGCTGCATCAGAGTCTTTGACTCTTAGCGCTGGCGCTTCTAGTGCCAGCGCAAGCGCTCTCGTGCTTTGCATGTGAGCGCTGCATCAGAGTCTTTGACTCTTAGTGCTGGCGCATTTAGCGCGAGCGCTTTTATGAAGCGTTGCTTTATTTCAAATTTCAAAATTTGAATAGAGCTTTGCTCTGATTGGGGGAAACAAGGACGTTGAGTATGAGATACTACAACAAATGGCTTTAGTGCATGTGGGAGATTATTAGTTATATGTATGCCCTAAAGGCCATTACTGTACATGTGATGTATATTATAGTGGATGCTTGGACATATATAGGGATGACTTTCTTGCTCGATATGATAGTATGCTATCTGGTTGCACTTTATCTTAACATGTACACTTATTGTCTCTCTATTACATGTTGATAAAGTCCTTAGGATGAGTACTTGACTACCAGGATTATGATGCAGATCATACTAGTGGGGCATAGATAGTCGGTAAGTACATTCTTCAATTGTTCCTAGTCGTGGGAGTATCGAGACAGGGCATCGATACTCCAGAGTAGACTAGCGTATACGCTTCTTGACCCATATTATGGGCGATGGATGATCCTATATCCATTGGTATTTGACATCAGAGAAGGTATATGGGTGCTCAGTGAAGACTGGGTACACTTGACGGACTTGTAGAGAACTCCTAGATGGTATTATACCTATCGCCAGATAGCAGTTCTCTGGTGACACTGGTACAAGTTATTCTGTCGACCCGAGATCGTCATAAAGTCTTGTGTGATTCACACTGTGCTTTGATTTCCACCATACCATGTTCAAGTGATCGTGCAAAAATGTGGTTTTTGGGTACAGTCCCGAGTCACATGGAGGAAATGAGTGATAGGAGGGGATTCGTCTCTCCCGGTTAGGAGTTGATGTTGCGCTATGCTCGATTGGCCATAACAGGAAATCCTTGGCTAGGATTGCTGAGATCTACTAGTAAGTGTTATCAATAGTTTCTCGAACCGTTATAGACCTTGCATCGGCATGACTTATCAGGCTATTGGGGTCTGACGTTATACCACCCCCAGGTAGTGATATGCGACTGACGAAGGGACCGGACTGTACGGTAGTGTTACTGATTGGATTCGCAGGAGTATGCGCATGCTTACTTGTTGATCTTCTGATCGCTCAATACCTGGATGGCCATTACGTTTAGCAGACCGCTTGAGACTTTTGGGTGTTTGATATGATCATCACCTACTGCCAACGTATTGACGAGTTTTTAGAGTCCTACACAGAGGTTTTCTGGTTCATACGAAACGAAGTACAAGCACATATGTGATATGTGCGGGATCGAGATTAATGCGCGTATTTGATACCGCATTCTATTCTCGCGATATATGATATCGGTCGGTTATATATGATATAGCCGGGTCATCGGATCAAGTGTTGATTCGATAGATTGTTACATTTGATATTAGCCGGTTGTATATGATATAGCCGGATTATTAAATCAAGTATTAATTTAATAATTTAATGTATAATTATATATTTGATATATTGAATTACATTAATTAATATTAGCTTACTGAAACATTTCTTTTTTCTCACTTGTGTGCATATAGTATATATGCGATATATATATTAATGTACATTTTATTTGTGTCATGCTTGATACCACATGCTTCATGGGTGTATGAGACTCATACCATATTTGATATAATGAAGGGTTTATATTTATCTAAGTAATTCAAAATTGGATGGAAATTTGTCATGGCTACAAGCCTGTAGAAGCTTGTGGAACCATTGACCAAGTCCACTAATTTTGTTTTGTTTGTAGATATTTATTAACCTAACCATTATTGTTAGCTATAGTTTAGTCTCTACATGAGTTAGGGTATGACACTAACTCACCCATGGTTGCTATTCTCACCTCATGAGTTTTCATTCTCTCATCACTTCATCTTCTTCTTCCTCATGGAAAAGCTTTCTAGCTTTTGAAAAGGTTATGAAATATTATGAGCAAAATTAATCTAAAGTGAGCCTTATTCCTACTTCATCATCCTCTACTGTATTAGCCATTTAGTTTAAGGTGTTTGCTTCACTAATCTACCATTAGTGAAGAGGTAGCATGAGCTTGAGTCTCCTCGACGTACATCATCTTCGGCCTCGAATACTTCGAGCAAGCTTGTTCATTTCTTCATGTGAACCCTTACTAGAGTTCGGGTGTTCACTACTTGGAGCGAAGGGACTACTATATGGAGCTTTAGAAGTGAAGGACCGATCTACAAAGGTTGTATTCCTCATTCACTTAGATGTAAAGATGTTTGCATTGCTAGCTCGTCTAAATCTCTAGTTAAGATTCTAGGTTCAGATTCTTTAGTACGGCAAATTTTTGAAAATGGTATGGACGATACCTCCCGAAACCTTGCGCCGCCCTAGGGGACCCTGCAAGGAAACAACCACTTACTAATCCTCTCGACTTGTAAGGGGAAAAACTCTCTTGTGAGATCCTTACGACTCTCAAGAGAAAACGCATTTAGGAATCCTCACGACTCCTAAGGAGAAAATACACCTACGGGATCCTCACGACTCGTAGGAAGAAAAGTCCTTTATGAGACCCCCACGACTCGTAAAGTTGAAAAGCCTTAGACGGCAGATCTGAACCTGTTTCCTAAGCCATCGTTACCCTGCAAGGAGATCAAGATAGACTATCTATGGGCCACATTTTCCAAAGGGACATGCCCATACAAAATAAGATATGTATTTTATTCATGAATGCTAGTGAATATAAGATACATTTCACAAAGGAATCAAAATGAATACATGTTATTCATAAATCGCAAGTTTACAGTCAATAAAAAAAGGGTGTACAAAGACGGTTATTGAGGAGGAGGCGTCTTCAAAAAATCAGCAAACTACTCGCGCGCTCCTCTCAATTGTTTCTCGTGATCGGCCGTCGAGGCCAACTCCGCTTCAACTTGAGCCCGTTGTCGCAAACCGAACAAAAGCTTTTCATCGGTTCCTAGCATGGCAGCTTCACAGTCCTGTACGCCTCGCTCGGTAGAGTCAAGCGTCCACCTCAGCGTCAACCCATCCGAAATACATCTCTGGAGATTGTCGAAGACATATTTTAACTGCGTAGCATTCGCTTCAACCTCGGCGCGTAACCGGGCAGATTCGCTTGAAGCCACCTCATGTTCTTTTCGCCTCAAGGTCGCCTCTTGTTCAAAGTGGCGAATGAAAGGAACACTACACTGGACCCACGCAGCCCGCTGGGAGTTCGAAGCTAATACTTCAGGAGCGAGACGCTTGAGCTCAATCTCGTGCAGGCAAGCCTCGATCTTTCTACAGTTATCAACCCAAGAGCCGATGAGATCTTCATCATGGAAGTTCACGAGTGTCGCTAGTATTGGATTGACTTCAACAGCAAAATCCGTAGCAGAACCGAGTTCTTCGACATCGAGATCTTCGATGAATTCGCTCAATATTCGCCGGCTATTTACGGCGCCCCTGGAAGACATGCATTTAGAAAAAAGGCCCTGTAGGAATTGGAATGCGAGACTCGAAAGGAGCTGGAGCTGGCGCAATTGCTGCAAAATGAATTAGGGTCAAAAGGTCGACTCGGGGAATAAAGAAAACACATCAGCAGTGAAGTCTTTTATACCGGCTGTGAAAGGCGGCAGGTGGGGAGTACCGGAGGCACTGCTATTCTCTCGTCTCCTCCTCTGACCCGTGACGCTATGATCAATATGAAGAAAACTTAGCAACAGTACGTCTATTCGTAAAAGAAAGGAAGAGACGTCATTTGAAGAATATACTAACCAATACCAGAAGGCGGAATGACTTCCGACTGGAAGGAGAAATGCGGGTTCAACACCTGGTATAGATGATCGAAAAGGACTTCTGCAGAGTTGCGATAATATACTGTCAATACAAGGAGGATGGTACCCACAGTAAAATAGGTAAATCGCAAACCTATACCTTCCAATATTTGAAAGGGTACAGAAGAAAGCGAGGGGACAGGGACCGTCAGAGCGGTGACCGGCGACACTTCTTCAGACGGCACAGCCTCAGGGTTAACCGCACCTATACTCAAGACAATCAAAATATCATTAGAAGGGCTGAACAAGATTGAAAAGCGCGAAAATAGAGACCCAGCGATTACCTGATAAATCATGGACCGAAACCATGACGGAGGCATCGCCGGGTGTAACGGCTTCTTCGCTCTCTCTCGGAGGAGTAAACTGCGCGCTCGTAGCTTCATCCCCTGACTCAACGAGGGCCTTCGTGATACTTATGACGCCCACCGATACCAAGGAGCCATAGGGAGAGAGAGTAGCGGTCTAGAAGGTCCCAGATTCCCGGGAAAGAGTAGCCTCTTCGGGCTCTGTAGCCGCCAGCGTTTCGCCTGCCATCCCATCGTCGGGACTTGGCCCTGCAGGAAATGAGTATATCAGAATTTGAGGATCGAGTTCTAAATAAAAAGACTGGGCGTTACATTACCTCAAAGTAACTTTCCAGTTCCTTCACGAGCCGCGCGTGCAATCTGTATATAGGCAGTAAACAAGGCAGCTGGAACATCCGCCAAAGGAATATCAACAGATGGAGTATTACTTGAGCCTGCAACTACGGCCAAGACGGCGTCGCGCTCCTTTGCTGCATGCTTCCTGCGCTTCCTTTCGGTCTAGGCCATGAGAAATGACCTCCTCAAGACTTCCGACAGGGGAACATCATCATACGGACCAAGCTCTGCCTTCGGAGCCGATACAGCATCCATCATCGGCTGTTTCAGCGAAGCCTCCTGCGGTAACCCTGGGAGGGCCGTGGTCACAGTAGCTGGTTTCAAGGGTTTCGCTGCATCACCGCTCGGGATCGGCACTGCATTCGGAATGACCTGAGTTGAGGTAGTCCCTGCAACAAGATGAAAGAGAGGGTCAGAGCACGAATAAAAAAAAGAATAAAGGCATAATGAACTGAATTTTACCAAGGCCTAAAGAAGCGCGGAGCCTCTCTTCCTCCTCGAATGTCCGGAGGGAAGCTGCGAGAGCCTCTTCGGCAGAAATACCCGTGGAAAAAGAAAGCGTTAATACAAACATAACAAAGAGAAAAGAGATAACCACGGAAGAACATAAGGTATACCTGATTTCGCGATAGTAATCAGCGTCGCTTCTTCGCGAGCTAGTCGCTCGGAAACCACAAGGGCGGCCTGGAGATCAGTATCGTCCATAGGCGTGATGAATAAACCCTCATTGGTCCCATACTCGCACAAGCCCTCGCTGTAGGGAGCATGTGGCTCCTGGCTAAATATGATGTCGGCAGAAAATAGCGACTTCTTCTTCTTTTGCGAGCGAACACCAGTGGCCGATGACAAGAGCTTGTGCTTGACAGGCATTTTTGGGCGGCGGGTCCTGATTTCCGCACTAACGCCAGATCTGGAGACGCTAAGATTACCACCTCTACGGGAACGCGGGGTGGAGGCTTCTCAGGGAAGGCGCGCGAGACCATAACCGCAGCAGCTTCTCTTAAGGAAGGACGAACGGTGGTCCGTCGCTTCAAAGGAACTGCCGGATTACCAGCTGGGACAACATCCTTATGATCAAGTAATTGCCGCCTCTCTTCCCTAGTAACAGCACCTGTCGCATGCTGATACCACGCCACGTAGGCATTCGAAGCTTTCGGCACGTAGCTTGGCTCGCTGATGAGAAAGTTAGACCCCGTGTTTAGCCGCATAAAGTGGTGCAGCGTGCTGCAGACACCCTCTTCTGTAGCAACCGGCTCGGCTAAGAAAGCCTCGAGTGGGACACCCTGATCATAACCTGACTGTTGAGCAAAATGGTACGGGTTATACCTCATGAACAATGCCAAGGCGCCTTGCCTGAACACTAGAAAGCCTGTCCTGATTGAATATAAGCATAGGATCTCCCGAGCCTTCAACGTAGAAGCCCCATCTTTGAAAGTATCACGCAGCGGTTGCACTGCCTTGGTAG
This sequence comes from Agapanthus africanus, assembly GCA_030015575.1. Lineage (NCBI taxonomy): Eukaryota > Viridiplantae > Streptophyta > Magnoliopsida > Asparagales > Amaryllidaceae > Agapanthus > Agapanthus africanus. The sequence continues at coordinate 321,763,451 of JASDDO010000004.1, read as the reverse complement.
ATTCCTTGCCGATAGTTAAGACTCTATCGACAAAAGTCATACTATCCCCGACCATACGCGGGCGAAGGACCAGACGTCGAGCCTCTCGCTGTGATGGATCTAATGCGGAAGCGTCAACTAGAAAATGACCCAGGGAAAGTTATAACCGTCGTAGAAGTGGGTCCGTTTGTGGACTCCGAAAGCACCAAGCACGTGCATCTCGACCCAGGACGTAAAGTAGTGCAGCGGAAGATGTACATGTTTTACCCCAGGTTGAGTAGTATCCGCTGCTAAGCTCAGGACGTAGTATAGATGAGCCAGCCCCGCAATCCCAACGTCCACACGCATCCCCGCAACCATGCGGTGGGCTGGGTAAAAGACTGACGGCCTCATATAGCGAGGGTGCATCGGAAGCACGTACCACTTCAACCACAAGCCAATAAACCTCAGGAAGAACGTCTCTTCATCGACGTCTAAAGCAGTGAGATCTGCAAAAGGGACAACCGGGGTGTCTGGAATGAAGAAGCTTCTTAAATCTGCTTCCGCCGTCGGCTGGTTATCCAAACCGAAACCGAACGGGTCGTCAAGCTTAGAGAATTTCGTAGCTTGTTTTGACAAGAATTCTGGGCGAAGGAAGTGGGCGATAAAATCTGTGAAGCTGACTCTGTGCCCTCCAGACTCTAGAAATAGACTCTCGTAAATGTTCAACACCTTGATCAGGCTCGGGAATCGATATTGAATGGCATTCTCCGGGGTAAGGCCCATCACCTCTGATTTGGTGGCGAAAATGTACTCGTAAGGGGGAAGTATCTCCTTATAATGTTCCCCTCTGACGGGTAAGTCGGAGATCTCCGCGAACTCCTCCAAGGAGATTGAAACTTCTCGATCTGATAGAAGAAATGTGTGAGTCAGGATGTTCCATTGTTCCAAGAAAGCTTTGACCCACCATACAGGGGGTGTGGAATACTGAAAAAGAGATGCATAAATTGCGGGGTACAACCCGAGCTTCAGCAACAGTGATTTCTTAGCCGACAAGATGTATCGAGCCTACTGCAGATATCCGACTGAATGGTGAGGAGTCAAGCCAATCATGTATACTTGTCCCCAAGGGTGTGACTCGCCTTGACATATGCGCCGCCCTAAAATATCCAAAGCCATCACCGGTTGTACGGGTATTGAGGCCATAGAAGGCTGAAGGCGACCCTCTGAGGTCCAGTTGACCTCCTCTACGGCGTAATTCACATGAGGCGAGTCGTGTAGTGAATCGCTGAAATGGGATCTAAGGGTACTGCACAAGAGAAACTACTCCGACCCTGAATAATTTGATTGTACCACGATCCCCATAGATGAAGATATTTTTGCTCCGGGTCGTGATCTTTAATGTGCGTGAAGACTTCCCGATCCACTGGCGCGCCAGCGAAGGCGCTCTCTGAATGAACAAAAGGAAAAGAAGAATCAAAAGCCATGGTACCTGCACGAAAAAAGGCGAGGGTTAGTTGCCAACGCTATTCTGACACTTGGTACTTTAAAATTGTACCACACTGCAATGCAGGAAAAAGGGAACAAGGGGGACACACAAAATCAAAGTGACGGCTCATCATTGATGAGACAGTCACTCATTAAGGAGGAAATCCTAAAAGGATTCTCATTTAATGAGAAACTCATTGGGCTAAGGAGTTGAACTCCCTCGAGAGCAGTGCTCTGCAGGCAGAAATCATATCTGTCAAATGTAATTATGAGAGGAATAAAAATTCCCCAAAAATTTCTAAAGAGCTATGCTCTGTAAAAACAATGGTACAAGGTAAAACCCCAAGATCTGTAAGGATCTGAAGTACAAATCCTAGAAACTCTAAGAGTTCTTCATTAACGGGTTAAGGAACCCTAAAAAAGATTTTTTTGATCTATGATCTAAGAAGAGCAAAGCTCTGTTATCATTTAACCGGTTAAGAAACCCCAAAAAACATCTTTAAGATATGTGATCTAAGAAAAGCAAAGCTCTGTTTAATAGGTTCGAGCATGATCCTTAACAAATTTTTGGACAAAGTTCTAACTCTAAAAGAGTTTCCTTGGGCAGAGATCTAAGCTCTGGAAAAGAGAATTAAATTCTCAGAAGAACAAAGAAGAGAAGAAGATGAACAGCAGTCATCTCAAGGGCCAAATGCCCTATTTATAGGCATGGGAAGCCGATCCAACTTCCAAGAAAATCCAAAGGCGGAAAAGCTGCCACCGCTGCACCCACGTGTGAGCCACGTGAGCGCAATGGTGGGGGGGAATTTGTTTCCCCCAATAATAGAAGAGAAAGGCTCTGTTCAAAATTTGAAAGGCGCCAGCGCCGAGAGTTAAAAACTCTGAGGCAGCGCCTCACGTGCCTTGCACGAGAGCGCCAGCTCCGAGAGTTAAAAACTCTGAGACAGCACCTCACGTACCTTGTACGAGGGCGCCAGCGCCAAGAGTTAAAAACTCTGAGGCAGCGCCTCACGTGCCCCGCACGAGTGCGCCAGCGCCAGAACTAAAAGTTCTCTGCCGTTGGATCAAAGATCCAACGGAGTTGATAAATCATCAAAACACAGAATTAAATTCTGTTGAGGAAATATTCCTCAAACCTTCCTGAACGAGAAAGATTACTCTTCAATGGTGATTAAAAAAATCACCAAGCTACAGAATAAGCTCTGTAGGGAAAAATATTTTCCTAATCTTATTAAAAACAAGAAAAATATTTTCTGTAAAACAGAAGTCCTTGGACAAAGATCCAACGGTGGATAAAATCCCCAAATCAATTAAGGATCTCTCAATGAGAGATTTCTTTAACTAAATCAACAAAGTTGTCTCCACTATATAAATGCCCCAAGACTTCAAGTCTTGTAGAGAGGAACCCCCCCCCATAAACTTCAAGTTCAAAAATAAGAGCAAGCAAAATAGAAAGCTTTAAGAGAGAAGAAGGAAGAAGAACTTTCTTTAAGGTAAATAAAGATAATTGAGATCATAGTATCTCATCTGCATATCCAAAGGTTTAACCCTCATAAAGAACATAGTTCTTTTCCCTGGATCCGAGATCCATGAGACAAGTCTCCCATAAATGAGAATTTAATTCTTGTAGGGACGAATTTGTTCTTGGGGATCGAACATCCAGGGGAGAACAAAAAATTGAACTCTTCAGAAAAATACACAAAAAAAGAGACAGCGCGAAGCGCCTCACGTGCCCCTCACGTGGGCGCTGCTCAATAAAGAGTTCCTAGCACTCAGTGGTTGGCGCCCAGCGCCAAGCGCCCCATGTGCCTCTCACATGGGCGCTGCCCAAATAAAGAGTGCTTAGCACTTAGCGCCAAGCGTCTCACGTGCCCCTTACGTGGGCGCTGCTAAAATAAAGAGTGCTCTGCACTCAATGGTTGGCGCTCAGCGCCAAGCGCCTCACGTAAGCCCTATTTAACATAAAGCGCTCTGCAAATAAAGCCCAGCGCCATAAAGAGTGTTCAGCACCTCATAAAAAACAAAGATAAAGGGGAAAAGTAAAGGAAAGTGTGAATATCAGAACTCACATAAATGCTCAGCATTGTGGATACAGAAAGGGGACCAAGCCCAAGAAAGTGTTTGACACTTTATTCAAAAATGAAATGACTGGGCTGAGCCCAAGTTTGGTCAAACTCCTAATCAACCGAGCCCATGTGCTCACAATTTTCCAAATTGGTCTCAGTCCCAAACCCAACTACATATCTCCCAACTGACATTGGTTCAAGGGTACATCTTCCCACACCTCTGATATATGTCGTTGTAATTCTTCAACGTCTTCAGAGAGGTGGCGGGTCCCGACAACCAACAATTCTTTGGACCGCAACGTCCTTAAACTAACAACGGACCGTAACATCCTTAAACTAAAACGATAGAGCCCAAATGCTCTTTCGTTGGATCAAAAATGATCACGAACCCCCGTTAAGTAGATCTTAGTCCAATCTTAGATTAACGTATCCTTAACAAATATTTAAGTTGATCTTAATCTCAAACAAGGTTAACGATCCTTAAATCAAAACAAACCCAAATCTAAGAAAATATGGATTTGGACTAATCCACGCCCTACGGGCGACAACGCAAATTGGTTTCCATATACAATCCATGGGCAACCAAAAATAAAACAAACACACACGACACGAAGTGACCTTCTGGAGCAGGAGAAAGTGTTTACCGCGATGCGGTAACGTAATTAACTGCAGGGGCTTGCGTCTGCAGAGAAGAGCGTCCCCACAATAAAAAAAAAACCCTCACAACGAGGGGGAATCTGACGAAGTCTGCTACAACGGCCGCATCTGTCTGGATCTCCGATATACGGTGCCATAAATCAACTTGGCATCTTTAGAGAGGTGGACGGATAAATCCAAATAGCATATGCCCCCAAATGCAGGTAAAACGTATGTCTTTCCCAGCTTTCAGTGGTGAACAGCTGTAGGGAAAGGACAGGAGGAGTGGAGGCGGTGATGGAGGTTGGAGAGGGAGGCGAAGAGGTAGTGGTGACATCGAGTGGTTGAAGGCGAAGGTGGTGGCAGCGACGGCGAGGGTACAGCCTAAGGTTGGGCGTGGGTTTGCGCGGCAGAGGAGGGAAAAAAGAAGAGAGGTGAGGAAGAGAGAATATATAGGTATAGGTGATGGAGGTTGGAGAGGGAGGCGAAGAGGTAGTGGTGACATCGAGTGGTTGAAGGCGAAGGTGGTGGCAGCGACGGCGAGGGTACAGCCTAAGGTTGGGCGTGGGTTTGCACGGCAGAGGAGGGAAAAAAGAAGAGAGGTGAGGAAAAGAGAATATATAGGTAAATATTATATATATATATATATATATATATATGAGAATAATGGAGGAAAGAGGCCATAGGAGGTAATTTCCTCCTATGGTGTCAAAAAAATACAACCTCCATCGTGTTTTCCGACGATCGAAATCCATCATTTTCATCGTTATCATCTAAGATGTGGGTACACCAAATTTCATGTGATTCTACAATTTTTACACCATTGATTTAGCAATGTAAAAAGTTCTATAGTCGGTAAACCGTTAATTTTGAATCCACTAATTCAACGGTGAAAAAGTTGTAGAATCACATGAAATTTGGCGTACCCACATCTTAGATGATAACGATGAAGATGACGGATTCCGATCGTCAGAAAACACGATGGAGGGCGTATTTTTTCGACGCTATAGGAGGAAATTCCCTCCTATGGCCTCTTTCCACCACTAGAGAGAGAGAATAGCGGTGGAAAAAGGCCATATGAGGGAATTTCCTCCTATGGCGTCGAAAAAATATGCTCTCCATCGTGTTTTCCGACGATCGGAATCCATCATCTTCATCGTTATCATCTAAGATGTGGGTACGCTAAATTTCATGTGATTCTACAACTTTTTCACCGTTGATTTAGCAATGTAAAATGTTCAATTGTCGGTAAACCGTTAATTTTGAACCCATTAATTCAACGGTGAAAAAGTTGTAGAATCACATGAAATTTGGCGTATCCATATCTTAGATGATAACGATGAAGATGATGGGTGCCGATCGTCGGAAAACACGATGGAGATTGTATTTTTTCGACGCCATAGGAGGAAATTCCCTCATATGGCATCTTTTCTCCATTATTCTCATATCTATATATATAAGGGGAGAGAGAGACGTATCTGTGAGGATATGAGAGGAGAGAGAGAGAGACACGTGAGGATATTACTTAGTTAGGATAATAATTAGGATTATTTATAAAATATATTTAAAATATATATATATAATATATATTAACAGTTTAAAATATACTAATATATATTATAAGATTTGTAGCTAATATCAAATATACTCCGAAAACACCCGGGTCCTGTCTAAAAATCTAGTTTGAAAATACGGATAATATACGTATCAACTAAAACCATAATGCGATGTCCAGTTAAAGAAAATACATACCCTCAAGAATGGATACACGTAATATGCATGTAGCTATTCAAACGAGTTTGTTTCACTAAACAGGACATGAACACGATATATGGAAGCAACTATAGGGTATGGGGTATGATGCAGGCCATGCTAGGTACTTGAAATATATTATTTTATTATAATTTTTAGTATTTGAAAATATATGCAAAACTAGATATAAGATACATGTATACAGAACATATGTGTGCATGGATTCTCAGTTGTAGCAAGGATATGTCGTAATCTAGAACCAAGATGGGTTTCAAGCATGCGGGTCGGGTCAGATACTAAAGACAGATACCAAAACACTATCCGCACCCAAAGCAAATAATAACCAAGAAATAGCCACAAGATTAGAAAAACCCAAATAAAATATGGTATAAATGAACTAGGGTGTTACAGTACTTCATTACATTCACCGATGATCTTTCAAGATTCGGACATGTGTTCCTGTTGAAAGACAAATCTGAAGTTTTTGAGAAATTCAAGGACTAAAAAAGCGAAGTAGAGAACCAGACAGGTAAAAGTATTAAAATTCTTCGATTTGATCGAGAAGGTGAATACTTAAGTACGGAATTCCGAGATTATCTAAAAGAGAATATGATTCTCTCTCAGCTTACTCCTCCGTATATACCACAGCACAACGGTGTATCGGAGTGGAGGAATCACACCCTATTAGATATGGTGCGCTCTATGATGAGTACTGCCTAGTTACCTATTTCCTTTTGGAGTTATGCATTTGAGACAACTGTATACCTATTGAATCAAGTTCCATCCAAATCTATGCCTAAAACACCATATGATATATGGAGTGGAAAGAGTCCATATTTTAAAAGAGTTAGGACATGTGGTTGTCTGGCCTATGTTAAAAAATAGAATCCGGACAAATTCGAAGCACGATCAGTTTTTTGCAAGTTTGTGGGATATCCAAAGAATTCACATGGATATCTATTCTACCACATTGATAAATAAAAAATGTTTGTTACTCAACACGCCACGTTTATAGAAAAGAAATTTCTTATAAAAAAATTAGTGGTAATGTAGTAGAGCTGGAAGAAGTTCCAGATACGCAAACTACAACTGAAAATTTGGTAGAACTGGAGGATTCAATAGTTTCCGACAAACCTCAGCCACTCCGCAGATCTAGTAGGGTTTCTTATCAACCTGAGAGATACTATGGTTTTCTCATAGACGGTGGGAGCGAGGATTGCATTATGGAAGATGATGACCGAACTAGTTTCGAGCAGGCCATCACAAATTTGGACTTTATGAAATAGATGGATGCTATGCAATCTAAGATGGAATCCATGTACACCAACAAAATATGGACTTAGGAAGTTGCTCCTGAAAAAGTAAAACCCATTGGAAGCAAGTGGATCTTCAAGAAGAAAATTGGTGTAGATGGAAAGGTTGAGACCTTCAATGCTAGACTTGTAGCAAAAGGTTTTCGTCAACGATCAGGTGTCGACTATGATGAGACTCTTGGCTATAGTGCCCTCAAGGCAATTATCGTAGTCACAGGCAGGTGATTATGATGATTGAGGGAGGACCTATACCGGTAGAACAGTCTTACTCGAGATAATAGTATGCTATTTGGTTTATCTTTATCATCATTATTGCATGTTGATAGAACCTATAGAATTCTTTCATGACTACCAGTATTATGATGGCGATCATATATGTGGGAGCTGGGGGGTCTATAAGCAAATCCTCAAATGTCCCTAGTCATGGGAGTTTCGAGACTGGGCATCAATATTCTAGTGTAGACTAGTGTATACTGATCGAGACCCCGACGAAGGGCAGTGGCTGACAAGCCATTGGTGTTAGTTTTCTCACCTAAGATAGTATACAGGTGCTCATTAGGTTATGAGTACACTGGACGGACTCGCCGGGAACCTGCTAATTGGTATTATACCTATTGTCAGAAGCAGTTCCCAGGTGACATGTGTACAGGTTAGTCTGTCAACCTGAGATCGTCATTTGTCTCGTGTGCGTTCCCACTGTGCTTTGATTACTGCCCTACCACGGCTTAAAGGAGTCGTGCAAACAGGTTTTAGTTGGTTACAGTCCCGAGCCACATGAAGGCAGTAAGCGGATCGTCGGGGATTCATCTCTCCTGGTATTGGGGTTGATGTCGCGCAGTGCACGGGTGTCCATCACCAGAAATCCTCTGCCGGGGTAAACGGGAATTACCGATCCAGGATCGATAATTTCTCAGGTGGTGATGGGTTTCCTACCGACACTAAATGTCGTGTTGTTAGGGGTCTGACTTTATCCACCCCCTAGACTCGATATGCGATACTCTTAGATGAATAGACAAGACTATACAGATATTGTCACTGTCAGGCTCAGTAAGGGTTTAGATGAGTTTGCTCATCGACCTTCCTTTCGCTCAATACCTGGATAGCCATTATGTACAGCTAGTACCGCTGACGTACTTGGGGTTAACCCCACTGCCAGCGTATTGACGAGTCTTTAGAGTCCCACACAGAGGGTTTTCATGGTTCAGGCGATATGGTGTAGATGATGTATGTTGGTACATACAGGTGTCCGATTAAATATGTGCACAGATTTTAATCGGACGGTTGATAATACTAGCGGATTAGGATTAAGCCGGATTATTAAATCAGGTTTTGATTTAATAATTTATATATATGTATTTATATATATGTACTCTAGTATTATTATTCACTATTCATTTTCTCTCTTGGCTATTCGTATTTTTGTACGAGTACTCGTATATGTATTTCGATATGTGTACCGGAAAGTATTCCATATTTATACGGAATATCTTCTTGAAGATGGCCATCTCATTATTGATTTTCTTTTAGAAAATCAATTATGGAAATGAGGTGGAGGGTGAAATGGCATGAGCATGGGCTTGAGCATGTAGAGAGGTATGGCATGGATTTGTTTATTGGAAAATTGAGATGAGATAATTTTTTTGTGTGTGCATGATTGAGAGAGAGGGGGGCAGCCACAATCTTGAGTGGCTTGCTCATTCTTTTCTTTTCTTAACTTGCTTCATTCTCATTCTCACTTGAGAAAAACACTTACCCACATTTCTTTAGTTGCCCATGCCACATGTTTCCTCACCTCCTCTTGATCTTCTATGGTTGCTCATGGAGCATTTGTGATGAGAGAAAAATTATAGTGATACATTCCTACACCTCCACTCTCCATTGCTAGCAACCTTGGTGTTAGTTATATGTTTGTCCTAGAGGCCAGTATTGTACAGATGATGTATATTATATTGGATGCTTGGACATATATAGAGATGACTTTCTTGCTCGACATGATAGTATGCTATCCGGTTGCTCTTTATCTTAACATGTACACTAGTCTCTTTAAACTGTCTTATAGTTACATGTTGGTAAAGCCCTTAGGATGTGTACTTGACTACCTGGACTATGATGCAGATCATACTAGTGGGGACATGGTAGTCTATAAGTACATCCTTCAAGGTCCCTAGTCGTGGGTGTATCGAGACGGGGCATCGATATACCAGAGTAGACTAGCGTATACGCTTCTCGACCCATGAGATGGGCGATGGATGATCCCATATCCATTGGTGTTTGACATCAGAGATGGTATACGGATGCTCAGTGGAGACTGGGTACACTGGACGGACTCGCCGAGAACTCCCAGATGGTATTATACCTCACGTCAGATGGCAGTTCTCAGGTGACACTTGTACAGGTTAGTCTGTAGACCCGAGATCGTCATAGAGTCTTGTGTGATTCCCACTGTGCTTTGATCTCTACCTTACCACGTCCAAGAGGGCATGCAAAACGGTGGTCTTTGGGTACAGTCCCGAGTCACATGGAGGCAATGAGCGATAGGAGGGGTTTCGTCTCTCCCGGTATTGGGGGTTGATGTTGCGCTGTGCACGATTGGCCGTAACAGGGAAGTCCCTGGCCAGAGCTGATCAGAGATTTGCTGGTAAGTGTTACCAGTAGTTTCTCGACCCGTTATGAGCCTCACATCGGCACGACTTATCGGTTATTGGGGTCTGACGTATACCACCCCTAGACTTGATATGCGACATATCAGACGAACAGACCGGACTGTACGGTAAGTGTTACTGGTTGGATTCACAGGAGTGTGAGCGGACTAGCTCATCGATCTTCTGATCGCTCAATACCCGGATGGCCGTTACGTTTAGCAGACCGCTTGCGGCTTGTGGGTACTTGATATGATCATCATCTGCTACCGGCGTATTGACGAGTCTTTAGAGTCCTACACAGAGGTTTCCTGGCTCAAGCGAAACGAAATAGGAGCGCATATGAGATATGTGCGGGAGCGAGAATAATGCGTGTATGTGATACCGCATTTCATTCTCGCAATAAATGTTTCGATTGGTTAGATTCGATATGACCTAGTTATCGAATCATTGATTCGATAAATCGATACATAGAATACTAGTCGGTTATATGAGATATGACCGGATCGTTAAATCAAGTGTTGATTTAATGATTTAATGTATAATTATATATTTGATATACTACATTGCATTAACTAGTATTGGTTCACTTTATATGGATTTTCTCACTTGATGTGCAAGAAGTATATGTGATATACTTTTGTGCACATATTTGTATCATGTTTGATGATACATGATCTTGTTGTTAAGTATAAAGAATTAAACCATGGTTAAGGGTTGATTAGGGTTTTGCATTTTCATTTATTTATTTATTTATTTGAAAAGGATTAAGATGAGAATGGTGGCCTTTTTTGTTTTAAGTTGAAGTTTCATGAAGCTTTGACTTTTGTAACCATTCTTGTCATCATGCTTAACCCTAACCCGTCCAAGTGACCATGGTTTATTCTCTACACTTAACCTAGGTTAGAACATGATAAGTATTTGATTTTATTATTCTTTTTCACATATACTTATCATATTCTATTTGCTTCTTCATCTTCATCTTCAAGAGAAAAGCTTGATGCCATCAATGGCAACTTGAGCAAAAGTGAGTGAAATCCAATTCTAAAGTGAACCCACCTCCTATTTCTTCACCCTCTACCTCTTGCCAAGTTGTTTTGGGTGTTTTCTTCACAAGTTTCACAACTTGGTGAAGTTGGAGCTTGAACTTGTGCAACCTCGACGTAGATCATCTTCGGCACGAAGCCGACGACATTGCCCGCTCGTTTTCCCCATGAAGCCGACGATTGAGTCTAGGATTCGAGATGGACAGCGAGAGGACACCTACGTGGAGCTAAGGAAGTGGAGAACCGGATCTACAAAGGTTGTAGCATCTCTCCTTTAGTTAAAATGTTAACTAGATTTATTTTTCGCCTAGAATTCTAGTCGACGATCCGTATTAGGGTTTCTCGGCACCCATAATTTTTGAAATTGGCATGTTCGATACCTTGTGAGACCTCTATAGTGTGCCTAGGAACCCTACAGTGGTATCAGAGCCTAGCTAGAGCCTTAGGCGAAGTTTAGACGGAGTTTGAAGTCCGAACGAACCGAAACCCTAACTCGCAAAATGCTCTCTGTACATTTTCTAAAATCTGGGATTTTTCCATATTAAAAATGCTTACAAAATTCAGCAGGGAAATCTAAGAATTACGATGCAAAATTTATCCCATGAACAGTACAATGTGCGGTGGAACAGCGGCAGAAGCATGGCTTCTGCGGCGGTTCCGCGGCCAATTGATGACGTCATCGTCTCCTTTTTGCACAGTAACTCTTATTTAATTATGCTGAGTTTTCTGGGAATTTTTAATTTGATTCTAGAGTTGCATTTTCTGGGGTTGTTTTGGAGCTTCGATAGTTCGATCGGATTATCAAATTTCGTCTATGTGTTTTTCCGGATATTTTAAGAATATGTTAAAAAGTTCGACCGGATGAAAATACCCAACTTTTCCCCTGCCGGAAAATATCCAAGTGTTGGATTTTTGTGTGGTTTAAAGACGTTCTGAGTAGTGCAAGTAACGCGATGGTCCCTCTAGAAGACAACAAACCTTAACTCGATTATGTGACCGTCTTGAACTGCCCTTTGAACCTTCGGGTTTGGGGCAGTACGGCGTGCCACATGTGAGGCGTTGGCTTGACCCTTCTACGGCTGGACCGTTGGTACTGAGGCATGAAGTGAATGTCTTTGAACCTATTTCATGTGTTGGACGGTTTCGGAAAACTTGGGTATTCGACTGTTCGATCGGAAAGTTTAACATTTTCTATTTATCCGGAATGGGATACAATAATTGGAATTCACAAACAGTTATGTGATAACTGAATGAATGTTATAAATCTAGTGGTTTAGTTTCACTTGATATTGAAAAGAGTTTTCGATAATGAGACTAAAATGCGGGGTTTATAATTGTTAGGCATGTGTTGTCTAAGTATTTCATTTGATTAGGCATGTGATGTCTAAAGAGGTTGCGGATTCCAACTGTTGTAGTTTTACACTTTCTTTTCTGTGACCGTAAGTGTAATATGTGATATCGCCGGTTTCGTTGCTATATGTCAACGACAATTGGGATGCGCATATTTACTTACGTTGATGACATGTGATGTTATGTGTTGCTGGATATGTTATATTGGATTGCCGTGTTTGAATAGCCGGGGGTTTTTATGTGAGATGAGTGTTTTTCATTTTAATTCATGTAAAAACTTGTATGTAATATTCTTTTATTGGGGCACTTCCAGGTTGCGGAAGTCGTCACCTTTTGTATATTATTTACTTTTCCGCATTAGAATAGACCCAAGGAGGGGAGCACAAGTAACCGGGTTCTGGGGTCCAGTGGGAGACCATCTCGAGGAGTCGAGTCCGGGTCTCCTAACCCTAGAATTGGCAGGGTTGCTTGCCGCTCTCGTAGGGGTCTAAGGGTGTGGGATTGGCTATTCATCACGACCGTGGAATCCGTGTTTTATACTGGCTCGTATTGAAAACACGGACGTCCTAGTATATCCAATATTTCATATGTTACTTCTGCTGCTTTATCTGTGATGCGATCATGTGATGTTCTGTGATAGATATTGTATATAGTATATATGATATATTATATAGACGTTACTTATGTTTTGCACCCGCACTAGCCCTGCCCCGCTCTGTCGTTAGTTACCTAACCTAACGGTGCACGAGGGGACATCGAGGCGAATGCGGATGGCATAAGTGTACGTCGTATTTATCAGTGATGTTTAGGTATTTAAATGATGGGACTTCATTAATGTGATTAATGAAAGAAAAGAAACCTAAGATGTTGTAGAATCAGATTTTAAAATAAAACAGGTAGCTACAGTTCTTGCTTTGCATAGCGGTATATATGATGTACCCTGCACCTTATTCGATGAGGAAAGGACCAAGATCCCTTCACCGGGAGTGACTCCTTTAGCAATAACTGGCAGATGCTGCACACTCGGTTTGCTTTTGATTGCTTTTGACTTTTGCTTTGCATAGTGATATATATGATATATCCTGCACCTCATTCGACGAGGAAAGGGCCGACGATCCCTTCACCGGGAGTAACCCCTTTAGCAAAACTAGAAAAGCCTCAAAATCATTCCATTTCAAAACTTCATTTGATTCTACAACGATATCAAGTTCATTACACAATAGGTTTTCAGAAAAACCTGTCGTAGCCTTCCGTCATTTCAGATAAGTCCTATTTAGTATTCGTGCTGCGTTTGTTGACCTCCGTCAAGGCGTAGTGTGCGGTAGCTAACTAGTATTTATCTGCTTATGCATATGATGCAGATTGGATTAGGATAGTCGTGCGGCCTTGTTGACCTCCGTCAAGGGTCGTGCGGGTGGGTTTAATTCGATCAAGAAATGACGGGTTGAACTTGACTAGTAGCCCATGGTTTGTTGACCTCCGTCAAGGTCATAGGGTGCTAGGGGAAAAATATTATCGGGAATTTCAAGTGTTGAAATTTGCAATGAGATTGCATACCTTCTATGAGATAGTTGGATCCCGATACCCACTGCGAGTAAGAGTTACTCCTGGGAGAGTTTTACACATTACAATTAGTCGATCAAGTAGGTGTCTATAAAGGTGTTAACGAGGTTACGCCTCTGGGAAAACGAGGTTTACATTAATTAGGTTCGTGCGAAAGCACGGGGGACCTCCCTCAAAGTACCGACACTGTCCTGGCTGAAAGATTGGCGAACTTGTAGTGTGTAATTAATCCCGGCTAGTCTTTCCTTTTAGGGTTTGAAGGAAGATTTGATAAAAAGCAGTGGGAGCCATCCTGATTAGATAAGATAATAACCAATCTGATCTTGCACGAGCATACGCTAAAGTGTTTTCTTCTCTCTCTCTCTCCAGGTAGCGACCATTTCATGCCCTAATAAAGATAATAATATGGATGTATTGACCGAACCCGCATGTTATACTGTGCTGGGGAACGTTGGTTCCGTTCTTTCTTATAAGAGTTATAGGAATGAACAGGAAATAGGGGAAAACCAGGATTCCCATGCCACCCGATTGAAGAAAGTACATGTTGATGCATTTTCTTCGGGTGTGTTCGTTACAGAGAACTGTTTCTCCATTTGCTCTACGTCCTGGGTATTAGATACCGGGTCAGGATCCCATATATGTAATCAGTTACATGGGCTTAGGAAAGGTAGAGAACTTGGAGAAGGTGATAAAGACATTAGAGTTGGAAATGGTGCAATTGTTGCAGCTAAGACTGTCGGGGAATATCACCTTGTATTACCAACTGGTAATACATTGGTTCTGAACGAATGCTATTACATGCCGAACCTGATTTGCAACATTATATCGGTTTCTTTGTTGAGTAAAGAGGGATATAATTTTGTATTACAGGACAATGTTATGAACATTTTCCGTAACCAAAAGTTGGTTGGATTAGGCACGTTGTGCAATGGCATTTATGTTCTAAATCAATCAACAGTTCTGAGCATAACAAACACACACAAGAGGAAGAGTTCAGAACTGAACGAATCCTTCTTATGGCATTGTAGACTGGGTCATATCAATGCGACACGACTAGCTAAGTTGCATAAAGATGGATATTTAAATCCGTTTGAATTTTCATCTTATGACACTTGCCAGTCATGTCTCAAAGGAAAGATGACCAAAACTCCGTTTACGGGACACGGAGAAAGAGTTACCGAACTCTTGGGACTAATACATAGTGATGTATGTGGTCCCATGTCTACACATGCCAGGGATGGTTCTTCGTACTTCATTACATTCACTGACGATCTCTCTAGATTCGGATATGTGTTCCTGATGAAATACAAATCAGAAGCTTTTGAGAAATTTAAAGAATATAAACAAGAAGTCGAGAACCAAACCGGAAAAAGTATTAAAATCCTACGATCTGATCGAGGAGGTGAATACTTGAGCATTGAATTCCTGGACTTCCTAAAAGAGAATGGGATTCTCTCTCAGCTAACTCCTCCATATACACCACAGCACAACAGTGTATCGGAGCGGAGAAACCGCACCCTATTAGATATGGTGCGCTCTATGATGAGTGTAGCTGAGTTACCTGTTTCCTTCTGGGGATATGCACTGGAAACAGCAGCATACCTACTGAACAGGGATCCCACCAAATCTGTGCCTACCACACCATATGAGATATGGGAAGGGAAGAGACCATATCTTAATTTTATTAAGATATGGGGTTGCCCGGCCTATGTCAAAAGACAAAAACCGGACAAACTCGAGGCAAGATCTGTTTTGTGTAAATTTGTTGGATATCCCAAACATTCACGAGGGTATATCTTCTACCACAGTGAAGAACAAAGAGTATTTGTTGCTCAACATGCCACCTTTTTAGAAAAGGAATTTCTTGCAAAAGAAATTAGTGGCTCTGAGGTAGAACTGGAAGAGGTTCCAGCTGAACAAAACACAACAGAAGATTTAGTGGAACCAGAGCATTCAGTGGCTCCCGACGAACCTCAGCCTCTCCGCCGATCTAGTAGGGTTCCTCGCCCACCTGAGAGATACTATGGTTTTCTCATGGATGGTGGGAGCGAGGATTGCATCATGGAGGATGATGACCCAACTAGCTTCGAGCAGGCCATCACGAGTAGGGACTCAGTGAAATGGCTGGATGCTATGCGGTCTGAGATGGAATCCATATACACCAACAAAGTATGGACTTTGGACGTTGCTCCTGAAGGGGTAAAACCCATTGAGATCAAGTGGATCTTCAAGAATAAACTTGGTGTAGATGGGAAAGTGGAGACTTTCAAAGCTAGACTTGTAGCAAAGGGTTTTCGTCAAAGACCAGGTGTGGACTATGACGAAACCTTTTCTCCAGTGGCTATGCTTAAATCCATCCGGATCATGCTTGCCATCGCTGCATATCATGATTACGAAATCTGGCAAATGGATGTTAAGACCGCCTTTCTAAATGGTGATTTAGAAGAGTGCGTGTACATGACTCAGCCAGAGGGCTTTGTAGACAGTGGGAGCAGCGGGAAGGTGTGCAAGCTGCTTAAATCCATTTATGGATTAAAGCAAGCATCGCGGAGTTGGAACATCTGCTTTGACGTCGTTATCAAAGAGTTTGATTTCGTCAAAAACCCAGATGAACCTTGTATCTACAGGAAGGTCGCAGAGAGTAAGGTTGTCTTCCTCATATTGTACGTGGACGACATACTCTTGATAGGAAATGATATTCCTATGCTGCAATCGGTCAAGCTCTTCTTATCACAAAGATTCTCAATGAAAGATCTTGGTGATGCCTCCTGCATTTTGGGAATTAGGATCTATAGAGATAGATCCAAACGGATTTTGGGATTGTCCCAATCCAGGTACATTGACACCATACTAAAGAGGTTTAGTATGGAAGAGTCCAAGCGTGGGAACTTGCCCACGATCTCTGGAGTCACTCTCTCCAAAGAGATGTCTCCCAAGACTGATTTGGAGAGAGCTCGCATGCAAGGGATACCCTATGCTTCGGCAGTAGGCTCTATCATGTATGCGATGCTATGTACCAGACCCGATGTAGCATACTCACTAAGTGTAGTGAGCAGGTATCAAGCTGATCCTGGAGAGAGTCACTGGACAGCTGTGAAGAGCATTCTCAAGTACTTGCGAAGGACTAGAGATATGTTCTTGGTATATGGTAACGGAGAACTCCAAGTGGAGTCCTTTACCGATTCGAGCTTCCAGAGTGATAAGGACGACTCTAAGTCGCAGTCGGGCTTTGTCTTTACCCTTTACGGAGGGGCGGTTAGCTGGAAGAGTTCCAAGCAGGAAACCGTGGCAGACTCGACGATGGAGGCTGAATACATCGCTGCCAACGATGCTGCCAAAGAGGCTGTCTGGATCAAGAAGTTCATTACTGAACTTGGAGTGGTTCCATCCATTGAGCATCCAATACCTTTGTATTGCGATAACAATGGAGCGGTGGCTTTGGCCAAGGAACCCAGGTCCCATCAGCGATCCAGGCATATTCTGAGGCGGTATCACCTGATCCGGGAGATAGTTGATCGCCGGGAGATAGTTGATCGCCGGGAGATCGAGGTCAGGAGGGTTGACACGAAGAACAACACGGCGGATCCACTCACGAAGGCCATTCCCCAGATACAGTTTGAGAAACTCTTTGGGATGCTCGGTATGCGATACTACAGCAACTGGCCCTAGTGCAAGTGGGAGATTGTTAGTTATATGCATGACCTAGAGGCCAGTATTGTACAGATGATGTATATTATATTAGATGCTTGGACATATATAGAGATGACTTTCTTGCTCGACATGATAGTATGCTATCTGATTGCTCTTTATCTTAACATGTACACTAGTCTCTTTAAACTGTCTTATAGTTACATATTGGTAAAGCCCTCAGGATGTGTACTTGACTACCTGGACTATGATGCAGATCATACTAGTGGGGACATGGTAGTCCATAAGTACATCCTTCAAGGTCCCTAGTCATGGGTGTATCGAGACGGGGCATCGATATACCAGAGTAGACTAGCGTATACGCTTCTCGACCCATGAGATGGGCGATGGATGATCCCATATCCATTGGTGTTTGACATCAGAGATGGTATACGGGTGCTCAGTGGAGACTGGGTACACTGGACGGACTCGCCGAGAACTCCCAGATGGTATTATACCTCACGTCAGATGGCAGTTCTCAGGTGACACTTGTACAGGTTAGTCTGTAGACCCGAGATCGTCATAGAGTCTTGTGTGATTCCCACTGTGCTTTGATCTCCACCTTACCACGTCCATGAGGGCGTGCAAAACGGTGGTCTTTGGGTACAGTCCCGAGTCACATGGAGGCAATGAGCGATAGGAGGGGTTTCGTCTCTCCCGGTATTGGGGGTTGATGTTGCGCTGTGCACGATTGGCCGTAACAGGGAAGTCCCTGGCCAGGGCTGATCAGAGATTTGCTGGTAAGTGTTACCAGTAGTTTCTTGACCCGTTATGAGCCTCACATCGGCACGACTTATCGGTTATTGGGGTCTGACGTATACCACCCCTAGACTTGATATGCGACATATCAGACGAACAGACCGGACTGTACGGTAAGTGTTACTGGTTGGATTCACAGGAGTGTGAGCGGGCTAGCTCGTCGATCTTTTGATCGCTCAATACCCGGATGGCCGTTACGTTTAGCAGACCGCTTGCGGCTTGTGGGTACTTGATATGATCATCATCTGCTACCGGCGTATTGACGAGTCTTTAGAGTCCTACACAGAGGTTTCCTGGCTCAAGCGAAACGAAATAGGAGCGCATATGAGATATGTGCGGGAGCGAGAATAATGCGTGTATGTGATACCGCATTTCATTCTCGCAATAAATGTTTCGATTGGTTAGACTCGATATGACTTAGTTATCGAATCATTGATTCGATAAATCGATACATAGAATACTAGTCGGTTATATGAGATATGACCGGATCGTTAAATCAAGTGTTGATTTAATGATTTAATGTATAATTATATATTTGATATACTACATTGCATTAACTAGTATTGGTTCACTTTATATGGATTTTCTCACTTGATGTGCAAGAAGTATATGTGATATACTTTTGTGCACATATTTGTATCATGTTTGATGATACATGATCTTGTTGTTAAGTATAAAGAATTAAACCATGGTTAAGGGTTGATTAGGGTTTTGCATTTTCATTTATTTATTTATTTGAAAAGGATTAAGATGAGAATGGTGGCCTTTTTTGTTTTAAGTTGAAGCTTCATGAAGCTTTGACTTTTGTAACCATTCTTGTCATCATGCTTAACCCTAACCCATCCAAGTGACCATGGTTTATTCTCTACACTTAACCTAGGTTAGAACATGATAAGTATTTGATTTTATTATTCTTTTTCACATATACTTATCATATTCTATTTGCTTCTTCATCTTCATCTTCAAGAGAAAAGCTTGATGCCATCAATGGCAACTTGAGCAAAAGTGAGTGAAATCCAATTCTAAAGTGAACCCACCTTCTATTTCTTCACCCTCTACCTCTTGCCAAGTTGTTTTGGGTGTTTTCTTCACAAGTTTCACAACTTGGTGAAGTTGGAGCTTGAACTTGTGCAACCTCGACGTAGATCATCTTCGGCACGACGCCGACGACATTGCCCGCTCGTTTTCCCCATGAAGCCGACGATTGAGTCTATGATTCGAGATGGACAGTAAGAGGACACCTACGTGGAGCTAAGGAAGTGGAGAACCGGATCTACAAAGGTTGTAGCATCTCTCCTTTAGTTAAAATGTTAACTAGATTTATTTTTCGCCTAGAATTCTAGTCGACAATCCGTATTAGGGTTTCTCGGCACCCATAATTTTTGAAATTGGCATGTTCGATGCCTTGTGAGACCTCTATAGTGTGCCTAGGAACCCTACACTTGGAGTGTCAGTTGCCTCACTTGGCGAGGCTGAAGCTTGCACCATTTCTCTCTGGTGGATCATCGTAGATGAAGGAAGACCGGCAACCAAACTCGATCCGCAATCTCTAGGAGCTTGGGATGAAGGTTGAAGATCGAAGGACACGGATAAACTCGGTATAACCATTCCTAACTCTTTATATTGCTTGCTAGTATAGGGTTTAGGGTAGATCCGGGTATCGGTTTGGGGTAGCGCTAGTTTTGTAAATTTTTGTTCCGCATTTGGCCATGGTTTGATGGCCGGGGCGCTGCCGTAACCCAACATAGTATCAGAGCTAACCCGTAAACCCCTTACTAACAGTTTTAGACAATGTTAAAGTATCGAAACTGAAACAACTCCGAAACAACACCCCGATGTATTCCAGTTTCTGTCAATTTTTCAGAGTCTTCAAAAATTTATTTTAGAAACTGCAAAAGACTACTATGGTGACCACTAGAACACTCCCCAAATACGAACCCATTCCACTCGTTTTGGACCGGCCACATGTGCAAAAATTCCAAGCCGGCCGGCCTATTTCATGAGTTGGGACTTCGTGTTTTGGGTGTGGTATGGTCTTTGGAATATTGGTTTAGTAGTATTGCTTGTTTTGCCCATTTTGGATATTATGTTATCTTTTGTTCAGGAGCAATTCGGGGTGTTTCGAAGTCGATAATTTAACAATGTTTAAATGTTTATAGTACATACATTACTATCTGCAATCGTGAATGTCATTAGAGCGGTACAACTCGTCTAATTGCTATATGTTCTTTTAGACGAGTTTGCGAACGTAGCATTCATGTTGATATTCTGTGTTGTGCTGTGTTGTGGTTGGATCGTAGTGGTGGATAGCTTGGGTACAATGTTAGTACTGTTTAGATTCATTTGTACATTTGATATTGCGGGGCGAGCGTCCGACATGTGGATTGCCGTCACTACCGATTTGTATATTATTTGTTTGGGGCACGACCGGGTTGAGGTCGATATCACCCTTGTACATATTATTTTCTTTTCTGTACTAGGATTACCCCGCGGTGGAGTGCACAAATAGCCGAGTTCTAGAGGGCAACGGGTCCGCATCTCATGAGGTTGAGACGGAGGGGACCTTACTCTAGAATCGACGGGTTATTCGCCGCACTCGTAGGGGGTATAGGTTGACCTACGAAGGGGTGCTCAAGTTACCGGATTCCGTGAAGTGCTGGGTGACCCATTCACGTTGTTGAAGGGGGTTGCTTCACTTCTGGTTTTAGAGGGTAACTTTCCATGCTCTTTGGGGTCTAGGTTTCATTGCACAGGATATCCACACGACAGGGAATGTCGGGTCTCATTTGCGGCTCAAGTGAAACCCGGTGCTCCAGGATTATCCACCACTCTGTATTGCTTGGCTGAGATTCTATGATGTTGCTTTATATCATGTCTGGGACGAATGTTATATATATATATATATATATATACTAGTAGATGTTGTATATGTTTTGCACCCGTGCTAGTCCAGTCCCCACTCTGTCGTTAGTTAAATAACCTAACGAGTGATGATGGGACCCAGTGGCGAATGCAGATGGCATATACGTACATCATATATTTTCTTCTTTTTCTGGTGTGATTAATTGATAGGACTGCGTTGATTCTGATAAATGCAAGAATAAAAACAAACCTATTTAATGTTATTGGATCCAATTTTAAAACCGATATTACAGACGTTCTCTTTTGCTTTGCACAATGGTATTCGGTTATGCATATCTAACACCTCGTTCGACGAGGCAAGGGCCGACATCCCTTCATCGGGAGTGACCCCTTAAGTAAAAGTTTGCGTCAACGTAATAACTTTTCTATAGTCGATTATTTTTGCTTTTCATAGTGGTATTCAATTTGGAATATCCTGCACCTCATTCGATGAGGAAAGAACCGAGATCCCTTCACCAGGAGTGACCTCTTTAGCAAAGGTTTTCACAATTATATATTTATAAAAGCTATCAGGTTCCTTCAACGATATCAAGTTCATTACGTTAAAGGTTTTTTGCCAAAAACCATTCGTAGACCTCCGTCATTTTAGATGGGTAGCACTTAGTATTCATGCTATGTTTGTTGGCCTACGTCAAGGCATAGTGTATAGTAGTTATTTGTTACTTTTCTATTGCATAGATAGATGCGTTGGTTTGGGACAGTCGTACTACTTTGTTGGACTACATCAAGGGTATGTACGGATGGGTTCAAATTAACCTGGTCAATGACGGGTAGAACTTGATATGTGACTTATGATTAGTTGGCCTACGTCAAGGTCATAAGAGCATGGGATAAAAAATCATATCGGGAGTTTCAAACATAAAGGAAACTTGCCAGGCATGCTCATACCTCCTGGAGTATGATAACTTGAGTGGCTTCCATCAAGTTATCATGCGATGATAGTTGGATCCCGATTCTCACTGATGAGTAGGATTACTTCTCGCGTGATTTTAGATAATCCCGACTAATTCTCCTTTTGGGTTTGGAGGAGAATTCGAGAAAACAGTGGGAGCCATCCTGATTAGATAAAGTGATTAACCATTCTGATCTAGGTTAGAGTGAACGCTAAGTGTTCCTTTTCTCTCTCTCTCTCTCTCTGGCAGCGACCATGGCCCGACCCTTGACTAAAACATATGAACCAAATTAACCGAACCTTCTTAAAACAGTTTGGATTTTGGAATGTCACGGAGTCGCAAAATATCATTGCCACTTCTATATCACCTTTGCATTTCTCCAGAACACCCCGTATCACTACGAACATCCACTCCTATTGGATATTTCCATCGTATAGTTACATACGAACTTGAAGGAACTTGTTCGAGGATAGATTCTGGTTCTGAAGAGATTGAATAGGATTATTCGGTTGTCTTTTCCCTTTACCTTCTCTCAGGTTGTGAGGGCTCCTACGATTAGGAGAGGGTACACCTATTATGCTTATTGGATAGTCTTCTTCCAAACCATAGGCAGGTGCCGAAAGGTAGGGAAGGAAGAAAAACCAGTTAGCCTAAAGGTGGTGTACAAAAGGTAATAAGCAAAGACATATAAAGGGATTAGAATAACGGCAAAGAAAATTACGACTGATATCATTCACGACAAAACCGTGTATACCCCTGCCACTCCCACATCCATTTTGGATTTCTCCAAAACACTTCGTATCACTACGAACGACCATAATGCTTGGACATGCCATCGTATAGTTATACACGAACTTGAAGGAATTCGTTCCAGATTCGAGGATGGTTTCCGGTTCAGGTGAACAAGAATAGGAATATTCAGCTGTCTTTTCCCATTACCTTTTCTTAGGTTGCGAGGGATCCTAAGATTAGGAGAGTACACCTATTACGCTTATTGGATAGTCTTCTTCCAAACCTTAGGCTGGTGCCGAAGGGTAGGGAAGGAAGAAAACCAATTAGCCTAAAGAAGGTGTACAGAAGGTAATAAGTAAAGTCGACATAATAAAGGGATTGCAGTAAGGGCGGCTACATATATGATTACTGTCATGAATCAGGATAGTGGAAGATGCGTTATTAGGAATACCAGATTACCCCTTTGAAACGTTTTCATGTTTCAGTTTCACTGTGCGATGTCAATTGAAGACCCTTTTCCCAATTGAATATAATTCCAGGGTATGTATTTACCAGATCAGTTTCTCACATCTGTATATTATTAAAGATGGTGAGTAGGAGTAAGATATTGGGAATTGGGTGATTAGATCCTCATTATATCAGAATTCGTTTAATTGGTGATATTTGAGTAAATCACCTGGGTTTTGCCAGACGGCAAATATTTGGTTTTGGATATTCGTTGTTGTGCACCAATTTCAAACTAATACATCTGTACATTTATTTTATAAAGTGAGATATAACTTTTTGAAATTATGTCTGTGACATTTACCTATATCAGTTGATGGTTAGGTAAGGTGCATTCGTCAGCGGTGTAATTTTTCTTAACCATAGTACAGTTTTCAACTTAAGACGCACAAGGTTGGAGTTATTAAACTCAGTGGACTTATACAAAGTATTGTATGTTGTCCGGTGTCCATTAAGACATAGGGGTTGGTACTCGTGCTATATTCTGTTTACTCATGACTTCTCCAGTTCTAAACAAGTATTTTGTTGAAATACAAGGTCCAGATATTGAGAAGTTATAGGTATAAGAATAAAGTAGAGAACCATTTGTTGGAAGTATCAGGATTCTTCGAGGTAGTCGAAGATATAGATACTTGTGTTTGGTATTCCGTTGATAGTAATGGTTTGAGAACTTGCTTCTCTTTTAGGTTACTCATATATGGATGCACTTCTAGATGAGTAATGCTGATTGTCCTTTTTCCATTTGGTAGATATGCACTAGAGATAGCTGCATGATTTTGAATCTGGTTCCAATTAAATTAGTGATTTTGTTTCTATATTGGATATATATAGAATCAATTTATATCTTAACGATGTTAAGGTATAGGGAGTTGTCCGGCTGATACTTAAAACCAGAATCCGAATAAACTCGAGACACGTTTCAGTAATGGCAGTTTGTGGGTTGACGAGGGTTAATTTTCTACCATTAGGAAGATTAATAGTGATATTGTTCTTGACTCGCCACAGTTTTAGTAAAATGGATTTTTTCAGAAAACATAAGTGGGAGTATGGTAGAACTGGATGTGATTCCAGAACCACAAACGATCACTGAAGATTTAATAGAACCTGATGATTTAATTGGATTTGACATTCCATTAGCCACTTCGCAGATTTGGTGGGTAACCTCAGGCTCCCGAAGGATACTTTTGTCTTCTCAAAGACGGTGACAAGGAGGTTCTTGTTTACCCAGACTTGCCATTGCTGCTGGTCTAGATTATGAGACCCGGCAGAAGGATGAATATAGCGTCGTTCTAAACTAGCTTTAGAAGTGCACGTGTATATGACTCTGCCAGAGGGTTGTTGTAGTCAGTGGGAGCAGCGGAAGCATAGTGGGAAAGTAGCTTATGTCTATTTATAGACTAAAGCAGGTATAGCAGAAATAGATCATCGATTTTTGATGTGACAGTCATAGGCTTTGATTTCATCAGAATAGGAGATGGATCTAGAAAGAAGGTAGTAGGGTGTGATGTCCTAGTATTATGGATGACATGCACTTTATAGGAAGTGAAATTCCTATACTACGATCGGTTATAGTGTGGTTGTCACACAGTTGTTTCTCCATATAGGACATGGATATAATATCAGGGTTTCTAGTTACTAGATCTATGGTTTTAGATCAAGATTTGGGAAGTGTCCCAATTTGGGTACTTGACACTATTCCAAAGTGTTTTAGAATGGACGACTCCTGGCATGATGGTGTAGCTGCAGGTGATGGAGTCACCCTCTCTAAAGGTGTCTTACAGACTAAAGGGGGGAGGGATCTGCATAATTAGCATATCACTTGCTTAGGCAATTGAGTTAATCATGAAATGTCAAGTACCACACTCGATGTTGTTTTTTCACTAGCTGCAATAAACATATATTAATCCAATCCTGGAGAAATATAGGGAAGCAGTTTATGAACATAAATGGATGTATTAGGGATATGGCAACGGCAGCCTCCTTCAGGAGACAGTTATCATTGCAGGCTTCCAAGATGACCTGGTTGACAGAGTGGTTGTCTGAGTTATAGTTTTTCTCTCTTTTGAGGGACAGTATATTGGACAGGTGGTCCAAGCTGACACTGAGGAAGTCATGGCATAGAATACTGATTAAATTCAGTAGATAATACAGTCTAAGAAGTTTGCTGGATTTGGAGTTCATTTGTGAACTCGGTCCCATCAGATATCTAGACAAATTCTAAGATAAGGTATTGCTTATTTCGGGAGATGGTTATTCTCCGCGAAGTTGAGATATAGAGAGATAAAGATAGAAACACTAGAGCGGATCTACTCACCGAGATTATTTCTCAAACATAATAGTTTCACAAACAAGTTTTGCGAAACTGCTTAGTAGAGAAGTTGGGTGTTCGGTATCACACGAGCTGTGAGTATGCGACACCGTAATAATTGGCCTTAAGTGTAAGTGGGAGATTGTTGGCTATAGTGCCCTCAAGGCAATTATCGTAGTCGCAGGCAGGTGATTATGATGATTGAGAGAGGACCTATACCGGTAGAACAGTCTTACTCGAGATGATAGTATGCTATCTGGTTTGTCTTTATCGTCATTATTGCATGTTGATAGAGCTCATAGGATTCTTACTTGACTACCAGTATTATGATAGCGATCATATATGTGGGAGCTGGGGGTCTATAAGCAAATCCTTAAATTTCCCTAGTCATGAGAGTTTCGAGACTGGGCATCGATACTCTAGTATAAACTAGTGTATACTGATCGAGACCCCGAAGGGGGGCAGTGGCTGACAAGCCATTGGTGTTAGTTTTCTCACCTAAGATAGTATACAGGTGCTCATTAGGTTATGAGTACACTGGACGGACTCGCCGGGAACCTGCTAATTAGTATTATACCTATTGTCAGATAGCAGTTCCCATGTGACATGTGTACAGGTTAGTCTGTCGACCTGAGATCGTCATTTGTCTCGTGTGAGTTCCCACTGTGCTTTGATTACTGCCCTACCACGGCTCAAAGGAGTCGTGCAAACAGGTTTTAGTTGGGTACAGTCCCGAGCCACATGGAGGCAGTGAGTGGATCGTCGGGGATTCGTCTCTCCCGGTATTGGGGTTGATGTCGCGCAGTGCATGGGTGTCCATCACCAGAAATCCTCGGCCGGGGTAAACGAGAATTACCGATCGAGGATCGATAATTTCTCAGGTGGTGATGGGTTTCATACCGACACTAAATGTCGTGTTTGTTAGGGGTCTAACTTTATCCACCCCGTAGACTCGATATGCGATACTCTTAGACGAACATATCGGACCATACGGATATTGTCACTGTCAGGTTCAGTAGGGATTTAGATGAGTTTGCTCGTCGGTCTTCCTTTCGCTCAATACCTGGGTAGCCGTTATGTACAGCTAGTGCCGCTGACGTACTTGTGGTTAAACCCACTGCCAGCGTATTGACGAGTCTTTAGAGTCCCACACAGAGGGTTTTCACGGTTCAGGCGATATGGTGTAGATGATGTATGTTGGTACATACAGGTGTCCGATTAAATATGTGCACAGATTTTAATCGGACGGTTGATAATACTAGCGGTTTAGGATTAAGCCGGATTATTAAATCAGGTTTTGATTTAATAATTTATATATATGTATTCTAGTATTATTGTTCACTATTCATTTTCTCTCTTGGTTATTCGTATTTTTGTACGTATACGCGTATATGTATTTCGATACGTGTATCGGGAAGTATTCCGTATTTATACGGAATAGCTTCTTAAAGATGGGCACCTCATTATTGATTTTCTTTTTAGAAAATCAATTATGGAAATGAGGTGGATGGTGAGTTGGCATGAGCATGGGCTTGAGCATGTAGAAAGGTATGGCATGGATTTGTTGATTAGAAAATTGAGATGAGATATTTTTTTGTGTGTGCATGATTGAGAGAGAGAAGAGGCAGCCACATTCTTGAGTGGCTTGCTCATTCTTTTCTTTTCTTGACTTGCTTCATTCTCATTCTCACTTAGGGAAAAACACTTAGCCACATTTCTTTAGTTGCTCATGCCACATGTTTCCTCACCTCCTCTTGATCTTCTATGGTTGCTCATGGAGCATTTGTGATGAGAGAAAAATTATAGTGGCACGTTTCTACACCTCCACTCTCTATTGCTAGCAACCTTAGAGCGTCGATTGCCTTGCTTGGTGAGGCTTAAGATTGCGTCGTTTCCCTCTGGTGGATCATCGTAGATGAAGGAAGACCGGCGACCAAACTCGATCCGCAACCTCTAGAAGCTTGGGATGAAGGATGAAGACCGAAGGATACGGATCAACTCGGTATAACTATTCCTAACTCTTTATATTGGTCGCTAGTATAGGGTTTAGGGTAGATCCGGGTATCGGGTTGTGGTAGCGCCAGTTTTGTAAATTTTTGTTCCGCATTTGACCACAGTTTGATGGCCGGGGCGCTGCCGTAACCCAACAGAGACCT
The DNA here is from genome assembly GCA_030015575.1 of Agapanthus africanus. Taxonomy (NCBI): domain Eukaryota; kingdom Viridiplantae; phylum Streptophyta; class Magnoliopsida; order Asparagales; family Amaryllidaceae; genus Agapanthus; species Agapanthus africanus. Next base: position 321,735,679 of record JASDDO010000004.1, on the reverse strand, counting down.
TTTCTCCAGTAGCTATGCTTAAGTCCATCAGGATCCTACTTGCCATTGCTGCATACCATGACTATGAAATCTGGCAGATGGACGTCAAGACTGCTTTTCTAAATGGTGATTTAGAAGAGAGCGTGTATATGACACAGCCAGAAGACTTCGTAGACAGTGGGAGCAGTGGAAAGGTGTGCAAGCTGCTTAAATCAATCTACGGATTAAAGCAGGCGTCGCAGAGTTGGAACATCTGTTTTGATGTAGCAGTCAAAGAGTTTGACTTCATCAAAAACGTAGATGAACCATGTATATATAAAAAGGTTGTAGAAATTAAGGTCGTATTCCTCGTATTGTACGTGGATGACATACTCTAGATAGAAAATGATATTCATATGGTGCACTCGGTCAAACTCTTCTTATCACAAAAGTTCTTCATGTATGATATGGATGATGCCTCCTACATCCTGGGGATAAAGATCTAAAAAGATGTTGGGATTATCCCAATTCAGGTACATAGACACCTTACTAAAGAGGTCTAGTATGGAAGATTCTAAACATGGTAATTTACTCGCTTGTTCAGGAATCATTCTCTCCAAAGAGATGTCTCCCAAGACTGATTTGGAAAGGGCTCGCATGAACGTGATACCCTATGCTTCTGCAGTTGAGTCTATCATGTACGCGATGTTATGCACCAGACCGGATGTAGCTTACGCACTTAGTGTGTTAAGTAGGTATCAATTAGACCTAGGGGAGAAGCACTGGATAGCTGTGAAGAACATTCTTAAGTACTTGCGAAAGACTAAAGAGATGTTCTTGGTGTATGGTAACAGAGAACTCCAAGTGGAGTCCTTTACCGGTTCGAGCTTCCAGAGTGATAAGAATGACAACAAGTCTCTCTCGGGCTTTGTCTTCACCCTCAATGGAGGGGTGGTATGTTGGAAGAGTTCCAAGTAAGATACCATTACAGACTCGACAATGGAGGCTAAATACATCGCTGCCAACGATGCTCTCAAAGAGGCTATCTGAATGAAGAAGTTCATTATTGAACTTGGTGTGGTTCCATCCATTGTGGATCTAAAACCTTTGTATTATGATAACAATGGAGCTGTGGCTTTGGCCAATGAACCCCGGTCCCATTAGTGGTCCGGACATATTCTGAGGCGGTATCACCTAATCCGGGAGATAGTTGATCGCTGTGAGATCGAGATCAGGAGAGTAGACACAAAGGACAACACGGCGGATCCACTCACGAAGACCCTACCGAAACACAGTTCCAGAGATTTTTTTGGGATGTTAGGTATGCGATACTACAACAACTGAACTTAGTGCAAGTTGGAGATTGTTAGGAATATTTATGCCCTAGAGGCCATTGTTGTATATTATAGTGGATGCTTGGACATATATATAGAAGAGTTTCTTGCTCGACATGATATTATGCTATCTGGTTGCTCTTCATCTTAACATGTGCACTTGTTTTAGTTTACTATCTCATTGATACATGTTGATAAAGCCTTTAGAATGTTAGCTTGACTACCAGGACTATGATGCAGATTATACTAATGGGGCTTGTATAGTCCACAAGCACATCCTTAACAGTTCCTAGTCGAAGGAGTATCGAGGCAGGGCATCGATATTCCAGAGTATACTAATGTGTACATTTCTTGACCCTGTATAGGGCGATAATTGATTTCATAATCATTGGTGTTTGACATCAAAGATTGTACACATGTGCTCATTGGAGAATAAGTACGCCGAACAGGACTCGCCGAGAACTCTTAGATGGTACCATACCTATTGTCAGATAGCAGTTCTCTGGTGATACTTGTACATATTAGTCTGTAGAGCCGAGATCGTTAGAGTGTTTTGTGTGGTTCCCACTGTGCTTTGATTTTCTCCCTACCACGGTTCAAATGAGTCGTGTGCAAACAGGCGGTTTTTGGGTACAGTCCCGAGTCACATGGAGGCAGTGAGCGATAAGAGGGATTTCGTCTCTCCCGGTATTGGGAGTTGATGTTGCGCTATACTCGATTGGCTATAACAGCAAGTCCCTGGCCAGGGTTGATGAGATTTACTGATAAGTGTTATCAGTATTTTCTCGAAAGGTTATAGGCCACACATCGGCATGCCTTATCGAGTTATTGGGGTTTGACGGTTCCACCCCCAGGTTCGATATGCGACATATCAAATAAAGAGACCAGACCGTATGGTAAGTGTTGCTTATAGGCTTTACGGAGTTTGGACAAGTTTGCTTGTCGATTTTCTATCCGTTCAATACCTGAGTAGCTGTTACGTCCAGCCAGTACCGCTCACGGCTTTTGAGTATCTGATGTGATTATTATCTACTGCCGGCGTATTGAAGAGTCTTTAGAGTCCCACATAGATATTTCCTACCTCAAGCGAAACGAAATAGGACACGTATGGAGATATGTGCGTGAGCTTGATTAAATACGAGTATATGATACCGTATTCTAATCCAGCATTTTTGATGTCAGCCGGGTTATATATGATATAACCGGATTATTGAATCAAGTGTTGATTCAATAATTTGATATATATATATATATATATATATTAACAAATATTAAATATTAGCCAGTTATATGTGATATAACCAGATTATTGAATCAAGTGTTGATTTAATGATTTGACACACACACACATATATATATTTGATATTAGCCGGGTTATATATGATATAACCGGATTATTGAATCAAGTGTTGATTTAATAATTTGATATGTGTGTGTGTGTGTATGCATGCATGTATATATGTATATAAACACACAAACATTAACTAATATTAAGCGCACTTAAGATTTTCTTCTCTTTATATATATATATATATATATTGTATCATGGTTGATAATGCATTGAACATGGATGTATGAGAATCACATATGTATGAGAATCACATAAGAGGTAAAGATGAGAAGATAATGATTTAGATTTATGAATTAAAGAAAAGGAGAATGAGTCATAATTCTTGAGTTGCTTTGAGAAGTATGAAGAAGCCACGACTCATCCTTTCTCTTTGTTTTATTCATAAATATTTATCATTCTCTTGCTATCATCTTAGCTCATGGTTCACTCACTTCCAAGTTCATTTTCTTCATCTCCTCTCTAGTTATTTTTTAGGGTGAGAAAAAGAAAAGGAAAAGAAAAGATTTTTAGTGAGCAAAATTCCTATTTCATCAAGCTACACTACTCTAGCAAATTAATTTAGGTTGTTAACTTCACTAATATCTTGATTAGTGAAGTGTGAGTTGCCTCAAGGTGGATCATCTTCGACGACGAAAACTTCAAGCAATCTTGTTCCATCCTTCAAGTGGAGTCGAAGAAGAGTTTATGGATTACTACTTAGAGCATTTGAAGTGAAGGACTAGACTACAAAGGTTGCAGTTTCTCTTCACTTAGTTTAGAACCTAGTTTACTAACTTTGAAATCTTAATTCTCTAGTTCTATTCTTATTTGGTATACTTAGACCTCTAGATTTTTTAAAATTACATACTTGATACTCATTGAAACCTTATAGAGATGCTAAGACATACTTTTAGAAAACATGCCTTATGAGGCTTTTTCGTTAGATAGCGTCAAAAATACATATCCTCCGCGGTATTTTTTCAACGATCGGCACCCATCACCATCATCTTTATCATATAAGATGCCGATACACCAAATTTCATATGATTCCACAACTTTTTACCGTTGAATTGGCAATGTAAAAAGTTCTTTTGTCGGTAAACCATTAATTTTGCATCCACTAAATCAACGGTGAAAATGTCATGGAATCAAATAAGATTTGGTGTAATAACATCTTACATGATAAAGACGATGATGATGGGTGCCGATTGTCGAAAAAAATCATGGAGGGTACCTTTTTTCAACGCCATAGGAGGAAATTCTCATCTATGAACCTTTCCTCCATTATATATATATATATATATATATATATATATATATATTAACATTTAATAAATATAATAATCTTTCAGCTTCAAACAAAAGGTGAAGTGTCACGGTGGTTGGTGGTTTGCCTCTTAAAGCAGAAGTAAGAAAGATTGAGATGCCAGGTTTGAATCTTAGTATTCTAATTTGTAGCTGCGTTATTTTATTTTATTATACTTTTGTATAGACTTTGGACATATAGCCCATTAGACATACATCAATTTTTTGTTATAACTTCATGTTTAACAATTACAGTTATAAGCTATCTAACTATTTAAGATAGTAAAACAAATACCATTTTAATATAAAATATGCACCGGGTTTCTATTTTATATTCTTTTTTTTTGTCTTTTGCATAGGATTTAGATTCACATATAGCCCTTGATTATTTTAGATTGATTTCGGCAGCATTTAAAATTTAAATTATCTAATTGTGATATAGTTAAACTAACACCATATTGTAATATAATATATCTATATATATTTAGTGTACTTAAATTGTAATACTAGATTCTTGTTATCAACAATTAATCTTTTTTAATTTTGCACTTTTACGTATGTTTCTAAGTCCAAAAATCGGTGGTTTAAATTATACCCCATCCGACTAGAGGTCCAGGATCCGCCACTGACCTATGGTGAGAATAAGATCTGTCTCCACTCTAACACAAAACTACCATGAAATAAAATAGCCATATATTAGGAGGTAACCATATCTTTCATAATTTTTTATTATTAAAAGGCTTAATTCCAAAAATCCATCAAATAATTTGCATCGGTTACGGAAACTACCAATTTCTTTCAAGATTACGAGAAACTATCAAATTCTATCAAAATTACCAGAAACCACGGTGGTTAATTTTTTATATGTTTGTGGGTAGTTTTTTGCAATTTATTACTGATGCGACATCTTATTTATGGTAGTTTTTCATAGTTTTTGAACGCTTTGTGATAGTTTCATATAGTTTTTGAAAGTTTTGTGCTAGTTTATTATGTATTTAATAAGAATTTGGCAGTTTCTCATAATTAGACCAGAGTATTAATTTGATAGCCTTTTGGAATTAAATCAAATATGATGAGTTCGAGCCGGGGCAAAAAATAATTGCCTCAACTGTTCGTTTTTGACGAGGGAATAAAATTTTGGACTTCCAAGTTAAAAATTTGAGTCAAGCAAATAAATCTAAACTCCAAATTCAGGGGACAATAAAATTGCTTGTCCCCTCCACCCCCTACTTAATCTCCTATTCCATGAAACACACCCCTAAGGTAATTTGCAACATATGTTGCATTTTCAATTTTTTTCAACCTAACATTAAAAAAGTTGTTGGAATTTGGAGTTTCATTAACAAAAATTGGAAACACAAACAATGGATTTGAATATTATTTATATCAAATGTTGCACGCATCAATCTAGTGTTGATTTTTCGTAAGGCTAATTTTTAACAAAACTCGTCTTAATTTCCCATCTTTTCAGATGACTCGTCTATATTTTCAAAATGATGAAAAACTATTCATTTTAACGGTCAAGTTTAATACCGTTAAATTCTATATCAAAAGACTATTTTGGCCCTGCTGCTATGATACAATTAATCAATTATAATATATTACTAACAATTTTAAATTATTAAATATTAATTTGTTAATATTAAATAAATACACCAATAATCTGGGGATGAGATCACGGCTGGGGCGGTGACGGAGGGAGGAGGCGGGAGGCGGAGGGTGGAGGATTGGGTTGAGGCGGCGGAGGGTGGGGGTGGGGAGAGGGAAGATCGGGAGGAGGGCAAGGGGGAGGGAAGAAGAAGAAGATTGATGATGTCGATGACCGAGGAGGTCGGTGGAGGGTGTGGTTGTAGGTGGTGGTTGGGAGAGAGGATGGGAAGAAGAAGAAGAAGAAGAAGAAGAAGACGGTGGTGTTGATGAAGAAGAAGATGATGGTGGTGATGGTGGTGGTGGGATGGTGATGGTGGGAGGATGAAGAAGAAGATGGTGGGGATAGGATGGTGATGGGCCGTGAGGTGATGGTGGTGAGGTGGTGATGATCGGGGATGGAGGAGGTCAAGGTGGTGGTGATGATCGGGGGAGGGTGCAGTGAGATGAAGAAGAAGATGGTGGTGGAGTGGTGATGGTGATGGTGGCGGTGATGGTCAAGGAGGAGAGCAACGAGGAGGAGGCGACAGAGGAAGGAGATCGAGGGTGGTGGTGCCACCGGCGGTCATGGCTAGAAGGGTTTTTTTTTTTTTTTTTTTTTCATTTTTAACTTATAAGAAATGAGGATATTTTGGAATTTTTTAATTTTTTGGTGAGGTAGCAATGACAAGTTTGTTGTTTGTTGAGATGGCGCCGATGTGGCACAAATGATGTTAAACTTGATCATTAAAATGGGTAGTTTTTCGTCATTTTGAAAGTACATAGCAGTTTTGTGGAAAACGCAAAAGCTACATGAGTTTCTTAAATATAAGCTTTTTCCTAAGGTTGCAAACCAAACACCCATTGTTATCATCGATTTTTTGCCGGAAACGATGCACATGAATCAAAACTCTAATAATACAAAACATTTTTTTTGAATTGTGGTACCTCTTAGCCTAGTTTGGCAACAAGGTGTCTGAAACTATGGTTTTGATTAAGTTTAAATGAAATCATATACGGTTGCACGTGTGTAAACCGTGGTTTCATAAAATTTAGGGTCATTTGGTAACACGGCCAATGCTTTGTTTAATCTAACTTATTTTTAAGGGTTTCAGAGAGAGAGAGAGAGAGAGGAGAGAGAGAGACGGTACAAAACTTTATGAAACTCTATTATTTTTGGAGTTTAGAAAAATAGAGTTCGAGCCTTTAAAACTTTTTGAAACTATAATTTAGGAAAACTGCATTTTGGTTGCTAAACGGGCCTCGATTACAAATTTTGGAGTTTACCCTCGAAATCTCATGAAATCACGGTTTCGAAAATCGTAACTACGTTACCAAATTAAGACTTAATATCAGTTTAAGATGCCACTTAGGATTTGAATTTAAATGAATACAAACAATGTGGAATGTTTTTTGTTTTACAAATAAATCATGTGGAAATGTTAGGAGATATTTTATTTTGGTCGTTTACTTAAAAGTCTATCAAAACTTTGTCAAAACTAAACACCCTTGAAACCTGAATTTTACTTTCCTCCAAAACTTGCAAGTTACACTTGAAGCATCTTTTGGCTATCTAGAAAAAGCATCCTTTTGGAATCTCTGCATGTGTTAAAAGTTAAAAGAATTGACTATTCTAATATTATTTTTTACTTAGCTTTGAGAATCTTTACGTTGTTTCATAGATAAAAGGTGCATCTCCATGTGCCTGCTAATTTTTGTCATTTGAATTTTTATGTTTACATTTTTCTAAAATATCACAATTAATAGTACTTAAACTTAGTTTATATTATATTTAAGATAATTTTAAATTAAACATAAATAATTTACTTCTCAACTTCTTCCTGCTCTTTTTCTACCTTCGGATAAACATAAGAAGATGACGATGATATTAAGATGATGAAGGTGGTGATGATCGGGACAGAGGAGGAGGTGGATCTTGATTAAAACGGGAGAAAGACGAAAAAAGAGTGGAGGAGGGAGATGGTGCTTGATTGAGATAAAGCGCAGAGGAGGAGGTGGAGGTGGTGGTTTTCACTGGGATTAGATATTAGTGTTGGGATAGGTCTAAAAGAAAGAGAAGGAGGGCGATGGTGGCCAAGAGAAAGACGACATTGACAGCAGCATGGGCGGAGGAGGGTTTAGGACCAGAGTTGGAGAACGAGAAAGATGAAGGAAAGAAGAAGAGGGGCATTTTATGATTAAGATATAGTTAATTTAGTATAGGAGCGCTTGGTACACGGAATCAAAGATTACTGGATTCCACACATTCTTGGGAATGTGGTCCTTGGCTCAGGAAAATGTTACATTAACATGATTGATACAATCTGATAGCAATATATGTACACAACAACAATGGACGATGACGGTTATGATTATAGAGGGGGCGATAAAAAAAGGTTTCAATCGGCGACGGAAGGCGATGGCCGCCCGACAACCGCCCTACAACAACCAACGAAGAGCGGACGACAACCAATGAGGAGTAGACGGTGGCGGGCAACGATGGAGGGCGGCGGTGGACGGGGACTGGCGTTGCAATCTGCATTGGAGGGCTATGACGGGTGGTGATTGACGAGGGAGGGCAACGATGGGCAAGAGCAGCAACTATGGACACCGAGTGGCCACGACGGAGGGTGACGACCGATGCTGGCGGAGGGTGACGGCCGACGTCAATGAGCAGCAATGGCGATCGACGACGTGATAGAGCCGGCGGCAAGCACCGGACGTCGACGGGAGTCGACCGGCGGCAATGGCTGAGCGGCGGGGTCAACGGCAACTAGCAGGGGGCGACCGGCAGGAAGTCATAATACCAGTTATGTTAATTGGAAATATTTGGAAATAATAAGAATGAATGGGTTAAACACAGTGAGGAAGGGAAAAAAATCATATGGGAACCTATCTATAAAACTTTTTATAGGGAGGAATCCATACCGTACACATGGCAGATTGGATGTGGATCTACCGTACACGTGGCAGATTGGGTGTGAATCTAAAAAATAAAAAAGCATGCTATTGTTTTGTACGGTAGATCCACACCCAATCTGTTACGTGTACGGTACATCCTCTTTCCTATAAAAAGTTTTATAAATAGGTTCCCATATGATTTTTTTCCGAAAAATAGATGGAAAGAGAGAAATAGAATGTATGAAATTTGAATTTAACAAGCCTTAACATATTTAATTTTTTTTCCCGCAACTATCCACATAACACACCACAAACACACAACACACACATGGAGGCATCCACAAATTTTCCCCATAAGTGTAAAATTGTGTCCGCTTTCCATCTTAGGGATCGAATACCACACTTTTCTTTAAAAGGGAAAATGTCCTAGCTATTGCACATCTTCAAGTAACATATTTATTTGAGATGATGATGTGTACATCTTGAAATAAGGAATAGACTGGGAGATGTTTTTCATAGCTTGGATTCTTTTATTGCATCAAACAAAAAATTCTTTTATCTGAAAGAAAATCCATGAATTGAGGGGGTGATCAACACCTGGGGACTTTGAATAATAAGAAACATTTTTGCATGCAAGGAAAATTAATACTTTTATATAATATATTTCATGGTTAGGAGCATAAAACCCCTATTTAGTTTTACCTATGCGGCACATATACTCTCCTCAACTAATTTATCACCACCACATCTTTTCAAAACTCTCCAAAGGTTAAAATAAAATTCTAAATAAATAAAATGACCGTTTAAATTTTTTAATTTGTTTTTGTTGTTTAGAGTTAAAATACACTACTCGTGTCAGCCCCCGGGCTCCGCCCATGCTTATAATGTAATGGTTTCACCCATCATTTATTTTGTGAGTGCCACTTATGGATGGCAATTTTGTCCCGCCCTATGGGTTTCGCCCAGATTGGGGCAGGATTTTGATCATTGACTAGAGCATGAGGCAGGGATGGTATTAGCTTTCCCCGTCCCGTGTCTCGTTCCGTCGAGCCTCGCAATATAGATAATTGCTAAAATATCTTCTTTCATAATATTATTTATATTGTGTAACCTCGTATATAAATACTCGTTATCCCATTTGTAACCCTAAACATCTCTCTTGTCCTCACTTTTGCACTTTACAGTATTCATTTCTCACATAGTCACAGTTTTTCATGCACTCTCACAATTGATCTGTGACTGTGTGAGCATTGTTGATCGGACCATCGTTGTCTCCCTATCTCTCATAGTCGCCAACGATTGACAATGCATCATCATTCTCATATGTTTCTCATTTTATCTCTCACTATATACACACACGATTTCTAATATATAATATGATGGGATGGAGCGAGGTCCCCGCAGAGAATTGGGTTCCTCGTTAGGGCAGGGATGGGGTATGTTTTCCCTGCCCGGCAGAGCATGGGGTAGGAACGGGATAGGCAATCCGGCCCGGCCCCGCCCCATTGCCATTCCAAGCGCCACTACAACATAGGAGTAAAACCTTTTTGCAGTTGACTATTTGCATTTAAACAAACTGTTTGAAGTTTGAATTTTTTTGTATCAGGTTACAACCTATTATAAAAAACGAAGAAGTCCAGATTTAGTAATATATTATTTGAATTTTGTATGGACATAATCCAAGATGAGTGAGAGAGATCTAAGACGATATTTATCGAAAACATAGCTCTTTTTGTCGCAAAAGATAATAGAGAGAGAGAGAGGGGGGGGGGGGTTGTGTACAGAGAGAGAAGAGAGAGAGAGAGAGAGTACAGATCCGTTAGGACGGGTTTGTGTTTTTAAAATCTCGAATGAGAGTCGTTGGATCTTTTGATTTTAATCAACAATTAAAATTAATTCAGTTTAATAAATCGTTAATAAATAGAAAATAAATATTCTACTTCTTGATTTATTGTGTAGTAATACTAAAGGATTTGATATTTCTCTTAATTTTTTTTTCTAAAATTAAGAAGTAGAATATTTACCTTCCATTTATTAACGGTTTATTAAACTGAATTAATTTTAACCGTTGATTAAAAACACAAGATCCAACGGCTCTCATTCAGATTCGTGTTTTATAAACGCGAAGCCGTCCTAACGGATCTGTAATATATATATATATATATATATATATATATATATATATATAAAAGGTTGTAGAGTGTTTTTCGTCACTTTGTTGAAATGGATGCGTAAGTGCTTCAGACGTGTACAGATTCTTCCTTCCCCATGATAGGCAGGAGTTTATTGATTTGAGAGATTCTAATTTTCGGCAATCGTGGACAAAACTGCAATTAATTACCCCTCACTTTGATGCGGGGGAACCTCCAATTGACGGGTCATGTTTATCATGCGAACTCATTTTTATAATTTGTGCGTTATGTTTGAAGACGAATTTAGGCCATTTTGGGCATATCGGGGGCCTCGCGGAGTTTACGGGGGCCCCGTTACCCGGTTAGCAGGCTGTGGGTCAAGGGGGCTTGCAGCCTTCTTGTGGGGTGCGGGGCAGCGTGTTATGCCCCACTTCCCAAAAGACCAGACACGTAATAAGCCCGCGACGTATTTATTACGAGGAGGTCCTTTCTCGAAAAAAAATATGCAAAGTGTAAACTAAACAGTATAAAAAGACAAGAAATGATATGTTAAGGAAAATTCAACCTTATATATTTACATTCCAAACTTTACAAAGTTTAAACTGATACATGATATTTGAAACAAGAAACATGAACATAAGGTGCTTAAACATGTGGCATATAGAAAAAAACTGAAGTAAGGAACTAGTAGTCGTTCTGCTCTGCAACCTGAGAGTAATCCTCTTGACTCGGCGCGGTCTCCTCAGTCTCTAGATCACCTGACGAACATTCCATGAAAAGAAGAAACAGTGAGGAATGTCGTCAGCGAACTAGTGCTCGGTAAGTCCCCGAAAAAGATGCGAATTGTATAAAAAGTGCAAGGTGTAGTATGGTTTGAGTAGAAAATAGTGAACAGGTGAACACGTATGACATGATAAAGTGTATGTCAACTATATAAGCATAGCAAGATAAAATGAGTATGGCATTAAGGTATAGCATGTGTTTTTCAAATAAGCACGTGATAAGTGTGTAGTGGTGAACATGAAGTGAATTTCAATGTGTCCTAAAAGGTCTCTACAAGGTAATCTAACTAACGTAAGTTTAAGTGTGAATGTCAACAAATCTCAAGAGTATCTCAAGCCTAAGGCTATCATACAGGGGTAAGGAATTGTTGGCCATCGTGCTCTCAAGGCAATTATTATAATCGCAGGCATGCGATTATGAAGATTGAGGGAGGACCTATACGGGCAGAATAGTCTTACTCGAGATGATAATATGCTATCTGGTTTGACTTTATTATTACGTACATGTATTATGTGGTATTATGGATCACTATTAGATGTTGATAGAGCCCATAAGATTCATGCTTGACTACTATGATTATTGTGGCGATCAAACTTATGAGAACTGGGTAGTCTATAAGCAAATCCTTAAATGTCCCTAGCCGTGGGAATATCGAGACGGGGAATTGATATTCCAGAGTAGACTAGTGTGTAGTCTATAAGCAAATTCTTAAATGTCCCTACCCGTGGGAATATCGAGATGGGGAATTGATATTCTAGAGTAGACTAATGTATACGTTTCTTGATCCCGACGAGGGATGATGGCCGGACTCACAACCATTGGTGTTAGTTAGTCACCAAAGATTGTATACAGGTGCTAATTGGGTTATGAGTTACATTGGACGGACTCACCGGGAATATGCTAGATAGTATTATACATATTGTCAGGTAGCAATTCTCTGGTGACATGAGTACAAGTTAGTTTTCCGATTTGAGATCGTCATATGTCTCGTGTGATTTACCCCTGTGCTTTGATTACTACTCTACCACGGCTCTACTGAGTCATGCAAATAAGTTTTAGTTGGGTACAACCCCGAGCCAAATAGAGGAAGTGAGCGGATCATCAGGGATTTGTCTCTCCCAGTATTGGGAGTAGATGTCGCATAGTGCACGGGTATCCATCACCAGAAATTCTTAGCCAAGGTGGACGGGATTTACTGATTTGGATCAGTAGTTTCTCAGTGGGTGATGGGCTTCACACCGACACGACTTATCGCATTATTAGGGGTCTGATTTTATCCACCCCCTAGACCCGATATGTGATACTCTTAGACGAATAAACCGGACTGTACTAGACTGTCACTTTCAGTAGGGATACGGACAAGTTTGCTTGCCGACCTTCTTTTCGTTCAATACCTGGGTAGCCGTTACGTACAGTTAGTGCCGCTGATGTGCTTATGGTTAAACCCACTGCCGGCGTATTTTCGAGTCTTTAGAGTCCCACACAGAGGGTTTCCTAGCTCAGGCGAAAAGATACAGTATATGTATTTTGATACGTACTTAGGTTTGATTAAATACGTGTTTTTGTACACGTACTTTTAATTGGACATTTTTGTTAATACTAGCTGGTTTGAAAGATAACCAGATTATCACATTTGTATGAAATGTGAGCTAGTATTATATATCTCTTTTAGTATCTCTCTATTCGGTATTTGTATTTTGACAGAATACGGTATTTATACGAATACGGGTATTGTATACATACGTGTATTTGTGTCTTGATACAAATACGGGTATTCGTATCTTGATACGAATACGAGTGTATATATTTGTAGCATATACTTTTATTAGTGTATATATATGTGTATGTGTGCGTGTACATTTGTAATAATTTCTTTGTTTCTTTCTTGCTCATTCTTTTATCTTGAGAATGTTGTGGACTTGTGACTCACACTTATGAGTCACAATTTCACTCACACATTCTCAAAGAGATATAAGAAAATGAGAAGAAAAAAAAGAGGTGAGACTTCTTGTAGCCATGCTTGATGCTTGCTCTTCATCACCTTTTGCTTCTTCTTCCTCCTTTCTTGATTTTTGAAAGTTGAGAATGAAATAATAAAAAGAGAGAACACTTAGAGATTAGTCACCACTACATCCTAATGATCAATTCTTATCAAGTTTTGATCATTAGTAGTTTTACTTTGATTTTTAGTGTGAAGCTAGAGCCTAAATTAGAGTTCCTTCAGGTGGATCATTTTCGACGAGGAAGACCGACTCCCAAATTCGTTCCCGACGACCTAGGAGCTAAAGAAATGGCATAGAAGACGAAGGACATGACTGCAAAAGTTGTAATTACTAACCGAGTAACTAAATTCCTTCTAATGTTTACTAGTTTAGTGTTTGGATTCGATTCTAGGTCGTAGAGTTCGTGCTCTTGTCTTGAAAATTTTCGTTTTGTATTCCGTCTTGGCCGCAAGTTTGCGGCACAAGCACGAGCGTTTACCAACAGGAATTATGAGCCCAAAGTAACGGGACTTCAATTGTCATTGAAGTATTCACAAACCCAATAGGCTATCATCAAGGAGCTCAGAAACACGGGATCTCATTCATGAATTCGTGATGTACCGTTTCAGTCCGGTATCACAGCAATGTGATTTGTACCATTTTTTCCCGGTACCACAACAACGTACAGAGAAGTCAGGCAAAGAAGTCACTAGCTTTTAGTAACAATACTCATGAGATTTCGTTGGATTCATACTCAAACTACCACAACGCCCCGCGTATCTAATTTACAATTATAATCACAAGTCTTGTCTGAATCAATGAATACATAAAAAGAGTACAAGTTAATTGTTCAAGTCGAGTTCATGTATTCATATCAAGTTCAAGTATTCATGTCAAGTCATTACGTACTCATGGTTCGAGTCATAAGTTCAAGTTCAAGTCAAGTTCAGGTTTAAGTCAAGTTGCAATGTGATTTGATTTTCGTGAAATTTCAAATTGTATTTCGGGAGTATGTAAGTGAAAACACTCATTATCTCTGGCTCCCCGAGGCTAAAAAAAGAACATGTCACTTAAATCCATCTGCCAGCCTGTCAGAAATACATCGTTGGAGATTTTCGAAAATAGCTTTCAGCTGCGCAGCATTCGCTTCAACCTAGACGCGCAATTGGATGGATTCGCCGGAAGCCGCCTCATGCTCCTTTTGCCTCAGAGCCGCCTCTTGTTCAAAATATCGACTAAAAGAGACACTCTGAGAGTTCAAAGTCAATACCTCGGGAGCGAGACGCTTAAGCTCAATCTCATGCAGGCAAGCCTCGATCTTCCTGCAATAATCAACCCATAAGCCGAGGAGATCTTCATTATGGAAATTCACGAGCGTAGCCAGCATTGGATTGACTTCGTCGGCAAAATCCGTAGCAGAGGTGAGGGCCTCGGCGTCGAGATCTTAAATAAACTCGCTTAACATTCGTCGGCTGTTCACTGCGCCCTTGGAAGATAACCGTTTAGCGAAGGGCCCCGTGGGCGTAGGAATTTGATCAGTCGAAAATATTGCATTTTTAACCCGGCAATTTCCCTATCATTTGCACTCATTTAGAAGTGTTCGATATTCATATTTCACATATTAGCAAAACAGTCGTTAAATATTAGATTGCATGTGTTAGACTTTAAAACCGGCACTATAAGGGAAATTGACTGTATTTCATAGCATTGCATCATCCCTATATTGCGCAACACTTGTCTCGAGAAATTGTGCAGGAGAATCCAAAAGAAAGGCCAAAATTGTCATTTTGCTGATCAAACATTACGCTAACTCAAAGACCTAAGAACTGGTAGCAATCTAGAGGGAAATATTAAATTCAACATATCAGAAAATGGCCCAAGTGTCTGGCCCAACAATTACCAGAAGACCCAAGCCTTGAGGCTTCAGAAGCGTCGCGGTTCCGCGGCGGGAGCCCTCTTGCGCCGCGGAACCGTGGCGGCTCTAAGGCTTCAGTTGCTCCAATTTCTGCACGTGCTCTAAAATAACGATACAAGCTTCCAGAAAACTCCCGATTCTCCACGTGGCTCATCTAGAAGGCTCTCCTTAACAAACTTTTGTAGGGAAATTCAAATCTCCTCAACAAACTTTTGGAGGGAAATTCAAAATTCAAATCCTAGATCTAGGGTTTTGATGGTCTATAAATAGGAGCCTAGATCTAGGGTTAAACTTCTTCCTTAATCTTTAACCAATCATTAATCTCATTCTTCTTCCATCCACAAGATGAGTGACACAACTTGTGCGAAACCCTAACCCTAATTCTAATCCAAATTCAAGATCCCGAGTACCAAATCAAGCGAGAAGACTTCAACCTTTTAGGAGCGGAGCCGATCTTCAATCGAGCAAGTGATCCAAGCCGATCCGCGACTCACGGAGACGAGCGAAGCCAAATCGACGATCGAGTTCTTCCACTTGTAGTTCTTGAGCGATTGTAACGAAATTATTGATATAAATAAAAGGTGAAATTCTTGAATCTTGCTTTCTTTAAATTCTTGCATCATGATTCGATCTCAATTTGTGATTGTAGTTCTTGTTATGATGTTTGAGTAAAACTCCGCTCGTAAAGGAGTCGAGACGATCAATAGAATGATGATGTAACAAATCTTAAAACGATTCTTAAGTCCTACGAGTTTTGTAAACCCTAGCAAATTGAAGAATCGACGACCTAGTTTCGTTGCGATACTTTCTTGATTGTGATCGCTCGAAATTAGGGATCCACGGTCAATTCTTGAATTTACTAGAGGCTAGAATGTGAATGATATCGACGAAGGAACAAGGGATAAATGATGAAACCCTAGTTTCACTAGAGATCCCTAATTCTCGTCGATCATCATCGATCTAGTATCAATTCATCGATGAATAAGAATACGTCATCGTGAGATTACATCACACACAACAAGAATTCATTCAATCAAATGGTGCTGTTGCCGGGGATCATTTGATTTACACACACAACAAGAATTCATTCAATCAAATGGCGCCGTTGCCGGGGATCATTTGATTTACACACACAACAAGAATTCATTCAATCAAATGGCGCCAAGAATTCATTCAATCAAATGGCGCCGTTGCCGGGGATCATTTGATTTACACACACAACAAGAATTCATTCAATCAAATGGCGCCGTTGCCGGGGATTGTGCGCTAATTGTTCGTATTTTGAAATTTGAGTTGAAAAGTTTATTCCATCTATATTTTTAGATCTAAATTCGCACAAACCCTAAACGTGTTGTTGTGATTTGCTGCGAGGAAATCTGGAATCTGTGGTGCTGTGGAAATTTTTTTCAGAATATACCAGAGAGATCAAGGAGTGAACAATAGCTTGCTGTGGAATTTGTGTGCAGTGAACAGTCTTTTCGATCGCGCATTCGCGGCAATAGGGGACTAAAACCGCGGTTCCGCGGCGGTATTAACTCATCTCTGCATCAAAATTCTCAGGTGACTTTTATGCTTTCTTATCTTCTTCTCTGTCTGCTCCAAATAACAATTTTTTGCAGGTTTCTTTGCAAATAAATCGCAACGCCGCAAAAAGCAAAATAAATTGTGCGTGTTTTTGATTTCTTGGTTGTTTGCATATTAATACGGAAATTAAGGGGCACGGCCAAATTCGGATTAGGTGGGGAGTTCATTACCTTTCCTAAGCCCCAAAAATCACAAACTTGCATCCGCATTTACCCTCATTAACTAAAAAATATCTAGAGATGACTCTAAGGACCGTCGCGCTCACTTAGGACAAGAGAAGGCCGTGGGTAATTCATTGGTTATCCGCGTTTCTTTTGTGGTGTCTAAGGAAAGTGTGTCGAAGGCTAGTGGTTACTTAATTAGGCCCACTACTTACGTAGTGGAGAACCTCCTACTTACCTGGCACTTACCTGGCCACGGGAGAGACAAAGAGGCAGTGGAGGATTGATCCTGCGACTTGTCTTTTGGCAGTTAGGAGCGGTCTAGAGCTTTGACCTAGGTGACCACTAGATTTTAGGGTTGCTTGTTGCATTTGTTGTGATCGCATCATTTTTTCAAAAATCCGTATATTTTTCAAAACAAACACCAATCATATCATTTCCCCTAATTATAAATTCACGCTGCCACTTGTACTAAACCTTTTTATTGCAAGATAGACTGGACACGGGATTCTAGTGCCCGTTAAGTCCGCGTTTCCTTGATCGACCCTAAAGTCGGTATTTCTACATTTACCCTTTCTTTTACCCACCACCACACCCACATCGATTGATCAGTCTCCATCGAATTTCTTTACCACTAATCCGCCGCCGTCCGTTGGTGCGCAGAATCCACCTTGCATCTCTCTCCAAGAGAGGTGCTATCCTACACGAGGTCCCCTTTCCACCTGTCTCTCCATTCCACCAGCTAACGGGAAAATTTTTGAAATTAAACCCCAATACATCAACCTTCTACCAAAATTTCACGGTCTTGAGTCTGAAGACGCATATGCCTTTATCACCAAATTTGAAAATGTATGCGCAATGATGGGTACCTCACAACTTTCTATGGATGCTATGCGTCTTCGTCTTCTCCCATTTACCTTGTGCGATATAGCCGAGAAGTGGCTGTATAACACTACCGTACATTCCATTTCAAATTGGGAAGAATTCGTCAAAGCATTCCTTAAGAAATTCTACCCACATCATAAAACAGCTCGAGTCCGTAGCGAAATAAATCAATTCACCCAGCTTCCAAATGAACCATTTTCAAAATGTCTTGAACGCTTCAAGGATCTGTTAGTCCAATGTCCAAATCACGGCATCCCGAGATGGGAACTATGTCGAATCATTTATGAGGGCATTAATCCTAACACAAGACAGACCCTTGAATCCATGTGTCAAGGCAACTTCATGACCAAAGATGATGGGGAAGCCAGGAAATTTCTAGAAGATTTCGCTGAAAAATCTTTACAGTGGGAGGGTGTGAGTCAATCGTTTAGGGATGGCAATGATATTTCCATAGGAGTTAGAGCTGAAATTTCAGCTTTACACAAGAAATTCAACGCTATGGAAAACAAATTTTTAGCTGCCGCCCAAAATCAAATGTCACTCTCCAAAACTGTATGTGGTTGCTGTTCTGATCCTTCTCATTTGACGGAAGAATGTCCACGAAATTCTCTGTTTCAAGGTCATGAGCATACCAATGCCGCATTTCAAAGACCTAGAAACGATCCATTTTCTTCCACATATAATCAGGGTTGGAGGAATCACCCTAACTTTGCTTAGAACCAATCACAATCTCAAAACACGGTTCCAACCCAAAACAATTTCCAAAGGGTCCCTCCACCACAATGGCAACCACCACTTCAATTGAGTCAGCACCCCTTCCAAGCACAAAACTTTCAAAATCCGGTCAACACACTCGCACCGTCTAGTCCTTTACAGTTGACCGGGACCGATGAATCCTCTTCATTCATAAACTTGCTTCTAACAAATCTCATGCAAGTATCGGCTGAAATAAAGACTTCTGTCGATGATATAAAGACAAACTCAGCGTCCCAAGCTGAGAGTATTAAATCAATGGAAGCAGAAATTTCACGATTAAAAGCCGAAATGAGTGCAAGAGAGAAAGGGAAACTTCCAGCTCAACCTTTACCCAATCCTGGCTATTCACATCATGTGAATGCAATCACGTTGAGATCTGGAAGAGTGCTTGACAACCACGTTGGGGAAGAGTTTGATGATACTGAAAAATCAATCAATAACACCCCGGCCGAGACCTTTCCTTCCACTTCTACTTCTAATTCTGACCCCAGTTCTTCTACCCCACCACCTTCTTGTGAGCCTATTCTTCGTTTCCCACAAGGCCCGCCACCTCAGCCCATCTCTTCTAGTTCTCCACGGACGATTCCCACTTCTATTCTGGGATCGGGTCCACACACATTTCCTTCTCCTATGATAGACCCAGCGCTTATTGCTAAAGCACCTTATCCTAATCGGTTATGGGCTAACAAATCGAGTCCACATATGGAGAAGATTATGGACATGTTTAAGCAAGTTAACATCAACATCCCTCTCCTAGATGCCATCCAACAAGTTCCGTCCTATGCGAAAACTCTTAAGAACTTGTGCATTAGGAAGAGGAAGACTCAAGTGCCCAAGAAGATTTTCATGGCAAAGATAGTAGACACAGCTTTCCCCCAACAAGTACCGAGGAAACGTAAGGACCCTGGCTGTCCTACTATTTCTATTTCTATTGGGGAAAAACACATCAACCGTGCTCTACTTGACCTTGGCACTAGTGTTAACTTGCTTCCATACTCAGTCTATGAGCAACTAGGGATCGGAGAGTTGAAACCAGCCCATTGCACTCTCCAGATGGCTGACCGATCAATCACCAAACCTAGGGGTGAACTGGAGGATGCGTTAATAAAAATTGGGGAATTTATATTCCCTGTGGACTTTATTGTAATTGATACACAGCCTGTAGCGAACCCACGGAATCAAATTCCAGTGATTTTAGGTCGTCCCTTTTTGGCCACTTCCAACGCTATCATCAACTGTCGTAATGGTTCTATGACCCTATCCTTCGGGAATAGGTCAATTGAGCTGAACATTTACAGGTTGGGAAGTGTACCCTCCGAACCTACTGCTCAGGTCTGTTCTGTCGACTTAATGGATGTCGACAACAGCGAATTTGATGATCCTCATGATACCGATCTTGACTCTTTTCATACGTTGTTGTTTGACCCTACTATGTATCATACACATACGGACTCTTCCACCGAGATGTCCGGGTCAACAACTAACACCGATTATGAACCGTTTCTGGAGTCTGAAGATCACCCCGCATTTTGTGATGATATTATTCATCGGGGTATTGATGGAACTTTTGAGGAGATCTTCGCTGATGAACTCGCATTTTTGAATGACACGGGTGTTGAGATGAATCATCTCCCAATCAATGAAATTGAACCTCCACCCCTTCTTTTGAACTGTAAAAAGAATGCCAGCAATCCATCACATTCACTGCATCGTCTCTCCAAAATGAGACGCACCCACATTCTATTCCACCACTTACCCTTTCCCCACTTCTTCTTCCACCAACCAGAGCACTGCATTGATAAAATTTTTGAATGGTTGGTGTTAACTTTCGGTCTTTGCAAAGCTTGACATCGACCACTGATTTTTGACCCCCTCATGTGATTTTCAAAGATTAACATTGCATAACTCAAGTTTGAGGGGGTATATTTTCTGGCTCCTGAAAAGAAAATTTTTACAAAATTTTGAGCCAAAAATAAGTTTGGGGGAGGGTCTTCACTTAAATATTTTGCCCCCATTAATAAATTCCTCCCAGGCTTACAGGTTTTTCGAGATTTAGCGGATGGCAACAGTGAGGACACTGTTGAAAACAAGTTTGGGGGAGGTTTGTGCTTATTTTCGCATCATTTGCATCATACTTTGCATAAGCACAAAACATTTTCAAAACCTTTAAAAATTTTCAAAATATAAAAACATTTTTTTTGTACATAAATAAGATAATAAACGATTAGATAGTAAAAAATTACATTCATGAGATTAGAAAAATTTAAGAAAACCAAGAAAATTAGAAGTTTTCTTATACGAACTAGTAATAAGTAGTTATGAGCCGTTGTCCCAAGGGTTAGTAAGATGAAGGAAGTCACTAATCTGAGGATAAAAATAAGTCTGAAAAATAGTTTCTATTCTGGAAGCCAAACATTTTTAACATTGATACCCTACTATTCGCACTTACACACGTCTTGAAACCTGGGATAGTAGAGGATACCTTGAAATGCTCTTGTTTTAAAGCCAATGTATGAAGGAAATAAAAAAATGAAGAAAATATAAAATGGTGAAAAAAATGGACACTGGTTTTGTTATCGCCAAGGCAGCAATAAAAAAATATAGCGAGGGTGCCTCTTCACCTAGTGCCCTAAGGCCAACTGGTCTGGGAGTCACTGCTAAGCCTTAGGTGGTGCAAGACGAAGAAAAATACACCAAATAAGCAAGCATATGAGTAATCGGTCGATTAGTACCTTAAGAAGTATTAACGGTCGCATGAAAGTGTGTGAGCAATCTCATCTAAATATTCATTAATTAAAAAGTACTGAGGCTGATGGGCAAGAGTATGATAGCTTGAATTGAATTCTCCGGGTGTAGGGATGTTTTTACACACACACGCAGGGTTATATGATCGATGTTTGGATGAAAGATAGGAATGAAGAATAAGACGATGTTTTATTGAGGGAGGACGTGATTTCTAACATCTTTTCATGACTACTAAGATAGGGCTCATGACAACCGAAAAGCTAGCTTAGTTGGAAACTCTAATTTTCAAAGCTTTTCTTTTACAATTCTTGTCTTTAGATGTAATATTCATGATCTTTCTTTTATTATTGGATTTTGTGGGTGCAATCCGCTGAAAACCCTCAGGAGACAACACTCCTCCTACTAGGGACACCTAGAGATTTAAAGGCTTGTTGCACGTGCTCAGTGCAATCGTGTTGCCTACGAAAGTGTGCTAGTTAGTTTTTCTCTTTCTTTATTTTCTCCTTCTCCTTTTAATAAAGTTCGCTCGAGACGATCGAAAATAAGTTTGGGGGAATTTGATCAGTCGAAAATACTGCATTTTTAACCCGGCAATTTCCCTATCATTTGCACTCATTTAGAAGTGTTCGGTATTCATATTTCACATATTAGCAAAATAGTCGTTAAATATCAGATTGCATGTGTTAGATTTTAAAACCGGCACTATAAGGGAAATTGACTGTATTTCATAGCATTGCATCATCCCTATATTGCGCAACACTTGTCTCGAGAAATTGTGCAGGAGAATCCAGAAGAAAGGCCAAAATTGTCATTTTGCTGATCAAACATTACGCCAACTCAAAGACCTGAGAACTGGTAGCAATCTAGAGGGAAATATTAAATTCAACATATCAGAAAATGGCCCAAGTGTCAGGCCCAACAATTACAAGAAGACCCAAGCCTTGAGGCTTCAGAAGCGCCGCGGTTCCGCGGCGGGAGCCCTCTTGCGGGCTCTAAGGCTTCAGTTGCTCCAATTTCTGCACGTGCTCTAAAATAACGATACAAGCTTCCAGAAGACTCTCGATTCTCCACGTGGCTCATCTAGAAGGCCCTTCTTAACAAACTTTTGGAGGGAAATTCAAATCTCCTCAACAAACTTTTGGAGGGAAATTCAAAATTCAAATCCTAGATCTAGGGTTTTGATGGTCTATAAATAGGAGCCTAGATCTAGGGTTAAACTTCTTCCTTAATCTTTAACTAATCATTAATCTCATTCTTCTTCCATCCACAAGTTGAGTGACACGACTTGTGCGAAACCCTAACCCTAATTCCAATCCAAATTCAAGATCCCGAGTACCAAATCAAGCGAGAAGACTTCAACCTTTTAGGAGCGAAGCCGATCTTCAATCGAGCAAGTGATCCAAGCCGATCCGCGACTCACGGAGACGAGCGAAGCCAAATCGACGATCGAATTCTTCCTCTTGTAGTTCTTGAGCGATTGTAATGAAATTGTTGATATAAATAAAATGTGAAATTCTTTAATCTTGCTTCCTTTAAATTCTTGCATCATGATTCGATCTCAATGTGTGATTGTAGTTCTTGTTGTGATGTTTGAGTAAAACTCCGCTCGTAAGGAGTCGAGACGATCAATAGAATGATGATGTAACAAATCTTAAAACGATTCTTAAGTCCTACGAGTTTTGTAAACCCTAGCAAATTGAAGAATCGACGACCTAGTTTCGTTGCGATACTTTCTTGATTGTGATCGCTCGAAATTAGGGATCCACGATCCATTCTTGAATTTACTAGAGGCTAGAATGTGAATGATATCGACGAAGGAACAAGGGATAAATGATGAAACCCTAGTTTCACTAGAAATCCCTAATTCTCGTCGATCATCATCGATCTAGTATCAATTCATCGATGGATAAGAATACATCATCGTGAGATTACATCACATCTATAGATCCGATCGATTCCTACGAGCCTCATTTCGATTCTTGATATTTGGTTTGGAAAAATCAACAAACTCTCAATTCTTGATTTTATCATTTTCTTGTTATTAGATCTAGATTTTCTAATTCTTGAACTTCAATTTCAAATCATGAATTGTTTGTTTTCTTTTCATTAAATTTTTGATTCAAACAAAACAAAATACGAACGAATCGCACAATCCTTGTGGACGATCCGCACTTACTAACGCGCTACATCCGACACCGTTATTGATTGCGGTCAAAATATTTTTGGTTGTGATTTCTATTCATTTTCTACACACACAACAAGAATTTCATTCAATCAGAATGCGGGACTCAAAAGGAGCTGAAGCTGGTGTAATCGTTGCAAAATAAATCACGGTCAGATTTCAACTTGAAAGAAGACACTTGACGGACGAGATCTACCGTACCAGCCCTTGAAGGTGGCAAAACTGAGAGCACCGAAGGCGTGGCTATTCTTTCGCTTCCCCCTCGGAGCTGTGATACTGTGGTCAATATAAGGAAGGCTTAGCAACAAGAAGTCTACTCATAAAAAGAAGGAACACTAGGTGAAGAATATACCAATCAATTCCGGAAGGTGGAACGACTTCCGATTGAAAGGAAAAATGCGGTTATAGCATCTGATATAAGTGGTTGAAAAGTACTCCTATAGAGCCGCGACAATATATAGTCAATACAAAGAGGATTGCATCCATAGTAAAGCAAATAAGTGAGAAACCTATACCTTCCAAAATTTGAGGAGGCACAGAAGAAAGTGAAGGAACTGTGACGGTCAAAGTGGCGGCCGGTGATAATTCTTCAGCCGGCACAGCATCAGGGTTTACCGCGCCTATGATCAAGACAAACGAAATATCATTAGAGTGGCTTAACAGGATTAAAAACTCAAAGATAATAACCCAAGAAATACCTGATAGGTCAGCGACCGAAACCGTGCCGAAAGTGTCACCAAGTGTAACGGTTTCCTCATTCTCCCTCGGGGGAGTAGATTCCACACCCATAGCTTCATACCCTGACTCGACAAGGGCTGTCGTAATGCTTGCGACACCCGTCGATACCAAGGATCTATAAGGAGAAAAAGCAGCAGTCTGTACAGTTTCAGATTCCCGAGAAAGAGTGGCTACTTCTGGCTCTGTAATCATCGGCGTTTCACCTGCCATGACATCGTCAGGACTCGGCCCTTCTTCTTGAAGTAGCTTTTCAATTTCCTCCCGAGCTACACGCGCAAGCTGTCTATGGGCGGTAGACAGAGCGGAAGGAGTGTCCATCAGGAGGATGTTAGAAGATGGGACATTGCTCGAACCCGCACCCGCAGCTAAGACAGCTTCGCGTTCCCTCACGGCGTGCTTTCTACACTTCCTATCGACCTGGACCGTGTGAACCGACCTCCTTAACACTTCTAACAGGGGGACGTCGTCGTCCAAATCGAGTTCAGCCTCCGGATCCGCTATGGCATCCATCATCGGCTGCTTCAGCAACGCCTCCTGTGGTGGCCTTGGGAGGGCTGCTGCCGTGATCGGTGGCTCTGGAAGCTTTGCTGCATCACCGCTTGGAATTGGCACTACACTTGAAACAACTTGGGTTGTGGTAGTTCCTGCAATAAGGTGAAGAAAAGGGTCAAATCATGAATAAAAAGAGTGAAGGTGTAATGAAACGAATTATACCAAGGCCCAAAGAAGCGCGGAGCCTCTCTTCCTCCTCGAACGTCCCGAGGGAAGCCGCGAGAGCCTCTTCGGCAGAAATACCTGTTGAAGAAGAGAGCGTTAATAAAAGCATGATAAGGGGAGAAGGGATAGGTGCAGAAGAATATAAATGGAGTATACCTGACTCCGCAATAGAGACCAACGCTGCTTCCTTGCGGGCCAGTCACTTGCAAGCTGCGATGGCAGCTTGAAGATCAGTATTGGTTGCAGGCGTGTCAAACAAACCCTCATTGGTGCCATATTCGCACAAGCCCTCACTATAGAGAGCATGGGGCTCCTGGCTGAATACCACATCAGCAGAGAATAGAGACTTCTTCTTCTTCTGTGAACGGACACCAACGGCCGACAATAAAAGCTTTCGCTTGACAGGAACCTTCGGACGGCAGGTCCCTATCTTCGAACCAATGCCCGATTCCGAGGACGCCACGGCTACCGCAGTCGCAGGGACATCCGGCTGAAGCTTCTCAGGGAAAGCTCATGGGACTATCGCCGTAGTGATTTCTCTTAAAGAAGGGCGAACGGCTGCTCGTCGCTTCAAAGGGACTGCTGGATTACCGGCTGGGACATCATCTTTTTGGTCGAGTAGCAGCCGCCTCTCCTCTATGAAAACAGCACCGGTCGCATACTGGTACCACGCCACGTAAGCGTTTGAAGCTTTCGGCACATAACTCGGCTCGTTGACAAGGAAATGGGACCCCATATTTAATCGCATAAAATGATGCAGCACGTTGCGAATACCCTCCTCCGTAGCAGCCGGCTCGACTAAGAATACCTCGAGAGGAACACCTTGATTATAACCCAGCTGTGGAGCGAAGCGGTGCAGGTTTTACCTTATGAACAACACTGAGGCATTCTGTCTAAACACTAGGAAGCCAGGCCTGATAGAGTACAGGTGCATAACCTCCCGGGCCTTCAATGCAGAAGCCCCATCCTTAAAAATATCGCGCAACGGTTGGACTACTTTGGTGGATTCTTTGCCGATAGTCAAGACTTTATCGACAAAGGTTATACCGTCCCTAACCATGCATGGCCGAAGGAGCAATCTCCGAGCCTCTCGTTGTGACGGGTTTGGAGCGGAAGCGTCAACTCGGTACATGACCCGGGGAAAGTTGTAGCTTTCGTAGAACTGGGGTCGTTTGTTAATGACAAAGGCACCCAGCACGTGCATCTCAATCCATGATGTGAAGTAATGCAATGGGAGATACACGGGCTTTACCCCCATCTGAGTAATGTCAGCTGCTAAACTCAAGCCATGTTATAGATGAGCTAACCTCGTGATCCCAACGGCTATGCGCGTCCTTGCAACAATGCAATGAGCCGGATAAAAACAGATGGCCTCATGTAGCGGGGGTGCGTCGGAAGTGCGAACCAACTCAGCCACAGGCCAATGAACCCCAAAAAGAACGACTCTTTGTCAATATCTGGGGTAGCGATCTCCGCAAAGGGGACAACTGGAGTGTCCGGAATAAAGAAATTCTTTAGATCCGCCTGTGCCGTCGGCAAGTTATCTAAATCAAACCCGAACGGGTCATCAAGTTTAGAGAATTTCACGGCCTGTTTAGACAGAACTTCCGGACGAAGAAAGCGGGCGATAAAATCTCCGAAGCTAACCCCATGTCCGCCATACTCCAGGAATAAATTCTCGTACATATTCAACACCCTAATCAAGCGGGAGAATTAATGTTGAATGGCGTTCTCCGGGGTCAGGCCCATTACTACTGACTTAGTGGCGAAGATGTACTCATCAGGGGGAAGTATCTCTTCATAGTGCTCCCCTCTGACGGGTAAGCCGGAGATCTCCGCGAACTCTTCCAATGAAATCAAAACTTCCCGGTCAGATAAGAGAAAGGTATGGGTCGGGATATTCTATTGTTCCAAAAAAGACTTGATCCACCACACATGGGGAGCGTGGTAATAAAAGAGAGGCGCGTAGATTGCGGGGTACAACCCGGTCTTCAACAGCAGCGACTTCTTGGATACTAGGATATACCGAGCCTACTGTAGATAGCGGCCGAATGACTGGGCGTCACTCCTATCATATAAACTTACCTCTAAGGGCGCGACTCTCCTTGGCATATGCGTCGCCCCAAAATGTCCAAGGCCATCAGTGGCTGTACGAGTATCAATGCCATAGAAGGTTGAAGACGACCTTCCGAGGTCCAGTTAACATCTTCTATGGCGTAAGTCACTTGAGGCGGATCAGCATAATGAATAGCTGGGATCGGCTCCAAAGGCGCTGCACAAGAAAAACTACGCTGACCCCGGATAATCTGACTATACCATGACCCCCACAGGTGAAGAGATTTTTGCTCTGGGTCATGATCCTTAATAAGCGCAAAGACTTCCCGATCCACGGGCGCGTCGGCAAAAGCGCTCTCTGAACGTATGAAAGGAAAGGAGGAATCGAAAGCCATAGTACCTGCACAAAAGGAGAAGGGTTAGCTATCGACACTACATTTAGGACTCTAACACTTTTTGATACTCAAAAATTGTACTGCACCGCAGTTCATAGTACTTGCACAAAAGGAGAAGGGTTAGCTATCGACACTACATTTAGGACTCTAACACTTTTTGATACTAAAAAATTGTACTGCACCGCAGTTCAAAAGAAAGGGACAGGGGCCCAAAAAATTAAGGTAACGCCCTATCAATGATGGGGCAGTCACTCACTAATAGAATTCAAAAGGATTCTCATTTAATGAGAAAATATCATTGGACTGAGGAGTTAAACTCCCTCGAGAGCTGTGCTCTGCAAACAGATTTCAAATCTGTCACGAAAATTAAGAAGGGAATAAAATTCCCCTAAGATTTTCAGAGCCAAGCTCTGTAGAACAATGAGGATAACATGCCAGAACCTTCAAATGCAAAGCTAAATCCTATGATCTTCAAGATCTGCAAGAAAAATCACTCTGAGAGATCTTTATAAAAGAAGAGCAAAGCTCTGATTAACGAGTTAAGAAACCCTAAAACATTTTTTAAGATCTTCAATCTAATCACTACAAAAGAAGAGAAAAGCTCTGTTAATGGGTTAAAACCCTAGACAGATTCCTTAAAACATGGTCATGGTCCTTACCAAAACATTGACAGAGTTTTGACTCTAAAGAGAGTTTCTTTGAACAGAGATCTGAGCTCTGAAAGGAGAAATAAATTCTCAAGATAGAAGAAGAAGATGAACAACAGCCATCTTAAGGGCCAAAGGCCCTATTTATAAAACTTTAAGAAATGGTTCAACACCCCAGGAGATCGAACGGTGGAAAAGGTGCCACCACTGCACTCACGTGTGAGCCACATGAGCGCAACGGTGGGGGGAATTTGTTTCCCCCAATAAAAGCAAAGCTCTGTTCAAAATTTAAGAGGCAGCGCCCCACGTGCCTTCTACGAGGGTGCCAACGCCAGAGTTAAAAACTCTTATTGGCACCGCACGTTCTCCTCACGTGGGCGCCAATGTGCAAACCACATGAGGGAATTAAAACCTTAATTAGCGCCCACGTGCACAGCATATGAGCGCCGGCGCCTTGTAGAATTAAATTCTACTCTTTGATAAGCAGAGCCGTTGCATTAAAGATCCAGCGGAGATGATAAATCATCAGGATGCAGAATTAAATTCTGTTTAGTGGAAACAGTCCTCAAATCTTTCTAAAGAAGAAAGATTGCTCTCTGTAAAACAGAGTACCGTTGGATTAAATATCCAATGGTGATTAAAAAATCACCGATCTGCAGAATAAATTTTGTATGGGTAAATATTTCTCTAATCTTGTTAAAAACAAGAAAATGCTTTCTGTAAAACAGATGTCCTTGGATCAAAGATCCAACGGTGGGTAAAATCCCCAAAATCAATTAGGATCTCTTAATAAGAGATTTCTTGAACTGATCAACAGACTTGCCTCTACTATATAAAGGACCAAGACTTCAAGTTTAAAGAGGAGGAACCCTCATAAGCTTCAGAAAGAACAGAGAATTAAGTTCTCGAGGAAGAGCTCTCTTCCTGGAAAATTAGGTAAATAAAAATAAAGGAGTGCTTAGCGCTCAGTGACTGGCGCTCATCGCCCAACGCCCTACGTGCCTTTCACGTGGGCGCTACAAAATAAAGGAGTGCTTAGCACTTAGTGACTGGCGCTCAGTGCCCCACGTGCCTCTCACGTGGGCGCTACAAAATAAAGGAATGCTTAGCACTCGGTTATTGGTGCTCAGCACACAGCGCCCCACGTGCCTCTCACGTCGGCGCTACAAAATAAAGGAGTTCTTATCACCCAGTGAGCAGCGCCTAGCACCCAGCGCCTCACGTGTCCCTCATGTGGGCACCACAGAATAAAAAGTGTTTGACACTCACTAGACAGCGCCTAGCGCCTCACGTGCTTCGCACGTGGGCATCATAAAGATTGCTCAGCACTCCATAAAGAGACAAAAAAGGATAAAGTGTTTAACACTTATTGGACAAATCCCCATGACTGAAAACCCCATCTGGCCAGGTGTGAGCGTCAGAACTTACATAAGTACTTAGCACTTTTTGCACAATAAAGGGTACTGAGCCTAAACAAGTGCTTAGCACTCTTTTTCTAATGAAAAGAAAACTGAGTGGACCAAACCCAAATTGGCTAGGTCCCTAATTCAGATCAACCGAACCCATGGGTTCATTACTTCCTAAACTGATCTTAGTTCCAAATACGACTATCGATCTTCCAACTGATGATATCCCAAAACGATATTTGTCCCACATTCCCCTGAGGAAGTCCTAGTCTCAAAATAAGACTAATGATTTCTGGGTTTACCACTGATTCTTTTTTTCCTTCAAATACGGGAATTGGTTCAAGGGTACATCTCTCTACACCTCTGATACATATTGCTGTAATTCCTCAACGTCTGCAGAGAGGTGGCGGGTCTCGAAAACCAACTGCATTTTGGTGCACTTCCCAAACTGACGTGCACATCCCAAATCAAATCACATCCCATACTGGATGCATCCCATATCATCGTTGCTCATCCCGTCACGTAACAAATACACGTGCACGCAAGATGGACAATGGACTGAAACGTCCTTAAACTACAACGGACCGAAACGTCCTTAAACTAAACGTTGCCTCCAAAATGGCGACAACGGACCGTAACGTCCTTAAACTAAAACCACACCTCAAAAATGGTGATCAACAGACCGAAATATCCTCAAACTACAACTTCTCCTTCAAAATGGCGATAAGGGACCGAAACGTCCTTAAATTAAAACAACAGAGCCAAAATGCTCTCTTGTTGGATCTGAAATAAAAATGATCCTAACACCATGTTAAGTGGATCTTAGTCTCAAATTGCACTAACGTATCCTTAACAAAGAACCAATCGAGCCCCCAACTACTCGTATACATTTAAGTCGATCTTGATCTCAAAACGGATCAACGATTCTTAAATCAACCCAAACCTAAATCTAAGATATACGGATTTGGACTAATCCACGCCCTACAGGCGACAACACAAATTAGTCTCCGTATACAATCCACGGGAAACCAAAAATAAAACAAACACACACGACACGAGGTGAACTTCCGGAGCAGGAGAAAGTGGTTATCGCGATGTGGTAACGTAATTAACTGCAGGGGCTTGTGCCTGCAGGGAAGAGCGTCTCCACAATTAAAAACCCTCACAAAACGAGGGGGAATCTGATGATGTCTGCTACAACGGTCGCATCTGTCCAAACCTCCGATATACGGTGCCATAAATCAACTTGGCATTTTCGGAGAGGTAGACGGATAAATCCAAATAGCATCTGCCCCTAAATTCAGGCAAGAAGATCCATCCCGATTCATCTCTATTTTTGGCAGTGAACAGATTCTGGCATGCCCGGTGGGGCCTTTTCTTCTTTTCACTCCACACTTCATGTGTCGTGTTTCGCGAAAAAAATCGCGGTTTGCTATGGTTGCACTTGGATTCAAGGTACTAAGATTTGGTGTCTTGCTCCTATGCAGAAAGAAGAAGTGAACATCAATGGATTCCAGCTGCATAAACTACAACAACAACTTTCGCCCCGCCCTAACTGGAGGAGTGACATATGGGCCCAATGTGGCCTCCATCTTTTCAATGCTGGTGGGGCAGGTAACTCAAGCCACCAATGGATTGTTCTTCGGGACCATGCTCCCGTCAGCGAGTTTCAGCGTCCCAGTGCCACCACAGGAAGCTCCCAAGAAGTCAGTCTTTTATCGACTTGCACTTGCAACCACCTCGGCCCCTCTTAACGGGTCGTCCAAGTCTGCCATCTCAGTCTTCAACAGGTTGAACCAAAACTTAAGTGGGCCTGCAAAGGGGCTCGCGATTCCTGAAGGGACTATTCCAAAACGGATAGTCGTCTAAACTCCTGTTGTGGGTGAAGTCGTCAAAGGTGCTTCCCCTACCAAAAAATCGGCCTTCGAAAGATTGGTTGTTCCCTCTCAACGGACGTCATTCTTCGACAGGCTGACATCAACAGTAGCCCCTCACTAAAGCAGGGGGCACGACAGAGCCGCTTCCACAACTGAGGTGGTCCCATCTGCAAGGCACGCTCGACATAGCTACTGGCGCCGAGTGAGAAGAGCTGGGGGCAACTCCCCCTCTGGACTCACTCCACCAGCTCTATTGGTGGAAGTTGACGTTGTTGTTCCAACCGGGAACAACTTTGATCTACTTAGGAGGGTGCGAAAGAACTCCCCGACCGCTGTGCTGAAGAAATCTCCACTTCTTGCTGAAAACATGACATAGGAAAAGCCGAAGCAGCCCCCTCAGCGGCTGTCCTCCCAAATCCACAGGGTCTGGCGGAAAGTCCAAGATTCTGTGATCAATAAAGACTACTCTCACCGACTGAAGAAAATGAAGGCTCGGCAAGAGGAAAATCATCCCTCCAGCATACAGTGAAGGACTTCTTTCATATAAGCGCCTACTACAATAGCTCCTTCAACTTCGACCTCCCACAAATAGAGAAGGCTGGAGAAAATTCCACCACCGGCGACAAATCCCAAAGGTGATGGATCCAAACGCCCTGAGTCTGGGGACATGATCGTGTACATGGTCTACATAGCCTCTGGGAAAGAGGAAAGCCGTACTTCCGTGGGTCATCGACCGCAAACGCGGTCGTTGAAAAAAGCTCAGGAGCAACAACAAAAGCTCCAGGAGATGCTGACGAAAATGGCAGCACTCACCGGATAGAAAGAATGTCCGGAGCCAGCATTAGAACAACACCAGGAGCATGAGACCGATACAGAGTTCCTGCGAAGGGTGCTTGAAAGAAGGGATAAGGATGCCGCGGAACAGGCTGCTAATATAAAGCAGATGGCACTTTTGTTCCAAGACATGGTTGGAATGATGATCCAGCCAGAACCTCCAGCTGAAGACCCACCGATAATTATTGAGGACGACAGAGGGGAAATATCAAACCCTCTTCCAGCTTTATCGACGGCCAGGGAGGAAACGATCTCCAAAGCTGCCCTTGATGATTACATAGCTCAATAAATACGAGCTCATCAGGCAAGTGAAGTGGTTGACCAAGTCGTTATAACTGGGCGACCGGACCCAGGATGGTACGATCAAATTAAATACCCGCCGGGATATACGATCCCCGAATTCCATGTGTACAAGGGGACATGCAATCCACATTAGCACGTTGCTCAGTTCAGAGCTTTGTGCGGCAATACTGGAGGCGACGACAAATTGCTGCTCTGCTAATTCGTTGGCATCTTATCGGAGACGACATTTGAATGGTTCTCGGAGCCCCCAAATGACTCCGTCAAAACATTCACGGAAATGGAACTGCTATTCATGCAGTGGTTTTCCAGCTCAAGCGAGCGCACCCCGATCACAACATTAATCAATGCCAGGGTGAAGCCAGGAAAGACCTGGGTTCAATACTCAATCCGATGGCGGAACCTCTGGTCAAAATGCGAACAACGCATCGAAGAAGCTCCTGCCATGGGCATGTTCATAGGAACTCTGGATCCTCAGGTGACTGTGTCCCAGTTTATGATGTTCTTTAAGACGACCACCTTCCAGGCTCTGATCGACAAGTTGGCCCAAATGGACTAGATGGGCCACGGGTATTCCTCTTCAAAAATGGACCCTCAGAATGCAAAAGGTAAGGGAAAGCGACCTTCGTTGCCAATACTCAACAACAACCGAATGGCCCGAAACCGGTTGCTTGCCAAAACAACACGCGACTGCGCCAATCCCTGGAAGAGAAGCTAGGACGTGCTTACTCGTTTCCCCGTGATAAAACGAGGAGACTGTTCGAACTGGCAGTGCACAACAAACTCATCACACTGCCGGATCCGAGACGTCCACTGCAACCCGGTGACGTCAACAATCCCAACTACTGCTCCTATCACAGAATAGTGAGCCACCCAATTGAGGATTTCTACGTCTTCAAAAAATGGGTCGAGAATCAGTACCAATAAGGAAAGTTTGCGCTGTCCGAAAATTGGAGGGTGAACCCGCCACAGAGGCACACTCCTAAAAAGGCAGACACGCGGGGGGGGGGGCATCATGCTCATTTATGGAAGAAGCTCCTTAAGAAGTGGTCCTTTCAGCTAAAACTAAAAGAATGTTGAAGGATCTTCAAGCATGCCCGGCGATCAAATGGAAAAGCCTACTGGAGCCCGAGATCATTGAGGGGATGCCGAAACCGCGTCCCACACCGAAAACTGCTAACGATGGGTAAAACACCCAGGTCAAGCCGTCAAAGTCTTCGAAGGGAAAGAAGAAGACCAAGAAGCCCGTGCACCTTGACGACAAGCACACGAACCTGCAAAGGTACATTGATGCGTTGGAAGAGTACAACCAGAAAGCGCGGACCCCGGTCACCCTTGAAGAGTTTCTCAACCATATCCTTGAGAACGGAGATAGTGACGATGATAAGGGAAATGACTTGTCAGAAGAACTCGTGGATCATGTAGCAAGTTGCCACATGGTTTCTCATTCGTCGTTAAATAAGGAAGAAACTCCCTTGGCGTCGGAAAGCAACGCAGAAGAATTGAGGGTAGGACCGGCGCCAAAATCCTTAGAACTGTCAGGAGACCCAATTGACAGGCTACTAAACGAAGCCTTTCAAAAGAGCAAAGCTGACCGAGAACGTGAAACAGGCATATACGAAAAGGCCAAGCGTCGCTGTCAGGATGAAGAAGCCGCGGTAAGGATGAGTCGAAAAGTACTCCACCCAAGCCAAAGCACACCTGTTACAAACAAAAGCAGGATCAAAGCGGAGAAGTGGTTCGCCAAAGCCTTGTTAATGGGAATGAAGCTGCCCCCTCTCATGGAAAACACTCCCGGGAGTACGTGCATTAACGAAGTAGATGTACATCCGAATTACTGCTTATACCAGCGGAGGGTCACACACCCCACCGAAGAGTGCAATGCCTTCAAGAAGTGGTGGCAAGGATGCGTTGCTCACTGGCAACACTTCAAGCGGATGAAGCACGAAACCCGTCGACAACAAAGAAGCGCGACAGACGAGCGTGAAGGAACGGCTGGCAACTGTTATATGGTTGATACCAGTTCGACAAAAGGAAAATCTCAAGTTCTTACATTCGGGAGCGATTCTGAGGAAGAAATAATCCTCGGCCCTCTCTTCAAAGAATCCACTTCTGGAAAAGAAGAAGAGGAGAAGAACTGTGAAAATATTCAACTGCATAGCAGCATGCTTCCTAAAAAGAACCTCGGACCTACAAACAAGGGTTCGAGCAAAAGAGACAAGGGGAAGGAAAACGTCCCTGAGGAAATTGCCCCTGACGAAACCGGCCTTATAACAAAGCAAAACCTGGAGGCTTATAAGACAAGGATGGCACGGTCATACGTCAGACTGGCTAGGCCGAGAACATTCCGCCAAGGCGAGCTCGTGCTAGTCGTCAAAAGACCTATGATCCCCAACCGTGCAAACCGGGGGAAATTCGAGCCAAACTATAAGGGCCCGTATATCATAGACAAAGTCTATCAAGGTGGGGACTATTTGCTCATAGATATGCATGGCGAAAGACCCTTCCGGCCAATAAACGGCCGGTTCCTTAAGAAATACTATGCTTGACAAGTCACGACTTAGGTTAATAATAGATGATGACGCTCGTGTCCGCTCGCTATCTTCCTAAGTCAAAACTCTAAAAGTAGTATCCAACAGAATTTCTGCCCCAAACATGGTGACAACAGACCGAAATGTCCTTAAATTAACCGTTGCCTCCAAAATGGCGACAACGGACCGTAACGTGCTTAAACTAAAATGTCGCCTCAAAAACGGCGATAATGGACCGAGATGTCTCTAAACTAACAACGGACCGTAATGTACTTAAACTAAAACCTCACCTCAAAAATGGTGATAGTGGACCACTATGTTCTTAAACTGGCAATGGACCGAAATGTTCCTAAACTAACAATGGACCGAGATGTCCCTAAACTAACAACGGACCATAATGTCCTTAAACTAAAGCTTCACCCTAAAAATGGTGATAACAGACTACTACGTTTTTAAACTGGAAATGGACCGAAATATCCCTAAACTAGTACTCCATGTCAAACATGGTGCATCGCCCCAAATACGGCGATACCTTCTCTTAGGATCTATGTTGCAATCAAAACTCCAACGGCAAAGACTGCAACCTAAGTCAAAAAAAAAAGGTACATCCACAAGTAAAATAGGCACGGATGAAAACCCGAAAGAGCACCGTGAGTAAAAACAGCAGGGCTACCGGCGAGCTTGTGAAAACCTGAAAGGGCGCAATCTCATTGTTAAAAAAAAGGCACGTCCACAAGCAAATTGGGAACGGATGAAAACCCGAAAGGGCACCGTGAGTAAAAACAGCAGGACTACCGGTGAGCTTATGAAAACCTGAAAGGGCGCAATCTCGTTGTTAAAAAAAACAGCACGTCCATAAGTAAAATGGGCACGAATGAAAACTCGAAAGGGCGCCGTGAGTAAAAACAGCAGGGCTACCTGCGAGCTTGTGAAAACCTGAAAGGGTGCAATCTCGTTGTTAAAAAAACAAAAAACGGTTCGTCCACAAGCGAAATGGGCACGGATGAAATCCCGAAAGGGCGCCGTGAGTAAAAACAGTAGGGCTACTGGCGAGCTTGTGAAAACTTGAAAGGGCGCAATCTCGTTGTTATATAAAAAAAAACGGTACGTCCACAAGTGAAATGGACACGATGAAAACCCGAAAGGGCACCATGAGTAAAAACAACAGGGCTGCCGGCGAGCTTGTGAAAATGTGAAAGGGCGCAATCTCGTAAAATTTTCACTTACGAGATCCTCTCGACTCGTAAGGAGAACTCACCCTTTGAGACCCTCACAGCTCATAGGATTCAAAGTCTTAAGTTAAAGGGATCCAAACCTGTCCTTAAGCCGTCGTATTCCCCAAGTTGCTTTACAAGCGGTCCGATATTGGCCCTTGTATACAATCCACGGGCACAAATAAACGTTTCCCCACCAAGTTCTATTAATGACGAGAAATGTTCTCATATGGTGAACATCACTTGTAAGCCCTCTCGACTTATAAGGAGAAAATACTCTTATGAGATCCTTACGACTTATAAGAGAACACACACTTAGGGATCCTCACGATTCCTAAGAAGAAAATACACCTACGAGATCGTCACAACTCATAGGGAGAAAACCTTTTATGAGACCCCTACGGCTCATAGAGTCAAAAAGCCTTAGTCGACAGAACCTTAACCCTGTTTGCTAAGCCACCTTTGTTCAAACCCATAAAGGCAAATGATGATTCGCTCATGGCAACATCCTAGTGGTAGTGATGCTGATGCCTAAATTGGTATCGATTTTTTAAGTCCTTTCACGGCAAATGATGATTCGCTCCTAGCAATATTCCAGTCACAGCAATGCTGATGCCTGAACAGGTGTCAATTTTCAAGTCCTTTCACGACAAATGATGATTCGCTTCTGGCAATATTCTTTGCAGCGGTGCTGATGCCAAGATTGGTATCAGATCTCAAGTTCCATACTCGCAACAAAAATCAACGAGCAAAAAAATGCATATGAAATATCCGAAATGATGGAGCAACTCGCAATAAAAATCGGCGAACAAATATATGCATATAAAAACAACCGAAATGTTTGGGCAACTCGCAATAAAAAGCAGCAAGTAAAAAGAAAAGAATAACCGAAATGATTAGGCACCGCGATAAAAAGCTGAAATGATTGGGCAATCACGTCTTTCGCGATATAAAAAGCTGAAATGATAGAGTATCGCGGAAAGAAATAAAAAAAATGATGAAACTTTTGCCCTGCAGGTGAGTCTACACCGACCCCTGTATATAATCCATGGGCACAAACGAAAAGGTAACCATATTTTCCCACCAGGCTCCGTCAAAGGGAGAGCCAAGTCTTGACGGTTCACAAAACAACCTAAAGACTATCCCGAAATTCGTCTCGTTACAGCAGACATAGTGTCAACAACGACGCTTCTTCTCACTCCAGCAGGATGCAGACGCGACGTCAACAAGCAACCTCAGGGTAAAAAAAACGAAACCATGGAATAGTCCCTAGTTCCAAGCCTCGACGGTTCACAAACAACCTAGAGACCACCTCGACACTCGTCTTGTTACAGCAGACATAGTGTAAACACCGGCGTTTCTTCTCACTCTAGCAGGATGCAGACGCAACGTCAATAAATGACCCTAGGGTTAAAACAAAGCGAAGCCATGGTAAAGTCTATAGTTCCAAGCCTCGACGGTTCACAAACCACCTAGAGACCACGCCGACACTCGTCCCATTACAACATACATAGTGTCAACAACGGTGTTTCTTCTCACTCCAGCAGGATGCAGACGCAACATCAACAAACGACTCCATGGTCAAAAAAAGGCGGAGCCATGGCAAATTCCCTAGTTCCAAGTCTCGATGGTTCACAAACAACCTAGAGACCACCTCGACACTCATTTCGTTATAGCAGACACAATGTCAATAACGACGTTTCTTCTCACTCCAGCATGATGCAGACACGACTTCAACAAAGATCCCAGGGTCAAAAAAAACGGAGCCATGGCAAAGTCTCTAGTTCCAAGTCTCGACGGTTCACAAAACAACCTAGAGATCACCTCGACATTCGTCTTATTACAGCAGACACAGTGTCGGCAAAGGAAGCGAAGGCCAAATTCCTAGCTTCAGGGTCTTGACGGCAACTCAAATAAAACCTAAAAGACTATCGGAGATCATCCCACACCAGTGCGGAGTGGTTATGACTCATCGGGGCTCCCCAACTGAGCCTAATCTCAAGTAAAAAGAGATATGGCAAAATTCCTAACGCTTGGTCTTCCGACGGTCATACTGCCTAAGGAGATTACTTGAAGACGTCTTGTCCAGCCCCCGAAGGGATCAGAGATATGATAGTCCCGGGGCTACTCGAACAACAACATAAAGACTGTATATCGAGGAATGCATTAGCCAACGCGATGGTACGACGGACAAAAACCCTAGTACCACAGAACCTAACGAACCTCTGTCGTAAAGAGAAGGGATTATCCATGCTTTAGGGCAAGTTTGCCCATAAACCCAAAGAAGGTAAACTAAACAAACTCCGAAATTTGTCCATAAACTAGAGACTCCGGAATGAGTGAATAAACTACAAGTTCTGAGATGAGTTCATAAACTAGAGACTCCGGGATGAGTGAATAAACTACAAAATCCGAAATGATTCCATAAACTAGAGACTCCGGGATGAGTGAATAAACTACAAACTCCGAAATGAGTATATAAACTACTTCACACCAGATCAAGACATCGAAGAAAAGAGAAATGCAAGTATGAAATAAAATATATCTTTTATTCATGAATTTAAGTGAATACAAGATACATTTCATTCATGAATCAAAATGAATACATGTCATTCATGAATCAGAAGTTTAAGGAATACAATCAGTACAAGAAGGGGGGTACAATGACACTTATTAAGGAGGAGGCATTTTCAATAAACCGACGAATCGCTCACGCGCTCCCCTCAACTCCTCCTCACGTTCAGCTACGGCGGCTAACTCCGCTTCGATTTGAGCTCGTTGTTGCAAGCAGGATGAAAGCTTCTCATCGATTTCCTGTTTGGAAGTTTCACAATCCTGTGTGACCCGCTCGGTGAAGTCAAGCTTCTGCCTTAACGCCAGCCCGCCATAAATATATCGTTGGAGATTTTCGAAAATAGCTTTCAGCTGCGCAACATTCGCTTCAACCTGGGCGCGTAATTGGACAGATTCGTCGAAAGCCCCCTCATGCTCCTTTCGCATCAGAGCCGCCTCTTATTCAAAATATCGAATAAAAGATACACTTTGCTTGACCCATGCAGCCCGCTGAGAGTTCAAAGTCAATACCTCGGGAGCGAGACGCTTAAGCTCAGTCTCATGCAGGCAAGCCTCGATCTTCCTGCAATAATCAACCCATGAACCGACGAGATCTTCATTATGGAAATTCACGAGCGTCGCCGGCATTGGATTGACTTCGTCGGCAAAATCCGTAGCAGAGGTGAGGGCCTCAGCGTCAAGATCTTCAATAAACTCGCTTAACATTCGTCGGCTGTTCACTGCGTCCCTGGAAGATGGACGTTTAGCGAAGGGTCCCATGGGCGTAGGAATGCGGGACTCAAAAGAAGCTGAAGCCGGTGTAATCGCTGCAAAATAAATCACAGTCATATTTCAACTTGAAAGAAGACACTTGACGGACGAGATCTACCGTACCGGCCGTTGAAGGTGGTAAAACAGGGAGCACCGAAGGCGTGGCTATTCTTTCGCTTCCTCCTCCGAGCCGTGATACCGTGGTCAATATAAGAAATTCTTAGCAACAAGAAGTCTACTCATAAAAAAGGAGAAACACTAGGTGAAGCATATACCAACCAATACTGGAAGGTGGAACGACTCCGATTGAAAGGAAAAATGCGGGTTTAGCACCTGGTATAAGTGGTTGAAAAGTACAACTACAGAGCCGCGACAATATATAGTCAATACAATGAGGATTGTATCCACAGTAAAGTAACTAAGTGAGAAACCTATACCTTCCAAAATTTGAGGAGGCACAGAAGAAAGCAAAGGAACCGTGACCGTTAAAGTGGCGTTCGGCGATAGTTCTTCAGCTGGCACAGCTTCAGGGTTTACCGTGCCTATGATCAAGACGAACGAAATATCATTAGAGGGGCTTAACAGGATTAAAAACTCAAAGATAATAACCCAAGAAGTACCTGATAGGTCAGAGACCAAAACCGAGCCGAAAGCGTCATCAAGTGTAACGGCTTCCTCATTGTCCCTCAGGGGAGTAGATTCCGCACCCATAGCTTTATCCCCTGACTCAACAAGGGCCATCGTAATGCTTGCGACACCTAACGATACCAAGGAGCCACAGAGAGAATGAGCAGCAGTCTGGACAGTCCCAGATTCCCGAGAAAGAGTGGCCATTTCGGGTTCTGTAATCATCGGCGTTTCACCTGCCGTGCCACTGTCAGGACTCGGCCCTGCTTCTTGAAGTAGCTTTTCATTTTCCTTCCGAGCTGCACGTGCAAGCTGTCTATGGGCGGTAGACAGAGCGGAAGGAGCGTCCACCAGGGGGATGTTAGAAGATGGGACATTGCTCGAATCTGCACCCACAGCTAAGACAGCTTCGCGTTCCCTCGCGGCGTGCTTTCTACGCTTCCTATCGACCTGGACTGTGTGAACCGACCTCCTTAACACTTCCAACAGGGGGACGTCGTTGTCTAAATCGAGTTCAGCCTTCGGATCCTCTATGGCATCCATCATCGGCTACTTCAGCAATGCCTCCTGTGGTGGCCTTGGGAGGGCCGCTACCGTGATCGATGGCTCTGGAAGCTTTGCTGCATCACCGCTTAGGATTGGCACTACACTTGAAACAACTTGGGTTGTGGTAGTTCTTGCAATAAGGTGAAGAAAAAGGTCAGATCATGAATAAAAAAAGTAAAGGTGTAATGAAACGAATTATACCAAGACCCAAAGAAGCGCATAGCCTCTCTTCTTCCTTGAACATCCCGAGGGAAGCCGTGAGAGCCTCTTCGACAGAAATTCCTGTTGAAAAAGAGAGCGTTAATAAAAGCATGATAAAGGGAGAAGGGATAGGTGCAGAAGAATGTAAATGAAGTATACCCGACTCCGCAATAGAGACCAATGCTGCTTCCCCGTGGGCCAGTCGCTTGGAAGCTGCGATGGCAGCTTGAAGATCAGTATCGGTTGCAGGCATGTCAAACAAACCCTCATTGGGGCCATAATCGCACAAGCCTTCACTATAGGGAGTATGGGGCTCCTGGCCGAATACTACATCATCAGAGAATAGAGACTTCTTCTTCTTCTACGAACGGACACTAACGGCCGACGGTAAAAGGTTTCGCTTGACAGGCACCTTCGGACGGTGGGTCCTAATCTCCGAACCAATGCCCGATTCCGGGGACGCTATGGATACCGTATTCGCAGGGACATCCGGATAAAGCTTCTTAGGAAAAGCTCATGGTACTATCGCCGTAGTAATGCTCTTAAAGAAGAGCGAACGGCTGCTCTCCGCTTCAAAGGGACTGCTAGATTACCGGTTGGGACGACATCCTTATGGTCGAGTAGAAGACGCCTCTCCTCCCTGACAATAGCACCAGTCGCATGCTGGTACCACGCCACGTAAGCGTTCGAATCTTTCGGTACATAGCTCGGCTCGCTGACAAGGAAATGGGACCTCGTATTTAATCGCATAAAATGATGCAGCGCGCTGCGAATACCCTCCACCATAGCAGCCGGCTCGACTAAAAACGCCTCTAGAGGAACAACTTGATTATAACCTAGCTATTGAGCGAAGCGGTGCGGGTTGTACCTCATGAATAGCACCAAGGCATTCTGTCTAAACACTAGGAAGCCTGGCCAGATAGAGTACATGTGCATAGCCTCTTGGGCCCTCAATGCAGAAGCCGCATCCTTAAAAGTATCGCGCAACGGTTGGACCACTTTGGTGGATTCTTTGCCGATAGTCAAGACTTTATCGACAAAGGTCATACTGTCCCCAACCATGCGTAGCCGAATGAGCAATCTCCGAGCCTCTCGCTGTGACGGGTTTGGAGCGGAAGCGTCAACTAGGTACATGACCCGAGGGAAGTTGTAGCTTTTGTAGAACCGGGGTCGTTTGTGAATGCCAAAGGCACCCAGCATGTGCATCTTAATCCATGATGTGAAGTAAAGCAATGGGAGATACACGGGCTTTACCCCCGGCTGAGTAGTGTCAGCTGCTAAACTCAAGTCATGGTATAGATGAGCTAACCTCGCGATCCCAATGGCCATGTTCGTCCTTGCGACGATGCGATGAGCCGGATAAAAACAGATGGCCTCATGTAGTGGGGGTGCGTCGGAAGCGCGAACCAACTCATCCACAGGCCAATGAATCCCAAAAAGAACGACTCTTCGTCAAAACCTGGAGTAGCGATCTCCTCAAAGGGGACAACTGGAGTGTCCGTAATAAAGAAATTCTTTAGATCCGCCTCTGCCGTCGGCAAGTTATCTAAACCAAACCCGAATTTGTCGTCAAGTTTAGCGAATTTCGCGGCCTGATTAGACAGAACTTCCGGACGAAGAAAGCGGGCGATAAAATCTCCGAAGCTAACCCCATGCCCGCTATACTCCAGGAATAAATTCTCATACATATTCAATACCTTGGTCAAGCTGGGGAATTGATATTAAACGACGTTCTCCGGGGTTTGGCCCATTAACACTGACTTAGTGGCGAAGATGTACTCATCGGGTGGAAGTATCTCCTCATAGTGCTTCCCTCTTACGAGTAAGCCGGAGATCTCCGTGAACTCTTCCAATGAAATCGAAACTTCCCGGTCAGATAAAAGAAAGGTATGGGTCGGGATATTCTATTGTTCCAAAAAAGACTTGATCCACCATACATGGGGATCGTGGTAATAAAAGAGAGACACGTAGATTGTGGGGTACAACCCGGTCTTCAACAACACCGACTTCTTGGCTGACAGGATATACCGAGCCCACTGTAGATAGCCGATCGAATGACGGGGTGTCAATCCTATCATATAAACTTGCCTCCAAGGGCGCGACTCTTCTTGGCATATGTGTCGCCCCAAAATGTCTAAGGCCATCGGTGGCTGGATGGGTATCGACGCCATGGAAGGTTGAAGACGACCTTGCGAGGTCCAGCTAACCTCTTCTACGGCGTAAGTCACTTGAGGCAGATCAGCATAATGAATAGCTGGGATCAGCTCCGAAGGCGCTGCACAAGAAAAACTGCGCCGACCCCGGATAATCTGACTATACTATGACCCCCCACAGGTGAAGAGACTTTTGCTCTGGGTCATGATCCTTAATAAGCATAAAGACTTTCGGATCCACGGGCGCGTTGGCAAAAGCGTTCTCTGAACGTACGAAAGGAAAGGAAGAATCAAAAGCCATAGTACCTGCACAAAAGGAGAAGGGTTAGCTATCGACAATATGTTCAGGACTCTAACACTCTTTGGTACTTAAAAATTGTACTGCACCACAGTTTAAAAGAATGGGACAGGGGGCCTATAAAATTAAGGTAACGCCCCATCAATGATAGGGCAGTCACTCACTAATAGAATCCAAAAGTATTCTCATTTAATGAGAAAACATCATTGGACTGAGAAGTTAAACTCCCTCGAGAGCCGTGCTCTGTAAACAGATTTCAAATCCGTCAAGAAAATTAAGAAGGGAATAAAATTCCCTAAATATTTTCAGAGCCAAGCTCTGTAGAACAATGGTATAACATCTCAGAACCTTCAAATGCAAAGCTAAATCCTAAGATCTTCAAGATCTGCAAGAAAAATCACTCTATGAGATCTTTAAAAAAGAAGAGCAAAACTCGGATTAACGAGTTAAGAAACCCTAAAACATTTTTTAAGATCTACGATCTAATCACTATAAAAGAAGAGCAAAGCTATGTTAACTAGTTACAACCCTAGAGATATTCCTTAAAACATGGTCATGGTTCTAACCAAAATTTTGACAGAGTTTTGACTCTAAAGAGAGTTTCTTTGAACAGAGATCTGAGCTCTGAAAGAAAGATTAAATTCTTAAGATAGAAGAAGAAGATGAACAACAGCCATCTTAATGGCCAAAGGCCCTATTTATAAGACTTTAAGAAACGGTTCAACTCCTCAGGAGATCGAACGGTGGAAAAAGTGCCATCGATGCACTCACGTGTGAGCCACGTGAGCACAACGGTGGGGGAATTTGTTTCCCCCAATAAAAGAGCAAAGCTCTGTTCAAAATTTAAGAGGCAACGCCTCACATGCCTTCCACAAGGGCGTCAGCGCTAGAGTTAAAAACTCTTATTGGCGTCGCACGTGCTTCTCACGTGGCGCCAATGTGCAAAGCACATGAAGGAATTAAAACCTTAATTAGCACCCACGCGCACAGCACTTGAGC
The DNA here is from genome assembly GCA_030015575.1 of Agapanthus africanus. Taxonomy (NCBI): domain Eukaryota; kingdom Viridiplantae; phylum Streptophyta; class Magnoliopsida; order Asparagales; family Amaryllidaceae; genus Agapanthus; species Agapanthus africanus. The sequence continues at coordinate 321,691,238 of JASDDO010000004.1, read as the reverse complement.
GCCGGCGTTTTGTAGAATTAAATTCTACTCTTTGATAAGCAGAGCCGTTAGATTAATGATCCAACGGAGATGATAAATCGTCAGGATGCAGAATTAAATTCTGTTTGGAGGAAATATTCCTCAAATCTTTCTAAACAAGAAAGATTGCTCTCTGTAAAACAGAGTACCGTTGGATTAAAAGAAAACTGAGTGGACCAAGCCTAAGTTGGCTGGATCCCTAATTCAGATCAACAGAACCCATGGGTTCATTACTTCCCAAACCGATCTTAGTTCCAAATAAGATTATCGATCTTCCAACTGATGATACCCAAAACGATATTTGTCCCACATTCCCCTGAGGAAGTATCAGTCTCAAAATACGACTAATGATTTCAGGGTTTACCATTGATTCCTTTTCCCCCCTCAAATATGGGAATTGGTTCAAGGGTACATCTCTCTACACCTCTGATACATGTCATTGTAATTCCACAATGTTTTCAGAGAGGTGGCGGGTCCCGACAACCAATTGTATTTTGGTGCACTTTCTAAATTGACGTGCACATCCCAAATCAAATCACATCCCAGACTGGATGCATCCCATATCATCGTTGCTCATCTCGTCACGTAACAAATACACATGCACACAAGATGGACAATGGACCGAAATGTCCTTAAACTACAACGTACCGAAACGTCCTTAAACTACAATGGAACGAAATGTCCTTAGACTAAACGTTGCCTCCAAAATGGCGACAACGGACCGTAACGTTCTTAAACTAAAATCTCACCTCAAAAATGGTGATCAACAGACCGAAATGTTCTCAAACTACAACTTCGCCTTCAAAATGGCGATAAGGGACTGAAACGTCCTTAAACTAAAACAACAGAGCCTAAATGCTCTCTTGTTGGATCTGAAACAAAAATGATCCTAACACCCTGTTTAGTAGATTTTAGTTTCAAATTAAACTAACGTATCCTTAACAAAAAACCAATCGAGCCCCCAACTGCTCGTATACATTTAAGCCGATCTTGATCTCGAAACGGATCAACGATCCTTAAATCAATCCAAACCCAAATCTAAGATATACGGATTTAGACTAATCCACACCCTACGGGAGACGACACAAATTAGTCTCCATATACAATCCACGGGTAACCAAAAATAAAACAAACACACACACGACACGAGGTGAACTTCTGGAGCAGGAGAAAGTGGTTATCGCGATGCGGTAACGTAATTAACTGCAGGGGCTTGCGCCTGCAGGGAAGAGCATCCCCACAATAAAAAATCCCTTACAAAACTAGGGGGAATCTGAAAAAATCTGCTACAACGGCCGCATCCGTCCAATCCTCCGATATACGGTGCCATAAATCAATTTGGTATCTTCGGAGAGGTGGACGGATAAATCCAAATAACATCTCCCCCAAATTCAGGCAAGACGATCCACCCCGGTTCGTCTCTGTTTCGGCGGTGAACAGGTATTTTAGTAAAAATCTAGCCTTTTAAAAGTTAAGGGTATTTTCTTGAAAAACCTAATTTAAAAATCTTGTTTTCTTTTAACTAATTGGAAAAATTATAAGTAACGGGTATTATTTAAAGTTATCATCTTTTATTTTATTTTATTTTATAGAAATTATTTTCAAGTTTTCTTTTCTTTCCTTTCAAGACCATGCTCGGTGAAGAGCACCGCGTCTTACTCTATTAGACCCAATATGTGCTATAACCAGCACCAACACAACAGAGTTCCCCTAAATAGGGTTGTAGAGGCGATATACACAAGGGACAGGTTTAAGGTTAATTTCTATTTTTAAACTTTGACGTATATTAGTGTAAGTTATTCTTTAGAAATATTGCTACTGTTGGATATAGGTGCCCTCAAGGCAATTATTGTAATTGAAGAAGGACCTATATGGAGAGAAAAATCTTACTCGAGATGATAGTATGCTATATGATTTGTCTTTATCATTTATGTGTATACGTTTTACTCGATATCACGTGTCGCTAATATATAATGATAAAGCCAATAGGATTTTTGCTTGACTACCAGGATTATGATAGGGATCATACTAGTAGGTCCTGGGTAGTCCATAAGCACATCTTTAAATATCCCTAGTCGTGAGAGTATCGAGACTGGGCAACGATATTCTAGAGTAGACTATTGTATACGTTTCTTGACCCCGACCAGGACGGTGGTTGATCATATAACCATTAGTGTTTGACACCAAAGATTGTATATAAGTGCTTATTGGAGAATGAGTTTCACTGGACAGACTCACTTGAGAACTTCTAGATGGGATCATACTTATCGTCAGATAGCAGTTCTCTAGTGATATCAGTACAGGGTAGTATGTAGACCTGAGATCGTCATAGTGTCTTATGTGTGTTCCCACTGTACTTTAATTACTACCCTACCATGGCTTTAGAGAGTTATGCAAACATATTTTAGTTGGGTACAGTCCCGAAGCACATGGAGGCAATGAACGATCGAAGGGATTCGTCTTTCCCCATATAAGGAGTTGATATCGTACTGTGCGTGATTGGCTATAACCATAAGTCCTTGGCCATGGCAGATGAGATTTACTGATAAGAGTTATCAGTAGTTTCTCAAGTGGTTATGAGCTTGATATCGACATGACTTATCAGGTTATTGGATGTCTGACGGTTTCCACCTCCCATACCTAATATGCGACACTCTCAAACGAAGAGATCGGACTATACGGTGACTATCACTGATAGACTCTGTTAGGTTCGGATGAGCTTGCTTGTCGACCTTCTTTCGATCAATACCTGAGCAGCCATTACGTGTAGCTAGCACCGCTGACGTGCTTGTGGGTTATGGATATGATCATAAACCTACTACCAGCATATTGTCAAGTTTTTAAAGTTCCACACAGTGATTTTCCAGCTCAGACGAAACAATATAGGGTGCACACGACGTTATGCACAGGAGTTCGATTAAACTCGTGTATTTGATACACGCACGTTAATCGGACGTTTTAATAATACTAGCTGACTCTTGTTGAAGCTGGATTATTAAATCAAGCGTTGATTTAATAATTTATATATATATATATATATATATATATATTCCATTGCTATGCTCATTTTATTATTCTCTAATTTGTATATGTATTTGATACAAATACTTTGTATGTATGTGATACATATATTCTTCTTTTTATATATATAATATATAAAAGTAAAGAAGAGAAAATAGAAGCAGTGAAAAGAGAAGAAAATAAAAGTAAAGAAGTGAAAAGAAATGAAAAGAAGATAATAAGACAAGACGCTTTTTATCTAATATCATCTCTTCTTTTTCTATCTTGATCTTTTATCTTCTTCTTCTTCTTATTTTTCTTGAGCTTTTTAGCTTGATCTCTCTATTGAGAAACTCTTGAGAGAATATGAGAGAAAATTAGTGGGCTCTAATTCTGCATCACTTACTAATTATACCTAGCAAGTTTAATTAGTGAGTTGCTTTATAAAGATGTTATCAAGTGAAGCTAAAGCTTATGTTGGGCTATCTCATGGTAGATCATTTTCGACGAGAAGATCTTCGTGCAAGCTTATTCCGGATCAAGTGGAGACTAGCCGGAGTCTAAGGAGAGGTGGCTAACGTACTATGAAGGTTGTAGTCCGTTAAAACCTCATTGTTATGCTCTCTTTTGATGTTCAAGTTTAGGTCTTTTGGTTTGATTTTGGGTTTGGGTTCCTATTGCTCTCTAGAATTTTAATATAATTCATTCCACTGCTTTTAAATTACCACTAGACGAGTATGGCATCCTAACACCGGTATCAGAGCCGTCCCAAAAGATTTAAACTTGTTTGGATGAAGTTATAGTTTCAATAACGAAAATTTTCCGTATTCTATTTCCAACACCGTTTTTTTAAAAACGCGACCCGAAATTTTTTCGAATGGTGCCATTGAATTGTATTAATTTTAAAAATAGTGTGGTGGGAAACCGGGCCCACAATTCATGACCCAAGCCGCTGGTAGCGGTTTTCTGGCGGCCTCATGGTAGAATTTTAGGGTCATGTTCCTACAGTGACTCAATTGTTTGGAAATAGGATTTTTAGCATATCTCATTTTGTCCCAGATTTTGATTTGATCATATTTGGGTGTACGAAAAGTTTTTGATCGAAATTGTAGCATCATGTTTGTTTTGCGGATAAATATGTGTTGCTAAACGTCGCCGAATTGATGCGATCATTTCGACCGGGTTGCACACTAGGTATTTGCGATGTTTGTGATATTGTGATATCGGTTGTTGTTGTGATGGTTAAAAAGATCGTCGTGACTAAATAGCCCCTCGTGTGAGATACTTGTATAATTATTATATATGTATTTCATTTATTCGAGATGAGCGGCCGAATTGTGGCAGTCGTTGTCGTTATTTGTATATTCTTTTATTGGGACACTTTCGGATGAGGTTGATGTCTCCACTTGATGTATATATTTCAATTCTTTTTCTAGGATACCCCACGGTGAAGCGCTCGAGTCACCGGATTCTAAGATACAGTGGGTGACCATCTCAAGGAGTTGAGATCCAGTTCATCTTATTCTAGGGTTGGCGGGTGATTCGCTGCGCTTGTAGGGGGTTAGGTAAGACCTATCAAGGAATGCCCAAGTTACCGAGTTCTAGATAGCATTGGGTGGCCCACTCATGATATTGAGTGCGGGTTGTTTCACTACTAGGATTGGCGGGTGGATTGCCGCACTCATAGAGATCATGGATCGATGACGTTGTGGCTATTCACACGACCCTAGAATTTCGTGTTTCATAATCAGTTTAAATGAAACACGTTATTCCTAATATATCCGCTTTTCCATATTCTGTGATGTTCATTGCATACCTGTAATGTGATTAGCTGCCTATGATGATGTTTATCGCTTGCCTGTAATATTGATTATCTACTTGCGATGATATATGTGATATTTAAATAAATGCTGATATATGTTTTGCATCCGTGCTAGCCCTGCCTCCACTATGCCGTAAGTTAAGTAACCTTACGGTGAAGACCCGAGACCCCGTGGCGAATGCGGATGGCATGTATAGCATTGTATTTTCTTTTCATATCATTCTTTTCTGTAATGGTGTGAGAAGATGCTAGATAATAAGTGATTATCTAAATAATGGGATTGCATTAATTCAGATTAATGCAAAAAAAACATAAAGTACGTTGTTGGAACCAATCTATTTTTTCAAAAGGAATTATGGCCGTATTCTTTTGCTTTTCATAAAGGTATTCGGTTAGGAATATCCTGCATCTCATTCGATGAGGTAAGAGACCTGATCCCTTCACAAGGTATCCGCATTTAAGTAAAAGTCTATGTAACTATAAATTTGCAAAACCACTCGGTTCCTTCAATGATATCAAATTCATTACGTTAAATGTTTTTTTCAAAACCAGCCGTAGCCCTCTATCATTTTAGGAAGCAGAGTACTTAGTATTCATTCTGCGTATGTTGATCGTGTCAAGGCATAGTGTATGGTAGCTAAGTGGTGTCTTTCTGCAAGCATGCTGATGCGATTAGCTAGGACATCCGCATAGCCATTTTGACTATGTCAAGGGCTTATGCGGATGCGTCTAAATTAATCATGAAATAACAGGTTGAACTTGACTAGTGGCTTATAATATGTTGACCGTGTCAAGGCTATAAGCTGTCAGGGATAAAAACCAATATCAGGAATTTCAAGTGTTGAAATTTGCAATGAGTTGCATACCATTCTAAGTGATAGTTTGGGTTCCGATTCCCACTATGAGTAATAGTTTCTCTCGGGATATGATCCCGACTAGTTCTCCTTTAGGGTTTGTAGGAGAATTCGACGAAACAGTGGGTGCCATCCTGATTAGATAAATTAATAAACCATTATAATCATGAAAGAGTGCACGTTGAGTGTTTCTTTTTTTTCTCTCTGGCAGCAACCTATAACTGACCTTAAACTAAAACTTGTTAACCAAGTTAACTGAACCATTTTACAATCATCGGGTTTGGAATGTCATGATTGCCCTAACTCACAACAAAGTCGCAAATGTCCTTGTTTATCCTATTTCCCTTTTTGCTAGTTCCAGAACCCTCTGTATCCGGTACAAAGATCCATATTGCTTGGAAAGCCATCGTATGGTTAGATACGCACTCAAAGAAATTGTTTCAGTCTGAAAATGGCCACTGGTTCTGGAGTAGATGAATTGTTCATTTGTCTCTCCTATCTACCTTATCTAAAATTTGAGAGCTCCTTAAATAAGGAGAATATACCAGTTATGCTTGTTGGATAGTCTTCTTTCAATCCCGAGGCTAGAGCTGAAAGGAAGGGTAAGAAGAAAATCAACTAGCTTAGGTTCGGTATAATGAAGGTAAGATGTAGAGACATCAAAAGGGGTCAAACCGAGAGGAAAGAAAAATAAAACTATTGTTATAACCCTGGGCAGTGAAAGAGACATTATTGGAATACCCGCCCACCCTTTGAAATATTTTGATGTTTCAGTTTTCCTGTGTGGTTGTAATTGGGAACTATTTCTCAATTAACTTTGACTCCTGAGTATATGGATACTGGATTAAAATCCCACATATGTAGGTTTTTACAGATGCTGAGAAGAAATAGAGTATTGAGAAGGGTGATTTGATCCTCAATATAGAAAATCGAAGCAATTGTTACTATTGGAGAAATTATCTGGTTTTGCTTATCGACAAATTTTTGGTTTTGAATAACTATTATTATGCACCAATTTTTAAAATTGATATATCAGCCTCTTTATTAGATAAAGTGGGATATAAATTTTGAAAAATATGTTCTGAATATTTACCTATATCAATCTGTTGATTGGGTAAGGTGCATAAAAATAACAGTGTAAACATTCTTAACCAAAATACACTTTTTAAATTACAACACACAGAGTATGAGTTGGTGAATTCATAGAACTTATACATAGTGATGCATGTTGTCTGATTTCCATTTGGATAAGGGATTAGTACTCGGTATTCCGTATTGAGAATTTGACTCTCTATCAGATTACTTGTCTGTAGGTACGCTCCTTGATGAGTAATGCTGAGTAGCCTTTTTCATTAAGGGATATGCAGTTTGTGGGTTGCAATTGAATATTGTTCCATCTAAATTATTTCCTATGATTCTATATGTGATATAGAATGAGAACATATCTTAAGGGGGTTAAGATATGGAGTTATCTGGTTTATACTTAAAAACACAATCCAGACAAACTCAAGATATGTTTCGGTAATATGCAGTTTGTGAGCTATCCCAAACTTTGACAAGGATTTAACTCCTACCATTTTCAATCAAAAGTTGTTTTGTTCTTGACTCACCACCTTTTTAGAAAAGGAATTTCTTGCAAAAGAAATTAGTATAAGTATGGTAGAACTGGAAGTGATTCCAGAATCAGAAACGGTTACTGAAAATTTAGTAGAACTTGGAGATTCAATTCACCCTGACAAATACTTGCAACTCTGCTGATTTAGTAGGTGATCTCAGCCATCTGAGAGATACTTCGGTTCCCTCATAAATGGTGATGTGGAGGTTTGCATCATGCGATAATGACCCTACTATATCAGCAGGCTATAGGATGTGGTGTTTTCCAACTGATGGCTGGATGCCAAGTTATCTAAATAGGACTCCATGCACTGCAACAGAGTATGAACTTTGTTGGGTAATCCTCAAGGGGTAAAACCCATAAGGAGAAAGTAGATCTTTCGAGATCAGTGCAAATGGAAAGCTATTAACCTTATAAGGCTAGACTTTTAGTATAAAGTTTTCATCAAATACCTGGTGTGGATTGTGATGAAACTGTCACTTCGGTATTTGTGCTGAAGTGCATATGAATATAACTTGCCATTAATATTTTCCATAACTGTGATATCTGGCAGATGGATGAATATAACGTCATTTTAAATAGGGATTTAGGAGTGTACGTGTATATGACTCTGCCAGTGGGAGCAGCGGAAGCTGTGCAAGTAGCTTAAGACTATTTATAGACTAAAGCAGGCATAGCGGAGAAAAGATCATCTGTTTTGATGTTATGGTCAAAGTATTTAACTTCATCAAAATAATAGATGAACCTAGCATTTGTAAGAAGGATGTAAGGGGTACTGTCATGTTCCTCATATTGTCTGTAGATGACAAACTTCTGATAGGATGTAATGTTCCTATACTACAGTTCAGTCAATCTATGGTTGTTATAAATGTTTCTCCATAAATGATTTGGATAAAATATTAATCATTCTTGTGACTAGGTCTATAAAGATAGATCTAGTAAGTTTTTGGATTGTCCCAATTTAGTTAAGATGACTCCATTCTAAAAGGGTTTTAGAATGAACGACTCATAACTCGGTAGTGTACTAATATGTGGAAGAGTCATCCTCTCTAAAGAGATGTCTTTAGGACTAATGAGAAGAGGGACTCACATGAATGATTTTCCACTTGCTTCGGCAATTGGATCGATCATGCCATGTCATGTATCAGACCAAATGATGCTTTTACACATGTTGTAGTAAGCAGATATTAGTCCAATCCTAGAGAAACAAAAAGGAATCAGTGAAGAATATATGAGAATGTTCTTGGTGTATGGTAATAGTTTCCTCCATCAGGAGGTAGTTACCAATTCCGGTTTCTTTGGTGACATGAAAGACAAAGTGTCTGTCATGAGTTATTAGTTTGCTCTTTTTAGTGGGAGCAGTATATTGGAAAGAGTTCCAAGCCGGATGCTGGGGTAGTTATGAGCTAGGTGTTGATTATGACTCAGAAAAGGGATACAACCCAAGAAATTGCTGGATAAAATTGTTCATTTATGAACTTGGTCCCATCGTCTATCCAGGCAAATTCTAAGGCAGGCATCGATCAGTTCGGGAGATAGTCGATCTCCATAAAATTCAGAAATAGAGAGATAAAGATTGATTCATTATAGCCGATCCACTCATTGAGGCTGTTTCTCAAACATGGTTTGAGAAATTGTTAGTAGAGAAGTTGGGTATGCGATACTGCAATAATTGGCCTTATGTGTAAGTGGGAGATCGTTGGATATAGGTGCCCTCAAGACAATTATTGTAATTGAAGGACAACCTATACAGAGAGAACAATCTTAATCGAGATAATAGTATGCTATCTTGTTTGTCTTTATCATTTATGTGTATACATTTTACTTGATATCACGTGTCGCTAATACATAATGATAAAGCCCGTAGGATTTTTGCTTGACTTTATGATATGGATCATAGTAGTGGGGCATTGGTAGTCCACAAGCACATACTTAAATGTCCCTAGTCGTGGGAGTATCGAGACCAGACATCGATATTCCAGAGTAGACTAGTGTATATGTTTCTTGACCCCGACCGAGGCGATGGTTGATCTCATAGCCATTGGTGTTTGACACCAAAGATTGTATACTGGTGCTCATTGGACAATGAGTTTCATTAGATGGACTCACTTGAGAACTCCTAAAGAGGATTATACCTATCGTCAGACAACAATTCTCTAGTGACATGAGTATAAGGTGGTATGTAGACCTGAGATCGTTATAGTTTCTTGTGTGTGTTCCTACTATACTTTGATTAATACCCTACCACAGCTTTAAAGAGTCATGCAAACATGTTTTAGTTGGGTACTGTCCCGAAGCACATGGAGGCAATAAATGATCGAAAGGTTTCGTCTCTCCCAGTATAGGGAGTTGATGTCATACTGTGCGTGATTGGTTATAACCATATGTTCTTGGCCAAGGTTGATGAGATTTACTGATAAGAGTTATCAGTAGTTTCTTAGGTGGTTATGAGCTTGATATCAGCATGACTTATCGGGTTATTGGGAGTCTGACGGTTTCCACCTCTCAGAACCCCGTATGCGACACTCTCAGACGAAGAGACCAGACTTTCCGGTTACTTTCACCGATAGACTCTGCCAGGTTCGGATGAGTTTGTTTGTCGACCTTCTTTCGATCAATACCTAGGTAGCCGTTACGTGTAGCTAGTACCACCGGAGTGCTTGTAGGTTATGGATATGATCCTAAACCTACTACCATCGTATTGTCGAATATTTAGAGTCCTACACAGAGGTTTTCCGGCTCATGAGAAACGATGTAGGGTGCGCAAGATGATACGCATTGGAGTTCAATTAAACTCATGTATTTGATATACTTATATTAATCGGACGTTAATAATACTAGCCGACTCTACATTATGTTGATTTAATAATACTTGAAGCCGGATTATTAAATCAGGTGTTGATTAAATAATTATATATATATATATATTCTAATATTATGCTCATTTTATTATTCTCTCATTTATATATGTATTTGATATAAATACTTTTGTATGTATGTGATACATATATTCTTCTTTATATATATATATGTATATGTATATGTATATATATCTATATCTATATATATATATATATATATATATATATATATATATAATACAATACAATATAAAAGTAAAGAAGAGAAAAGAAGAAAAGAAAAGTAGAGAAAAGAAAAGTAGAGAAAAGAAAAGATAAGAAGAAAATATGCTTTTTATCTAATCTTATCTTTTCTTTTTCTATCTTGATCTTTTATCTTCTTCTTATTCTTAATTTTCTTGAGCTTTTTGGCTTGATCTCTCTTGAAAAACTCTTGAGAGAATATGAGAGAAAATTAGTGATCTTTAATTCTACTTCACTTACTAATTATACCTAGCAAGTTTAATTAGTGAGTTGCTTCATAAAGATGTTATCAAGTGAAGCTAAAGCTTATGTTGGGCTATCTCATGATAGATCATCTTCGACGAGAAGATCTTCGTGCAAGCTTGTTCCGGATCAAGTGGAGACTAGCCGGAGTCTAAAGAGAGATGGCTAACGAGCTACAAAGGTTGTAGTTCGTTAAAACCTCATTGTTATGCTCTCTTTTGATTTTCTAGTTTAGGCCTTTTGATTTGATTTTGGGTTTGGGTGCCTATTGCGCTCTAGAATTTTAATATTATTCATTCCGCGGCTTTTTAAATTACCACTAGACGAGCATGTCATTGTTCCCCTCCGAAAGATGGCGCGACGCAGGGACGTCTTGCCTGAGATTCGGGGCAAATGCTAATTGGTGCTATCCGTCTACCTCTCCGAAGATGCCAAGTTGATTTATCACACAATGTATCGAAGGTTTAAACGGATGCATCCGATGTAGCAGACTTCGTCAGATTCCCCCTCGCTTGAGGTGTTTTTGATTGTGGGGACGCTCTTTCCTGCAGGCGCAAGCCCCTGCAGTTAATTACGCTACCGCATTGCGGTAACAACTTTCTCCTTCTCCAGATGATCACTTTGTGTCGTGTGTGTTTGTTTTGCGTTTGGTTGCCCGTGGATTGTATACGGAGACTGAGTTATGTCGTCGCCCGTAGGGCGTGGACTAGTCCAAATCCGTATTATCTTAGATTTGGGTTTGGGGGTTGTGTTTAAAGATACGCTAGCCTCATTTGAGACTAAGATCAACTTAAACATTTGTTAAGGATACATTAGTCTAGTTTTAGACTAAGATCAACTTAACGGGATCGTTTAGATCCAACAAGAGAGCAATTATGGGGGGGCATGTTGTTTAGTTTAGTGACGTTGCGGTCAATAGGTAGTTTAAGGACATTGCGGTCCAATGTTAGTTTTAAGACGTTGTGGTCAAGGTTAAGGACGTTATAATCCGTGGATTTAAGGACTCCACAGTCCGGCATTAGTTTTAAGACATCGCGGTCAAGGTTAAGGACGTCATAGTCCGTTGTTAGTTTTAAGACATTCCAGTCAAGATTAAGGACGTCATAGTCCATGAGTTTAAGGACCCCACAGTCCGACGTTAGTTTTAAGACATCCCGGTCAAGGTTAAGGACCTCATAGTCCATGAGTTTAAGGATCCCACAGTCCGTATCAATGTATGGTCATCGGGACCCGTCGCCTCTTTGAAGACGTTGAGGAATTACAACGCCAAGTATCAAAGGAGCGAAGAGATGTACCCTTAAACCAAGATAGATTAAATGATTTTTGGCCCAATTTGGAACCAAGACCAATTAATTATATTATGAGCCCATTAGCCCAGTTAAGTCTGAATTGAGGACTTATGGCCATCTTGGGCTAAGTCCAATCATGTTTAGAATACTGGCCCTCTGTTGGCTCATTGAAGGAGAGGTTTTGCCTCTAGAAACTTAGCCAATTGGGCTAAGGCTAGTGTTAAACACTAGAGACCGACAGTGTTGAACACTGGGAATAAGATTAGCAAGTTAGTGTTAGACACTAAAAGATAATCAGTGTTAAACACTAGCAACAGGGCTTTCAAATTAGTGTTAAACACTAAAGCAAATCAGTGTTGAACACTGGAAAAAGAGATTCCAAATTAGTGTCAAACATTAAAGCAAATCAGTGTTAAACACTGGGAACAGAGTTTTCAAACTGGTGTTAAACACTGAGAAAATCAGTGTTAAACACTGCAGATAGAGTTTTCCAAATTAGTGTTAAACACTAAGAAAGTCAGTGTTAAACACTGGGGACAAAGTCTTCAGATTAGTGTTAAACACTAAGGAGAGAGGGTTCACGTGTGGACACGTGAGAGCGCCCTGATTCCCTTTATTTTGTTCTGTCAAAAGTATTGAATACTTTGAAGTATCACGTGCTATCACGTGATGAGAATTTGGGCGTTTGTCTGTTAAAGCTTCAGCCAAGGGGTCACGTGGTAGCACGTGAGAGCGCCCTGCTTCCCTTTATTTTGTTCTACAGATAAGTGTTTAACACTTTTAATTCTGAAAGCCATCACGTGTGGGCACGTGATGGGGGCTCACGCTTTGATCTGTTAGAATATTCATTAGGGGTCACGTGTTGACACGTGAGGGCGCCCTAGAGCTCTTTTCTATTTCTTTTGCCTTTTTCTCTGTGTGCTTTAGAGACCACGTGGGGCACGTGAGGCATTGCCTCAAAGTTCTTTTTATGGATCTATGCAGGAGTCACGTGGTAACACGTGAGGTGTTGCTTCAAAGTTCTTTTCTGTGGATCTTTGCAGGGGTCACGTGGTAGCACATGACTTTGGTTCTTTGCATGTTTTAATGATCTGTTCATCTTTTTTTTAAGAATTAAATTCTTCATAGGGTTAAACCCTAACAATAAACTTTAGAGGAATTAAATTCCTGTGATTTTGAGAGAATTAGGTTCTCGATTAGGGTTAAACCCTAGTTCTATCCATTCTGAAGGAATTAAATTCCTAGGGTTAAACCCTAATTTCATCTCAAAGGAATTAAATTCCTGTAATTCTGTGAGAATTAAATTCTCAAAACTCAGTTCCTCCTCTGTGTTTTAGATCTGCATGGCAGGATCTCAACCCAATGAGAATTAAATTCTCAGTTCATGGGGAGATGTGCACTTTGCAGATTCTCAATCAGAGAAAGAACTAAGTTCCTTTCTTTTTATAAGAGTTAAACTCTTTTGAGAATTAAATTCTCCTTTGAAGCCTCCATTTTCTTTTCTTACCTAAGGTTTTCCATTTGCAGAGAATCAAAGGCTCTCTCTCTCTCTGTGTATCAAAAGAAAAAAGGTCCTCCTCTTCTTTTCTTGGCTCCTATTTATAGGAGAAGGAAAAGAATCAATCTGTTTGGTAAATCTCTCATTGAAAGATTTGATTTGTTCATTGAGAGATTTGATTTATCTTCATCATTAATCTGGGCCTTTAGATTATTAGGTGAATTTTATTCACCATTGGATTTTAAATCCAAAGATATCTCTTTGTTATTTCGGTGAGATTTAAGGGGAAATCTTTCCAAGTCCAAGATTTTTCCATAAATTGGTGATATTTAATCACCTTTAGATTCTTGATCCAACGGTTTCAAATAATTCTTCTTCATTTTGGAAAGATTTGAAGGATCTTTCCTCAGAATTTAATTCTGTTAAAGAAAAAGGCTTTTAATGCCGGTCACGTGTGGCCACGTGCCCCCTGGAATGGGCTTCTCTTCTTCTGCGCTCTTTTCCCTTGCCGCTGCTTAACCATCACGTGCCAACACGTGACCACTGGTCATATGTGAGCACGTGATGCCTCTTCTGAAGCTCTTTCCTGATTTTTAATCAGGGAACAAATGTGCTCTGTGCCGCTGCTTAACCATCACGTGCCAACACGTGACCACTGGTCACGTGTGAGCACGTGATTCCTCTTCTGAATCTTCTCCTGATTTTTAATCAGGGAACAAATGCCTCTACAGCGTTGCTCTCACGTGTCTGCACGTGAGTGCGACGCTGTCACTTTTGTGACCGTTGGATCTGCCTTAAGAGTAGGGTAGATGAAACGTTTTCCATCCCATCCTATAAATGCCCATGTCTTTTCAGAAGCGCCTCCACTTTGCTCATCTTCCTCCTTTGAGAACTTTCTTCTTTTGAGAATTTAATTCTCTTTTTCTAGAGCTTAGTTCTCTGCCTTGAAAAATTTTCAGAGTTTAACTCTATTCAGGAAAGACTCTTCCTTTCTGGTAATGATGTTGAACGATCGAAGAAACTTCATTTTAAAAACAACTCTATGGATTTTAAATCCACATCAAGGGTTTCACCCTTTTAACATGAACCCGTTTTTTCTTCAAGTTCTTCAACAAGAACAGAAAACCACTTAATCTTCGAACAGTTGGTCTCTTAGAGTTCATTTGATCTTTAGGGAGATGATAATGTCGGTTGTTTTCCATGGAATTTAATTCCATCCCACGGAGCTCTGGCTCTGGAACAAAACTTTCTGGGAATATAATTCCCTTTTTCCAAAAAGGAATTTAATTCTTATGAAGAACTAAGTTGTTCTCAAAGAACTTCATGGGTTTTACTGCCCTGAGTCATCTTCTTCACAACTCAGAAGAAAAGGTTTGTAATAGATTCTCATGATCTTTATTTCAGGTAGCATGGATGCCCATATGTACGATCTTGACGAAATCATTTCTTACGGGAATATTCGCGCACTAGGCCGTAGCCAGAACCAGGAGTTCACCAACGCTCAATGTGCTGAGATCATGAGCCGCTTCGATGAGTACAACGGTCGGCTACTCCCTCGTCGCTCTTCTCTTCTGAGACTTGTCGTGCTAGCGATCTGGGAGGCGCTCCCTCTCTTTTGCACCGGCGTGCCGCTCAGGGCATTGGACACCGCCGAGGATAAGGTACATTCGGTGTACCTGATGAGCCTAATCTCGAAGAGGAGGCGAGACAACCTCATTGATCTTTTGCACCAGGCTTTTTAGCAGTCGGCCATACTTGCTGCCTATCGGAGGGTAGAAGACATTCGTGAGGACCCCGACGCTTGTGACCGCGAGAGAAAACATACTCGGATGGTTCGAAATGCTTGGAGGATCTTAGACAAAGCCAAGTTTGAGTTTCTCAATCCGTTCCCCGCGTCTGAGGTCTTGCCGTTGTAATCGTTTCCCCCCTTTTTTTATTTTGTATGAACTTTTTAAAGTATGAATGATAAGTTTTATCGTGCCCTTCTGTGTTTGCATGCCCTTTTGTGG
Source organism: Agapanthus africanus (assembly GCA_030015575.1). Classification (NCBI taxonomy): domain Eukaryota; kingdom Viridiplantae; phylum Streptophyta; class Magnoliopsida; order Asparagales; family Amaryllidaceae; genus Agapanthus; species Agapanthus africanus. Next base: position 321,675,786 of record JASDDO010000004.1, on the reverse strand, counting down.
GATTTTGTCATTTTGCTATTGTTGTTGTTGATGTTTTTAACGTGCAGGGCACTATTCCACTTTTCAGTACACACCAAGCATGGTGCTCACGTGCTCCACACGTGGGGCCTTTTTAAGGGATTATTTAATTTTTCATGCCATATTTTCTGTGTATGGCATTAGATGCAGGAAAGGAGCCTTGGAAATAGTCCCATCTCCTTGATTTCCAATGCCTTCCCTTTTTTGGGCCTTGGAAATAGTTCTACCATGCAATATTCTCCATGCGCAGCATTTAATGCTCCTCTTTATAACCTGAGGCCACAGCCTTCTCTTTCTCTTCACAGAGAAATCTATTCTCAATTTAGTGTGGTTTATCTTGGGGACACAAATGAGTGCCATGGCCTGCAACCGCCCCCATGCTCGTCGACAGCCGTGGGAAGTGCCTATCGAGGAGCTGATTCCTCGCTTTGTTGCGCGATTGGTGGATCCCCTTCTTACCGATGATGAATGTGATTCAGCGACATATGAACTCTCGACCCGTAGGGGGTCCCCTCTTCCAATGGGATCCCTTTGGCTCCGGATGATTCTTGCTGCCGTGCTTGCTGACATCCCTCCTCACCCAGCGGAGATGACCCTGGCGATGCTTGACGCAGTTGAAGACAAGCTTAAGTGTTTTCACGAAGCATGTCTGATCACTCAGGCTCTAAAAGATTGCTTGGTTCACCTGTTGGGCCAAATAAAAGCCTGGCGGGCTATTATGTCTGCTTTTGCAGATGAACATGGCGCCAATCGGTGGGGAGCCACTCCTCGTGAAAATCGTCGCTTCGATGTGCTGGTGAAGGCGGCGAGGGAGTTAGAAAATTTTGAATACTGTTTTGTTCACCCTTGTGACACTGATCCCTTGTTTGGCGATCTTTTCCCGGTAGTATAGTATGCTTAAATCGATGTACTTTTTTTGTCATTGGCTGTTTGTATGCTTTTCTGTTGAATTTTCATGTTTGTCGGGTACTCGTATGTGCGTCTTGCTGGCGTAAATGAGCTTCATATTTCTCCATGAAAATTTTCTTTAATTGCTAGCACTATCGTTATGTCGCATGCACATCAGAGCTTTGGGTATTATTTCCTTTCGAATATTCGTATAGTTGTAAATGCATGCTCGGTAGGATATGCATCGGAGATTTTCCTTGTCGCCTCCCATATCAGGTGATTTGTGTGTGTTCTAGATCGAGTATCGTCGTCGAATGGAGGCTTGTTTATACAGTGCTCGGGTGTACCCGTCTTTCCTCGGAGGCTGTGGCTGCGAAAGCGAGCTTGCGAGGTTTGATTGAGCGGTGCGCGGCGAACATGGTGTCGTGCGAGAAGAGGCTCGGCCGTCAGTTTTCGGAGAGGGAACTGGCTTCCAAGGCGCTGAATGAGCTTCAAGCCAATCTTACCGCTAAGGCCAACAAAGCGTATGAACTCTGGCGAGTGCTTCAAAAGGCCATCAAGGAGGTAGTGGCCATTGACAAGGCCGCCGAGTTTACTCGCGAAAGAGTCGAGGCCCACAAAGCTACCGAGAAGGAACTTGAAGGTCGGCTTGTCTGATATCAGGCCCAACAAGCTCAGGCAGAGGCCCGTCTTCTGGCAATATTAGATCACGAAGGCGAGGCCCGGCGAAAGAAGGATGAGCTGACCAAGCTGCTAAATCGCCCGCCGGCCTGAAGACTTGTATCTTTTACTTTCTTCTTGTACATACTCCTGAATGAGTGTATCTTCTTTTTGTTCTTTCCTGTACTGTACTTTGTACCCATTTCGGTTTATGAATAAAGACATATTCTTCTTCTCAATGGTGTGTCTCTCTCAATTGAACTTGTTCTGTGGACAATTTATCTTGGCCTCCTTGCAGGGTAGCGATGGCTTAGGATTCAGGGTTAAGATCTGCCTCCTAAGACTTTTGAGCTTTATGAGCTGTGAAGATCTCATAAAGAGTTTTTCTCCCTACAGGTCGAGAGGATCCCGTAGGTGTAAGTTCTTCTTAAGAATCGTGAGGATTCTTAAGCGGGTTTTCCCTTGGGAGTCGTAAGGATCTCACAAGAGAGTTTTCTTCCTTGCAGGTCGTGAGGACCCGCAAGTGCTGGGTGCGGTCACCCTTATCCGTATTTCACGGGGTCAGGGGTTGCTTTGGGATGTTCTCCAGGGTACCGTAGTTTAAAGACATCGCGGTCAAGGTTAAGGACCTCATAGTCTGTGGGTTTAAGGACTCCACAGTTCGATGTTAGTTTTAAGACATCACGGTCAAGGTTAAGGACGTCATAGTCCGTGGATTTAAGGACCCCACAGTCCGATGTTAGTTTTAAGACATCACAGTCAAGGTTAAGGACGTCATAGTCCGTGGATTTAAGGACTCCACAGTCCGATGTTAGTTTTAAGACATCACGGTCAAGGTTATGGACCTCATAGTCCGTGGATTTAAGGATTCCACAGTCCGATGTTAGTTTTAAGACATCACGGTCAAGGTTAAGGACGTCATAGTCCGTGGATTTAAGGACCCCACAGTCCGATGTTAGTTTTAAGACATCACGGTCAAGGTTAAGGACGTCATAGTCCGTGGATTTAAGGACTCCACAGTCCGATGTTAGTTTTAACACATCACGGTCAAGGTTAAGGACCTCATAGTCCATGGATTTAAGGACTCCACAGTCCAATATGTGGTTACCGGGACCCGTCACCTCTTTGAAGACGTTGAGGAATTACAACGACAAATATCAAAGGAGTGAAGAGATGTACCCTTGAACCAAGGTAAAATCAGTCTAGAATCATGGTGGTTGATCGTTAGTTTTAAGACATTACGGTCGAGGTTAAAGACATCATAGTCCGTGGATTTAAGGACCCCACAGTCCGATGTTTGCTCTGGATACTTCACACGGGTTCACTGCGGTGCTCTGCGAGGACTAGGCTCCGCTCTGGACGTTTTCCGTGGGGTCAAAGAGTGACGTTATCCGCATTCCACGTGACCAGGAATTTTGCTCTGGATGCTTCCCACGGGTTCACTGCCGTGTTCGGCGAGGACCAGGCTCAGCTCTGGATGCTTCACATGGGTTCGCTGCCGTGCTCTGCGAGGACCAGGATCCGCTCTTGACGTTTTCCATGGGGTCAAAGAGTGACGTTATCCGCGTTCCATGTAACCAGGAATTTTGCTCTAGATGCTTCACACGGGGTCACTGCCATGTTCGGCGAGGACTAGGCTCCGCTCTGGATGCTTCACACGGGTTCACTGCCGTGCTCTGCGAGGACCAGGATCTGCTCTGGACGTTTTCCACGGGGTCAAAGAGTGACGTTATCCGCGTTCCACGAGACCAGGAATTTTGCTCTGGATGCTTTCCACGGGTTCACTGCCGTGTTCTGCGAGGACCAGGCTCCGCTCTGGACGTTTTCCACGGGGTCAAAGAGTGACGTTATCCGCGTTCCACGTGACCAGGAATTTTGCTCTAGATGCTTCACACGGGTTCACTGCCGTGCTCGGCGAGGACTAGGCTCCGCTCTAGACGTTTTCCGCGGGGTCAAAGAGTGACGTTATCCGCGTTCTACGTGACCAGGAATTTTGCTCTGGATGCTTCCCACGGGTTCACTGCCGTGTTCGGCGAGGACCAGGCTCCGCTCTGGTCGTTTTCCACAGGGTCAAAGAGTGACGTTATCCGCTTTCCACGTGACCAGGAATTTTGCTCTGGATGCTTCCCACGGGTTCACTGACCAGGCTCCGCTCTGGATGCTTCACACGGGTTCACTGCTGTGCTCTGCGAAGACCAGGATCCGCTCTGGATGTTTTCCACGGGGTCAAAGAGTGACGTTATCCGCGTTCCACGTGACTAGGAATTTTGCTCTGGATGCTTCCCACGGGTTCACTGTTGTGTTCGGCGAGGACCAGGCTCCGCTCTGGATGCTTCACATGGGTTCACTGCCGTGCTCTGCGTGGACCAGGATCTGCTCTGGGCGTTTTCCACGAGGTCAAAGAGTGACGTTATCCTCGTTCCACATAACCAGGAATTTTTCCCTAGATGCTTCACACGGGTTCACCGCCGTGTTCGGCGAGGACTAGGCTCCGCTCCGGATGCTTCACACGGGTTCACTACCGTGCTCTGCGAGGACCAGGATCCGCTCTGGACGTTTTCTACGGGGTCAAAGAGTGACGTTATCCGCGTTCCACGAGACCAGGAATTTTGCTCTGGATGCTTCCCACGGGTTCACTGCCGTGTTTGGCGAGGACCAGGCTCCGCTCTGGGCGTTTTCCGCGGGGTCAAAGAGTGACGTTATCCGCGTTCCACGTGACCAGGAATTTTGCACTAGATTTTTCACACGGGTTCACTGCCGTGCTCGGCGAGGACTAGGCTCCGCTCTGGATGCTTCACACGGGTTCGCTGCCGTGCTCTGCGAGGACCAGGATCCGCTCTGGACGTTTTCCACAGGGTCAAAGAGTGACGTTATCCGCTTTCCACGTGACCAGAAATTTTGCTCTGGATGCTTTCCACGGGTTCACTGCCGTTGTCTGCGAGGACCAGGCTCCGCTCTGGACGTTTTCCATGGGGTCAAAGAGTGATGTTATCCGCGTTCCACGTGACCAGGAATTTTGCTCTAGATGCTTCACACGGGTTCACTGCCGTGCTCGGCGAGGACTAGGCTCCGCTCTGGACGTTTTCCGCGGGGTCAAAGAGTGACGTTATACGCGTTCTACGTGACCAGGATTTTTGCTCTGGATGCTTCCTACGGGTTCACTGCCGTGTTCGGCGAGGACCAGGCTCCGCTCTAGACATTTTACACGGGGTTAAAGAGTGACGTTATCCGCATTCCACGTGACCAGGAATTTTGCTGATTGTATCCGCATTTCACGGAATGAGGGTTTGACTCTCAGTGATCTGTATATCGTTGAGCCATGGAACTGGGAGTTGCCGCTGTTCCGCTTCGCTTGAAGTTGTGTCCGTTGTCACAAGTCGAGTGTTGAGACGATCTTTAGATCACTTGCGGCCCGTCGAGATTTGGTTTCTTCCTATGATGAAACCTGGGGGAGGAGTATGATCCCTTCTTTGTTTGCGCCCCTGGATTGTATACATGGATAGATGTAATATCACCTGTAGGGCATGAATTTCATTTTTATTTTATTTCTTTTTCTGCGATGCTCTATCATTTCAGCTTTTATATCGCGAAGGTCGCGATTGCCCCATCATTTCGGTTATTTTTCGCGGTGCCCAATCATTTCGGCTATTTATTTTATTTTTACTCGATACTTTTTATTGCGAGTTGCCCCATCATTTCTTCTATTTTTTATGCATACATTTTTACTTGCTTCTTTTTATTGCAAGTTGCCCCATCATTTCGGCTATTTCGTATGCATGTGTGGCTCGCTAGCCTTTTCGCTGCAAGCTTGGAATTAGACACCGGTTTCGGCATCAGCACCGCTACAACTGGGATATTGCCAGAAGCGAATCATCATTTGCCTCTGTCGATGTCGAACAAAGATGGCTTAGCGAACAGGGTTAAGGGTCCTGTTGACTAAGGCTTTTGACTTCATGAGCCGTAAGGGTCTCACAAAGGTATTTCTCCCTACAAGTCGTGCGGATCTTGCAGGTGTGTTTTCTACTTGGGAATCGTGAGGATTCCCAAGTGCATGTCCTCTTGCAAGTCGTAAGGATCTTACAAAATGGTTTTCTCCTTATAAATCGAGAGGACTTACAAGGGTTGTTCGCCATATGAACATATCCCTAGTCACGGATGGGCCTTGGTTAGGGAAATGTTTGTTCGCGCCCGTGGATTGTATACAAGGGTCAGTATTGAGCCACTTGTAGGGCAATATCGAAGTTTTTGGGGGTTGCTTAAGAACAGGTTCAGGTCTCTGTAACTTAAGACTTTCAAGTCTTATGAGCCATGAGGGTCCTATAAGAGAGTTCTCCTTACGAGTCGTCAGGATCTCGCAAGTGTAATTTCTCCTTAGGAATCGTGAGGACTCCTAAGTGTGTTGCTCCCTTGTGAGTCGTAAGGATCTCACGCGGGTGGTTTCTCCTTACAAGGTCGTGAGGACCCTGCAAGTGTCCTTTAACGAGGTTGCGCCCTTTCGGGTTTTCACAAACACTCGCCGGTAGCCCTGCTGTTTTTACTCACGGAGCCCTTTCGGGTTTTCATCCGTGCCCATTTCGCTTATGGACATACCGTTTTTTTTATTTTATTATATTTTTTCTTTTATATATATATATTTTTTTTTGTATCGGCTTTGAGATGCTGCAATCCACCGTAATTTATCGACATCTCGGTCAACAGCTAGTTTTAGGACATAGTGGTCCATTGCTAGTTTGAGGACGTTTCGGTCCGTCGTTAGTTTAAGGACGTTTCGGTCCGTCGTTAGTTTAAGGACATTTCGGTCCGTTGTTAGTTTAAGGACATTTCGGTCCATCTTTGAAGAAGGCCGGTTACTACTCAGAGTTCGGGCTTAGGAAGATAGCGAGCGGACATAGTCGTCGTCGTCTATCATTGACCTAGGCCTTAACCCGTTAAGCGTAGTATTTCTTCAGGAAGCGACCGTTTATTGTCCTGAAAGGTCTTTCACCGTGCATATCCATGAGTAGATACGCTCCACCCTGGTAGACCTTGTCTATGATGTACGAGCCTTCATAGTTTGGCTCGAATTTTCCCCGCTTGGCGCGATTGGGGATCATAGGTCTTTTGACCACTAGCACGAGTTCGCCTTGGCGGAATGTCCTCGTCCTGGTCAATCTTTCATATGAGCGCATCATCTTTGCTTTGTAAGCCTCCAGATTTTGTTGCACTATGAGCCGTGTTTCATCAAGGGCATCAAGCTCCTCAAGCCGAAGGTGAGCATTTTCTTCGTCCGTCAGCTCGTAGTGGACTTCCATCCGTAGAGAAGGTAGCTCAATTTTGAGAGGGAGTACTGCTTCTGTACCGAATACCAACGCGTACGGCATTGTGTTCGTGGCCGTCTTGAACGTAGTCCGATACGCCCAAAGAGCTTCTTGCAGTCTCTCGTGCCAGTCCTTTTTGTTTCGGGACACCGTCTTCTTCACGATCTTTGTCAATGTTTTGTTGAAAGCCTCAGCTAGAACGTTAGCTCGCGGATTATAAACTGAGGAATATCTCCAGTCTATGTTGTGTTGTTGCGCGAAGTGGCTGATCTTGTGGCTTCTGTAGGCTGGCCCGTTATCGGAGATGATCCGTCGTGGAGTTCCAAACCGATAAATGACGTGCGTATTGAAGAAATGGAGGATATTCTCTGTCTTCATTTCCCTTAACGGTACTTCTTCTGCCCACTTGGAGATGTAATCGGTGGTCGCTAGGATGAAACGATGTCCCCTGGACGATGCTGGTTCGATGGGGCCGACTATGTCAGTTCCCCACATTTCGAACGGCCAGCTAGCCACTGTTGGATGTAGAGGATTTGGATGCTGATGGATAAAGTCCCCATGGATCTGGCACGAGTGGCATTGCTTCGCATACTCGAGGCAGTCCTGGATCATTGTGGGCCAATAATAACCTATTCGTTTGATCTTCAGCTTCATCTTCGGGCCTGCCTGGTGAGAACCGTAGAGTCCATCGTGAACTTCCTGAACGACTCTTTTCGCTTCGTCAAGTCCCAGGCATCTCAACCACAGAGAGTCAAATGACCTCTTGTACAGAGTATTATTGACGAAGGCGAAGGACAGAGCTCGTTTCACAAGCTGATGTCTTGATGACGCATCTCCAGGCGTTCGACGGGATTTGAAGTAGTCTGTGAAGACTTCTCTCCAATCTTCAACCTTCTCTTGGCCATTTATTTGCAGGGCCGTTTGCTCAATTGCTTCCTTTTCCTCGGATGATTCCGAAGATATTTCTGCCGGTGCGAGTACCCGACGGCTTTGTACCACGATTCTGACGTCATCGAGGTTCTCATCAGCCAATTCTTTAGCGAGCTTGGCTAATGCGTCCGCCTTGCTATTTTCTGCACGCGGTATGCTTTCTAGAATGCAATAGGGGATTTGGGTCAACAGTCGCTGCACCCTTTCACCGTACTTTACCAACTCTGGTTTGCATGTCTGGTAGTCGCCATTTACTTGACTGCCGACTAGTTGAGAATCTCCATATATGAGGAGGTTTTCAATTCCCATGTCGATGGCGATCTCGAGGCCTGATATTAAAGCTTCGTATTCGGCTTCATTGTTTGTCCTTGGCTCTGTTAAGGAGAAAGCAAAGCGCATTATCCCTCCTTGTGGAGTTACGAAGATGAGACCCACCCCTGATTTGATTATAGGGGTGCTTTGTTTGCGCTTCTTCACGAAAGATGCTCCATCGAAATAAAGCTCCCATCGGATATTACCACCGTCGATCGCATCAAACGCGTGTTCGTCTGGCAGTTCGCAATTCAGAGGGGAATCGGCCGATATCGGATGCTCAACGAGGAAGTCGGCGATGGCCTGGCCTTTCACTGCCTTGAGAGGCTGATATGTTATCAAGAACTCCATCAAGAGCAGGGCCCATTTAGCGAGTCGACCAGTCAGTATGGCCTTCGACATTAAATACTTAAGGGGGTCCACCTTCGATATGAGACGGATTTCATGCGCCAACGCATAGTGCCTGAGCTTGGTTATCGCAAAGATCAACGCCAGGCAGTGTTTTTCAATGGGAGAATAGTTGCTTTCTGGCCCCAGTAGAACTCGACTTAACTAGTAGAGTGCTCTTTCTTTCCCTTGATCATTCTCTTGCGCCCATAATGCGCCTAAGGAACCTTCGAAGGCGGTTGTATAAAGAATGAGGGGCTTTCCCTTGACCGGAGCAGCCAACACTGGCAGGTTCTGCAGGTATTGCTTGATCTTGTCTAGCGCGCTTTGGCATTTTTGGTCTCAGACGAATGGGGTTCCCTTCTTCATCAGGTGGCTATAAGGACGGCACTTGCCAGAGAGATTGGCTATAAATCGCCGGATATACGCGAGCTTCCCTTGGAGAGAACGCAATTGTTTAAGAGTCCTTGGCGGTGGCATTTCCATGATCGCCTTGATCTTCGACGGATCTATCTCGATACCCCAGTGCTGGACGATGAACCCTAGGAACTTGCCTGAGGATACCCCAAACGCGTATTTGAGAGGGTTCATCTTCAAGTTGTATTGCCGAAGGCGCTGAAATACGGTCTTCAGGTGCTCTAAATGCTCCTCGTACGATTTTCTTTTCACCATGAGGTCGTCGATATAGCATTCGACGATTTCATGTATGAGGTCATCGAAGATCTTCGTCATGGCCCTTTGATAGGTGGCACCGGCGTTCTTTAAACCGAAGGGAATAACTTTGTAGCAGAATATTCCCAGAGGGGTCCGAAAAGCGGTATGCTTCTGGTCTCCGGGATGCATCTTTATCTGATTATACCCTGATGAGCCGTCCATGAAAGAGAAAACCTCATGAGTGGACGTGTTATCTATCATCAGCTCGGTGACTGGTACTGGGAAATCGTTCTTCGGGCAAGCTTTATTGAGATCCCGGAAGTCCACGCATATGCGCACTGTCCCATTTTTCTTCATTACTGAGACGATGTTGGCGATCCAGTCAGGATATTGAACTTCTTGGATAAACCCAGAATCGATCAGCTTCTTGACTTCGGCGTTGATGCTCATCTCAAGCTCGAGCCGCATTCTTCTCGGCGCCTGTTTGACTGGCTTAACGTCCGAGGATATCACCAATTTATGCATAGCAATTTCTGGATCTAAACCTGGCATTTCAGAATAGTTCCATGCGAAGAAATCTCTATACTGCATAAGCACGTCTTTTAACGCAGCCACCCTTTCTTCGGATAGTAGCTCGCTGACGAATGTCGGTCGTGGGTCGTTTGCTGTCCCTAACTCAATCTTCTTGAGGTTATCTGCAGTAGTATGTATGCCATCTTCCAGCTCTTTCGGCGCTGGTGGAAATTCTGAGATTACCTCGTCGTCATTGTTTTCGAAGCACCAAGGAAGGTTATCTATGTCCTCGGGCTCCCTTTTTGATATTGTTATCATATGACAAGTACGAACTCGCTTCCAAGCCCGATGTGGATCTGGTTCTGCTCTTGCGGATTTGGGTTCGTGTTTTTGTGGCGGTGTTACCCTCCAGCTGTCAGATAGAGCGAACTTGCCGAGCTGATACTGGTCTTCGACCCAATTCTTGAAGGTGAAGCAGTCTTCGATGGGGTGTCCAATGGTTCGGTGATAAGAGCAATAGCCCGGATGGGAGACCTCGTTAGCTTGCTCAGGGTGTTTAGACTCCGGAAGTGTAATTATTCGGTGTTTTAAAGCAAGGTCAAGTATCTTCCGTGTTTTATTTTTAGGAAAAGAGTATGTCTGACTCATCTTCTTCATAAGGGACAAATCCATACCACTCGCTTTCCGATCGCGTGACTTCTTGGTCCCGCTTTGTCGCTGTCGAACGCCTTTTCTGCTCTTTGACTTGTTTCTACCTCTGCGTTGGGCCTTTTGCACAACAGGTTGACAGGGAGGAGTATTTTCGTCTTTTGCAGCTTGTTGAAGAAGACGTTGCATCCTGGCTTTCTCGTAGATGGCCATTTCACGATTATGGTCGTCCCGAGCTTTTTGACCCGCTTTCCTGATAAGCTTGTCCATTCGCTCTTCAAATGACGGACTCGGCATTTTGATTGGAGGATCTTGTTTTGGTGCGGGGTTGGCATTTTCTGACAGGGCGTCCTCTTCTTCATCGAAGTTATATATGGCGTAGCTACCATGGACTCATTCCCGTTTCCCGGATCTTACATATCCAAGTCCAAGCGTTTCCATTCTCCCGTTGGGTAAATTGCGCTGAGTCCCAGGGACATCCCAAATCCTGTTGTAGAACCGAGCTTGTCGAATAGTCTGTTTCAAGGGTACCCCTTGGCGCTTCAATAGCCTTTTTAGTCCATTCGTGTAATATCTGGGCAAACGGATGGGTTGGATCCTGTCGAGGGTAGAATCTACGCCGTGCCAGATTTCTTTCTCGACTCTTGTTTCCATGGACCGGTAGAATATGATCGCCTTTTCACCTTTTTACTTAGGAGGGACGTAAAACGTCTGCAGGTCTTGCACATTGTAAGCTTCAAGCTCATCAAGATCTTTGTAGTGCTCCCGCGGAATCATGGTAATTTGCAAACTCCGATCATCACTAGGGGATGCTTGTATTGACGGCCGACTGGAGAACACAGCGTTAACCTCGTCTTCCGAGTCGCTTCCGAAGATCAATATGGGGGCGGACGGTCCTGGGTTGCTGCGTCGAGACGGCCCAGCGTAAACTATCTCTTCTTCTTCTTCGGTGTCACTCCCAAAAACAGGAATGGTGGCGGCGGCTTTGTTCTCTGGTTTTCGACACCTCTCCGTGTCCTCGAAATCTGGCAAAAAGTACTTTGCATCTTCATACTTGCGGACTTCGTTTACGGAGAACAGGTTCAGCTCTCCCGTTACGGTATACTCAAAACCATCCTTGAAATACTTCATACACTGATGTTGCGTAGAAGGGATGATGTTGTACTCGTGTAACCAAGGACGACCGAGCAAGGCGTTGTAACAGGTCTTGGCGTCAATGACGTGGAACTTAATATCCGTGACGAGTAGTCCGAAGCATAATGTTAGTATCACCGATCCAAGAGTCCGTGATGACTGAGAATCGAAACCGGAGAAGGTAATTTTATCAAGAGCGAGGTGCTGAATGGTCATGCAGATTTCCTTCAACACCCGAACATTAAGGAGATTGACGGAGGATCCATTATCAACCAGGATTTTGCTTATCTTGATATTGTGGAAGTATCCAGAGACGTATAGGGGACAGTTGTGGTCGCACGTCCCAAGGAGAAGGTCTTCATCGCCGAACGTGACATCGGCTGTGCGCACTTCTTCTAGTTCATCCTTCATCCTTTCTTCGGCGAGGAAGGCTTGGAATTGCTCGGGCTCTTGTAGCGCCTTGATTAATGAATCTCTCGCTTCTTTTGATAACAAGAGGGCGTCGAGAATGCTGAGCTGCGAAGGTAGCTTCCTCAGGTGCGCTAGGATGTTGTAGTCCACCTTACTCTTCCTGGGCGGGTCCTTGGCAGTCAGCTCTTTCATGACTTGGTCATCTAAGGTGATATCCTCAGCGACCTTTTCCTTTCCCTTATCTTTTCTAGTTGCGGGACCGAGATTCTTTTCCGGAAGCGTACGATTGCGCAGCTGAATGTTTTCGCAGGCCTCTGGTTCTTCCTCTTTCCCTAAAATGGATTCTTTAAAGAGAGGGCCCAGAGCCATTTCCTTGTCAGAATCGCTTCCGAATGTGAGCACTTGCGATCCCCCGGCGTTGACCGTGTAACAGTTACCGGTAGTTCTTTTGTGTCCTTCGGTCGCACTTCTCTGCTCCCGACGAGTTCTGCGTTTCATTCTCTTAAAATGTTTCCGATGAGCAACATATCCCTGCCACTATGTCTTAAAAGCGTCGCACTCCTCAGTGGGGTGTGAAATCTTCCAATGATATGAGCAGTAATTAGGGTGCCTCTCCACCCCCTTGAGCGTGTTTTCTTCCGAGGGTGGTAGTTTCATTCCCATTGACATGGCTTTGGCAAACCTTTTTCTCGTCTTGAATATGTTTTTATCCGCGTCGGATGTCTTTCGATCTGGCGGGAGTGCTTCGACTCTTTCGTTTAGTCCCCTGCATTTGGCTCCTTCTGATGCGGCTATCTCACGCTCCTGGTCGACTTTACTTTTCAAACGAATCTCGTCTAGAAAGGCGTCGATCATTTCGTCTGTCGGCCACACAAGCTCCGGTTCAGGATCGGCCCCCAGTTTCTTAGTGCCAGGAGTTTTTTCATCGTCCGTAAATGAGTGGGAGATCACATTACAACTCGCCACGTATCCCTTGGATTCATCCGACGAACTCTCCCTCTCATCTTCCTCTTGAAAGACGTGGTTGAGGAACTCTTGGAGTGTGATGGGAGTCCGTGCTTTCTGGTTATATTCCTTCAGCGCGTCAATCTGTTTTTGTAAGTCCGTGCGCTTGTTGCCAGGCTTTACGGGCTTCTTAGATTTCTTCTTCTTTTTCTTTGAAGATTTTGATGGCTGGTTGTGAGTGCTTGGGCCATCACCACCGGTCTTCGGGGTTGGGCGCGGCTTCAGCATCCCTTCAATGATCTGGGGTTCCAACGGGTTCTTCCACCTGACTGCCAGGCATGTCTGGAGCTCATTCATCATTCTTTTGGTTTTTGCTGATAGCACAACCTCCCATGGGGCTTCTTCAACGAAAGAACAAGTTGCCCCCGGTGTGTCCGTCTTCTTAGGAGTGTGAGGTTGTGGCGGGTTCACCTTCCACTTCTCGGACAGCGCAAATTTGCCCTGTAGGTATTGATATTCAATCCATCCTTTGAAGACGAAGTAATCCTCAATCGGATGGCTTACCGTTTGATGGTAAGGGCAGTAGTTGGGGTTATTCACCTCACTGGGTTGCGGCGGATGCCTTGGATTTGGCAAGTTGATAATCCTATTGTGTACCGCCATCTCGAATAGCCTCTTCGTCTTATCCCGCGGAAATGAGTAGGGGCACTTCATTTTCTCATTATATGTAGGGTTCCTAGGAACACTAATGAGGTCTCACAAGGCATCGACCATACCAAATTCAAAAAATTCCGGTGCCGAGAAACCCTAATGCGATCGTTAACTAGAGATTAGGCGAAAACTAATGCAAGCAAACAACTTTACTCTAAAGTGAATGGAAATACAACCTTTGTAGATCTGGTCCACCACTTCTTTAGCTCCGTGATGACGTCCCTTCGCTGCAATTACCGGGATCCCGGACTCTAGCGATGGTTTCGTCGGAGAAACGAGCGGGCTAGGTCGTTGACTTCGATGCCGAAGATGATCTACGTCGAGGAAACTCTAACTCAAGCTCCAACTTCACCAAGTCAAGAAACTTGTCAAGAAAACACCCTATACTACTTGGCAAGTGGTAGAGGATGAAGAAATAGAAAGTGGGTTCACTTTAGAATTGGATTTCTCACTTGGAATCATCACTTGACATTTTTCAAGAGAGTTTTTTCTTTTTCTTCACTTGAAGAATAAGATGAAGAAGAAGAAAAAGAATAATGAATTTTTTAAAACCAAAAAGAAAAATGAAGTGATGGTTATCATAATGCAACCATGGGTTAGTGTTAACTCATGTAGAGAATGAACTAGGGTTAAGTAAATGGTTAGGGTTTAGGAACAAAACAAAATGGCATGACTTTTTCAAAGATGCTTTGAAGCTTCTTGAAGCTTCAAGCCAAAATAACAAAGAGCCACCATTTATTTTTGTCAAATATAAATAAAGAAAGAAAATAAGACCTTAACCATTAACCTAAACCATGGTTTAAAATAAACACACACCCAAGTTTGCATGTATCATCAAACATGATACAAGCTAGTGCATAAACATATATCATATATACAATGTGCACATTCAAGTGAGAAAATAATCTTAAGTGAACAAATACTAGTTAATGTAAAGTAATATATCAAATATATAATTATACATTAAATTATTAAATCAACACTTGATTTAATGATCCGGTCATATCGCATATAACCAACTAATATCAAGTGTATCAATGTATCGAATCAACACTTGATTCGGTAACCCGGCTATATCACATATAACCTGTCGATGATACAAATCGCGAGAATAGAATACAGTATCACATACTGGTATTATTCTCGGTCCCGCACATATCTCATATGCGCTCCTATTTCGTTTCGCTTGAGCCAGGAAACCTCTGTGTAGGACTCTAAAGACTCGTCAATACGCCGACAGCAGGTGATGATCATATCAAACACCCACAAGCCGCAAGCGGTCTGCTAAACGTAACGGCACCTGGGTATTGATCGATCAGAAGATCAACGAGCAAGCCCGCTCACAATCCTGTGAATCCAACCAGTAACACTTACCGTACAGTCCGGTCTGATCGTCTGATATGTCGCATATCTCGCCTAGGGGTGGCAAATGTCAGACCCCAGTAGATCGATAAGTCGTGTCGATATGAGGTCTATAACAGTTCGAGATACTACTGATAACAATTACCAGTAAATCTCAGCAACCCTGGCCAGGGATTTCCGGTTATAGCCAATCGAACACAGCGCAACATCAACTCCCTATACCGGGAGAGACGAATCCCCTCCTATCGCTCATTGCCTCCATGTGATTCGGGACTGTACCCAAAAACCACCATTTTGCACGCCTTCTTGGACTTGGTAAGGTGGAAATCAAAGCACAGTGGGAATCACACAAGACTCTATGACGATCTCGGGTCAACAGACTAACCTGTACTAGTGTCACCAAAGAACTGCCATCTGACGTAAGGTATAATACCATCTGGGAGTTCTCGGCGAGTCCGTCCAGTGTACCCAGTCTCCACTGAGCACCAGTATATCATCTCTGATGTCAAACACCAATGGATATAGGATCATCCATCGCCCATCTGTATGGGTCGAGAAGGTATACGCTAGTCTACTCTGGTATATTGATGCCCCGTCTCGATACACCCACGACTAGGGACCTTGAAGGATGTACTTATGGACTACCATGTTCCCACTAGTATGATCCGCATCATAGTCCTGGTAGTCAAGTACACATCCTAAGGGCTTTACCAACATGTAACAGAGAGACAATTAGTATACACGTTAAGGCAAAGAGTAACCAGATAGCATACTATCATGTCGAGCAAGAAAGTCCTCCCTATATATGTCCCAGCATCCACTACAATATACATCCTATGTACAGTAATGGCCTCTAGGGCATACATATAACTAACATTATAATACCGCCGTCTTTCGTCCAGTTGATCCGCCAGCTTTGGGGCACTGGGTTGCTGCTGAGCGTTCGCAACGAGGGTTGCCTTCCCTTTACCCTTGTCACTCCGAGGTTCCGGCTTTGGGGGAGGCGGTCTGTGACCCATCTGGTCCATCTGAGCCAACTTGTCGATCAAATCCTGGAACATGTTTGGCTTAAAGAACATCATGAACTGTAAGATAGTTGCATGAGGATCTAGGGTACCCACGAACATGCCCACCGCGGGCGCTTCTTCGATGCATTGTTCACATTTTGACCACATGTTTTGCCAGTGTATAGCGTACTGGACCCACGTCTCACCTGGTTTCACCCTGGCATTAATCAATGTCTTTATCGGAGTGCGTTCGCAGGCGCTCGCGAATCGCTGCGTAAATAGCAGCTCCATCTCCGCAAATGTTTTGACGGAGTCGTTCGGGAGCTCAGAGTACCACTCGAACGCCGTTTCTGACAAGCTACCGACGAACTGGCGAAGCAACAATTTATCATCACCGCCGGTGTTGCCGTAAAGCGCCCTGAACTGGGCAAAATGCTGGTGGGGATTGCCCATCCTCTTATTGACATGAAATTTTGGTATTGTATAGCCCGGCGGGTACTTGATCTGGTCATACCAGCTCGGATATTATCGCCCTGTTCTGACAACTTGACCAGCTGCCTCGGTCGCCTGGTGAACCCGTATCTGCTAAGGTATATATATTCATCCAAGTCAGCTATGGAGATTGTTTCTCCTTGGCTGTTGAAAGAGCTGGAGGTGGATTTGATGTCTCCTCTCTATCGTCCTCAACATTGATCGGAGGGACTTCAGCAGGAGGATCTTGTTGGATCATCATACCCACCATATCCTGAAACAGAAGGGCCATTCGTTGTATATTGGTTGCTTGTTCCGCAGCCTCTTTATCCTTCTTTTCCAGTATCCTACGAAGGAATTCAGCGTCAGTTTCCTACTCCTGGCGTTGATACGAGGACGCTTCGGGGCTTTCTTTTGGCCCAGTGAGTGCGGCCATCGCGTTCATCATTTCCTGGAGCTTCTGCTATTGCTCCTGAGCTTTGGTCACTGACCGTGTAAGCGGTCTATGACCCGTAGATGTACGGCTGTCCTCTTTTCCTGACGCCATGTAGACCGTATGCACCATCATGCCCCTAGACTTAGGGCATTTAGGCTTATTGTCCCTGACATTTGCTGCAGGAGTGGGGACTTTCTCTGGCCTTCTTCTCTTTTGAGTAGTCAACATGGAGGGAGCCGTCACGGCAGGCACCCAAGCTGTTTTCGTCCTTTGTTGTTTGACATGACGATTCTTTTCTTCCTGAACCTTCACCCTCTTCTGCCGGCGAGAGTGATCTTGGTCGATTACTGAGTCTTGGACCCGTCGCCAGACCTTATAAATCTTGGAAGACAACCGTTGAGGAGGCTGCTCCGGCTTTGCTTCTGTAACATTCTCCGCAGGTGGAGGGGATCTTTTGAGAACCGCAGTTGGCGAATTTCATCGTACCATGTTTAGCAGCTCAAAGTTGTTTCCGGTTGGAACAGCAGCCTCAATTTCCACCATTGGAGCTGGTGGAGTTAGTCCGGAGGGGGAGTTGCCCCTAGTCTTCCTTATCCGGCGCCAGTGGCGACGTCGGGCATGACGGGTTGTTGGGATTGATTCAGCGACGACTTCGTCTTGTCCCCTGCTCTGGGGAGGGGCTGCTGCCGGTGTCAGCCTCTTGAAGGCTGACGTTCGTTGAGAAGCTACAGATTTCTGAGCGGGAGCGGGAACGGGGGTAGTCAGTCTTGCGAAGATCGACCCTCTGGGAGGAGAAGCCGCCTTGGCGACTTCGGGAGCATATGTCTTCTTTGGGATGGTCCCCTTAGGTATCATGGGCTTCTTGGCGAGCCCTTTGGAGTTCAGGCTCAGTCTGGTGAAGACCGAGGAGTTGGACGAACCGTTGAGAGGGGCCGTAGGAGTAGAAAGTCGATCAAAGACCGACTTCTTTGAAGCTTCCGGTACGGGCACTGGAATGTTAACATTCACCGGCGGGAGCATGGTCCCAAAGAACAGACCGGTGGTAGCTTGAGTCACTTGTTCCACAGGAATAGTAAATAGGGAAGCAGCCTACGGTCCATAGGCTACACCTCCAGATGAGGCGGAGCGTCGGTTGCATTTGCAGTTGGAGCAGTTCGAGCAGTTGCCAGCCATTGATCCTTTTTCTTTCTACAGTAAACGAAACACCAAATCTTAGTACTTCGAAACCCAAGGGCAACCATTAGCGAACCACGATTGGTTCGCGAATCACGATACACGAAGTGTGGAGTGGAAAGAGGAAAAGGTCCCACCGGGCGTGCCAGAATCTGTTCCCCTCCGAAAGACGGCGCGACGCAGGGACGTCTTGCCTGAGATTCGGGGCAGATGCTAATTGGTGCTATCCGTCTACCTCTCCGAAGATGCCAAGTTGATTTATGACACCATGTATCGAAGGTTTAAACGGATGCGTCCGATGTAGCAGACTTCGTCAGATTCCCCCTCGCTTGAGGGATTTTTGATTGTGGGGACGCTCTTCCCTGCAGGCGCAAGCCCCTGCAGTTAATTACACTACCGCATTGCGGTAACAACTTTCTCCTTCTCCAGATGATCACTTTGTGTCGTGTGTGTTTGTTTTACGTTTGGTTTCCCGTGGATTGTATACGGAGACTCAGTTTTGTCGTCGCCCGTAGGGCGTGGACTAGTCCAAATCCGTATTATCTTAGATTTGGGTTTGGGGGTTTTGTTTAAGGATACGTTAGCCTCATTTGAGAATAAGATCAACTTAAACGTTTGTTAAGGATACGTTAGTCTAGTTTTAGACTAAGATCAACTTAACGGGATCATTTAGATCCAACAAGAGAGCAATTAAGGGGGCCCTGTTGTTTAGTTTAGTGACGTTGCGGTCAATAGGTAGTTTAAGGACATTGCGGTCCAATGTTAGTTTTAAGATGTTGCGGTCAAGGTTAAGGACGTCATAGTCCGTGGATTTAAGGACTCCACAGTCCGGCATTAGTTTTAAGACATCACGGTCAAGGTTAAGGACGTCAATGTCCGTTGTTAGTTTTAAGACATTCCGGTCAAGGTTAAGGACCTCATAGTCCATGAGTTTAAGGACCCCACAATCCATCGTTAGTTTTAAGACATCCCGATCAAGGTTAAGGCCTCATAGTCCATGAGTTTAAGGACCCCACAGTCCGTATCAATGTGTGGTCATCGGGACCCGTCACCTCTTTGAAGACGTTGAGGAATTACAACGCCAAGTATCAAAGGAGCGAAGAGATGTACCCTTAAACCAAGATAGATTAAATAATTTTTGGCCCAATTTGGAACCAAGACCATTTAATTATATTATGAGCCCATTAGCCCAGTTAATTCTGAATTGAGGACTTATGGCCATCTTGGGCTAAGTCCAATCATGTTTAGAATATTGGCCCTCTGTTGGCTCATTGAAGGAGAGGCTTTGCCTCTAGAAACTTAGCCAATTGGGCTAAAGCTAGTGTTAAACACTAGAGACCGACAGTGTTGAACACTGAGAATAAGATTAGCAAGTTAGTGTTAGACACTAAAAGATAATCAGTATTAAACACTAGCAACAGGGCTTTAAAATTAGTGTTAAACACTAAAGCAAATCAGTGTTAAACACTGAAAATAGAGATTCCAAATTAGTGTCAAACACTAAAGCAAATCAGTGTTAAACACTAGGAACAGAGTTTTCAAACTGGTGTTAAACACTGAGAAAATCAGTGTTAAACACTGCAGATAGAGTTTTCCAAATTAGTGTTAAACACTAAGAAAGTCAGTGTTAAACACTGGGGACAAAGTTTCATATTAGTGTTAAACACTAAGGAGAGAGGGGTCACGTGTGGACACGTGAGAGCGCCCTGATTCCCTTTATTTTGTTCTGTCAAAAGTATTGAATACTTTGAAGTATCACGTGCTGTCACGTGATGCGAATTTGGGCGTTTGTCTGTTAGAGCTTCAGCCAAGGGGTCACGTGGTAGCACGTGAGAGCGCCCTGCTTCCCTTTATTTTGTTCTACAGATAAGTGTTTAACACTTTTAATTCTGAAAGCCATCACGTGTGGGCACGTAATGGGGGCTCACGCTTTGATCTGTTAGAATGTTCATTAGGGGTCACGTGTTGACACGTGAGGGTGCCCTAGAGCTCTTTTCTGTTTCTTTTACCTTTTTCTCTGTGTGCTTTAGAGACCACGTAGGGTACGTGAGGCATTGCCTCAAAGTTCTTTTTTATGGATCTATGCAGGAGTCACGTGGTAACACGTGAGGTGTTGATTCAAAGTTCTTTTCTGTGGATCTTTGCAGGGGTCACGTGGTAGCACGTGACTCTGGTTCTTTGCATGTTTTAAAGATCTGTTCATCTTTTTTTTTTAAGAATTAAATTCTTCATAGGGTTAAACCCTAACAATAAACTTTAGAGGAATTAAATTCTTATGATTTTGAGAGAATTAGGTTCTCGATTAGGGTTAAACCCTAGTTCTGTCCATTCTGAAGGAATTAAATTCCTAGGGTTAAACCCTAATTTCATCTCAAAGGAATTAAATTCCTGTAATTCTGTGAGAATTAAATTCTCAAAACTCAGTTCCTCCTCTGTGTTTTAGATCTGCATGGCAGGATCTCAACCTAATGAGAATTAAATTCTCAGTTCATGGGGAGATGTGCATTTTGCAGATCCTCAACCAGAGAAAGAACTAAGTTCATTTCTTTTTATAAGAGTTAAACTCTTTTGAGAATTAAATTCTCCTTTGAAGCCTCCTTTTCTTTTCTTTCCTAAGGTTTTCCTTTTGCAGAGAATCAAAGGCTCTATATCTCTCTCTCTCTCTGTGTATCAAAAGAAAAAAAAGGTCCTCCTCTTCTTTTCTTGGCTCCTATTTATAGGAGAAGGAAAAGAATCAATCTGTTTGGTAAATCTCTCATTGAAAAATTTGATTTGTTCATTGAGAGATTTGATTTATCTTCATCATTAATCTGGGCCTTTAGATTATTAGGTGAATTTTATTCACCATTGGATTTTAAATCCAAAGATATCTCTTTGTTATTTCGGTGAGATTTAAGGGGAAATCTTTCCAAGTCCAAGATTTTTCCATAAATTGGTGATATTTAATCACCTTTAGATTCTTGATCCAACGGTTTCAAATAATTCATCTCCATTTTGTAAATACTAGAAGGATCTTTCCTCAGAATTTAATTCTGTTAAAGAAAAAGGCTTTTAAAGCCGGTCACGTATGGCCACGTGACCCCTTGTCACGTGTGGCCACATGACCCTTGGTCACATGTAGGCACGTGACCCCTGGAATGGGCTTCTCTTCTTCTGCACTCTTTTCCCTTGCCGTTGCTTAACCATCACGTGCCAACACGTGATCACTGGTCACGTGTGAGCACATGATGCCTCTTCTGAAGCTCTTTCCTGATTTTTAATCAGGGAACAAATGTGCTCTGTGCCGCTGCTTAACCATCACGTGCCAACACGTGACCACTGGTCACGTGTGAGCACGTGATGCCTCTTCTGAATCTTCTCCTGATTTTTAATCAGGGAACAGTCATCCTAACAACTACAATATATGAGTGTTTTATGATTTAAAAGTGTGCGTGTAAAGTAGGTTGTTATCCCGTGCCTTATTCACAAGTAGAGTTTAACAATTAACCTATCACAAAAATAACGTTTGCAAATAATAATACATGGTATTTATTTGCTATATTATCATCTTTTCTTTTCTAGATGGGGGCAATAACATGATATCAATAGTATTTTAATGTGATGAATAACTAACATGAATAGAGAATATGATTATGTTATAATTTGTTATCCAAAGCATATAAACTTTGATCATTAGATATAGGAAACAAAATGAGTTTAGTCATAAATACGAACACAAGCACATAAAATATATATATGTGTGCGTGTGTATACTACAATTAGTGCATTAGTAACTAAGTGTGGATTTTTATATAACAGGGATTGAGCGTATGTACAAGTGAAAAGAGCGATGACAAGGAAAACGAGGAGATTTGACAAGAAGGAAGAAAGAAGGAAATTAGAGGAAAAGGAGTAGATGGAGACTTACTAGCAATGTGAGTCGGTATAACAACCGGCTCAACGTTTATAGGGAAGAAGAAGGTTATCTTCGAGTGGACCTCCGACGTCTATGAGTAGCTTGTACTAGATATGAAGGAGAGAAAGTGGGCTCAGTTGGAAGAGCCAGGACAGAAAACGCGAGAGGTAGGCGAGCTTGAGGGAACTTGAGAGCTTGACTTTTCCTTAAGGGAACTTAGCTTCTAGGACTTGGTCTTGAGGGAACTTGGACTTGGGAGAATATTTTAGAGAGAATTCTCAGAAAATTTTAGAGGATCAAGGATATTTGAGCAGCCAAGGGTATATATAGGAGAATGAAGAGGGCGTATGGTGATTTAAAAGAATTAAAGTGCATTAAAAAGGATTTTTAATTGAGTATATGAAAGGTCTGTAGCTCTCTGGATTAATTAAGGAGTTCTGGAGTATGAAAATGAAGAGGTGGGAGTTCAAGGGATGTACTGATTGATGTGATATTTTTTTTTGGTATCCTAATTACTGCAATCAACATGGCGTCGCATAAGCTAGCCGTGGTGAGTACGGGTCGTCTACAGGGAGATAATAACACTATAAATCATGTTTTATACGAGTTAATAGAAAAGGATTGATTTGTTTGTTTTCATCTAATGAAATTTAATTATCAATGGAAAACAAACTCATTAGGGTTTTCGGATTAGGTAGTTGAGAGATACTATTTAAAAATTATTCCTTTTAACATTTTTAATGAATTGATGCTAGAATAATAGCAAACAACGTGGATTAGAGTTCTTAGAGGGGTACTAGAGATTCTCTCTATTGACCCTTGTCCTTCCATTGATCACTACTATCTCAAGCCTTCAACAAAACAAGCATAACTTGTCTCAAATCTGGGTCACATCTATCATGAAGGGATAGAGCGCCCAAATAGAGGGTGTTAATGCTCACTTTGCCAAAGTTCAAAAATAAATAAAAGCTAACCAATGGAAGCATAAAGGATTTTTCCATTCTTCATACTACCCTTTCCTACAAACCCTAACAAGCGAGAAATTACTCACTCATTGAGTTGAATCAATAAAATAAAATAAAAAAATAAGTGCATAAAGATCTCAAAGAAATAATAAAAGAAAACTTTAGGGTTCTCACAAAAGCAAGAAACGACCATCAAGTATCATCGCTTTAAAAATCATTTAAGAGAAAGAGAAGAAGAAAGAATAAAATAGATCAGGCTAACTACTAGAGTATCTCATTACTTTATACCGCAACGGTTCGTCCGAACACATGCGATTCCAGTTAAACCGCTCATATCCAGCTGGAATGTCAGTTCACGGAACGGCGTTCTAAAGGCAACATCGGGATACGACTTGTGTCCAGTAGTCGTCTGCAGTAGAGAATTCTATGCTGACTTCAAGGTGCTGGATATACCGAACTTCGATGTGGTTCTGAGTATGGATTGGTTAGGAACCTTCTACACTACCATCGAATGTTGTCAAAAGAGGGTAGTGTTCGAGATTCTAGACCATCCGGTTTTCTATTTCAAAAGTGGAGACCGTATCCTGGAGCCAAGTACATACAAGGCGAAACCAAAGAAGAAGGAAATGATTGCAGTAGTTCAAGCATAGGAAGGATCAAAGCCAGAAGTAGTTCGAGAGTTCGAAGATGTGTTTCCTGACGATATATCAGATTTGCCTCCCAATCGAGCTCTTGAATTCAGCATTGATTTAGTACCAGGAGTACAACCGGTGATCAAAGCACCTAATCGATTAAGTCCGGAAAGTTTGAAGGAAGTCCGAACTCAGTTGGATGAATTATTGGCGAAAGAATGGATTCGTCCCAGCACTTCAAGTTAGGGATCACCAGTACTGTTTGTGAAGAAGAAGGAGGGTTCATACAGAATGTGCATTGATTATAAATCCTTGAACGAAGTGACGATAAAGAACAAGTATCCGCTACCGCGTATCGACGATCTGTTTGATCAGCTAAGTGGATCTTGTGTTTTCTCCAAACTAGATCTTTGTTCAGGTTATCATCAGGTGAAGGTCAAGAAATCTGATATCCACAAAACGGCTTTCAGAACTCGTTATGGACATTACAAATTTCTTGTGATGCCATTTGGAGTGACCAATGCACCGGTGATATTCATGAACCTAATAAATCAAGTTTTCCGGGAGTACTTAGATAGGTTTGTTGTCATCTTCATTGACGACATCCTGATATATTCTAAGAGTCGGAAAGAGCATGACGAGCACCTACGAATTGTCTTGGAAACTTTACGACAACATCAATTATATACCAAGTACAGCAAGTGCGAGTTTTGGATAGATCAAGTTGGTTTTCTTGGACATATCGTATCAAGCGATGGAATCTCTGTAGATCCAGCGAAAGTTTCAGCAGTAAGTGAATGGCCGACACCAAAGTCAGTAAAGGAAATTCAAAGTTTCTTGGGTCTAGCTGGATATTATAGAAGGTCCATTGAAGGATTTTCGAAGATAGCAACACCCCTGACCAAGCTCACACATAAAGATGAAGACTTTGTGTGGTTAGAAGCATGCAAGCAAGCTTTCGTAGAACTCAAGTCAAGATTGACATTAGCACCTATTCTCGTCATACCGAATCAAACTGGAGGTTTTGAAGTGCAATGTGATGCATATGATAAGGGATTAGGATGTGTTCTACATCAGCACGGTAAGGTTGTGGCTTATGCTTCAAGACAGCTGAAGATTCATGAGCGCAATTACCCGACACATGATTTGGAATTGATGGCCGTAATCTTTGCTCTTAAGATTTGGCGCCATTATCTTCTTGGTGAACGAGTTGACATATACACAGATCATAAGAGTCTGAAATATGTGTTTACTCAGAAGGAGCTTAACATACGGCAGAGAAGATGGTTAGAATTGATGGCGGATTTCGACATCAACCTGCAATATCACCCAGGGAAGGTGAACGTAGTACCTGATGCATTTAGTCGCCAACCATTATCGATGAATCTCATCGCCCAGTGGAAGCTTCAACAGGATTTGCATCAGATAGAGATTGAAGTAGTCATACCAGGTAACGCTTCAAGTATGATGAATCTACATGTTCAATCTACCATTTTCAATCAGATCAAAGCAGCTCAAGCAAGTGATGCTAAGTTGCAAAAGATCAGAGAACAAGAAGGGAATGGACTCAGAACAGACTTTATCACCCATGAAGATGGATCTTTGAGGTATGGCAGCAGATTGTGTGTACCAAAAGGTTATGTGCGAGAAGAGTTGATGAAGGAAGCTCACAACTCTCCTTACGCAGTACACCCTGGGGTACAAAGATGTACAAAGATCTGCATTAAAATTACTGGTGGCATGGAATAAAGCGTGAAGTAGCCAGAAGCGTCGCTAAATGCTTAGTGTGTCAGCAAGTAAAAGCTGAATATCATAGGACTGCTGGATTACTTCAACCGTTACCTATCCCAGAATGGAAGTGGCAACACATCACAATGGATTTTGTGACTGCACTCCCTCACAGCACAAAGGGTAACATTGCGGTATGGGTTATTATGGACCGACTCACAAAGTCGGCTCACTTCATCCCATTTTGAGTTGGCCAATCTACTGGGACATTAGCAAATAAGTACATAGAGAAAATTGTGAGACTTTATGGAGCCCCGGTCTGCATTGTCTCCGATCTTAACCCCAGGTTCCGATCGCAATTCTGGCAGAGTCTGCAAGCGAGCTTGGGAACAAGTCTGAACTTCAGCATGGCTTATCATCCACAAACAGATGGTCAGTCTGAGTGAACTATTCAGATCTTGGAAGATATGCTTAGAGCATGTATGCTAGACATCGTAGGATCGTGGGAAGATCACCTACATCTTGTGGAGTTTTCATACAACAATAGCTACCAAGCAAGCATAGGAATGGAACCCTTTGCAGCACTTTGTGGAAGGAAGTGTCGATCGCTATTAAGTTGGGACGACATCGATGATAGGGAACTTCTTGGATCTGAGATGACAGTAGGAATTGTTGATGTGGTCCGTACTATAAGGGAAAGAATGCGCATAGCCCAAGATCGACAGAAGCACTGGGATGATGCAAAACGCCGTCACTTGGAGTTCCAGCCGGGAGATCATGTATTTCTGAAGATATCTCCGAACCGTAGAGTGATCCGATTTGGAAGATGGGGTAAGCTTAGTCTAAGGTACATTGTTCCGTTCGACATACTCGAATGAGTCGGTGAAGTGGCTTATCGCTTGGCACTACCACCTTCATTAGAAGGAGTGCAAAATGTGTTCCACATATCACAACTCAGAAGGTATGTGAGCGACCTCAGCCATATTCTTGATCATTCTGAGCTCACTGTACAGCCCGACTTATCTTGTAAGCAGCAACCTGTTGAGATCCTGGACAGCAAAGTGAAGTCACTTCAGAATAAAGAAGTCAACTTGGTTCGAGTGATGTGGAGAAAAGACACTCCAGGAGAATCAACATGGGAAAGGGAGGATGAGATGTGTACAAGATATCCTCACTTATTTACTAGTCCTTAGAATAAATTGTAAATTTCGAGAAAGAAATTTTTGTAAGGAAGGTAGACTGTAACAACTCCAATTCTTGTGTACATAAAATTGATTAAAAGTTAATGTACAATTGGGGTATTTACATTTTCTGTGAGTACTATAAGAATTTGTTTTACTTTTGAACAACAAGAAAAAGCTTGTAGCTCACTGGTAAAGCCTTGCACTGCTATTACAAAGCACCAGAGTTCAAATCCCATCAACCACAATATCTTTTTATTTTAAATTCTTTTAATCTTTTTAGAAGCTCAAGAGTTTGCTTGTGCACTGCACGTAAACTGAAGAGTCACACTTAAAACAAACATGTGCATATTAGTATTCAGACCGACTTGGACACGTGGCCCCAATCCGTGCTCCCAACCCCATGAATGGACCGACGAGATCTACTGTTCGGCCGGCGCCGCCGGTTTTCCTTGGCCCAAACCCTAATATTTTCTTTTGCCCTAGAACCTTGGACTCTCCCTATAACTCCAGTATTATTTGTTTACTCTGCACATTTACAGAGCACAATAAAATTCATATTTAAACCTATTTTATTATAAATGTTAATACACCCATTCACTACACTAAACCATAGCTTTTCCTATAAATATCACCACTCATATCACCCCTACCCACTCACAAATCCCTGCCAAAATTCTCAAGAATTCCCAAGTCTTTATATTGTGCAAGTGGAGTTAGCAAAGGGAGAAGCTTTGACGAAGTTCCGGCGACGATACGAGGAGTTTCCGGCGACGAAACGACGTCCCGACGCTCTCTTTAGGACCCACTCTCTCTCCTCTAGTCCAACAAACCTGTAAGTCCCTCTTTCTCTTCTTTCCCCTATTCAAAAAACTTTCAAAACTAAAACCCAACGGAAGTGGAGTTAATCCGACTTCCGATTCGGTTTTTCTAAAAAAGTTATATTTTTATTAAACAAAGTAATACCAAACTCCTATATCATGATCATTAAACATTAACAAAATATATTAAACAAGTTTCACATCAAAATAATCATTTTTTGTAACTTTTATCGCACTTTTTCAGAAAAATACCATATAGTTTAGTTTCGACAAAAATTATTATAATTCCTTGCTATACTTTTAGATAGTTCACGAGGTAATGACCTACCTCATCACAACACACATATCTATCATAGTACGATGAATTTTGGGACAATAGAATACAGGAAATACGACTTTACGGTAAAATACCTTTAACTTATAAAACCTTTTTCTTTAAAAGATGTATTAAACATTTCCATGCCAAAGCGCCTCTACAACCCATTTTGGGGAACCTCGTTCGGGATGGTGTGGATAATCGCACATTCTCGGGCTTAGTAAGGTGAGATGCAGAACTCCGTAAGGAGCATTCGGTCTTGATGGATTTTATACATTTTTCTTTAGAAAATGAGATTTTTACTAGAAAATTAATAAATTTATTTTCGTTAAATATGTATATATAAATATTACCAAAATACTTATTTTAAATATATATATTATTTCTTGTTTCCAAAACTCAAGAAAAGAATTCCAATATTACATGAAACTACAACGATAATTCAAACAATATTCATATTACAAATAAATACCATATATTATGAAAATTAGGTTTAGCTCTCTAGAAATTTCACTTGTATAAAAATATACACCTATAAAAACTTTAAAGATGATAATTAAATACTTGAGGTGTATTTTGAAAATTATACAAAATTATTTTTACATAAAACCCCCTCAAGTTATACTAAATTACAATAAGGACCTTAGTAAACATAGGTTTAAGCGAGACCGGTCTCTTGATCCTCAAGGAGCCAGAGATGTGGGTGCTTGTCTATTTAAGGTAGACAACCTAACAAACGGTGTTATCAACACGGTAATTTTCTTAGAAAAAGAGACAAATCCTGCCGTCCATATGCAGCAGTTACCGATAACACCAAAACTTAAGTCAGGACTTTAATGTCTTTTCTAAATGTCCGACTCAGACCGAGTCTCGATATAATCAAACTGACTTGAATATTATTCAAGTATATATTCAACATGAATCCATGAATCCATATATTCAATCTAAACAACTTAACCGAATCGAACCATGGATATACTCCATTTACAAGTTCATCCATTATATTCGTTCCATTACTGATATCATAGTTTCGGCAAGTCATCCATCTATATACAACTTACAATTCAAACATTACAATGAATACAATCAAGACATCGCGGGGTTTATAAGGGGTAGATTGGTACGGAAGGTGTTAGAAGTGGCACGAGACCGCAACCATAACACACCTAACCTGAATATCCATTGCCGTTGTACCGTGGCTGAACGGCTCCTTGTGCTCCGTATACCTTAGTCTCCGGAATAGTGGGACTCCTCTCATATACACTGGCATTCTTCTGTACCAAGCTACAAACAATATTGTTAACACTAAAATACAACATTATAACAATATACTCTCTATTCTGTCTATTCCATTCTTGTCTATTTACGGGACTTACCGAGCGGTTTGTTCCCTGACGACATTCTCTTTCTTCTTCTTTGGAATGTCGTCAGGTGATTCAGACTCACTGGAGATCGAGCCCAGCAGCGAGGACTTAGGCCAGTTTACTGAAAATCCAGAGCTCTAGTTCACTTGTACATTACATTTCCTTTACATTTTTGTTATGCCACTGTTTAGGCATTTCTTTCATTCCATGTATTTACTTTTTAGTTGTATTGTAAAAAGAATGTTAATAAATAAAGTTACTGTTCAATTATATCTATTGTCTTTGTCTCTTGTGTATATTACTTATATTGCTTAGATACGCTTAGCGTGTTTACTTCATAGTAAATACGTAGCGGGCTAGTCGCGTTCCCTTCCCCGTACACCGGGAAGCGGGGTGTGACAAATATGAATTAAAAGTATCAAATTATAGGAAATATTATAAAAAATGAGTGGTATTGATATGCTGTTTTATGATTTGAACAAATCCCCCAAACTTATCATTTGCTCGTCCTGAGCAAACTATTTTATTCTAAAGAAAAAGAAAATCTAACTCACTTTCGTAAGCGTCACGATAGCATTTAGCTTTTGCAACACGCCGTTAAACCTCTAGTTGTCCCTAATACGAGGTGTGTTTTCTTTTGAGGATTTTTAGCAGATTATACTCACAAAATCCCGTCAAGCTAGTTCCATAGGTTAACAGTCGACTCTAATTCTAAAGTTTAGTGTCTAAATTAGAAACTCTATCATTCTAAATTAGAAACATCCAACCTTATTTTCCACACCCCACTCTTCATTAAACTTAAGCTCCTATCTTGTGCAAAAAGTGTAGTTTTGTTTCAAAAATTTCGATTATTCATGTCATCAATAAAAACAAGAAATAACTTCACAAAGCATCTCACGAGTTTGTAAAGCCTTAAACTTTTCTTGAGTTTTCATTCTACAGTGATTGGTCATGAAAAAGTGTGCCTATGTATGTTCCTAAATACCATAATCAAGACAATATTGCAAATAACTAGCCACGATGAGTACGGGTCATCCACAGAGAAACGGTAAACCATTTTTCTTGTTTTAGACGAGTTGATAGAAAAAGTGGGATTGTTATCGTTTATTACTAAGAAGGTTTGAAAAATTTATAATAGAAAGAGTTGTAAGGTTTATAGAATTTAGTAGTTAATGGATGTAGTTTTAAAATTAATTCTTTTTATCTTTTAATTATTTAATACTATAAAGATAGCGATGAATGTGGATTAGGGTTCTTGGGAAGAATTAGAGTTTCCTTCTACTGACCCTTTTCCTTCCATTGATCTCTATATATCTCAAGTCCTTAACAAAACGATTATTAACGAATCTCGAATCGTGGTCATGACTGTTGGGGTCAAAAGTTACACCCCGATTGACCAAGTCAAAGTCAATCAACACCCAAGCCAAGTGGGCCTAAGTCCAAGTCAGGACTAAGCACGAAAGGGGCCGTCTCCATGTCAAGAATGAAACAATAAATTAGTTTAATGCAATTATTTAGAAATAAATGTATTAAAAGTGGGCGGAAAGCCAAAATTTTGTAAACCTCATGGCTTATGTGCAAAAAAAGATAAGCTGTAGCATTTAAGAAAATATAAAATATTATTTTTGGAATTTAATATTAAAATAATATATTTGGCGAAAACTACCCGATTTGCGAATTTGGGGTTTCGTAAAATGGTATAAATATATACCAATAATTGGAAAATAATGGTAGATTAAAATAATTTATTTATTAAAAAGATATTTATTGGATTTTGATTTTTTATAATTAATTATATGCATTTTAAATAAAAATTGATTAATACACTACTAATCGCGATTAGGCCAAACCCGTCTTTTTAATTAATCATGGCTAGTGCACCATGACATGTTGCATTTTGTTACATGTTGTTTCCTTTGTGTTTGTTTTAGTGGTATTATGTGAATTATTTTTTAGAAACGAAAGAGAATGATTGGAGAGAGAGGGGACCATGATGAGGCATGGGCTTGAGAGGGCGAGCATAAGAAAGAGGGTGAGGATAAGAGAGAGGGAGAGAGGGGGAGAGAGAGAGAGAGAGAGAGAGAGAGAGGAGGCTGCCCCTTCATTCTTCCTCCATTTTTTTCTTCATCTCCTCCTTCAACTCTTCCTTCACCACTTCTACCCTCATATATCATCTCAATTCCTTCACTAAACCCTACACTTGCTTCATTGAAATTGATCACAACCTCTCTACAAACCTAATAGAAGCTTCAAAGTTGGATTTTGAAGACTTTGAGTCTTGAGTTACCAAATGAGGTAATTCCTACACTTCTAGTTTAGTTTTTGAGTTTCCTAGCACCCTATAGTAGTTTAGAGTTAAATCGATTTAGTTTAGTGATGTTTGGAAATTCCAAGAGAAGGTTTATGTGATTTTGTGGACTTGTGATATGTAGTGAATGTTTGCAAACCATTAGTGATGTTTCACTGGCCAAGAACGGAGATTAGAACCAAAAATACAAACTTAGAAATTGTCCCGTGTCGGTTTTGTGAAGTATTGTGGGACTACAGAGAATCTGGAGCAACCTGAGATGTTTTTGAGGAAAACAAGCAATATCATTAACCTAGATAAACCCCTAGAAACCCACCACCAAAATATGAGCCAATTATACCCTCATATGGCCGGAAAGATCAGATTATTTGGCTATGTCGCCGGATTTTTGTAGGGGTATAGTGTTGAGTTTTTGCCTGTAGCTCACTTACCCTATAACCTATCCCCTGTACTTACTTGTTTAGTCCCAATTAACCTGAGATGAAATCTATATGGTTGGTTTTGGCTATGTTTTCAGATATTGGAATTCTTGGTTTTGATATTTGATATTGTATTTGGTCGTTGGATGTTTGTACGTCAACGGCGAGGGTTGTTTGGTTGTTTTTGCATGCGTAGGCTATAGGTTCTAACCTATAAGCGCACCGTGTGCCGTATCAGTTTTCCGGACATTGATTTTAATAGCATTGCGATTGTGTATTGATTGTAGGTACTTTTGCGTGGATTCCGAGACGACGAAGCACATCGACTACGGATGAACAAGGAGTTCTGCAGGTGAGTAGATTTATATCTACGGGGGAAGTCGGGTGGATGGCATATAGCACCCCCGCAAACATTGATATGTAAAATGATATGATAGAAAGGATATATTGAATTGATATATAAGGATATGAAACGTGAATGAGAATCACGATATATATATATATATATATATATATATATATATATATATATATATATATATATATATATATATATATATATATATATATAGTTGCAAGAAAATAAGTATGGGATTATAATGGCATGATATGAGGTCGATAAATACGGCATGAGATTAATAAGATGACTTGATGTGGGATATTGATGTGATGAAAAGGGTATACGAGGAGATATGATGACTTGGTTTAATATGTCGTTATACAGATGCGAGGCGATATGAGATAATTGATATCTTTGTCGGTCCCATGATATGAGATTGATACGGATGTGATCTGAGATATTGGTGTATATATATACATATAATTATGTGAATAATGAGTGATATGCCGTACGAGACTTTAGATCCGTACCCTCATTGTTGTATAGGTCGATAGAATTCATATTCTGTTTGTTGTCGCTGTATGATGGTTTACTGCACGCGATGTTTTACCGGATAATTGATCCATACCCTTGACTAGAGGATGTCCTATGATGGATTATACCGTACGTGATGTGAGGATGGATGCCGATTGATAGATTCATTGACTCGGACATGTTACAGATATTTAACCCCTGTCTACACCGCTTAGTTTAGCCTTTACGTAGTGTTGGATTAGATACGTATACCTTATAGCATTGCGCTTACGATTTACTTTCTGCTACATTCAAGATATTCTCATTTCATTATATTTATACCTGTGCTAGTACACATACACAATTATCGATTATGCATATGTTACACTGACACAGATTTACCGGCTCACACACTTTCATCATCGATAATTGCTGTCACATACACAGTAGAATTGCTACATCATCCTATTACTCTTCATGGTTCAGTATTGTCACATGACTCGTTGGCATGATATGTTGCTATGCTCACATCATTATGCTATATTGCATGATATGCTTGCTATGCTCACATCACTATACTATGTCGCATGATATACTTGATATGCTCACATTTTTGTTCAATATTTGCATATATCATGCTTTATGATTTTACGCATTGAGATATTGTTTTCATGAGATCTCTGGATTTGAGAACCGCAGTTATATTTCAAGGGAAATTATGTATTGTTTTAAAAAGCGCGGTTTCTCTTGATATGATACTTCGAGGTGTCCATCATGAGTTTTCTCAGTTCTGAGCTATGAGTATACTCGATTCGAGGAGCGGTAGGCACCGTCTGCGGGTACATGGTGGACTCGGTGAGGTACCCGGGGCAAGAAGACTCGTATAGTTAGGCGGTGAGCCTGGCAGGGGAGCACTACCTACCGATGATTGGTTGGACCCGGCGGTTATTCGGAGGATACTGACCGGAGTCCTGAGATGACATGGGCTGATCCGGACCGACGGAGCCCGTAGGCCAATCCGGACTGACGGAGCCTGAGATATGAGGATTTTACATGTCGATGCTGGACACATGTTTCATGATGTTTCGAGTGTCGATGTTGGACACTCAAGTTCCATGATTTTGATATGTCGTTGATGGACACATGTTGGTTGATATCCTCATATTTACATGCATATGCTTTCATGATGTTTCGAGTGTTGATGTTGGACACTCAGGTTCCATGATTTTGTTGTGTCAGTGATTGGACACGTAGATGATATCCACATGCATACAGACATTGATTATATTGTTGGCATATATGTAGACACGGTCACCCTAGATATCATAGTATTACCTTCATGATACAGTTGACCTTGGATTCGTTGTTTATTCGATTTTTACCTGCTGATGTTTTCTACTCACGAGTTGGCAACTCACCCCTGTCGTGCCACAGTTCTTGCAGGTTGACCGCATGGATCAGTAGCGGTATTGCTGGCACACAGCTTGCTTTCGGGTGATTTGCTTTGGTAGGTGGGACATATTGGATCGTGCCACTCTTGTATTATTATTCCTGTTGTTTCTAGTCAACTCCATCAATCAGAAACTAGTATTTGTATAATTAGTAAGACTTAGAAAGACTTGTGCTTGCAAGACTTAGAACGATGGTTTATATGTTCGCTATTGGAGGATTTGATGTCTTGCTTCTTTACATTATTCTTTTGTGTTGATTTTCGCCGTTGGGCGTCATATACATATATTTCTGACTTGCGTGGTTGTGATTCCACCGATTGGCGAAGAGCTAGCTCCTGCTTGGGGATGCCTTTTATATTATCATGTATATGTGGTTTTGGGTTCAAAATATACAAGGGAGGTGCTGCCCAAATTTTTAAAAAGACGAAACATGTTTTCAACTAGTATAATCCATTTGCATTTTCATATTCCATTATCTATGCATTTAAGAAAATGTTTGATTTTCATCATACCTTTATTTCAAAACTTCACCTCTTTTATTTTCTTTAAAAGGTTTAGATTTCTGGGCTTCAGCTTACTTAATTTACGTTACACCTTTAGACGTTGCGTGATTTAAGTGCCGGTCACGAACTAAATTTCGGGTCGTGACATAAGCACATAAGGCATGGGGTGGCACAAGTGCCATTTGGCAAAGCCCAATGAGCTATATGTAAAGTGTGTAGCCTATAAAGGCAAACAAGATGAGAAAATCAAGGATAACTTTTTCACTCTTCCAAAAATTATGGTTCTGTGCCTCCTTCTCCTTCGTTAAGGTTCTAAACCTTTTTTTTTGAATTAAATCTAGAGTTTAACTCTTCTTTTTCCAAAAAGAAACAGTTTTCACTATAAAACCCTTGAAGGGGAGCTCGGATCTTCCATCAAATCCCCAAAGTGGGAGATTTTTAAGTCTCACCCCTTTTTCTCCAAGATCCAGCCAACAGAGAGGAGGAATAAGGAGACCCGTCTCCAAAAACCCCACTTCGGGAAGATCCAAGGCTCAAAAGAAGATCCAGGGCTAAAGGGGAGAAGAAAGAGGCCCCATTTGATTATCTCCAAAGAATTCCTGGAGGCCAACTCCATTCAAGATCTTTTGGAGTTTAACTCCATAAATAAAACCCTTTTTAGGAGTTTAACTCCATTCAAAATATTTTGGAGTTTAAATCCATAAATAAAACCCTTTTAGAAGTTTAACTCCACTCAAAATCTTTTGGAGTTTAACTCCATAGATAAAAATCTTTTTCGGGAGTTCAACTCCTAATTCCGAGGCTAAGCCCCTTCTTTCTGTAGGCACCCAGCGCCCATGTGCCAGACGCGTGAGACGATGGTGCCCAGCGCCCACGTGCCGGGCGAGTGAGGTGCCGGCACCCAGTGCCCACCCAGCACCAAGTGCCTAGCGCCCATGTGCCGGACGCGTGAAGCACTGACACTCAATGCTTAGCACCTAGCGCCTACGTGCCAGGCATGTGAGGCGCTGGTGCCCAGCATCCACACGTCCTTAGGACGTTACTCACCGTTTTTTTCTTATTTATTTTTTTACACTCCACACTCAAACCACGTCTTCCACTAGAAAAAAATTTCTAACGAGGCACTACCCCGCACCTCGTAAGAAGGCTGCTAGCTCCTTTGACCCCCAGCCCGTTATCCAGGAAGAGGGACCCCCGTAAACTTTGCGAGGCCCCCGATATATCCAAAACCCTTCAAAACCCAACACACATACACGACACATTGAGTTCGCATGACCAGTTTGACCCGTCAATCGGATATTCTCTCGTTCCAAAAGTGAGGGGTAATTAACGGCAGCTTAGTCTGGGCTGCCAGAGATTTGGATCCTCGCAATTAATAAACCCCAGCCTACCCTAGGCAGAGGAATCTGTGTACACCTGACAAGCGCACGCATTCCCATCTCAATGGGGTGACGAAAAACACCCTACAATGACTATCATGTATTGATAGCATGCCCGATAAGAGGGTTAATATTCATTTTACTAAAGTTTATAAAAATTAAAACTTTAAAAAGAATTTAAATTATAGTTTTCTTCAATTATTTTACCCTATCCTACAACCCCTAACAAGCAAGAACTTACTTGCTCATGGAGAACAACGTAGTAGAAGAAAGGTGGAAGAAAACGGAACTTATAATTAAAATTAAAAATGCAGAAAATAAATGAAGAATGTAATTGCGGAAAGTAACTACGGAAAGTAAACGCGGAAAGTAAATGCGACAAATTTAAAAGAAAGAACTGCCTTTATTGATAAAATATTGCATTATAAAAGTAGCTTGCTTAAAAGTAATTTACAAAACCCTAGTTTGCTCTCTAGATCTTAATCGATCCCTCTCTGGATGAATGATAGCTCTCGGTCCTTTATATAGGTTTTGAAATTAGAAACCCTAGATGCCATACTAAAGTGTGTAAAAAGACGATCAAGCTCTTGAATATTTTCATCCTACGGCCACTATACGACCGCACTTCCGCCGCCCAAGCCCTATTTGACCACGGATCCGCCGCCCCGTAGTGGGATTGAGCTTCCAAATTTCTCGTGGTTTTTTCTCTCGATATTTAAAGATCCTTCTGATAAAAAGATTTTGAAAATATATCTCTTAGTCTCTGCCGTTGCGAGATTCTTCAGTTTGCTCCTGATATTCGGCAGATT
Organism: Agapanthus africanus; assembly: GCA_030015575.1. Classification (NCBI taxonomy): domain Eukaryota; kingdom Viridiplantae; phylum Streptophyta; class Magnoliopsida; order Asparagales; family Amaryllidaceae; genus Agapanthus; species Agapanthus africanus. The sequence continues at coordinate 321,639,205 of JASDDO010000004.1, read as the reverse complement.
TGGTTTTTGTGTTTCAATTTGCTGTGGATCTCCTACTTGTATTTTTGACATGAACTGATCTATTATAATACATGCACCATATCTTAAATCACATTGTTAGTAGCACTTGTTTTATTTGAGATATTATTCTGATCAATTAATTAATATGATATCTTGATAATAATGGTTAAGAATATTTGATATGATATGCATATTTTAATAATAAATAATCTCATGGATATTTTATTTAAATATGATATGCATATATTTCCTTAATTATATTAATTATAGATGAAGAAACATATGGCAATAATCTTTTTACAAATAAAACCACATATGTACTTTATTTATAATGAACAACTTTTAGTAAGTAATAATAATAGGGAAAATGTCCATACAAATAAGGGTTGCCCCTACGGCTATATTCGTAGGGGCACAAAATTACGCCGTAGGTGCACACGCCGCAGGTGCAAGTCTTAGCCTCAAACATGCCCCTACGGAGTAATCATTGCCCCTACGATTTAATACGTAGGTCCATAAGTCCCTACGGATAACTCCATAGGGATAAACTATTTTATTTAATTTATCGGTTAAAAAAAATAAAATAGTTGCCCCTCTGGATAACTCCGTAGGGATAAATACATGCCCCTACGGATTAATGCGTAGGTCCAGATGTGTAGGGGAAAAATATCTGGTATCCTGATATTTTGTCCCTACGGGTAAATGTGTAGGGGGTAAAACTAAGGCCTTTACGGATTACTCCGTAGGGACAAGCCTAACCCCTGCTACCGAGTCCATAGGGTCAAAATATCAGGTATCCTGATATTTTGTCCATACGGATAAATGTGTAGGGGCAAAGTGTGTCCCTATGGATTAAACGGTAGGTGCAATATGTGTCCCTACGGATTAATCCGTAGGGACAGATTATCAGTTTTTTTTAAAAAAGGCCAGCCTATTTTTTCTTCGCCCTGTGCACAATAATATATACATCATATATGAAAGTAATCAACAAGCAGAATATATACCGCAGTATTCATAATCAACATCTCATGCATAATATATAAAAGAAATCAACAAGCAGAATACGATATCAATCTAAATCAATATGAACACGCAAACACCACCAATATCGTCCAAAATATATACAATATGTATCATATAAGTAAATACATGTTTAAAATATAAAAATCAAAAAGCTACCCTAGCTCGGTCCAACTCCACCTCTGATAATCGCCGTAATCTGGCGCATCTGCTCCTCGGATAAACCCTTAGTCAACAACTCGAGCAATGCGAACGGTGCGGGAGTCTGAGTGGGACGTGGAGCTGTGGAGCTGGTCTGCGCAACCGCAGACGAGGTAGTGGCTTGCGGAGCCACAGCTACGGTAGTCTGAGCGGGCTTTGGAGCTGTAGGAGCCGAAGGAGATGCATGTGGAGCCTCAGCCGAAGTACCCTGTCGCGTCTGTTCAGTTTTGCTTGTAATAAATGAGTAAGATTTGTGTATTAGTAGAATTTGTATCATTATTAGGTTATTACGAAACCCCAATCTATGAATACTTAGGGACTTAGGCTTCGTTTGGATATCTAGTTTGGAAAATCGTAGTTTATTTTAATTAGACAGTTCTATGTATGTATGATTAATCAAAGCTAAGTCTACAACCAAATAAGCTCAGGCTACGTACTAATATTGGATATGTTGCTATCTATAATATGACATAATATTTTACTATTAAGTAGTATACATACCATCATCTCCTTCAACTTCTGGACGGTGGCCTTCAAGGTGTTAAGTTCATGCTCTAGACGTCGCTCATGGGAGATAGAGGAAGTAACCGCCGGAGTGGAGTCCAACCTCATATGGGCCCTGCTAAGACCCAGTCCCTGGCCTCTCTCCCAACCTCCGTGGTGCCCTCCGTGTGCGGCGTCTAGGACTGGGGTCAGCAGTATCGGATCGTTATGTCCAGTAAAATCGATCCCCGATGCCTCGGCTTGCTCAACCACCCACTCCTACACCCACATTAACCAGTAAAATATAAGTATATCATTTAAATTTGAACTTTTCAAAACAAAAATTTCAAATAGGGGTTGAATAAATATTAACGCTTACGCAATACTCCTGGGTAGCGGTGTCGGGGTATCGAAGCTCTCCTGTGGCGGGATCTATTGAGGTGCCGTGGACGGCAAGATACGCAGACAGCACGCTCGGTGTACCATTCTGCGCCAGGGTTTGAGCTATCTGTAATTCGCCAAAAATTTATATTTATTATAAAATAACTCTTAAGTTCATATTATATTAAAATAGATCTATTGTAATTTACTGATGCCTCCATGACACTAGTAATATTCCTCGAGCCACCTGTATAAGTGGGACGACCCATCTTCGCTGACTTCCTATTCTTTTTATTTTGATCTGCTTATTTCTGCACAACACATTCAGATTTAGTTTTCTAATTAAGCAACACAAAAAAATAAATTATATACTAAACAATGAATTACATTTAAAATACATACCTATTTGCGCTGAGAGTCGAAATATTGACACAATAGAGGCCATGTATGTACATCGACTCTCGCAAAGGCCGGAGTATGTAAGAGGGCCACTCTCTCTACCTCGGGGGTCGCCATCCACAGGGAATAGCAGTCGATCTTCAACTCGTTCCTATTGTATCGGACCTTCGATTGCCTGTTCTTCATCAGGCCATGGTACAGAGCGTGAAGATCGATCACCCTTCCAGGGTGATCAGGGTCGGGTACAGGCTGAAAATCGTAATCCAACTGCAAATACAAAAAAAACAATGTTATTAAATTGCAAGTGTTAATAATAAATATATTGGATAAATCAAATGAAAATATATATTAATACTCGAGCTTGATCACAGAAGAGGGCGAATGATCATCGGTGCTGATCGCCCCACTCAACGTGAAGTGGATACTTCTTCACGAGGTGGCTCTCATCCCCCATATACCGGCCGAACCTCTCGGCATAATCGCCGGTATAGCGATAATCGGGGGTAAAGAAGAGGGGGAATGCTGCCTCCCCTGGCTCTGTCGGGCTTCAGCTTGCGAGACCGATTCGTGCCTCGAGTCCCCTTCTCGTGATGGGGATGCCCCGCGTCTACAAGAAATATAAAGACAATCAATATTAAGACAAAGTGGTATTATGAATTCAAGGTTTAACGAAAATTGAAGTGTGATATATACCTTCGGCGAAAAAAGCACGAGCCTAGGCCCGGGCAGCAGCATGAGTGGGGCGATAGTTCTTCCGGTGAGGAACAGCCAGTGACCCGGACGTGGATGCATCCTCTCCAATTAGAAAATAAACATCGATAAAATTACATGAATATTTAAAGGATATGTAAAATGAATAAATATTTTATATTTATTCATACAAACCTGCAGACTGAGCGGAGGGTATGGAAGTGACGGGAGTGGCCCCTGCACCGGGAGTGGCCCCTGCACCATACGTGGACACACCACCTATAATTAGACAATGAAACATTGACTATATTAGTAATTGCAAAAAGAATGCGTATATCAATAATATAACATTCTAAATCAACATGTATACACTATAGAATATATAAAGATACCCGCAGGTGCGGTGGTGGGCTCTGCCCCTGATGTAAGTACGTAAGAGCAAAAAGAATGTATGTATATTTATGATATAGCATTCTAAATTAATATACATGCACTATATGATATATAAACATACCTGGAGGTGCGGGAGTGGCCTCTGTCCCTGATGTGGACGCACCAACAACTAGACAATCAAACATTGACTATGTATGTAATTTTGACATGAATATGCATGTATATCTATAATATTACATTCAAAATGAATAGGGGTGTAACATACCTGGAGTGCGGGAGTGGCCTCTGTCCCTGATGTGGACGCTCCACCAACAACTAGACAATCAAACAATGATTATGTAAGTAATTTTGACAGGAATATGTATGTATATCTATAATAGATATTACATTCAAAATGAATATGCGTGCAATATACCTGGCGGTGTGGAAAAGTTCACATGGAAGGAGGCATCCGAAAGGGTCTCCGATCGGGGTGCAAGACCGGCCCTTTGAAGCTCCCTACGCAGCTCTCCTGGCGGTAGAACCACTTTGCCTCTGCCTCTGCCGGTGCCGCGGCTGGAGCTCCTGCAGTCCCTCGCTGCTCCCGTCGTCGTCATCAAATCTAGATAAAACGGTTCGTGTACGCATTAGACAATCATTATATATGCATGCTATATATGTATAGATCATAAAATGTGAAGTAATAATATAACATTACTGATAACCTTTTTCGTTTCGTGGACGTATTAGACATATCTACTTGGATTTCATCATCGATATCATTTATAACCTACGTAACTTCATGATCAGCCGAAGACAACCCGTCTTTCGAAACAGACGGTCGGAGTACTGTAAGTCTTCTCTCTTCTTCATCCTCATCACTGTCCTCGAATTCTGGGACATCGTAAACATCCCTGGGTTTCCAACGGCATATGACGCTCCATCCCGGATGCTTTAAACACTGTGAGTAGTATACTTGGAATGCTTGGTTCGGAAAGATAAACGGATCTTCCTGACCGTAAAATCGAAGTCCGTTCACACCGGTCAATCCATATTCATCTTTCCAAGTCCTAAGATTGCTTCTCCATATATCCGTATCGGTTCGTGTATCGTACCAAGTACACTTAAATATATAAAAGGGTTCTGATCGTCCGGGATATTGGATGCCGAGTATAGAATTTAAGTATCCATAATAAATCACACCATCCGATCCTACCATCGCAATCCTACTATTCTGAGTGGTTCTAGATGTTTTTATATCCTTTACTTCGAATTTGTATCCAAGGACACCGAATCCTTTATAATATGCAACCTCCATACTAGGAAACTGAGCTAAACATCTTGAATCACTTTCTAATGTTGCAGACAAGTTCGGATCGTGGATCTAACAAAACAAATTGTACGACAAATACATAACGATATAAGTTTAAATTAAAACTGATAGCAATAACATGTTACTCGAATAACTTACATGATCTGCAACTCAATCGCAAAAATTATCCTGATGATATTTTTCCAATCGTTCATCATTCCGATCAGGATGCCCCTCACGTACCTCGTTAAAATGAATTCTGTTCTCGACAATAAATTATGACATTAATATTATATCATTTCATACACACAAACACAAATATAACAATTAATACAAAAAAACATACTCTTTAATTTTTTCAAGACGTGCGCTATTGAGGAGGATAAACCGGTATATTTTGTTGATAAACATAGTGTCTACCCTCTTATAATCGGCTTTACCATATGGACCGTCATGAATTCTTTGAGGCCGATTAAGTCTCGTCTCAATGTTCTCGTCCAGATAGCGGGAACAAAATATGGTTGCTTCATCTAGAAGATAATCTTGCACGATAGAACCCTCTGGTCGATTTCTATTGCGTATATACTTTTTAAGAGTGTAGAGATACCTAAAGAAAAATATGTTAAATAAATAAATACGGGCATATAAGACAACAATAATTTTACAAATTGCGCGAAACAAAAATTCCACGTACCTCTCGACGAGATACATCCATAGATATTGTACCGGTCCGGCTAACTTAGCCTCAGTTGCAAGATGAACCGTCAGGTGTATTATGATATCAAAGAATGACGGTGGGAAAATACGCTCAAACTTGCAAAGTATCAACGCAATAGAATTTTCTAGTTTCTCCAGCGTCACAACATCCAGTGTTTTAGCACATAATTCTCTGAAAAAACAATATAGGTCATTGATTACTAGACCAGCCGATTCAGGGAGGGAAGTCCTGAGGGCTAATGGGAGAAGGTACTCCATAATAACATGGTGATCATGACTTTTCAGCCCATCGATCTTGCCTTTCACAATTTTTATCTTCTTGTAGAATGATCCTGAGAAACCTGTGGGAACTTTAAAAATCATGCAACACCTGCAGGAATCTTTTCTTCTCCGGTTGTGACATATGATAAACGGCATTGGGAAGTACAAACTTGCCTGGTTTACCCGCTACCGGTTTAGGATGCAATTCACTTCTAATTCCTCAGTCTTGTAGATCCATCCGAGGATTAAGGTTGTCTTTCGATTTTCCGTCTTTATAAAGAAGCAAGTTGAGTACGTGCTCGGATACTCCCTTCTCTGTGTGCATGACGTCCTGACAATGACGCACTAAATTTGTTGACCAGTACGGAAGCTCGAAGAAAATGCTTAACTTGTTCCAGAATGATGGTTTGACCTGTTTTGTCGGATCTATCCCGAAGGTCACATTATTGTAACCATCCCACTGAGCAGTTATGTCCTCTCCGGACAATGAGGCTGGAGGTCCACGAAGCTCCTGATGACCATCAAAGTGAATATCGTCTAACCTGTAGGGGTGGTCTAAAGGCAGAAAACGTCGATGGTCGCAATAACAAACCTTCCTGCTAAAATTCAAGAATTTCGATGTTGTATGTTGATGGCAATGAGGACATGCTTTGTGATCATGTACGGACCAACCTGATAACATTCCATACGCAGGAAAGTCATTAATTGTCCACATTAAAGCCGCACGCAGTATGAAAGTTGTATTTGTGTTTGCATCGTAAGTCTCTACACCATCAATGAACAAAGATTTTAACTCCTCGATCAGAGGTCGGAGATAGACGTCGATATTGTTTCCCGGCGAGTTTGGTCCGTCGATAAGAAGGGGCATCATAAAGTATGTTTGGTCTATAGCCAACCAAGGCGATAGATTATAAACTATCATTACAACGGGCCATGTGTTGTGGCTTCCAGCCATATAGTTGAATGGGCAGAAGCCATCACTAGCCAGTCCGAGCCTGACATTGCGAGGATCACTACTAAATATTGCGTGCCTCCTATCGAAATCCTTCCATGCCGGTGAATCTCTTGGATGACTCATTTTTCCATCTTCACTTGGAGGAGCACGGTGATGCCAAATCATTGCCTCGACTGTTTTCTCGCACCTGAATAGCCTCTGCAACCTCTGTGTTATGGGAAAGTATCGTGCTATCTTGACAGGTATATCGGGCTTCTTATCAGAATCTTTTGGCTTACACCTGGCCTCTCCACATGTTGGACACTCTTTCAAATATGAATTCTCATTCCGGTACAACACGCAATTTTTAGGACATGCTTGAATCTTCTCACACTTCAGACCCAAATCAGACATCATCTTCTGGGCTTCGTACCAGCTGTCGGGCACATTATTTCCCGGGGGTATAGATCTTTCAAGAACGAAAGAAGTATTGTGAATGACGTATTGCTCCATCCATTCATGCACTTAATCTGGAAAAGTTGGACGAACCATGAGAGGGTGGAATACTTTGTATTCTCATAAATTGGTTTTCTAGTATCATTCATGAAATTTTCATATTTATCCGCACACGGTCCTTGACCGGAAGGAATTTCATCTTCGGTACGAATAGATTCACCTAGGGCGGCCTCTACCATATCCTCCATTTCTTTAGATGGAAAGAAATTACCGTCTTCTTCTTCTGCCGCATTATCGTCTTCTCCTTCTTCTCCTGCCGCATTATCTTCTTCTCCTTCTTCTCCTGCCGCATTACTGTGTTCTTCTCCTTCCTCGTGATATAGCCAAGTTTTATAAAGTCTCGTAAAACCATGTTTTACGATATGAAGCTCTGCTAATTCTACCTTCTGTCAGTACTTATTCCCACATCTATCGCACGGGCAGAGAATCTTCTCTATCACGATCTTATTATGTGCGCGTGCAAATTCAATAAAAGCAGCAACTCCTGCGACAAACTTAGGTTGCATACGTTGTTGCCAATCCACATACATCCAGTCCTTAACTCTGACGTACTCATGGGCCATGTTAGACTGTATAACATATAAATTGTAGATTATGATGACTATATTAAGAAATCTAAGAACGAGATGGTTACTGACAAAAGAGAAAATTCGTGTATATGTTTTGTGTGTGCGTTTGTCGCTGAAAAGAATAAATTATCGATAATCAAAATTAGATTTGAGGATACCCATGTATGAGTTGTATTCTATATATGTGTGTTTCAATTTATGATTTCTCTTAAGTGTAGGGTTGTTAGTGTGTATGTGTTATGTGTGCGTTTGTTGTGTATTCATGTTGTACGTGTGTGTTTCGGCTGTTGGGGGTAAGGTTTCTATCCCATTAAGAATGTATAGAGCAGACACCCATTTGCTTGTGCTTTCAATCGTTTCGAGTAAATTTCGGCAGCACCTCCCCGCTGTTCTCCGAGTACACTGTAATAGAATAGATAATCATTTCAAATCTGTGAAACAACGTTGAAATGAACATCTAATCTATTTTTGTACATGGAGAACCAGCGGAAAAGTACCGATGATATATCTCTAAATGGATGAAAACACAAGTGAATGCAGGTGTTTGCTTTATACATTCCTAACTTGTCCATACAGGACAAATCTATCGGTTATCATACGATTGAATCTTCTCGTCACATAGATTACACGACGGTTGTTAGTACCGAGCTATACCATCCGATATTTAACAACCTTCGTATAGTTATATGTCACGATGAACATTGAACGTATGTTAACCGATAGACGGGAACTAAGTGGCGCTTTGAGTTTCATATATGAGTATCGATGAGAATATGAAAGTTTCATATTATCATCGATTATCATATATTTGTTTTAACTTGAACTTCTTGAATCACTTTCTAATGATGCGTTTGTTGTGTATTCGTGTTGTATGTGTGTGTTTCGGCTGTCGGGGGTAAGGCTTCTATCCCATTAAGAATGTATAGAGCGGACACCCATTCTCTTGTGCTTTCAACCGTTTTGAGTAAATTTCAGCAGCACCTCCCCGCTGTTCTCCGAGTACACTGTAATAGAATAGATAATCATTTCAAAGCAGTGAAACAACGTTGAAATGAACATCTAATCTATCTTTATACACGGAGAACCAGCGGAAAAGTACCGACGAAATATCTCGAAACGGATGAAAACACAAGCAAATGAACGTGTTTGCTTTATACATTCCTAACTTGTTCACACGGGACAAATCTATCGGTTATCATACGATTGAATATTCTTGTCACATAGACTACATGACGGTTGTTAGTACCGAGATATACCGTCCGATATTTAACAACCTTCGTATAGTTCTATGTCACGACGAACATCGAACGTATGTTAACCGATAGAGAATATGAAAGTTTCATATTATCATCGAGTATCATATATTGGTTTTAACTTGAATATTTAACATGAATCGGTTTTACGTTTACGTTTCGTTATTAAGGGTTCGAAATTTCAAGTTTAGGGTAAATTTTTCTTGCGTTTACGGTAAAGTTGTACGTTTACGTTATCATCGAGTATCCTACTGCAATGAACTAGTGCACCCTAAACCCTAACCCTAAATAACCCAAATTAACCTAATTAACCATAATCGTTACCCTAACACGAATTATCATTAATTAACCCAAACTTAACCCAATTTACCCAAATTAACCTAATTAACCCTAATCAACCCAAACTTAACCTAATTTACCCAAATTAATCTAATTAACCCTAATCAACCTTAACTTAACCTAATTTAACCAAATTAACCTAATTAACCCTAATCAACACCCTAACCCTTTCAAATTATCACTAATTAACCCAAATTAACCCTACCCTCTAATTAACCCTAGTCTCTAACCATAAACCTGAACCAAACGCTAACCCTAACCCTAAGCCCAACTAATTAACCCAACCCCGCCCGAACCCCAACCCAAACCGAACCAAAACCCTAACCCAACCCCAACCCCAACCGAACCCTAACCCTAACCTGACCCCAACTGAACCCCAACCCCAACCCCAACCGAACCCCAACCCTAACATCAACCCCAATCCAACCCCAACCCCAACCGAACCCTAACCCTAACCAAAACTAAACCCGATGCCTAACCCTAACCCTCAGGCCCCTACCCAAACCCTGCAGAACCAAGAACCCTAGCCCTAACATCATCAAAATTATAAGTAATTGGAGATTTACTAACCTGTAGCGGGCGGTGGAGGAGACGACGGAGGAGACTGGTGGTCGACGACGTAATCGGCGACGAGTCGCGGGCGGTGGCGACGAGGAAGTCGACGGGGAAGTTTTGGGAATGATCGAAGGCGGTGGCGGGTCGCGGGCAGAGCGCGGTGGAGATGAGGCGAAAAATCGAGGCGCGTGCGGGAACGATTGATCAAGACACGGGAGAGAGTGAGAGAGAGAATTTTGGGAACGGCGAGGGCTTTTCTGTGCCTTTTTTTTATTAAATACCCTTATATATGCCCCTACGGATTTAACCGTAGGGCATTTGTTTGCTGCTCCGTAGGGCCAAACAACAAATTACGATTTAATATTTTTAAATTAAAACGTAGGGAACCGTAGGGACAACCATAGGGACCTACGGATTAGTCCGTAGGGGCAATAAAAAGTTTCCCCTATGGATTCCTGTAGCCGTAGGGGCAACTCCATATTGTAGTAGTGACAGTCAACTCTAATTCTAAAGTTTAGTGTCTAAATTACAAACTCTATCATTCTAAGTTAGAAACATCCAACCCTATTTTCCACACCCCACTCTTCATTAAACTTAAGCCCCTAGCTTGTGCAAAAAGTGTAGTTTTGTTTCAAAAATTTCGATTATGTATGTCATCAATAAAAACAAGAAATAACTTCAAAAAGCATTTCACGAGTTTGTAAAGCCCTAAACTTTTCTTGAGTTTTCATTCTATAGTGATTGGTCATGAAAAAGAGTGCCTATGTATGTTCCTAAATACTGTAATCAAGACAATATAGCAAATAGCTAGCCGCGATGAGTATGGGTCGTCCACAGAGAAACGGTGAACCATTTTTCTTGTTTTAGACGAGTTGATAGAAAAAAGTGGGATTGTTATCGTTTATTATTAAGAAGGTTTGAAAAATTTATAATAGAAAGAGTTGTAGGGTTTATAGGATTTAGTAGTTAATGGATGTAGTTTTAAAATTAATTCTTTTTATCTTTTAATTATTTAATACTATAGAAATAGCGATGAATGTGGATTAGGGTTCTTGGGAAGAATTAGAGTTTCGCTCTACTGACCCTTGTCCTTTCATTGATCTCTATTTATCTCAAGTCCTTAACAAAATAATTATTAACGAATCTCGAATTGTGGTCATGACTGTTGGGGTCAAAAGTTACACCCCTATCGTCCAAGTCAAAGTCAATCAACACCCAAGCCAAGTGGGCCCAAGTCCAAATCAGGACAAAGCACGAAAGGGCCGGCTCCATGCCAAAAATGAACCAATAAATTTGTTTAATGCAATTATTTAGAAATAAATGTATGAAAAGTGGGCAGAAAGCTAAACCCTTGTAAACCCTATGGCTTATGTGCAAAAAAAGATAAGCTGTAGCATTTAAGAAAATATAAAATATTATTTTTGGAATTTAATATTAAAATAATATATTTGGTGAAAACTACCCGATTTGCGAATTTGGGGTTTTCGTAAAATGGTATAAATATATACCAATAATTGGAAAATAATGGTAGATTAAAATGATTTATTTATTAAAAAGATATTTATGGGATTTGGCATTTTTATAATTATATGCAGTTTAAATAAAAATTGATTAATGCACTACTAATCGCGATTAGGCAAAATCCGTCTTTTTAATTAATCATGGATTGTGCAACATGACATGTTGCATTTTGTTACATGTTATTTCCTTTGTGTTTGTTTTAGTGGTATTATGTGAATTATTTTTAGAAAAGAAAGAGAATGATTGGAGAGAGAGGGGGGGACCATGATGAGGCATGGACTTGAGTGGGTGAGCATAAGAAAGAGGGTGAGGATAAGAGAGAGAGAGAGAGAGGGCTGCCCCTTCATTCTTCCTCCATTGTTTTCTTCATCTCCTCCTTCAACTCTTTCTCCACCACTTCTACTCTCATATATCATCTCAATTCCTTAACTAAAACCCTACACTTCCTTCACTAAAATTGATCACAACCTCCCTACAAACCCAATGGATGCTTCAAAGTTGGATTTTGAAGACTTTGAGTCTTTAGTTACTAAATGAGGTAATTCCTACACTTCTAGTTTAGTTTTTGAGTTTCCTTGCACCCTATAGTAGTTTAGAATTAAATCGATTTAGTTTAGTGATGTTTGGAAATTCCAAGAGAAGGTTTAGGTGATTTTGTGGACTTGTGATATGTAGTGAATGTTTGCAAACCCTTAGTGATATTTCACTGTCCAAGAACAGAGATTAGAACCCAAAATACGAACTTAGAAGTTGTCCCGTGTCGGTTTTGTGAAGTATTATAGGACTACAGAGAATCTGGAGCAACCTGAGATGTTTTTGAGGATGTGAATGTGAAATGATATGATAGAAAGGATGTCTCGAATTAATATATAAGAATATGAAACGTGAATGTGTATCATGATATATATATATATATATATATATATGTAGTTGCAAGAAAATAAGTATGAGATTATAGTGGCATGACATGAGGTCGATAAATACAACATGAGATTAATAAGATGACTTGATGTGATGAAAAGAGTATACGATGAGATATGATGAGTTGGTTTGATATGTCGTTATACGGATGCGAGATGATATGGGATAATTGATACTTTTGTCGGTCCCATGATATGAGATTGATACGGATGTGACCTGAGATATAGGTATATATATATATATATATATATAATTATATGAATAATGAGTGATATGTCGTACGAGGCTTTAGATCCGTACCCCCATTGTTGTATAGGTTGATAGAATCCATATTCTGTTTGTTATCGTTGTACGATGGTTTACTGCACGTGATGTTTTACCGGATGATTGATCCATACCCTTGACTAGAGGATGTCGAATGTTGGATTATACCGTACGTGATGTTGTGAGGCTGGATGCTGATTGATAGATTCATCAACTCGGACATGTTATAGATATTTAATCCCAGTCTACACCGCTTAGTTTAGCCTTTACGTAGTGTTGGATTATATACGTATACCTTATAGCATTGCGCTTACGATTTACTTTCTGCTATGTTCATGATATTCTCATTTCATTATATTTATACCTGTGCTAGTACACCTACACAATTATCAATGATGCGTATGTTACACTTATACAGATTTGCCGGCTCACACACTTTTATCATCAATAATTGCTATGTCACTTACACAGTAGAATTGCTACATCATCCTATTACTCTTCATGGTTCAGTATTATCAGATGACTCGTTGGCATGATATGTTGCTATGCTCACATCATTATGCTATATTGCATGATATACTTGCTATGCTCACATCACTATACTATGTCGCATGATATACTTGATATGCTCACATTTTTGTTCTATGTTTGCATAAATCATGCTTTATGATTTTACGCATTGAGATGTTGTTTTCATGAGATCTCTGGATTTGAGAACCACAGTTATATTTTAAAGGAAATTATGTATTGTTTTAAAAAGCGCGGTTTCTCTTGATATGATACTTCATGGTGTCTACCATGAGTTTTCTCAGTTCTGAGCTATGAGTATACCCGATTCGAGGAGCAGTAGGCACCGTCTGCGGGTACATGGTGGACTCGGTGAGGTACCCGGGGCAAGAAGACTCGTATAGTTAGGCGGTGAGCCTGGCAGGGGAGCACTACCTACTGATGATTGGTTGGACCCGGCAGTTATCCGGAGGATACTGACCGGAGTCCTGAGATGATATGGGCTGATCCGGACCGACGGAGCCCGTGGGCCGATCCGGACTGACGAAGTCTGAGATATGAGGATTTACATGTCGATGCTGGACACGGGTTTCATGTTGTTTCGAGTGTCGATGTTGGACACTTAGGTTCCATGATTTTGATGTGTCGTTGATGGACACATGTTGGTTGATATCCTCATATTTACATGTATATGCTTTCATGATGTTTCGAGTGTCGATGTTGGACACTCAAATTCCATGATTTTGTTGTGTCAGTGATTGGACACATGGATGATATCCACATGCATGCAGACATTGATTATATTTTTGGCATATGCAGACACGGTAACCCTAGATATCATAGTATTACTTTCATGATATAGTTGAACTAGGATTCATTGTTTATTCGATTTCTACCTGCTGATGTTTTCTACTCATGAGTTGGCAACTCACCCCCGTTGTGCCACAGTTTTTGTAGGTTGACCGCACGGATCAGTAGCGGTATTGCTGGCACACAGCTTGCTTTCGGATGATTTGCTTTGGTAGGTGGGACATATTGGATCATGCCACTCTTGTATTATTATTCCTGTTGTTTCTAGTCAACTCCATCAATTCGAAACTAGTATTTGTATAATTAGTAAGGCTTAGAAAGACTTGTGCTTGCAAGACTTAGAGCAACGGTTTATATGTTCGCTATTGGGGGATTTGACATTATTCTTCTGTGTTGATTTTCGCCGTTGGATGTCGTATACATATATTTCTGACTTGCGTGGTTGTGATTTCGCCGATTGGCGAAGTGCTAGCTCCCGCTTGGGGACGCCTTTTATATTATCATGTATATATGGTTTTGGGTTAAAAATATACAAGGGAGGTGCTGCCCAAATTTTTTAAAAAACGAAACATGTTTTCAACTGGTATAATCCATTTGTATTTTCATATTCCATTATCTATGCATTTAAGAAAACGTTTGATTTTTATCATACTTTTATTTCAAAACTTCACCTTGTAGGGTGTTTTTCGTCACCCCAGTGAGATGGGAATACGCGAGCGCTTGTCAGGCGTACTACAGATTCCCCCTGCCTAGGGTAGGCAGGGGTTTAATGATTGTGGGGATCCGAATCTCCGGCAGCCGCGGACTAAGCTGCCGTTAATTACCCATCGCCTTTGGGGCGAGGGAACCTCCGATTAACGGGTTAAACTGGTCATGCGAACTCAATGTGCAGTGTGCGTGTGTTTTGAAAGGGGGTTTTGGATATATCGGGAGCCACGCAGAGTTTTTACGGGGGTCCCGCTACCCGGATAGCGGGCTGGGGGTCAAGGGGGCTAGCAGCCCCCTTGCGGGGTGCGGGGCAGCGCCCCGTTAGAAATTTTTTTCTAACAGGGACAGTGTCGTGGAGTACGTGTATGTATAAATTTGTATACATATGTATATATGTGTATATGTACACAAAAAGAGGGGGAAAAGACATCCAAGGGATGCGCAGGTGCGCAAGCGCGCGCGCCAGGTGTCGGCACGCGGGCGACTTGCGCACTTGCGCAGTTGCGCAAGCGCGCGCCACGTGTCGGCACACGGGCGACTTGCGCACTTGCGCAGTTGCGCAAGCGCGCGCCACGTGTCGGCACGCGGGCGACTTGCGCACTTGCGCAGTTGCGCAAGCGCGCGCGCCACGTGTCGGCACGCGGGCGACTTGCGCACTTGCGCAGTTGCGCAAGCGCGCGCGCCACGTGTCGGCACGCGGGCGACTTGCGCACTTGCGCAAGCGCGCGCCACGTGTCGGCACGCGGGCGAATTGCGCACTTGCGCAGTTGCGCAAGCGC
This sequence comes from Agapanthus africanus, assembly GCA_030015575.1. Lineage (NCBI taxonomy): Eukaryota > Viridiplantae > Streptophyta > Magnoliopsida > Asparagales > Amaryllidaceae > Agapanthus > Agapanthus africanus. Next base: position 321,623,693 of record JASDDO010000004.1, on the reverse strand, counting down.
GCGCGCCACGTGTCGGCACGCGGGCGCCTTGCGCACTTGCGCAAGCGCTCAGGTGAGGCACAACAGGCTTTTAGCCTAAAAAAAAAATTTCTCAGAAGAGAAATCAGAGAGGAGTTGGACTCCTGAATGTGTTTTTCTTCTTTTTGGGGGGTTTAGTGAAAGATGTTCTTCTTCTTCCTCCTGTTGTTTGGCCGGATCTTGAAGATCGAGGGATGTGAGATATCAAAATCTCTCCTTTTTGAGATCTGATGGCAGATCTGGGTTCCCCTTAATGGGTTTTGTGGTGGAAAACTATTTAGTTTTGAAAAAGGAAGAGTAAAACTCTTGATTTAATTCAAAAGAAAGAAGAAGCTTTTGGAACCTTGAAGAAGAAGGAAAGAGCTCAGCTCTAGAAATTTCTGGAGAGAGAAAAAAGTTATGAGATATTTTCATTATCTTTTGCCTTTATAGGCTATTCATTTTACACATAGCCCCTTGGGCTTCACAAAATGGCATTTTGCCTATCCCATGGCTCATGTGCCATTTCTTTTTGCACATAAGCCATGGGCTTTACAAAAATTTGGCTTTATGCCTATTTTTCTTACATTTATCCATAAAATAAAAAAAGAAAATGCAACAAAATTATTTATTACAAAAATTTTATCTTGGCATGGGGGGAGGCCGGCCGCTTCATGTTCGGGCTCGACCCGGGCATGGGCCCACTTGGCTTGGGGTTGACTTGGATTTTGACTTGGTCAACCGGGGTGTAAATTTTTACCCCAACAAATTGCCCCCCATCAATAAATGCACACCACATATATGGGTCGTGTGCATGAAATTGATGGATCTTCTTTCACGTGGAGGCGACTTGATTTGGTTCCCACTTTTTGGGAAGCTGGCACTGCCCTTTTTACGACATGGACGGTCGTTGCTTGTCATGTCTCCGAGACGGAGTGTCCGTGATAGACGTTTTCCCTAGCCCTGGGTTATCTGGTTCCCGCTTTGTAGGAATCCTGCGCTGCCCTTTTTGCGACTTGGACGGTCGGTGCTGCCCTTTTAGCGACGTGGACGGTCGGTTCTGCCCTTTTAGCGACGTGGACGGTCGGTGCTGCCCTTTTAGTGACGTGGACGGTCGGTTCTGCCCTTTTTGCGACTTGGACGGTCGGTTCTGCCATTTTAGCGACTTGGACGGTCGGTTCTGCCCTTTTTGCGACATGGACGGTCGGTTCTGCCCTTTTAGCGACTTGGACGGTCGGTTCTGCCCTTTTTGCGACATGGACGGTCGGTGCTGCCATTTTCGCGACTTGGACGGTCGGTGCTGCCATTTTCGCGACTTGGACGGTCGATGCTGCCTTTTTAGCGACGTGGACGGTCGGTGCTGCCCTTTTTGCGACGTGGACGGTCGATTCTGCCCTTTTAGCGACGTGGACGGTCGATGCTGCCCTTTTTGCGACTTGGACGGTCGATGCTGCCCTTTTAGCGACGTGGACGGTCGGTTTTGCCCTTTTAGCGACGTGGACGGTCGATGCTGCCCTTTTTGCGACTTGGACGGTCGATGCTGCCTTTTTAGCGACTTGGACGGTCGATGCTGCCTTTTTTAGCGACGTGGACGGTCGGTGCTGCCCTTTTTGCGACGTGGACGGTCGATGCTTGGTTTGACTTGCTCTGCTTCTTGTAGTGTCAGGGGTAGACTTGACTTGCTCCGCTTCTTGCGGTGTCGGAGTGGAAGTTGACTTGTTGATTTTGATTTGGGTTGACATCAGCATCGCTATACTGGAATATGGTACCAGGAGCGAATCATCATCTGTCATGGAGAGGATTTTGGGATCTTGGTTTTTGTTTGGCATCTGCATTGCTGCACTGGAATAATGCCAGGAGCAACTCATCATTTGCCCCGAGAGGATTTGGGAGAAATTGGGATTGTTTTACGCCCGTGGATTGTATACGGTTTTGCAGGATGTATGATCCAGACCGTAGGGCCGGAAAAATTTCGGGACTTTGTCGGCGTCTGCATCGCTGCACTGGAATATGGTACCAGGAACGACTCATCATTCGCCGTTGGGGATTGAGATTTGGAATTTGGTTGGCGTCTGCATCGCTACACTGGAATATGGTACCAGGAGCGACTCATCATTCGCCACTTGGGGATTGGGGAGCGATGGCTTAGGAGACAGGTTTAGATCCCTATCGCCTAAGGCTTTTCAATTTTATGGGCCGTGAGGGTCCCATAAAAGCATTTTCTTCCTACGAGTCGTAAGGATCCCGCAGGTGTATTTTCTCCTTAAGAGTCGTGAGGACTCCTAAGTGTGTTTTTCCTTTATGAGTCGTAAGGATCCCACAAAGGTTCGTTCTCCTCATGTATCGTGAGGACACATGAGTGGGTCTTCTCAATGGAGCATAATTCCAAAGGCGGAGACCAGCCGCGTGACTGGTGATTACGGTAGGGCCTGAGGGTGGTGAGAATTATTTGAGCCCGTGGATTGTATACGGTAGTCAATTTGGGGACTAACCGTAGGGCCGGGAGAATTTTGAGAACTTGGATTTTGGTTGGCGTCTGCATCGCTGCACTGGAATATGGTACCAGGAGCGACTCATCATTCGCCGTTTGGGGACTTGGAATTTGGATCTTGTTTGGCATCAGCATTGCTGCACTGGAATAATGCCAGGAGCAACTCATCATTTGCCTCGGGAGGACTTGGGATTTGGGTTTTTGGTCGGCATCAGCACCGCTAACACTGAAGCGAAATGCCAGGAGCGAATCATCATTTGCCGTTGCCTGTTGGGGAATGATGGCTTAGGAGATAGGTTTGGGTCCCCACCACCTAAGGCTTTTCAATTTTATGGGCCGTGAGGGTCCCATAAAAGCATTTTCTCCCTACGAGTCGTAAGGATCCCGCAGGTGTATTTTCTCCTTAGGAATCGTGAGGATTCCTAAGTGTGTTGCTCCTTTGTGAGTCGTAAGGATCTCACGCAGGGGTATTTTCTCTTTAGGAATCGTGAGGATTCCTAAGTGTGTTGCTCCTTTGTGAGTCGTAAGGATCTCACGCAGGGGTTTTCTCCTCACAAGGTCGAGAGGACTTTGTGAGTGTATTTCATCTCTTTTCACGAGTTTGCGCCCTTTCGAGTTTTCACAGACTCGCCGGTAGTCCTGCTGTTTTTACTCACGGAGCCCTTTCGGGTTTTCATCCGGGCCCATTTTGCTTGTGGACATACCGTTTTTTTTTTTTTTTTTTTTTTTTGCTGCTTCGCTGGTGGGACTTTAAAAGTAGTCTCACCGGCAGGATTTGGGAGAAATAGGGATTGTTTTACGCCCGTGGATTGTATACGGTTTTGCAGGATGTCTGATCCAGACCGTAGGGCTGATGTGCTCAATTCGCCTGCGACTTGGAGCATTCACGTGTAGTATTTCTTGAGATATCGGCCATTGATGGGTGGCATGGGCCTTTCTCCCTCGGCACTTATTAGTTGGTAGGATCCTCCGTCAAACACTTTCTCGATGACGTATGGACCTTCCCAGTTTGGCTCGAATTTTCCCTTGGCATGTCGATTGGGGATAATCGGTCTTTTGAGGACCAACACCAATTCACCTTTCTTGAAGGCGCGGAGACGGGTTATCTTGTCATAAGCCCGTGACATTTGGGCTCGGTATAGCTCCAGATTTTGTTGCACCGCGAGCCTCTTTTCTTCGAGGGCATCGAGTTCTTCGAGTCGAAGGAGCACGTTTTCTTCCTCCGTCAACTCATGTTGGACGGCCATTCTTAAGCTCGGAACTTCAACTTCGAGGGGGAGGACCGCCTCCACTCCGAAGAGCAATGAGTATGGAGTGGACTGAGTTGGAGTACGGTGCGTGGTACGATATGCCCACAATGCCTCGTGAAGCTTGAGATTCCAGTCTCTCTTGTTGGCTGACGCATTTTTCCTCAGGAGCTTGCATAGAGTCTTATTGAAGGCTTCGGCTAGCCCATTGGCTCTTGGATTATAGATGGAGGAATACCTCCAGTCTATCTTGTGCTGAGTAGCGAATCTTAATACATTGAAGCTCTTGAAAGAAGGCCCGTTGTCAGAAATGATTCTTCTTGGTGTACCGAAGCGGTATAGAATATTATGCTGGAAGAATGTCAGAATATCCTTTGTCTTGACTTCTTTTAGCGGGACAGCTTCAGCCCATCTGGAGAAGTAGTCTGTCGCGGCCAGTATGAAACGGTGGCCTTTAGATGACGGAGGATCAATTGGGCCAACAATGTCGGTGCCCCAAACTTCGAAGGGCCACGACGCCACTGTAGGATGCAATGGGTTGGGATGCTTGTGAATAAAATCACCGTGAATTTGGCAGATATAACATTTCTTTGCATGCTCTCCGCAATCCCGTATCATGGTGGGCCAGTAATACCCAAGCCGTTTGATTTGAAGTCGCATCTTGGGGCCAGATTGGTGAGCACCGCAAACGCCCGAGTGGACATCTTTCATGACCTTTTGGGCTTCGGCCAATGACAGACACCTGAGCCAGAGTTGGTCATATGACCTGCGGTATAACGTGTCATTTACAAACACGTATCGGAGAGCTCTTTTCTTCAGCTGAATCCTCGCAGATTTTTCTTCGGGCAGCTTGTCGTATCGGAGGTACTCTATGAAGGGTTCTCTCCAATCGGGCTCGTCTTGGATGATCAAAGCTTCTTCTGCAGGACTGCTCTTCTGTTCCGCGCTCTCCTCTTCTCGTAGAGAGACTGGGGGTAGAATTTGCCGGCTCCTGACTGTGATCAGAATTTTGTCCATTTCAGGATCAGCCAGTTCCTTTGCCAAGCGAGCGAGTACATCAGCCTTTCCGTTCAACGCTCTAGGGACTCTCGTTAGTTCAATATGAGTGAACCGTTTCATGAGTTCCACCACTCGACCTCTGTACCGAGCTAACTCGGGTTTGTAAATCTTATAGTCGCCGCTTACTTGGTTGACGACGAGCTGGGAGTCACCGTAAACTCGTAGCCGACGGATTTCCATTTCTATGGCGAGCTCCAAACCAGCTATCAGAGCTTCATACTCAGCTTCATTGTTTGTCCGAGGCTCGGTGAGAGCAAAAGAACGCCGTAGGGTTCCCATTGATGGTGTGATGAATACCAATCCTATCCCTGCTTTTATCTCCGGGACGCTTGATTTACTGGAGGTTCTTATTGATGAGGCCCCATCGAAGTAGAGCTCCCAACATGGCTCGTCATTCTCGAGATGCAGCACTTGTTCGTCGGGTAACTCACAATTTAGTGGCGACCCTTCTGGTATGGGATGAGCAGCGAGAAAGTCTGCAAGAGCTTGCCCTTTTACTGCTTTCTGAGGAGTGTAAACTATGTCAAACTCAAGTAGCATGACAGCCCATCTTGCCATTTTGCCGGCTAGGCTTGCTTTGGTCATCAAGTGTTTGAGCGGGTCGACCTTAGAGATCAGCATAACCCGATGAGCGAGCAGATAGTGCCTCAGCTTCTTCACAGCAAATATCAGAGCCAGGCATTGCTTTTCGATTGGGGAGTAGTTGTGTTCCGCCCCGACTAGAGTTCGACTGAGGTAGTAGAGGGCATTTTCTTTTCCTTCCTCATTATTCTGGGCAAGGAGCGCACCGAGTGACTCGTCCAGCGCGGCAGTGTAGAGAATCAGCGGTTTATTTGGAATGGGAGCGGCCAGCACTGGAGGGTGCAACAAGTATTGTTTAATGCTTTCGAACGCTGCTCGACATTCGGCATCCCAGATAAAAGGAGCTCCTTTCTTCATGAGCTTTGAGAAGGGCCTACATCTCCCTGATAAATTTGAGATAAACCTCCGTATATATGCAAGCTTGCCTTGAAAAGATCTTAGCTGCGTCAGACCCTTCGGAGGGGGCATCTCCATGATGGCCTTTATCTTTGATGGGTCGACTTCGATCCCTCGGTGCCGGACTATGAAGCCCAGGAATTTTCCTGATGACACGCCAAAAGCGCACTTCAGAGGATTCATCTTCAGATCGTATTCCCTCAGTCTGGTGAGAACGGTCCTGAGATCTTGGATATGATCGGCCTTGGCTTTAGTCTTGACGACCAGATCATCAACATAACATTCGACGACTTTATGGATTAGGTCATCAAAGATATTAGTCATTGCCCTTTGATATGTAGCACCTGCGTTCTTCAGTCCGAATGGCATTACCTTGTAGCAATATATTCCGATCGGGGTTCAAAATGCTGTGTGCTTCTCATCCTCAGGCGACATCTTGATCTGATTATATCCAGACGAGCCGTCCATAAAGGTGAACAGTTCGTAATTTGAGGTGTCATCGACCATCATTTCCATGACCGGTAGCGGGAAGTCGTCTTTAGGACATGCCTTGTTGAGGTCCCTGAAATCGACACAAACTCGGATCTGCCCATTTTTCTTCTTCACTGGGACTATGCATGCGATCCAGTCTGCATATTTCTCTTCCCTGATGAAGCCGGCATCGATGAGCTTCTTGGTTTCCTCGATGACCTTTTCTTCCAACTCCCTTCTCATTCTTCGAGGAGCTTGTTTGACTGGCTTAGCATCAGGAGATATAGCCAGCTTGTGTACGGCTACCTCAGGGGAAAGGCCAGGCATTTCTTTGTACGTCCACGCGAAGCAGTCGACGAACTCACGCAGCAGGGCAATTATCTGCTCTTTCATTTCCTCTGACAAGAGTGAGCTGATGTAGGTCGGCCTTGGATTATCGGGCGTTCCTAAGTCAATCTCGGTTAGCTCATCAAAGGTTGCTTGTCCGCCATCTTCGAGCTCTTGAGGAGCTTCTTCTGGCTCGGCTATCTCGTCATCATCATTTGATCTTTCGCTGGTCTCACCAACATGGATCATGTAGCACGCTTTGGAATCAGGTTGAATGTAGCCTATGCCCCGTCTATCTGGAATCCGTTCATCGATGAGTGCTCGGACCTGGGGCGGATACCATAGCCCTTCGTAAAACTTTGCTTCGGACTCCGTTTGATATAACCGGCATCCGCACTTCTTAAAGTATTCCCGCATCTCGGGCGCATAGTATCTGGGATTGAGGACGGCTCTTATGCCTCTCTCATAGGGAAGGCACGCGACAGAAAGGTCGTCCGGGTGCACAACGGGGTTTGACCCATAAAACAAGATGCCCTTCTGTCCACTTTTCCTCCCGGGAACGTAGAAAGTTTTCAGCTGGTCCACGGTGGAGATTGATAATGCATCGAGCTCTTTGCACATTTGCTCTGGTACCCTTGTAATGGCTAGGGACCCTTCTGCAACTTCGAAGGTCTCTCGTAGTTTCGCTTGTTGCGTGGGGGTCCAATCTGCACCGCTGTTGCACGACAGGTCCTCCTCCTCTGACTCTTCAGTGTCACTGCCAAGATGAGGGCGGACTTTGCTGCTAGATGGGCCTTCAGTAACAGATTCGTCCGTATCGCTGCCGAAATGAGGGCGAGTTTTGCGGAAGGACGGGCTTCCAGCGTCGGACTCATCAGAGTCGCTGCCGAAATGCGGGCGCACTTGGGTATTTTTGCTTTTGAAAGTGATAGCCGGCGCAGATTTGCTTTTGAGTCTTGGGGCCGTTCTATCTTCAGTTAGTTGTGGCTTAGCATTTTGGTGGTTCGTAAAGTACCGAGAATCTTCATATCGGACTTCATGCACACCGAACGGCTGGATGTCTCCGTCAATGCGTCTTTCTTCGCCATTTTTAGTGTACTTCATGCATTGATGGAGAGTTGACGGAATGATGCCGTAATCGTGGAGCCACGGCCGCCCCAAGAGAATCTTATAAGACGTGTCGGCGTCGATCACGTATATCTTAGCTTCAGTTTGCAGATCCCCGAATTTGATTGGCAGAGCTATAGACCCCAGAACTTGCTGACAATTTTGGTTGAAGCCTTGAATGACAATCCTTTCCCTTGACAGGTGTCGGACGTCCATTGACAAACTCTTCAGAGTTCGCAAGTTCATGATGTTCACTGAGGATCCCGGATCAATCAATATACGATTAATTCGATCTCCGTCGCTGTACCCGGTCACGTAAAGCGGCCGATTATGCTCTGCCGTTCCCAGTAGCAAGTCTTCGTCCTTAAATGTGACTGCGGCGGCATGCAAAGCGTGCTGGGCTTCTTTCATATTAATTTCCGCAAAGTGGGCCTGATACCGCTCGGGGTTTTGTAGAGCGTGGATGAGAACATCTCTAAGCTCCTTAGATAGGACCAAGGCGTCGTAGATGCTCAGGAGAGACGGAAGCTTCCGGAGATGCGCCAAGACATTATAGTCCACCGAGGAAGGACTTATGTTTTCATCAGCCGGTTCTCTGCCATCTTCTTCATTAGTGACTTGTTTTTCCTTCCCTCTTGGGGCGTTGCCCTGATTTGGCGGTAGAGCCCTGCCGCTTCTGAGCTGGATTTGATTGGTCGTTGTGGTGAGCTCCTCGTCCTCTTCCGGAAAACAGAGATCATCCTCGGAGTCGCTGCCAAGACGGATGGCGTAGCAGGTCACTACTGGGATCTCTTCATTGGAGTCTTCTTCTAACTCCTCCAGAATTTCAGCCGCTTGTACAGGGAAGAACTCCTTCAATTGAATCAATGTTCTTTCCTGTTGTTCATATTCTTCGAGGGAATCGATATACTTTTGAATGGTCGATCTCCCTGCAGACACCTTTTCGCGCCGAGCTGCACTTTTCTTCTTCTTGAGCTTCTTGGATTTTGAGCCTGATGGAGCCGCATTGGCAGCTGGACTGGTAGGCTTCTTCTGTCCTTCCCATTCCATCCTGGGCTCTTTCTGAAGTAGCTTTAGCATCTTCTTCGTCTTATTAGATATGTGCGTACTCCACGGAGGCCGCGATGAGTCAGTTTCGTTTGTCAGGGCAGCGGGTTCGGCTGTCTGCTCCCAGAAGGCTTCAGCTTCCGTCTGTATAAAGTTGGCGGTTGCAACTTGATTGTTCACCAACACGCTTTTGGACAGCTCGATCTCTCCGGCCTTGTACTGCTTCTCGACCCAGTCTTTGAAGATATAGCAATCCTCGATCGCATGGCTCACTACTCGGTGGTACGGGCAATACAAGGGATTGTCGGTCATTTTTGCTTCTTGGGGTCTTTTCGACTCCGGCAGTTGTAGGCCATTGTTCAAGGCATCTTTAAATATCTTGCGGACCTTGTCTCTTCTGAAAGAGTAAACCTTGTTCTTTTTCTCCTCTAGGGAAGGCCCATCTCCTCCCAGCAATGGCTTTCGAGACCGGTTGGTTTTGGATTCGCCCGCCCTTCGCTTTTCTTCATTGTCGGAGGCATTGAAGACATTGGTACTGCTGGAACTCCCGCTTCTACGGTTGTCGTCCCGCTTGCTTTTCCAGGTTTTGTCTCTCTGAGAGTCTGGCGGGGACTCTTGCTTCGAGCGTTCCAGCATTTGGACTTTCTTGGTTAGCTCCTGAAACGTCTTGAGGCCCGCTGTACACAAGAAGGGGACCATCCAATTGCTGAGGTTCCCAATGAGAAGGCTGACGGACTGGTCCTGCTCCAGCGGTGGTTCGCACTTAACTGTGAGATTACGCCATCGGGCGATAAAGTCAGTGTTGCTTTCATTCTTCCCCGGTTTGGTCCTCACAAGGTCGGCAATTGAGATTTTATCACTGACGCTCATGAATCTTTGCCGGAACAGGGACTCCATTTGGGCAAAGGTAATGACGGACCCATCCGGTATACTCGCATACCAGTCGAAGGCGACGCCGGTCAGGCTGTTGACAAACTGACGAAGAAGGAGCGCGTCATTGCCCCCTGTATTTCCGCACGATGCTTTGAAGTGGGCGACGTGCTGGTTTGCATTCCCCGTTCCATCAAATCTTCCGAACTTAGGAATGACGTAGCCGCTTGGGAACTCAATCAGATCGTACTGCGCGGGATATGGCCGCCCACTACTGCCGATTTCTTTCTGAGCTTCGGCTTCGGCCACCAATGTTTTAACCTTGCTGGTGACCAAATCCATTATCCGATCCTGTGTTAGCGGGATAGTGCTATCTGGGGCCAAGGCGTCCCCAGAAGCGGAATGTAGCCGGCTTTCATTCGGCTCGACCAGTCTTGGTCCCAAAGGAACAGGCATTGGCTGCCTCGGATTGTCATCACCCGGCTGATTAGTAGCGGCTTGTGCTTGATTAGGAGGCGCTCGAGCAATTTGAGCCGTAAGCTGCATCACCACGTTCGTTAAGTCGTCAATCTTTGAATAGAGCTTGGCCATCTCTTTATCTTTGCTCCTGAGCTGTTTTCGAAGTTCTTGAAGCAGCTCTTGCTCCGCGGTCCTAGGGCGGAAAGTCGGCTCTTCCTCGCTGTCCGAGCTCGACTCTGCATGGATCGAGGGGTCTATCTGCCTATCATCCTCATCGAGAGGGTCTTCTTCATCCAGCAGGGGCGGCTGTTCTTGGGCGGCGGCAACCACATTCAGGCTAGATTGGGCTTGGGATGTGGTGGCCCCGTCCTTGCTTTTGCTGCGAAGGTTGTCGCTAGGGCGCCCGCCCGCCATATAGACCGTATGGACGATATATCCGGCCGTCTTTCTATCATTGGCAGCTGATTTCACGGATCGCTGTCTTGACCCGCTTGCTTCGGTAGCCGGTAGTCGATTGAAGGCGGCCGGCCTAACCAGGTTCTTGAATGGTGCTGGCGCTTCTTTTCTGGGTTTGCCCCGCTGCTTTCGCGCGGCACAGAGTGCTTGATAGACTCTTGAAGAGACAGTGTCATACTTTTTCTGTTGGGGCCGGGACACGTCTCTTTGTGGCACTGTTCGGACCGCTGTCTTCTTGATTCTGGCGGTCATGGCGTTTTTCTGAACCCACTTCAGAGGCTCGAAGGAATTGCTGATTCTTACGTCCGACTCGGCCGTCGTCGCCGGGCAACCCTGCACTTGGAACTTCGCATGATTCCATTTGGCCGAAGCCTTGGCCCTCTTGTTGGCTCGATACCCGAGCCGCTTCTGCCTTAACTTTTCTGTTCTAAGCACCTGGCAGACTTCGGCTTTTTGGGAAGATGCCGCGGACCGGTTGATGGAGGGCCTTGGAGATACGCCCGATTGTGCATTTGTTAGAGTTATCGCCTGAGCTCGTCCGCAACTTTTAATGTTGCCCTTCACATCGGAAGTCTTGCCCCCAGCTAGAGCGCCAGGGACTCGTTCAGACACCATCTTAAGTTTCGGTTGTGGTGCCTTGGCGATCACGACATTCGGCCTCTTACCCCTTGAGACCGGCTTGGCCACCTGTTCCGCCGGGATCTCCGCCAGATGAGCGCTTCCGGCAGGGTAGATGATGACGGAGCCAAACTGGCGGGGCGGCTCCTCCCATTGTCGACTGAGGCTTGCGGGGAGAACCACACGAGCGTTGATCTTGACCACGTACGGAATCGGGGTCGCTTTGGCAGTTGAATTCATCTTGAGAGACATTGTCGTTGAAGGTCGATTGCTGCATGGAAAAAAAAAACATCATTTCAGTATAGGCAATCGATATGTATATTGATTAAGTTCGTATGAACGTTTAACCCGAAATATGGGAGGAGAGATTGGTCCCACCGGGCGTGCCAGAATCTGTAGGGTGTTTTTCGTCACCCCAGTGAGATGGGAATACGCGAGCGATTGTCAGGCGTACTACAGATTCCCCCTGCCTAGGGTAGGCAGGGGTTTAATGATTGTGGGGATCCGAATCTCCGGCAGCCGCGGACTAAGCTGCCGTTAATTACCCATCGCCTTTGGGGCGAGGGAACCTCCGATTAACGGGTTAAACTGGTCATGCGAACTCAATGTGCAGTGTGCGTGTGTTTTGAAAGGGGGTTTTGGATATATCGGGAGCCACGCAGAGTTTTTACGGGGGTCCCGCTACCCGGATAGCGGGCTGGGGGTCAAGGGGGCTAGCAGCCCCCTTGCGGGGTGCGGGGCAGCGCCCCGTTAGAAATTTTTTTCTAACAGGGACAGTGTCGTGGAGTACGTGTATGTATAAATTTGTATACATATGTATATATGTGTATATGTACACAAAAAGAGGGGGAAAAGACATCCAAGGGATGCGCAGGTGCGCAAGCGCGCGCGCCACGTGTCGGCACGCGGGCGACTTGCGCACTTGCGCAGTTGCGCAAGCGCGCGCCACGTGTCGGCACACGGGCGACTTGCGCACTTGCGCAGTTGCGCAAGCGCGCGCCACGTGTCGGCACGCGGGCGACTTGCGCACTTGCGCAGTTGCGCAAGCGCGCGCGCCACGTGTCGGCACGCGGGCGACTTGCGCACTTGCGCAAGCGCGCGCCACGTATCGGCACGCGGGCGAATTGCGCACTTGCGCAGTTGCGCAAGCGCGCGCGCCACGTGTCGGCACGCGGGCGCCTTGCGCACTTGCGCAAGCGCTCAGGTGAGGCACAACAGGCTTTTAGCCTAAAAAAAAAATTTCTCAGAAGAGAAATCAGAGAGGAGTTGGACTCCTGAATGTGTTTTTCTTCTTTTTGGGGGGTTTAGTGAAAGATGTTCTTCTTCTTCCTCCTGTTGTTTGGCCGGATCTTGAAGATCGAGGGATGTGAGATATCAAAATCTCTCCTTTTTGAGATCTGATGGCAGATCTGGGTTCCCCTTAATGGGTTTTGTGGTGGAAAACTATTTAGTTTTGAAAAAGGAAGAGTAAAACTCTTGATTTAATTCAAAAGAAAGAAGAAGCTTTTGGAACCTTGAAGAAGAAGGAAAGAGCTCAGCTCTAGAAATTTCTGGAGAGAGAAAAAAGTTATGAGATATTTTCATTATCTTTTGCCTTTATAGGCTATTCATTTTACACATAGCCCCTTGGGCTTCACAAAATGGCATTTTGCCTATCCCATGGCTCATGTGCCATTTCTTTTTGCACATAAGCCATGGGCTTTACAAAAATTTGGCTTTATGCCTATTTTTCTTACATTTATCCATAAAATAAAAAAAGAAAATGCAACAAAATTATTTATTACAAAAATTTTATCTTGGCATGGGGGGAGGCCGGCCGCTTCATGTTCGGGCTCGACCCGGGCATGGGCCCACTTGGCTTGGGGTTGACTTGGATTTTGACTTGGTCAACCGGGGTGTAAATTTTTACCCCAACACACCTCTTTTATTTTCTTTAAAAGGTTTAGATTTCTGGGCTTCGGCTTACTTAATTTACGTTACGCTTTTAGACGTTGCATGATTTAAGTGTCGGTCACGAACTAAATTTCGGGTCATGACATAAGCATATAAGGCATGGGGTGGCATAAGTGCCATTTGGCAAAGCCCAAGGAGCTATATGTAAAGTGTGCATACTATAAAGGTAAACATGATGAAAAAATCAAGGATAACTTTTTCACTATCCCAAAAATTAGGGTTCTGTGCCTCCTTCTCCTTCCTCATGGTTCTAAATCTTCTTCTTTTTTTTGAATTAAATCAAGAGTTTAACTTTTCATTTTCCAAAAAGAAACAGTTTTCACTATAAAACCCTTGAAGGGGAGCTCGGATCATCCATCAAATCCCAAAAAGAGGTGATTTTTAAGTCCCACCCCCTTTTCTCCAAGATCCAGCCAACAGAGAGGAGGAAGAAGGAGACCCGTCTCCAAAAACCCCACTTCAGGAAGATCCAAGACTCAAATGAAGATCCAGGGCTAAAGGGGAGAAGAATAGGGTTCCCTTTGATTATCTCCAAAGATTTCCAGTAGGTCAACTCCATTCAACATCTTTTGGAGTTTAACTCTATAAATAAAACCCTTTTTAGGAGTTTAACTCCATTCAAAATATTTTGGAGTTTAAATCCATAAATAAAACCCTTTTAGAAGTTTAACTCCACCCAAAATCTTTTGGAGTTTAACTCCATAGATAAAAATTCTTTTCGGGAACTCAACTCCTAATTCAGGGGCTAAGCCCTTTCTTTCTGCAGGCGCCCAGCGCCCATGTGCCAGATGCGTTAGGCGCTGGTGCCCAGTGCCCACGTGCCGGACGAGTGAGGTGCCGACACCCAGCGCCTACCCAGCACTAAGCGCCTAGCGCCCATGTGCCGGACGCGTGAGGCGCTGACACTCAATGCTTAGCACCTAGCGCCCATGTGCCAGGCATGTAAGGCGCTGGCACCCAGCATCCACACATCCTTAGGACGTTACTCACCGTTTTTTTTCTTCTTTCTTTTTTTTTACACTCCACACTCAAAACACGTCCTCCGCTAGAAAAAAATTTCTAACGGAGCACTACCCCGCACCTCGCAAGGAGGCTGCTAGCTCCCTTGACCCCCAGCCCGCTATCCGGGCAGCGGGACCCCTGTAAACTCTGCGAGGCCCCCGATATATCCAAAATCCTTCAAAACCCAACACACATACACGGCACATTGAGTTCGCATGACCAGTTTGACCCGTCAATCGGAGATTCCCTCGTTCCTAAAGTGAGGGGTAATTAACGGCAGCTTAGTCCGTGGCTGCCAGAGATTCGGATCCTCATAATTAATAAACCCCGGCCTATCCTAGGCAGGGGGAATCTGTATACGCCTGACAAGCACACGCATTCCCATCTCAATGGGGTGACGAAAAACACCCTACAGTGACTATCATGAATTGATAGCATGCCCGATAAGAGGGTTAATATTCATTTTACTAAAGTTTATAAAAATTAAAACTTTACAAAGAATTTAAATTATAGTTTTCATCTATTATTCTACCCTATCCTATAACCCCTAACAAGCAAGAACTTACTTGCTCATGGAGATCAACGTAATATAAGAAAGGTGGATGAAAACGGAAATCATAATTAAAATTAAAAATGCAGAAAATAAATGAAGAATGTAACTGCGGAAAGTAACTACGAAAAGTAAATGCGGAAAGTAAATACGACAAAATTAAAAGAAAGAACTACCTTTATTGATCAACTATTGCATTATAAAAGTAGCTTGCTGAAAAGTAATTTACAAAACCCTAGTTTGCTCGCTAGATCATAATCGATCCCTCTCTGGATGAATTATAGCTCTCGGTCCTTTATATAGGTTTTGAAATTAGAAACCCTAGATGCCATACTAAAGTGTGTAAAAAGACGATCAAGCTCTTGAAGATTTTCATCCTACGGCCACCATACGACCGCGCTTCCGCCGCCCCAAGCCCTATTTGACCACGGATCCGCTGCCCCGTGGTGGGATTGAGATTCCAAATTTCTTGTGGTTTTTTCTCTCGATATTTAGAGATCCTTCTGATAAAAAGATTTTGAAAATATATCTCTTAGTCTCTGCGGTTGCGAGATTCTTCAGTTTGCTCCTGATATTCATCAGATTTGGTTTTTGTGTTTCAATTTGCTGTTGATCTCCTACTTGTATTTAGACATGAACTGATCTATTATAATACCCGCACGATATCTCAAATCATATTGTTAGTAACACTTGTTTTATTTGAGGTATTATTCTAACCAATTAATTAATATGATATCTTGATAATAATGGTTAAGAATATTTGATATGATATGCATATTTTAATAATAAATAATCTCATGGATATTTTATTTAAATATGATATGTATATATTTCCTTAATTATATTAATTATAGATGAAGAAACATATGACAATAATCTTTTTACGAATAAAGCCACATATGTTCTTTATTTATAATTAACACCTTTTAGTAACTAATAATAATAGGGAAAATGTCTATATAAATGTGCAACAAATTTGATTGATCAAATACCCCCAAACTTATTTTTGATTGTCCTGAGCAAACTATTTATTAAAAAGAAAAAGAAAAACGTAGCACACTTTCGTAGGCAACACGATTGCACTTAGCTCGCGCAACAAGCTGTTAAATCTTTAGGTCTCTCTAGTAGGAGGAGTGTTGTCTCCTGAAGGTTTTCAGTGGATTACACCTACAAAATCCCAAAATAAAAGAAAGATGATAAAAATTACATGCAAAAATAAGAAATATATAAAAGAATAAACTTGAAAGGAAGAGTTTCAAACTACTTTAGTTTTTTAGTTGCCATGCGCCCTATCTTAATGGTCATGAAAAGATGTCAGAAATCATATCCTCGCTCAATAAAACATCGTCTTCGGTCTTCCTCCTTATTTCTCCTCCAAACATCGATCATATACCCCTATGTGTGTAAAAGACATCCTTACACTTGGATAATTCAATTCAAGCTATCATATCTTTTTTCCATATTCCTTAGTACTTTTTAGTCGGTGATATTTTATATGGATTTGCTCACACATTCTTTATGCGACCGTCAATACTTCTTGAGATACTAACCGATCGATTACCGAATGTGCTCATTTATTAAGGCGTAATTAACAATATCATAGTCTTGCAACACCTAAAACTTAGCGGTGACTCCCAAACCAGTTGGTCTAATGCACTGGGTGATAAGGCACACTCACTATATTTTTTTTTATTCTGCCTTAAGTAATTACAAAACCAGTATTCATTTTTCTTTTTAATTTTTTATACACCACTTATATTTTGTTTTTCCTTCATATTAAGACTTCTAGGCTGGAGTATTTCAAGGTATTCTCTATTACCCCAAGTTTCAAAATGTGTGCAAGTGCGTATAGTAGGGTATCAATGCTCAGAAGTTTGGACTCAAGAATAGAGACTATTTTTCAAACTTATTTCTATCCGCAGATTAGTAATTTCTTCATCTTACTAACCCTTGGGACAACAGCTCATAACTACGTATTACTAGCTTCGTTTTAATACATCTAATTTTCTTGCATTTGTTAAATTTCTTCCTTTTTTCATATGTATTTTTCACTATGTACTTTTCACTTTTTAACTTTTATTTTCAAAATTTATTATGCAATGCAATATTTACATATGATGCGTGGATATATACAAACCATTTATACAAACCATCCCCCCAAACTTGTTTGCAGCAAAGTCCTTACTGATATTGTCCTGTAAGCTCAAAACCTGAAGACTAGAAGGAACAGTTCAATAAGATGGTATAAAGAATGGGTCAATAGTGAATGACTATAAAATCCTCCCCCAAACTTGTTCTTTGGCTCATAATCGTACAAAAATTTCCTTTCTTTCAAGAGACATTTAAAAAATATTTTTCTTCTTCTTTCTTTCCCCCCAAACTTGAGTAAAACAGTATTTTCATTACTTAACAATAAAGTTCAACATAAGAGGGGGAATAAATATTATCGGTCTACACAAAGCAATACAAAGACCAAAAGTTAAAACCAACCATTCAAATATTTTACCTAGGTAACACCCTGGTTGGTAGAAGATCGTGTAATGGATAGACGTGAAGAAAACTCGAGACTGTAATAGAATGAAGGTTGTATTATATCTCGAGTAGAAGAAACATAAATGAGAGTAACGATAAGAGATGAAGTGGGGGTAAGATAAGAAATGTAATCGAAAAGTTTTACGTCTTGGTTGGTATAGACGAAAAAGTGAATGTGAATGAAAACGAAAATGTGAAAGATAAGGAATGGGTGGAATAGTCACATTCTCGTATGTGACAAGAAGAAGAGGTGGTGATTCAATTTCTTCGGCCTCAAACCTAGGCGCACTATTTTTCGGTGGAGGTTGATTCATCACAACATCCAGGTCATCAAGGAACGCGAGTTCTTCTGCAAAAATACTTTCGAAACTTTTGTCGATGTTCCGATTGATGATCTAATCGGAAAAAAAAGAATAAGTAGAATAGGCAGATTCACTAGGAAGGTTGAAAGTTTCAAGGTCAATGTATTACGCACCAAGATTGAAAACACTCGATTCGTCAGAAATTATAAAGGTAGGAGACTCGAAAAGCTTGTCTACCTTATTTTCAAAAGAGTCTGACTCAAGTGGTCTTTCAAGAATGAAAGAACTCGAAATATCGGAGTGTGGTTCATCAAAGCTTGATGGAAGTGAAAGAAGATGAGAAGAACCAAAGAAAGTGTGTAATAAAATGGGTAAGCAAACTTGGGTGTCGAGCATTATTAAACCAGATATAGGAGATGAAGGCTGACTATCATTTTGCATATCGGATAGGTTGGTGGTAAGAATATGATCGGTTAAATGCACAGGAAGATATTCACATTCAATGGAAGGGACATGATGGGTCGGGAAATCCAACTCATCCAACATAGCGAGTTCATCTTCAAAGATATTCTCATCACCGATCTCACTAGCACTTTCAGTCAAATCAAACGAATAGTTCTTTAAAAATTCATCAATTATATTATCTTCAATCAATGGATCACTTGGTTCACTTGATGGAATTGGAAGGTGTGAAATATCTAGTGCAGTCGGAAAAGGATCAGTTTGATTTGGAATGGTGTAAGGCTCTCTTTCACACTCATGATTGGAAAAGTCAGACATGTTAGTCTCGGGCACCTCATCAAGTAGATTATTAAGCGGTTGAACATCAAAAGCATTCGGTTGGAGTTCAGGATGGAAGGTGTTGAGATCAAAAAATTGGTTCTGGTTTGACTTTGAGAGATCCCCTGTTCCTTCTCACTACTCAATTCTAACTCTACTTTAAGTCTAGACATACTTTATGAAGAAGTTTCAATGAAGGATTCTCTTTGAACTGTGGAACAACCTAATTGATGTTCAGAAGCACTGTCTAGATAAGGTGGAAAAGTTGAGTATGGTTGGAATATATTTAATTGTTTGCTACGGACGATTTCAATGTGTTCCGCAATAGAAATGGGTTTACGAATTGCCACATTAGCCTCAAGAGATGTATCAACATAAGAGGGTGTGAAAGTTTGGTCCTGTTGATAAGAGTTAGAAGGGTGTATCCAATTTTCATAAACATGATTAGAATCAACATTGTGATATGAAGAAAATTGAGATTGGTTAAATTGTTGGCGACTGGCTTTTGCAATTCGCTCATCAATGGTCATGGATGTAAAAGTTGCCTTATTCACCTCAAAAGGAGTATCAATATTTTCATATCGAAAGGATTGTAATTGTTGTCCTAACAGTTTTGAATTAGTGAAATGTATGAAACTTTGGTTACGAGCCTTTGCAATATGCTCAACAATAGGCATGAGTTTAGATGTTTCCTCACCAGCCTTAAAAATATTATCAACATAAGAAGATGTTGTATTTTTACACGGTTGATAGAAATTTAAGCGAGGTGTCCAACTGTTATTTCGAGAGCGTTCTATCCTATCCTTTAAAGAAAAGTAGGGCCAGAATTCGTACCAAAGCAATAACGATATAAAGAAATATCTGGTTGTGTATAGCAAAGCTTGCCAAGAGTTCGTTGGTTTGGGTTACCCATCATAAGAGAATGAAAAGAAAAGAGGGTGATAATATATTATTTTTTTTAAAAAAATTTGAAATTGTTTTGCTTTGAAAGAGGAACTGGACTCAATTAATCACAAACGTGCACAAACAATCCCTAGAACTAGGGTCACCTAGGTCAAATCACTAGACCGCTCCTAGACTTCCAAAGGACAAGACGTAGGATCAATTCTCTATCATCTCCTTATCAATTTTGCACCAGGTAAGTGCCAGGTAAGTTGGAGGTATCCGCTATACGAATTACCGAAATAGCGGGCCTAATTAAGTAAACCACTTTCTTTAGTCATGCCTGACTTAGACACCACAAGAGAAATGCAGATAAGCAATAGATTACCCACGACCCTCCTTTATCTTAATTGAGCACGATTGTGCTTAGAGGCTTGGTCTAGATATTTTTTATTAATTTAGGGTTATGCGTATACTTGTTGTGATTTATGGCACCTAAAAAGGGTGATGAAATTCCCACCTAATCTGATTTTAGGTTTCTTACTCCTTAATATCCGGTTTAATTATGCAAAACAAATCAAAATCTAAAACACGCAAAAAGATTTTTTTAGCGGCGCTGTTTGCAAAGAATCTTGCAGGTAGAAACAGTTTATTGGAGTTTCAGAGGAGAGAGGAAAACTATAGGATAATACCAAAAAAATTTGGGAGCTTAACTCCCTAAGGTGGTCGCGCTTCCGCCGCTAAAGGCTATGTGGGGCTACGGTTCTGCCGCTGTTTGTTGGAATCTCCCCTTCAAAATTTTTCAGAGCACTCCAATGCTCATCTGCTTCTATTTGACAATCTCTGAATCTCTGATGGTTCGTTCTAAGTGCTCCAGATTTCTCGCAAAACTTGCACAAAAATCATTAAAAATACAAAATGCGTTTTTTTATTTCTATTTTTATGTTCTCTGGTTTTATATTAGAAATCAACTCGAATAACAAGAAAAGTAATTACGACCGTTTCCCCCGCAACGGTGTCATTTGATTGGTCGTGAAAAAGTGTCTATGTATGTTCCTAAATACCGCAATCAAGACGGTATCGCAAATAGCTAGCCACGATGAATACAGTTCGTCCACAGAGAAACAGTGAACTGCTTTTCTTATTTTAGACAAGTTGATAGAAGAAAGGTGGGATTATTATCGTTTATTATTAAGAAGATTTGAAAATTTTATAATAGAAGAGCTTTCAGGGTTTATAGGATTTAGAACTTAATAGATGGAGTTTTAAAATTAATTATTTTTATTTTTTTAATTATTTAATACTAGAGAAATAGCGATGAATGTGAATTAGGGTTCTTGGGGGGAATTAGGGTTTCCCTCTACCGACCCTTGTCCTTCCATTGATCTCTATTTATCTCAAGCTCTTAACTAAACGATTATTAACGAATCTCGAATCTTGGTCGTGATTATCATGAATTGATAGTGCGCCCGATAAGAGGGTTAATATTCATTTTACTAAAGTTTATAAATATTAAAACTTTAAAAAGAATTTAAGTTATAAATTTCATCCATTATTCTATTCTATGCTACAAACCCTAGCAAGTAAGAACTTACTTGCTCATGGAGATCAACGTAGTAGAAGAAAGGTGGAAGAAAACGGAACCTATAATTAAAATTAAAAATACAGAAAGTAAATGCAGAATGTAATTACGGAAAGTAATTGCGGAAAGTAAATGCGACAAAATTAAAAGAAAGAACTACCTTTATTGATCAACTATTGCATTACAAAAATAGCTTGCTGAAAAGTAATTTACAAAACCCTAGTTTGCTCGCTAGATCTTATTCGATCCTTTTCTGGATGAATGATAGCTCTCGGTCCTTTATATAGGTTTTGAAACTAGAAATCCTAGATGTCATACTAAAGTATGTAAAAAGATGATCAAGCCCCTGATGATTTTCATCCTACGGCCACCATACGACCGCGCTTCCGTCTCCCCAAGCCCTCTTTGACCGCGGATCCACCGCCTCCAGGTGGGATTGAGCTTCCAAATTTCTCGTGGCTTCTTCTATCGATATTTGGAGATCCTTCTGATCAAAAGATTCTGAAAATATATCTCTTAGTCTCTGCCGTTACGAGATTATTCAGTTTGCTCCTAATATTCGGCAGATTTGGTTTTTGTGATTCGATTTGCTGTGGATCTCCTACTTGTATTTCAGACCTGAACTGATCTATTATAATACCTGCACAATATCTCAAATCCTATTGTTAGTAGCACTTATTTTATTTGAGATATTATTCTAACCAATTAATTGATATGATATCTTGATAATAATGGTTAAGAATATTTGATATGATATGCATATTTTAATAATAAATAATCTCATGGATATTTTATTTAAATATGATATGCATATATTTCCCTAATTATATTAATTATAAATAAAGAAACATATGACAATAATTTTTTTACAAATAAAGACATATATGTTCTTTATTTACAATTAACACCTTTTAATAACTAATAATAATAGGGAAAATGTCCATACAAATGTGCAATAAATTTGACTGATCATATAGCTTAGTCTCAAATCAAGGATTGCTATCCTTCTTAACAAAGAACTACATCATATTCTTCACTGCTCCTTTAACATGTTTTCGTTCATACACACCTTCGTGATTGTGCAATAGTCTTTTAATCTTGTAACTTCAATTTAAAATTTCATATCTCCATCAAATAACTCCCAAGCCAACTATGTTTTTATCGTGCATTCAAAACTCATCACAACCAAGATTATTCTTCCTCAAAGAACCGCGGGGACTTTTAATTCAGAGAGAACACATGCTTGGCTTGTTTTTGAAAATTGGCTTTCTAAGCTATTGGATATGTATGCCCTAGAGACCTGTATTGTATAGGATGCTAGGGTTATGTATGTACAGGACAAACTTGCTTAGTTGTATAGTATACTATTTGAGTTCTCTTTATCTGAACATATGTATTTGTTATTTTTGTTGCTTTATATTGCTTATACATGTTGATAAAGACTCGATACAGTAGTATACTATTTTGGTTTGTCTTAACATGTGCATATGTTTTACCCGATATCATATATGGCTGATACATATTGATAAAGCCTGTAGGATTTTGGTTGACTACCAGCATTATGATGGCGATCATACTTGTGGGGGCTGGATAGTCCATAAGCACATCTTTAAATGTCCTAAGTCGCAGGAGTATCGAGATCGGGCATCGATATTCCAGAGTAGACTTGTGTATACGTTCTTAAACCCTGACGAGGGGTAGTGGTTGGTCCCACAGCCATTGGTGAGATCACTTAAGATTGTATACAGGTGCTCACTGGGGGTGAGTACACTGGACAGACTCACTGAGAACTTGTACATGGTATTATACTTATCGTCAGATAGTGGTTCTTAGGTGACATGAGTACAGGTTAGTCTTTAAACCTGAGATCGTAATTTATCTCGTGCGAGTTCCCACTGTACTTAGATCACTACCCTACCACGGCTCTACCGAGTCGTGTAAATTTGTTTTGGTTGGGTACAATCCTGAGCCATATGGAGGCAGTGAGCGATTGTCAAGAACTCGTCTCTCCCGGTATTGGGAGTCGATATCGCACTGTGTTTGGTTGGCCAGAACCATAAGACCCTGGCCAAGGCAGATGAAATTTACTGATGGTAAGATCAGCAGTTTCTCAGATCGGTCTTGAGCCATATCGACACGACTTATTGGGTTATTAAGGGTTTGACGTTTACCACCCCCTAAACCTGGTATGCGATACTCTTAGATGAAGAGACTGGACTTTACGGAGATTATCCTCAGTAAGGGTTTAGATGAGCTTGCTCGTCATCCTTCCTTTTCTACAGGTACCCAGGTAGCCATTACGTACAGCTAGTGCCGCTGATATGCTTATGGTTATGGATTTATCCAGTAACTCACTACCGGCATATTGTCGAGTACGTCTTTAGAGTCACACACAAGAGGGTTTCCCTGGTTCAGGCGAAAAGATGTAGTGGCCGTATTTTAATATGTGCAGTGTTCCGATCAAATAAGTGTACTAGCTACCCGGACTATTGATCGGACGACTGATAATACCAGTCGGCTTAGGATTAAGCCGGATTATTAAATCAGCTATTGATTTAATAATTTACACACACACACAAACACACACACACACACACACACACATATATATATATATATATATATATATATTTCGATATGTATATTCTGGTTTTATGTTCATTGTATTATTCTATCTCTTTGTGTATTCGTATTTTGATATGAATACGGGTATGTATATACGATAGAGTGTATTCCATATTTATACGGAAAAATATTCCAGAAGGCGGACATTTCATTTTTGGTTTATTCATTTATTCATTTAAATGGAAAATGAGGTGTAAAAATAGTGATGTGAGAATGGTGAGAACCAAGTTTGAATAGGATTGACAAATGAATTATAAATTCATTTGTCAAAACTATTCAAGCATGGCTGCTATATTTTATTTGCAAAAACCTTTTATACAAAACCATGCTTGGATATTTGTCCTCACACATGAGTTTATTCATTCTCACCATTTTCTTCATTTTCCCCACTAACTCTTTTCTTGAGCTCCTCCTTCCTCTTCAATCTTACACTCTCATGAGTTGAGAATCAAGGGTTGAAATGAGATAGAAAAATACTAAAACAATACTACTATATCTCTAAGCACTCTAGACTAGCAACCTAGAATATTTAGTTACTCCACTTGTTTTTAGTGTGGATCTAGAGCATAAACCACATCCCTAGTTGCTCCACTTGTTTTTAGTGTGGAGTTAGAGCATGAACCATATCTCTCGGGTGGATCATCTTCGACAAAGGAAAACCGGCAGTAAGGCTCAATCAAGAAGACCCCAAGGAGCTAAGGAAGAGGAGGTGAAGACTGAAGAACTCGATCTCTTGGTATAACCTTCTTTTCACAGTAGCTAAAACCTTCTTGTAGTTTTTCTAGTTCATGTGTTCGGTTTAGATTCTAGGGTTTCGAGTTTCTAGCGCCTCTAGATTTTTGTTTTTCATTCCACATAGGCCACGGTTGTGGCGGCTAGGGTATTAGGAACCCCAAAATAAGAAACTTAGCGAGTTTTAGGTCATTAACTCTCAAACCAGATGGTTTTAGGGCATTAGTTGTAGAAACACCCTTAAGGACTTAATCACCCGAGTAACCTAGGCCACAAAATAAGAACTTGTTGTGAACGAAATTTTTTAGAGAGAACAGTAACGGAAATACTTCAAGTTATGTTTTTTAATCCCAAAATTAAAGACGTGTATGTGTGGATAAGGTGTATAATCACTCCAATCAGGCTCGATGTGTTATTTTTCAGATTTAGTCTCTATTAAGGATTTCAATACTCTCCATATCAACTTCACTCATGAATCATACTCAATAATAATTATTTCTAAACAAACTTATTTGATCTTAAGAAAATTCGCAAAATTTTTTATTAGACATATTAAACTTGTCCTCTAGTTCTCGAAACTCACGACACGTATAATATGGTGCAAATACGTATATTCACTATAGTTAGACTCAAGGAGGGTTATTTTTCGGGTTTTCAGCTTCAAATCTTATGATTTAGTTATTTCTAACATATCAATCTAAATCGTCGGACTTTGAATCTAAGCTTCCCCCTAACTAACTTGACGAAAAAGTTTTTATATTTTGGAAAATTTGAAATTTTTATTGGGTTTCCAATAAACATGCATGCAGAATTTAAATATGATGCAATATGAAATTTAAACATGAAAAAACGTAAAAAAACGGAAATAAACATGCAAATGTATGCGGAAAGTAAACATGAATGCAAAGATAGAAACCTTACCGAGCATGCCCCCAAACTTAAACTTAACGGTGTCCTCTCTATCATGCCACACAAAGAGGTCACAAAAGTTTTGAGTTGTCAAAATTTCCGGAGAGTTTTTTTTTAACAAGAAGACAAAATATATGCACTAAAACAATGCCCCCCAAACTTAATTAAAATAGTGTTTCCATTATTTAAGCATTTGAAGTTCAAAATAAGAAGGAAGAGAACATCATCGGTCTACACAAGGCTTTACAAAGACCAAAATTTTAAACTAACCATTCAAATTTTTTATCATGATGATGCACTGGTTGATGAAAGAACGCGTAAAGAAAGTAAATGAAAAACACGCGACCTTGTATATGGACGAAAGTGGTATGAAGTCTCAGTGAACGGTATTGAGAAGAAGAAAGAAATGAAGTGGATGAACGAAAGGTTTTACGTCTCGGTCGTTGGAGAAGAAAAAGTGAGTGTGAATGGAAATGAAAATGTGAAAGATAAGGAGTGTGTGGAGTAATCGCATTCTCGTATGTGATAGAGGAAAAGGTGGTGGTCCAACTTCTTCGGCCGCAATCGGAGGCGCATGAATTTCCGGTGGGTCTTGATTAAGCACAGTATCCAATTCTTTAAGAAACGCGAGTTATTTGGCAAAAATATTTTCGAAACTATCAGTGTAACAGTTGATGTCCCTGTTCGCCATCAGAAGACGGACCGGGACGTTGGGACGTCTGGCTTGAATTCTGGGGGCAGATGCTATTTGGATTTATCCATCCACCTCTTCGAAAATGCCAAGTTGATTTATGGCACCGTATATCGGAGGTTTGGACGGATGCGGCCATTGTATCAGACTTTATCAGATTCCCCCTCGTTTAAGGGTTTTTTTTATTGCGGGGACGCTCATCCCTGCAGGCGCAAGCACTTGTAGTTAATTACGTTACCGTATTGCGATAACCACTTTCTCCTGCTCCGGAAGTTCACTTCGTGTCGTGTGTTTTTTTTGTTTTGGTTGCCCGTGAATTGTATATGGAGACTAGTTTATGTCGTCGCCCATAGGGCGCAGATGAGTCCAAATCCGTATATTTTTAGGTTTGGGTTTGGTTTATTTAAGGACGGTTAATCTGATTTGAGATTAAGGTCGTCTTAAACATATGAGCATTTGGGCCCAATTATTTCCATTTAAGGAAATCATGGTCTACTATTGCCATGTTTTAGGCGAATATTAGTTTAGGGACATTTCGGTCCAACATTCCTATTTTGGGGACGAATGTTGGTTTAGGGACATTTCGGTCCAACATTTCCATTTTGGGGATAAATGTTAGTTTAAGAACATTTCGGTCCAACATTCCCATTTTAGGGATGAATGTTTGTTTAGGGACATTCGGTCCATTATCGCCATGTCTGAGGTGAATAATTAGTTTAAGGACTTCTCGGCCCATCATTCATCTTACGCGCACGCGTATTTGCTACGTGACGAAGTGAACAATGTTGATATGGAATGTGCCCAATTTGAGGCACGATCCGATTTGAGGCATGCACGTCAATTTGGATGTGCATCAACGAAAGAAGTTGTTGGTCATCGAGACCCGCCACCTCTCTGAAGACGTTGAGGAATTACAACGACATGTATCAGAGGGATGAAGAGATGTACCCTTAAACCAAATCCCGTATTTGAGGGAAAAGGGGCTGTTGTGGTCTTAAGAATTTTTGGTCATATTTGAGACCTTGGAAATCGAGAGCATATGGGCTCGATTGATTTAAAAACAAAGAGGTTTGACCTCAGGAAACTTAGCCAATTTTGGGCTGTGATTAAGTTTCCATAATTACCCAAAAGTGCTAAGCACTGGGGCATACAACGCTCATGTGTGAAACACGTGAAGCACTGGGGCATACAGTGCTCACGTGTAAAACACGAGAGGCGCTGGGTTAGTGCTAAGCACTAGAGTCTCGTGGCGCTCACGTGTGAAAGACGTGAGGCGCTCAGATATGAGCGTTGCCCCAATCAGTGCGAAGCACTTTCGTCATTTTGACTAATCATAGAGTGCTGAGCACTTTACATGATACTCACGTGGGAAGCACGTGAGTGCTGAGTGTTGGGTTATATTTGTTCAATTCACCTCTTTTTACAGAAGTGCTTAGCACTTGGGTTTGGCTCACGTGTGAAGCACATAAGACGCCAAAATTTGGGTTTCCAGGAGTGTTTCACGTGTATTTTACGTGGCGGCTTTCTTATTTGGTGGCTGCCCAATTGACACAAAGGAGTTTTTCTTTGCTCTTCAGGTGCCCAAGTGGGAAACATGTGAGGCAGTCTTAGCTTTGGTTTTACTTATTTTGAGCACTCATAAGGGAAACACGTGAGATAGTTTTAGCTTTGCTTTAGCTTATTTTGAGCACTCACGTAGGAAAAACGTAAGGCAGTTTTAGCTTTGCTTTTGCTTATTTTGAGCACTCACGTGGGAAAAACGTGAGGCTCCATAACAGCGTTGAGACACTAAGTTATTCTTGTTGTTTGTTTTCAGAGATATTTGATCTCTGTTAATGATATTTTTAGTCATTGACAATCATCTTGGATCATCATTGTTGTTTGTATTGAAGAACTAAGTTCTTTTTGTAGGGTTAAACCCTAATTCTCGGAGGAATTAAATTCCCATATGCTCCTGTTCTTTCCCCTCTTTCTTTCCTTTTTAACTTAGTCTTTTTCCCCTAAGTTTTAAATCTGCAGAGCAAAATCCCCCCGATGAGAATTAAATTCTCAACTTGTGGGGAGATTTGCTTCTGCAAATCTCAACCAGAGGAAGAACAAAGTTCTTATGTGAAGGATTAAACCCTTAGATAGACAAATGAGAGATGATATGATCTCTGTGTTTCTTTACCTAGGGTTTCAACGAGGAAAGTCTTCTTCTTTGAGAATTAAATTCTCTTTTTTCTCAAAAGCTTACTGTATTTTTTTTGCAGAGTCTTGTGGAAAGTTCTCTCTTCTGTCTCTCCTCTTTTTCTTTCTCTCTATCTATTTATAGGAGAAGAGAAAATATCAACTTGTTAAGAAAATCTCTGATTGAGAGATCATGATTGATTTCATAATCAATCCAAAATGATCTTTTAGATCACTTGGTGAATTTTATTCACCATTGGATTTTTAATCCAAAGGCTCTCTGCTTAACAGAGAAGTTTTCTTGTTTATTTAACAAGATTAGGAAATATTTTTCCTAAGATAGAATTTTATTTTATCAGATGATCGGTGGGTGATTTTATAATCGCCGTTGGATCCTTGATCCAAGAGTCCTCTGTTTAACAGAGAAGATCTTTCTAGTTTGAGAAAATTCAAGGAAATATTTCACACATAGAATTTAATTCTATCAGATGGTTCATTTGGTGATATTTTATCACAATTGGATTTTAAATCCAAGATTCTCTGTTAAAGAAAAATCTTTCCATATTAGAAAGATCAGGGAAAATATTTCCCAAATAGAATTTAATTCTATCACATATATTCAGATGTGAGTATTTTAAAATTGGGGCAAGTGAGCGCTGCCAATTTATATGGCAGGAGAACTCACGTGTTTAACATGTGATCATTAGCATGGGTTTTGGCTTGTTTATTTTCAGCGCTCATATGGTTTGCATATGAACGCTCACGTGTTTAAGACGTGGGGCTTGTTTGGCCTATCAATTGTTTGATTGCAGCACATATATGCTTTGCATATAGGCGCTCATGTGTTTAACACGTGAGGTTTATTTAGCCTATGAGTTGTTTTCGCTGCAGCGCATATATGCTTTGCATATAAGTGCTCACATATTTAACACGTGAGGCTTATTTAGCCTATGAGTTGTTTTAACAGCAGCACCTATATGCAAATGCTTGGCATATAGGCGCTAACGTGTTTAACACGTGAGGCTTGAGTCAGGGGGGCATTTTCTCCCCCTTCTCTTTATTTTTTTATGAGGGAACAAATGCCCCCCAGCGTTGCTCTTACGTGGCTTGCACGTGAGTGCAGCGCTGTCCTTCCTTACAACCGTTGGATTGTCTACGGGAACGGGGAGATGAACCGCTTCCCATCACATCTTATAAATTGGGTGTTTAGCTCTTTTGATGATCACCCTTTCTTCATCTTCTTCCTTAACCTTATCTTGAGAATTTCATTCTCCTCTCAGAGCTTAGCTCTCTGTCCATAGAACTTTCAGAGTTAAACTCTGCAAAAACTCTCTTTTGGGTAAGGATCTTGAACGACATTTACCCTTTAGGGAAACCCCCTTTCATTTTTTCCTCTGGATTTTAAATCCATCACCAGAGCTTTGCTTTTTTCCGGAACCGATCTCTTAGAGATCCAAAAACACTCCCTTTTTCTAAGCCGACCCTGGGGTCTTAAGGATTGTTAATTCTCCTCCTAGGGTTTACCCTATGATTGATCTTTGAGGATCCTTGGGATTTAATTCCATTTTCTTTGTTCCCCATTGTGGGGGTTTCTGGGATTTAATCCCATTATTAAAGGAATTTAATTCCATCTTACAGAGCTCAGCTTTGAGAGATCCAATGACTTTTGGGAATTTTATTCCCTTTCTGTTCT
The DNA here is from genome assembly GCA_030015575.1 of Agapanthus africanus. Classification (NCBI taxonomy): domain Eukaryota; kingdom Viridiplantae; phylum Streptophyta; class Magnoliopsida; order Asparagales; family Amaryllidaceae; genus Agapanthus; species Agapanthus africanus. The sequence continues at coordinate 321,594,164 of JASDDO010000004.1, read as the reverse complement.
TGAGCATTTTTTTCTTTTTTAGGGTTTTAATACCCTTTACACAGATTTGAATCTGTGGTGCATTTTAACAGAACTCGCTTTTCGAGGATGTTAGGTGTTTTTTAAACTCCATATTTTATTTAATGAGAATCCTTTTGGGTTCTGACAATGATTATCTTGCCTCATCATTGGTGAGCCACTATTTTGATTTTGTGGGGCCTACTAGCTTTGTAGTTACTAGTCCCATGAAACAAACTCACACTTTTCATTAATGGGTTTTTCTTCTTCTTTTTTTAGGTACAATGGCCTCACTTCCCTACTTACCTTACATACGCTCGGAGGTTGCTTTCCTGCAGTCACCATCAGACGAGAAATTTATGGCAATGATTAGAGAACATGATAAGGACAATAAGAGCCTTCTCCTATGGGGAGTTTTGTACGGTCATATTATCAGGGGCCGCCGTAGTTTTATATGTGAAGTTCAAACAGAACCCATCCGCTCAATGTCATTGACAAAGCGTCCACATACTGCTTATGCGGTGGACGCGGCTAATTGGACCCCAATGGGCCGTCTTGAGCCGTAAACGACCGGGATACCCAATTAACCCATGTTGGCCATCGATATTTCAGGACGCCGAATATGTCAGGGTTAAACTCGACCCTGAGGGCTGGTTTATAAGGTAGGTGTTACCCCGCGCCATCTAGTGGGCTACCTTCCTTAGGCCCGGTACATTTTCTCCTCCCAATGCTTACGGTTGCAGAAAGTTGGGTTGTATCAAGTGGTGTACGCGCCACTGTTCTACTACTATCACACCCTGCTTCTCGGTGTACGGTAAGGAGACGTGACTGGCCTGCTACGTATTTACTCAGAAGCAAACACGCTAAGCGTAAATAAGCAATATGATAAATTATACAAGAAAATGACAAGAGATATAATTGAACAACAACTTTTATTTATTAATCATTTCTTTACAATACAACTGAAAATGTAAATAAAAGAATGGAAACAATCTAAACAATGGCATAAACTGATAAGAAAAATATATATACAAATGTCTAAAGCTCAGGGTCTTCTGTGAACTGCTCCAAGTCGTCAGCACCAGGCTCTATCTCTAGTGAGTCGGATCCACCTGAGTCGTCAGCGAACAATCGCTCGGTAAGTCCCAAAGAAAAATAGAAGTATAGTAGACAGATAAGAGGATATAACTGGTAAATTGTTTGATTGTTATGTTAACGTAATTGTTTGTAGCTTGGTACAGAATATACCAGTATATACGAGAAGAGTCCAACTATTTCATGGACTAAGGTATATGGAGCACAAGGAACCGTTAAGCCACGGAACAACAGCAACGGATATTCAGGTTAGGTGTATTAAAGTGACCGTCGCGTGCCACTTCTAACACATTCCGTACCAGTCTACCCCTTTAAAACCCCGTAATGTATTTTGTATTGATTTGTAATGTTTTGTTTAACAGATGTAGGACTTGCCGAAACCATGATATCAGTAGTTCATGTAAACGGAAGGGATATAAACCGATAGTCATGTAAATAGAGTATATCCATGGTTCGGTTCATTCAAGTCATGTTGATATTGATTGTATTCTGGTATAAGTGGATTCATGTTGAATTGGAGTTGTACTTGAATTGTATTCAAGGATGGATTGATTTTAGATTAGACTAAGACTCTGTCTGAGTCAGACACTTTAAAACAAATTGAAGTCCAGAATTAGTTTTGGAGTTATCGTTAACTGCTGTAAATGTTGCAATACATATTATTTTGAATTGAAAGTTTTTGTAAATGTTGTTTTATGTTTGTTAAACAATATATAAAAAGATGGTAATTTTTTTATTAAGAAAAATTGCGGTTTTGATGAAATTAGAATTGGAAGTCGGAATAACTCTGCTTCCGACGAGTTTTGAAACGAAATCTTTTTGAGAGGTGAAAAAGAGAGAAGAGAAAGGACTTACTGGTTTGGAAAATAAAGGGGAGGTAGAGGGAACTTTTGAAAGCGGCGTGGAGTCGCGTTGTCGCCGGATTTTCCCCGAATCGTTGCCGGAACTTGGTCATGGGCTAACTCCACTTTTACAACTTTTGGACTTGGAAAATTTAGAGAGTTTTGGCAATGGATTTCTAAATGAGGAGGGATAGGGTGTAGGGTTGTATTTATAGGAGAAATTAGAGTTTAGGGTAATGAAGAATGGAATTAAAAATGCATTAAAATTTTGGATTAATGCCTCATTTTAATTCTCTGGAAATGTGCAGGGAAAAAAAACAGGCTAGGGTTAGTGAAGGTAGGCCAAAGGGTGCTAGGGTTAAAAGAATTGGGGGCATTTCCTAAGGGGCGGCACCGGCCCCAAGCCCGATCTCGCCGGTCTAAAGGTGGGGTCGGGGTGTGGGATTGATGCCACGTGTTGGTGTCGTTTCATATATCTCAGTGCACATGTTTGATTTCTGAGACTTTTCATTTTTACGTGTTTTGCACATGTAAACTTTTGGGCTTCCAAAAAGTTTAAAAGAAAAATCAGCAAAAATATTATGTGGCTGAGGGGATTCGAACACAGGGGATATGTCACAGCAGTGCAAGACTTTACCAATGAGCTACAAGTGCTTTCTTACTGTTCAAAAGCAATTCAAATTTATAACTTGTGCTCAGGCTTACAAATACTCCATTTGTACATTAACTTAAAAAAATTTCTTTACATTAAAACCGAGTCGTTACATTCTATCCTCCTTACAAAAATTTCATCCTCGAAATTTACAATTATTTATGGACTAATTTACAAACAAGTGATGGTATCTTGCACGCATGTCATCTTCTCTTTTCCTTGTTGATTCTCTTAGCGTGTCTTTTCTCTACATCACACAAACCAAGTTTACTTCCTTGTTCCGAAGTGACTTTACCTTTCTATCCAGGATTTCAACGGGTTGTTGCTCACAAGATAGATCCGTCTGTAGAGTGAGCTCAGAGTGATCAAGGATATGACTGGGGTCACTCACATACCTTCTGAGTTGGGATATGTGGAACACATTGTGCACTCCTTCCAATGAGGGTGGAAGTGCCAAGCTATAAGCCACTTCTCCGACTCATTCGAGTAAGGCGAACGGTCCAATATACCTTGGCTTAGCTTACCCTGCCTTTCAAAGCGAATCACTCCACGGTTTGGTGATATCTTTAAAAAGACATGATCTTCGGTTGGAACTCCAAGTGACGGCGCTTTATATTTGTAGGGTTACCTAGCACAACAACAAGGTTTCGGGAGGCATCATCCATGCCGTTTTCAAAAAATTGCCATGCTAAACAACCATAACCTTAGAATCTTAACTAGAGAATTAAACAATTCATGCATGTAAACAACTTTACATCTAAGTGAACAAGGAATACAACCTTTGTAGACCGGTCATTAACTTCAATAGCTCCGTATAGAAATCCCTTCGCTGTAAGTAGTGGTCTCCTGGACTCTAGTTGGACTCCACAAGGTGAAAGGAACAAGCTTGCTTGAAGTCTTCGAAGCCGAAGATGATCTACGTCGAGGAGAATCTAACTCAAGCTACCTCTTCACTAATTAGGGATTAGTGAAGCAAACAAGCTAAACTAAATGGCTAATCTAGTGTAGGTTGATGAAGTAGGAATTTTTCTCACTTTAGAAATATTTTTCTCACTATTTTTCTTTACCTCTCAAAAACCTAGAGAGTTCTCTCTTGATGAAGAAGAAGATGAAGTGAATTATTCAAGAGAGAGAGAATGGCAACCATGGGTGAGATAATATCTCATACTAACTCCTGTAGAGACTTAACCATGGCTAATGAGAATGGTTGGGTTAATAAATATCTTAAGTAAAATAAAATTAGTGGACTAAGTCAATAGATCCATAAGCTTCCACAAGCTTCATGCCATGTGACCAATTTCCAACTAATTTTAATTTACCTTAAATAAATAAACCCTATATTATCATGAGCATGGTGTGAGTCTTATACACCCATGCAGCATGTAGTAACAAGTATGCCACAATAATATATATCACATATATATTAAGTGTATATATGTGAGGGGAAAAATGCTTAAATGAGCTAATATTAGTTAATGTAAATTAATATATTAAATATATAATTATACATTAAATTATTAAATCAACACTTGATTTAATAATCCGGCTATGTCTCATATGACCAACTAATATTATATGTATCAACTTATCAAATCAACACTTGATTCGATAACCCGACTAAATCACATATAACCGTCTGATATCACATATCGCGAGAATAGAATACGGTATCAAATACACGTATTAATCTCGGTCCTGCATATATCACATATGTGCTCCTACTAAGTTTCACCTGAGCCAGGAAACCTCTGTGTAGGACTCTAAAGACTCGTCAATACGCCGGCAGTAGGTGATGATCTTATCAGCCACTCACAAGCCATCAGCGGTACTAGCTGGACGTAACGGCTACCCGGGTATTGAGCGATCAGAAGATTAACAAGCAAGCTTATCTTAACTCTCGCAAAGCCTATCAGTAACATTAACGTACAGTCCAGTCTTTTCGTCTGATATGTCGCATATCTAGTCTAGGGGTGGTAAACGTCAGACTCCGGTAACCGATAAGTCATGCCGATGTGAGGCTCATAACAGGTTGAGAAGCTACTGATAACACTTACCAGTAGATCTCCATATCAGCCCTGACCAGAGAATTCCTGTTATGGCCAATCGGCACAACGCAACATCAACCCCTAATACCGGGAGAGACGAATCCCCTCCTATCGCTCATTGCCTCTATGTGACTCAGGAATGTACCTAAAAGCCACCGTTTTGCACGTTCTCTTGAGCGTGGTAAGGTGGAAATCAAAGAACAGTGGGAATCACACAAGTCTCTATGACGATCTCGCGTCTACAGACTAAACTGTACCAGTATCACCAAAGAACTGCTATCTGACGATAGGTATAATACCATCTAGAAGTTCTCGGCGAGCCCGTTCAGTGTACCCAGTCTCCACTGAGCACCCGTGTACCTTCTCTGATCTCAAACACCAATGGATGTGGGATCATCCATCGCCCATCATATGGGTCAAGAAGCGTATACGCTAATCTACTCTGGAATATCGATGCCCCGTCTCGATACACCCTCGACTAGGAACAATTAAAGGATGTACTTATGGACTACCGTGACCCCACTAGTATGATCTCTATCATAGTCCTGGTAGTCAAGTACCCATCCTAAGGGCTTTATCAACATGTGAGAGCAAGATAGTATCACAATACAAGTCTACATGTTAAGACAAAGAGCAACCAGATAGTATACTATCATGTCGAGCAAGAAAGTCCTCTCTCTATATATGTCCAAGCATCGACTATAATATACATCATATGTACAATAATGGCCTCTAGGGCATACATACAACTAACAGCATCAGCCTAATGCTTCTGTCGGTCTTGGGCTATGCACATTCTTTCCCCGATAGTGCGAACTACATCTACAGTTGCCACTATCATCTTAGGTCCAAGGACTTCTCTATCTCCGATGTCGTCCTAACTTAATGGTGAACGACACTTTATTCCGTAGAGCGCTGCAAACGGTGTTGTTTCCCCCAATCAGAGCAAAGCTCTGTTTGAATTTCAAATTCAAAAGGTGAAGCAACGCTTCAGATCTCTTGCGCTGCGCGCAGAGCGCCACGTGTCAACACCAGACATGCCGGCGCAAGGGGCGCTGCGCCCAAGGCAGCGCACCCCAATTAGAGCAAGGCTCTGTTTTAAAATTCAAATTTTAAATAAAGGAAGCAACGTTTCAGATAATTTGCGCTTTGCGCTGTGCGCCACGTGTCAAACAGTAGTGCGCTAGCGCAGTTGCGCTGCGCGACACGTGGCAGCGCAGGCGCGCTAGCTCAGTCGCCCTAGCGCAGTCGCCCTAGCGCAGTGCGCTGTGCGACACGTGTCAAGCGCAGGCGCGCTGCACGACACGTGTCAAGCGCAGGCGCGTAAATTATTTAATCAGAATTAAAATTCTAGAAGGATCTTTCCAATCTTATTAGAATAAGAAAATTATCTTCTGTAAAACAGAGGCCTTAGGATCAAAGATCCAACGGTGGGGAAATATCCCCAGATCAATCGGAGAAAGATCTCTCTAACTAACTCAACATACCAATTGGCCCTATATAAAGGCCCCTAGACTCCAAGTCTCAAATGGACACACATAGAGAAAAGGGAGAACTCTGAAAAATTTGAAAGGCAAGCCTTTGAAGAAAGAAGATCATCTTTTTCAAGGTAAAGAATTAAATTCTTGGAAGAACAGAGATGAAAACACCTCACAAAAAAGAAGAATTTCTTCTAAAAAGATCAAAGATCTAAGAACAAGATCAAGATCTTCAAAAAAAAGAAAAAGATCATAAAGATCCAATCATAAAAGATTAAAAAAGTAATTTACTTCATTCTTAGATCTTTTGATCTATATAAAGGCACAGCCTTTTGATGAACCATTGGTTCTTGAATCTTGAGGTAGAACCTCTTTTGAGAAAACAAAGAACCTCTTTCTCTGGTCTTAATTGGATCAAGATGCGTTCTGCGCTACTGTATAGTGCCTTGCACTTATGATCTGCGCCTTTGCGCTCCTTGGATTGGCGCACCTCACCAGAGCACGCCACGTGTCAACCATAGAATGATCTGCGCCTTTGCGCTCCTTGGACTGGCGCAACTCACCAGAGCGCGCCACGTGTCAGCAGCGCACTGGCGCAGAGCACTGCGCTAACAGATTTGCGCTTAGCAGAGCGTGACACGTGTCACCTCCACATGCGCCGGCCCCTTGCGCTCTTTAATTGGCGCAAAGCGCCTGACAGGCCACGTGGCGCACTGTCAGACCACTAAATGCTGTGCATTATTAAGAAAGGGCAGAGCCCAATTAAAAAGTCTAACAGACTAATTTAAATGCTGTGCATTATTAAAAAAGGGGCAGAGCCCAAGTAAAGGTCTAACAGGACAAATATAAATGCTATGCATTTAATTACAGAAGCCCAATGCTATGCATTGTTTAAGAGGGCAGAGCCCAAGTAAAGGTCTAACAGGCCAAATATAAATGCTATGCATTTAATTACAGAAGCCCAATGCTATGCATTGTTTAAGAGGGCAGAGCCCAAGTAAAGGCCTAACATGCCAAATATGAATAAAATGTTGAACATCTTCAACTGGACTTAGCCCAATTCTGGTCATAAGTCCTCAATATAAATTGAACTAAGCACAACTGCTCCCCCAATCAATTTACACCCGGTTCGAGGGTACATCTCTTTACTCCTCTGATATCTGTCGTTGTAATCCCTCAACGTCTTCAGAGAGGTAACGGGTCCCGACAACCACACATTCCACGGACTATAATGGACCACCATCCGCAATGGAGTCTAAATGCTCTCCTGTTGGATCTAAACGATCCCGTTAAGTCGATCTTAGTCTCAAATTAGACTAACGGTCCTTGACAAACGTTTAAGTTGATCTTAGCCTCAAACAAGGCTAACGTATCCTTAAACCAAAACCCCAAAACCCAAATCTAAGAAAATACAGATTTGGACTAATCTATGTCCTACGGGCGACAACATAAATTAGTCTCCGTATACAATCCACGGGCAACCGAACACAAAACAAACACCCACGACACGAAGTGACCATCTAGGGAAGGAGAAAGTTGTTACCGCGATGCGGTAGCGTAATTAACTACAGGGGTTTGCGCCTGCAGGGAATAGCGTCCCTACAATCAAAACCCCCTCAAACAAGGGGGAATCTGACGAAGTCTGCTACATCGGCCGCATTCGTTTAAACCTTCGATACATGGTACCATAAATCAACTTGGCATCTTCGGAGAGGTGTACGGATAGCTCCAATTAACATCTGTCCCGAATTTCAGGCAAAGACGTATATCGCGTCTCTACCGCGTCCTTCGGCGGGGAACAGATTCTGGCACGCCCGGTGGGACCTCTTCCTCTTTCCACTCCACACTTCGTGTGTCGTGTTCGTGAACGAATCGCGGTTTGCTATGGTTGCCTGTGGATTCAAGGTACTTAGATTTGGTGCCTTGCTCCGTGCAGAAAACAGAAGATCAATGGCTTCAAACTACACTAACTGCAACTGCAACCCTCACTCCGTCCCGTCCGGAGAAGTGACTTATGAGCCCCAAGTGGCCTCCCTTTTCAAGATGCCAGCGAAGCAGGTAACGCAAGCCATCACTGGACTATTCTTCGGGACCATACTCCCACCCATGAGCTTTAACGCCCCTGTACCATCACAAGAAGCTCCCAAGAAGTCGGTATTCGATCGGCTTGCTACTACTGCGGCCTCTCTCAACGGGTCGCCCAACTCCGCTGCCTCAGTTTTTAACAGACTAGGCCAGAGCTCCAACGGGCCCATGAAGAAGCCTGCAATACCAGAAGGCGTTATCCTGAAGCAGATAGTCATCCTTGCTCCCAAAATCGTCAAGGCGGTTTCTCCTGCCAAAGGGTCGGTCTTCACAAGACTGACTATTTCTGCTCCCGTTCCAGGCCAAATCACCAAGGTTGCTTCCCTACTCGGAAGTCTGCTTTTAATAGGTTGGCTGTCCCCATTCAACGGACGTCAGTCTTTAAAAGGCTGATACCAGCGAATTCTGACCAACACAGGGGGCATGAGGAGGTCACCCCTACGGCTAAACCAACTCCAATCACACGACATGCTCGCCGTCGTCACTGGCGCCGGGTAAGGAAGGCTGGGGGCAACTCCCCCTCTGGGTTAACTCCACCAGCCACGACGGCGGAAATTAATGCTGCTGTTCCGACCAGGAATAGCTTTGAACCGCTAAGAAAGGTACGCAAAAACTCACCAACTGCCGTATTGAAAGGATCTCCTACACCTCTGGATAATGCCCCAAAGGTGAAGTTGGAACAGCCCCCTCAACGGCTGTCCTCTAAAATTTACAAGGTCTAGCGTCATGTCCAAGACTCCGTAATGGATCAAGACTATCTCCGCCGACAGAACAAGCTGAAGGTCCAACTGGAAGTAAGCCATCCTGCCAAGCCATGAAAAGCTGTCTGGGTGCCCACTGCGACGGCTCCCTCAACTTCGACCACTCAAAAGAAAAGAAGGCCAGAGAAAGCCTCTGTGAACATGGCAAATCGCAAAGGCACTAAATCTAAACGCCCCAAGTCTGGGGGCATGGTGGTGCACACTGTCTACATGGCATCCGGGAAAGAGGATAGCCGCGCTTCGATGGGTCACCGACCGCTCACCCGATCCATTACCAGAGCACAGGAACAACAGCAGCAGAAGCTCCAGAAGATGCTAACTGCGATGGCTGCACTCACCGGGCCAAAAGAAAGCCCGGAGGCGTCATCAGAACAACGTTGCGAACACGAGACCGATGCTGAATTCCTTCGTAGGATGCTTGAGAAGAAGGACAAAGAGGCTGCGGAACAAGCGGCCAATATAAAATAAATGGCCCTTCTATTCCAAGACATGGTAGGAATGATGTTACATCCGGACCCTCCAGCTGAAGACCCTCCGATCTCTATGAATATTCTCACGGAGTGTGAACAGCAGCTCCATCTCTATGAATATTCTCACGGAGTCATTCAGGAGCTCCGAGTAAAATTCAAAATCCGTTTCTGAAAAGCTGCCAACGAACTGGCGAAGCAACAGTTTGTCGTCGCTTCCAGTGTTGCCGCACAAAGCTCTAAACTGAGCGACGTGCAGGTGTGGGTTGCATGTCCCCTTGTACACATGGAACTTGGGGATCGCATATCCTGGCGGGTACTTGATTTGGTCATACCAGTCTGGGTACAGTCGCCCAGTTCTGACGATTTGGCCAGCCGCTTCACTAGCTTGATGAGCTCATATTAGTTGAGCTATGTAGTCATCAAGAGAAGCCTTAGAGATCGTTTCCTCCATAGCTGTTGATAAAGCCGGAAAAGGGTTTGATGTTTCCCCCCTGCCATCCTCGATGATTATCGGCGGATCCTCGGCTGGAGGTTCTGGCTAGATCATCATTCTAACCATGTCCTGGAATAAAGAGTCATCTGCTTTATGTTGGCATCCTGCTCAGCGGCTTCCTTATCTTTTCTTTCAAGCACCTTTCGCAGGAACTCTGTATCGGTCTCCTGCTCTTGGCGCGGTTCAGATGCTGGTCCCGGACTTTCTTTCTGTCCGGTGAGTGCTGCCATTTTGGTCAACATTTCCTGGAGCTTCTGCTGTTGCTCCTGAGCTTTTATTAGCGACCGAGTTTGCGGTCGATGAGCCAAAGAAGCAAGACTTTCCTTTTCCCAGAAGCCATGTAGATTGTATGCACGATCATACCCGCATACTTGGGACGTTTGGGTCTAGCGCCTTTGGAATTTGCCGCCGGCGGTGGGATTTTCTCCAGCCTCCTCCTTTTATGGGAGGTCGAAGTTGAAGGAGCCATTGTAACAGGCACCTGTATGGAAGAAGTCCCTCGCTGTATGGTGGAGGGATGGTCTTCCTCTTGTCGAGCCTTCAATTTCTTCGGTCGACGAGAGTGGTCTTTGTTGATCACAGAATCCTAGACTTTCCGCTAGACCCTGTGAATTTGGGAGGAGAGCCGTTGATGGGGTTGATCCCTCTTTGCCTGCACCGTGGCTTATGCATGTAGGGGCGATTTCATTAGCACCGCCGTTGGAGAGTTCTTTCGCACCCTCCTAAGCAGATCAAAGCTGTTCCCGGTTGGAACAACAGTATCAACTTCCACCATCGGAGCTGGAAGAGTAAGTCCAGAGGGGGAGTTGCCCCTAGCTTTTCTCACCTGGCGCCAGTGGAGACGTCGAGCGTGTCTTGCAGAAGAGACCGCCTCAGTTTTGGAAGCAGCTTCTTCATGTCCCTGACTTTGGTGAGGGACTGTTGCTGGTGTCAGCCTGCTAAAGACTGGTCCTTGGCAAAGTTTGAGAAGGAACGACCAATCTTCCGAAAACCGATCTTCTGGTAGTGGAAGCACTTTTGATGACTTCACCTGCAGGAGGAGTTGGGAGGGCTATCCGTTTTGGGGGAGCCCCATTCAGGTATCACGAGCCTCTTTGCGGGCCCGTTTGGGTTCTTGCCCAGCCTGTTGAAGACTGAGATGTCTGAGCTTCGGCTAAGCCTATTGAAGACCGAGGCATTGGATTTGGACGGCCCGTTGAGAGGGTCCATTGTGGTTGCAAGTCGATCGAAGACTGACCTCTTGGGAGCTTCTTCCAGCGACGCTAGTCCCGAAGAACAATCCGGTAGTGGTTTGAGTCACTTGCCCCACCGGCATTAAAAAGATAGAGACCGCGTTGTGCCCGTAAGTCACTCCTCCAGTTGTGGCGGAGCGGGAGTTGCTGTTGCAAGTTGTGCAGTTGGAAGCCATTGATTTTTCTTTTTCTGCAAAGGAACAAGACACTAATTCTTAGTACGTCGAATCCAAGGGAAACCGTAGCGAACCGCTATTTTGTTCGCGAAGCGGGACATATGAAGTGTGGAGTGGAAAGAGGAAAAGGTCCTACTGGACGTGCCAGAATCTGTTCACCACCGGAAGATGGACCGGGACGTTGGGACGTCTGGCCTGAATTCTAGGGGCAGATGCTATTTGGATTTATTCGTCCACCTCTCCGAAGATGCCAAGTTGATTTATAGCACCGTATATTGAAGGTTTGGATGGATGCCCGTTGTAGCGGACTTTATCAGATCCTCCCTCGTTTATGAAGGGTTTTTGATTGTGGGGACGCTCTTCCCTGCAGATGCAAGCCCTTATAGTTAATTACATTACTGCATTGCGATAACCACTTTCTCCTGCTCCGAAAGTTCACTTCGTGTCGTGTGTGTTTTTACTTGTTTTGGTTGCCTGTGAATTGTATATGGAGACTAGTTTATGTCGTTGCCCGTAGGATGCGGATTAGTCCAAATCCGTATATTTTTAGATTTCGGTTTGGTTTATTTATGGACCATTAATCTGATTTGAGATTAAGGTCGTCTTAAACATATGAGTATTTGGGCCCAATTATTTCCGTTTAAGGACATCAAGGTCCATTATTGCCATGTTTGAGGCGAATATTAGTTTTAGGACATTTCGGTCCATTATCGCTATGTTTGAGGGAAATAATTAGTTTAAGGACTTCTCGATCTGTCACGCCCCGCTTCCCAGAGTGCGCTAAGGTCGGCACGTGACAGAGCCAACCATGCTACCTGTAGATAGGAAATATCCCTCCACAGTCATATTACGACTGTAGAGATATCAAGAACAGTAATAAACTATCTAATACATGTCCATAAGCCAGAATAAACGAGTCATGAAATAAAATAATGCGGAAGCAAAAGATCTAAGTGCAATAATAATCTGGAATGTACGTCTCATAATACGGGCTCACATCAGGAATGAAAATACTGAAAGGAAACTAAACTAAACTAATAACAGGTCCTCACTGCTCGGCCTATTGATCAAAATACTTCTGGACAACCTGCGATAAAGATAAGGGATCTGGGCCATGCAAAACCCAAACGTCAGTGCATCATAATATCAATAATTCTAAGCAAGCAAGATGTAATGAAATATGCAGGCATGAAGTATGAACAGTAAAAAGTCATCAGTAACAAGCAAACAGTAACATGAATATAGATCAGTGAAAAGGATATAAACAGGTGAAGTGCAGTGAGTAGTATAAACTGTGATATAGGGTTATCTACTCTAAAGTTATTCGAAATAAATTAATGTAATCCTCATCATAACTCATCAGTCTATGCCCCGTTCATTCCCCACGGGACCACGGTAACAAGATATGATAGACTGTGAGTCTATGTCCCGTTCATACCCCACGGGACCACGGTAACATGATGTAATAGCCCTTTGAGTTACGCTCAGCTACATTCTTGATTTCCCCATACCCCCAAGTTATGTGTTCATGTTAGGTATTGAATAATCTGGAGCTAATGCCAACACAGGATCAAGAGGTACATGTTTGTCTGTATAGACAACAGGATATGTCCGTAGGGACAACAGGTCAAGATTGTCCGCATTAGTAACAAGATCAGGTATCAAGTCAAGCAGTAATATATCAGGTCATGTCAGGTAGTGGCTCAAAATCAACTGTAGTATGTATAGGTGCACAAAATCAAGTATGGAGTACTAATATAACAATAAAATGAAATAATGTGACATGGTATGCAAATAGATATAAAAATCAATGATATGGATGCCCATTTATCAATTAGGGTTACATTTATAGTTCCAATACTAATTAGGATGCACTTTATTAAACATGAGGTGTTAATATAACGGTATTATGTATTAATGTGATCTGTAGATGCAGCTATATGTATATTATATGATATGGATGCAGATGGGTATCCGAAAACTGTAAAACTTGCATATGGATGTATAATATGATAAACGGGTAACATTTTACTCATATGGATGCGTAAACTATACCTAGCATGTAGCAAGATGATTTAGCATGCGACTAGATATGTAATTACTAATATGGATGCACACGGACGTGATATAACAGTAAAATGATAAACTGGTAAATGCATGATGTACAATTAAACAATATGAAATGTAAATATTCCATTGAGTGCAGTATATTGTAATATAGTATGTAGCATGATAGGTTTGCATGCGCTAGATGTAAAGTAACATGTACGGATGTAGACGGATGTCGGAAAATTGTAAAACTAAACATGGGGTGCACGATTTGAAATCCAAGTATTATATTTGTTAAAATAGATGTATATAACGTAACGTAGCATGTAGCAAGATAAACTTTCTTAGACGGATCACAAAACGGATATGTACGGTATGTCCGACGTCGGCAAAATGTCACGACGCATGCACGTCACACGGGACGGGTCCAAGCAACGCAAGAGGTGTAGGGTTACAAGGCACTCTAACAAGGTTCTACAAGGCATCAACCATGCCCGATTAAAATTTTAGCCGTGCCGAACAACCCTAAACAAGATCTTTGCTAGATAATTAGGGTTTCACATGCAAGTAAATATCATTTACCTCTAAGTGAATACGAAATACAACCTTTGTAGTTCGGTCCTTCACTTCATATGCTCCTTGTAGTAATCCCTTAGCTGCGATCATCGTGCTCCCGACTCTCGGACGGCTCTGTGAGAAGATGGCAACGGTTTTGCTTGAAGTCGTCGAGGCCGAAGATGATCTACATCGAGGGAATACGAACTCAAGTTTCTACTTCACTAACTAGAGAATTAGTGAAGCAAACTCCCTAAACTAAAGTGCTAGTCTAGTAGAGGATGATGAAATAGGAAATGGGTACACTTTAGAATTTCTTTTCTCACTATATTTCTCTCTCTTTATCAAACCCTAGCAAGCATTTGAAGGAGGAAGAAGATGAGCTCAAAAAAGAGAATGAAAAACTAATCAAGAAAGAGAGTTAACCATGGGTGAGTGGGTATCATATACAAACTCATGTAGAGACATAACCATGGTTACATTATAATGGTTAGCTTAATTAATATCTCAAGTAAAATAAAATTAGAAGACTAAGTCAATGCAACCCAAAGCTTCATGCATGTGAGCCCATTATCCACTAATTTTAGAATTACTTTAAATATAAAAACCTAATACTATAATTAGTATGGTATAAGTCTTATACACCCATGTAAGTTGTATCAACAACCATGATACAAAATGAACACAAATAAATATATATCATATATATATATTAAGTTGTGCACAAGTGAGAAAAACAAATGCTTAAGTGAACCAATGTTAGTTAATGTAAATTAGTATATCACATATACAATTATACACTAAATTATTAAATCAACACTTGACTTAATAATCCGGTTATATTACATATAACCGACTAACATCCAATGTATCGACTTATTGAATCAACCCTTGATTCGATAACCTGGTTATATCACATATAACCGATCGATACAAACATCGCGAGAATAGAATACGGTAACACATACTCGCATTATTCTCGGTCCCGCACATATCACATATGCGCTCCTCTTTCATTTTGCTTGAGCCAGTAAAACCTCTATGTAGGACTCTAAAGACTCGTCAATACGCCGGCAGTAGGTGATGATCATATCAAGCACCCACAAGCCGTCAGTGGTACTAGCTGGACGTAACGGCTACCCAGGTATTGAGAGATCAGAAGATCAGCAAGCAAGCCAGCTCCAACTCCTGCAAAAAGCCTGACAGTGACACTACCGTACAGTCCAGTCTCCTCGTCTGATATGTCGCATATCAAGTCTAGGGGTCGTAAACGTCAGACCCCAATAACTGATAAGTCATGCCGATGCGAGGCTCATAACGGGTCGAGAAACTACTGGTAACACTTACCAGTAAATCTCTAAACCAGCCCTGGCCAGGGACTTCCCTATTATGGCCAATCGATCATAGCGCAACATCAACCCCCAATACCGGGAGAGACGAAACCCCTCCTATCGCTCATTGCCTCCATGTGACTCGGGAATGTACCCAAAAACCACCGTTTTGCATGCCCTCTTGGACGTGGTAAGGTGGAAATCAAAGCACAGTGGGAATCACACAAGACTCTATGACGATCTCGGGTCTACAGACTAACCTGTACTAGTGTCACCAGAGAACTGCCATCTGACGTAAGGTATAATACCATCTGGGAGTTCTCGGCGAGTCCGTCCAGTGTACCCAGTCTCCACTGAGCACCCGTATATCATCTCTGATGTCAAACACCAATGGATATGGGATCATCCATCGCCCATCTACATGGGTCGAGAAGGTATACGCTAGTCTACTCTGGTATATCGATGCCCTGTCTCGATACACCCACGACTAGGGACTTGAAGGATGTACTTATGGACTACCATGTCCCCACTAGTATGATCCGCATCATAATCCAGGTAGTCAAGTACACATCCTAAGGGCTTTACCAACATGTAACAGAGAGACAATCAGTGTACATGTTAAGGTAAAGAGTAACCAGATAGCATACTATCATGTCGAGCAAGAAAGTCCTCCCTATATATGTCCAAGCATCCACTACAATATACATCTCATGTATAGTAATGGCCTCTAGGGCATACATATAACTAACAAGAGGGTGATCACGCAGGTAAGGTACGTCCTCTGGATCGTCTGGATCGTCGGCGTCAAGCACGGCTCCGGCGAACTGTGAAATTAAAAAATTCGAGAATTAAAGAAAAAGAAAAGGAAAGAAGAAGAAGAAGGAGAGGGAAGATGCTCACTGGATCTGTAAATGTTCTGTGGTTTCAGGGAGGAGGTGTGAGGGTAACGACGAGGTCGACGGAGCTCTGGTGAGGCTAAGTTTGGTGTTAGGGTTATGCTAAGGTTTAGGCTCGGTTTTATTTGCTGGGGTTTGCAGGGTTAGTGTAGGAGGGAGAGCAGAGGAGAGAGAGGAGAGGTGGTGTGAGGGTGACGAGGTGAAGGGGTCATCGGCGATGAGGTGAGGTGGTGGTGATGGGTGTGCGCAGGGTTCTCGGGGTTTCAGTGGGTGTGCAAGGATGTTCTGGAGGGAGGAAGAAGATGGAGATGGCGAGGAGGAGGAAGAGGCTTGGTTGAGGTGAGGAGGTGATGAGACAATGAAGTTTTTGGGTTAGGGTTTCATAGTGGTGATGGGTTAAAGAAGAGGGGCTCACGGAGTTTAAATAAGAGAAGAAGGAGGGAAAGAAGGAAGGTGAGGCTAAGCCTTCAAGGAGGTGACGCGATCTCGCTCACCGCAAGAGGAGAGAGGAAGAGATGCGAGAAGAGAGAGAGGGAGGGGAGGGGAGATAAAACTGTCTCGTAGTAGAAGAGAGAGAGAGAGAAAGAGAGCTGGGTTGTTACTTTGTTTTGATTTTTAATTTTAAAAGATTTAGTTAGGTAATTAAATTTTAAAAGCTGTCGATTAAATAAATATTATATTAATTAAATTTGAATTTTGGCGAGATACAAAAATATTCCAAAACACGTCTTGGTCGGGTCTAAAATTTCAGTTTTAAAATATGAAAAATATATGCGACGACCAAAATTCAAAATGAATGCTCGGCTAACGAAGATGCATACCCCGAAGAACGGATGCACATACGTGCGCATAGCCATCCAAATAAGTCTGTTTCACTGAAGGGGACGAGAACAGGATGCGCGGATGCTGCCACGGGGTTAGGGGTGTCATGCAGGACATGTAATGTATTTTAAAAATATTTTACGTGACTTAAAATGTTATATTGTAAAATGCGCATGTCATATAAAATTTCACTATGCAGTATTCATGAAAGTGCACAAGTCTACGTAATAAGTCAGGATAAATTATAGACATGAATCAAGACAGGTTCAAATAAGCGGTTCGAGTCGGATACTAATACAGATGTCAGATAAACTATTTGCACCCAAAATACAGTAAATCAGGAAAATACTATAATTAAAGAAATACGTGAAGGAATGCATAACGACCGAAAGCGGTGGAATTGGTATAAATGAACTAGGGTGTCACATTATACCAAACTACAAAAAGAATTTCGTCTTCGAAATTCCCAAGAACGA
The DNA here is from genome assembly GCA_030015575.1 of Agapanthus africanus. Taxonomy (NCBI): domain Eukaryota; kingdom Viridiplantae; phylum Streptophyta; class Magnoliopsida; order Asparagales; family Amaryllidaceae; genus Agapanthus; species Agapanthus africanus. The sequence goes on along the minus strand of JASDDO010000004.1, from coordinate 321,576,709 downwards.
GAAAAGATAAACAATCATGAAACTACGAGAATAAGTGTGGAAACTTCTGTCGAATCTCGTCTTCTCGTTCCCAAGTTGATTCTCCATGCGAGCGATTCCTCCAAGAAACAAGTACGAGAGGGATAACCTTGTTCTTAAGGACCTTTTCTCTTTGATCAACAATCGACATCAGTCGTTCCTCAAGGGTTAAATCCTCTCTTACAGTCAGCTCCGAATGATCCAGCATGTGCGTTTCATCTCGAACATACTTATGGAGTTGAGATACATGAAACACGTCATGAACATTCGCCAAAGATTGTGGTAAAGCCAATCGATAAGCCACTTCTCCAACATGCTCTAAAATCTCGAAAGGGCCTACGAATTGAGGACTAAGCTTGCCTCGACTCCCAAAACGAACCACTCATCTAGTCAGTGATATCTTCAAGAATACCATATCACCAAAAGCGAACTCTAGAGGTCTTCTCGATGTATCGGCCCAACTCTTCTGCCGATCTTGTGCTGCCTTCATGGGATTCCGAATAGTATTAACTTTCTCCACTGTTTGCACGGTCAAATACGGTCCCAACACTCTTCATTCTCCAACATCGTCCCAACAAACAGGTGAACGACACTTGCGACCATACAACGCTACGAATGGAGCCATCTGAATAGTCGCCTGAAAACTGTTGTTGTACGAAAACTCCACCAAGTGTAGATGATCCTCCCACGAACCCTTGAAGTCCAACATGCAAGCTTTCAACATATCTTCAAGAGTTTGGATCGTTCTCTCCGACTGGCCATCTGTCTGAGGATAAGCTGCGCTAAACTTCAATCGCGTCCCAAAACTTTCCTGTAAACTCCTCCAGAAGTGCAAAAAGATTCGGGTATCACGATCGGAAACGATGCTCACAGGTACTCCATGCAATCTCATAATCTCCTGCATGCACCGTTCAACTAACGCTTCCGTTGACTGAGCAACTCAAAATGGTATGAAATGAGCTGCCATGGTCAATCGATCAACAATCACCCAAACTGCATTGTTGCCCTTTGGAATCCACGGTAAAGCTGTCACGAAATCTATGGTTATATGTTCCCACTTCCATTGAGAAATCGGAAGTGGTTGCAATAAACCAGCAACCCTTTGATATTCAGCCTTAACTTGCTGACACACCAAGCACTTCGCTACAAAGTGAGCAATCTCCCTTTTCATGCCTTCCCACCGAAATGCTGTCGTAGATCGCGGTACATCTTCGTGCCTTCTGGATGTAGGGAATATGCTGAACTGTGTGCCTCCTTCATAACTTCTTCGCGAATATCTCCTTTTGGCACACACAAACGGCTACCATATAGCAACGAACCATCTTCATGAATCAACAAGTCCGTTCGAAGTCCTGCTTCAACCTGTTCTCGAAACTTCTGTAATCTTCTCGGGATTAAAGGCGATTCCACTTCCAGATACGACATGCCCCAAAAACTTCACTTTTCAAAACCAAAACTCTCACTTACTCATCTTTGCATATAATATTTCTTACCTCAATGGCTGCAGTGCGATCTTCTAGTGTTCTGCATGCTCTTCAATGCTCCTTGAGTAAACCAGAATATCATCGATGAACACCACTATAAACTGGTCCAAGAAAGGTGAAAAGATTCGGTTCATCTAGTCCATAAAAATTGCCGGTGCATTCGTGACTCCGAATGGCATCACTAAATACTCGTAATGTTCATACCGAGTTCGGTACGCAGCCTTGCAAATATCCTCTGGTTTAACTCGGACCTGATGAGATCCGGATCGCAAATCCAGCTTCGAGAATACCCTCGCGCCATTAAGTTGCTCGAAAAATTCTCCAATGCGAGGGATCGGGTATTTGTTCTTAATAGTCACCCGGTTTAATTCTCGATAATCGATGCACATCCTCCTTGTGCCATCTTTCTTCTTGACTAGAAGAACTGGAGCTCCCCAAGGTGAATTGCTGCTGCGAATCCATCCCTTCTCAAGTAATTCGGTAACCTGCTTCTTGACTTCTTCCATCTTCGCTGGTGCCATTGGATAGTTTGCCTTTGAGATTGGCACTACACCAGGAACAAGATCGATCGCGAACTCCACATCTCGTTTTGGCAGTAAAGCCGAGATGTCCTCGAATACGTCCATAAACTCTCGAACTACAGCTGGCGCTTCCTCCTTATCAACTTCCATTGTCGAAAGAACACTGTTGGTCGGCCTGGCTCTAAACTCAACTGGCCCGACAGAATTGCTTCCTCCAGCAAAAACAAACTCCGGATGTCCAGGAATCTGGAAAATCACTTTCTTTACCCTACAATCAATGTGAGCGTGGAAAGTGCCGAGAAAATCCATTCCCAAGACAACTTCATAACTGCCGGTATCGATCACCAAGAAATCTGCAAATAACTCCCGTCCACAAATAACAACTGAACAATCCTTACATTTTCTACTAGTTATGATTTTCCCATTCCCAGTGTGTATGTCCCAACAACTAGACAGGGTCGTGCAAGTAATCGAGTGTGTAGCAATAAACTTGGACGACATAAAACAATGGGATGCACCAGGATCGAATAACGCTAATGCGGGAAAACCATGAATAAGTAGGATACCTGAAAAGACTTCTTCTGAAGCCTTGGCTTCTTCAGCCGTCAGGGTAAAGGCTCGAGCTTGATTGGGTCCCTGAGTTATCAGCTTCTGCTCCCGAAACTGCTTCTGTGGTGGCTTCTGAGTATCTTCCTTCAAACATAGCTTTGACGGACAAGTATAAATGGTGTGATCGGCTGATCCCCAAATCAGACAAAGTCCAAGCCTCTTACGAAAATCTCTTCGATAGTGACCCGGTCGTTGGCAGTAACCGCACAACACTCTTCCTTTTTGCTCGGGCCAAACTGGCCTCTGAACATCTTCCTTCATGCGAAGCTTCGACGGACAAGCATTGATAATATGATCCGCCGATCCACAAACTAAACAGAGTCCAAGCTTCCTTTGACACTCCCTTTGCACATGTCTAGGTAAATGGAAAAAGTTACAAATCACGCTCCTTCTCTGATCAGCAACGACGGGCTTCTTCATGGGTGCTATGCCATGTCGGTTCACTGGAATACCTCTACGTACGGGCGCTTGGTTCGGCGCGAATGCCGGCTTCTGCACTACAACTGCTTGCAGTTGATTCAACTCGGTCTGCCGCTTGTGGTCCTCTAGCAAGTCACGAATTTCTCCAAGAAAAGCGGCGTCATCCACACACCTCTGGTACGATCGTAGATTCCTGGCTGCCATGATCCTGCAACCAAGACACCGAAGAGGGTTAGTATGATAAGCAAGATTCAAGACTTGCGATGAATGATGACCATGAATCAAGGATATGAATCAAGACTAGAATTCCAAGTTACTTAAATAGAGTACCGCAATGTAACCATGCCGCAGTTCATAGTTACAATCACATAACTCGGTTCAAGTCGCCCAAATCCTAGAGATAAATAATAGGGAACCAAAAGTTTCAAGTTGAGATGCAAAGTGGTTTGCATATCGTCAAGGCAAAGGATCAAGAGGAAGTTAAGATTCAAGAATGGCAAGATGGTAAAGTGGCAGGACATGTTCCTAATCACGAGTATTCTGATTCGTGTATTGGGTCCAATACCTAACTACAAAAGAATCAACCCGATTAACCTAAATCCTATGTCTTTGATACCAAACAAACCCTGTCACGCCCCGCTTCCTAGAGTGCGCTAAGATCGGCACGTGACAGAGCCAACCATGCTACCTGTGGATAGGAAATATCCCTCTACAGTCACATTACGGCTGTAGAGATATCAAGAACAATAATAAACTATCTAATACATGTCCATAAGCCAGAATAAACGAGTCATGAAATAAAATAATGCGGAAGCAAAAGATCCAAGTACAATAATAATCTGGAATGTATGTCCCATAATGCGGGCTCACATCAGGAATAAAAATACTGAAAGGAAACTAAACTTAACTAATAACAGGTCCTCACTGCTCGGCCTGTTGATCAAAATACTTCTGGACAACCAGCGATAAAGATAAGGGATCTGGGCCATGCAAAACCCAGACGTCAGTGCGTCATAATATCAATAATTCTAAGAAAGCAAGATGTAATGAAATATGCAGGCATGAAGTATGAACAGTAACAAGTCATCGGTAACAAGCAAACAGTAACATGAATATAGATCAGTGAACATGATATAAACAGGTGAAGTGCAGTGAGTAGTCTAAACTGTGCTATAGGGTTATCTACTCTAAAGTTATTCGAAATCAATTAATGTAATCCTCATCGTAACCCATCGGTCTATGCTCCGTTCATTCCCCACGAGACCACGGTAACAAGATATGATAGACTGTGAGTCTATGTCTCGTTCTTACCCCACGGGACCACGGTAACATGATGTAATAGCCCTTTAAGTTACGTTCAGCTACATTCTTGATTTCCCCATACCCTAAGTTATGTGTTCATGTTAGGTATTGAATAATCTGGAGCTAATGCCAACACAGGATTAAGCAGGTACAGTTTTGTCTGTATAGACAACAGGATATATCCGTAGGGACAACAGGTCAAGATTGTCGGCATTAGTAACAAGATCGGGTATCAAGTCAAGCAGTAGTATATCAGGTCATGTCAGGTAGTGCACAGGTATCAAGTGGATGCTCACAATCAACTGTAGTAAGTATGGGTGCACAAAATCAAGTATGGAGTACTAATATAACAATAAAATGAAATAATGTGACATGGTATGCAAATAGATATAAAAATCAATGATATGGATGCCCAATAATCAATTAGGGTTACATTTATAGTTCCATTACTAATTAGGATGCACTTTATTAAACATGGGGTGTTAATATAACAGTATTATATATTAATATGATCTGTAGATGCAGCTATATGTATATTATATGATATGGATGCAGATAGGTTTCGCTAGAATAAGTAATAATGAGATCACCATTTTAGGAAATGATGCCGAAAACTGTAAAACTTGCATATGGATGTATAATATGATAAACGGGTAACATTTTACTCATATGGATGCGTAAACTATACCTAGCATGTAGCAAGATAATTTAGCATGCGACTGGATATGTAATTACTGATATGGATGCACACGGACATGATATAACAGTAAAATGAAAAACTGGTAAATGCATGATGTACAATTAAACAATATGAGATGTAAATATTCCATTGAGTGCAGTATATTGTAATATAGTATGTAGCATGATAGGTTTTCATGCGCTAGATGTAAAGTAACATGTACGGATGTAGACGGATGTCGGAAAATTGTAAAACTAAACATGGGGTGCACGATTTGAAATCCAAGTATTATATTTGTTAAAATAGATGTAAATAAAGTAACGTCGCATGTAGTAAGATAAACTTGCCTAGACGGATCACGAAACGGATATGTATGGTATGTCCGACGTCGGCAAAATGTCGCGACGCACGCACGACACACGGGACGGGTCCAAGCAATGCAAGAGGGTGATCACGTAGGTAAGGTACGTCCTCTGGGTCGTCTGGATCGTCGGCGTCAAGCACGGCTCCGGCGAACTATGAAATTACAAAATTCGAGAATTAAAGAAAAAGAAGCGTCAAGCACGGCTCCGGCGAACTATGAAATTACAAAATTCGAGAATTAAAGAAAAAGAAAAGGAAAGAAGAAGAAAAAGGAGAGGGAGGAGGCTCACTGGATCTGTAAGTGTTCTGTGGTTTCAGGGAGGAGGTGTGAGGTTAACGACAAGGTCGACGGAGCCCCAGCGAGGCTAGGTTTGGTTTTAGGGTTATGCTAGGGTTTAGGCTCGATTTTATTTGCTGGGTATGCAGGGTTGGTGTAGGAGGGAGAGCAGAGGAGAGAGAGGAGAGGTGGTGTGAGGATGACGAAGTGAAGGGGTCGTCGGCGATGAGGTAAGGTGGTGGTGATGGGGATGGGTGTGTGCAAGGTTCTCGGGGTTTAAGTGGGTTTGCAGGGATATTCTGGAGGGAGGAAGAAGATGGAGATGGCGAGGAGGAGGAGGAGGCTCGGTTGAGGTGAGGAGGTGATGAGGCAATGAAGTTTTGGGGTTAGGGTTTCGTAGTGGTGATGGGTTAAAGAAGAGGGGCTCACGGAGTTTAAATAAGAGAAGAAGGAGGGAAAGAAGGGAGGTGAGGCTAAGCCTTCGGGGAGGTGACGCAATCTCGCTCATCGCGAGAGGCGAGAGGAAGAGATGAGAGAGGAGAGAGAGGGGGGGAGAGATAAAATTTTCTCGTAGTGGATGAGAGAGAGAGAGAGAGAGAGAGAGAGAGAGCTGGGTTGTTACATTGTTTTGATTTTTAATTTTAAAAGATTTAGTTAGGTAATTAAATTTTAAAAGCTGTCGATTAAATAAATATTATATTAATTAAATTTGAATTTTGGCGGGATACAAAAATATTCTAAAACACGCCCGGGTCGGGTCTAAAATTTCAGTTTTAAAATATGAAAAATATACGCGACGACCAAAATTCAAAATGAATGCTTAGGTAACGAAAATGCATAGCCCCAAGAACGGATGCACGTACGTGCGCGTAGCCATCCAAATAAGTCTGTTTCACTGAACGGGACGAGAACAAGATGCGCGGATGCTACCACGGGGTTAGAGGTATCATGCAGGCCATGCAATGTATTTTTAAAATATTTTACGTGACTTAAAATGTTATATTGTAAAATGTGCATGTCAGATAAAATGCCAGTATGCAGTATTCATGAAAGTGCACAAGTCTACGTAATAAGTCAGGATAAATTATAGACATGAATCAAGACATGTTCAAATAAGCGGTTCGGGTCGGATACTAATACAGATGTCAGATAAACTATTTGCACCCAAAATACAGTAAAAATCAGGAAAATACCATAATTAAAGAAATATGTGAACTGGAATTGGTATAAATGAACTAGGGTGTTACACGATCTGTCATTCATCTAACGCGCATGTATATTTGCTACGTGAAGAAGTGAACAATGTTGATATGGAATCTGCCTAATTTAGGGCACGGTCCGATTTGAGACATGCACGTCAATTTGGAAGTGCATCAATGAAAAAAGTTGTTGGTCGTCGGGACCCGCCACCTCTCTGAAGACGTTGAGGAATTACAACGACATGTATTAGAGATGTGAAGAGATGTACCCTTAAACAAAATCCCGTATTTGAGGGAAAAGGGGTTGTTGCAGTCTTAAGAATTTTTGGTTATATTTGAGACCTTGGAAATGAAGAGTGTATGGGCTCGATTGATTTAAAAACAAAGATGTTTGACCTTAGGAGATGTAAATCCCCGTTCCCAATCTATGAAATCTTTCCTACAGTTCCCGAGTCCCCAAAGAGTATCCCCATTTTTCCCGTATTTCTGCCTTGTGTGAAGATTAGAACTTAAGTTCCAACATTTAAAATTTTCCCCAAACTTTTGAACCAAAACAAAATAAACTAAACTCACCTTTAATTTAAAACAAAACCCTAACATTAAATAAGCCCAATACTCCTTTTTCCAAACCAATTAAACTTTTAATTTAAACTTTAAACCCTCAGCCCACCCATTCTTTTCTTCAGCCCAAGCCTTATACCCAGCCCACTCCCTCCTCAGCCCACGTTAGAATAAAATAGGATTTATTTAAACCCCGGCCCAGCCCGTCTCCTCTAAACCCACGCCCGCTTCACCCGACCCGACTCGCCTTCTTCCCTCCTTCTTCCCAATGTCTCTCTTCCTCGATCCACAATTCACGCCAACTCCCGCGACCACGTCGCCGGACAGTTTCCCCACGACTCGCGCGCCCCTCGCGATCTCCTCAACCTCAACCCATCCTCCTCACTCCCTCAATCTCATTCCAGCCCCTTCTCAAATCTCTTCTCTCTCTCTAACACCGAACCCACTGCCTCCATCTCTACACCGACGCCGACGCCGCCGCCGCCGACCCCACCACCTCATACTCCTCTCTCGTTTCTCCTCCAACAACAAAACCCTTCATTACTCTTCCTCCACCAACCAAGAAGCCCTGTGTTAGTGTATATGCCCTAGAGGCCATTACTGTATCATACTTGTTTGTATATTACTTAATGGAAGCTTGGGATATTCACAGTTGTATAGACAATCTTGCTCAAAATAGTAGTATGCAACTTGGTTTGTTTCTACTTTAATGTGCACATGTGTTTATTTTAGTATATCACCTATACACATTAGTGGAGCCCTTAGGATCTTTGCTTGATTACCAGCGTTGTGATGGCAGTCACACTCGTGGGGGCTGGGTAATCTACAAGCACATCCTTATGCAGGTCCCTAGTCGTAGGACTATCGAGACAGGGCATCGATACTCCGGAGTAGACTAGCGTATGCGCTTCTCATCCCAGCGTGAGAGACGGTCTGTCCCACAGCCGTCAGTACGTCGTACTTGAGATAGTATGCGAGTGCTCGTTAGGTTACGAGTACACTGGACAGGACTCGTGGGGAACTGTTGGTTGGTACTATACCTATCGTCAGTTATCAGTTCCCAGGTGACATGAGTACAGCTTAGTCCACTGACTTGACACCGTCACTTCGACTCGAGTGTATTCCCACTGTACTTAGATTACTACCCTACCACGGATCAAAGGAGTCGTGCAAACAGGTAGTAGTTGGGTGCAGTCCCGAAGCACTTGGAGGCAGTGACGGTTAGACAGGATTCGTCTCTCCCGATATTGGGGTTTGATATCGCGCTGTTTCTAGGAGAGCCATTACACAAAGTCCCTGGCCAGGGCAAGCGAGATATACTAGTAGGTTTCCAGTGTTATCTCAGGGTGTTCTGGGCTACACTCCGACACGACTTGTACCGCTATTAGGGAACTGATGTTTACCGCCCCCTAGGCCCGCCATGCAATATTCTCAGACGAACAGACCAGACTGTACGCAGATTGTCACATTCAGGCTCAGTAGGAGTTCAGATGGGTTTCACCTCGTCCGTCTTCTTGTCGGCATCTACCTGGGGACCGTTACGCACAGCTAGTGCCGCTTGCGGTCTGTGGTTAAACCCACTGCCAGCGTAGTGTCGAGTATTTAGAGTCCCACACAGAAAGCTATTCGCCTTTAGGAAAAAGAGTAGAGGTTGCATGGTTTTGCGACAGGTCGCATGGTTTTGCGACAGGGTTCGGTCACATACGTGTACTTGTACACGTTTAGTGTCCGGACAGTTAACACTTGCAGGCTTTGGTTTAAGCCAGATCCTAGTGTACGTTTTAGGATTGGTTTTATCTCGTTTGTATTCGTGTTCCTCGGAACGCGGATGCGGGTGTGTATGCACAGTTGACAGAGAGACAGAGGCAGAGGATTCTCATTGGGGTTGTTGACTGTTGACTGTTGACCATTGACTTTTGCTAAACCCTAATAAGAATAAAAAATATGATTAATGATAATATTAATTAAGTATTATTGTGTCATGGTTGAGATGAGGGGTTGACTTTGTTGACTTGTTGACTTTGTTGACCGGTTGACTAGGTTGGACTAGTTGACCATCATCATTACAATGGCTATCATTTCATGGCAGAGACTTTTGCTTGCTTGTTTCTTTTTGCAAAATGAGTGCATGAAATGATATGGCCATTTTGACTTGAACCATCACATAATACTCAATTACTATTATGAGTGATCTTGATTTTGGATTATGAGAGCTTGGATGGCAAAAGACTTACTCATTCTCTCATTTGCTTTCTCTCTCTTGCTTGAGCTCTCCCTCTTCCTCTTGCTCTCTCTCTAGTATATGGTTCACTTGTTTCTTGTGTTGAGAAGCAAGAACCATAGAGATAAATCCCAACACACTCCTCTACTCATCCTAGTTCAAAAGGTTTAGCAAACCAAGTGTTCTAGTTTTTTCTAGTTTGAAGAGAAGCCAAAGGTAGAAGCTTTCAGGTGGATCCATCTTCGGCGCAAGGAGACGACGAGGTGAGGCCGATCCGACCACCGCAAGGAGTTGACGACGAAGGAGATCAAGTTAAGGTATAACCACCTAACCGAGTAGGTTAAACTCTTGTTAGGATTGTCAGATAGTTGTTTAACAAAGATCCGTATTTGAGTCCATATTACCACCTCTAGAAAAATCGTTTTTCATCATTTCTGCAAGCCCGTAAGTACCGGGAGAGGTAACGTGGACTTACAGTGGTATTAGAGCCAGGTTAAACACTATCTAACATGTTAGCAAAGTAACTAGAAATTCGATCGGAGAAAAAGTCGCGAAATACGCCCGAAATGTCTACTTTCTGCTGAATTTTTTTCTGTTCCAAAAAATGATAAATCTTACCTTAAAATTCGGGTCAGGGTTTTTAGAAGAAACTATAGAAAAATGGTCCACTGAACCGATCAACGCGCCACAGAACCGCGGCTGGAGCATGCTCCCGCCGCGGATCCGCGGCCGAGTTGACTCGGCCGTGGGCGCATTTTCTCACAGTTTGTTCAGTGGGGTATTTTGGGATTTTTGGAGTATGTTTTTTTAGCCCAGATTTTCCAGTAAGCAAAATTTGTTTTTGGGGCTTAAAAAACCGTATTTTGATCGAACTTCTTAAGACTAAAGCTAACGGGGTTATATCTGTGATGTGATATATGTATTGAACGTTTGTTAATCGCTATACGTCGATTAGTGGGGGTTATACATATCTGTGATCTGTAATGTTGATGGTATGTGTATATGAATTCATTGGATTGTCGCGGATGAATAGCCGGGGGGTTGTGAGATGAGAGTTTTCTTTTTCTTTCAATTCATGTAATTTGTAATTGATGTAATATTATTTATATGGCCGCACAACCGGGATGGGGTTGTAGCCGTCATTGTATAATTTCTTTTACTGTTTTTGCTCCTAGGATTGACCCAAGGTGGGGTGCACAAACTACCGGGTATCTCGAAGTGCCGAGTGGCCTACTCACGGTGTTGAGAGAGGTTAATTCGCTTCGGGTACTTGGCGGGTAGTTTGCCGCACCCGTAGGGGTCTAGGGTGGGGTCTTGGCTATTCATCGCGACCGTGTAATCCGCTATTCGTTACAGGCTCGTACGGATTGCGAATTCCTAGTATATCCGATGTGTTCATCTGTGATCTGGAATGGATATCATTGCATATGACGAATGTGTATATCTATATATGATATCTATTTAGGCGTTGCTTATATTTTGCATCCGCGCTAGTCCAGCCCCCGCTCTATCGTTAGTTAAGTAACCTAACGGGTAATGACGGGGCCCCATGGCGAATGCGGATGGCATAAGCGTACGTCATATTTTCGTTGTTTTCTGCAATTGTAAGATTAATTGATGGGACGCATTAAAATTAATGCAAGAAAAAAAACCAAGTAAAAGTCGTTGGAACAATTTCAAAAACCACTCGGTTTCTTTTCGAAAATAACTTTTAAAACGTGGAGCTTAAGCCACTCCTTTTAAAAGCTATCAAGGTTCCTTCGATTATATCAAGTTCACTACGTTCAAGGTTTCGCCAAAACCATTCGTAGCCCTCCGTCGTTTCATATGAATATTCAACAGTATTCAAGTTGTGTTTGTTGTCCTTAGTCAAGGCACAGTGTTTGGTAGCTGGTGGATATTCATATGTTGCATAGATAGATGCGTTGGTTTAGGACAGTCGTATTACTTTGTTGGCCATAGTCAAGGGTATATACGGGTGGGTTCAAATCAACGTGGACAACGACGGGTAGAACTTGACATGTGACTTATGATTTGTTGGCCTTAGTCAAGGTCATAAGAGTATGGGGCAAAAATCCACATCGGGAGTTTCAAGAGAACTGAAACTTGCTAGCGCTGTATACCATTTAGAGTGTGATGATTCTGGTAGGATTCCTTCAGTTTTGTCACGCGATAATATTTGGATCCCGATCCTACTGTGAGTATATGCTACTCCTCAGGAAATTTCTCACTTAACGATCAATGCTATAAACCAAGTAGGTGTCTAGAAAGGTGTTAGCGGGGCTACGCCCCCAGGGAAAAGAGGTTATTTAATTAAGGAACTTCGCGAAAGCGTTGGAAAACCTCCCACGAAGTACCGACACTAGCCTAGCTGAACGGTTAAGCAAGTATTGTACGGTGAGATTGATCCTGACTAATTCTTCCTTTTTGGTTTGAGGAGGGATTTGAGAGACAATGGGAGACATCATGTTTAGATAAATTAAAAACCAATCTAAACTTGCAAAGAGCATCATGCTGAGTGTTTTCTTCTCTCTCTCTTAATTGCAGCGACCCAGTGACCACACATAAGTTACATCTAGATAATAAAATGACTGAACCCGACTGTTATGATTGGCAAAGGTCTGTCCAGATGTCCATTGCCCATGACAAGCTGGGACACCTCTTAACTAATCAAACCCCTGCCGTCTCAGGACCAGTTTCCCCTGTCGCGGATATTGACATCCGTAAGACATCGAAAAAAGACTGTGTGAAAGTCAAGTGCCTCGTGTTAGCCTCAGTTGATGTTGCAAACCAGAGGCAGCACGAGAAGATGGACTTAGTTTCTATCTTCCTCCATAACAAAGATTTATATGGAGAGGAATCTCGTATCGCAAGATATGAGACCTCGAACGAATTGCTTCAAGCGAGCTTGGTTGTCGGGTCATCTGTAGGGGGCAACGTCCTTACAGAGACCAGCTATTTTGAGCTCACGGGCCTGAAGACCACGTTGGAGAATGGGTCAAATACTGACTTGATTCTACAGTCCCTGCCCTCTGCTTATACCCTGAAGGAAACTAGGGAAGAAGAAGGAAAAGCAAGGGAAAAAGTTTCGGGACTGGATGTAGTAAAAGAGGGACGTTCCTATTGTAACGGGAATGAACATTGGCAGAAGGATTGCAGGGCTAGCAAAGCCAGTAGCCAGAATTCGAAGCATGTTGTGGCTTCGGCTTCGGGTGTGTTTGTAATAGAGAACTGTATGTCAGTTAACCCTACTTCCTGGGTATTGGATACCGGATCAGGATCTCACATATGTAATTCATTACAGGCTCTGAGAAACCGTAGGGTTATCAGGAAAGGTGATATGACTCTCAGGGTTACTAACGGAATGAGCATGGATGCTGAATCCGTAGGGGAATATCATCTTGGACTGACAACTGGGCAGATATTGATTTTGCGTAACTTTTTGTATGTACCAGGTGCGATTTGTAATATCATATCTGTATCCTTACTTTCTATGGAAGGATATGAATTTACTTTTGTAAGCGATATAGTACACATCCACCTAAATCAAGTTCTGATTGGGTCAGGTACATTAAATAACGGGATATACGTATTGAATCAAGCTCAGATTTTCAGTGTCCAGAACACACTTAAAAGAAAGTCTCCGGAATTAAATCAGGCTTTCTTATGGCATTGTAGACTGGGTCACATTAATAAAACACGGTTAACAAAGTTACATAAAGAGGGATACTTGAATCCGTTCGAGTATCAGTCTTATGCCACTTATGAATTTTGTCTCATGGGAAAGATGACAAAGACTCCGTTCACTGGACATGGAGTAAGAGCGAGCGAGCTCTTAGGACTCATACACAGTGATGTGTATGGTCCAATGTCTACACATGCGCGAAGTGGTTATTCATATTTCATTACTTTCACAGATGATTTCTCTAGGTATGGACATGTCTTCTTAATGAAGCACCAATCCGAGGCCTTTGAGAAATTTCGGGAATACAAGAATGAAGTTGAAAAACAAACAGGCAAAAGTATAAAGACACTGAGATCTGATCGAGGTGGTGAATACTTGAGTGCCGAGTTTCTGGACTACTTAAAAGAGAATGGAATTCTCTCTCAGCGTACTCCTCCATACACACCACAACACAACAGTGTATCTGAAAGGCGGAATCGAACCCTATTGGATATGGTTCGTTCCATGATGAGTAAGGCTGAGTTACCGCGATCTTTCTGGGGTTATGCACTAGAAACAACTGCATATCTCTTGAACCAAGTTCCTACTAAGACAATGCCTACCACACCATATCAGATGTGGAGTGGGAAGAAACCCTGTCTTAAACCTTTTAAGACATGGGGATGTCCAGCTTTTGTCAAAAAGCAGCATGCAAACAAGCTCGAGGCACGCTCAGTACAGTGCAAGTTTGTGGGATACCCAAAGAACTCCAAGGGGTATCTTTTCTATTAAGCAGAGGAGCAAAAAGTCTTTGTTTCTCGTCATGCCCGCTTCTTGGAAACTGAGTTTTTAGAAAATCAGATAAGTAGGATCGCAATAGAACTGGAAGAAATTCCAGAACCATAAGCTATTACTGAAACCTTAGTAGAACCAGATGGTTCAGGGGAACAGGACATTCATGCGCCGCTCCGCAGGAGTAGTAGGCAGTCTCATCCGCCCGAGAGATACTTCGGTTTTCTCATAGATGGGGATAGAAAGGATTGCACAGTTGATTATGATGAGCCTACTAGCTTCCAGCAAGCCATTCAGAGCGGTGACTCGGTAAAATGGATGGATGCAATGCGGACCGAGATGGAGTCCATGTACACCAACAAAGTTTGGACTTTGGACTTTGCTCCAGAAGGGGTAAAACCCGTAGGCTGCAAATAGATCTTCAGAAAGAAGATTGGTACAGATGGGCAGGTTGAAACCTATAAAGCTAGGCTTGTTGCAAAGGGTTTTCATCAAAGATCTGGTTTGGACTATGACGAGACCTTTTCTCCGGTAGCTATGCACAAATCCATTCGGATCCTTCTTGCCATTGCTGCCTTCCACGATTATGAAATCTGGCAGATGGACGTAAAGACGGCTTTCCTAAATGGAAATTTGGAAGAGTGCGTCTATATGGATCAACCAGAGGGATTCATTCAGAGTGGGAGCAGCGGTAAAGTGTGCAAGTTGCTCAAGTCCATCTATGGACTCAAGCAGGCATCGCGGAGTTGGAACATCTGCTTTGATGATACTGTCAAAGAATTTGACTTTTTCAAAAACCCAGATGAACCATGCATTTACAGTATGATTGTAGGGAGAAATGTGGTATTCCTCGACTTGTACGTCGATAACATTCTCCTAATAGGAAATGATATTCCTATACTACAGTCAGTCAAAGGATTCTTGTCACAGAGGTTCTCCATGAAGGACCTGGGCGATGCCAACTACATTCTGGGGATCCAGATCTATCGTGATAGATCTAAAAGGATGTTGGGACTTTCACAGTCAAGGTACATCGACACCATACTGAAACGATTCAGTATGGAAGATTCCAAGCGCGGTAATCCACCGGCTTATCAAGGAATCACCCTCTCCAAAGAGATGTCTCCCAAGACTGATTTGGAAAGGGCTCGCATGTCATCAATACCCTACGCATCTGCGGTAGGCTCAATTATGTATGCGATGTTGTGTACCAGACCAGATGTAGCATATGCATTAAGCGTTGTAAGCAGGTTTCAGTCGAACCCAGGGGAGAAACACTGGATAGTAGTAAAGAACATTCTCAAGTACCTGAGAAGGACTAAGGAGATGTTCTTGGTGTATGGCTGAAAAGACCTCCAGATCGAGGCCTTTGCTGACTTCAGCTTCCAGAGTGACAAGGATGACTCCAAGTCCATGTCGGGTTATATCTTTACCCTCAATGGAGGGGCGGTTTGCTGGAAGAGCTCCAAGCAGGAAACCGTCGCTGACTCAACTATGGAAGCGGAGTACATAGCTGCTTGCGATGCCGCAAAGGAAGCTGTCTGGATGAAGAAGTTCCTCACGGAGCTTCAGGTGGTTCCTACCAGTGTTGATCCAATACCGCTGTATTGTGACAACAACGGCGCTATAGCTTTAGCGAAGGAACCCAGGTCCCATCAGAAGTCCAGGCACATTTTGAAGCGGTACCACCTGATCAGGGAGATCGTAGATCGGCGGGAGATCAAGGTGAAGAGAGTAAATACAGAAGATAACACAGCTGATCCACTCACGAAGGCCTTACCCCAAACTCAGTTCGAGCGGCTGATCGAGATGATAGGTCTTCAATACGCCAGTCCATGGCCTTAGTGCAAGTGGGAGATTGTTAGTGTATATGCCCTAGAGGCCATTACTGTATCATACTAGTTTGTATATTACTTAATGGAAGCTTGGGATATTCACAGTTGTATAGACAATCTTGCTCAAAATAGTAGTATGCTACTTGGTTTGTTTCTACTTTAATGTGTACATGTGTTTATTTTAGTATATCACCTATACACATTAGTGGAGCCCTTAGGATCTTTGCTTGATTACCAGCGTTGTGATGGCAGTCACACTCGTGGGGGCTGGGTAATCTACAAGCACATCCTTATGTAGGTCCCTAGTCATAGGACTATCGAGACAGGGCATCGATACTCCAGAGTAGACTAGCGTATGCGCTTCTCATCCCAGCGTGGGAGACGGTCTGTCCCATAGCCGTCAGTACGTCGTACTTGAGATAGTATGCGGGTGCTCGTTATGTTACGAGTACACTGGACAGGACTCGTGGGGAACTGTTGGTTGGTACTATACCTATAGTCCGTTATCAGTACCCAGGTGACATGAGTACAGCTTAGTCCGCTGACTTGACACTGTCACTTCGCCTCGAGTGTGTTCCCACTGTACTTAGATTACTACCCTACCACGGCTCAAAGGAGTCGTGCAAACAGGTAGTAGTTGGGTGCAGTCCCGAAGCACTTGGAGGCAGTGACGGTTAGACAGGATTCGTCTCTTCCGGTATTGGGGGTTGATATCGCGCTGTGTCTAGGAGAGCCATTACACAAAGTCCCTGGTCAGGACAAGCGAGATATACTGGTAGGTTTCCAGTGTTATCTCAGGGTGTTCTGGGCTACACTCCGACACGACTTGTACCGCTATTAGGGGACTGACGATTACCGCCCCCTAGGCCCGCCATGCGATATTCTCAGACGAACAGACCGGACTGTACGCAGATTGTCACATTCAGGCTCAGTAGGAGTTCAGATGGGTTTCACCCCGTCCGTCTTCTTGTCGGCATCTACCTGGGGACTGTTACGCACAGCTAGTGCCGCTTGCGGTCTGTGGTTAAACCCACTGCCATCGTAGTGTCGAGTCTTTAGAGTCCCACACAGAAAGCTATTCACCTTTAGGCAAAAGAGTAGAGGTCGCATGGTTTTGCGACAGGGTTCGGTCACATCCGTGCACTTGTGCACGTTTAGTGTCCGGACAGTTAACACTAGCGGGCTTTGTTTTAAGCCAGATCCAGTGTACGTTTTGGGATTGGTTTTATCTCGTTTGTATTCGTGTTCCTCGGAACGCGGATGCGGGTGTGTATGCACAGTTGACAGAGAGACAGAGGCAGAGGATTCTCATTGGGGTTGTTGACTGTTGACCATTGACTTTTGCTAAACCCTAATGAGAATAAGAAATATGATTAATGATAATATTAATTAAATATTATTGTGTCATGGTTGAGATGAGGGGTTGACTTTGTTGACTTGTTGACTTTGTTGACCGGTTGACTAGGTTGGACTGGTTGACCATCATCATTATAATGGCTATCATTTCATGGCAAAGACTTTTGCTTGCTTGTTTCTTTTTGCAAAATGAGTGCATGAAATGATATGGCCATTTTGACTTGAACCATCACATAATACTCAATTACTATTATGAGTGATCATGATTTTGGATTATGAGAGCTTGGATGGGAAAAGACTTACTCATTCTCTTATTTGCTTTCTCTCTCTTGCTTGAGCTCTCCCTCTTCCTCTTGCTCTCTCTCTAGTCTATGGTTCACTTGTCTCATGTGTTGAGAAGAAAGAACCATAGAGATAAATCCCAACACACTCCTCTACTCATCCTAGTTTACAAGGTTTAGCAAACCAAGTATTCTAGTTTCTTCTAGTTTGAAGAGAAGCCAAAGGTAGAAGCTTTCAGGTGGATCCATCTTCGGCGCAAGGAGACGACGAGGTGAGGCCGATCCGACCACCGCAAGGATTTGAAGACGAAGGAGATCAAGTTAACGTATAACCACCTAACCGAGTAGGTTAAACTCTTGTTAGGATTGTCAGATAGTTGTTTAACAAAGATCCGTATTTTGAGTCCATGTTACCACCTCTAGAAAAATTGTTTTTCATCATTTCCGCAAGCCCGTAAGTACCGGGAGAGGTAACGTGGACTTACACCCTGCACACCCAACCCCCTGCACACCCGAGCTCCCCTGCACCCATTCGACCACCACCTACGCTTGACGCCGGCGAGCCCCCACTGACCAAAAACACCTCATCGACCTTCTCCATCCTCAGCATCGTCATCATCACTCCAAAAGTCCACACCCGAGCTCTCTCTCTCTCTCTCTCTCTCTCTCTCTCTCTCTCTCTCTCTCAAAACCCACAACACATCCACGCACCCCCTCTGTTGCCATCGCCGGAGAGCCGCCGCCGACCGTCGTCGACCCCAGCGCACTCCCTGAGATCCACTGAGCACCCCCTTCGCTTCCAGTGACCGCGAGACATCTCCGGACAACTCCGACGGCAAACCCGAAACGCGAGCCAAGGTTGTGCAAACCGAACCACGCCGTTCGTCGTGCGCTCGTGACATTGCCGTTGTCGGGCATCGACCAAAGCGTTTCCAGACAAGTACTTTACTTGCTACATGCTAATTTATTCGTGTTACAAACTCAAATCGTATAAATTACAAATTTGCAATTTCCGATAAATTATATGACATACCTATTCGATGTATGATCCCAATGAAAATATTCTTCTAATTTGACGGAATTGGATTTCCAATGCGGGCCCGTGCGATAATGAATACTGTGTATAAATTTCACGGGAAAATATGATTGTTAATGACTAAAACGAACACCCCCAAATACACCCGTGAAAACTGGGAATTCCCGTATCTGAAAATTGTAAAAATCACCATAAATTGTATACATATGGGAATGATGCGTTCGAGGGCTCAAATCGAAACCGACTCGACGAACTGTAACCCTGTGCAAGTTTCTAATGGTTTTTGTATAGGAATTGTGACGATATTTGGGTCGGAGTGCGGCTCTGGACTGCAGTCCAGAGCGACTCTGGTTATTGTTTACTGTCCCGTAATGCGTACCACCTTGTTTCCTGAACTCGTATGTTGCGGAACTCTACAGTTTATTAAAGGTGAATCTGTTATATAAATAACACAAGTGGTTTCATTCCGTTTTAGCGTCGTTTGCTACTAAATCTGTAATTTAAAAGTACAGGGCGTATAACAGTCCAAAGCAGAATCAGAATTGACATACTAGTGTTGAACAGTGAATAACTTTTGACGTAAAGATGTGATTGAGAATCCGTCTATTGCGTTGAACACCCTACTGGAAACCCTAGATTTTATTCAACTGTAGCGTCGCTAAATTCCGATCCCAACTGGGTGAATTCATGTCGCGAAACGGACGTTCAGTTCAGAAACTGAATTTCCTGCCGCGAGCACCTAAAATGAAACGGCTGTAACTTGAATACCGGAAACCCGATTGAACTGAAACCAATTTTGATGAACTTCTGACAGAGTGTGCTTATTATCGTATTTGCATCATTTTGTCGAATTCTAAACATATGAATTAATGCAATTTTTGTAAATTGATGACGTGAACATTGGTTCATAACATACATGACTTATTAATGGCATACATACACATATCCTACCCAATTGCCATATACACAGTGTTAGTGTGTGTTAGTGTTCAGTAGACATTGCATTATTGTGCGTGAATGATATTGGTTTAGGAGTGTCGAGTACACCAATGGAAAGTGAATGATTCGTGACAGTGATTAATACAGTGAACAGTGATAAAACCGTGCCATTGGTATACTTGTACACGACTAAATCAAAATCAAAATCATAAATAGTGTAAACCTGGGGAAAAAGGGGAAATCGAAGTGGAAAGAGAATCGTATTTAGCTGGACCGTGTTTTAGAGGATGATCATTCGAGCAGTGATATATATATTAGGTAGGATCTAGCGATCCGGCTGACAGGGTTATGTCCCGGACATGTGGGCCGTTGTCTCGGGTATGTACGAGACTCCTGTTAAACATGATCCTCCTTTCCACTATACGATTTCAAACATGACCTTGAGACTGATAGGGACACAGATCATACTTTGCATCATATAGTGACATAGCGATTACATGCATTGTACTTTCACTGTTATCACCATAATTACCTGTTTCATATCATTATTATATAAATTTCTATTACGTCGCTCTGACGACCTGAGTATGCATGCTCAGATTTCGTGAAAGACCATCGCAGGAGACGGATTTACCTTTCGAGCTTACGGAGATCTAGTCTGGAGTACTTTTCTTTCTTTCTGCTTTCCATAAAGAGATCTTGTACTTGAACTTGGTTAGTAGAACTTCTGGTTTATTTGTAAGTTGTGAACAATGGATTTTAATGTAATAATTTAGTGATGTAGTTCCTTTACTATTGTGCTTTGCTTACTGATTACCATGTAATGCTAGAAGCCGAAGTGTGACTACGGCGGGATTATTCCTTGACCGTAGGAGCATGGCTGGCCTAGTCATCCCTCGTTTTCCGTATTTTGGGAAGCGGGGCGTGACATGGTTTTGTTGGTATCAGAGCCAGGTTTTGTAACAAGGGATAACATTAACTATACTGTATTACATTATTTTCGTTTCACTATTCCTGATTTTCATCCTTGAATCTGATCTTATCCTTTTGAATCTTCCAGGGATATGACGTCCCCGAACGACCCCTCTTCGGACTCCAGTTCTCAGGACCGTACGGAAAGAATACTTAGTGCACTGACCTCTCTCACAGAAGCTCAGGAGAGGAAGACAGACTTACTCGCTGAGGGACTCAGGGCGATTACCGCTACAGGAGGACCCTCCGCAATCATTACCGCCCCCGAGGGTGCTACTCCACCAGCTTACCCTGCTAGGGCTGGTACCGTATCAGACTTCCGGAGGCTGCATCCAGCTGCCTTCACAGGACTAGCTGAACCCCTTGAGGCCGAGCAATGGTTAGTGAACATGGAGAACTTACTAATAGCCGCCTGGGTACCAGATGAAGATAGGGTGGACGTGATAAAGATCTAATTGGAAGATGAAGCCCGTACATGGTGGTCAGTGGAAGAAAACAGGCTGGACGGGCCGATTGAATGGGGCAAATTTAAGGAGTGCTTCCTAGACTATTATTTCCCTTCCACCGCCAAGGCAGAGATGGAGGAAAGATTTATTCTATTGAAGCAGAATGGACGTCCAGTGGACGTATATGCGGCAGAGTTCAACCGTCTGAGCCGTTTTGCTCCATACATGGTCGCCTCAGAGGCCACCAGGGCCAGACGCTTCTTGCAGGGGCTTGATTTTGAGCTGCAGCAGTTGATTGCATCACTGGAGTTGCAGACTTTCGCACAAGTACTCAACGCGGAGAGAGTTCAGGAGCAATTGATCAACAAGTTCAGGAAGCCCCCAGTTGTTCCAGCACGTACCCCTGCACCTTCTCGAGGAGCCATACCGGTTCACAGGCCTGGAACGGCACAAATGAAGCGTCCGTTCGTGCCACAGCATCGCCCCTAGAGACGGAACGTAGTTTGCGGCTACTGCGGTAGAGATGGGCATACCCAGAAGGACTGTCGCCGCGCCAAGGGATAGTGCTTGATTTGCGGATCCAGTCAGCACAGGACTAGCGGTTGCCCTGAGCGAGTAGAGATACAGGGAGGTTCTAGACCGCCGCTGCAGAGGCCACAGGAGCAGAGGCAACCCTTTACAGGTCGCGGTAAGGGACGGGCCTTCACCTTGACAGCCGAGCAGGAAGAGGCGTCAGGAGACGTTGTTACAGGTACTCTACTCGTACATTCCTTGCCAGCTAGAGTACTATTTGATTCTGGGGCAACGCACTGCTTCATATCGGAGCATTTCATTGATACACACTCCATACCACATGAACCACTAACCAAGGGATGGGAGATACATACGGGTAATGGCATTATAATATCTAGTCGAGAATGTAGATCATGTCCAGTTGTAGTGTGTGGCAGGGAATTCTATACGAATTTCCTTCTGATTGGGACAGGCAGTTATGACGCAATTCTCGGGATGGATTGGATGAGTACCTTCCATGCAGTTATTGATTGCCGTGCGAGGAATGTGATCTTCCGCATTCCCAATCACCCGGAGTTTATTTTCGAGGGCGGAAGCGAATCTTTAGAGCCAGCCAAGTACAGAGCCAAGCCCAAGGAGCTGACAGCTATGGAGATTGATGAGAGCCCAGCCCCAGAGATTGTCAGGACTTTCTGGACATATTTCCTGAAGATCTACCAGGTCTACCACCTCCTCGCTTCTTGGAGTTCTCGATCGATTTGACTCCAGGTACGACACCAGTATCCAAGGCCCCATACAGGATGGCACCGGTTGAGTTGGCAGAGTTGAAGAAGCAAATTGAAGAACTATTGGAGAAGAGATTTATCCGACCGAGTGTTTCACCGTGGGGTGCACCAGTTCTGTTAGTAAAGAAGAAGGATGGATCGCTGCGGATGTGTATAGATTATCGGGAGC
The DNA here is from genome assembly GCA_030015575.1 of Agapanthus africanus. Lineage (NCBI taxonomy): Eukaryota > Viridiplantae > Streptophyta > Magnoliopsida > Asparagales > Amaryllidaceae > Agapanthus > Agapanthus africanus. Next base: position 321,554,267 of record JASDDO010000004.1, on the reverse strand, counting down.
TGAACAAGGTCACAATAAAGAACAAGTACCCAATCCCGCATCGACGACTTATTCGATCAGTTAAGTGGGGCCAAGGTATTCTCGAAGTTGGACCTCCGTTCTGGATATCATCAAATCAGAGTAGCAGTCGAGGATGTATGCAAGACGGCTTTCCAGACCCGATACGGACATTACGAGTTCCTTGTGATGCCGTTCGGTGTTACCAATGCTCCAGCGATATTCATGGACTTGATGAACAGGGTGTTTGCGAAGTACTTGGACACGTTCGTCGTTGTATTTATCGACGACATACTTGTCTACTCGAAGACCCGAGAGGAGCATGTCGGGCATTTGCGCATGGTTCTACAAATTCTTCGGGAAGAGAAACTGTATGCGAAACTAAGCAAGTGTGAATTCTGGCTCGACAAGGTTCAGTTTTTGGGACATATTGTTTCGGACGAAGGCATCTCGGTGGACCCAGCAAAGATAGAATCTGTCAGAGATTGGCCAACGCCAAAGTCAGTGGCCGAGATCAAAAGCTTTCTGGGATTGGCAGGATATTATCGGAGGTTTGTCCAAGACTTCTCGAGAATCGATGAACCTTTGACGAGGCTTACACGAAAGGATGTACCATTTGCATGGACAGAGGTGTGTACTCAGGATTTTAACACACTGAAGTAGAAGTTAACCACGACGCCTATCCTTATAGTACCAGATGATTCCGGCGGTTTGGTGATAAACAATGATGCCTCAGGGATGGGTTTAGGCTGTGTTCTGATGCAGCACGGCCGAGTGGTTGCTTACACCTCTCGACAGCTGAGAAATCACGAGAAGAACTATCCTACGCATGACTTGGAGTTAGCTGCAGTAGTCTTTGCGTTGAAGATTTGGAGGCACTATCTATTGGGCGAGAAGGTGGAGGTGTACACGGATCATAAAAGTCTGAAGTACGTCTTCACTCAGAAGGAGCTAAACATGAGGCAGCGCCGATGGCTAGAGCTGATGGCAGATTATGACTTGGACCTTCAGTATCAACCGAGAAAGGTGAATGTTGTACCAGATGCGCTCAGTCGCAAGCCAGCAGATGTTGACCAGTCAGAGGAGCATTATTGAGGATTTTCAGAGACTCGATCTTGAAGTCGTTACACCGAGCGCATTCAGTCAACTTTGGAAACTACAGGTGCAGTCTTCCCTTGTGGATCGCATCAAGGCTGCATAAGCAGATGATCCTCGATTGCAAAAGTTCAGAGCACAAGTGGAACCGGGCTGAGAACGGACTTAATCATACATGAAGACGGTTCTCTGAGATTCGGTAGCAGACTCTGCGTGCCCAAGGGAGATGTTCGAGAAGAAGTACTGGCTGAGGCGTATAGTTCGGCTTATTCTGTACATCCGGGAGGTACGAAGATGTATCGGGATCTAAAGCAGCATTTCTGGTGGAACGGGATGAAGCGGGAAATTGCGAGGTTTGTATCCAGATGCTTGGTCTGTCAGCAGGTGAAGGAGGAGCATCAGAGGACTGCAGGGTTGTTACAACCACTTCCGATACCAGAATGGAAGTGAGAGCACATTACCATGGACTTCGTGACGGCCTTACCACGGAGCCCAAGGGGCAATAACGCGATTTGGGTTATCGTCGATCGCCTCACGAAAGCTGCACACTTCATACCATTCCGAGTGGGACAGTCGACAGAGTCACTGGCAGAGAGATATATGCAGGAGATAGTGCGACTTCACGGTGTTCCAGTCAGCATTGTGTCAGATCGGGACACCAGATTCGTGTCGCACTTTTGGAGGATCTTACAGGAGAGCTTGGGTACCTGTCTCAAGTTTAGCACAGATTATCACCCGCAGACGGATGGACAATCTGAGCGTACGATTCAGACGCTCGAGGATATGTTGAGAGCCTGTATGTTGGACTTTCAGGGTTCCTGGTAGGACCATCTGCATCTAGTCGAGTTTTCTTATAACAACAGTTACCTGGCTAGCATCCAGATGGCTCCTTTCGAAGCGCTTTACGGGCGGAAGTGTCGATCCCCAGTGTGTTGGGATGATGTGGGAGAGCGAAGATTATTGGGCCCCGAGCTCATTATTCAGACAGTCGACAAGGTCCAAATGATCAGGCAGCGTATTAAGACAGCTCAGGATCGACAGAAGAGTTGGGCAGATACCAGAAGGAGGGCACTAGAGTTTGAAGTTGGAGATCACGTGTTCCTGAAGATTTCCCCTACCCGTGGAGTTATCAGGTTCAAAGGTCGGGGAAAGCTCAGTCCCTATTTTATCGGACCTTTTGAGGTGATAGAGCGAGTAGGAGAGATGGCCTACCGACTTGCCTTGCCTCCCTCGCTAGTTGCTGTGCACAATACCTTCCACGTGTCACAGTTGCGGCGTTATGTGCGGGACGAGAGCCATGTTCTGGACTATTCGGAGCTAGTTTTGGGTACCGATCTATCATACGAGGAGCAGCCCACTACCATCCTTGACCGCAGAGAGAAAGTGCTGAAGAACAAGGTCATTCCGTTAGTCCGAGTGTCTTGGGACGGTCGTTCCCCAGGAGAATCCACCTGGGAGCGGGAGGAAGATATCCGTGCTCGTTTTCCACATCTCTTTGTTTAGTACTTTTGTTTCATTGTATCCTTGTTAAATTTCGAGGACGAAATTTTTGTAAGGGGGGTATGATGTAAATCCCCGTTCCCCATCTATGAAAATTTTCCTACAGTTCCCGAGTCCCCAAAGAGTATCCCCATTTTTCCCGTATTTCTGCCTTGTGTGAAGATTAGTACTTAAGTTCCAACATTTAAAATTTTTCCCAAACTTTAGAACCAAAACAAAATAAACTAAACTCACATTTAATTTAAAACAAAACCCTAACTTTAAATAAGCCCAATACTCCTTTTTCCAAACCAATTAAACTTTTAATTTAAACTTTAAACCCTCAGCCCACCCATCCTTTTCTTCAGCCCAAGCCTTATCCCCTCAGCCCACTCCCTCCTCAGCCCACGTTAGAATAAAATAGGATTATTTAAACCCCGGCCTAGCCTGTCTCCTCCAAACCCACGCCCGCTTCACCCGACCTGACTCGCCTTCTTCCTTCCTTCTTCCCAACGTCTCTCTTCCTCGATCCACAATTCACGCCAACTCCCGCGACCACGTCGCCGGGCCATTTCCCCACGACTCGCGCGCCCCTCGCGATCTCCTCAACCTCAACCCTTACTCCTCACTCCCTCAATCTCATTCCAGCCCCTTCTCAAATCGCTTCTCTCTCTCTAAAACCGAACCCACTGCTTCCATCTCTACACCGACGCCGACGACGACTCCACCACCTCGTACTCCTCCCTCGTTTCTCCTCCAACAACAAAACCCTTCACTAATCTTCCTCTACCAACCAAGAAGCCCTGCATACCCAACCCCGTGCACACCCGAGCTCCCCTGCACCCATTCGACCACCATTTACGCTCGACGCCGGCGAGCCCCCACTGACCAGAAACACCTCATCGACCTTCTCCATCCTCAGCAAATTCATCATCACTCCAAAAATCCACACCCGAGCTCTCTCTCTCTCTCTCTCTCTCTCTTTCTCTCAAAACCCACAACACATCCACGCACCCCCTCTGTTGCCATCGCCAGAGCGCAGCCGCCGACCGCCGTCGACCCCATCACACTCCCTGAGATCCACTGAGCACCCCCTCCGCTTCCAGTGACCGTGAGACGTCTCCGGGCAACTCCGACGGCAAACCCGAAACGCGAGCCAACGTCGTGCAAACCGAACCGCGCCGTTCGTCGCGCGCTCGTGACGTTGCCGCTGTCGGGCGTCGCCCAAAGCGTTTCCAGGCAAGTACTTTACTTGCTACATGCTAATTTATTCGTGTTACAAACTCAAATCGTATAAATTACAAATTTGCAATTTCCGATAAATTATATGACATACCTGTTCGATGCATGATCCCAATAAAAATATTCATCTAATTTGACGGAATTGGATTTCCTATGCGGGCCCGTGCGATAATGAATACTGTGTATAAATTTCACGGGAAAATATGACTGTTAATGACTAAAACGAACACCCCCAAATACACCCGTGAAAACTGGAAATTCCCGTATCTGAAAATTGTAAAAATCACCATAAATTGTATACATATGGGAATGATGCGTTCGAGGGCTCAAATCGAATCCGACTCGACGAACTGTAACCCTGTGCAAGTTTCTAATGGTTTCTATTCTGGAATTGTGACGATATTTGGGTCGGAGTACGGCTCTGGACTGCAGTCCAGAGCGACTCTGGTTACTGTTTACTGTCCAGTAATGCGTACCACCTTGTTTCCTGAACTCTTATGTTGCGGAACTCTGCAGTTTATTAAAGGTGAATCTGTTATCTAAATAACACAAGTGGTTTCATTCCGTTTTAACGTCTTTTGCTATTAAATCTGTAATTTAAAAGTACAGGACGTATAACAGTCCAAAGCAGAATCAAAATTGACATACTAGTGTTGAACAGTGTATAACTTTTGACGTACAGACGCGATTGAGAATCTGTCTATTTTGTTGAACACCCTATTGGAAACCCTAGATTTTATTCAACTGTAGCGTCGCTAAATTCCGATCCCAACTGGGTGAAATTCATGTCGCGAAACAGACATTCAGTTCAGAAACTGAATTTCCTGCCGAGAGCACTTAAAATGAAACGGCTGTAACTTGAATACCGGAAACCCGATTGAACTGAAACCAATTTTGATGAACTGCTGACAGAATGTGCTTATTATCGTATTTGTATCATTTTGTCGAATTCTAAACATATGAATTAATGGAATTTTTGTAAATTGATGACGTGCACATTGGTTCATAACATACATGACTTATTAATGGCATACATACACATATCCTACCCAATTGCCATATACACAGTGTTAGTGCGTGTTAGTGTTCAGTGGACATTGCATTATCGTGCGTGAATGATATTGGTTTAGGAGTGTCGAGTAAACCAATGGAAAGTGAATGATTCGTGACAGTGATTAATACAGTGAACAGTGATAAAACCGTGCTATTGGTATACTTGTACACGACTAAATCAAAATCATAAATAGTGTAAACCTGGGGAAAAAGAGGAAATCGAAGTGGAAAGAGAATCGTATTTAGCGGGACCGTGTTTTAGAGGATGATCATTCGAGCAATGATATATATATTATGTAGGATCTAGCGATCCGGGTGACAGGGTTATGTCCCGGACATGTGGGCCGTTGTCTCGGGTATGTATGAGACTCCTGTTAAACATGATCCTCCTTTCCACTTTACGATTTCAAACATGACCTAGAGACTGATAGGGACACAGATCATACTTTGCATCATATAGTGACATAGTGATTACACGCATTGTACTTTCACTGTTATCACCATAATTACCTGTTTCATATCATTATTATATAAATTGCTATTACGTCGCTCTGACGACTTGAGTATGCATGCTCAGATCTCGTGGAAGAACCAGCGTAGGAGACGGATTTACCTTTCGAGCTGACGGAGATTTAGTATGGAGTACTTTTCTTTCTTTCTGTTTTCCATAAAGAGATCTTGTATTTGAACTTGGTTAGTAGCACTTCTGGTTTATTTGTAAGTTGTGAACAATGGATTTTAATGTAATAATTTAGTGATGTAGTTCTTTTACTGCTGTGCTTTGCTTACTGATTACCATGTAATGCTAGAAGCCGAAGTGTGACTACGGCGGGATTATTCCTTGACCGTAGGAGCATGGCTGGCCTAGTCATCCCTCGTTTTCCGTATTTTGGGAAGAGGGGCGTGACAGGAAACTTAGCCAATTTTAGGCTGATATTGAGTTTCCATAATTACCCAAACATGCTAACCACTGGGGCATACAACGCTCACGTGTGAAACACGTGAGGCGCTGGATTAGTGCTAAGCACTAGAGTCCCGTGGAGTTCTCGTGTGAAACACGTGAGGCGCTCAGATATGAGCGTTTTCCCAATCAGTGCGAAGCACTTTAGTCATTTTGACTAATCATAAAGTGCTGAGCACTTTACATGATACTCACGTAGTAACCACGTGAGTGCTGAGTGTTGGGTTTTATTTGTTCAATTCCCCTCTTTTTATAGAAGTGCTGAGCACTTGGGTTTAGTTCACGTGTAAAGCACATGCGACGCCAAATTTTGGGTTTCCAGGAGTGTTTCACGTGCATTTCACGTGGCTGCTTTCTTATTTGATGGCCGCCTAATTGCCACAAAGGATTTTTTCTTTGCTCTTCAGGCGCCCACGTGGGAAATATGTGAGGCGGTCTTAGCTTTGTTTTTGCTTATTTTGAGCACTCACGTAGGAAACACGTGAGGCGGTTTTAGCTTTGCTTTTGCTTATTTTGAGCACTCACGTAGGAAACACGTGAGGCAGTTTTAGCTTTGCTTTTGCTTATTTTGAGCACTACGTGGGAAAAAGGTGAGGCAGTTTTAGCTTTGCTTTTGCTTATTTTGAGCACTGATGTGGGAAAAACGTGAGCTCCATAACAGCGTTGAGACGACAAGTTATTCTTGTTGTTTGTTTTCAGAGATATTTGATCTCTGTTAATGCCATTTTAGTCATTGATGATCATCTTGGATCATCATTACTGTTTATATTGAAGAACTATGTTCTTTTTGTAGGGTTAAACCCTAATTCTCAGAGGAATTAAATTCTCATATGCTCCTGTTCTTTCCCTTCTTTTTTTTCTTTTTAACTTAGTCCTTTTCCCCTATGTTTTGAATCTGCAGAGCAAAATCCCCCCGATGAGAATTAAATTCTCAACTTTTAGGGAGATTTGCTTCTGCAAATCTCAACCATAGGAAGAACTAAGTTCTTATGTGAAGGGTTAAACCCTTAGATAGATAAAGGAGAGATGATATGATCTCTGTGTTTCTTTACCTAGGGTTTCAACGAGGAAAGTCTTCTCCTTTGAGAATTAAATTTTCACTTTTCTCAAGAGCTTACTGTATTTTTTTTTGCAGATGCTTTTGGAAAGTTCTCTCTTCTGTCTCTCCTCTTTTTATTTCTTCTCTATCTATTTATAGGAGAAGAGAAAAAATCAACTTGTTAAGAAAATCTCTGATTGAGAGATCATGATTGATTTCATAATCAATCAAAAATGATCTTTTAGATCACTTGGTGAATTTTATTCACCATTGGATTTTTAATCCAATGGCTATCTGTTTAACAGAGAAGTTTTCTTGTTTATTTAACAAAATTAAGAAATATTTTTCTTAAGATATAATTCTATTCTATCAGATGTGGTTGATTTTATAATCACCGTTGGATCCTTAATCCAAGGGTTCTCTGTTTAACAGTGAAGAACTTTCTAGTTTGAGAAAGATCTAGGAAATATTTCCCACATAGAATTTAATTCTATCAGATTGTCAGGACCCGGTTCTTGTTCACGGAGCAAAGTGCCACACGGAACAAAGTGCCACGCTAAGTGTCGTGTTTAAGTGGGCGGGGGCCACCTCTTGAATCCGTGGGGGCCACCTCTTGAGTCCGTGGGACCCATTGTAGAACAATGGGGAATTTTCGGAATACATTCCGAAAGAGGGCAGATTTGTACTATAAATGGAATGATACCACTCTTCAATACAGAGGCGTCTTTTAAGTGAATCGGCACTACAAGAGGTTGAGAACTCCGTAGTTAAGCGTGCTCGAGCCAGGGAAGTTCTGGGATGGGTGACCTTCTGGGAAGTGGCCCCTGGTCGGGTCCGGTTCGCCCCGAAGGACAAAACCGTGCGGGTTCGGCCAGAGCGGACAATACTCTCTGTATTGCGGGTGGGGCGTGACAGAATAGTATCAGAGTTGGTCCCTCAATAGTAGGTCTGTGGTTCGAGGACGAACCATTGTTCAAAGGTGGGGAGAATGTCGGGACCCGGTTCTTGCTCACGGAGCAAAGTGCCACACGGAACAAAGTGCCATGCTAAGTGTCGTGTTTAAGTGGGAGGGGGCAACCTCTTGAATCCATGGGACCCACTGTAAAACAATGGGGAATTTAGGCCACCTCTTGAGTCCGTGGGACCCACTGTAAAACAATGGGGAATTTTCGGAATACATTCCGAAAGAGGGCAGATTTGTAATATAAATGGAATGATACCACTCTTCAATACAGAGGCGCCTTTTAAGTGAATCGGCATTACAGGAGGTTGAGAAATCCGTAGTTAAGCGTGCTCGAGCCAGGGAAGTTTTGGGATGGGTGACCTTTTGGGAAGTGGCCCCTGGTCGGGTCCGGTTCGCTCTGAAGGACAAAACCATGCGGCTTCGGCCAGAGCGGACAATACTCTCTGTATTGCGGGTGGGGCGTGACACAGATGGTTCATTTGGTGATATTTTATCACAATTGGATTTTAAATCAAGAATTCTCTGTTAGAGAAAAATCTTTCACCTCTTGAGTCCGTAGGACCCACTGTAAAACAATGGGGAATTTTCGGAATACATTCCGAAAGAGGGCAGATTTGTAATATAAATGGAATGATACCACTCTTCAATACAGAGGCGCCTTTTATGTGAATCGGCACTACAGGAGGTTGAGAACTCCTTAGTTAAGCGTGCTCGAGCCAGGAAAGTTCTGGGATGGGTGACCTCCTGGGAAGTGGCCCCTGGTCGGGTCCGGTTCGCCCCGAAGGACAAAACCATGCGGCTTCGGCCAGAGCGGACAATACTTTCTGTATTGCGGGTGGGGCGTGACACAGATGGTTCATTTGGTGATATTTTATCACAATTGGATTTTAAATCAAGAATTCTCTGTTAGAGAAAAATCTTTCCATATTAGAAAGATCAGAAAAAATATTTCCCAAATAGAATTTAATTCTATCACATAGAATCAGATGTGAGTATTTTAAAATTAGGGCGCTCAAATGCTTTGCATGTGAGCGCTGCCAATTTATGTGGCAGGAGAACTCACATGTTTAACACGTGATCATTACCATGGGTTTTGGATTGTTTATTTTCAGCGCTCATATGGTTTGCATATGAGCGCTCACGTGTTTAACACTTAGGGCCTGTTTGGCCTACAAATTGTTTGATTGCAGCGCCTATATGCTTTGCATATAGGCGCTCACATGTTTAGGCTTATTTAGCCTATGAGTTGTTTTAACTGGCGCCTATATGCTTTACATATAGGCGCTCACGTGTTTAACACGTGAGGCTTATATAGCCTATGAGTTGTTTTAACTGCAGTGCCTAATATTCTTTGCATATAGGCGCTCACGTGTTGAGTCGTGTGTGTGTGGGGGGGGGGGGTTTCTCCCTCTTCTCTTTATTTTTTATGAGGGAACATTCCCTAGTGTCGATTACCTCATCTGAAAGAAAGGAATTGATATCCATGCCGGTCGAATAGGTAGATTCACTAGGAAGGTTGAAAGTTTTGAAGTCAATATGTTGCATACTATGATTCCAAGCACTCAATTCGTCAGGAATTATGGAGGTAGGCGACCTGGAAAGCTTGTCTACCTCGTTCCTAAAAGAATTTAACTCAAACAGTGGTTCTTCAAGAATCATAGAACTAGAAATATCGGAGTGTGATTCATCAAATCTCGGTGGAAGTGAAAGAAGATGAGGAGAACAAAAAGAAATGTGTAATGAAATGGGTAAACGATCTTGGATGATGAGCATTGTTGATCCAGATGTGGGAGATGAAAGCTGAATATCATCTTGCATATCAGATAAATTGATGGTAAGAATAGTATCGGTTAAAGGTTCATGAAGATATTCAAATTCAATAGAAAGTACATGACGAGTCAGGGAATCCAACTCATCCAACATATCGAGTTCATCCTCAAAAATATTTTCAACACTGATTTCACTAGCGCCATCATTCAAATCAAATGAATAGTTATTTAAAAATTCATCAATTATATTTTCCTTAATCGATAGATCGCTAGGTTCACTTGATGGGATTGAAAGACTTAAAATGTCAAGATTAGTCTGATAAAGATCAGTTTGATTTGGAATGGTGTATGAATCTTTTTCAAACTCATGATCGGGCAAGTCAAATATGTTATTCTCAGGCACCTCATTAGTTGTATTATCAAGCGGTTGATAATCAAATTCATTCGGTTGGATTTCAGGTTGGAAGATGCCGAGGTCAAGAGAATTAATTTTGGTTTGACTAGGAGGGATCCCTAGTTATTTCTCACTGCTTAATTCTAATGCTACTTCAAGACTACATATGGTTTGTTAAGAAGTTTCAATGAAAGATTCTCTTTGAACCACGGAACTTCCTAATTGTTGTTCAGAAGTAATATCTAGATAAGACACAAAAGTTGAGTAGGGTTGGAATTGGTTGAATTGTTGGTTACAGGCATGTTTAATGTGTTCCGCAATGAAAATGGGTTTACGAATTGCCACATTAACCGCAAGAGAAGTATCAACATGAGACGGTGTGAAAGATTGGTACTGTTGATAAGAATTGGGTGGTGGTGTCCAATTGTCATAGATAGGATTAGAATCAACATTTTGATATGAAGATGATTGGAATTGGTTGAATTGTCGATGACTGGCTTTTTCAATTTTCTCAGCAATGGTCATGGGTTTAAAAGTTGCCACATTCGCCTCAAAAAATGAATCAAAATTTTCATATGGAAATAATTGGAATTGTTGTCCTAAGGGTTTCGGAGTAGTGAAAATTATGAAACTTTGGCTATAGGCTTTCGCAATATGTTCAACACTAGACATGGGTTTAAAAGTTGCCCCATTAGCTTCAAAAGGAGTATCAACATAAGGAAGGATGAAAGTTTGAGACGGTTGATAGGTATTTGAGTGTGGTGTGCTACTGTTATTTCTAGAAGCCTTTATCCTATCCCTCAAAAAAATGGAAGTGTTGGAAGTTCTACCAAAACAATAACGATATAAAGAAATATCTGGTTGTATATAGCTAAGCTCGGCAAGAGGTGGTCGTTTTGGGTTACCCATGATATGAGAAGTGAAAAGAAATTGAGATGAAAAGAAAAGAGTATACAAATGTTAAGTTTTTCTTAAAGTTTTTTTTTTGGATTTTTGAAATTGTTTTTTTGAAAACAAATATGGAAAGAAGATTCAAGTAATCTCAATCAAAATGCACAAACCAATTCCTAGAGCTAGGGCCACCTAGGTCAAATCACTAGACCGCTCTTAGACTTCCAAATGACGAGTTGTAGGATAAATCCTCTACCGTCTCTTTATCAATCTTATAGCCATCTAACTGTAAGTGAGGAGGGAGGTTTTCCAAGGCTTTCGCTAAGTTCCTTAATTACAGAGAACCTGCTCACTTTGCGAGACTTTCGTCTCTAAACACTTTCCAAAATACCAAAAAATTAATGTCGATAAATGATAGATTACCCACGACCCCCTTTGTCCTAATTGAGCGTGAATATCCTTAAGGGCTTTGTCTAGATTTTTTTTTAATTAGTGTAAGGTGATGCATATACGTGTTTGTGATTTTTGGGGCTTAGGAAAAGTAATGAGCTCCCCACTTAATCTTGATTTGGGTTTCTTGCCCCTTAAGTCTGTATTATTTAATGCAAAACAAATAAACAGTTCCAAAAATCTAAAACACGCAAATTTTATTTTGGCGGTGCTGTTTGCATAGGATCTTGCAAGTAAACACATTTTATTAGAACTTCAAAGAAGGTTTAACAAAAGAGGGAAACTCACGAGAAAAAAATGGAGGCACGAAGCCAAAAGGTGGCCACGGATCCGCCCCTACATTAGTTCAATTTGCCGCCGTTTAGCCGTAAGGTTTGGGCCAAACTTCTCATGTCTTTGGCACTGTACTCCTATTCTCCTATGCTTCTGGTTGAAGGTCTCTAATTCTCTGTTTGGTTACTCCAGTAGCTCTAGATTTCCTCTTAAACCTGCACAAACGCCGTCAAAAAATAACAAGATGCAGTTTTTATTAATTTTAATGGTTTTTTAATATACACAAAAAGTTAATCCGAATAATAAGAAAATAACGTTACCGTCTCCCCGGCAACGGCGCCATTTGATTGATGTGAAAAATTATGTTTTTTGTTTTCTAATTACCGCAATCAACACGGTGTCGCATAAGTTAACTGCGGTGAATACGGGTCATCCACATGGAGATAATAACACTATAAATCATGCTTTAGATGAGTTAATAAAAAATGTTTGATTTGTTTATTTTAATCTAATGAAATTTAATTATCAATGGAAAACAAATTCATTAGGGTTTTCAGATTGGGTAATCGAGAGGTAGTATTTTAAAACTATTCCTTTTAACATGTTTAATTAATTGATGCTAGAGTAATACCAAACAACGTGGATTAGGGTTCTTAGAAGGGTACTAGGGATTCCCTCTATTGATTTTTGTCCTTCCATTGATCACTGCCATCTCAAGCCTTCAACAAAGCATGCATAACTTGTTTCAAATATGGGTTCTATCATGAAGGGACGGAGCATCCAAATAAATGGTGTTAATGATCACTTTGCTAAAGTTAAAAAATGAATAAAAATCTAACCAAAAGAAGCATAAGGGATTTTCCATCTCTCATACTATCGTTTCCTACAAACCCTAACAAGTGAGGAATTACTCGCTCATTTAGTTAAATCAATAAAATAAAATAAAAAATAAGTAAATAAAGAGATCGAAGAAATACCAAAAAGCTAACTTTAGGGTTCTCACGAAAGCAAGAAACGACCATCAAGTATCATCGCTTTAAAAATAATTTGAGAGAAAAGAGAAGTAGAAAGAATAAAATAATCGAGGCTAATTGCTAGAGCCCTCATGAAAGCAAGAAGTATCTTTGAGTATCATTGCCTTGAAAACAATTAGAAACAAGAAGGGGAAAAATAAAATCCATAAAGAAAATCATCTCAATCTAACTAATAAAATTAAATGCGATGAAATAAGATTGCAGAGAATTAAAGTGCACAAAGAAGAAACGTGAATTAAAAGAACTACCTTTTATTAATTACTTGATGCTTCATACAAAATTTAATGGTTAAATAAAAATGAGGCTACAAAATTCTAAATAATTTTTAACCCTAAAAACAAAACCCTAGATGCCTTTTGTTGGGTGCTGCTCACGTGTATTTATAGGTTTTGAAAGATAAAACCCTAGCTTGGATATCGAGGTATGCGAAAAGACGATTCTTCCCCCGAAACCCTAGCTTCTACAGCGCAATTTTTGCGGCGGATCCACTGCGTAATGACTTGGGATTGCAGCGGTTCCACCGCAACTTTGATGAGTTGGGCCTCCATTTTTTTCTATATTTTTCTCGCTATTTTAGAGGGTTCTTGAGCATATAATAACTTGATTTTGCTAACATCGAATTTTGCAGGTCTGATTTGTTGACTTTGACTGGGTTTGAATTGGTCTGGTTTTAACTTGAAAAGTCTGTCATCCGCTCCAAACCTATTTCCCTGCACTTATGTAGCGGACAAGAATTAAAAACACCAAATTATAGGTAATATTATAAAGAATCAGTGGTATTGATATGAAGTTTTATGATGTGAACACGGCCCAACACTGGTAGGGCCCATTTGGACTTGGTCTGGCCGGCCAAACCATGCATTTGGTTGACCTGGGCGGGTCAAGTGGGGCGGTTTGGGTCGGGGATCATGTCAGTGTATCAAGTCTAATTTCATCTCTCTTTTCTTTTGTAACTTATCGCAACTCCGTGTAATGCACTTGAGACTTTCAGGAACTCCAAACCGTCAAAAGAATAATATAAAAAATAATTGGGATGCAAGGATTCGAACACACGGGTTATGAGACAGCAGTGTAGAGACTTAACTAATGAGGTATAAGTTGTTTCTTGAACATAAGTTATCAAGAATAACTTATAACTCGAAATCAAAAAAGAAATACAACCTTCAAAGAGATACATGGGTATAGGAAAATTGGGGTCATTACATTCTATCCTCTTTAAAACGAATTTCGTCCTCAAAATTTTCTCAAAAAGGATGTTGTAACATAGTAAGAAAAGAATTAGGAATCTCAGACACTGCCCTCGCGAAGAAAGTTTAAGGATACAAAGTAGTTCTTAGAGATGCAAGTGGAAAGGAGTGGATTGAATTCAAAGAATCAAAAGTCAAGTGGTTGTATTCAAGGAAGTAGAAATTGAAGTTCAAGATGGATTCAAGGATTTGGTTGAGATTCAAAGGAAATGTTGAATCTAATAGTTAGATTTCTTATTTCTTGTGCTACATTGCTTACGATGTTCATGCAAAACTGACCTACATGGGCCACCAACAAAACCTGTCAAGCCCCGCTTCCTAAAAGACGGGAGCATAAACATAACAAGCCCGTGACGTTATTCCGAGAAGGTCCTTTCTCGAAAGAAATATTTTAAGCGTAAAGCAAGCAGTATAAAAAGACAAGAAATGACATAATAATGAAAATCCAACTTTATATATTTATTTTCCAAACTTTACAGAGTTTAAACTGATACATGATTTCTGAAACAAGAAACATGAACATAAGATACCTAAACAGGTGGTATACAGAAAATAAAAGCTGAAGTAAAGAACTAGTAGTTGGTTTGCTCCGCAAGCTGAGAGCAATCTTTCTTACCCGGCTCGATTTTCTCAGTCTCTAGATCACCTGACGAACATTCCAGGGAAACAAAAAACAGAGAGGAATGTCGTTAGCGAACTAGCACTCGGTAAGTCCCCAAGAAAGATGTGAATTATATAAAAAGTGTAAGATGACATGTAGTATGGTGTGAGTAGAAAATAGTGAACAGGTGAACACGCATGACATGATAAAGTATATGTCAACTATATAAGCATAGAAAGATAAGATGATCATGGCATTAAGGTATAGCATGTGTTGGTAAAATAAGAACATGATAAGTGTGTAGTAGTGAACATGAAGTGAATATCAATGTGTTCTAAAAGGTCTCTACAAGGTAATCTACCTAACATAATTTTAAGTGTGAATGCCAACTAATATCAAGAGTATTCACAAATCCAAGGCTATCATCCAGGGCAAGGAATCACGGGCTCAAAGTAACGGGACTTCAATTGTCATTGAAGTATTCACAAACCTAACAGGCTATCATCCAGGGGCTTGAAAACACAAGCCCCCATTCATGAATTCGTGATGTTCCAGCTCGGTATCACAGCAACCTGATTTATAGTAATAGGACTCATGAGATTCCGTTGGATTCATACTCAAAATACCCCAACACCCCATGTAACCAATTTATAGTTATAGTCACAAGTCTTGCCCGAATCAATGAATACATAAGAAGAGTACAAGTTCATGGTTCAAGTCGAGTTCATGGTATTCATGTCAAGTCATTACGTATTCATGGTTCGGGTCAAGTCAAGTCAAGTTCAAGTCAAGTTCAGGTTTAAGTCAAGTTTCAATACGATTTGATTTCCGTGAAGTTACAAATTATATTCAGTGAGTAGGCAAGTGAAAACACTCATTGTCTCCGGGCTCCCCGAGGCACAAGAGAAAACATGTTAGTTAAACCCATCTGCTACCTTTATACCAGCTAGCAACTAGTTTTATATATCTAGGAATTTATATGAAAATATATCATTAGCAATTTTATGTAAATTAGTCCATTAAAAACTCGAGGTTTTTTTTATGTAAATACTTTATTTTAAAATTAAACCTTGAGAGTGTTTTTGGTAAAAATATGTTAATTAAAATGTCGAAAGTTTTTAATAAAAATATTTTTTAGATTTCGTGGTATTTTAGTGACAAAACTTAACCCTAGGGTATTTTAGTAAAAACCTAGCCTTTTTAAAGTTAAGGGCATTTTCTTGAAAAAACTAATTTTAAAATCTTGTCTTCTTTTAATTAATTAGAAAAATTATAATTAATGGGTATTATTTAAAGTTATCATCTTTTATTTTATAGAAATTATTTTAAAATATGCAAGGGTCGTCGTCCAGAGTGTATCGTTGGGGCGTCCCCTACTCAGCGACGCGCTACATCGGACCCGGGTGTAGTGTTAAATATGCAAGGGCTTGGTCGTCGTCTAGATGCGGCGCGCTACATCGGACCCCGGGTGTAGTGACAAATAAGCAAGGGTCGTCGTCCAGAGACGGCGCGCTACATCGGACCCCGGGTGTAGTGACAAATAAGCAAGGGTCGTCGTCTACAGACGGCGCGCTACATCGGACCCCGGGTGTAGTGACAAATATGCAAGGGTCGTCGTCCAGAGACGGCGTGCTACATCGGACCCCGGGTGTAGTGACAAATAAGCAAGGGTTTCATAGGATCCGTCTAGCTTCCTGGAACATAGGTTCCCTTACGGGTAGACTAATAGAATTAGTGGAGGTGATGATTAGGAGGAGAGTTGGTATTATGTGTTTGCAAGAAACTAAGTGGGTAGGTGAAAAGAGTAGAGTCATAGAGCCTTGGGGTTATAAGCTTTGGTATACGGGTAGAGATAAAAATCGTAATGGGGTAGGTATAATCATAGATAGACGGTTGCTTGAGGATGTAGTTGAGATTAGGAGAAAATGTGATAGAATTTTACTGGTTAAGCTTATTCTAGGTGGTGAGATATTTAATGTTATTAGTGCTTATGCACCACAGATAGGTCTTGATGATGCTAGTAAGCGTCTATTCTGGGAGGATTTAGACGAGGTGGTGCAAAGTATACCTAGTGGAGAGAAGTTATTTATTGGTGGTGATCTTAATGGACATGTAGGTACTAGTCGTAGTGGGTTTGATACTATCCATGGAGGTTTTGGTTTCGGACAAAGGAATGAAGTAGGTGACTCGATTCTAGATTTTGCTTTATCTTATGACTTGATCTTAGCAAACACCTGGTTTAGGAAAAGAGAGTCCCACCTTATCACTTTTAGGAGCGGATCAAATGCTAGTCAAATAGACTTTTTTCTGACGAGAAGAATAGATAGAGGTTGTTGTATGGACTGTAAGGTAGTGCCAGGTGAGAGTGTAACTACTCAACATAGACTTTTAGTTCTAGATTTTCGATTTAGAAGAGAACCTAGGAAGATTAGACGTAAGGTAGAGCCTAAAATTAAATGGTGGCGATTGAAAGAAGGTAATCAAAAGGCTTTTATAAATCGTGTAGTACAAGAAGCGGATTGGCAGTCCGAAGATGATCCAGACAAAACATGGAACAAAATGGCTAGTTGTATCAAGAAAGTAGCTAGAGATCTACTTGGTGAGTCGAGAGGTGGTGCTCCACCATCTAAGGACATATCATGGTGGAATGAAGATGTAAAGGCTGCTATTAAAATTAAAAGGGATTCTTATAAAGATTTGAAGAAAAGTAGAGATGTGGAAAGATTTGAGAAGTACAAAATGGCTAAAAAGGAAGTTAAGAAAGCTGTTCGGGAAGCTAAATCTAAGGTCTATAAGGAGGTGTACGAGAAATTAGACAATAAAGAGGCTGCAAATGATATATATCGGATTGCTCGAATGCGGGAAAGAAAGACTAGAGACTTATGTGCGGTGAAGTGTGTCAAAAATGAAAATCAGAAGGTTTTAGTTCGAGATGAGGATATCAAGGAAAGATGGAGAGATTATTTTGACAAATTGTTCAATGAGAGCTTTACTAAGAATTTGGATGGATTTGTCATTCAATCTCAAGATATAAATCGTGATTTCATGCGTAAAATAAGACTTACTGAGGTTAAAGAAGCTTTGAACAGAATGGGTTTAAGAAAAGCGGTTGGTCCTGACGGGATTCCTATCGAGATTTGGAGATGCTTAGGAGAAATAGGCGTTAAATGGCTGACAGATCTGTTTAATAAGATTTGGCAGACAAAAAGGATGCCAAATGAATGGAGGAAAAGTATCCTTGTACCTATCTACAAGAATAAGGGTGACATTCAAAGTTGCTCAAACTACCGTGGAATAAAACTAATGTGTCACACCATGAAACTTTGGGAGAGAGTGATTGAACACAGGCTAAGAAAGGATATTAAGATAACAGAGAACCAATTTGGGTTCATGCCTGGACGATCGACGACAGAGGCGATTCATTTGCTTCGTCAACTTGTCGAGTGCTTTCGAGAGAGGAGAAGAGATTTGCATATGATATTTATTGATTTAGAAAAAGCGTACGACAAGGTACCTAGAGAGGTATTATGGGGGACAATGATGAAAAAGGGGGTCCCCGTCAAGTATATTGACATAATCAAGGATATGTACGACGGAGTAGTGGCAAATGTCAGAACTTGCGGTGGCTTAACAAGTGATTTTCCGATTACTATTGGTTTACATCAAGGATCTGCATTAAGTCCTTTCCTGTTTACCATCGTGATGGATGAGCTTACTAGAACTATCCAAGATGAGGTCTCTTGGTGTATGCTATTCGCTGATGATATTGTTCTAGTAAATGAGACGAAAGCAGGGGTTAATGCCAAATTGGAATTATGGAGACAAACATTGGAATCTCGGGGATTCAGATTGAGCAGGTCCAAGACAGCATATAAGCACTGCAAATTTAGTAGCCAGAGAAGTCAAAACCATATTGGTATAACATTGGAAGGGCAAGAGATATCACCGAGCGACCAGTTTAGATATCTAGGTTCCATCATCCAAAAGAATGGAGAGATCGATAGTGATGTTAATCAAAGGATCCAAGCTGGTTGGTTGAAATGGAGGAGTGCAACATGGATTTTGTGTGATTGTAACTTTCCGTTAAAATTGAAAGGGAAGTTTTATCGGAGCGCTATTCGGCCTGCCTTATTATATGGTACAGAATGCTGGGCTCCTAAGAAGCATCATACACAAAAGATGCACGTAGCGGAGATGCGCATGCTTCGTTGGATGTGCGGTAACACTAGAAAAGACAAGGTGCGAAATGAGGATATTCGTGCAAAAGTTGGTGTAGCACCCGTGGAGGAGAAGATGCGGGAAAACCGGCTTAGATGGTTTGCTCATGTGCGACGCAGACCTATGGAAGCACCGGTTCGACGAATAGATACTGTCGAAATGGGTAATGGCAAAAGGGCAAAAGGGAGACCGAAGAAAACATGGATGGAGGTGATACGAAACGATATGGTTGCCAAAGGACTCAATGAAAGTATATTGTTCGATAGAAGTGAGTGGAGACAGAGGATTCATGTGCCGGACTCGGCGTGATTCTCATGTTGGTTCATGTAGCCTACCCCATATGCTTGGGATAAAAGGCTCAGTTGTTGTTGATTTTAAAATTTTCTTTTTTTCCTTTCAAGACCGTGCTTGGTGAAGAGCACCGCGTCTTATTCTACTAAACCCAAAATGTACTATAATCAGCACCATCATAATAGGGTTCTCTTAAATAGGGTTGCAAAGGCAATACATGCAAGGGAAAGGTTTAAGGTTAGTTTCTATTTTTAAATTTCGAGGTATTTTAGTGTAAGTTATTCTTTAGAAATATTGCTATAATATGTGAGTGTTTTATGATTCAAAAGTGTGCGTGTGGGGTAGGTCATTACCCCGTGCATTATTCACAACTAGAGTTTAACAATTAACCTATCACAAAAATAACGTTTGCAAATAATAATACACGGTATTTATTTGTTATATTATCATCTTTTCTTTTCTAGATGGGGCAAGATCATGATATCAATAGTATTTTAATGATGAATAACTAATATGAATAGAGCACATGATTATGATATAATTTGTTATCCAAGGCATATAAACTTTGATCATTAGATATAGGAAACAAAATGAATTTAGTCTTGAATATGAATACAACCACATGAAATATATGTGTGTGTATACTACAATTAGTGCATTAGTAACTATGTGTGGATTTTTATGTAATGGGGACTTAGCGCATGTACAAGTGAAAAGAGCGGCGATATGGAAAATGAGGAGATTCGAAAAGAAGGAAGAAAGAAGGAAATTAGAGGAAAAGGAGAAGAAAGAGACTTACCTATAGTGTGAATCGGTGTAATAACTGGCTCACCGTTTATAGGGAAGAAGAAGTTTATCTTCGAGCGGGGCTTCGACGTCTATGAGTGGCTTGTACTAGAGATGATGGAGAGGAAGTAGGAGTAGTCTCGGTTGGAAAAACTGGGACCAACGACATGAGAGGAAGGAGAGCTTGACTTCTCCTTGAGGGAACTTATATTCTTAGACTTGGTCTTGAGAGAACTTGGACTTTGGAAAATATTTTAGAGAGAATTTTCAAAAAAAAATTAGAGGAGAAAGGATATTTGAGCAGCCAAGGGTATATTTATAAGAACGATGAGTATGTATGGAGATTTAAAAGAATTAAAGTGAATTAAAAAGGATTTTTAATTGAGTATATGAAAGGTTTGCAGCTTTCTGGATTAATTCAGGAGTTTTGGAGTATGAAAATGAAGAGGTGGGAGTTCAAAGGATGGACTAACACGGGTGGGGCCTGTTTGGACTTCGTTTGGCTGACCAAACCATGCATTTGGCCGACCTGAGCGGGTCAAGTGGGGTGGTTTGGGTCGGGGCTCGTGTTAAGTGTCCGTATTAGTGTATCAAGTCAATTTCGTATATCTTTTCTTTTGTAAGTTTTCGCAACTCCGTGAAACGCACGTGAAACTTTCAGGAACTCCAAAACGTCAAAAGAATAGTATAAAAAATAATTGGGTTGCAAAGATTCGAACACGTGGGCTATGGAACAGCAGTGTAGAGACTTAACCAGTGAGCTACAAATTGTTTCCTGAACATATGTTATCAAGAATAACTTATAAGTCAAAACTGGAAAAGAAATACGGCCTTCAAATAAATACAAGGGTATAGGAAAATTGGGGTCGTTACACAGCGCCGCGTTAGAATTTTTTTCTAGAACGGGAAGTGTTTTGAGCATTACGCAACATGTGCTCTTGGGGTTTAGCGTAGGCGCACCTGGGATTGGTGCTGCACCACGTTTGTACGGGCGCACGCGCTCGCATGGGCTGGCTCTTGCGTAAGAGAGTTGGTGCTTGCGCAAAAGGGTAGGCGCTTGCATACTTGGCGCTTGTGCAAAAGGGTAGGTGGTTTCTCATTTGGCGGTTGCGTACGCCTCTGTGGAGCTTGTGCTCCCGATCGTGGTTCTTGAGCTCCTGAGGATTTCCCCAAAGGAGAAACCCAAAGGGATTCCCTTTGATGGGATTACTCCCAATCTTCTCCTATTTTGGTCCAAAAATACTCTCTTGAATTTTCAAAACTTTGGATCTTAGATCTTGAATGGTGAAAAATGGTCTCTTTTGCTTTTCCCAATCATCTTGTCCCAATGGAGTTTTTGGAGATGGGTTCTCCTCCTTCTTCTTCTTTTCCTTTTGAATCTTGAGGAGGAAGAAGTAT
This sequence comes from Agapanthus africanus, assembly GCA_030015575.1. Classification (NCBI taxonomy): domain Eukaryota; kingdom Viridiplantae; phylum Streptophyta; class Magnoliopsida; order Asparagales; family Amaryllidaceae; genus Agapanthus; species Agapanthus africanus. Next base: position 321,533,085 of record JASDDO010000004.1, on the reverse strand, counting down.
GAAGGCAAAATCACTCTTTTTTTGGGGTTTGATGGAAGATTCACTCTTTTTTCAATGGATTTGTGACCAAAATTTATTTACTTTTTACAAAAAAAGAAGGTTTTCTCTAAATTTAATTGGAGAAGAAAAAGGGCTTGAAGAGAGAGAAGAGGGAGGCATAAACCCTAGTATTTTTATGAGAAGGAAAAAACTTATCATTTCATCGTCTTGTTGGGTTTAAATACCCTTACACATTTGAGCTTAAGCCCTAGGGCTTTACAAAATTGGATTTTTGCCTATTTCTTTACATTTTGCACATTTATTTAATTATTACCTTTATTATAATCTCTTATTTTCTTGGCATGGGGGCCGGCCCCATGCTTGAGCTTGGACTGATCTGGGCTTGGGCCCACCTGCTTGGACTTGGGTTCGAGCGTGGGCTCGGCTTGAGTTTGGGTGTGGGCCCAGCATGGATTCGGCGGTAGGATCCACTTGCTTTGGTTTTAGCTTACTTTTTGACTTTGACTTTTTGACTTAGGGTGTAAATTTTGACCCCTACAGAGGTTTGATGTTTGAATTCAAGCTTTTTTTTATGTCTAATTTGTCTCTCATCTTTGCTTTAATACCAATATTACTCATAAGTTATCTAGAAATCAAGCTTCTTTTCTTCATAGCTCACCTGAGCACATTAAGACCAAACAAGTTTTAGCCAATTATCACAAATTGAGAATAATAATGTTTTTGGTTTACATATATATTTAGTCCTTAACAATTTTTTAAATGATAACATTATATTAGATTGTGCTGCTAATATAATGGCTATATTCAATTAGCAAAAATTATCCACCAACCATTCATTTTAGCTTGATATGAAACTAAGTAAGAGTTATGGCCAAACAAGAGATGTTAAACAAAGAGAATTGTTGTTTAGTTGCTGAGCCAATTTCTAGAACCAATAAGATAAGAGTTTGGGACCAAATTAATCTTCCAAAATAGGTCGGTATGAAGGTTGTTGTGATAAATTGTTTTAAATTTCTTTCTTGATTAGTTATGCCATTTATAAAATAAAATTACAAATTTATAATAATATTATATTTTTACGGTTTTTCCATATATTTCATATAAGTATTGTTTCGTTGCTATTGAAAATACTTGAATTTGTGATTAGTTTTTTTTAAAGTAAACTGTATATTAAATAACTAAATTTTTTACCAACCTCATACTTTTCTTCTGCTTATGCACACAATTAGCTTGAGGCCATGTACTTGGCTAGATTTTTAGTTTAGCCACCTCATTTGATTTAAAGCACTCAACCATGCAAGCCCTTTTTAGCTTATACGCATAATTAATTAGGGCCCTGCATTTGGCTAGATTTGTGTTTATCCCTCTCATCTAGTCAAATATGCAGGCCAACACTTGCAGTGTTACGATATGTTATTTTTGTTGATATTACTTATTATTTATATGATTGGTAAATTATACATATTAAGATATTCATAAATCTTTCATAAATATTTTTAATCTTATCTTTTAGTATTATGATTTAATCTTATTGGATATATATAGAGAGACACATTGTATATTAAACTTAATCAATAATTAATAATATTTTCTTTCCTCTCTCAATTTGAATAATTCACATGGTATCAGAGCGTAGTTGATTGATCCTATCAAAACCCTCGATCGTTTTGGGCTGTCACGCCCCGCTTCTCAGAGTGCGCTAAGATCGGCGCGTGACAGAGCCAACCATGCTACCTATGGCTAGAAAACATCCCTCCACAGTCACATTACGGCTGTCTATAAGATATCAAGAACAGTAAAATAAAATAAACTATCTAATACATGTCCTTATGCCAGAATAAACGAGTCAAGAAATATAAATGTGCGGAAGCAATAAATCCAATAAGTAAAACATCTGGAAAGTACGTCGCAAAAATGGGCACATCATGAATGAAAATACGGAAATAAAACTAAACTAAACTAAACTAAATACTAACAGGATCCTCACTGCTCGGCTTGTCGGCTGAAATACTCTTGATCGGCTTGCGAAAGAGACAGAGGATCTGTGCCATGCAAAACCAGACGTCAGTGCGTCATAATATCAAACAATAAAATATAATCAGGAGGTAACAAGATATGCATGCATGAGTATGAACAGTAATGAGTGTATAACAATAACACGAATATGGAACAATCAAGTGTATCAGAATAGGTGACGTGCGGTGAATAATCTATACTACTGGGTTAGTTACTCTCAAGTCTTTGAAATCAATTTAATGAATCATCGATGTAACTCAATAGTATCCCGTGCGTGCACGGGATCACGGTCCAGATTCTCGGGCAGAAATCTGAGACATGCCGCTAGGAATTAGACAGGAAACATGTACAGATGAATGATGTCAGCAGCAGCATCCCGGGGCTGGCCTAGCCCGTAAAACTGATCAGTATAAGCGTCGAACTGTTGAGTTACAAGTCAGGTTTCGTCATTGATTTCCCCTTACCCCCAAAGTTATGTGTTCAAGTTAGGTATTGATAAATCTTGAGCTAATGCTAACACAGGATCAAGCAGGTACATGTTTTGTCTGAATAGACAACATGATATATCCGTCGGGACAACATGTCAAGATTGTCGGTATTAGTAACAAGATCAAGTACCAAGTCAAGAAGTGGTGTATCAGGTCATGGCAGGTAGTGCACAATGTATCAAATGGGTGCCCAACAGTAAAATGTATCAAGTATCGAATCATGGTAACAGTACGGATGTACGGTAAAAGCATGGATGCATAAATATCTATCAGGGGTTAATCTACAACTCCATGACTACGTAGGATGCACATTATCAAGCATGGGGTACTAATGTAACAGTAATATGAATTAATAAGACATGGAATGCAACTAGATATATAGAATTAATGGTATGGATACACAATAAAACACGGATGCACAAATATCTATCAGGGGTTACATCTACAGCTCCATGACTATGTAGGATGCACATTATCAAGCATGGGGTAATAATACAACAGTAACATGAAATAATTGTTGGAGATAGTGCCCTCAAAGTCAATTATTGGATCACAGGTACGTGATTGCAACGATTGAGGCAGGACCTATACCGATATGACAGTCTTGCTCGAGATAATAGTATGCTGTCTGGTTTGTCTTTATCATCGTATACATGCTTTAGTTCGCTATTGCATATTGATAGAGCCCATATGATTCTTGCTTGACTACCAGCAGTATGATGGCGATCATATACGTGGGAGCTGGGGTCTGTAAGCACATCCTTAAAGTGTCTCTAGTCGTAGGAGTTTCGAGACAGGGCATCGATACTCCAGAGTAGACTAGTGTATACAGTCGAGACCCCGACGAGGGGCGGTGGTCGGTCTCACAGGCCACCGGAGTCAGTAGGATCACCTAAGATGTATACATGTGCTCATTGGGTTATGAGTACACTGGACAGGACTCGCCGGGAACCTGCTAGTTGGTATTATACCTAGCGTCAGATAGCAGTTCCCTAATGACATATATACAGGTTAGTTCATCGGCCTGAGGTCGTCATTTGTCTCGTGTGAGTTCCCACTGTGCTTTGATTTCTACCCTACCACGGCTCAAAGGAGTCGTGCAAACAGGTCTTTTTTGGGTACAGCCCCGAGCCACATAGAGGCAAGTGAGTGGATCGGCAGGGGATTCGTCTCTCCCGGTATTGGGGGTGAGATCGTGCTGTGTCTAGGAGAGCCATTACACAAAGCCCTCGGCCGAGGCAGGAGATTTACTGGTAGGTACTCCAGTAGTATCTCAGGGTGTTCTGGGCCACTCTCTGACACGACTTATACTGCTATTGGGGGTCTGACGTTACCAACCTCTAGGCCGATATGCGATACTCATAGACGAACGGGCCGGACTGTATGTATATTGTCATTGTTAGGCTCAGTAGGGTTTATGGATGAGTTCGCTCGTCTGCTTCCCTTCCAATCAATACATAGGCAAACCGTTACGTACAGCCAGTACCTCTGACGTGCTAGAGGTTATACCCAATGCCAGTGTGTTGATGAGTTATTAGAGTCCCCCACAGACACTTTCCCAAGTTCGGGTGAAACGTTGTAGAGGCCGTATGGTTTTATGGCAAGGTTCGGAAAATGCACGTGCGTTTTCGCCCGTGTCATATTTTGGGCAGATAATACTGGCCGGCTTTGGTTTAAGCCGGATCCGAGTATTATACTGTGTAGATATAATATCTTTTGTCTCAGTTGCATTTGTATTCGGTCGTAATACAAATGCGGGTATGTTTATACTGATACGGGGTCATCCTGAAATTCGTATCAGGATCACTTTCGGAAGTTGCCAGTTTCCAGTTTTCTTTCAGCCGTATTTAACATTCGGTTAAATGCGGATTTATCTTTTCTTGAGATGAGTGGAAGTTTCTAGATGGTGACTAGGATGGTGACTAGGCTTGTGAGTTATTAGTGCATTGATTATTGCATTAATGGTTTTGGTGACTAGGTTAAATGATTCATCCTTTACTTTAATTGTGTTCATACAAGGTGTTATATGACTCATCCTCTTCATTAATCTTGTGATCACCTCCCCCTCTCCTACACTCACCTCCCTCCCCTCTATATAGTGGCCGGCCTCCCCCCCTCTTATGGGATGATGGTTGTTGTTCATTTGGGAAAAGGATTAGGAATTTGTTTCATGGAAATTTCATATGCCCATTTCTCATTTCCCCGATTCAAAAGGCAACTTCATTAACCGTTCGTCCATAGCCTTGGACGTAACGAGACAAAGTGTTCTACACATTCTCTACATCAATCTTGGTCATCTCTTTTAGCAAACATGATGATCGAGTTGCCTCGGTTCAGAGGCGGGAGCCCGTTTAAAGATTTGTCGACGTGGTGCCACCTGGACGAGAAGACTGGAGATTCAGGAGATCGGAGCAGCCGCAACAAAGCGTGGGATGATGGTTGAAGACCGAAGTACTCGGATCGTTCGGTATAACTCTTCTACCCACTTTGTAGTTTGTTAGTTTAGCTTTAATGGAAGATCTGGGTTATAGTACGCGATAGCGCCAGTTGTAAAAAGTTTTTGTTCCGCATTTGGCGTCTGTTAGACGGCCGAGGCGCTACCGTGAACTTACAATGGTATCAGAGCCTTACCATTAAGCTATACTAACTTATGCTAACGAATTTAAAATATCGATCGAACCGATTTTCAAAAACTACACTTTTTCAGTTCTGTGTTTCTGTCGATTTTTAAAATAGCCTAAAAATTATTTTACATATCACAGAAAACTAAGCAGGCTTTTCTAAGCTTTATGGAAAAATTTGGGCACGTGATCCCACAAGACCACCGTGGAACCGCGGTCAAACCTAGGGGTTGACCGCGAAACCGCGGCGAGTTTGTGGGAACAGTGCTCCAACTTTTTCCAGAGAGCTTCATTTTGGAAATTGTGATTTTTGGTATATATCTTTTGGGCCCAGATTTTGTTACTATGCAGCAGATGTTTGTGGGGCCCACTTTGGGATATTTGGTCGATCGAAATTTAAACATGTTAGTTTGCGGTACTTACTTTATATCTCCGACCGGGAATGTCATTCGAGTGGTAAATTGCGTCTAATTGCTATAGCTTTTTTAGACGGATTTGCGAACGTGACATTCGCGTTGATGTTCTGTGTTGTACTGTGATGTTGCGGATTTATCGTGGTGGATAGCAGAGTGCAATGATAGTACAGTTTGGATTTATTTGTATATTTGATATTGCGGGGCGAGCGTCCAACATGTGGACTGCCGTCACTGCCTGTAATACCCGGTTCATTTATATACGCCTATATCCGTATTTCTTTTTAACCTATAAAATCTTATTTATAATTAATTATTATTATTTTAAAACTCCCAATCTATTTCAGTTCTTCCCCTCTCCTTTCTCAGACCCTAATTTCAATTCCTCATGTTCTTGTCCCATTTTTATAAACCTCAATTTATATACGCCCACCTCTTTTCATATTTTATTTAAACTCAAAACCTTAATTTTTCCCTAACCCTAAATTTATCTAAACTTTTTCCTCATATATATATTAGCCAGCCACTTCCTTTACTTACTCCCCCATTTTTCCCCAATCCCGCAACCCAAACAATAAAACCAAACTAAGGAAATCATTCCCTTTTTACTATAACTCTCAGCCCATTCTTTTATAAATTCACTCTTCTTTTCATTTTTCCAGCCCAGCTTCTCTTCCCGGCCCGGCTTATCTTTTCCTTCCCATTCTATTTCTTTTAAATTTTTCTCAGCCCGTCCCCTCCTTCAGCCGAGCCCACGAGAAATTATTAAATTAAACCATTTTTATTTCTGGCCCACACCCAGCCCAGGCCCACTCTTATCTCCAAACTCCTTCCGCCCACACACCCGCTTCACCCCTCACCCGACCCGACTCCCCACTACTGTTCATCTCCTTTAAATCCCCAACAGCTCTTCTCCCGCTCGTTACTGCGCCACGCTCTCCTCGCCCTAACCGACGCCGCCTCCTTCGCTAACGCCAGCGACCACGTCGCCACGCTCCTCGCCTTCACCGACGCCATGACGCGCGCCTCTCTCTCTCCTCTCATAATTTTCCTCCCCTCTCTTTTTCCTCTGTCTAGACCTCTCTCCCTCGAGCCCAAGTCGGTCCCCTCCGCTTCACCTTCGAATCCGACCGCCACATCCCCGATCTGGACGCCATCATCAACGTCGTCACCTCACCTCCCTCACCTCCACCCTCGATCACGAGCACCCACTTCCTCTCTCCCACTTCCCTGCACACCGAGCACGAGTCTTACGCCCCTCGCCGGCGAGCCCCTCGCTACGTCTCGTCGACGACGACGGCAACCCTCGCTCAGTCCTCCCCCACCAACACGGCTCCTCTACGACTCCACCTTCGTCGACCAGAGCCCCTGCCAAGCACCCCTGCACACCAACCCATTTCACCGAGCCGACCACCACCTTGCACCCCGACGACGGCGACCTCTCCACCCCTTTTTGCCGACCACCCTACGACCTCCTCGTCATCAGCATCAACATCCACACACACCCCTACACCCACACCTGAGCACCACCATTGTTTCCTCTCTCAAAAACCACACAAAACCCATTTTCTTTACAAACACTCCCTGCGGCCATTGCCGGAGCGACGCCGTCGATCGTCATCGACCCAGGTACACTCGCAGAGGATCATCAGGCACCCCTCAACCTCCAGTAACCGTGCAACGACTCCGGACAACTCCGACGCAAAAATCCGCATCTCGATCCAAGCTCGCGCAAATCCGCTTCACGGCGTACATCACGCGTTCGTGACGCCGCCGCTACCGTGCGACCCCGAGACATTCTCAGGCAAGTATTTTACTTGCTTACATGCTATATATTTGAGTTACAAACTTAGACTGCTTAGATTATCACATTACAATATTAGATCGATTAGGCGTCATAACTGTTCGGTGTGTGTTCCCAATGAAAATACCCATCAAATTTGACGGAACTCAATGGTGTAGTTTGGCCCGTAGGTCTGTGAACCTAGTGTGTGAATTTTGTTGGACAATGTAATCGATAACGACTAAAACAACTACCCTCAAGTTTACTCGTAAAACTGGAATTTTATTGTACCTGAAAACCGTTAAATTCACCATAAATCATATACATACTGGAATGATGTGCTCGAGGGCTCAAATCGAAGACAACTCGACGAAATTTAACCCTATGCTAGTTTCCAGATATTCCTATACTTAAATTATGATGATATTTGGATCGGAGTGCGACTCTGGACTGCAGTCCAGAGCGACTCCAATTGTTGCTTGCTGTTCCGTAATGGGTACCACAGGATTCCCTTAACTCGTAGGTTGCGGAACTCCGCTGTTTACTATAGGTGAACCTGTTAGCTAGATAACATAAGTTATTTCATTCTGTTTCGTTATCGTTTGTTATTTATTCTATAATTTAAAAGATCGGGACGCATAACAGTCCCAACAGAATCAGAATTGACATATTAATAGTAAACAGTGCATACTTCCTAACGTACAGACGCGATCGAAGATCCGTCTATTGCGTTGAAAACCTTACTGAAATCCCTAGATTTCATCCAACTGTAACGTCGCTAAAATCTGATCCCAATTGGGATTAAAATGCGTTGCGAAACGGATTTCTGATTCTGAAACCGGATTTCCAGCCGCGAGCGCTTAAAATGAAATGGTCATAACTATTGATCCTGGAACCCGATTGGCTTGAAACTAAATTTGATGGATGGAAAACTGAACATACTAATTACTACCTGTTTATCGTTTCGCTAAATTATATACGTACGTTTCATGATAAATCGTGCAAGTAATAGAATACTGTTTTTTGTGACACCTTAATCGTGCTTATATACTGTTCACGCATCATATCATACCCATATCATTGTAGTGATAACCTAGTGATATCGTGCATTTACCCAGTGTTAGAGTCTAGTGATGATTGTGGCAAGTACGTCAGTGATCGTGTATCCGTGAATAAGTGAAAGTGATACGTACTTGTACACAATTAGTGACCCTATTATTCTATTGTATTGTCGACGTCTGTGGGATGCGTGTACGTGTGACTATAAGTGGTATGGGACACTTATGGAAGCGCTTGCACGGGTGTCATAGATAAGGCATCCGACACTGTCATTTATCTTAGATATTAGTCGGGACGTGCTTGATGGAGGTCCTGCCTCCAGTTCTCGCTCAGACTTGTCACGGATCGATTAGTATTTAGGGTTATGGTTAGCGTTTGATGTAGACCACGGGGTGTGGGGTAGTTTAAGTGTGAGTTCAACAGAATCTCGGGAGTCCCATGCCGGCTTATATATTTAGGGAGATATATGGATATTTACAGGATATGTGATATACACCGTGATATACATGTTACATGCTGGGCCCGTGGTCCCTTGCCCTTGGGTTCTACCCTTGGGTGGAGGACACTCGCGAGTGGTTGATTCTCACACTTGGACTGACGATAGGCTTATTGACCTGTACAGTGAGACTTAGAGACTGATAGGTATACTGGCATTTATATTCCTTATATACAGTGTTGACATACGTGACATATCGTTCTACTGCTTTACTGTTCCGCTGCATTGATTTCTGCACATTCATATTCATGTTGTCATTGATTTACTGTTATTCATATCTACTACCACTGTTAGAACTGTCACTTGATTTTATATATATTACATTGCTATTGTGTCGCTCTGACGACCTGAGTTTGCATGCTCAGTGAGAGGAGAAGATTTAGCCTGGACCAGAACTAGACGTGCATCACAGACTTCTTGACTTGCCATTCCGAGTTACATTCGTTTTTTTCCCATCAGGTCAGTTTATATCATTGTTTCTATCAGTTACTGCATTTCTTATTACCTGCGCATCATTTACTGTTTACCATGAAAAACTAGAAGCCGAAGTGTGACTACGGCAGGACATTTCCTTGACCGTAGGAGCTTGGCTGGCCTTGTCTTTCCCTCGTATTCCGTATTTTGGGAAGCGGGGCGTGACATGGTTTAGTTGGTATCAGAGCCAGGTTTTTCTTCGATTGGGATTGCAGTTTTCCGTGTATTGCTCGACAATCTGAGACATCCCTCGGTCTAGGTTGTAAACTTGTCATTCTTGATCCATGTTCACATCGTGTGTTCAGCTATCCATTCGCTATGGTTTCGGGTGACTTGACAAGGTCACGTGATTGCAATTGCACTACCGTACTCTATTCAAGTGACTTAAAGTCATACAGTTGATTCCCCACTTGTAATAAATTCAGCACCTCTGATTCTTGAATCTTTGTCCTATCCATATTATATCTTGATTCGAATAGCTTGTGACTTATATCATTCTCAAAATTGTTGTTTCAGGATCATGTCTTCCAACGACTCTTCATCTATATCCGCTCCCCCGAATCAGACCATTGAGATTCTGAGTGTACTACAAGGTTTGAAGGAAGCCTAGGAGCGAACAAACGACTTGTTGGCTGAAGGACTGAGAAGACAGATAAATCAGGCACCAGCGGGAGTCTCCAATCATAAAGGGATCCCCGTTAGACGAGGAAAAGAGAGGAAAATGAAGCACCAATTTGTTTCTCCGCGGCAGAAGCAGCAGAAGATCCCATGTTGTGGGTACTATAAGAGGCCAGGACATCTTCAAAGGGATTGTCGCCACGCCCAAGGGAAATGTCTGATTTGTGGATCCAGCGAACATCTCATCAACGGTTGCCCAAAAAGGAAAGAACTACAAGGAGGAAACTCGTCCACACTCCCCACTTCTGCCATATGAGGATTATCGCGTAGTTCGAACTTCGACGATAAGGCGGATCTAACGCAGGATTCAACTCACGCGACGAGAATGCAACGTTATAGTAGTCGAAGAAGAATTTTCATGTTTCCCTACCTTCAGTAATAATGTTGTCATCTTTTTATGAATATTTCTTTCCGTTTGAAATTTTGTATCCGCTGAACTTTTGATTGAATGCAATAAAATTTTGAATCGTAATATATGTATCATTCTCTTGCTTTCTCCTTATTTATAATATTCATCATCACAGCATTGTTATCCTAATATTTTTCAATTCCTGCCACCGCATATCTGTCCGTACTTCGTACACTTAGCCATTTTCCCGATGTATTCCATTGTCTAATCATGACCCTTTTTCTTTCAGGCCATGGCCCACCCTGGAGCAGCGCCGCACCTGGATGAAGATGCACAATCTTGCGTTTCCTTAGACCACACGCTGATAAGTTCTGACGATGAGATCAACGGTTCCCAGGTCAATTTCGAAAACGACGATTCTGAGGACGAAGGGGTAGCCGTCCCAGAGTTTGACATGATAGCTGATTCCGACGAAGAGGAAGAAGACCCTGGAGAAAACCCGATAGAGGAAGACCACGAGGAAGAACCGATAGAAGGAAATCCAGCGGAGGAAAATCCCATAGAAGAGAATCCCATGGAATCAGATCTTGATGAAGAAGATCCAGCCGAGGGAGAAGGACCAGATGGACAAGAGCCTGCTGTGGAAGAACTCCCAATGGCGGCCCCCGCGAGGCGCTACGGAAATGGACGCCCCTACCTGAGTGCGCGAGCCTACCGCAACCTACTGAATCTCCACAACCGCGACTGACGGAATTTCTTTTGATGTTGTCTTTCTGGCCAAATAAAATGTGTATAGTTTAGGGCCACTTTTCGCCTTTGGGAATGCCTTGTTTCAAATTTTCTTGAATGAAATAAATCTTCTGAATTCGTAAACCTTTTGATTATTGGTTCGCTTGATACTTGTTTATTGCCCATATCCATTTATTTTTCTGCTGAGTCCCTGATTGTCCACCCCTACTCATTGTATAGTTTTCACCCTCGTTTCGATTAGAGAGTACCACACCCTGATCCTTGGAATGAGCCACCATTCATTCTTCGCCTGTGCCTCGTTTGTAATCCTTCTGGGAGGAGAAAATTTTGGAGCAACTTCCGAGTTCGCTAACCCTTCACATCTTGATTCATATGTTGTACCGACCGCTATCCTACCCATACTTCTTCCCTTGTAGTCATTTGTTGTTCGCCCTCACATCCTGTGCTGACCTGATCCCAATTTCCTTGATCTTCAGCCTAAAGCCGTCACACTTCGACCTTTTGTATCAGCCACATTCCATTGAAATCCCTACCCCTACCTAGGCCTAGACATACTTGTGTTTTTCCCTGTTATCCTAACTAGATTTAGGGGCACTATTATTCGAAAATGTAGTTTTAGTATTTTTGTATTTATCAAAGAGTACGTGTTATTGATTACTCCGTTTTATGTATTTTAAGGGCATTATTAATATTCTCATTTTCAGTAGCGCGACCTTACACCGCGCACATTTTGTTCCATGTTTCTTATTTTCACTAAATGAGTTTTCTACATTATTTGAACAATACATTATCCTAGAATGTTTTAACCTACCAACTAATTTTCACTACTTTATTGTCGCTACCTTATTTTTGGGTTTGTGCCTATGATTACTATTATAAATGGTTGAACCTTACACTTATTTTTCTGCTTATTTTTTTTCAAACTTAGATGTGCACATATTTGGGTTTCGACTTTTATCGAGCACACTTTGATCATTATTCGTTATTGTTACCTATATTCTCGTATATTTGTACTTGCCTTATAGTTTTCCTGCATTATACCTTGTAAGCCTATCTTTTGTATGTGGTTCTTATATATATGTATGTACCTTCAAAACTTTGTCTACCCGTTTTTAAGTAAATCAGCAAGTATTAGTGTTCGATATGATAATTCTTCGCTTATTATTTATAGCTAGTTATTTCTTTTAAATTTCGAGGACGAAATTTTTGTAAGGGTGATATGATGTAATACCCGGTTCATTTATATACGCCGATATCCGTATTTCTTTTTAACCTATAAAATCTTATTTATAATTAATTATTATTATTTTAAAACTCCCAATCTATTTCAGTTCTTCCCCTCTCCTTTCTCAGACCCTAATTTCAATTCCTCATGTTCTTGTCCCATTTTTATAAACCTCAATTTATATACGCCCACCTCTTTTCATATTTTATTTAAACTCAAAACCTTAATTTTTCCCTAACCCTAAATTTATCTAAACTTTTTCCTCATATATATATTAGCCAGCCACTTCCTTTACTTACTCCCCCATTTTTCCCCAATCCCGCAACCCAAACAATAAAACCAAACTAAGGAAATCATTCCCTTTTTACTATAACTCTCAGCCCATTCTTTTATAAATTCACTCTTCTTTTCATTTTTCCGGCCCAGCTTCTCTTCCCGGCCCGGCTTATCTTTTCCTTCCCATTCTATTTCTTTTAAATTTTTCTCAGCCCGTCCCCTCCTTCAGCCGAGTCCATGAGAAATTATTAAATTAAATCATTTTTATTTCAGGCCCACACCCAGCCCAGGCCCACTCTCATCTCCAAACTCCTTCCGCCCACACACCCGCTTCACCCCTCACCCGACCCGACTCCCCACTACTGTTCATCTCTTTTAAATCCCCAACGGCTCTTCTCCCGCTCGTTACTGCGCCACGCTCTCCTCGCCGTAACCGACGCTGCCTCCTCCGCTAACGCCAGCGACCACGTCGCCACGCTCCTCGCCTTCACCGATGCCACGACGTGCGCCTCTCTCTCTCCTCTCATAATTTTCCTCCCCTCTCTTTTTCCTCTGTCTAGACCTCTCTCCCTCGAGCCCAAGTCGGTCCCCTCCGCTTCACCTTCGACTCCGACCGCCACATCCCCGATCTCGACGCCATCATCAACGTCGTCACCTCACCTCCCTCACCTCCACCCTCGATCACGAGCACCCACTTCCTCTCTCCCACTTCCCTGCACACCGAGCACGAGCCCTGCACCCCTCGCCGGCGAGCCCCTCTCTACGTCTCGTCGACGATGACGGCAACCCTCGCTCAGTCCTCCTCCACAAACACGGCTCCTCTACGACTCCACCTTCGTCGTCTCGAGCCCCTGCCAAGCACCCCTGCACACCAACCCATTTCACCGAGCCGACCACCACCTTGCACCCCGACGACGACGACCTCTCCACCCCTTTTTGCCGACCACCCTACGACCTCCTCGTCATCAGCATCAACATCCACACACACCCCTACACCCACACCTGAGCACCACCATTGTTTCCTCTATCAAAAACCACACAAAACCCATTTTCTTTACAAACACTCCCTGCGGCCATTGCTGGAGCGACGCCGTCGACCGTCATCGACCCAGGTACACTCGCAGAGGATCATCAGGCATCCCTCAACCTCTAGTAACCGTGCAACGACTCCGGACAACTCCGACGCAAAAATCCGCATCTCGATCCAAGCTCGCGCAAATCCGCTTCACGGCGTACATCACGCGTTCGTGACGTCGCCGCTACCGTGCGACCCCGAGGCGTTCCCAGGTAAGTATTTTACTTGCTTACATGCAATATATTTGAGTTACAAACTTAGACTGCTTAGATTATCACATTACAATATTAGATCGATTAGGCGTCATAACTGTTCAGTGTGTGTTCCCAATGAAAATACCCATCAAATTTGACGGAACTCAATGGTGTAGTTTGGCCCGTAGGTCTATGAACCTAGTGTGTGAATTTTGTTGGATAATGTAATCGATAACGACTAAAACAACTACCCTCAAGTTTACTCGTAAAACTGGAATTTTATTGTACCTGAAAACCGTTAAATTCACCATAAATCATATACATACTGGAATGATGTGCTCGAGGGCTCAAATCGAAGCCAACTCGACGAAATTTAACCCTATGCTAGTTTCCAGATATTCCTATACTTAAATTGTGATGATATTTGGATCGGAGTGCGACTCTGGACTGCAGTCCAGAGCGACTCTAATTGTTGCTTGCTGTTCCGTAATGGGTACCACAGGATTCCCTTAACTCGTAGGTTGCGGAACTCTACTGTTTACTATAGGTGAACCTGTTAGCTAGATAACATAAGTGATTTCATTCTGTTTCGTTATCGTTTGTTATTTATTCTATAATTTAAAAGATCGGGACGCATAACAGTCCCAACAGAATCAGAATTGACATATTAATAGTAAACAGTGCATACTTCCTAACGTACATACGCGATCGAAGATCCGTATGTTGCGTTGAAAACCTTACTGAAATTCCTAGATTTCATCCAACTGTAACGTCGCTAAAATCTGATCCCAACTGGGATTAAAATAAGTTGCGAAACGGATTTCTGATTCTGAAACCGGATTTCCAGCCGCGAGCGCTTAAAATGAAATGGTTATAACTATTGATCCTGGAACCCGATTGGCTTGAAACTAAATTTGATGGATGGAAAACTGAACATACTAATTACTACCTGTTTATCATTTCGCTAAATTATATACGTACGTTTCATGATAAATCGTGCAAGTGATAGAATATTGTTTTTTGTGACACCTTAATCGTGCTTATATACTGTTCACGCATCATATCATACCCATATCATTGTAGTGATAACCTAGTGATATCGTGCATTTACCCAGTGTTAGATTCTAGTGATGATTGTGGCAAGTATGTCAGTGATCGTGTATCCGTGAATAATTGAAAGTGATACGTACTTGTACACAATCAGTGACCCTATTATTCTATTGTATTGTCGACGTCTGTGGGATGCGTGTACGTGTGACTATAAGTGGTATGGGACACTTATGGAAGCGCTTGCACGGGTGTCACAGATAAGGCATCCGACACTGTCATTTATCTTAGATATTAGTCGGGACGTGCTTGATGGAGGTCCTGCCTCCAGTTCTCGCGCAGACTTGTCACGGATCGATTAGTATTTAAGGTTATGGTTAGCATTTGATGTAGACCACGGGGTGTGGGGTAGTTAAGTGTGAGTTCAACTGAATCTCGGGAGTCCCATGCCGGATTATATATTTAGGGAGATATATGGAGATTTACAGGGTATGTGATATACACCGTGATATACATGTTACATGCTGGGCCCATGGTCCCTTGCCTTTGGGTTCTACCCTTAGGTGGAGGACACTCGCGAGTGGTTGATTCTCACACTTGGACTGACGATAGGATTATTGACCTGTACAGTGAGACTTAGAGACTGATAGGGATACTGGCATTTATATTCCTTATATACAGTGTTGACATACGTGACATATCGTTCTACTGCTTTACTGTTCCGCTGCATTGATTTCTGCACATTCATATTCATGCTGTCATTGATTTACTGTTATTCATATCTACTACCACTGTTAGAACTGTCACTTGATTTTATATATATTATATTGCTATTGTGTCGCTCTGACGACCTGAGTATGCATGCTCAGTGAGAGGAGAAGATTTAGCCTGGACCAGAACTAGACGTGCATCACAGACTTCTTGACTTGCCATTCCGAGTTACATTCGTTTGTTTCCCATCAGGTCAGTTTATATCATTGTTTCTATCAGTTACTGCATTTCTCATTACCTGCGCATCATTTACTGTTTAGCATGAAAAACTAGAAGCCGAAGTATGACTACGGCAGAACATTTCCTTGACCGTAGAGCATGGCTGGCCGTGTCTACCCCTCGTATTCCGTATTTTGGGAAGCGGGGCGTGACACTGCCTTTTTGTATAATATTCTTTTTGGGGCACGACCGGGCTGAGGTCGATGTACCCGTTGTACATATTTTTATTTCTGTACTAGGTTTACCCCGCGACGGAGTGCACGGATAGCCGGGTTCTAGAGGGCAACGGGTCTGTATCTCATGGCTTTGAGAGGTAGAGGGGCCTCTCTCTAGAATTGGCAGACTATTCGCCGCACTCGTAGGGGGTACAGGTTGACCCAAGGAGGGGTGCTCAAGTTACCGGATTCCGTGAAGTGCCGGGTGTTCCATTCACTATGTTGTGGGGACTACCTCGCTTCAGGTTTTGGCGGGTAACTTGCCGCACCCGTAGGGGTCTAGGTTTCATTGCACAGGCTATCCACACGACCAGGGGAACGTCGGGTTTCAGCAGCGGCTCTGTGAAACCCGGGGATCCCAGATTATCTGTATTGTTCTGTGATGCTTATTACTTTTCTGCAATGTTGCATATTATCACGCCTGGAGCGATTATTGTATATTGGTATATATACTATTAGATGTTGTATATGTTTTACACCCGCGCTAGTCCAGCCCCCGCTCTGTCGTTAGTTAAGTAACCTAACGGGTGATGACGGGACCCAGTGACGAATGCGGATTGCATATACGTACATTTTATTTTCGTTCTTTTCTGGTGTGATTGATTGATGGGACTACATTGATTCTTATCAATGCAAGGATAAAACAAACCTATATTTGATGTTGTTGGAACAAATTTTAAAAGTGTTATTACAAAGGCGTTTCTTTTTGTTTTGCATAGTGATATTCAGTTTAGAATATCCTGCACCTCATTCGACGAGGCAAGGGCCGAGATCCCTTCACCGGGAGTGACCCCTTGGGCAGAAGTTTACGTCAGGGTAATAACTTTACTATAGTTGATTACAAGTTGCTTTGCATAGCGGTATTCAGTTGGAATATCCTGCACCTCATTCCACGAGGAAAGAGCCTAGATCCCTTCACCGGGAGTGACCACTTTAGCAAAAGGTTTTCGTCACTATATTTTTATAAAAAGCTATCAGGTTCTTTCAACGAGATCAAGTTCATTACGTTAAAGGTTTTTTCGCCAAAAACCAGCCGTAGCCCTCCGTCATTTCTTTTGGGTATTCAGTAGTATTCAAGCTATGTATTTTGACCAACGCCAAGACATAGTGTTTGGTAGCTGCTGGGTATTTATCTGTTGCATAGATAGATGAGTTGGTTTGGGACAGCCGTTCTGCCATTTGGCCAACGTCAGGGGCATGTGCGGGTGGGTTCAAATTGACCAGGATAGTGACGGGTAGAACTTGGCATGTGACTTATGATATTTTGACCAACACTAAGGTCATAAGAGCATGGGGCAAAAATCATATCGGGAGTTTCAAACATACAGGAAACTTACCAGGCATGCGCATACCTTCTGGAGTGTGATAACTTGAGTGGCTTCCATCAAGTTATCATACGATGATAGTTGGATCCCGATTCTCACTGATGAGTTGTTTTACTCTTCGGGTGATCCCGACTAATTCTTCTTTCAGGTTTTGAGGAGAATTTGAGATTACAGTGGGGGGTTTCCTGATTAGATAAATTGATAACCATTCTGATCTAGGTTAGAGTGCATGCAGAGTGTTTCTTTTCTCTCTCTCTTTTTGGAAACGACCTTTGACCGACCCTAGACTATGAGTCAGTGACCAAGTTGACCGAACCTTCTTAATATACTGACTTTTGGATTATCTATAGTTGCATAAATCATTGCCGCTCCTTCTTTTACCCCTTTGTATTTCTCAGAACACCCCGTATTACTATGGACATCCACTTCCATTAGATAGATCCATCGTATGGTTATATACGAATTCGAAGGGACTTCTTCGAGGATGGATCCAGGTTCACGAGAAATAGAATTGGTTTATTCAGTTGTTTTTTATTATCACTTTCTCTCAGGTTGCGAGGACTCCTTAGTTTAGGAGAGTACACCTATTACGCTTATTGGATAATCTTATTCCAAAGCATAGGCTGGTGCCGAAAGGTAGGGAATGAAGAAAACCAATTAGCCTAAGTAGGGTGTACAGAAGGTAATAACTAAAGACAAAATAAAGGGATTAGAAAGAGGGCAAAGTAAATTGCGACTGTTATCATTCACGACCAAACCGTGTAGTTCATCGCCACTCCTATTTCACCTTTGCTTTTTTCCCCAGTTTGGGAGAAATAGAATAAGGTATTATTCAGTTGTCTTTTATCATCACCTTCTCTCAAGTTGCGAATACTCCTAGGTTTAGGAGGGTACACCTATTATGCTTACTGGATAGTCTTCTTCCAAACCATAGGCTGGTGCCGAACGGTAGGGAAGGAAGAAAACCATTTAGCCTAACGATGGTGTACAGAAGGTAACGACTAAAGAAAAATAAAGGGATTTGGAGAGATGGCAAAGAAATATACGGTTATAGTCATGAATTAGATTATGGAAGAGGCATTACTAAGAATACCAGGATACCCCAACGAAACATTTTCATGTTTCAGTGCATTGTTAAAAGAAGACTGTTTTCCCGATTAGATACTTACTCCAGGGTATGTAATTACCAGGTTTCATTCTCATATTTGTATAGGTTTTACAGATGATGAGTGGGAGTAGGTTATTGGGAATAAGGTGATCATCCTCATTATATCAGAATTCGTTGTAATTGGTGATATTTGAGGAAGTCGCCTGGGTTTTTTCCGGACGGCATGTATTTGGTTTTGAGTATCTGTTGTTGTGCTCCAATTTCAAAATGATATATCTGTACGTTTATTTTTATAAAGTGAGATATAACCTTTTGAAATTATGTCTGTGACATTTACCTATATCAGTTGACGATTTGGTAAGGAGCATTGAACAACGGAGTAGCTCTTAACCATAAGTACATTTTTCAATCTACGACGCACAGGTTTTTAAGTTATTTAAACTCAGCGGACTTATACGGAGTATTGTATGTTGTCCAGTGTCTGTCAGTACAAAGGGGTTGGTTCTCGTACTCTGTTCTGTTTACTTGTGACTTCTCTAGATTTTAGACAAGTGTTTCGTAGAAATACAAGGTCTAAAGTTTTGAAGTTGTGGGTATAAGAATAAAGTAGAGAACCAGGTGTCACAAGTATCGGGATTCTTCAAAGAGATCGAAGATGTAGATTCTTGTGATTGGTATTCAGATGATAGTAATGGTTTTGAGAAAACTTGTTTCTCTTTCGGGTTACTTGATTGTTATGAATTCTTGTTTGTGTTAATCGAATCAAATGATCCCCGGCAACGGCGCCATTTGATTGTTATGAATTCTTGTTTGTGTTAATCGAATCAAATGATCCCCGACAACGTCGCCATTTGATTGATCGATATTTTCCGATTGTGTAAGTAAATCAAATGATCCCCGGCAACGGCGCCATTTGATTTATCATTTCTTTGTGTGTGTTAAGAAAATGAATATAGTTCACAATCAAAGAATTGTTTGACCGCAATCAACTACGGTGTCAGTTGTAGATCGTAAGCGAGTGCGGATCGTCCACAGGGAAAGTGTAATAGTTCGTCTTTTGAATTAGATGAATTGAAACTTTAAGGAAAAGAAAACAAACAATTCATGATTTGTGTTTGAAGTTCAAGAATTAGAAAATCTAGATCTAATAAGAAAACGATAGAATCAAGAATTGAGAGTTTGATGATTTTTCCAACCAAATATCAAGAATCGAAATGAAACTCGTAGGAATCGATCGGATCTATAGACGTGATGCAATCTCAAGATGACGTATTCTCATCCTTCGATGGATTGATACTAGATCGATGATGATCGACGAGAATTAGGGATTTCTAGTGAAACTAGGGTTTCATCATTTATCCCTTATTCTTTCGTCGATATCATTCACATTCTAGCCTCTAGTAAATTCAAGAATCGATCGTGGATCCCTAATTTCGAGCGATAACACTCAAGAAAGCATCGCAACGAAACTAGGTCGTCGATTCTTGAACTTGCTAGGGTTTACAAAACTCGTAGGACTCAAGAATCATTTTAAGATTTGTTACATCATCATTCTATTGATCGTCTCGACTCCTCGACGAGCGGAGTTTTACTCAAACATCATCACAAGAACTACAATCATAAATTGAGATCGAATCATGATGCAAGAATTTAAAAAAAACAAGATTAAAGAATTTCACCTTTTATTTATATCAACAATTTCATTACATTCGCTCAAGAACTACAAGAGGAAGAACTCGATCGTCGATTTGGCTTCGCTCGGCTCCGTGAGTCGCGGATCGGCTTGGATCACTTGCTCGATTGGAGATCGGCTCCGCTCCTAAAAGGTTGAAGGGCTTCTCGCTTGATTGGTACTCGGGATCTTGAATTTGGATTGGAATTAGGGGTTGGGTTTCGCACTAGTCTTGTCACTAGACTTGTGGAAGAAGATGAAGATAGATGTTCAAGAATGAGGAAGAAGTTTAACCCTAGGTCTAGGCTTCTATTTATAGACTTCCCAAAACCCTAGATCTAGGATTTCAAATTTTAAGTTTCCCTCCAAAAGTTTGTTGAGGAGATTTGAATTTCCCTCCAAAAGTTAGTTAGCTAGAGAGGCTTCTAGAAGAGGTTAGTTAGGAGGGAGCTTCTAGAAATAGTTTGTTAGGATCTTAATTAGGATTAGCTTAATTAATCATCTTGCTGATCTGCAAGAAGCTTCGAGAGAATTCTGGAATTTGACTTGTCTTGCTGAGCTGTAGGACTTGAGAGAGAGATTTTGCACTAAAATATATTTGCTGATGTGGCACAACCGCCGCGGAACCGCGGCGCAAGGCGGCTCCCGCCGCGGTTCCGCGGCTCTTTTGAGGCTTTAGGTCTTGAAACCTCTGGTGCTGCTTTGGGCTGAAATATGGGCCTTTATAGGATATGTTGAATATTGTAACTCCTCTCTAGATTGCTACCAGATCTCACAACTTGGAGTTGGTGTATTTTATCAGCTTCTTTTGGCTTTTGTTTCTGCAAATTCTCGAGACAAGTGTTGCGCAATATAGGGATGATGCGATGCCATGATATGCGGTCAATTTCCTTTAAAGTGCCGGTTTAAAAGTCTAACACATGCAATCTGATATTTAACGACTGATTTGCTAATATGTGCTATATGAATGCCGAACACTTCTAGATGAGTGAAAATGATAGGGAAATTGCCGTGTTAAAAATACATTATTTTCGACTGATCAAATTCCTCCAAACTTATTTTCGATCGTCTCGATCGAACTTTTTATTAAAAAGAAGGAGAAAATAAAGAAAGAAAAAAAAACTAACTAGCACACTTTCGTAGGCAACACGATTGCACTGAGCACGTGCAACAAGCTTTTAAACCTCTAGGTGTCCCTAGTAGGAGGAGTGTTGTCTCCTGAGGGTTTTCAGCGGATTGCACCCACAAAATCCAATAATAAAAGGAAGATCATGAAATTTACATTTAAAGAAAAGAATTGTAAAAGAAAGACTTTGAAAATTAGGGTTTCCAACTAAGCTAGCTTTTCGGTTGTCATGAGCCCTATCTTAATGGTCATGAAAAGATGTCAGAAATCACGTCCTCCTTCAATAAAACATCGTCTTATTCTTCATTCCTATCTTTCTTCCAAACATCGATCATATAACCCTGCGTGTGTGTAAAGACATCCCTACACCCGGAGAATTCAATTCAAGCTATCATACTCTTGACCATCAGCCTTAGTACTTTTTAATTAGTGAATATTTAGAAGAATTTGCTCACACACTTTCATGCGACCGTTAATACTTCTTGAGGTACTAACCGACCGATTACTCATTTGATTTCTTATTTGGTGTATTTTCCTCGTCTTGCACCACCTTATGCATAGCAGTGACTCCCAGACCAGTTGGCCTTAGGGCACTAGGTGAAGAGGCACCCTCGCTATATTTTTTTTATTGCTGCCTTGGCGATAACAAAACCAGTGTTCATTTTTCTCACCACTTTATATTTTCTTCATTTTTTTTATTTCCTTCATACTTTGGCTTTAAGACAAGAGCATTTCAAGGTATCCTCTACTATCCCAGGCTTTAAGACGTGTGTAAGTGAGAATAGCAGGGTATCAACGTTCAAAATGTTTGGCTTCCAGAATAGAAATTATTTTTCAGACTTATTTTTATCCTCAGATTAGTGACGTCCTTCATCTTACTAACCCTTGGGACAACGGCTCATAACTACTTATAACTAGCTCGTATAAGAAAACTTCTAATTTTCTTGGTTTTCTTAAATTTTTCTAATCTCATGGATGTAATTTTTCACTATCTAATCTTTTATTATCTTATTTATGTACAAAAAATATTTTATTTTTTTTTTTTGAAATTTTTTAAATTTTCATAGGTTTTGAAAATGTTTTGTGCTTATGCAAAGTATATGCAAATGATGCGAAAATAAGCACAAACCTCCCCCAAACTTGTTTTCAACAGTGTCCTCACTGTTGCCATCTGCTAAATCTCAAAAAACCTGTAAGCTTGGGAAGAATTTATTAGTGGGGGCAAAATATTTAAGTGAAGAAACTCCCCCAAACTTATTTTTGGCTCAAATTTTGTAAAAATTTTCTTTTCAGGAGCCAGAAAACATACCCCCCCAAACTTGAGTTAAGCAATATTAATCTTTGAAAATCACATGAGGGGGTCAAAAATCAGTGGTCAATGCCAAGCTTTGCAAAGACCGAAGGTTAACACCAACCATTCAAAATTTTTATCAATGCAGTGCTCTGGTTGGTGGAAGAAGAAGTGGGGAAAGGGTAAGTGGTGGAAGAGAATATGTGTGCGTCTCATTTTGGAGAGACGATGCAGTGAATATGATGTATTGCTCGCATTCTTTTTACAGTTCAAAAGAAGGGGTGGAGGTTCAATTTCGTTGATTGGAAGATGATTCATCTCAACACCCGTGTCATTCAAAAATGCGAGTTCATCAGCGAAGATTTCCTCAAAAGTTCCATCCATACCCCGATGAATAATGTCATCACAAAGTGCGGGGTGATCTTCAGACTCTAAAAGTAGTTCATAATCAGTGTTAATTGTTGACCCGGACACCTCGGTGGAAGAGTCCGTATGTGTATGATACATAATTGGGTCAAACAACAACGTATGAAAAGAGTCAAGATCGGTATCAGGAGGATCATCAAATTCGCTGCTGTCGACATCCATTAAGTCGACAGAACAGACCTGAGCGGTAGGTTCGGAGGGTACACTTCCCAACTTGTAAATGTTCAGCTCTATTGACCTATTCCCGAAAGATAGGGTCATAGAACCGTTACGACAGTTGATGATAGCATTGGAAGTGGCCAAAAAGGGGAGACCTAAAATCACCGGAATTTGATTCCGTGGGTTCGCTACAGGCTGTGTATCAATTACAATAAAATCTACCGGGAAGATAAATTCCCCAATTTTTATTAACACATCCTCCAGTTCACCCCTAGGTTTGGTGATAGATCGGTCAGCCATCTGGAGAGTGCAATGGGTTGGCTTCAACTCTCCGATACCTAGTTGCTCATAAACCGAGTATGGAAGCAAGTTAACACTAGCGCCAAGGTCTAGTAGAGCACGGTTAATGTGTTTTCCCCCAATAGAAATGGAAATAGTAGGATATCCAGGATCCTTACGTTTTCTTGGTAATTGTTGGGGGAAAGCCGTGTCTACTGTCTTTGCCATGAATATATTCTTGGGCACTTGAGTCTTCCTCTTCCTAGTGCACAAGTTCTTAAGAGTTTTTGCATAGGACGGAACTTGTTGGATAGCATCTAGGAGAGGGATGTTGATGTTAACTTGCTTAAAAATGTCCATAATCTTCTCCATATGTGGACTCGATGTGTTAGCCCTTAACCGATTAGGATAAGGTGCTTTAGCAATAAGCGCTGGGTCCATCATAGGAGAAGGAAGTGTGTGTGGACTTGTTCATATCATAATATTGCAGTTTATATTCCCCAATTCTTATTCGTTTTATAAATAAACATGTGCTTTTGACGCATGTCTGCTACATGTTACAGGTTACAGGTTCTTGGACAGAAAACAGTGCAAACGATGTAAAGACGATGAAAATGTGGACTTTAACCAACAAACAAAGAATCTTGATCAAGCCTACATAAGAACAACTCACAAAGCAAGATTCAAGACATCGACTCAAAGCGAACGGTTAAAAATCTATTGCAAATTGTTCACTGAAGATCTGGAACCAACCTAGAAGCCCAAATGGAAAAAGATATATATAAATAAGAAGCCCAAGCCAACAAGAAGCAAACCAGGAAATTTCACTGAGAGATCTCCCCAAAGGGCCGCGGAACCGCGGCCCAAGCCCACTAATGCCGCGGTTCCGCGGCCATTTAAAGCCCGTGTCGGTGGATTTTTCTCGTATCGGTGCGTCGGTGCGAGTGTTGGGATTTTTCATGGGCATATCTGTAATTGCACATGCACGAGACTCTGTAACCCTAGTTTTTCTGTTTTCCTATAAATTGTAATCACAGATCTGTAAAACTGATGTCTCTTTTCAATAAACAAATTCAGATCTGTTCTGTATTATTGCTTGGAGGGAGCCATCAAATTAGTAAGTTAATTTTATTTCTTCGTTTTTTCTCTTTTAATTAGTATGTTTTTTAATCCCCTAATAAGCGAGTAATCTCCTCGCTTGTTAGGGTTAGCCTTAGGGAAAGGTTTGAGAGATGAGATCTCTCACCCCTTTCATTCCATTTCATACCTAAGAATTAGAACTTCATGCATACACGCACAACCGCTCCCTACGGCACCCTACCCCTCGAGGTAACGGTGACACCGTAGTATAAAGACCCGGTTGCGCGTGTTTTCCATGGAGGTTATGGTAATTATCGATAAAGGAAGGATAAGAATCTAGAGGAAGAAACATCTTCCCAAAAGACTCTAATCCACTTTATTGATAATTATCGTAACATCTAATTGATCAAAAATAAGGCATTGAAAGCGGTGAGGAAACCTTTAATCTCCAAACTTCCCCTAATCCTAACCCTAGCAAGACTTTAATTTAGATTAATTTAGTTTATTGATAGATCTAGATTTTAGATTTAATCAATCCAAACAACATTTGGAATCAACTCATAAAAACACATTAAGAAAATTACCCATCTCTGTGGATCGACCCGTACTCACCGGCTAGCTGCAAAGCGACGCCGTTTCTGATTGCGGTAAACATCTAATTTTTGGACTAATCAGGACTCGATCCCAAAATAGAAGTGGGGATCGTCGGTGGTAGACTAGAAGAGATGGGCTGAGGTGGCGAGCCTTGTGGGAAACGAAGAATAGGCTCGGAAGAAGGTGGTGGGGTAGAAGAACTGGGGTCAGAACTAGAAGTAGAAGTGGAAGGAAAGGTCTCCGCCGGGGTGTTATTGATTGATTTTTCTGTATCATCAAACTCTTCCCCAACGTGAGTGTCAAGCACTCTTCCAGATCTCAACGTGATTGCATCCATATGATGTGAATAGCCAGGATTGGGTAAAGGTTGAGCTGGAAGTTTCCATTTCTCTCTTGCACTCATTTCGTCTTTTAATCGTGCAATTTCTGCTTCCATCGATTTAATACTCTCGCTTTGGGACGCTGAGTTTTTCTTTATATCATCGAAAGAAATTTTTATTTCAGCCGATACTGGCATGAGATTTGTTAGAAGCAAGTTTATGAATGAAGAGGATTCATCAGTCCCGGTCAACTGCAAAGGACTAGATGGTGCGGGTGTGTTGACCGGATTTTGAAAATTATGTGCTTGGAAGGGGTGCTGACTCAATTGAAGTTGTGGGTGCTGTTGTGGTGGAGGGACTCTTTGGAAATTGTTTTGGATTGGAACCGTGTTTTGAGATTGTGATTGGTTCCAAGCAAAATTTGGGTGATTCCTCCAACCCTGATTATATGTGGAAGAAAATGGATCGTTTCTAGGTCTTTGAAATGTGGCATTTGTATGCTCATGACCTTGAAACGGACATTCTTCCGTCAAGTGAGAAGGATCAGAACAGCATCCACAAACAGTTTTGGAGAGTGACATTTGACTTAGGGCGGCAGCTAAAAATTTGTTTTCCATAGCGTCAAATTTCTTGTGTAAAGCTGAAATTTCAGCTCTAATTCCTATGGAAATATCATTTTGCCATCCCTAGACGATTGACTCACACCCTCCCACTGTAAATATTTTTCAGCGAAATTTTCTAGAAAATTCCAGGCTTCCCCATCATCTTTAGTCATGAAGTTGCTTTGATACATGGATTCAAGGGTCTGTCTTGTGTTAGGATTAATGCCCTCATAAATGATTCGGCACAGTTCCCATCTCGGGATGCCTTGATGTGGACATTGGACTAACAGATCCTTGAAACGTTCAAGTCATTTTGAAAATGTTTCATTTGGAAGCTGGGTGAATTGATAGATTTCGCTACGGACTCGAGCTGTCTTTTGATGTGGGTAGAATTTCTTAAGGAATGCTTTAACGAATTCGTCCCAATTTGAAATGGAATGTGCGGTAGTATTATATAGCCACTTCTCGGCTAAATCGCACAAAGTGAATGGGAGAAGACGTAGACGGAAAGCATCCACAGAAAACTGTGAAGTACCCATCATTGCGCATACATTTTCAAATTTGGTGATAAATGCATATGCGTCTTCAGACTCGAGACCGTGAAATTTTGGTAGAAGGTTGATGTATTAGGGTTTTATTTTAAAATTTTCCCCGTTCGCTGGTGGAATGGAAAGACAGGTGGAAAGGGGATCTCGTGTAGGATAGCACCTCTCTTGGAGAGAGATGCGAGGTGGATTCTGCGCACCAACGGACGGCGGCAGATTAGTGGAAAAGAAGTTCGATGGAGATGGATCCATCGATGTGGGTGTGGTGGAGGGTAAAAGAAAGGGTAAATGTAGAAATACCGACTTTAGGGTCGATCAAGGAAACGCGGACTAACGGGCACTAGAATCCCGTGTCCAGCCTATCTTGCACTAAAAAGGGTTAGTACAAGTGGCAGCGTGAATTTATAATTAGGGGAAATGATGCATGTGATGTTTGTTTTTAAAATTGGACGGATTTTTGAAAATATGATGCGTTCACAACAAATGCAACAAGCAAAACCCTAATTCTAAGGGTCACCTAGGTCAAATCTCTAGACCGCTCCTAACTGCCAAAAGACAAGTCGCAGGATAAATCCTCCACCACCTCTTTGTCTCTCCTGTGGCCAGGTAAGTGCCAGGTAAGTGGGAGGTTCTCCACTACGTAAGTAGTGGGCCTAATTAAGTAACCACTAGCCTTCGACACACTTGCCTTAGACACCACAAAAGAAACGCCGATAAGCAATGAATTACCCACGGCCTTCTCTTGTCCTAAGTGAGCGCGGCGGTCCTTAGAGTCATCTCTAGATATTTTTTAGTTAATGAGGGTAATACGGATGCAAGTTTGTGATTTTTGGGGCTTAGGAAGGGTAATGAACTCCCCACCTAATCTGGATTTGATCGTTTCCCCTTAATGTCCGTATTAATTATGTAAACAACCACGAAAATCAAAACACGCACAATTTAATTTACTTTTGCGGCGCTGCGATTATTTGCAAAGAAACCTGCAGCAAATTGTTATTTGGAGCAGACAAGGTAAGAGATAAGAAAGTGTGGAAATATACCTGAAATTTTAGTGCAATGATGAGGTAAACTAGCCGCGGAAACGCGGTTTAAGTCGCTTATTGCCGCGGAAACGCGGTGAGGTAAGTTGATCACTGCTCCAAAATTTTCCAGCAAGCTTCTGTTCACTTTTCCTGCTCTCTGGAAATTTCAAAAAAAAATTTCTCCAGCTCCGATGATTCCAGATTTCCTCGCAATCAAATCACAACACACATATTAGGGTTTGTGCGAGTTTAGATCTAAAAATTATAATGGAATAAATTTTTCAACTCAAATTTCAAAATACGAACAATTAGCGCACTATCCCCGGCAATGGCGCCATTTGATTGTTATGAATTCTAGTTTGTGTTAATCGAATCAAATGATCCCCGGCAACTGCGCCATTTGATTATTATGAATTCTTGTTTGTGTTAATCGAATCAAATGATCCCCGGCAACGGCCCCATTTGATTGATCGATATTTTTCGATTGTGTAAGTAAATCAAATGATCCCCGGCAACGGCGCCATTTGATTGATCATTTCTTTGTGTGTGTTAAGAAAATGAATATAGTTCACAATCAAAGAATTGTTTGACCGCAATCAACTACGGTGTCAGTTGTAAATCGTAAGCGAGTGCGGATCGTCCACAGGGAAAGTGTAATAGTTCGTCTTTTGAATTAGATGAATTGAAACTTTAAGGAAAAGAAAACAAACAATTCATGATTTGTATTTGAAGTTCAAGAATTAGAAAATCTAGATCTAAAAAAAACGATAGAATCAAGAATTGAGAGTTTGATAATTTTTCCAACCAAATATCAAGAATCGAAATGAAACTCGTAGGAATCGATCGGATCTATAGATGTGATGCAATCTCAAGATGACGTATTCTCATCCTTCGATGGATTGATACTAGATCGATGATGATCGACGAGAATTAGGGATTTCTAGTGAAACTAGGGTTTCATCATTTATCCCTTATTCTTTCGTAGATATCATTCACATTCTAGCCTCTAGTAAATTCAAGAATCGATCGTGGATCCCTAATTTCAAGCGATAACACTCAAGAAAGCATCGCAACGAAACTAGGTCGTCGATTCTTGAACTTGCTAGGGTTTACAAAACTCGTAGGACTCAAGAATCGTTTTAAGATTTGTTACATCATCATTCTATTGATCGTCTCGACTCCTCGACGAGCGGAGTTTTACTCAAACATAATCACAAGAACTACAATCATAAATTGAGATCGAATCATGATGCAAGAATTTAAAGAAAACAAGATTAAAGAATTTCACATTTTATTTATATCAACAATTTCATTACATTCGCTCAAGAACTACAAGAGGAAGAACTCGATCGTTGATTTGGCTTCGCTCGGCTCCGTGAGTCGTGGATCGGCTTGGATCACTTGCTCGATTGGAGATCGACTCCTCTCCTAAAAGGTTGAAGGGCTTCTCGCTTGATTGGTACTCGGGATCTTGAATTTGGATTGGAATTAGGGTTAGGGTTTCGCACAAGTCTTGTCACTAAACTTGTGGAAGAAAATGAAGATAGATGTTCAAGAATGAGGAAGAAGTTTAACCCTAGGTCTAGGCTTCTATTTATAGACTTCCCAAAACCCTAGATCTAGGATTTCAAATTTTAAGTTTCCCTCCAAAAGTTTGTTGAGGAGATTTGAAATTCCCTCCAAAAGTTAGTTAGCTAGAGAGGCTTTTAGAAGAGGTTAGTTAGGTGCTTAATTAGGATTAGCTTAATTAATCATCTTGCTGATCTGCAAGAAGCTTCGAGAGAATTCTGGAATTTGACTTGTCTTGCTGAGCTGTAGGACTTGAGAGAGAGATTCTGCACTAAAATATATTTGTTGATGTGGCACAACCGCCGCGGAACCGCGGCGCAAGGCGGCTCCCGCCGCGGTTCCGCGGCTCTTTTGAGGCTTTAGGTCTTGAAACCTCTGGTGCTGCTTTGGGCTGAAATATGGGCTTTTATAAGATATGTTGAATATTGTAACTCCTCTCTAGATTGCTACCAGATCTCACAACTTGGAGTTGGTGTATTTTATCAGCTTCTTTTGGCTTTTGTTCCTGCAACTTCTCGAGACAAGTGTTGCGCAATATAGGGATGATACGATGCCATGATATGCGGTCAATTTCCTTTAAAGTGCCGGTTTAAAAGTCTAACACATGCAATCTGATATTTAACTACTGATTTGCTAATATGTGCTATATGAATGCCGAACACTTCTAGATGAGTGCAAATGATAGAGAAATTGCCGTGTTAAAAATACATTATTTTCGACTGATCATTACTCATAATTGGATGGATTCCTAAAGTTGAGTAATGCTGATTAAGCTCTCTCCATTAAGTAGATATGCACTGGAGACAGCTGCATGATTTGAATCTGGTTCCAATTAAATAAGCGCCAAAGTTTCTATATTGGATATAAAATGGTTCATATCTTAACGATGTTAAGGTACGGGGAGTTGTCCAGCTTATGCTTAAAACCAGACACTAGATAACTCAAGGCACGTTTCTGTAATGGCAGTTTGTGGGTTGACCCGGGCCATGTCAAGGGTTGATTTTCTACCATTTGGAAGATCAATAGTGATATTGTTCTTGACTCGCCACAGTTTTAGTAAAATGGATTTTTTCAGAAAACAGTAGTGGGAGTATGGTAGAACTGGAAGTGATTCCAGAACTGCAAACGATTACGGAAAATTTAATAGGACCTATACATTCAATCAGGTTTGACATTCCAATAGTCACTGCGCAGATATGGTGGGTAACCTCAGACACCCGAGAGGTACTCTGGTAGCCTCAAGGACGGTGACTGGGAGGTTCTTGTTTACCCAGACTTGACACTACTGTTGATCCAGACTATGAGACCCGGCAAGATGATAAGTATAACGTCGTTCTAAACTAGCTTTAGAAGTGTACGTAGATATTATTCCGCCAGAGGGTTGTCGTAATCAGTGGGAGCAGCGGAAGCACAGTGGGCAAGTAGCTTATGCCTATTTATAGGCTTGAGCATAGATAGCGGAGATAAGATCATCTATTTTTGATGTGACAGTCATGGGTTTGACTTCATCAGAATAGGGGATAGATCTGTTAAGAAGGTAGTAAGGTGTGATGTCCTGGTATTTGGATGACATACACAGAGTAGGGAGTAAAATTCCTATACTACGATCGGTTGTACTGTGCTTATCACACAGTTGTTTCTTCACAAAGGACATGGATATAATATCTGACATTCTGGTCACTAGATCTATGGTTTTAGATCTGGATTTGGGTAGTTTCCTAATGTGGGTACTTTGACAGTATTCTAATAGTATTTTAGAATAGATGACTCCTGGCATGGTGGAGTACCTGCAGGTGATGGAGTCACCCTCTCTAAAGGTGTCTTACAGACTAAAGGGGAGAGGGATGTGCATGATTGGCAGATCACTTGCTTAGGCAATTAAATCAATCGTGAAAAGTCAAGTACCACACCAGATGTTGTTTTTGCACTAGATGCGATAAGTTAATATAAATCCAATCCTGGAGAAACATAAGGAAGCAGTTTTAGAACATAAGTGAATGTTCTATGGATTTGATAACGGCAGCCTCCTTCGGGAGACGGTTATCATTCCAGGCTTCAAAGGTGACATGGATGACAGAGTGATTGTCAGAGTAATAGTTTTCCCTCTGACGAGGGACAGTATTATGGACAGGTGGTCTAAGAGGATACCGTGGGAGGCTTGGTGCTGGATACTGATTAGGTTCAGTTATCGATACAGTCTAAGAAGTTTGGATTTGGAGTTCATTTATGAACTAGGTCCCATCAGATATTCAGACATATTCTAAAACAGGTATTACTCGATTCAGGAGATGGATTTCTCCGCGAACTAGAGATTAAGAGAGACATAGAAAGAAACATCAGGGCGGATCCACTTACTAAGGCTATTTCTCGAACACAAGAGTTTTTCAAACTAGCTTTGTGAAACTGATTAGTATAGGAGTTGGATGTTCGGTATCACACGGGCTATGAGTATGCGACATCGCAATAATTAGCCTTAAGTGCAAGTGGGAGATTGTTGGAGATAGTGCCCTTAAAGTCAACTATTGGATCGCAGGTACGTGATTGCAATGATTGAGACAGGACCTATACCGATATGACAGTCTTGCTCGAGATAATAGTATGCTGTCGGGTTTGTCTTTATCATCGTATACATGCTTTAGTTCGCTATTGCATATTGATAGAGCCCATAGGATTCTTGCTTGACCACCAGCAGTATGATGGCGATCATATACG
Source organism: Agapanthus africanus (assembly GCA_030015575.1). Taxonomy (NCBI): domain Eukaryota; kingdom Viridiplantae; phylum Streptophyta; class Magnoliopsida; order Asparagales; family Amaryllidaceae; genus Agapanthus; species Agapanthus africanus. The sequence continues at coordinate 321,501,106 of JASDDO010000004.1, read as the reverse complement.
TGGGAGATGGGGTCTGTAAGCACATCCTTAAAGTGTCCCTAGTCGTAGGAGTTTCGAGACAGGGCATCGATACTCCAGAGTAGACTAGTGTATACAGTCGAGACCCCGACGAGAGGCGGTGGCCGGTCTCACAAGCCACTGGTGTCGGTAGGATCACCTAAGATGTATACAGGTGCTCATTGGGTTATGAGTACACCGGACAGGACTCACCGGGAACCTGCTAGTTGGTATTATACCTAGCGTCAGATAGCAGTTCCCTGGTGACATGTGTACAGGTTAGTTCATCGACCTGAGGTCGTCATTTGTTTCGTGTGAGTTCCCACTGTGGTTTGATTTCTACCCTACCACGGCTCAAAGGAGTCGTGCAAACAGGTCTGTTTTGGGTACAGTCCCGAGCCACATGGAGGCAAGTGAGCGGATTGGCAGGGGATTCGTCTCTCCCGGTATTGGGGGTGAGATCGCGCTGTGTCTAGGAGAGCCATTACGCAAAGCCCTCGGCCGAGGTAGGAGATTTACTGGTAGGTACTCCAGTAGTATCTCAGGGTGTTTTGGGCCACTCTCTGACACGACTTATACTGCTATTGGGGGTCTGACGTTACCAGCCCCTAGGCCGATATGCGATACTCATAGACGAACGGAACGGACTGTATGTATATTGTCACTGTTAGGCTCAGTAGGGTTTATGGATGAGTTCGCTCGTCAGCTTCCCTTCCAATCAATACATAGGCAAACCGTTACGTACAGCCAGTACCTCTGACGTGCTAGAGGTTATACCCAGTGCCGGTGTGTTGATGAGTTATTAGAGTCCCCCACAGACACTTTCCCAAGTTTGGGCGAAACGTTGTAGAGGCCCTATGGTTTTGTGGCAAGGTTCGGAAAATGCACGTGCGTTTTCGCATGTGTCATATTTCGGGCAGATAATACTGGTCGACTTTGGTTTAAGCCGTATCCGAGTATTATACTGTGTAGATATAATATCTTTTGTCTCAGTTGCATTTGTATTCGGTCGTAATACAAATGCGGGTATGTTTATACTGATACGGGGTCATCCTGAAATTCGTTTCAGGATCACTTTTGGAAGTTTCCAGTTTCCAGTTTTCTTTCAGCCGTATTTAACATTCGGTTAAATGCGGATTTATCTTTTCTTGAGATGAGTGTGGAAGTTTCTAGATGGTGACTAGGATGGTGACTAGGCTTGTGAGTTATTAGTGCATTGATTATTGCATTAATGGTTTTGGTGACTAGGTTAAATGATTCATCCTTTGCTTTAATTGTGTTCATACAAGGTGTTATAAGACTCATCCTCTTCATTAATCTTGTGATCACCTCCCCCTTTCCTACACTCACCTCCCTCCCCTCTATATAGTGGCCGGTCTCCGCCCTCTTATGGGATGATGGTTGTTGTTCATTTGGGAAAAAGATTAGGAATTTGTTTCATGGAAATTTCATATGCCTATTTCTCATTTCCCCGATTCAAAAGGCAACTTCATTAACCGTTCATCCATAGCCTTGGACGTAACGAGACAAAGTGTTCTACACATTCTCTACATCAATCTTGGTCATCTCTTTTAGCAAACTTGATGATCGAGTTGCCTCGGTTCAGAGGCGGGAGCCCGTTTAAAGACCCGTCGACGTGGTGCCACCTGGACGAGAAGACTGGAGATTCAGGAGATCGGAGCGGCCGCAACAAAGTGTGGGATGATGGTTGAAGACCGAAGGACTCGGATCGTTCGGTATAACTCTTCTACCCACTTTGTAGTTTGTTAGTTTAGCTTTAATGGCAGATCCGGGTTATAGTACGCGATAGCGCCAGTTGTAAAAATTTTTTGTTCCGCATTTGGCGTCTGTTAGACGGCCGGGGCGCTACCGTGAACTTTCAATAATATGATCTGTAGATGCAGCTACATATATAATAAATGATATGGATGCATACGGGTATCCGAAAATAGTAAAACATTAATATGGATGTACAATGCAATCAACATGTGATGTTTTTATTCATATGGATGCAAAATATGTATCATAGCATGTAGCAAGATGAACTTGCCTGAGCAGATCTCACGATGGGGTATAAACGCAGCGTCCGACGTCGGATAAACGTCTCAATGCACGCACGGCGTACAGAACAGAACTAGGCAAGGCAAGAACACGACCACGCTGTCTGGGAACGTCCACGGGGTCTCGCTGATCGGCGGCGGCAAGCACGGCTCCGGCGATGGCCGGAAAAACAGATCAAGAAAAGAAAAAAGAATGAAAGAAGAGGGAGAAGAAAGAAGAGAAGAGGGAGACTGGGGTTTGGTGTTCTGGGTTTGGGAGAAGCGAGGAGGTTGTTGTGATGACGAGGAGACGACGGCGAGGTCGAAGCTCCGGCGACGAAGCAGGTGAGGCTAGGTCAAGAGTTGTTTGGTTGCGGGGTTGTTCGGTTGAGGGTTACTTGATGGCTGTAGGGTGAGGGTGGTGGGTGATGGTGTCAGGAGTCGAAGTGGGGTGATGAGGATGACGCGGTACGGTCGTCGACGGGGTTCTGGCGGTGGAGGCGATGGGTGTCGGGGTTCTTGCTGTGCAGGGAGGAGAGGAGGTCGGGACTGCAGGGAAGGTAAGGATGAGGTCGAGGAGAAGGAGAGGGGAGCAGGCGAAGGTGGTGATAAGGATGGAGGAGATGATGAAGGGTCGCTGGCGACGAGGTGCAGTGCAAGTGGGTTCTTGGGTCGTCGGGAAAGGAGAGGGTGCGAAGGAGAAGGTGGTGAGGAAGAAGGAGGTGACGAAGGCGAGGGTTGGAGGTTCTGTGGAGATGAGTCGCTGCAGGGTGTTTTCGGGGATAGAGGAAGATGAGGAGAGAAGAAAGTGGTGACGAGGGGAAAGGTGAGGGGATGAAGGCGAGGGCGTTGGTTGCGGTGGAGACGACGGCGAGGCGAGCGAACGTAGGTTCTCGCGACGAAGGTCGCGTGAAGAAGAAAAGGAGGCGGTGAGAATAAAGGGAAAAGAGGTGACGGGATCTCGTGGGGGGTGGTGGTTTAAGAATATAAAGAAGAGAGATAGAGAGGGAGAGCTGTGAGATTGAGATGTTTTATTTTTATTATTATTTTTAAATAGAAAATATTAATATTGTTATAAGCAGAGAGAGAGAGGGTTAACTGTTAGGAATTTAAAAATCTTTTTAAAAAATATATATGGTTAGGAAATTTTTAACCGTATAATATTAAATATATTTGAGATTTTGGGTAATACAAAAAATAGTCCAAAACACGCCCGGGTTGGGTCTAAAATTACAGTTTGAAAATACGAATAATATACGTAGTAACCAAAACCAAAACAGGATATCCGGATATCGAAAAAGCATACCCCCAAGAACGGATACACGTAGCATGCATGTAGCCATCCAAACGAGTCCGTTTCACTTAACGGAATGAGAAAACGATGAACGGATGCCACCACAGGTTTAGGAGTATCATGCAAGCCATGTTTGATATTTTTAAAATATTTTATTTGACTTTATTTATTTTATTAAAAAATATAGATGCCAGATATAACGCCAGTATGCAGTATAAACAATATGAAAGTGCATGGATCCTCGTAACTAGCCGGGATAAATCATAAACAGGAATCAAGACGGGTTTCCAGCATGCGGGTCGGGTCGGATGTAAATACAGATGTCAATTACACTATTCGCACCCAAAACACAATAAATCAAGAAATAACCATAAATAAAGAAATATCCAAAAGAACTGGTATAAAAGAACTAGGGTGTTACATTATACCCAACTACAAAAGAATTTCATTCTCGAAATTCCCGGAACAAGAAAAGACAACAAACATGAATCTACGAGAAGAGGTGTGGAAACTTCTGTCGAATCTTGTCTTCTCGTTTCCAAGTCGATTCTCCATGCAATCGATTTTCCCAAGAAACAAGTACGAGAGGTATAACCTTGTTCTTGAGGACCTTTTCTCTTCGATCAACAATCGGCATCGGTCGTTCTTCATAGGTCAAATCCTCCCTTACAATCAGCTCCGAATGATCTAGCACGTGTGTTTCGTCTCGAACATACTTACGGAGTTGGGATACATGAAACACGTCATGAACACTCACCAAAGATGGTGGTAATGCCAATCGATAAGCCACTTCTCCAACACGCTCAATAATCTCGAAAGGCCCCACGAATCGAGGACTAATCTTGTCTCGACTCCCAAAACGAATCACTCCCCTAATCGATGATATCTTCAAGAATATAAGATCACTAACAGCGAACTCTAGAGGTCTTCTCGATGTATCGGCCCAACTCCTCTGCCGATCCTGTGCTGCCTTCATGTGATTTCGGATAGTATTAACCTTTCTACCGTTTGCACGACAAGATCCGGTCCCAACAACCTTCGTTCTCCAACATCGTCCCAAAAAATGGGTGAGCGACACTTACGACCATAAAATACTTCGAATGGAGCCATCTGAATAGTCGCCTGAAAGCTGTTATTATACGACAACTCCACCAAGTGTAGATGATCCTCCCATGAGCCCTTGAAGTCTAACATGCAAGCTCTCAACATGTCTTCAAGAGTTTGGATCGTTCTTTCTGACTTGCCATCTGTCTGAGGATGATAAGAGGTGCTAAATTTCAATCGCGTCCCTAAACTTTCCTGTAAACTCCTCCAGAAGTGCGATAAGAATCGGGTATTACGATTGGAAACGATGCTCACCGGTACTCCATGCAATCTCACAATTTCCTGCATGTACCATTCAGCTAACGCTTCCGTCGACTGACCAACACGAAACGGAATGAAATGAGTTTCCTTGGTCAATCGATCAAAAATCACCCAAACTGCATTGTTGCCTTTCGGACTCCGCGGTAAAGCTGTCATGAAATGCATGGTTATATGTTCCCACTTCCATTGAGGAATCGGAAGTGGTTGAAATAAACCAGCTACTCTTTGATGTTCAGCCTTAACTTGCTGACACACTAAGCACTTCACTATAAAACTGGCAATCTCTCTTTTCATGCCTTCCCACCAGAAATGCTGTCGTAGATCACGATATATCTTCGTGCCTCCTGGATGTACGGAATATGCAGAACTGTGTGCCTCTTTCATAACTTCTTCACGAATGCCTCCTTTCGGCACACACAAACGGCTACCATATCGCAACGAACCATCATCATGAATCAACAAGTCCGTTCGAAGTCCCGCTTCAACCTGTTCTCGAAACTTCTGCAATCTTGGGTTCTGTGACTGCGCTGCTTTAATACTCTCGATCAGCGACGACTGTACTTGCAGCTGCATTAACTGTCCCGATGAATGCGGTAGCACGATCTCTAACTCGAATCTCCGAAAATATTCGATAAGCTCCTTCTGTTCAGTCAACATCCGAATTGCTGGCAACCGACTAAGCGCATCCAGCACTACATTAACTTTCCTCGGATGGTACTTGAGATCAAGATCATAGTCAGCCATCAGCTCCAACCATCTACGCTGTCTCATGTTAAGCTCTTTTTGCGTGAACACGTACTTTAAGTTTTTGTGATCGGTGAATACTTCGACTCTTTCGCCTAATAAGTAGTGTCTCCAAATCTTCAAAGCGAAAATCACTGCTGCAAGCTCCAAATCATGAGTTGGGTAATTCTTCTCATGGGTCTTCAACTGCCGCGATGCGTAAGCTACAACTTTCCCATACTGCATCAAAACACATCCCAAACCTTTCCCAGATGCGTTGCTATGAATCACCAATCCTCCAGAACCGTCTGGTATGGACAAAATAGGAGTGGTTATCAATCTTTGCTTCAGTACCTCAAAAGCTGACGCACAACTATCCGTCCATACGAACGGTATCTCCTTTCGCGTAAACTTGGTCAAAGGCTCAGCCAATCGAGCAAAATTCTCCATGAACCTTCTGTAATATCCGGCAGGTCCAAGAAAACTTCTGATCTCTGCTACGTTCTTCGGAATCGGCTAATCTTGAACTGCTGCAATCTTCTCGAGATTAATGGCAATTCCATTTCTGGATACGACGTGCCCAAAAAACTTCACTTCTTCAAGCCAAAACTCGCACTTGCTCATCTTTGCATACAATCTTTCATGCCTCAATATCTGTAATGCGATCCTCAAGTGTTTTGCATGCTCTTATAGGCTCCTCGAGTAGACCAGAATATCATCGATGAACACCACTATAAACTGGTCCAAGAACGGTGAAAAGATTCGGTTCATCAAGTCTATAAATATCGCCGGCGCATTCGTAACTCCGAATGGCATCACTAAATACTCGTAATGTCCATATCGAGTTCGGAACGCAGTCTTGCAAATATCCTCTGATTTAACTCGGACCTGATGATATCCGGATCGCAAATCCAGCTTCGAGAATACCCTCGCGCTACTAAGTTGCTCGAATAATTCGCTAATGCGAGGGATCGGGTACTTGTTCTTAATAGTCACCCGGTTTAATTCTCAATAATCGATGCACATCCTCCTTGTGCCATCTTTCTTCTTGACTAGAAGAACTGGAGCTCCCCAATGTGAATTACTGCTGCGAATCCAACCCTTCTTTAGCAATTTGGTAACCTGCATCTTTACTTCCTCCAACTCCACTGGTGCCATTGGATAGTACACCTTTGAGATTGGCGCTGCACCAGGAATAAGATCGATCACGAACTCCACATCTCATTTTGGCGGTAAACCCGAGATGTCCTCGAACACGTCCATGAACTCTCGAACTATAGCTGGCGTTTCCTCCTTATCAACCTCCATCGACGAAAGAACACTGTTTGTCGGCCTAGCCCTAAACTCGACTGGCCCGACAGAACTGCTACCTCCAGCAAAAACAAACTCCGGATGTCCGGGAATCTGGAAAATCACTTTCTTTGCCCTACAATCAATGTGAGCGTGGAAAGTGCCAAGAAAGTCCATTCCCAAGACGACATCATAACTGTCAGTATCGATCACCAAGAAATCTGCAAATAACTCCCGTCCGCAGATAACAACCGAACAATCTTTGCACTCGCTACTAGATATGATCTTCCCATTCTCAGTGTGTATGTCTTAACAACTAGACAGGTTCGTGCAAGAAATCGAGTGTACAGCAATAAACTTGGACAATATAAAACAATGGGATGCACCAGAATCGAATAATGCTAATGCGGGAAAATCATGAACAAGTAGGATACCTGAAACAACTTCATCTGAAGCCTTGGCCTCTTCGGCCGTCAGAGTAAAGGCTAGAGCTTGATTAGGACCCTGAGTTATCTACTTCTGCCCCTGAATCTGCCTCTGCGGTGGCTTCTGAATATCATCCTTCAAACAAAGCTTCGACGGACAAGCATTGATAGTATGATCCGCTGATCCACAAACCAAACAGAGTCCAAGCATCCTTCGGCAATCTCTTTTTAGATGTCCTGGTAGAAGTAAAAAGTCACAAATCACGCTCCTTCTCTGATCAGCTGCGACGGGCTTCTTCATCGGCACCACGCCACGTCGGTTCACCAGAATTCCTTTGCGTATAGGCGCTCGGTTCGGCATAAACGCCGGCTTCAGTACCACAGCTGCCTGCTGCTGTGCACCCTTTATCATCACTGATAAGCTCTGTTGCTCCCTGGCTGCTTTAAGAACTTGCGAGAAAGTGGTCAATCCCAGAGATATAATGTGCCTCTGGATTTCCACGTCCAAACTGCGCATAAACCTTCGTGCCCTATCATCTTCTTTGGCCACCAAAGGTCCCGCGAATCGGCTGAGACGTGTCCAATCAGCCGCATGCGCGTCCACGGATCCGCCATTCTGCTTCAGATTGATAAATCTTTCTTCCATTTCTTTCCGGGCAGTCTGCGGAAAGAACTTCTCTAAGAAACTCGGCGAGAAAATTGCCCAACTGATCGGCTCGGTCAAACGGCTCTCTTCGACAATGCACCACTCACGGGCATAGTCCACCAATTGGATGCGTACAACATCCACTCTCTGGTCCTCCGGAATCTGTGCTGCAACGAGCAGATTCTCCGTATTGACTAGCCACTGCTCCGCTGGCAACGGCTCTTCCAAACCAGTGAAAATGGACAGACCAAGTCTCCTGAAATCCGCCACGGTACCCACATGCTGTACTGGTTTGGCTGCAATAGTGTTTATGGAATGCTGGAAGGTCCACAAACCTTCCTGAAAAGCTTCGGCTTGCCACTGTTTCAGTTCGGCTTGCCGCTGTTTCAGTTCGGTTTGCCGCTTCTGGTTCTCCAGCATCCCACGAATTACTCCAAGCAGTGCGGAGTCATCAACACGCCTTTGGTACGATCTCAATTCTCTATCCGCCATGATCTTAAAACCAAGACACCGAAGATAATCAGTATGATAAACAAGATTCAAAACTTGCGATGAACGTAAACTGGTAAGCAATGAAACCGAGAGAAGTAAGGTAAAATATTGACCATAAAATAAGGAAGTGGATCAAGACTAGGACTCCAAATTACATAAATAGAGTACCGCATTGTAACCATGCTGCAGTTCATAGTTACAATCACATAACTCCGTTCAAGTCGCCCAAATCCTAGTATCAGAATAGAAAGAAACAATAAGGAACCAGAAGGTTTCAAGTTGAGATGCAAAGTTGTTTGCATATCATCAAGACAAGGGTCAAGGAAAAGATATGATTCAAGAATCATGATAACGATGTGGCAGGATATGTTCCTAATCACGGATTTTTTGATTTGTGTATTGGGTCCAATACCCAACTACAAAAGAATCAAACATGATTAACCTAAATCCTATGGCTCTGATACCAAACAAACCCTGTCAGGCCCCGCTTCCCAGAGCGCGCTAAGATCGGCACGTGATAGAGCCAATCATGCTACCTGTGGCTAGGAAACATCCCTCCAAAGTCACATTACGGCTTTCTATAAGATATCAAGAACAGTAAAATAAACTAAACTATCTAGTACATGTCCATATGCCAGAATAAATGAGTCAAGAAATATATATGTGCGGAAGCAATAAATCCAATAAGCAAAACATCTGGAAAGTACGTCCCAAATATGGGCTCACATCAGGAAATAAAAATACGGAAATAAAACTAAACTAAACTAAATACTAACAGGATCCTCACTGCTTGTCCTGTCGGCTGAAATACTCCTGATCGGCCTGCGAAAGAGACAGAGGATTTGTGCCATGCAAAACCCAGACGTCAGTGCGTCATAATATCAAACAATAAAATATAATCAGGAGGTAACGAGATATGCAGGCATGAGTATGAACAATAATGAATGTATAACAGTAACACGAATATGGAACAGTGAAGTGTATCAGTGTAGGTGACGTGCGGCGAATAATCTATACTACTGGGTTAGTTACTCTCAAGTCTTTGAAATCAATTTAATGAATCATCGAAGTAACTCAATAGAATCCCGTGCGTGCCCGGGACCACGGTCCAGATTCTCGGGCTGAAATTTAAGACATGCCGCTAGGCATAAGACATGAAACATGTACAGATAAATGATGTCAGCAGCAGCATCCCGGGGCTGGCCTAGCCCGTAAAACTGATCAGTATAAGCGTCAAACTGTTGAGTTATAAGTCAGGTTTTGTAACACCCGAGTTCATTTATACCAACTTCAGTTTCTGTATCTATCTATCCATGGTCTATTCTTGATTTACCGTGTTTGGTTTCAAATGGTAGTTACATTTTACTTTGCATTCGGCCCGACCCGCTTGCTTGAACCTGTTGGACTCTTATTTAGAAATTATCTTGACTTGTTGCATGGACTAGTACCTCTCATGATTTAGTATACTGGTATTTTATCTAGTATCTCATCTTTTGCATATAACAATTTAAATCACGTAAAATAAATTAAAATTTTATTTCATGGCCTGCATGATACCCCTAACCCTATGGTAGCGTCCTTGCATCATGTTCTCGTCCCGTTCAGTGAAACGGACGTGTTTGGATGGCTACGCGCACGTACGTGCATCCGTTCTTGGGGGTATGCATTTTCTTAAACTAGGCATTCATTTTGAAATTTGGAAGTTGCATATATTTTTTATTTTTTAAATCTGAATTTTGGACCCGACCTGGACGCATTTCTGAAATGTTTTGTAACCCGCCAAATTCCAATTATTTAAAATTCTTTAATATTTTTCTTAACAGCTTGCATTCCTTTTAACCTACGAAAATATTTTAAAACAACCAAAATATTTCTCCACTGCTTTCCCCAGCCAAGGAAGTGATTCTCCAATCTTTTAAAATCATTTTATATTTTTCCTAATCTCTTCTTTCCCCAACCGAGCCAATCAAAACTCCCTCTTCTTTGCACCTGGGCCCCACGTCTCTCTCTCTCCCCTCTTTCTTAATTCTTTCTCTCTCGTATCCTCTCAACCAATCACTTTTTATTTTTGTGTGGCCCCACTCTACTCCTCTCTCTCTTTTTCCTTTTCTTTTCCTCTCTCTCGCTGTCTCTCTCCTCTTTCTCTCTCTCTCTCTCCCTCTCTCTTCTCTCTCTCTCTCCTATCGGAGGCACTGTGCATTCCTCGATACTGGTCATCGCGTTTGCGCTATGGTCACCTTCCTTCTTCTCGAGCTTTGTTCCCCTCGTTTAAAATCCTCGAGCACGAGAAAACCTTAAACCCATCTCGACGCAGTTTTCTCGTTCACCCTCTCCACCGAGCAACCCTAAGCACCATCTCTCCTCACCATCAACCTTGACATCATCTCCACTTCTTTCATCTTTGACAGAACCCATCTCCAGCCTTTACTTCATCTCCTACCGTTGCCGTCGCCTTCCCCACTTCGATCAACCATCGCCCTGCCATTGCCGGAGCACCCAACTTGACAGCGGCCCCTCTCCTTTACAACCCAGAATCTGTCGTCTTCATCTTCACCACTGCAAAACTCACCATCATCGCCATCTTTGCTGAACCCATCTCCTCCTTCATCTGCAACCCTCGTCGGAACCCTCACGTCGCCGATCCACCGTCGACCGTGTCGTCTTCACTTTCACACCTGCGACCACCACTCTTTCTCTTCTCTTCCCTCTCACTAACCCAACTCCTAGAACCCAAGAACCCTGCGTCCCCACCTGCATCCTACCTCACACCGACGCCTAACCTGCGCCAACTCGTCACCGTCTCATCGTCGGCGGCCTCCTCTTCATCACAACCCTATCCCTTTCCTCTCCTCTTCCACCTACGACCCCAGCCACCAGAAATCTCGCACACCCACACACCAGAACCCAAAACCGAGCATTGCACACCTTTGCGTCGCCGGAGTCGCTCAGACCATCGCCGTCGACGCCAGCATTCCTCTGAATACCCAGTGAGAAATTCTTCTTGCCTCATGCTCATTCCTCCTTTACATTCTTCAATTCTTTTCTTTCTTCCCATGACAATTCTTTACTGTTAGTTTTAGTGTGCACTGTTCGTTGATCGCCGGAAAACGGCGTGCCGTCGATGATCTCGATGACCCTGCGAGCGTGCCTGACCCGTGTGCTAACTTTGTGCGTGGTATGGATCCGCTCTGTGTATCGCGCACGCGTCGCAACATTTCGCCGACGAAGGACGTTCCGTATTCCCGTTCTTGATCCGTCCAGGCAAGTTAATTTTGCTACATGCTACTATAATATCTATACATATTTATTTCATGTTTAAAACTGTAAATGGAATCTAAGGATATTAATTTTCATTATTGCATTTCGATGTTAGATTATATCATGGTAGACTCGGATCTTAAATTATAATTTGTTGCACGTTAGAGCACCATATCGTATACCAATATCCGTGTTTAAATTGCTTACTAATTAACTGTACAACTCATAGCACCGTTAAAAGGTTTCTACCCCGAATACCCAGTTGCATCCACTGAACGTTTTTTTTTTATATATCATTGCACCTCTAGAGTATTTAGCACGTATTAACATGATTTTAACATCCATATGTGTTTTACTGTATTCATGTAATGTTGAAACCATTTATTAAATACAAACTGATAACTGTGCATCTACATATCTTAATCTGTACATGATCGCATTTCACGTTACAAGTTCCATCTTGTTGATTCTATTGTTAGTGTTTATGCCCTAGAAGGCCATTACTGTATCATACTAGCTTGTATATTACTTAATGGAAGCTTGGGATATTCACATGTATATAACAGTCTTGCTAAACATGGTAGTATGCTACTTGGTTTTTCTATCTTAATATGTGAGTATACGTATTGATAGAGCTCTTAGGATCTTGCTTGTCTACCAGCGTTGTGATGGCAGTCACACTAGTGGGGGCTGGGTAGTCTACAAGCACATCCTTATTCAGGTCCCCGGTCGTTGGATTATCGAGACAGAGCATCGATACTCCGGAGTAGACTGGTGTGTACGCTTCTCATCCCAGTTGGGGAGATGGTCTGTCCCACAGCCGTCAGTACGTTGTACTGGAGATAGTATACAGGTGCTCGTTAGGTTACGGGTACACCGGACAGGACTCACAGGGAACTGTTGGTTGGTTTGATACCAGTCGTCAGTGAACAGTTCCCAGGTGACATGAGTACAGCGTAGTCCGCAGACTTGACACTGCTACTTCGCCTCGAGTGTGTCCCACTGTTCTTAGATTGCTACCCTACCACGGCTCTATGGAGTCGTGCAAACAGGTAGCAGTTGGGTGCAGTCCCGAGCACTTGGAGGCAGTGGCGGTTAGACAGGATTCGTCCCTCCCGGTATTGGGAGTAGATATCGTGCTGTGTCAGAGAGCCATTACGCAAAGTCCCTGGCCAGGGCAAGCGAGATTTGCTGGTAGGTTCCAGTAGTTTCTCAGGGTGTAATGGGCTTTACTCCGACACGACTTATACCGCTATTAGGGGACTGACGCTTGCCGCCCCCCTAGGCCCGATATGCGATAGTCTTGGACGAACGGACCGGACTGTATGGAGATTGTCACATCAGACTCAGTAGGAGTTCGGATGGGTTTACTCATCGGCCTTCTTATCGACAACTACCTGGGGACCGTTACGTACAGCTAGTGCCGCTTGCGGTCTGTGGTTAAACCCACTGCCAGCGTTGTAGTCGAGTCTCTAGAGTCCCACACAGAGAGTTTCCTACTCCAGGCGAAACGATATAGAGGTTGCATGGTTTTGCGACAAAGGGTTCGGACACATACGTGCGTTTACGCGCGTACGACTTTCGGACAGATTTTACCAGTCGGCTTTGGTTTAAGCCAGTTACTGGTATCCGGTTATTGGATTTTTACAGTCTAAAGTTTTTCCGTATTTTTACGGATCGGAGGGGCGTTCTCGTAATTACTCGAGAAGCTTCTAGAAGATGTGACTAAGGAGGTTTGTTTTGGAAAGAAAGTGAGTCATAGTGGTGATTCATTCACTTCATTAATGCACATTTATTGCTTAATGACTCATGTTAATGAATCATCACAAGATATTTTGTGAAGCATGCTTATTCATTTCCTTTATTGATTATTTGATAATAAGAATGCTTCATAATATTATGATACACTCTCTCTCTTCTCTCATTATCATATCACACATTCTCTCTCCTCAAGCTCTCATCTTCTAACCCTAATCCTTAATCCTCATGTGTTGAGATCAAAGGATTAGTTAGACTAAACAATCCATAACCTTCACTCTATATCATCCTCTCATCTTTGATTAGCAATCAAAGTTGATTAGTTACCTCAAGATTAGAGGTTTAGCTTGGAGTTTCGCTCTCGGGTGGATCGTCTACTACCTAGAGAAGGCCGAGGAGAACAAAGGAGGACGTAAAGAAGAAGGACCGGTTTCATTAGGTATAATCCCTAATCACTTGTGAGATGAAACTATAGAATACGGTTATTTAGAGTTTAGCTTCGATTCAAGCGGTTAGTCGATGTTCGTTGTTTAAACTTGATAAGTTTTTGTAAATTCCGCCTCCCCATAAGTACTGGGGTGTACTACATCGACTTACATCTATTAGTACACATGCTTGTTCTGTATGTCATGATTATGCTAGTTTGATTATGAGCACCCACATGATATCTTGTACACCCTGATATGACTTGCTACAACTATTACTTGACACGACATGGTACCGTACAACTCTTGACATGGCATGACACCTTTATACATTTCTTTTACTTGACCTGATGTACCATGGCTTGACCTGTTACCTGATCTTGTGTCTAATGCCAACAAACCTGACATGTAGTCCTTACAGACCGTTCCTGTTGTCTGTCCAGACAAACCTGCTCTTACATGATCCTGTGTTGGCATTAGTTCTTGATTACTGAATACTTGACTTGACATACATAACTTGGGGGCATGGGGAAATCAATGGTGAAACCTGACTTGTAACTCAACAGTTCGATACCTGTTCTGATCAGTCTTACGGGCTAGGCCAGTCCCGGAGTGATGATGCTGACATCACTCGTCTGTACCTGCTACCTTTTACTGCCTAGCGGCACGTCTCGGTTTCTGCCCGAGAGTCTGTAGACCGTGGTCCCGGGCATGCACGGGATACTATTGAGTTACATCGATGATTCATCAAATTGATTTCAAAGACTTGATAGTAGAAAATCCAATAGAATAGTTTAGTTTATTCACTGCACATTACCCTTCACTGCCCTGATTTACATTATTGTTACACCTGCTTTCATTCGTGATTATATTTGCATTGCCTGTTACCCTGTTTGTATTTTATTACTTGATGACATGATGCGCTGACGTCTGGGTTTTGTATGGCCCAGATTCTTCTACCTTGTTGCAGACTGATCAGGAGTATTGCCGCTGTTAGACTGAGCGGTGAAGTTCCTATCGGTATGTAGTCTTACTTCCAGGTTTCATTATCGTACCTTTTGGCTTCCGCATATTGTTATTCTTGACTCTTTTACTCTGGCTTATGGACATGTACTAGATAGTTGGTTTACTTTCCTGTTCTTGATATCTCTACAGCCGTAATGTGACTATGGAAGGATTTTTCCTATCCACAGGTAGCATGGTTGGCTATGTCACGTGCCCATCTTAATGTACTCTAGGAAGCGGGACGTGACATGGTTCTTTTGGTATCAGAGACACAGGATATAGGTTAATCGGGTTGATTCTTTGTAGTTAGGTATTGGACCCAATACACGAATCAGAATACTCGTGATTAGGAACATGTCGTGCCACTTTGATTATCGTGATTGTTGAATCGTATCCTTCTCTTGATCCTTTGTTTGGGCGATATGCAATCCACTTTGCATTTCGACCTGAAACCTTTTTGGTTCTCTATTGTGTCTCCCTGTTTCTTGATTCTGATACTAGGATTTGGACGACTTGGGTGGAGTTATGTAATTGTGCCCATGAACTGCAGTATGGTTACAATGCGGTACTCTATCTAAGTAACTTGTAGTCCTGGTCTTGATTCACTTCCATGTTCCATGATCGTTGTACTACCTTGTCCCTCTCGGTTTCATTGCTTACCAGTTATTGTTTCATCGCCAGCTTGAATCATGTTTACCGTGGTTAACACTCTTCAGTATCTTGACTTCGGATGAAGTCATCCTGGTATCTTACTCGTTCTATTTTTTCCGCGCGTTAGGATTATTCAATCCTGGTGCATTTCTTTGTTTGTTGTTGTCTTGGGAATGGGATTTCGTGACACTTTTCACGCTCATATTGATTGTAAGGAAGAGAAAGTGATTCTCCAGTTTTCCGGACATTCGGAAGTTGTTTTGCTGGAGGAAGCAGTTCTGTCGGGCCAGTCGAGTTAGGGCTAGGCCGACAAACAAGGTTCTTTCGTCAATGGCAGTGGATAAGGAAGAAGCGCCAGCTATATTTGAGAATTTCATGGAAGTGTGAAGACATATCAGGTTTACCGCCGAGGCGAGACGTGGAGTTTGCGATTAAACTTGTTCCTGGTGCAGCGCCAATCTCAAGGGCATATTACCCGATGGCACCAGTGGAGTTGAAAGAAGTCAGGAAGTAGGTTGCTGAATTATTTGAGAAGGGTTGGTTCGCCGCAGTAACTTAACTGGGGAAGCTCCATATCTTTTAGTAAAGAAGAAGGAAGACGCAGGGAAGGCGTGGATTGATTATCGAGAATTAAACCGAGTGATTATTATGAACTAGAACCCGGTCCCTCGCATTGGCGAAATGTTTGAGCAGCTTAGTGGCGCGAGGGTATTCTTGAAGCTGGATTTGCGGTTCGGATATCATCAGGTCCGAGTTAAATCAGAGGATATTTGCAAGACTGCGTTCCGAACTCAGTATTGACATTACGAGTATTAGTGATGCCCTTCGGAGTAACGAATACACCGGCAATATTTATGGACTTGATGAACCGAATCTTTTCGCCATTCTTGGACCAGTTTATGGTGGTGTTCATTAAAGATATTCTGGTTTACTCAGGGAGTATTGAAGAGCATGCGGCACACTTGAAGATCGTACTGCAGACATTGCGGCAAGGAAGATTATATGCAGAGATGAGCAAGTGCATGTTTTGGCTTAAAGAAGTAAAGTTTTGAGACATATCGTAGCTGGAGATGGAATCGCCGTTTACCCAGGGATGATTGCAGCAGTTCAAGACCGGCCAATTCCGAAAAACGTTGCAAAGATCAGAAGTTTCTTGGACTCGCAGGAGACTATAGAAGGTTCGTGAAGAGTTTTGCTCGTTTGGCAGAGCCTCTGACCAAGCTTACACGCAAGGAAGTACCTTTTGTGTGGACAAATATGTGTGCGTCAGTTTTTGAGGGGTTGAAGCAAAGGTTGTTAACCACTCTTGTTTTAACCGTGCCAGACAATTCCGGAGGATTGGTGATCCACAATGACGCATCTGGGAAAGGTTTGGGATGTGTTTTGATACAACATGAGAAGCTTGTAGCTTACGCGTTGAGACAGTTGAAGACCCATGAGAAGAATTACTCAACTCTTGACTTGGAGCTTGCGGCTGGGATTTTCGCTTGAAATTTTGAGACACTACTTGTTGGGCGAAAGGGGTCGAAATATTCACCGATCATAAAAGCCTAAAGTACGTGTTCGCCCACAAGGAGCTATTTGTGAGGCAGCGAAGATGGTGGATGCTGACGGCTAACTACGATTTCGATCTTAAGTACCATCCGGGAAAAGTTAGTGTTGTACCGGATACACTTTGTTGGTTGCTAGCAATTCAGATGTTGACTACACAGAAGAAACTTAGTGAAGACTTTCGGAGATTCGATTTGGAAGTCGTGCTATCGCATTCTTCAGGACAGTTGATGCAGCTGCAAGTACAGTTGTTGTTGATCGAGGATATTAAGGCAGTGCAATTGAAGGACTCAAAATTGCAAAGGTTTCGAGAACAGGTTGAAGCTGGCATTCGAACGGACTTATTGATTCATGAAGGTGTTTGTGGTAACCGCTTGTGTGGGCCAAGGGGAGATATCCGTGAAGGAATTATGAAGGAGGCCCACAGTCCCGTGTAGTCCGTACAACCAGATGGCACCTAGATGTACCGAGTTTTATGACAGCAATTCTTGGGGAAAGGCTTGTAACGGGAGATTACCGCTTTGTAGCAAAGTGCTAGGTGTGTCAGCAAGTTAGGCTGAATATCAGCAGGTTGCTGGTTTATTACAACCACTTCCGATCCCTCAATGGAAGTGGGGATATATAACCATGAATTTTGTGACGGCTCTACCAAGGAGCCCGAATGGCAACGGTGTAGTTTGGGTGATCGTTGACGGTTTGACCAAGGCAGCTCACTTCATACCATTTCGAGTTGGTCAGTCAACGGAAGCGTCAGCAGAACGGTACATGCAGGAGATTGTGAGATTGCATGGAGTACCTGTGAGCATCGTGTCCGACCGTGACACCCGATTCGTATCGCACTTCTGGAAGAGCTTACGGGAAAGTTTGGGGACTTGATTGAAGTTTGGTACAGCCAATCATTCTTAGACAGATGGCCAATCGGAGAGAACGATCTAAACTCGTGAAGATATGTTGAGAGCTTACATGTTGGACTTCAAGGGATCATGATAGGATCATCTACATTTAGTGGAGTTTCTTACAACCACAAGTTTTCAGGCGACTATTCAGATGGCTCCATTCGAGGCTTTATATGGTCGCAAGAGTCGTTCACCGTTTGTTGGGACGATATTGGTAGACTAAAATTATCGGGACCAGATTTGGTTGTGCAGACAGTTGGGAAGGTTAATAGATTTTGGAATCATATTAAAGAAGCACGAGGCCGACAAAAGGTTGGGCAGATACGTTGAGAAGACCTCTATAGTTCGCCGTTGATGATTTGGTATTCTTAAAGATATCACCGACTAGAGGAGTGATCCATTTCGGAAGTCGAGGAAAGCTTAGTCCCCGATTCGTTGGACCTTTTGAGATCTTGGAACATATTGGAGGAGTGGCTTATCGTTTGGCGTTACCGTAATCCCTGGCGAATGGTCATGACGTGTTTCTTGTGCCTCAACTCCGTAAGTATGCTCGAGATGAAATACATGCGTTGGATCATTCGAAGCTGACTGTGCGAAAAGATTTCACTTTTGAGAAGCGACCGATGTCGATTATGGATCGAAGAGAAAAGGTTCTTAAGAACAAGTTATCCCTCTTTCGCTTGTTTCTTGGAGTAATCGCTCCCATGGAGAACCAACTTGGGAACGAGAAGATGAAATCCGGCAGAAGTTTCCACATCTATTCTTGAAATTTCTTGTTTGTTTATCCTATCCTGTTCTTGGAATTTCGAGGACGAAATTCTTTTGTAGTTGGGTATAATGTAACACCCGAGTTCATTTATACCAACTTCAGTTTCTGTATCTATCTATCCATGGTCTATTCTTGATTTATCGTGTTTGGGTTCAAATGGTAGTTACATTTTACTTTGCATTCGGCCCGACCCGCTTGCTTGAACCTATTGGACTCTTATTTAGAAATTATCTTGACTTGTTGCATGGACTAGTACCTCTCATGATTTAGTATACTGGTATTTTATCTAGTATCGCATCTTTTGCATATAACAATTTAAATCACGTAAAATAAATTAAAATTTCATTTCAAGGCCTGCATGATACCCTTAACCCTATGGTAGCATCCTTACATCATGTTCTCGTCCCGTTCAGTGAAACGGACGAGTTTGGATGACTACGTGCACGTACGTGCATCCGTTCTTGGGGGTATGCATTTTCTTTAACTAGGCATTCATTTTGAAATTTGGAAGTTGCATATATTTTTTATTTTTTAAATCTGAATTTTGGACCCGACCCGGACGCATTTCTGAAATGTTTTGTAACCCGCCAAATTCCAATTATTTAAAATTCTTTAATATTTTTCTTAACAGCTTGCATTCCTTTTTAACATACTAAAATATTTTAAAACAACCAAAATATTTCTCCACTGCTTTCCCCAGCCAAGGAGGTGATTCTCCAATCTTTTAAAATCATTTTATATTTTTCCTAATCTCTTCTTTCCCCAATCGAGCCAATCAAAACTCCCTTTTCTTTGCACCTGGGCCCCACGTCTCTCTCTCTCCCCTCTTTCTTAATTCTTTCTCTCTCGTATCCTCTCAACCAATCACTTTTTATTTTTGTGTGGCCCCACTCTACTCCTCTCTCTCTTTTTCCTTTTCTTTTCCTCTCTCTCGCTGTCTCTCTCTCCCTCTCTCTTCTCTTTCTCTTTCTCTCTCTCCCTCTCTCTTCTCTTTCTCTCCTATCGGAGGCACTGTGCATTCCTCGATTCTGGTCACCGCGTTTGCTCTATGGTCACCTTCCTTCTTCTCGAGCTTTGTTCCCCTCGTTTAAAATCCTCGAGCACGAGAAAACCTTAAACCCATCTCGACGCAGTTTTCTCGTTCACCCTCTCCACCGAGCAACCCTAAGCACCATCTCTCCTCACCATCAACCTCGACATCATCTCCACTTCTTTCATCTTCGACAGAACCCATCTCCAGCCTTTACTTCATCTCCTACCGTTGCCGTCGCCTTCCCCACTTCGATCAACCATCGCCCTGTCGTCGCCGGAGCACCCAACTTGACAGCGGCCCCTCTCCTTTACAACCCAGAATCCGTCGTCTTCATCTTCACCACTGCAAAACTCACCATCATCGCCATCTTTGTTGAACCCATCTCCTCCTTCATCTGCAACCCTCGCCGGCACCCTCACGTCGCCGATCCACTGTCGACCGTGTCGTCATCACTTTCACACCTGCAACCACCTCTCTTTCTCTTCTCTTCCCTCTCACTAACCCAACTCCTAGAACCCTAGAACCCTAGAACCCCACCTGCATCCTACCTCACACCGATGCCTAAACTGCGCCAACTCGTCGCCGTCTCATCGCCGGCGGCCTCCTCTTCATCACAACCCTCTCCCTTTCCTCTCCTCTTCCACCTACGACCCCAGCCACTAGAAATCCCGCACACCCACACACCAGAACCCAAAACCGAGCATTGCACACCTTTGCGTCGCCGGACTCCCTCCGACCATCGCCGTCGACGCCAGCATTCCTCTGAATACCCAGTAAGAAATTCTTCTTGCCTCATGCTCATTCCTCCTTTACATTCTTCAATTCTTTTCTTTCTTCCTATGACAATTCTTTACTGTTAGTTTTAGTGTGCACTGTTCGTTGATCGCCGGAAACTGGCGTGCCGTCGATGATCCCGACGACCCTGCGAGCTTACCTGACCCGTGTGCTAACTTTGTGCGTGGTATGGATCCGCTCTGTGTATCGCGCACGCGTCGCAACATTTCGCCGACGAAGGACGTTCCGTATTCCCGTTCTTGATCCGTCCAGGCAAGTTAATCTTGCTACATGCTACTATAACATCTATACATATTTATTTCATGTTTAAAACTGTAAATGGAATCTAAGGCTATTAATTTTCATTATTGCATTTCGATGTTAGATTATATCATGGTAGACTCGGATCTTAAATTATAATTTGTTGCGTGTTAGAGCACCATATCGTATACCAATATCCATGTTTAAATTGCTTACTAATTAACTGCACAACTCATAGCACCGTTAAAAGGTTTCTACCCCGAATACCCAGTTGCATCCACTGAACGTATTTTTTTTATATATCATTGCACCTCTAGAGTATTTAGCACGTATTAACATGATTTTAACATCCATATGTGTTTTACTGTATTCATGTAATGTTGAAACCATCTATTAAATACAAACTGATAACTGTGCATCAACATATCTTAATCTGTACATGATCGCATTTCACGTTACAAGTTCCATCTTGTTGATTCTATTAGTACACATGCTTGTTCTGTATGTCATGATTATGCTAGTTTGATTATGAGCACCCACATGATATCTTGTACACCCTGACGTGACTTGCTACAACTATTACTTGACACGACATGGTACCGTACAACTCTTGACATGGCATGACACCTTTATACATTACTTGACCTGACCTGATGTACCATGGCTTGACCTGTTACCTGATCTTGTGTCTAATGCCAACAAACCTGACATGTAGTCCTTACGGACCGTTCCGGTTGTCTGTCCAGACAAACCTGCTCTTACCTGATTTTGTGTTGGCATTAGTTCTTGATTACTGAATACTTGACTTGACATACATAACTTGGGGGCATGGGGAAATCAATGGTGAAACCTGACTTGTAACTCAACAGTTCGATACCTGTTCTGATCAGTCTTACGGGCTAGGCCAGCCCCGGAGTGATGATGCTGACATCACTCGTCTCTACCTGCTACCTTTTACTGCCTAGCGGCACGTCTCGGTTTCAGCCCGAGAGTCTGTAGACCGTGGTCCCGGGCATGCACGGGATACTATTGAGTTACATCGATGATTCATCAAATTGATTTCAAAGACTTGAGAGTAGAAAACCCAATAGAACAGTTTAGTTTATTCACTGCACATTACCCTTCACTGCCCTGATTTACATTATTGTTACACCTGCTTTCATTCGTGATTATATTTGCATTGCCTGTTACCCTGTTTGTATTTTATTACTTGATGACATGACGTGCTGACGTCTGGGTTTTGTATGGCCCAGATTCTTCTACCTTGTTGCAGACTGATCAGGAGTATTGCCGCTGTTAGAATGAGCGGTGAAGTTCCTGTCGGTATGTAGTCTTACTTCTAGGTTTCATTATCGTACCTTTTGGCTTCCGCACATTGTTATTCTTGACTCTTTTACTATGGCTTATGGACATGTACTAGATAGTTGGTTTACTTTCCTGTTCTTAATATCTCCACAGCCGTAATGTGACCGTGGAAGGATTTTTCCTATCCACAGGTAGCATGGTTGGCTATGTAACGTGCCCATCTTAGTATACTCTGGGAAGTGGGGTGTGACAGGTTTCATCATTGATTTCCCCTTACCCCCAAGGTTATGTGTTCAAGTCAGGTATTGATAAATCTGGAGCTAATGCCAACACAGGATCACGGGTTTTGTCTGAATAGGCAACATGATATTTCTGTCGGGACAACATGTCAAGATTGTCGGTATTAGTAACAAGATCAAGTACCAAGTCAAGTAGTGGTGTATCAGGTCATGGAAGGTAGTGCACAATGTATCAAATGGGTGCCTAACAGTAAAATATATCTAGTATCGAATCACGGTAACAGTACGGATGTACGGTAAAAGCATGGATGCACAAATATCTATCAGGGGTTACATCTACAACTCCATGACTACGTAGGATGCACATTATCAAGCATGGGGTACTAATGTAACAGTAATATGAATTAATATGACATGGCATGCAACTAGATATATAGAATTAATGGTATGGATATACAATAAAACACGGATACACAAATATCTATTAGGGGTTACATGTACAGCTCCATGACTATGTAGGATGCACATTATCAAGCATGGGGTACTAATACAACAGTAACATGAAATAATATGATCCGTAGATGCAGCTACATATTTAATAAATGATATGGATGCATACGGGTATCCGAAAATAGTAAAACATTAATATGGATGTACAATGCAATCAACATGTGATATTTTTATTCATATGGATGCAAGATATGTATCATAGCATGTAGTAAGATGAACTTGCCTGAGCAGATCTCACGACGGGGTGTAAACGCAGCGTCCGACGTTGGGTAAACGTCGCAATGCACACACGGCGTACTGAATAGAACTAGACATGGCAAGAACGCGACTATGCTGTCTGGGAACGTCCACAGGGTCTCCCTGATCGGCGGCAGCAAGCACGGCTCCGGCGATGGTCGGAAAAACAGATGAAGAAAAGAAAAGAGAAGGGAAGAAGAAGGAGAAGAAAGAAGAGAAGAGGGAGACTGGGGTTTGATGTTCTGGGTTTGGGAGAAGGCGAGGAGGTTGTTGTGATGACGAGGAGACGACAGCGAGGTCGGAGCTCCGGCGATGAAGTAGGTAAGGCTAGAGTTGTTTGGTTGCAGGGTTGTTCGGTTGAGGGTTTCTTGATGGCTGTAGGGTGATGGTGGTGGTGATGGTGTCAGGAGTCGAAGGGGGGTATGATGATAGGGTACGGTCGTCGATGGGGTTCCGGTGGTGGAGGCGATGGGTGTCGGGGTTCTTGCTTTGCAGGGAGGAGAGGAGGTCGGCACTGCAAGGAAGGTAAGGATGAGGTCGAGGTGAAGGAGAGGGGAGCATGTGAAGGTGGTGATGAGGATGGAGGCAACGGAGAAGGGTCGCCGGCGACGAGGTGCGGTGAGAGGGTGTTGGGTTCTTGGGTCGTCAGGAAAGGAGAGGGTGAGAATGAGAAGGTAGTGAGGATGAAGGAAGTGACGAAGGCGAGGGTTGGAGGTTCTGTGGTGATAGGTCGCTGCACGGTGTCTTCGGGGATAGAGGAAGAGGAGGAGAGGAGAAATAGGTGACGAGGGGAAAGGTGAAGGGATGTAGGCGAGGGCGTTGGTTGCGGTGGCGACGGCGGCGAGGCGACGGGCGCGGGCGCGGGCGCAGGCGCAGGCGCAGGCGAGCGAACGTGGGTTCTCGCAACGAAGGTCGTGTGAAGAAGAAAAGGAGATGGTGAGAATAGGGGGAAAAGAGGTGACGGGATCTCGTGGGGGCGGGGCGGTGGTTTAAGAATATAAAGAAGAGAGATATAGAGAGAGCTGTGAGATTGAGAGGTTTGGATTATTATTATTATTTTTAAATAAAAAAAATATAAATATTATTATATGCTGAGAGAGGGGGGGTGTTTAACTGTTAGGATTTTAAAAATCTTTGAAAAAATACATATGGTTAGGAAATTTTTAACCATATAATATTATATGAATATAATATTAAATATATTTGAGATTTTGGCTAATACAAAAAATAGTCTAAAACACGTCCGGGTCGAGTCTAAAATTACAGTTTGAAAATACGAATAATATACGTAGTAACAAAAACCAAAACAGGATATCCGGGTAACGAAAAAGCATACCCCCAAGAACGGATACACGTAGCATGCACACAGCCATCCAAACGAGTCCGTTTCACTGAACGGAACGAGAACACGATGAACGGATGCACCACAGGTTTAGGAGTATCATGCAAGCCATGTTAGATATTTTTAAAATATTTTATTTGACTTTATTTGTTTTATTAAAAAATGTAGATGCCAGATATAATGCCGGTATGCAGTATAAACAATATGAAAGTGCCGGGATCCTCGTAACTAGCCGGGATAAATCATAAACAGGAATCAAGATGGGTTTCCAACATGCGGATTGGGTCGGATGCAAATACAGATGTCAATTACATTATTCACACCCAAAACACAATAAATTAAGAAATAACCATAAATAAAGAAATACCCAAAAGAACTGGTATAAATGATCTAGGGTGTTACAGGGGCTTTCTCCTCCATACAGAGAGCACAAATAACATATATCATTGGTATCGTTGCATGGAGTCTTGGCATCAATAGAGCTTCCGAAAGATTATCATCTACATTTTCTGATTGTACTGTCTCAATTACTAATTTTAGTATTTCTATTCCTTGTATATTTTACTCAGGTGCCTCACATCATATGACTTTTGATAAATCTTTTCTTGTAAGCTGTTTTACCATTTCTGTGTCATACATACATACAGCTAATAGCCTATCAGTTGCTGTTACTCAGTGAGGTGACATCACACCTAGTTCATACTCTCCTAGCAATCTTACTCTTTCATATGTATTGCATGTGCCTAAACTAACAATGAATCTTCTATTTGTTAGTCAGATTGCTGATTCTGGTTGCACTATCATTTTCTCATTCACTTCTTATATTGTGCAGGATTCGAACACTGTTCAGAAGATTGGGCGGACCGTAGAGTGAATGGCTTGTATCAATTTGAGCATCTTCACTTATCTGTCTCGAGTAAGATTGTAGCTGGATCAGTTATCTCTGATATATGGCATTGTCGTCTAGGTCATATTTCGCATTCTCGTCTTAAGTCCTTATCTAAGTCTGAAGTCTTAGTGTCTTTTCGTGCTACTGTCTTAAATAATTATGTTGGATGTTGATTAGCCAAACAAACTTACCATTTGTGTTACATAATAAAACTTCTTTGAAACTTTTGACTTGATTCATTATGATATCTGGGGGCCTGATCTTGTGATAGCCATGTTTGGTTATCGATATTATCCTTGTTTTATTGATGACTACTCTTGTTATTCTTGAGTTTATCTTATGCGTGTCAGATATGAGATTTCATCCATTTATACTGAATTTACAAACATGATTTACACCTAATTTCAAAAAACGAATTAAAATTTTCAGATCTGAAAATGGTTGTGAGTGCGTTTCATCATTAATGCAAGCTATCCTTAAATCTCATGGCACACTTTCCCAATAATCATGTCCACATACTCATGAACAAAATGGTACAACAAAGAAAAAATATCGACATATCCTTAACTCCACACGAGCTTCTTACTCTCTGCATATGTTCCTCTCTCTTATTGGACTGAGGCTCTCTTGACTGGTATACTTCTTGTAGGGTGTTTTTCGTCACCCCATTGAGATGGGAATACGCGCGCGCTTGTCAGGCGTACTACAGATTCCCCCTACCTAGGGTAAGCGGGGGTTTAATGATTGTGGGGATCCGAATCTCCGGCAGCCGCGGACTAAGCTACCGTTAATTACCCCTCGCCTTTGGAGCGAGGGAACCTCCGATTGACGGGTTAAACTGGTCATGCGAACTCAATGTGCAGTGTGCGTGTGTTATGTTTTGAAAGGGGGGTTTTGGATATATTGGGAGCCACACAGAGTTTTTACGAGGGTCCCGCTACCCGGATAGCGGCTGGGGGTCAAGGGGGCCAGCAGCCCCCTTGCGGGGTGCGGGGCAGCGCCCTGTTAGAAATTTTTTTCTAACAGGGACAGTGTCGTAGTGTATGTGTGCGTGCACACATATATATATATATATATATATATATATATATATATATGTATATATATGTGTATATATAAGAAGAAAAAAGGGAAGAAAATGCATCCAAAGGATGCGTGGGGGGCAACACTTTGGGCGCTGTGCGCCCAGGTGCTGTGCGCTCAGGCGCTAAAGTGCCACGTGTCGGCACGTGGGCACTCTGCGCTTGAGCGCTGGGCGCTTGAGCGCTGGGCGCCACGTGTCGATACGTGGGCGCTTTGCGCTTCAGCGCCTGACGCTCGAGCGCAAGTACGCTACGTGTCGGCACGGGGGCGACTTGTGCCTGAGCGCTTGCGCTTGAGCGCAAGCGCGCCATGTGTCGGCACCGGGGTGACTTGAGCTCGAGCGCAAGCGCGCCACGTGTCGGCACCGGAGCGACTTGCGCTCGAGCGCTTGCGCTGGAGCGTAAGCGCGCCACGTGTCGGCACATGGGCACTTTGCGCTTGAGCGCAGGGCGCTGTAGTGCAAACGCGCCATGTGTCGGCACGTGGGCGCTTTGCGCTCGAGCGCTGAGTGCTTGAGCGCAAGTGCGCCACGTGTCGGCACGCGGGCGCTCTGCGCTTGAGCGCCGGCGAGAAAAGGAGGCTTTTAGCCTAAGAAACAGAAGCTATGCTTCAGAAAGGAAATATTTGTTTATATATATATATATATATATATATATATATATGGAGTTAAAACTCCTAGGATGTTTTGAAGCTGATGAAGGGGCTCTTCTTCTTCCTCCTGTTGTTTAGCCGGATCTTGAAGATCAAGAAATAGGAGATTTTAAAAATCACTCCTTTTTGAGATCCGATGGGAGATCTGAGTTCCCCTTTGTGGGTTTTGTGGTGGTAAACTACTTAGTTTAGGAAAAGAAAGATGAAAACTCTTTATTTAATTCAAAAGAAATGAGAAGGTTTAGAACCTTGGAGGAGGAGCAGGAGGCACAAAGAACCCTAGTTTTGGGGGGAATGAAAAGTGTATGCTTTATTCATCATCATGTTGCTTTATATAGGCTTACATATTTACATATAGCCCCTTGGGCTTTACAAAAATGACATTTTAGCCATCCCATGGCTCATATGCCATTTCATTTTCGCACATAAGCCATGGGCTTACAAAATATTGGCTTTATGCCCATTTTGTTTACATTCATGATAAACAATTACATAAAAATTATTTATTACATGATTTTGTTGTTGGCATGGGGAGGCTGGCTGCGGGCTCGACTTGGGCATGGGCCCGCTTGACCTGGGCTTGGGCCCACCTGGCTTGGGGTTGACTTTGATTTTTACTTGGTCAACCGGGGTGTAAATTTTTACCCCAACACTTCTCACCAACATTACTCCATCTTCTTTATTTCCTGATGCCACTCCATACTCACGGATTTATAAATCCCATTTTGCCTATTCCATTTTACGCATGTTTGGCTGTGTTTGTTTCGTTCTTCCTCATTTTCATGAACGAGATAAACTCTCTTCGCATTCAATCAAGAGTTTTATGATAGGGTACAATCCGTATCATAAAGGATATAGATATTACGATCTTACTAGTAGAAGACTTCATATTTGTTGAAACATCGTGTTTTTCGAGAATGTGCCGTATTTTGCTCATTCCGAGATAGATGTGCCCCTTCTTGATTCCTCTACCTCATCGTTAGTTACACCCACTATTGTGCCTATGTACACTCCCGTTCCACCTCCTGTTATACCTACTGTTACTCCTACGCGTTCTACTATTCCCTCCACTAATAAAATAACGACTGAGTATTCACCTATGTCTGTACTGTCTTCTCCAGATGCTAGTTCTCCTCCTTCACCTCGTCGGAATCCTCCACGAGAAAAACGACCACCTGTCTGTTATAGTTTTGCATGACTAACGATTATTCTATTCAGTTTGTATCTTTTATTTCTGCTATTCATTCTATTTATGAATCCAAATCATATACCGAGGTTATAAAATTTCCAGAATGGTAGCTGGTTATGAAGGAAGAATTGCAAACCTTCCATGATACTCACACGTGGGATCTTGTTTCTTTACCATCAGTGTCAAGCCCATTAGCTGTAAGTGGATTTACAAGGTCAAAACCAAGTAAGATGGATCAGTCGAACGTTACAAGGCACGTCTTGTGGCTCGTGGTTTTTATCAAGAATAGCATTAATTATGAAGAGAATTTTGCTTCTATTGCCAAGATCACTTCCATTCGCGTGCTCATTGCAGTCATTGCAGCCTGTCGCTGACCTATATTTCAGATGGACATTAAGAATGCTTTTCTTAATAGTGATCTTTTGGAGACGATTTATTTGGAGCCTCCTCCTGGCACATCAGCTTTCCCTGGGTATGCATGTCGTCTGCGTCGTGCTCTTTATGGTCTTAAGTAGGCACCCCACGGTTGGTTTGAGTGATTTTGTCAAACTCTTCTAACTGCAGGATTTACCGAGAGCCTTATTGATTATGCACTCTTCTATCGCTCTTCCATAAAAGGCCGAACTTTTCTTTTGATTTATGTCGATGATATGATTATCACCGGTGATGATTCAACAACTATTATATATCTAAAGAAACTTCTT
Organism: Agapanthus africanus; assembly: GCA_030015575.1. NCBI lineage: Eukaryota > Viridiplantae > Streptophyta > Magnoliopsida > Asparagales > Amaryllidaceae > Agapanthus > Agapanthus africanus. Next base: position 321,472,305 of record JASDDO010000004.1, on the reverse strand, counting down.
TAGCAGCACTTTGAGACGAAAAATCTTAGATATTTATGTTATTTCTTGGGGATTGAATTTGCTTACACTTCCCGTGATTATCTTCTGTCACAGCGGAAGTGCATTTTTGATCTTCTTGCATGAGCCACGATTGATGATTATACTATTGCTGTTAGTACTTCTACGGCTACGTCGATGGAGCTTCATCTGAAACTTCGTCAAGCAGATGGAGCGACCCTACCGAACCCCACTCGTTATCATGAGTTGGTTGGTGTACTTATTTACCTCTCTCTTATCAAGCCAGACATTACACATATTGTTCATGTACTTAGTCAATTTATGAGTACCCATACATCAGTTCACTATGCAGCTCTCAAATGGGTTCCTTGATACCTTCATGGCACTGATACCCCGTCACTGTTGTTTCCTTCCGATTCTGACTTTGCTTTACGCGCATACTCTGATGCTGGATGAGTTGACGACCCTAATACTCATTGATTGATATGATTTTCTCGGTGTGTAGTTTTAGAAAATGAATATAGAAATCACAACCAAAAAATATTTGACCGCAATCAATAACGGTGTCGAATATAGCGCGTTAGTAAGTGCAGATCGTCCACAGGGAAAGTGTAATCGTTCGTGTTTTGATTTAGATGAGTCGAAAATTTAAAGGAAAGAAAAGAAACAATTCATGATTTGTAAATTGAATTTCAAGAATTAGAAAAATCTAGATCTAAGAAAATATTAAAATCAAGAATTGAGATGTGCTGATTTCCAAACCAACAATCAAGATTCGAAGTGTGGCTCGTAGGAGTCGATTGGATCTATAGATGTAATGAGATCTAATGATTACATACTCTTATCCATTAACGAATTGATACTAGATCGATGACGATTTATCGAGGTTAAGGATCTTGCGAAGAAACTAGGGTTTTCTCATCTCATCCTTTGTCCTTTCGATGAATCTCATTCACAAACTAGTTTCTAGTAAATCAAATGATCGATCGTTGATCTCTAGTTTCGAGCGAACACAATCAAGAAAGCATCGCATCAAAACTAGGTCATCGATCATTCGATTTACAAGAATTTACAAACGTTATAGCATTTAAGAATTATAAAAGAATCTAAATCATCATCATTCTATCGATCGTCTCGACTCCTTTACGAGAGGAGTTTTACTCAAACATTATCACAAAGCAAACATTCAAGAATCTAGATTGAATCATAATGCTTGAATTCAAAAGATAAGCAAGATAAAAGAATTGTCACCTTTATTTCTATCAACAATTAGTTACAACTCTCAAGAACTACAAGAGGAAGGAACTTGATCGTTGAATTTGGCGTCGCTCGGCTCCTTGAGTCGCGGATCGGCTTGGATCACTTGCTCGGATGAAGTCCGGCGTTGCTCTCTAAAGGATCTAGGCTTCTTGCTTTGATTGAACTCGGAATTCTTAATCTTGGATTGGAATTAGGGTTAGGGTTTTGAGGCGCAAGTCGTGTCACTCAACTTGCGGGTGAATTGTTAATGAGCCCAATTTGGTGATTAATGAACAAATGATGAACAACCCCAACCCTTAGATCTAGGCTCCTTTTTATAGACCTCAAAACCCTAGATCTAGAATTCAAAATTTGAATTTCCCTCCAAAAGTTTGTTAGCTAGAGAGGCTTCTAGAAGTAGTTAGTTGGAGGGAGCTTCTAGAACTAGTTTGTTAGGAGCTTAATTAGCTTAATCATGATTAGCTTGATTTAATGATCCTCGCTGATCTGGCAGAAGCTTCGAGGGTAATTTGGAATTTGACATGTATTGATGAGGTGTACACACTAAGAGAGAGATTCTGAAGCAAAACAGGTGAGCTAACGTGGCAAGGCGGCCGCGGATCCGCGGCGCAAGCCGGCTCCGGCCACGGATCCGCGGCTCCTGTGAGGCCTTGGGGCTTGGGATTTCTTCTGCTGCTTTGTACTGACTTTGGGGTATTTATCTGATATGTTTAATTGTATAATTCCCTCTGTATTAATGCCAGATCAAACATCTTAGACTTGGCGTAATTTTTGATCAGCACTTTTGACAATTTGGCTCGGTTTCTGGAATTTCCTGCACAGACTTCGAAACAAGTGTTGCGCTACACAAGAATGATGTGATGCCATGAAAAACACACAATTTCCCTTAAAGTTCCGGTTTTAGCCTACAACACAGGTAATCTGGTATTTAACAGGTGTTTTGCTAATATGTGCAATATGAATACCGAACACTTCTAGATGAGTGCAAATGATAGGGAAATTGCCTTGTTAAAAATGCAGTATTTTCGACTGATCAAATTCGCCCAAACTTATTTTCGGTCGTCTCGAGCGAACTATTTTATTAAAAAGAGAAGGAGAAAATAAAGAAAGAGAAAAACTAACTAGCACACTTTCGTAGGCAACACGATTGCACTGAGCCCGTGCAACAAGCCTTTAAACCTCTAGATGTCCCTAGTAGGAGGAGTGTTGTCTCCTGAGGGTTTTCAGCGGATTGCACCCACAAAATCCAATAATAAAAGGAAGATCATGAATATTACATTTAAAGAAAAGAATTGTAAAAGAAAATCCTTGAAAATTAGGGTTTCCAACTAAGCTAGCTTTTCGGTTGTCATGAGCCCTATCTTAATAGTCATGAAAAGATGTCAGAAATCACGTCCTCCCTCAATAAAACATCGTCTTATTCTTCATTCCTATCTTTCTTCCAAACATCGATCATATAACCCTACGTGTGTGTAAAGAACATCCCTACACCCGGAGAATTCAATTCAAGCTATCATACTCTTGTCCATCTGCCTCAGTACTTTTTAATTTTATGAATATTTAGATGAATTTGCTCACACACTTTCATGCGACCGTTAATACTTCTTGAGGTACTAACCGACCGATTACTCATGTGCTTGCTTATTTGGTGTTTTTCCTCGTCTTGCACCACCTAAGGCTTAGCAGTGACTCCCAGACCAGTTGGTCTAAGGCACTAGGTGAAGGGCACCCTCGCTATATTTTTTTATTGCTGCCTTGGCGATAACAAAACTAGTGTCCATTTTTCTCACCATTTTATATTTTATTCATATTTTTATTTTTATTTCCTTCATACATCGGCTTTAAGACAAGAGCATTTCAAGATATCCTCTACTATCCCGAGTTTCAAGACGTGTGTAAGTGCGAATAGCAGGGTATCAACGTTCAAAATGTTTGGCTTCCAGAATAGGAACTATTTTTCAGACTTATTTTTATTCTCAGATTAGTGACTTCCTTCATCTTACTAACCCTTGGGACAACGGCTCATAACTACTTATTACTAGTTCGTATAAGAAAACTTCTAATTTTCTTGGTTTTCTTAAATTTTTCCAATCTTTTGGATGTAATTTTTCACTATCTAATCTTTTATTATCTTATTTATGTATAAAAAATATTTATTTTTGAATTTTTTTTAAATTTTTATAGTTTTTTTAAAAATGTTTTGTGCTTATGCAAAGTATGATGCAAATGATGCAAAAATAAGCACAAACCTCCCCCAAACTTGTTTTCAACAGTGTCCTCACTGTTGCCATCTGCTAAATCTCAAAAAACCTGTAAGCTTGGGAGGAGTTTATTAGTGGGGGCAAAATATTTAAGTGAAGAACCTCCCCCAAACCTATTTTTGGCTCATCATTTTGTAAAAATTTTCTTTTCAAGAGCCAGAAAAAATGCCCCCCCAAACTTGAGTTATGCAATGTTAATCTTTTGAAAATCACATGAGAGGGTCAAAAGATCATTGGTCGATGCCAAGCTTTGCAAAGACCGAAAGTTAACACCAACCATTCAAAAATTTTATCAATGCAGTGCTCTGGTTGGTGGAAGATGAAATAGGGAAACGGTAAGTGGTGGAATAGAATGTATGCGCGTCTCATTTTGGAGAGACGATGCAGTGAATGTGATGGATTACTCGCATTCTTTTTATAGTTCAGAAGAAGGGGTGGAGGTTGGACATGATTCATCTCAACACCCGTGTCATTCAAAAATGCGAGTTCATCAGCGAAGATCTCCTCAAAAGTTCAATCAATACCCCGATGAATAATGTCATCACAAAGTGAGGGGTGATCTTCAGACTCTAAAAACAATTCATAATCAGTGTTAATTGTTGACCCGAACATCTCGGTGGAAGAGTCCGTATGTGTTTGATACTTAGTTGGGTCAAACAATAACATATGAAAAGAGTCAAGATCGGTATCATGAGGATCATCAAATTCGCTGCTGTCGACATCCATTAAATCGACAGAACAGACCTGAGCAGTAGGTTCGGAGGGTACACTTCCCAACTTGTAAATGTTCAGCTCAATTGACCTATTCCCGAAAGATAGGGTCATAGAACCATTACGACAGTTGATGATAGCATTGGAAGTGGCCAAAAAGGGGCGACCTAAAATCACCGGAATTTGATTCCGTAGGTTCGCTACAGGCTATGTATCAATTACAATAAAATCCACAGGGAATACAAATTCCCCGATTTTTATTAACACATCCTCCAGCTCACCCCTAGGTTTGGTGATTGATCGGTCAGCCATCTGGAGAGTTATGCTTGAGTGCTTTAACACTCCGATTCCTAGTTGCTCGTAAACCGAATATGGAAGCAAGTTAACACTAGCGCCAAGATCTAGTAGAGCACGGTTGATGTGTTTTTCCCCAATAGAAATAGAAATAGTAGGACAGCCAGGGTCCTTACGTTTCCTCGGTACTTGTTGGTGGAAAGCCGTGTCTACAGTTTTTGCCATGAATATCTTCTTGGGCACTTGAGTCTTCCTCTTCCTAGTGCACAAGTTCTTAAGAGTTTTCGCATAGGACGGAACTTGTTGGATGGCATCTAGAAGAGGGATGTTGATGTTTACTTGCTTAAACATATCCATAATCTTCTCCATATGTGGACTTGATGTGTTAGTCCTTAACCGATTAGGATAAGGTGCTTTAGCAATAAGCGCTGGGTCCAACATAGGAGAAGGAAGTGTGTGTGGACCCGATCCCATAATAGAAGTGGGGATCGTCTGTGGAGAACTAGAAGAGATGGGCTGAGGTGGCGGGCCTTGTGGGAAACGAAGAATAGGCTCGTAAGAAGGTGGTGGGGTAGAAGTACCGGGGTCAGAATTAGAAGTAGAAGTGGAAGGAAAGGTCTCAGCCGGGGTATCATCGATAGATTTTTCAGTGTCATCAATCTCTTCCCCAACGTGATTGTCAAGCACTCTTCCAGATCTCAACGTGATTGCATTCACATGATGTGAATAGCCAGGATTGGGTAAAGGTTGAGCTGGAAATTTCCCTTTCTCTCTTGCACTCATTTCGGCTTTTAATTGTGCAATTTGTGCTTCCATCGATTTGATATTCTCATTTTGAGAGACAATGATCTTCATCATATTCTCGACGGAAGATTGCAAACTTTCCGTCCCTTGGATGGATTGTTTCATGAAAGTATCCAAGGTTTGTGCTAGTGCAGAGGTATTATCTGTACCGGTCAATTGCAAAAAGTTTTCATGTGGTGCAAAAGTGTTGGCAGGATTTTGGAAGTTGTGTGATTGGAAGGGGAGCTGACTCAATTGAAGTGGTGGTTGTTGTTGTGGTGGAGGGACCCTTTGGAAATTGTTTTGGGTTGGAATCGTGTTTTGAGATTGTGATTGGTTCCAAACAAAATTAGGGTGATTCCTCCAACCCTGATTATATATGGAAGAAAATGGGTAGTTCCTAGGTCTTTGAAATGCGGCATTGGTATGCTCATGACCTTGAAACGGAGAATTTCGTGGACATTCTTCCGTCAAATGAGAAGGATCAGAACATCATCCACATACAGTTTTGGAGAGTGACATTTGATTTAGGGCGGCAACTAAAAATTTGTTTTCCATAGTCTCGAGTTTCTTTTGCATAGCTGAAATGTCAGCTCTAACTCCTATGGAAATATTATTGCCATCCCTAGACGATTGACTCACACCCTCCCACTGTAAAAGATTTTCAGCGAAATCTTCTAGAAATCTCCAGGCTTCCCCATCATCTTTGGTCATAAAGTTTCCTTGACACATGGATTCAAGGATCTGTCTTGTGTTAGGATTAATACCCTCATATATGATTCTGCACAGATCCCATCTAGGGATTCCGTGATGTGGACATTGGACTAACAGATCCTTGAAGCGTTCAAGACATTTTGAAAATGGTTCATTTGGAAGCTGGGTGAATTGATTTATTTCGCTACGGACTCGAGCTGTTTTATGATGTGGGTAGAATTTCTTAAGGAATTCTTTGACGAATTCTCCCAAGTTTGAGATGGAATGTGAGGTAGTGTTATACAGCCACTTCTCGGCTATATCGCACATGGTGAATGGGAGAAGACGTAGACGCATAGCATCCATAGAAAGCTGTGAGGTACCCATCATTGCTCATACATTTTCAAATTTGGTGATAAAGGTATATGCGTCTTCAGACTCGAGACCGTGAAATTTTGGTAGAAGGTTGATGTATTGGGGTTTAATTTCAAAATTTTCCCCGTTGGTTGGTGGAATGGAAAGACAGGTGGAAAGTGGACCTCGTGTAGGATAGCACCTCTCTTGGAGAGAGATGCGGGGTGGATTCTACGCACCAACGGACGGCGGCAGAGTAGTGGTAAAGAAGTTTGATGGAGAATCGTCCATCGAAATGGGTGTGGTGGTGGGTAAAGAAGAGGTAAATGTAGAAATACCGACTTTTGGGTCGATCAAGGGAACGCGGACTAAACGGGCACTAGAATCCCGTGTCCAGCTTATCTTGCACTAAAAAGGGTTAGTACAAGTGGCAGCATGAATATAATTAGGGGAAATGAATGAAGTGTTTTGGTGTTTGTTTTGAAAAAAATGATACAGATTTTTGAAAATATGATGCGATCACAACAATTGCAACAAGCAACCCTAAAATCTAGTGGTCACCTAGGTCAAAGCTCTAGACCGCTCCTAACTGCCAAAAGACAAGTCGCAGGATCAATCCTCCACCGCCTCTTTGTCTCTCCTGTAGCCAGGTAAGTGCCTGGTAAGTGGGAGGTTCTCCACTACGTAAGTAGTGGGCCTAATTAAGTAACCACTAGCCTTATACACACTTGCCTTAGACACCACAATAGAAATGTGGATAAGCAATGAATTACCCACGGCCTTCTTCTGTCCTAAGTGAGCGCGACGGTCCTTAGATTCATCTCTAGATTTCTTTTAGTTAATGAGGGTAATGCGGATGCAAGTTTGTGATTTCCGGGGATTAGGAAGGGTAATGAACTCCCCACCTAATCTGTATTTGGCCTTGCCCCTTAATTTCCGTATTAATATGCAAACAACCACAAATCAAAACACGCATAATTTTTATATTGCTTTTTGCGGCGGTGCGAGTTTTGCAAAGAAACCTGCAGAAAATTGTTAATGGAGCAGATGAGGAGAAGATAAGAAAGTAAGAATTCACCTGAGAAAAAATTGTACAGAGATCTTCCTGAGGAGCCGTGGAAACGCGGTTCTTTGTTGGGATCACTGCACAAATTTTTTTGCACAAGCTCCTGTTCACCTTTTTAGCTATCTGGAATGATCAGAAATTTTTTTCCACGGCTCCAATGATTCCAGATTTCCTCGCAACAAATCACAACAACACGTTTAGAGTTTGCGCGAATTTTGATATCAAAATTATAATGGAATAAACTTTTCAACTCAAATTTCAAAAAATCGAACAATTAGCGCACTATCCCCAGCAACGGCGCCATTTGATTGATATGATTTTCTCGGTGTGTAGTTTTAGAAAATGAATATAGAAATCACAACCAAAAAATATTTGACCGCAATCAATAACGGTGTCGAATGTAGCGCGTTAGTAAGTGCGGATCATCCACAGGGAAAGTGTAATCGTTCGTGCTTTGATTTAGATGAGTCGAAAATTTAAAGGAAAGAAAAGAAACAATTCATGATTCGTAAATTGAATTTCAAGAATTAGAAAAATCTAGATCTAAGAAAATATTAAAATCAAGAATTGAGATGTGATGATTTCCAAACTAACAATCAAGATTCGAAGTGTGGCTCGTAGGAGTCGATTGGATCTATAGATGTGATAAGATCTAATGATTACATACTCTTATCCATTAACGAATTGATACTAGATCGACGATGATTTATCGAGGTTAAGGATCTTGCGAAGAAACTAGGGTTTTCTCATCTCACCCTTTGTCCTTTCGATGAATCTCATTCACAAACTAGTTTCTAGTAAATCAAATGATCGATCGTTGATCTATAGTTTCGAGCGAACACAATCAAGAAAGCATCGCATCGAAACTAGGTCATCGATCATTCGATTTACAAAAATTTACAAACGTTATAGCATTTAAGAATTGTAAAAGAATCTAAATCATCATCATTCTATCGATCGTCTCGACTCCTTTACGAGCGGAGTTTTACTCAAACATTATCACAAAGCAAACATTCAAGAATCTAGATTGAATCATAATGCTTGAATTCAAAAGATAAGAAAGATAAAAGAATTGTCACCTTTATTTCTATCAACAATTAGTTACAACTCTCAAGAACTACAAGAGGAAGGAACTTGATCGTTGAATTTGGCGTCGCTCGGCTCCTTGAGTCGCGGATCGGTTTGGATCACTTGCTCGGATGAAGTCCGGCGTTGCTCTCTAAAGGATCTAGGCTTCTTGCTTTGATTGAACTCGGAATTCTTGATCTTGGATTGGAATTAGGGTTAGGGCTTTGAGGCGTAAGTCGTGTCACTCAACTTGCGGGTGAATTGTTAATGAACCCAATTTGGTGATTAATGAACAAATGATGAACAACCCCAACCCTTAGATCTAGGCTCCTTTTTATAGACCTCAAAACCCTAGATCTAGAATTCAAAATTTGAATTTCCCTCCAAAAGTTTGTTAGCTAGAGAGGCTTCTAGAAGTAGTTAGTTGGAGGGAGCTTCTAGAACTAGTTTGTTAGGAGCTTAATTAGCTTAATCATGATTAGCTTGATTTAATGATCCTCGCTGATCTGGCAGAAGCTTCGAGAGTAATCTGGAATTTGACATGTATTGATGAGGTGTACACACTGAGAGAGAGATTCTGAAGCAAAACAGGTGAGCTGACGTGGCAAGGCCGCCGCGGATCCGCGGCGCAAGCCGGCTCCGGCCGCGGATCCGTGGCTCCTGTGAGGCCTTGGGGCTTGGGCTTTCTTCTGCTGCTTTGTACTGACTTTGGGGTATTTATCTGATATGTTTAATTGTATAATTCCCTCTGTATTAATGCCAGATCAAACATCTTAGACTTGGCGTAATTTTTGATCAGCACTTCTGACAATTTGGCTCGGTTTCTGGAATTTCCTGCACAGACTTCGAAACAAGTGTTGCGCTACACAAGAATGATGTGATGCCATTATAAACACACAATTTCCCTTAAAGTTCCGGTTTTAGCCTACAACACAGGTAATCTGGTATTTAACAGGTGTTTTTCTAATATGTGCAATATGAATACCGAACACTTCTAGATGAGTGCAAATGATAGGGAAATTGCCTTGTTAAAAATGCAGTATTTTTGACTGATCACTCATCGATCTACCACTGGGTTTTGTGTTTTATTAAGTACACCTTTGATTTCTTGGCACATCAAACGTTGAGTTATTGTTTCTCGCTTCAGCACTAAAGCTGAATACCGTGCAATGGCTGATACTGCTGCAGAGTTTAAATGGCTTTATAGTTTACTTGCTGATATGGGTGCTGTCATTCCCTCTCGCATTCCACCTTATTGTGACAACAAGAGTACTATTCGTATTGCTGAAAATCCAGTTTTTCATTAACGTACTAAGCATATTGAGGTGGATTGTCACATAGTTCGCTAAGAGTACGACCGATGTCGGATTTCACTTCTTTACATCCACACCAATAATCAAGTGACCGATCTCTTTACAAAACCTTAAACACGTACCCAACTTTTGCATTTCTTTTCCAAACTCTCGGTTTATGATCCACCGTGCGTTTTAGGGGAGCTGTTAAGATATTCATAAATTTTTTATCTATCTTTTTAATCTTATCTCTTAGTATTGAGATTTAATCTTATAGTATATATAGAGAGACACATTGTATATTAAACTTGACCCATCATTAATAATTTTTCCTCTCTCTCTAAATTTCAATAATTCATAACAATACATTTTTAAAAACTTAATATTTTACATTTCTAGACACTATTATAGTTTTGTAAAATAATACCGTAATTGGCATACCTATTTAACGCGATTGGTATTACTTATAATTCATATGACTAACAAGTTATGAAATATTGACCCACGTAATAGTTTTCGATACCGTAGTCGCTATATAATTAATATCACCATAATTGACACATGCTTATATCTATAGAACCATTTTCTCTGGCTTCTTTATAACCGGCTAAAAATGTCATTTAAAAGAAAATTAGATTATTAAGATTTTTCTCCACCATATTATCAATTTTTTCTTCTATAATTGGTAATATGCATGTAAGATTAAACTTATACCCTCAATTTTTTTTGGAAGGCTGAAGGCACCCTGCGCATTTGCACAGGGCACCTGCAAGTTTTAGATTAAAATCCTATATTTGGATCTGAAGTTACATTTCTTGAGCCACATATAAGCATCTATGGAAAAAAGAAATCCTTTTTCATTTGAGCAATAAGATTAAATCTCTTAAACATACTGTTCCTTCATCACAATTGCTCCATAATTAATAAACTCACATTCTCTAGCTCAACTAAAATTGAAGTTGGAGAGAAAACACAAGAAGAATTAATATTACAATCCATTCTACAAATAAAAGAAGATCAATTGATGAAACAGAGTAGTTGAGAATTAACACTGAACAAGGAAAGAAACTAACAAATCAAAGAAAATGGCAAAATGCCATGTAGAAAGAAATTAATGATTAACAATATTAATATTAGATGAATAAACATTCAAGATGACATTTTGCGGCATCGGCATCTGATGGAGGTGCTTTTCGGGTCTCCGTCAGATGTTGTCTTTCGTCGATCTCCCGGTGGATCTTGGAGGTGATCTCCTGTTGCGTGTGGGCCTCAATGAGTTTTGAAGAGATTGGTGATTTGAGGAGTTTAGCGCCGAGTACCTGCAAGGAAGTCCCGGGGTGGTTTGGTACCACCGAGGACCCTCCGACGATCAAGTTAGCACGAGATCCGAGCAGAGTAACGGCTAAGTGGAGTAAAAAAAGGCTTACTTGACCCCTCTGTGATGGGGGTTTATATAGTGGCGGCGGCACGCAGCAGTAGGCGTGAGAATCTCGCCGACAGTTACGCTCCCGACGTCACGCCCGCGTAAAGAGCGGATCGCCCGTTAATGGGGATCGTGATGGCGTGGAATGTGGGATGTTGCTGGCGGAGAATCTGCGCATGGCGAGATTTACGGAGCGGCTGTTACGCCTGTGAGTGGTGGAGTTGGTCGGTCGGTCGGAGGACCGAAGAAGATGGCCTTGGCTGGGGAGCTCGGGGACGAGCGAGAGGGCCGAGGAGTCTTGGTCCTGTGGCAGCTCGGGGCGAGCTGAGAGGCCGAGGAGGCCAATTTTCAGGGGCTCTGAGGAGAGCTAGCTTGTGCTTGCAGGTCGGGTACAGGGGTGGCCTGGTCGGCCCCTGTGGGCCCTTTCTTCTGAGTTCTGGAACACGTTATCTGCCACGTGTCCTGATCTTGGAGATCGCCAATATTGAGCATCATCATTATCCCCCCACTCTTGTCTCGACCAACTAGCGGGTCGGGTCAGGAGTGGACTGCCGGGCCGCCCGGGGTGAGCTCCCTCCTAAGGTTTCGTCGGGACGCGTCCCCGGGCTGTCAGCTATCTTTTTTTCCAGTGAATCAGGGCGAGATCTCTGCATTTAAGGAAGGTGCATCGGTTCGTGCATCCTGCCACTGAATCGACGGTCCATGTGTCAAGCGTCGGTTGGCCGACGTGATGTGTGCAGACCTGCGGCGTCTGATGTGGTGCGGTCCAGTTTGGGAATGAAAAGTGGAGCAATCGGAGCCGTTGGACGCGAGAAGGTATTTTGGCGGGAGATGAAGGGCACCGTTAGATGAGAGCGACTGCAGTGACAAATAGGGGTGGGGCCCACTCCAGGGTCCTTACTCCTTCATATTTCCTCGCTATAAGCCCTGGTTTCTTGGCGTTCGTCTTCTTTGTTCTGCTTTCGTTTTCTGAGGATCCCTCTTCTCCAGGTTAGATGTCTTCTTTCATGGAATCTGTAGAGGTCGTAGGAGTAGGTTCCAGGGACCCTTTAGTTGAGCCTGAGTCTTCTCGGGGAGTAGGGATCGTACCCTCTTCTCGGGATCGTGCGGCGGGGGCAGCCCCCATGCTGCCCCCGGCGCCTCGTGTTGGGTGAGGCATGAGGAAGAGCTTGCCAATGCTCGGGCTCGCTTCCACATCCCCCCACGCTATACGCTTCATCTGGCTAAGGAGGGAGAGAAGGCAGACCAAGTACGGGGTAGGGAGATCGCCCTGTACTTGGAAGCTTTTTGGGGTGGAATGCCCATGCCCTTCTCTCCCGAGGTCGTCGAAGCGCTGAACTTCTTAGAGCTAGCCCCTGGCCAGTTTATGCCGAACTCGTGGAGGATTCTCTTCGGGTTCCTGATTCTCCTGAAGTTACAGGCAGTCCCTTTCAGCCTCTCGATCCTTGATTCTTCCCTCGTTTTCAAAAATCATCCTGGGGGTCGAGCGGGCGACCCGAGGAGGGTCTACCTCTCCTTTAGAAAGCAACAGGTGGGCGCCACTGGGACATGGGTTGTAGCCCTGCCTTTTTCCATTCACGATTGGAAGAAGAGGTTTTTCTTCGTCACGCCGCCCGAGGGCAAAGACCGGCCCGTGCCCACCACGTGGTCGAGGGAAAAATGCTTGCCGGGGAACCAGTCCAATGATCCTGCAGCAGTGAGAGTAGCGTCGTGGGAGTCCATCCCCCGATTCAACATGCTTCTGTCTGAGAGGGTCCTGAGTTAGGCCGGGCTCAGCCCCGTTGAGTTCGTCGGTAAGTTAGGCTTGCTTTTTGGATTGTATATTGCTTGTGTCGCTGACTTCTTTGCATTTGGTTTTGTGTAGGACCTATGGATATGGACGAGCTCCGAGCCTCCATGCGCCAGCCGAGGAAGGTCACAAAGGCTGGAGGCGCCAGCTCTTCCCGCTCGAAGCCCGCCCCGCCTCCTTCTCCTCCGATGGTCGCGTCCCGTGAGCGTTCGGGGGCGGATCCCACCCTGGGGCTTAGTAGAGCATCGGGCCGGAAGTGGGCTCTGATTCTGGAGGACCCGGTCTCGGAGGAGGAGATCAGCTCTCCATCGGAGATGCTCGAGAGGGGTTCTCGGAGATCTTCCTGGGGCCTGCCCTTGCCGATCATGATGGAGGAAGGGGGCCTCCAGTTCGCGGTGCCCTCGGGGCTATCCATCGTGGATAGCCTGCTGCATGAAATAGAGAAATCGATGGGGGGATGAGGGGTAGGGTCCTCGGGGGGACCTTCATGGCCCAGATGGCGTCCATCGCCGAGGAGTCCGTGCATGTAAGTGTTTGGTTTTTTACGAGATTCGGTGCCTCCTTCGTCTTTCTGATCTCTTTCCTATTTTTTAGGTTCTCCAGCACGTTGCCCTCACTTTACACATGGAGGCCGAGATGATAGCCCCGACGATGAAGGCTGCCGTACAGCTTGCCTCGCTGGAAGAGAGCTCCAAGCGGGAGCTGGAGGAGGTGATGGCGAGGGTTGCCGCCCTGGAGGGCGAGCTGGAGGCCGGGAAACGGGAGGTTGCCCGATACTGCAAGGCCATTGTGGCTGCCGAGGCCAAGCTTGAGGATGCTCATGTGCTCGCCGGCACCCTGAAGAAGACGGTGAGGACCCTCCGGAAGGAGCTGGGGGCGGCAGCCGAGGCGTCAAAGTCGGCCGACCTAAGAGCGGTGAAGTAGGCTGACCACTCGGCGGCGAAGGCGGTGTAGGGCTACAAGAAGTCGAAATACTCCTATGATGACCTGGCCATGGCCATAACCCGCATCTGGCACGAGGCCCTCGACGCTGTTAAGGCCCGGATGCCGGAGTTCGCCGATGAAGAGCTCCGGGATGAATACCCCTTCGCGGACGCCGATGAGCAGGGGGAAGAGATTCCTGACGAGGAGGTCGCCTAGGACCCTGCTCGGCTCGTGGTGGATGTCGAGGACCCCAAGGTCATGCCTGGCCCCGAGGCCTAAAGCCCCTGTCTTCCTCCTCCTTTTATTATGTTTCTTCTGGAATTTTTGTAAGCCTCCAGGCAGTTTGTAAGGCTGGGGAGCCCAAAATACCCTTTGTAAAGACTTTGCCTTTGGTAATAAAACTTTTTCTTTGGTTTCATCGGTTTGCACTTTATCATCTGTTTATGAAGAATGCTCGTAGAATATCTCTACTTGCACTGTTGGGCTTCCATGTTAGGTCGACTATCTGTCTAGCGATCGTTCACCGAGTTAATTTCGATCACTTGCAAAGCATGCCAAGCGCTGCTGAGAAGGAGGCATCTCCTTGGCCCCGAAGTCGAGGGGGATCGCTCATACTTGGATAGACCTGATGCCCTTTGTTGGGGCCTCGGATCCTCTGCATGTGATGGGTAGAGGGATGTTCACCGTATTTGTGCCGAGCATGAATGGGCACAGAGGATGAATGAGCATGAATGGGAAGCTGCTCGGTCGCCTCTTGGCGAGGGCCTCTGACTTCTGGCGTTGCGAGCAACGACCACTAGCTAGGGATGGTCGAGCAAGGGTCGGGCTCGAATGCCTTTGGGAGGACTTTAGATCCTTAGCGTTGGAGGGGCTGTAAGAAGGCCACTACGGATGACCGGGAAGTGAAGCTGCGCGGTTGCCTCTTGGCGAGGGCTTTGATCTCTGGCGTCGTGGGTAGGCCACTACCGGCCTGGGATGACCGAGCGGGGTAGCCGTTCGGGTTTCTCTTGCGAGGGCTTTGATCCTTGGCGTCATGGGTAGGGAGCTACCAGTCGGAGATAGCCGAGCAGGGTAGCTGCTGAGCTACCTCTAAGGAAAACTTTGATCCTTAGCGTTGGAGGGGCTGTAAGAAGCCCACTAAGGATGACCGGGCAGTGAATCTACGCGGTTGCCTCTTGGCTAGGGCTTTGATCTCTGGCGTTGTGGGTAGGCAACTACCAGCTTGGGATGACCTAGCGGGGTAGCCTCTATGATGACTCTTGCGAGGGCTTTGATCCTTGGCGTCATGGGTAGGGAGCTACCAGCCGGAGATGACTGAGCAGGGTAGCCGCTCGGTTTCCTCTTGTGAGGGCTTTGATCCTTCAGGACGGGGGCCGAGCAGGGTTACTGCCCAGTGCCTCTTGGCGAGGCTTTGATCTCTGTTGGGTGTAGTAGGAAGCTACCGGCCGGGGATAGCTGAGCAAGGGCTCGACTGCTTCTAGGAGGACTTTGGTCCTTAGCGCGGGAGGGGTTGTAAGAAGCCTACCAAGGACCCTTGGCCGGGCAGGGTTACTTCCCGGTGCCTCTTGGTGAGGGCTTTTGTCCTGAAGGATAGCCGAGTGAGGGTCGGGCTCGACTGCCTCTGGGAGGGATTTTGATCTCTGTCGGTCGTGGTAGGAAGCTACCGGCCGGGGATAGCCGAGCAGGGTAGTCGCTAAGCTGTCTCTAAGGAGGACTTGGATCCTTAGCATTGGAGGGGCCGTATGAGGCCTTCTAAGGATATCCGGGCAGTGAAGCTGCGTGGTTGCCTCTTGGCGAGGGCTTTGATCCCTGGCGTTGTGAGTAGGAAAGCTATCGGCCAGGGATAGCCGAGCAGGGAAGCTGCTCGGCTGCCCGAAGGACTTTGATCCTTAGCGTTGGAGGGGCTTTAGGAGGCCTGCTAAGGATAACCAGGCAGTGATGCTGCGTAGTTGCCTCTTGGCGAGGGCTTTGATCCCTGGAGTTGCGAGTGGGGAAGCTATCGGCCAGGGATAGCCGAGCAGGGTAGCTGCTCGGCTGATTCTTCATGAGGTTTCGCCCGACCATCCAGTTACAGGTATGGGGAACAGGAACGGTCGCGGCGAACGTGCGCGTAGCATGCGCATTGAATGTGGGGGGCGGCAAAGCTCCAGGGTCGCGTCGTTTCGATTCCTCCAGAGAAGGCTCAATGATCGCCGCGTGGCAGCGACTTTTTGGGCGAAAGCGGGCGACTGTTGAGTTCCGTTGGGGCGCAGTAGGCTATATAAGGCTGAAGGATCACCGGTCCTTCCTTTCTTCGTAAACAGATCGTTGAGAATGCAAGACTTCCCCTTTACCATCCCAATATCATCCACTTCGAAGACATATACCTCTATGATCAGAACTGCACCGAGGACATGGTGCAGTTGGTCTATAGGAGTATCGAAGACCACTTCGGACGGCTGCTCCCCCGACGCTCCTCCCTGCTGCAGCTGCTGATGTACTCCATCTGGAGGGCGTCGCCGGGGCTTTACAACCTCTTGTCCGAGCAGCTCTATGACGAGGCCATGGGCAAGCTGCGGTCTCTGAGGTGCTTTGGCCTGATCTCTGCGGATTGGCTGGCTCGCTAAGTGGCGCTCGTCCGTGAGTGCTACGAACTGAGGCTCGGGGTCAACACGCGTGGGGGGAATTGAGGGCTGAGGTTGGATCTCGTGAGGCCTCGGCTGGCGGAGGTCTTTACCGAGTACCATGAGCAGTGCTCTCTGCACCCCCTTCCCCCGCTGCTGTAATTTTCTTTTTCTTTTGTATGTATGGCTAAGGAGCCCATAATACCTTTTGAATAAATGAGACCTTTCCTTCTTTTTCGCAATATTCCATTGATCCTTACTAAATTAACAACAGACCCTAGGAAGAGTTTACATTGCCCTAAAAGAAAAGTACATGCTAATAGATGACCTTATTAGCGTGGCCCGGGCTCCCCGTAGGCTTGTTGGTCTCCGTGCTCGGCACCGGGTACAGGGCTCCCTGAGCGCCGGATTGGTCATCTGCCGAAACGAGCATGATCTAGCCGATGGTCAGCTCGGCGGGAGGGGGGACGCTGCTCCTGCCCACGGTCGGCCTGCCGTTTGTCCCTCAAGTAGGCAGCAAGATGCCCCGATCAGATGAGCTCCTCGATGTAGTCCCGGAGTTTCTTACAATCCTCCGTGGCGTGGCCCAGCGTCCGGTGGAAGGCGCAGTAAAGGCCTCGGGTTCGCTTCGAGGCCTGACGCGGAATTGGAGGGAACTTGAAGAACCCCTTGCCCTGGGCCTCCTCTAGAAACACTGCGAGGGAGACGTTGAGCAGGGTGTACTCCTGGAACTTCGGTTGATAGGGCTGTTGACGCTCCGGCCTCTCTTCCCGAGCCATCTTCTTCTGGTCGGACCGTTATGCTCAAGGGAAGTTCGCGTTCACCTCGGAATCCAGCTGAACCTCGCGCTCGGTCCATGCCTTGACCTCGGCCATGGTCTTAGGCTGTGCCAACGCAAAGGAGCGCAACCACTCCTTGTGCCTAAGACCAGATCTGAGCGTCGTGATGACGGTCTCGTCCCGGTGCTCGGGGACCTCGAGGAGGGCATTGTGGAAGCGGGTGATGTAATCCATGAACGTCTCCTTGTCCCCGCTCTTAATTGTGAAAAGGTAGTTGATCATGCTCTTCTGCCGATGGTTCCCAATGAAGTGGCCAAGGAACTGAGTATCCAGCTCGTCAAAGGTCGAGATTGAGCGAGGCTTGTGTCCTCGAAACCAGTCCCGACCAGAGTGGATGAGGGGTTGGGAAGGCCCTGCACTGAGCGGCGTCGGAATGGTCCTGGAAGCTCATCCCTATGGTGAAAGCATCCAAATGGTCTTTTGGGTCGGTTTTCCCGTCGAACAGAGAGACCTTCGGGGGATTGTTGCGTGAGGAGATGTGGACAGCGAGCAGTCCCTCGGTAAATGGCTCGGTGAGCGAGTCGGCGGCGTACTTAGCCCCGTCGCCCGAGAGGTGACCTTCCCGGCACATGCCTTCGATCTTCTTTTCAAGGGCGTCGAGTTGGCCGTGGTACCCCGAGGATTCGACGCCTTATGAACCTTAGCCCCTGCTGTGGGAGACCTGCGTCTGGGTGTGGCCCCGGTTCCTCTCGATGAGGTTCCTCAGATCCCCGGGCGAGGTAGCCCTCGAGCCATCGTAGCGAGCCCTTTCTGTGCGACCCCTTCGAGGGAGGGGGTGTCGATCATGCCTGTGGACAGGCGAGGTGACCGACATCTCCTTAGGGGGTAAGGGTCGCGAGGAGGCTTGAGGCGAGGCGTTCTGGCAGCGGATCTTGGTGTGGAGCCATGGGGCGCCCAGCGGGCCTCAAGGAGTATCGGCCCGTGAGATCTGTGGCCAGGGGTCGTAGCCTGCCGGTGGTCAGCCGTGCCGACGAGGGCAGAGCCTTCTAGAGGCTGAGGAGCGGCGATCTGGGGCCTTGTCCCGGCCGTTTGGACGCTGACGAGCGCCTCCACGAGGGACTGTAGCCGATCTATTCGGTTGGCGAGGGCGTTGATGATGGTCGCCGGGGGAGGTTCATCCATGCCTCCGGTGAGGGGGAGGCGGCGGCTGGTACCTGGATCTTCAGGGTGGTTGCTTTCCATGTGGATGGAGATCGGAAGGCCAACTTTGTTTTTTTTTTGGAGTTTAGTTCCCACAGACGGCGCCAACTGTTGGAGGTCCTTTTCGGGTCTCCGTCAGATGTTGTCTTCCGTCGATCTCCCGGTGGATCTTGGAGGTGATCTCCTGCTGCGTGTGGGCCTTAATGGGTTTTGAGGAGATTGGTGATTTGAGGAGTTTAGCGCCGAGTACCTGTAAGAAAGTCCCGGGGTAGTTTGGTACCACCGAGGACCCTCCGACGATCAAGTTAACACGAGATCTGAGCAGAGTAACGGCTAAGTGGAGTAAAAATAGCTTACTTGACCCTTCTGTGATAGGGGTTTATATAGTGGCGGCAGCACGCAGCAGCAGGCGCGAGAATCTCGCCGGCAGTTACGCTCCCGACATCACGCCTGCGTAAAGAGCGGATCAACCATTAATGGGGATCGTGATGGCGTGGAACGTGGGATGTTGCTGGCGGAGAATCTGCGCATGGCGAGATTTGCGGAGCGTCGGTTACGCCTGTGAGAGGTGGAGTTGGTCGGTCGTAGGACCGAGGAAGATGGCCTCGGCTGGGGAGCTCGGGGACGAGCGAGAGGGCTGAGGAGTCTTGGTCCTGTGGCAGCTCGGGGCGAGCTGAGAGGCCGAGGAGGCTAATTTTTAGGGGGCTCTGGGGAGAGCCAGCTTGTGGTTGCAGGTCGGGTACAGGGGTGGCCTGGTCGGCCCTTGTGGGCCCTTTCTTCTGAGTTCTGGGACACGTCATCTGCCACATGTCCTGATCTTAGAGAACGCCAATATTGAGCATCATCAGCATCTGAAGAGAGGAAGAAGGAGTAAGCACAGACATGAAAGGCATAACGTAGGGGACGTCGTTGGCAATGTTATCAAGAAGATGAGCCGGTACTTCGTTATTTACCGTCACCACTCACGTCAGTGTTGAGAAGTCGTCGCTGCTCTCCCACACCTGTAATGTCCCGCCGGCAAAAAACACGATCGCCGATCTATTATAACTCTCAAACCTTAGCGGCTGCGGTATCTACAATGGTCTTGTATCCTGCTCCAGCACTCTGGCCTTGTCGCGAGGCGCCGTTCCCCAGCTATGTGCATTGTCCGTGTACAAAAGGTAGAGGTGCACATAGGAATCACGATTCATGACAACGGGGCCGATGTTATTTCCGATTCTTCCTAGCTACGGCTTCGTGTGGGGCTTGATGTTCGACGGTGGAGGCAGAGGTTGATCTACTGTGAAGGTAGTCATAGTATCAGCGGCGTGAACAACAACCAAAGGACGAGGCCCCAAAAAGCCTGTTCGCCGCAAGAAACACCCGTGTTCAAAAGGATTCTCTTGTTGCCACCAGGATCGATAGGAGCTCGATCCAAATTCCAGGCTCTTGTTTGGGACGAGAAGATGTAGAAGCTGTATCGACCAAGATGGATGTGGACGGCGCATATGACATGGTAAGATACCGCGGTGGTGGCCAGGATAAAAGGGTTGCCGTATATTGGTGGATGGTGAAAAGCAAGAACGGCGGGGGTGGTGTTGGCGTCAGGCTTACGAGGGCTGGGAAGGCGGGTATGGCTGATGAGGGGATCAAAGCCGGGTTTGAAGATGTGGTGGGAGCCGGAGGAGTCGCGACAAAAGATGAAACCGTAGGAGGAGGAGAGGATGGTGAGGGGTCGACACCGAGGGTCGATGAATGAGAGGTTAGGGGGATGAACCGGGGGTTGGAGATTAGGGTACCATGCCGAGCATTACCCTATGATGTCTGGCATTGTTGAGGACGAAGATGCCTGCGGTGGAATATCGACGTGCATCACTGGAGATGCCATTGCCAGAATCATCCATAGCTATGGTTGTGGCTTGTTGAGACATGGGGGCTTTCTTGATTGAAAGATCACTTCTTGTTTCTTGTTATAGATTGGTGTTTGTTTGAGACTCGAGAGATTATGTACTAATGAAATGGTCTTCAGTTTTTTTATGGGATGAGAGATTAGTAGTTAATTAAGGTTAAGAAGCAGATTAGGGAGGAAAAATTCTGCTAATATATATATATATATATATATATATGGGTTAATGGAAGAAAGGTATCATAGGAGGGATTTCCTCCTATGGCGACGGAAAAATGCACCCTCTATGATTTTTTTTCAACGACCGGCATACATCAACTTCATCTTTATTATCTAAGATGTGGATACGCCAAATTTCATGTGATTATACTATTTTTTCACCGTTGATTTAGTTGGTGCAAAATTAATGGTTTACCGACAATAAAACTTTTTACATTGCTAATTCAATGGTGAAAAAGTGGTGGAATCACATCAAATTTGGTATATGCACATATTAGATGATGATGAATGCCGATCGTCGGAAAAAATAGTGGAGGTTGTATTTTTTCAACGCCATAGGAGGAAATTCTCTCCTATGCCCTCTTTCCTTCATTATTCTCGTACACACACACACACACACAGAGAGAGAGAGATAGAGAGAGATAGAGAGAGAGAGGGAGAGAGAGAGAGGGAGAGGACAGGAGTTAATGGAGGAAAGGTGCCATAGGAGAGAATTTCCTCTTTTGGCGTCGGAAAAATGCACCCTCCATAATTTTTTTCGACGATCAGCATACATCACCTTCATCTTTATCATCTAAGACATAGATACACCAAATTTCATATGATTATACCATTTTTTCACTGTTGATTTAGTTGGTGCAAAATTAATGGTTTACCGACAATAGAACTTTTTACATTGCTAATTCAACGGTGCAAAAGTGGTGGAATCACATGAAATTTGGTGTATGCACATCTTAGAAGATAACGATGATGATGATGGATGCCAATCGTCGGAAAAATGGTGGAGGATGTATTTTTCAACGCCATAGGAGGAAATCCACTCCTATGGCCACTTTCCTCCATTATTCACACACACACACAAATATATATATATATATATATATATATATCTATATATATATATTTATATATATATATATAGAGAGAGAGACTGATCTCATTGATCAAGAAAATAACAAAAAATAGAAAGATTGACAAAATTTGAGAAGTGTCATCCACCACAAAAAACAAAAATAAGAAAATGAAAAGTCAAAAACTCTCGCTCTCTCTCTCATAATCTTATTCATTATATATTCTTTCTCATGTTTAAAAGCCCAAAAATAGATGTGTTACAAATTTATACATAAGCCCTTATATCTTTGTTATTTTGTAAAGCACTCCAGCCATCTATCGCGGCCGTTGCGGAACAAAAATTTTGGTGTTTGAAAATCCGGCGCTAGAAAATCCGTCCTAGAATCTATCCACAAATCGAAACTAACTAACTAAAGAGATCTTAACTACCATGATAGAATTGTTTTACCAAAATATCCGTGTCTTTCGGTCTTCTATTTTCTTCCTTTACTCCTTGAGATCTCCTTGATCGAGCTTGACCGCCGGTCTTCCTCCGTCAAAAATTATCCACCCGAGAGATATAGTTCATGGCTCTAGCTCCACACTAAAAGTATAGTGGAGAAACTAGAGACTCTAGGTTTCTAATCTAAAGTGTGTAGGATGTAGTGAGTGGTTCTTAGTGTGTATCTATTTTACTTCCTCTCTTGATTCTCAATACATAAGATTGTGGAGAGGAAGTTCATGACGAAGGAGGAGGAGCTCAAGAAAGGCTAGTGAAGAGAGAGAAGCAAAATGGTGAGAATGGAAAATCCATGAGAGAGAAAAACCCAAACCATAGTTTTGTAAAAACATTTTTCCAATATTAAAACACAACCATGCTTAAATAGTTTGCACAAATTAATATTCAATTCATTTTTCAACACTATTGAAGCATGGTTCTTACCATATTCACCTCACTACCTTTACACCTCGTTTTCCATTTAAAATAAATGGATAAAGCTAAAATGAGGTGTTCTCTTTCTAGAATGATTTCTGTATAAATACGGAATACACTCTACCGTATATACATACCCGTATTCGCATCAAAATACGAATACCCAAAGAGATAAAATAGCATAAAGAACATAATACTAGAATATACATATTGAAATATATATATGTAAATTATTAAATTAATACCTGATTTAATAATCCTGCTCAATCCTAAGCCGGCTAATATTATTAACTGTCTGATCGAAAGTCCGGATAACTAGTATAATCATTCGATCGGAATCCTGCACGTATCAAAATACGGCTATTATATCATTTCGCCTGAATCAGGGAAACTCTCTGTGTGGAACTCTAAAGACTCGACAGTAGGCTGGAAGTGAGTTACTGGATAAATCCATAAGCACAAGCACATCAGCGGCACTAACTGTACGTAATGGCTACCCGGGTACCTATCGAAAAGGAAGGCCGACAAGCAAACTCATCCGGATCCCTACCGTGCCTATCAGTGACAATCTTCGTACAGTCCGATCTCTTCGTCTGAGAGTCCTATACCGGGTCTCGGGGGCGGTAAACGTCATACCCTAATAACCCGATAATTCGTGCTGATATGGCTAAGGACCAATCCGGGAAACTACTGATCTAACTATCAGTAAATCCCAACTGCTTTGGCAAGGTCTTATGGTGTTGGCCAATCAAATGCAGTACGATATCGACTCCCTATACAAGGAGAGACGAATCCACAACAATTGCTCACTGCCTCCATGTGGCTCGGGACTGTACCCAACTAAAACCTGTTTGCACGACTTAGTAGAGCTATGGTAGGGTAGTAATCTAAGTACAGTGGGAACTCACACGAGACAAATAACGATCTCAGGTTTGAAGACTAACCTGTACTCATGTCACCTGAGAACTGCTATATGACGATAGGTATAGTACCATCTAGAAGTTCTCGGCGAGTCCGTCCAGTGTACTTACCCCCAATGAGCACCTGTATACAATCTTAGGTGCGAAAGACCAATGGCTGTGGGACCAACCATCATCCCTCGTCGGGGTCTAGAAACGTATACACTAGTCTACTCTGGAATATTGATGCCCAGCCTCGATACTCCTACGACTAGGGACATTTTAATGATGTGTTTATCGACTACCCATCTCCCACAAGTATGATTGTCATCACAACGCGGTAGTCAAGCAATGATCCTACGAGCTTTATCAACATGTTTAAATAATACATAATAACAAGTAAAACATATGCACATGTTAAGATAAAGACAAAACAAATAGCATACTATCATATCGAGCAAGATTTTCCTGTACATACATAGTCCAAACATCCACATGTATACATATACAATAATGGTCTCTAGGGCATACATATCGAACAATCTCCCACTTGCACTAAGGCCATATATTGGCGTATCGAGTACCTAACGTCTGCACTAGGGCCAGTTGTTGGCGTATCGCATACCCAACATCTCAAATAGTCTCTCGAATTATGCTTGAGGGAGGGCCTTGGTGAATGGATCCTCCGTGTTGTCTTTTGTGTCCACTCTCCGCACCTCGATCTTCCGACAATCAACGATCTTCCTGATTAGGTAATACCACCTCAAGATGTGTCTGGATTTCTGATGGGACCGTGGTTCCTTTGCTAAAGCTATAGCTCCATTGTTGTCGCAATACAAAGGTATTGGATTAACCATGGATGGAACCACCTCAAGTTCAGTAATGAACTTCTTAATCCAGACCGCTTCTTTTGTGGCATCGTTGGCAACAATGTATTCAGCCTCCATCGTCGAGCCTGCGACGGTGTCCAGTTTGGAGCTCTTCTAATAGACCGCCCCTCCGTTGAGGGTAAACACAAAACCCGAGACAGACACACTGTCATCCTTATCACTCTAGAAGTTCGAGTCGGTAAAGGACTCCACCTGGAGGTCCCCATTAACGAATACCAGGAACAGTTCCTTAGTCCTTCTCAGGTACTTAAGAATGTTCTTCACTGCTGTCCAGTGGTTCTTTCCTGGGTTTGACTGATACCGGCTTACCACGCTAAGAATGTAAGCTACATCTGGTCTGGTACATAGCATCATATACATTATAGATCCTACCACCGAAGTGTATGGTATAATGCTCATGTGAATCCTCTCCTTATCAGTCTTGGGAGACATCTCTTTGGAGAGGGTGATTCCATGCAATGCGGGTATATTACCGCGCTTGGAATCTTTTATACTAAATCTCTTTAGTATGGACTCTATGTACCTAGACTGTGAAAGTCCCAACAATCTCTTGTATCTATCTCTATAGATCTTAATCCTCAGAATGTATAGGGCATCACCCAGGTCATTCATGGAGAACCTTTGTGACAAGAACAGCTTGACCGATTGTAGCATAGGAATGTCATTTCCTATCAAAAGAATGTCGTCTACGTACAAGACTAGGAACACGATAGTTCATCCTACAATATTCTTATATATACAAGGCTCATCATCGTTTTTTATGAAGTCAAATTCCTTGATTGTTTCATCAAAACATATGTTCCAGCTCCGCGATGCCTGATTTAATTCATAAATAGATTTAAGTAACTTGCACACCTTCCCGCTTCTCCCACTGTCTACGAATCCCTCCGGCTGATCCATATAAACGCACTCTTCCAAACTTTCGTTTAGAAAATCCGTTTTTACGTTCATTTGCCATATTTCATAGTCATAGAAGGAAGCAATGGCAAGTAGGATCCAACTGTATTTGAGCATAGCCACTGGAGAAAAGGTTTCGTCAGAGCCTTATAGGTTTCCACCTGTCCATCTACACCAATCTTCTTTTTATAGATCCATTAGCATCCAACGGGTTTTATCTCAGGTGGAGAAATATCCAAGGTCCAAACTTTATTGGTGTACATGGACTCCATTTCGGATCGCATAGCATCCAGCAATTTATCAGAGCACCTACTGGTAATGGCCTGCTTGAAACTAGTAGGATCATCTTCTTCCAAGATGCAGTCCTCTCGATCCCCATCTATAAGAAAACCGTAGTATCTCTCGAGCGGATAAGAAATCCTATTAGATCTGCGGAGTGGCTGAGGTTCATCTGGGACTACTAAATCTTGAGGTTCTACCAAACACCTAGTTTCAGTTTGTGGTTCTGATATTTCATCCAGTTCTACCGTGCTCCCACTTATTTCTTTTTCAAGAAATTGCCATTCTAAAAAGTTGGCTCGATGAGCAATGAACACCTGATTCTCGGTGTGGTAGAACAGATATCCTAGAGAATTTTTAGGATATCCCACAAACTTGCATAAAACTGACTGTGCATGAAGTTTGTCCAGATTTTGTACTTTTACATATGCCGGATAACCCCATATCTTAATACGTTCAAAATATGGTCTTTTACCACTCCATATTGCATATGGAGTCTTAGGAACAGATTTGGATGGAACCTGATTCAATGGGTATGCTGCCGTCTGAAGCGCATGTCCCTAGAATGAAAGAGGTAACTCAGCACTTTTCATCATAGAGCGAACCATATCCAATAGGGTACGATTCCTCCGCTCCGATACACCATTGTGTTGTGGTGTATATGAAGGAGTAAGCTGAGAGAGAATTCCATTCTCTTTTAGGTATTCTAGGAATTCCGTGCTTATATACTCCCCTCCTCTATCAGATCGGAGGATCTTGATACTTTTGCCGGTCTGGTTTTCTACTTCATTTTTGTATTCTATTTCTCAAAAGCTTTAGATTTGTGTTTCAACAGATACACATATCCGAACCTACAGAGATCGTCAGTGAATGTGATAAAGAATGAGAACCCACCCCTTGCATGTATAGACATTGGACCACATACATTACTGTGTATGAGTTCCAAGAGCTCTGTTGCTCTTTCTCCGCGTCCGGTGAACGGAGATTTGGTCATCTTTCCTTTGAGATAAGACCGACAAGTTTCATAGGATGAAAATTCGAACGAATTCAGATATCCATCCTTATGTAACTTAGATTTTCTCATTGATATGACCAAGTCTACATTGCCACAAGTAGGATTCGTCCACTTCTGAACTCTTCCTCTTGCGTGCGTTTTGTATATTGAAAACTGTGTTTTGATTTAGAACATAGATACCATTACACAGTATACCTTCTGCGGTAAATGTTCATGATATTTCTATCTAGAACAAACTTATATCCATATTTATCATGTAAAGAAACCGATATGATGTTGCAATGCATGAAAGGTATATAGTAGCAATGGATCAAAATCATAATATTGCCACTTGGCAATGCTAGGTGATATTCACCGACGGCAGCAACATCAATTTGTGTTCCATTCCCGAATCTGAGGGACATATCACCAGGTCCAACCATCCTACTTTTTCTCAGTCCCTGCAATAAATTACAGATATGAGATCCTGTTCCGGTATCTAGTACCCAGGAGGTAGGACTGACCAAAAAACAATTTTCAATAACAAGAACACCTGAAGGAGATGCAATAGCATGCTTCTTTTTCGTTTGGGTCATCAAAGAATTCATGCAATTCTCTTTCCTTTGCTCATTCTCATGATAGTTATCATAAGTTAGAGCCGAACCGACATTCCCCAACCCCGAATAAGAATTCGGATCGGTCAAGCGATACATTTTATTATCTTGATTAAGGCATGAATTGGTTGCTACTCGAAGAGAGAGAAAAGAAACACTTAGCGTGCGCTCTTGCAAAATTAGATTGGTTATTAATTTATCTAATCAGGATGGCTCCCACTATTTCCTCAAATTCTCCTTCAAACCTTAAAATAAGAACTAGCTGGGATCATTAACACCTTACAAGTTCGCTAACCGTTCAGCCAGGTCGGTGTTGGTACTCCAAGGGAGGTTCCCCATGATCTCGTATGGACCTAATTAAAATAAACTTCGTTTCCGCAGAGGCATAGCCCCGTTAACACCTTTCTAGACACCTAACAGGTTAGCTAATTATGAAGTGGAAAATATCTCCCAAGAGTAATTTTACTCATCAGTTGGATCAGGATCCAACTATCATTGCATTCTAAACTAGATGGATTCCACTCTAATCACGACACTCCAGAAGGTATGCAACACTAGCAAGTTTCTTGTATATTTGAAACCCTCGATGTGGTTTTTGCCCCTAACGACTTTATGACCTTGACAATTCCAACATATCATAAGCCGATAGTCAAGTTCAGCTCGTCATTATCTTAATTAACTTAGACCCACCCATGTAACCCTTGACAATGCCAATATAGCTATAAGACTGTCCTAAATAATTGGAAACAAAGCTACAAACAAGCAATACTCAGCTACCGATCACTACGCCTTGACAATACCAAAATACGTAACACGAATAGTAAGTAATACTTGTAGGAAATGACGGAGGGCTACGACTGGTTTTTGGCGAAAAACCTTTAACGTAATGAACTTGATATCGTTGAACGAACCAAGTAGTTTTGAAAAGGAGTGGTTTAGGCTCCGCTTTTGAAAACTTATGGTTTTGAAGAAAACCGAGTAATCTACAGTATAAACTTTTGCTCAAGAGGTTACTCCCCACGAAGGGATCTAGGCTCCTGCCTCCTCGAATGAGGTGCTGGATATTCCTAAACGAATACCACTATGCAAAGAGAAAGAATATGACTATAGTTTTTTGAAATTTGTTCCAACAATATTTTTTAGGTTTCTTTTCTTGCATTAATCAAAATTAATGCGGTCCCATCAATTAATTTCTATCACACCAGAAAATAACGAAAATACAATATACGTATATGCCATCCACATTCGCCACGGAGCGCCGTCATGCACCGTTAGGTTACTTAACTAACGACAGAGCGGGGGCTGGATTAGCGCGGGTGCAAAACATATACAACATCTACTAGTGTATGTATGTATGTATGTATGTGTGTGTGTGTGTATATATATATATATATATATATATATATATAGCATTCGTCCCGGGTATGATATAAGTAACATCACAGAACAACAATAAGCAATATGGAATGGTGGATAATCTTGGAGCCTCGGATTTCATTTGAGCCGCAAATGAAACCCGACGTTCCCGGTCGTGTGAATGCATGTGCAATGAAAAACCTAGACCCCTACGAGCACGACAAGTTACCCGCCAATCTCAGAAGTGAGGCAACCCCAATCAACAAAGTGAATGGGCCACCCAGCACTTCACGGAATCCGGTAACTTGAGCACCCCTCCGTGGGTCATCCTATACCCTCCAGGAGTGCGGCGAATAGCCCGCCAATTCTAGAGTAAGGCCCCCTCCATCTCAAAGCCATGAGATGCGGGCCTGTTGCCCTCTAGAACCTGGCTACTCAAGCACTCCACCGCGGGGTAATCCTAGTACAGAAAAGAAAAGTATATATACAATAGTGACATCAACCTCAACCCGGTCGTGCCCCAATAAACGAATATACAATCTGGCAGAAACGACTGTCCATATATCGGACGCTCACCCTGCAATAATGAATATACAAATAAATCTGAACTGTACTACTACCATTACACTATAGGCTATCCATCATGATAATCCATCCACAATATCAGCGCAACATAGAACATCAACGTGAATATCATGTTCGTAAACCCGTTTAATTGTATATATACCAATTAGTCGGGTTATACCGCTCAATGATATTCACGGTCGCAGATAATAACATATGCACTGATAAACACGTATTCAAAATTTCGATCGACCAAAACTTTTCCGCATTGGCCTCAAGTGCAAACCAGTTGTAGCACCTTAGAATGCGATTAGTGTTAATTAAGCGTTATAATGTGGGTTTTAAAAAGAATTTAACCAATAACTATTTTAACATATTTTATTAAAATTAATTAATATTTTATAAAATTATTGTTTTTTTACTTGCACACATATGTGCATGTTAATCTAGGGTTATGTATATGCTAACCATGCTTTGTTAGCCATGGCACCTTAACATATTACGTTATGTCATGACATATATATGTATACATATTTATTTTAAGTATAACCTTTATTTTAAAAGATAGGAGAAAAGAAAAGAGTAGAATATTAGAGGCATGATGAGGCATGGGACAAAGTATGGGAGGCAATTAATTGAGAGAGAGAGAGAACATGGCTCTCAAAAGCCATGTCTCATTTCAACTCCCTCTCATCTTTCATTCTCACAACCCTCACTCTCTCTCATTTCTTCTTCTTCACTTGAAAATATTTTCTCCACTTACCTTAAGCCTATACCAATATCAAACCCCATTAAACCCTTCACTAAGCTTGCTTAAGCCCTCTTGTGATGTCTTAGAGCTTGATGGCTAGGGTTTAATCCAAGTATTGATGATGTATTGATGCTAAATTGTTATTTAGGCTCTAAGGAAGTTTGTGTGTTAATTAGTTTCAGTAAAATACCTTAATGTTATAGTTTAGTGCTAAATATCATATTTTTGTTAAGTTTGGAGTCTCTGTTGAATCTGCTATTGTTATGTTGATCTATAATTAAATCTAACAATACAGTAGAATGATGTTAGAGCCTTGTGTATACCCTAGAAACCCGGATCCAACCCTACACTTTTCGACCGGCGAGAATCATCTTTTTCTCGGCGCCGCCGATTTTTATGAAGAATTGGGTGTTAGGTTTTTGTGGGGAGCTCTTTGTGGGTCATATAGGTTATTTGGTATACTTTGTTTTTCCTATTTAGTCCGTGGGTAAAATTTGAGACCGTTTAGCTATAATTCAAGCATTTCGGTAACGTGCGATACGGATTTATCCGAATTTGTTTAAGTGTTTCGTACGTTTAACAACCATAGGTCTAGGATGTTGCTGCACACGTTTAGCTCGCTAAGCTAACACTTGGTAGCTTGTGGGAGTCGATTCGTTAGTTGGTTTTGTGTCCGTGTTTGATTTGAAAGTTTATTAATTTCCTGAGTATTGGTTTTGTGTGATATTAGAATCACAGGAAGGGACTTCGGATGCAGCCATGAAGGGGAAAGAGGTGATCGGATTCACTTAGCTCAAGATCGTCCGGTGAGTAGATTTAACATCTATGGGAAAATCGCCTGTATGGCGTTAAGCGCTGATGGATAGATTCCAGTGATATAACCTTATGATTATATATATTGTGATTGTGCATGATTATCATATTGCGCATCTTTTTACCTGTTGTACATTGACATAGTATTAATAGGACACTACACCATTGCTAATGTTAGGTCCACGTTACCCACCCCGGTTCATTCGGGGAGGCGGAATAGATAAAAATCAATTTTTTTTCACAAGGCAACATGGACCAACCATGAAGGATCTTTGCTAAACAAAAACTAACAAACGAACTATAAGTTTAGCTACTCGGATAGAAGGTTATACCTAGGTCTTGAACTCCTTCTCTTCTTCTTGTGGTCCTCCTTCTTACTTGCTCCTTGGAGTGTTGTAGATGGCTCCTCCTCGTTGTCTTCTCTTTGCCGAAGAACGATCCACCCGAAGGCCTCTATCTTGAGCTCCTACCTCAACCAAGAGGTAACTAGAGTACTTGGCTTACTAAATCTAGAACCCTAGAATGAGTAGAGTGAAGTTTTGATGGTTTTGTCTCATAAGCTCATGGTTCTCAACACAAGAGAGATGAGAGCTTTGAGAGAGGAAGAGGAAGAACTAAGCATGAGAGAGAAAGAGAAAGATAGAATCAGAATAGAATTCTACAACTATGCTCACAAAAGAAATAATATGAAATAATAATAATAACAATAAAGATAAATGTGATGGTTCATTTGGAATGACCATTATCATTTCACAATAAATGCAATTTGCAAGAATCAAGAAGCATCTTTCAAATGAAATGATGATGGTCAAAATGTCAACAAAAGTCAACCGGTCAACCAAAGTCAAAAGGTCATCAAAAGTCAAATGGTCAACCTAACCATGGCACAATTATCCTTAGTTAATATCATTAATCATATTTCTCATTCTCATTAGGGTTAAGAAAAAGTCAACTGTCAAAAAACATAATGAGATTCCTCTGCCTCTGTCAACTGTGCATACACACCCGCATTCGTGTTCTGATGAACACGAATACAATGAGACAAAACCAGTCCCAAAACAAATACTAGGATCTGGCTTAAACCAAAGCCCGCTAGTAATAACTGCCCGGACACCAAACGTGCACAAGTGCGTGAATGTGAACGAACCCCGTCGCAAAACCATGCGACCTCTACTCTGTTTTGCCCAAAGGCGAATAACCCTCTGTGTGGGACTCTAAAGGCTCGACACTACGCTGGCAGTGGGTTTAACCAAAGGACGCAAGTGGTACTAGCTGTACGTAACGGTCCCCAGGTAGATGCCGATAAGAAGACCGACCAGGTGAACCCATCCGAACTCCTACTGAGCCTGAATGTGACAATCTCCGTACAGTCCGGTCTGTTCGTCTGAGAGTATCACATGGCTGGCCTATGGGGCGGTAAACATCAGTCCCCTAATAGCGGTACAAGTCGTGTCGGAGTGTAGCCCAGAACACCCTGAGAAACTAATGGAAACACTACCAGTAATTCTCGCTTGCCCTGGCCAGGGACGACTATGTATAATGGCTCTCCTAAACACAACGCGATATCAACTCCCTATACTGGGAGAGACAAATCAGGTCTAACCATCACTGCCTCCAAGTGCTTCGGGACTGCACCCAACTACTACCTGTTTGCACGACTCAATAGAGCCGTGATAGGGTAGTAATCTAAGAACAGTGGGAACACACTCGAGGCGAAGTGACAGTGTCAAGTCAGCGGATTAAGCTGTACTCATGTCACCTGGGAACTGTTAACTGACGATAGGTATAATACCAACCAACAGTTCCCAACGAGTCCTGTCCAGTGTACTCGTAACCTAACGAATACCTGCATACTATCTCCAGTACGACGTACTGATGGCTGTGGGACAGACCATCTCCCCTGCTGGGACGAGAAGTGTATGCACCAGTCTACTCTGGAGTATCGATGTCCTGTCTCGATAATCCTACGACTAGGGACTACATTAAGGATGTGCTTATAGACTACCCAGCCCCCACTAGTGTGATCGCCATCACAACGCCGATAATCAAGCAAAGATCCTAAGGGCTCCATCAATATGTTTTTAGCGATATGTTAAAAGAAACATATACACATATTAAGATAGAAACAAACCAAGTAGCATACTACTATATTGAGCAAGACTGTCGTAGACCCGTATATATATGCCAAGCCTCCAAAATGTATTATACAAACCGGTACTATACAATAATGGCCTCTCGGGCATACATATCCAACAATGTCCCACTTGCACCAAAGGCCAGTAATTGGAGTACCGCATACCCAACGTCTGCACTAAAGTCAGCTGCTGGCGTACCGCATACCCAATAGCTTAAAAAGTCACTCGAACTGTGTTTGAGGAAGGGCCTTTGTGAATGGATCCGCCATGTTGTCTTTTGTGTCCACTCTCTGTACCTCGATCTCCTAGCGATCAATGATCTTCCTGATCAGGTGATACCGCCTTAAGATGTGTCTGGATTTCTGATGGGACCTTGGTTCCTTCGCTAAAGCTATAACCCCATTGTTATCGTAATACAAAGGTATTGGGTCAACAATGGACGGAACCACCTGAAGTTCACTAATGAACTTCTTCATCCAGACCGCCTCTTTTGCGGCATCGCTTGTAGCAATGTATTCAGCCTCCATCGTCGAGTCTGCGACGGTATCCTGTTTGGAACTCCTCCAACATACCGCCCCTCCGTTGAGGGTAAACACAAAACCCGAGACAGACTTACTGTCATCTTTGTCACTCTGGAAGCTTGAATCGGTAAAGGACTCGACCCTGAGGTCTCCATTACCGTAAACCAGGAACATCTCCTTAGTTCTTCTCAGGTACTTGAGAATATTCTTCACAGTCGTCCAGTGGTTCTCACCTGGGTCTGACTGATACCGGCTCACCATGCTCAGCGCGTAAGCTACATGTGGTCTTGTACATAGCATCGCATACATTATAGATCCTACCGCTGAAGTGTAGGGTATAGTGCTCATGCGAACCCTCTCCTCGTCAGTCTTAGGTTTTTGGAGAGGGTGATTCCGTGTAATGCGGGTATATTACCGTGCTTGGAATCTTCCATACTAAATCTCTTTAGTTTGGTCTTTATGTACCTGGACTGCGAAAGTCCCAATAGTCTCTTGGATCTATCTCTGTAGATCTTGATCCCCAGAATGTACGAGGCATCACCCAGGTCCTTCGTGGAGAACCGTTGTGACAAGAATAGATTGACCGATTGTAGCATAGGAATGTCATTTCCTATCAAAAGAATGTCGTCCACGTACAAGACTAGGAATACGAAAGTTCGTCCTGCAATCTTCTTATAAATACAAGGCTCATCCTCGTTCTTGATGAAATCAAATTCCTTGATTGCTTCATCAAAACAGATGTTCCAGCTCCGCGATGCCTGTTTTAATCCATAAATGGATTTAAGCAACTTGCACACCTTTCCGCTGCTCCTACTGTCTACAAAACCCTATGGCTGATCCATGTAAACGCACTCTTCCAAACAGCAGTTTAGAAAAGCCGTTTTTACGTCCATCTACCAGATTTCATAGTCATGGAAGGCAGCAATGACAAGTAGAATCCGAATGGATTTGATCATAGCCACTGGAGAAAAAGTTTCGTCATAGTCCACACCAGGTCTTTGACGAAAACCTTTTGCAACGAGTCTAGCCTTATAGGTTTCTACCTGCCCATCTACACCAAGTTTCCTTTTGTAGATCTGATTGATCTTATCTTTGTGTGTCGGTTTATAAAATAGAATTCACAATCAAAGAATTATTTGACCGCAATCAATAACGGTGTCGGATGTAGCGCGTTAGTAAGTGCGGATCGTCCACAGGGATTGCGCGATTCGTTCGCATTTTGATTTGTTTGAATCGAAAATTTAATAGAAAAGAAAAGCGATTCAAGATTTTTATCGATGAATTTCAGGAATCACTAAATCAAATCAAGAATCGAAAAAACGATAAACATCAAGAATCAAGAAGAATAGAATTCCAATAGATTTAGGCTTCAAGATTTGAAGTATAGCTCGTAGGAATCGATTAGATCGTAGATGTGAAGAAGATTCAAGAATACGATTTCTTATCCATTAATAAGTTAATGCTAAATCGATGTAGATTCATCGAGGATCAAGGATCTTGCGAAGAATTAGGGTTTCTCATCCTATCCTTTGTCCATTCAATGAATCACATTCACTAGATAGCTTCTAGAAAATCGAATAATCAATCGTTGATCTCTAGATCGTGCGAAAGGAATCAAGAACGCATTCGCATCGATCTAGATCATCGATCAATCGAATTTCAAGAATTTACAATTGTTATAAGACTTAAGAAAACGTTAAAGATTCGTCAACATCATCATTCTACAAACGTTTCGATTCCTCCACGAGCGGAGTTTTATTCAAGCATCATCACAAAGTACATATTCAAGAATCGAAATATAAGCATAATGCTCGAATTGAAATGTAAGCAAGTTTAAAGAATCTTCACCTTTATTTATTTCAAAAATTAGTTACAACTCTCAAAAACTACAACAGGATGGAACTTTGATCGTCGAATCTTGCGTTGCATCGGCTCCTTGAGTCGTGGATCGGCTTGGATCTCGTGCTCCGTTGAAGTCCGGCTTCGCTTCTAAAGGTTGGTTGAAGACTTGCTCGCTAGAACTCAAAGGATCTTGAAGTTGAGGTTTGGATTAGGGTTAGGGTTTGGCACAAGTTTTGTCGCTAACTTGTGAGAGGAAGAGATGAGAGAAGATGAAGATTAGCAACCAAAGATTGATTAGCTAAAGATTGAGCAACCATTAACCCTAGATCTAGGCTCCTATTTATAGACTTCCCAAAACCCTAGATCTAGGATTTGAATTTTGAATTTCCCTCCAAAAGTTTGTTAAAGAGAGCCTTCTAGATGAAGTTTGTTAAGCCGAGCCTTCTAGATGTGCCACGTGGAGAATCGGGAGTCTTCTGGAAGCTTGGGTAGTTATATGAGACACGTGTAAAAATACTGAGCCGCTGAAGTCACCATAGCGCCTAGGATCCGCGGCGCCAAGGGGGTTTGGGCCGCGGATCCGCGGTCCTTTGAGGGCTTTGGGGCTTGAGATTTCTGGTAAAGATTTGGGCTGACATTTGGGCCTGCTTCTGATATGTTGAGTTTTGTTTGGCCTTCTGTATCACTACCAGATCTTACATCTTGGAGTTGGCGTATCTTTTATCAGCTCTTTTCCCAACTTTGGGCTTTGCTTCTGGAATTTCCTGCATAGACTCCAAGACAAGAGTTGCGCTATACAAGAATGATGCGATGCCATGATAAACACACAATTTCCCTAAAAGTGCCGGTTTTAAAGTCTAACACATGCAATCTGGTATTTCAGAGACGTTTTTCTAATATGTGCAATATGAATACCGAACACTTCTAGATGAGTGCAAAAGATAGGGAAATTGCCGTGTTAAAAATGCAGTATTTTTGACTGATCAAATTCCTCCAAACTTATTTTCGATCGTCTCGAGCGAACTGTTTTATTAAAAAAAAAGAAGGAGAAAATAAAGAAAGAGAAAAACTAACTAGCACACTTTTTTAGGCAACACGATTGCACTGAGCACGTGCAACAAGCCTTTAAACCTCTAGGTGTCCCTAGTAGGAGGAGTGTTGTCTCCTGAGGGTTTTAAGCGGATTGCACCCACAAAATCCAATAATAAAAGGAAGATCATGAATATTACACTTAAAGAAAAGAATTGTAAAAGAAAAGTCTTGAAAATTAGGGTTTCCAACTAAGCTAGCTTTTCGGTTGTCATGAGCCCTATCTTAATAGTCATGAAAAGATGTCAGAAATCACGTCCCCCCTCAATAAAACATCGTCTTATTCTTCATTCCTATCTTTCTTCCAAATATCGATCATATAACCCTGCGTGTGTGTAAAGACATCCCTACACCCGGAGAATTCAATTCAAGCTATCATACTCTTGCCCATCAGCCTCAGTACTTTTTAATTAATGAATATTTAGATGAGATTGCTCACACACTTTCATGCGACCGTTAATACTTCTTGAGGTACTAACCGACCGATTACTCCTGTGCTTGCATACTTGGTGTATTTTCCTCGTCGTGCACCACCTAAGGCTTACCAGTGACTTCCAGACCAGTTGGCCTTAGGGCACTAGGTGAAGAGGCACCCTCACTATATTTTTTTATTGCTGCCTTGGCGATAACAAAACCAGTGTTCATTTTTCTCACCACTTTATATTTCCTTCATACTTTGGCTTTTAGACAAGAGCATTTCAAGGTATCCTCTACTATCCCGAGCTTCAAGATGTGTGTAAGTGCGTATAGTAGGGTATCAACGTTCAAAATGTTTGGCTTCCAGAATAGAAACTATTTTTCAGACTTATTTTTATCCTCAGATTAGTGACTTCCTTCATCTTACTAACCCTTGGGACAACGGCTCATAACTACTTATTACTAGTTCGTATTAGAAAACTTCTAATTTTCTTGGTTTTCTTAAATTTTTCCAATCATTTGGATGTAATTTTTTCACTATCTAATCTTTAATTATCTTATTTATGTACAAAATATTTTTTTTATTTTTTAAATTTTTATAGGTTTTCAAAAAATGTTTTGTGCTTATGCAAAGTATGATGCAAATGATGCGAAAATAAGCACAAACCTCCACCGAACTTGTTTTCAACAGTGTCCTCACTGTTGCCTTCTGCTAAATCTCAAAAAACCTGTAAGCTTAGGAGGAAATTTATTAATGGGGGAAAAATATTTAAGTGAAGAACCTCCCCCAAACTTATTCTTGGCTCATCATTTTGTAAAAAATTTCTTTTCAAGAGCCAGAAAAAATGCCGCCCCCCAAACTTGAGTTATGCAGTATTAATCTTTTGAAAATCACATGAGGGGGGTCAAAAATCATTGGTCGATGCCAATCTTTGCAAAGACCGAAAGTTAACACCAATCATTCAAAAATTTTATCAATGCAGTGCTCTGGTTGGTGGAAGAAGAAGTGGGGAAAGGGTAAGTGATGGAATAGAATGTGTGTGCGTCTCATTTTAGAGAGACGATGCAGTGAATGTGATGGATTGCTCGCATTCTTTTTACAATTCAGAAGAAGGGGTGGAGGTTCAATTTCATTGATTGGGAGATGATTCATCTCAACGCCCATGTCATTCAAAAATGCGAGTTCATCAGCGAAAATTTCCTCAAAAGTTTCATCAATACCCCGAATAATAATGTCATCACAAAGTGCGGGGTGATCTTCAGACTCTAAAAACAGTTCATAATCAGTGTTAGTTGTTGACCCGGACATCTCGGTGGGAGAGTCCGTATGTGTATGATACATAGTTGGGTCAAACAATAACGTATGAAAAGAGTCAAGATCGGTATCATGAGGATCATCAATTTCGCTGCTGTCGACATCCATTAAGTCGACAGAACAGACATGAGCAGTAGGTTCAGAGGGTACACTTCCCAACTTGTAAATGTTCAGCTCAATTGACCTATTCCCGAAGGATAGGGTCATAGAACCGTTACGACAGTTGATGATAGCATTGGAAGTGGCCAAAAATGGGCGACCTAAAATCACCGGAATTTGATTCCATGGGTTCGCTACAGGCTGTGTATCAATTACAATAAAGTCCACAGGGAATATAAATTCCCCGATTTTTATTAACACATCCTCCAGTTCACCCCTAGGTTTGGTGATTGATCGGTCAGCCATCTGGAGAGTGCAATGGGCTGGTTTCAACTCTCCGATCCCTAACTGCTCATAGACTGAGAAAGGAAGCAGGTTAACACTTGCGCCAAGGTCTAGTAGAGCACGGTTAATGTGTTTTTCCCCGATAGAAATGGAAATAGTAGGATATCCAGGATCCTTACGTTTCCTCGGTAATTGCTGGGGGAAAACCGTGTCTACAGTCTTTGCCATGAATATCTTCTTGGGCACTTGAGTCTTCCTCTTCCTAGTGCACAAGTTCTTAAGAGTTTTCGCATAGGACGGAACTTGTTGGATGGCATCTAGGAGAGGGATGTTGATGTTAACTTGCTTAAACATGTCCATAATCTTCTCCATATGTGGACTCGATTTGTTAGCCCTTAACCGATTAGGATAAGGTGCTTTAGCAATAAGCGCCGGGTCCATCATAGGAGAAGGAAGTGTGTGTGGACCCGATACCAGAATAGAAGTGGGGATCGTCGGTGGTTGGCTAGAAGAAATGGGCTGAGGTGGCGAGCTTTGTGGGAAACGAAGAATAGGCTCGCAAGAAGGTGGTGGGGTAGAAGAACTGGGGTCATAATTAGAAGTAGAAGTGGAAGGAAAGGTCTCAGCCAGGGTATCATTGATAGATTTTTCTGTATCATCGAACTCTTCCCCAAGGTGATTGTCAAGCACTCTTCCAGATCTCAACGTGATTGCATTCACATGATGTGAATAGCTAGGATTGGGTAAAGGTTGAGCTGGAAGTTTCACTTTCTCTCTTGCACTCATTTCGGCTTTTAATCGTGCAATTTCTTCTTCCATCGATTTAATACTCTCGCTTTGAGACGCAGAGTTTTTCTCAATTTTATCGACAGAAGACTTCATTTCAGCCGAAACTTGCATGATATTTGTTAAGACCAAATTCATGTATTGTGCAAATGAAGAGGATTCATCAGCCCCGGTCAACTGTAAAGGACTAGACAGTGCAGGTATGTTGACCGGATTTTGAAAGTTATGTGCTTGGAAGAGGTGCTGACTCAATTGAAGTTGTGGTTGCTGTTGTGGTGGAGGGACCCTTTGGAAATTGTTTTGGGTTGGAACCGTGTTTTGAGATTGTGATTGGTTCCAAGCAAAATTTGAGCGATTCCTCCAACCCTGATTATATGTGGAAGACAATGGATCGTTTCTAGGTCTTTGAAATGCGGCATTGGTATGCTCGTGACCTTGAAACAGAGAATTTCGTGGACATTCTTCCGTCAAATGAGAAGGATCAGAACAGCATCCACATACAGTTTTGGAGAGTGATATTTGACTTAGGGCGGCTAAAAATTTGTTTTCCATGGTATCAAGTTTCTTTTGCATAGCTGAAATGTCAGCTCTAACTCCTATGGAAATATTATTGCCATCCCTAGACGATTGACTCACACCCTCCCACTGTAAAGATTTTTCAACGAAATCTTCTAGAAATTTCCAGGCTTCCCCATCATCTTTAGTCATGAAGTTGCCTTGACACATGGATTCAAGTGTCTGTCTTATGTTAGGATTAATGCCCTCATAAATGATTCTGTACAGTTCCCATCTAGGGATGCCGTGATGTGGACATTGGACTAACAGATCCTTAGAGCGTTCAAGACATTTTGAAAATGGTTAATATGGAAGCTGGGTGAATTGATTTATTTCGCTACGGACTCGAGCTGTTTTATGATGTGGGTAGAATTTCTTAAGGAATGCTTTGACGAATTCTTCCCAGTTTGAATTGGAATGTGCGGTAGTGTTATACAGCCACTTCTCGGCTATATCGCACAAGGTGAATGGGAGAAGACGTAGACGCATAGCATCCATAGAAAGCTGTGAAGTACCCATCATTGCGCATACATTTTCAAATTTGGTGATAAATGCATATGCGTCTTCAAACTCGAGATCGTGAAATTTTGGTAGAAGGTTGATGTATTGGGGTTTTATTTCAAAATTCTCCCCGTTCGCTGGTGGAATGGAAAGACAGGTGGAAAGGGGACCTCGTGTAGGATAGCACCTCTCTTGGAGAGAGATGCGGGGTGGATTCTGCGCACCAACGGACGGCGGCAGAGTAGTGGTAAAGAAGTTCGATGGAGATGGATCCATCGATGTGGGTGTGGTGGTGGGTAAAGAAGAAGTAAACGTAGAAATACCGACTTTTGGGTCGATCAAGGGAACGCGGACTAAACGGGCACTAGAATCCCGTGTCCAGCCTATCTTGGACTAAAAAGGGTTAGTACAAGTGGCAGCGTGAATTTATAATTAGGGGAATGAATGAATGCGGTGTTTGTTTTGAAAAGTGGACGGATTTTTGAAAAAATGATGCACACAACAAATGCAACACACAAAACCCTAATTCTAGGGGTCGCCTAGGTCAAATCTCTAGACCGCTCCTAACTTCCAAAAGACAAGACGTAGGATAAATCCTCCACTGCCTCTTTGTCTCTCCTGTGGCCAGGTAAGTGGGAGGTTCTCCACTACGTAAGTAGTGGGCCTAATTAAGTAACCACTAGCCTTCGACATACTTGCCTTAGACACCACAAGAGAAACGCGGATAAGTAATGAATTACCCACGGCCTTCTTCTGTCCTAAGTGAGCGCGACGGTCCTTAGAGTCATCTCTAGATTTCTTTTAGTTAATTGGGGTAAATGCGGATGCAATTTTGCAATTTTCGGGGCTTAGGAAGGGTAATGAACTCCCCACCTAATCTGGATTTGGTCTTTGCCCCTTAATGTCCGTATTAGTTATGCAAACAACCACAAAATCAAAACAAGCACAATTTAATTTTGCTTTTTGCGCGGCGCTGCGATTTTTGCAAAGAAGCCTGCACAAAATGTTATTTGGAGCAGATGAAGAAGGAGATAAGAAAGTAAGAAGCTCACTGAGCAAATTTGGCGCAGTGATGACGCAAGGCTGCCGCGGAACCGCCGCAGGGGGTGGGTATATGCCGCGGAATCGCGGTCGGATCTTGGGATCTCTGCACAAAATTTCTTGACACTGTTCCACTTGAACTCCTCAGCTCTCTGGAAATTTCAGAAATTTTTTTCTCCAGCTCCAATGATTCCAGATTTTCTCGCACAAATCACAACAACCTGTATTAGTGTTTGCGCGAATTTTGATCTAAAAATTTAATGGAATAAATCTTTCAATTCAAATTTCAATATAGAACGAATTAGCGCGCGATCCCCGGCAACGACGCCATTTGATTGATATCGATTTCGGATTGTGTAATTGGAAAAATGTTTAGAAATCACAACCAAAAATATTTTGACCGCAATCAATAACAGTGTCGGATGTAGCACGTTAGTAAGTACGGATTGTCCACAAGGATTGCGCAATTCGTTCGCATTTTGATTTGTTTGAATCGAAAATTTAATAGAAAAGAAAAGCGATTCAAGATTTTTATCGATGAATTTCATGAATCACTAAATCAAATCAAGAATCGAGAAAATGATAAACATCAAGAATCAAGAAGAATAGAATTCCAATAGATTTAGGCTTCAAGATTTGAAGTATAGCTCGTAGGAATCGATTAGATCGTAGATGTGAAGAAGATTCAAGAATACGATTTCTTATCCATTAACAAGTTGATGCTAAATCGATGTAGATTCATCGAGGATCAAGAATCTTGCGAAGAATTAGGGTTCCTCATCCTATCCTTTATCCATTCAATGAATCACATTCACTAGATAGCTTCTAGAAAATCGAATGATCAATCGTTGATCTCTAGATCGTGCGAAAGGAATCAAGAACGCATTCGCATCGATCTAGATCATCGATCAATCGAATTTCAAGAATTTACAATTGTTATAAGACTTAAGAAAATGTTAAAGATTCGTCAACATCATCATTCTACAAACGTTTCGATTCCTCCACGAGCGGGGTTTTATTCAAGCATCATCACAAAGTACATATTCAAGAATCGAAATATAAGCATAATGCTCGAATTGAAATGTAAGCAAGTTTAAAGAATCTTCACCTTTATTTATTTCAACAATTAGTTACAACTCTCAAGAACTACAAGAGGATGGAACTTTGATCGTCGAATCTTACGTTGCATCGGCTCCTTGAGTCGTGGATCGGCTTGGATCTCGTGCTCCGTTGAAGTCCGGTTTCGCTTCTAAAGGTTGGTTGAAGACTTGCTTGCTAGAACTCAAAGGATCTTGAAGTTGAGGTTTGGATTAGGGTTAGGGTTTGGCACAAGTTTTGTCACTAACTTGTGAGAGGAAGAGATGAGAGAAGATGATGATTAGCAACCAAAGATTGATTAGCTAAAGATTGAACAACCATTAACCCTAGATCTAGGCTCCTATTTATAGACTTCCCAAAACCCTAGATCTAGGATTTGAATTTTGAATTTCCCTCCAAAAGTTTGTTAAAGAGAGCCTTCTAGATGAAGTTTGTTAAGCCGAGCCTTCTAGAGGTGCCACGTGGAGAATCGGGAGTCTTCTGGAAGCTTGGGTAGTTATATGATACACGTGTAAAAATACTGAGCCGCTGAAGTCACCATAGCGCCGCGGATCCGCGGCGCCAAGGGGGTTTGGACCGCGGATCCGCGGTCCTTTGAGGGCCTTGGGGCTTAAGATTTCTGGTAAAGATTTGGGCTGACATTTGGGCCTGCTTCTGATATGTTGAATTTTGTTTGGCCTTCTGTATCACTACCAGATCTTACATCTTGGAGTTGGCGTATCTTTTATCAGCTCTTTTCCCAACTTTGGGCTTTGCTTCTAGAATTTCCTGCATAGACTCCAAGACAAGAGTTGCGCTATACAAGAATGATGCGATGCCATGATAAACACACAATTTCCCTAAAAGTGCCGGTTTTAAAGTTTAACACATGCAATCTGGTATTTCAGAGATATTTTTCTAATATGTGCAATATGAATACCGAACACTTCTAGATGAGTGCAAAAGATAGGGAAATTGCCGTGTTAAAAATGCAGTATTTTCGACTGATCAAGATCCATTTGCATCCAACGGGTTTTACCCCAGGTGGAGCAATATCCAAGGTACACACTTTATTGGTGTATATAGACTCCATTTCGGATCGCATAGCATCCAGCCACTTATCAGAGTCCCTACTGATAATGGCCTGCCTAAAACTGGTAGGGTCATCTTCTTCCAAGATGCAATCCTTTCGATCCTCGTCTATGAGAAAACCGTAGTATCTCTCGGGCGGATGAGAAATCCTACCAGATCTGCGGAGTGGCTGAGGTTCGTCCAGGGTTATTGAATCCTGACGTTCTGTCAAATCTTCAGTTTCATTTTGTGGTCGCTGAATTTCTTCCAGTTCTACCAAACTCCCTCTAGTTTCTTTTGCAAGAAATTGCCACTCTAAAAAGGTGGCGTGGCGAGATACAAACACCTTCTGTTCCTCGGTGTGGTAGAACATATATCCTATAGATTTTTTAGGATATCCCACAAATTTACATAGAACTGAACGTGCCTGAAGTTTGTCTGGATTTTGTACTTTTACATAGGCCGGACAACCTCATATCTTAATAAATTTAAGATACGGCCTTTTACCATTCCATATCTCGAATGGTGTCTTAGGCACTGATTTAGATGGAACATCATTCAAGAGATATGCTGCTGTCAAAAGCGTATGTCCCCAAAATGTAAGAGGCGACTCGGCACTACTCATCATGGAGAGAACCATATCCAATAGGGTACGATTCCTCCGTTCCGATACACCGTTGTGCTATGGTGTATAAGGAGGAGTAAGCTGAGAGAGAATACCATTCTCTTTTAAGTGATTTAGGAATTCCGTGCTTAAGTATTCCCCTCCTCTATCCGATCGGAGGATCGTGATACTTTTTCCAGTCTGGTTCTCTACTTCGTTTCTGAATTCCTTGAATTTCTCAAAAGCTTCAGATTTGTGTTTCATAAGATACACATATCCGAATCTAGAGAGATCGT
The DNA here is from genome assembly GCA_030015575.1 of Agapanthus africanus. Taxonomy (NCBI): domain Eukaryota; kingdom Viridiplantae; phylum Streptophyta; class Magnoliopsida; order Asparagales; family Amaryllidaceae; genus Agapanthus; species Agapanthus africanus. The sequence goes on along the minus strand of JASDDO010000004.1, from coordinate 321,428,248 downwards.
CAGTGAATGTGATGAAGTACGAGAACCCACCCCTTGCATGTATAGACATCGGACCACATACATCACTGTGTATGAGTCCCAAGAGCTCTGTTGCTCTTTCTCCATGTCCGGTGAACGGAGATTTAGTCATCTTCCCTTCGAGAAAAGACTGACAAGTTTCGTAAGATGAAAACTCAAACGTATCCAAGAGTCCATCTTTTTGCAACTTACTTAGTCTTTTCTCTCCGATATGACCAAGTCTACAATGCCATAAGTAGGATTCGTTAGTATCTGAACTCTTCCTCTTGCGTGTGTTTTGTACATTGAGAACTGTATTCTGATTTAGAACGTAGATACCATTACAAAGTGTACCTTCTGTAACCAGTACCTTATGAAGGTAAATGTTCATGATATTTCTATCAAGAACAAAGTTAAATCCATTTTTATTGAGTAAAGAAACTGATATGATGTTGCAAGCCATGGAAGGTACATAGTAGCAATCGTTCAAAATCATAGTCTTGCCATTTGGCAACACTAGGTGATATTCACCGACGGCTGCAGTATTAACTTATGCTCCGTTCGCTATCCTGAGCGACATATCACCAGGTGCAACTTTCCTACTTTTTCTCAGTCCCTGCAATAAATTACAGATATGAGATCCTGATCCGGTATCAAGTACCCAGGAGGTAGGGCTGACCGTAAAGCAGTTCTCAATTACAAGAACACCTGAAGTAGATGCAAAACTATGCTTCTTCTTCAACTGGGTATCCTTGGAATCCATACAATCCTCTTTCCCCTGCTCATACTTATGACTGTTGTCATAAGTTAGATCCGAACCGACGTTCCCCAGCCCCGAATAAGAATTCGGATCGGTCAAGCGATACATTTAATTATCCTGATTAGGGTGTGAAATGGTTGCTACCTGGAGAGAGAGAAAAGAAGCACTCACCGTGCGCTCTTGCAAGATTAGATTGGTTTATTAATTTATCTAACCAGGATGGCTCCCACTGTTTCCTCAAATTCTTCTTCAAACCTTTGAAAGAAGAACTAGTCAGGATTAATCGCACGTCACAATACTTGCTTTAACCTTTCAGCCAGGCTAGTGTTGGTACTTCGAGGGAGGTTTTCCAACGCTTTCGCGAAGTTCCTTAATTATATAACCTCTTTTTCCTGGAGGCGTAGCCCCGCTAACACCGTTCTAGACACCTACTTGGTTTATAGCATCGATTGTTAAGTGAAATAATCTCCCGAGAGTAATCCAACTCATCAGTGGGATCGGGATCCAACTATCATTGTGTAATGACCTAGATGGAATCCACTCTAGTCACTACACTCCAGAAGGTATGCTAAATCTGCAAGTTTCCTGTATATTTGAAACTCCCGATGTGGTTTTTACCCCTAGGACCCAAGTGACCTTGACTGAGCCAAAATATCAAAGGATCCTAGTCAAGTTCTACCCGTCATTATCTTGATTGCATTAGACCAACCCGTACGAGTCCTTGACTGAGCCAAAATGATCTCACGATTGTCCTAACCAATCATATTATATGCTACAGAAAAATATTACATAGCTATCGTTCACAACGCCTCGGCTGAGCACGAAATACGTAGCACGAATACTAAGCAATACCAATCCGAAATGACGGAGGGCTACGGCTGGGTTTTGGCGAAAACCCGTTAACTTAATGAACTTGATATAGTTGAAGGAACCTGATAAACCTTTTAAAAATATAGTGGCGAAAACTTTTGCTAAAGAGGTCACTCCCTGTGAAGGGATCTCGGCTCTTTCCTCGTCGAATGAGGTGCAGGATATTCCAAACTGAATACCTCGATGCAAAGCAAGAATAATCGACTATAGTGAAGTTATTACCCTGACCCAAACTTCTGTCCAAGAGGTCACTCCCGATGAAGGGATCTCGGCCCTTGCCTCGTCGAATGAGGTGCTGGGCATTCATAACCGAATACCTCTGTGCAAAACAAAAGAGAACGTCCTTGCAATATAAGCTTTTTGAAAATTGTTCCAACAACATCTTTTAGGTTTGTTTTTCTTTGCATTAATATAATGCGTCCCATCAGTTAATCCTACCATTGCAGACAACAACGAAAATATGACGAACTCTTATGCCATCTGCATTTGCCACGGGGCCCGTCATCACCCATTAGGTTACTTAACTAACGACAGAGCGGGGGCTGGACTAGCGCGGATGCAAAACATAAGTAACGCCTACTAGATATCTTATATAGATATATACACATTCGTCAGATGCAATGATAGCCATTCCAGATCATAGATCAACACATTGGATATGCTAGGAATCTGCGTTTCGTTCGAGCCTGCAACGAAAGACGGATTACACGGTCGTGATGAATAGACAAACCCCACCATAGACCACTATGGGTGAGGCAAACTACCCGCCAAGTACCCGAAGTGCAGCAACCTCCCTCAACAACGTGAGTAGGCCACTCGGCACTTCAAAGTACCCGGTAATTTGTGCACCCCACCTTGGGTCTATCCTAGGAGCAAAAACAGTAAAAGAAATAATATACAATGGCGGCTACAACCTCATCCTGGATGTGCGGCCATAAAAAATTATGTTACATCAATTTACAATATACATCAAATGAAAGATAAATAAACTCTCATCTAATAAACCCCGGCTATTCATCCGCGACAATCTAACAAGTTCATATACACAATCCAACATCACAGATCACAGATATGCACAACCCCCACTCATCGACGTATAGCGATTAGTCGACGTTCAGTGCATATATCACAATACAAATATAACCATTTAGCCAAAGTTTGTAAAACTCCGATCAAAATACCAATTTGTAACTACCCCAAACACAACATTGTTCTCTGGATAATCTGTGCAGAAACAAAATATCTTAAAAATCACAAAACCAACACAGAGAACCCCAGAAGAAGTTTGGTGCTCTGCCGAGTCGACTCGGCCGCGGAACCGCGGCGGATCGCTTGGATCGGCCGCGGATCCGCGGTCATCTGAGGGACTCAGTCGCCCAAATTTCTGCAGTTTTCTCAAAAAACCCTGCTTGTATTTTTCATGTCACTTAAAATATTTTTAGGCCTGTTTTTAAAAACGAAAGAAAACACAAGATTTTAGATGGATTTTGCGATTTTTTTCCGGATCGAAGTTCTAAACACTTTGCTAACAGTTAGTTGTTGTTTAGCTAAGCTCTGACACCACTGTTAGGTCCACGTTACCCACCCCGGTTCTTTCGGGGAGGCGGATAGGTAAAAATCAAAGTTTTCTTATAAGGCAACATGGACCAACCATGAAGGATCTTTGCTAAACAAAAACTAACAAACTAACTACAAGTTTAGCTGCTCGGTTATAAGGTTGTACCTAGATCATGAACTCCTTCTCTTCTTATTATGGTCCTCCTTCTTGCTTGCTCCTTGGAGTGTTGTAGATGGCTCCTCCTCGTTGTCTTCTCTTTGCCGAAGAACAATCCACCCGAAGGCCTCTACCTTGAGCTCCTGCCTCTACCTTGAGCTCCTACCTCAACCAAGAGGTAAATAGAGTGCGTGGCTTGCTAAACCTAGAACCCTAGAATGAGTAGAGTGAAGTTTTGATGGTTTTGTCTCACAAGCTCATAGTTCTCAACACATGAGAGATGAGAGCTTTAAGAGAGGAAGAGGAAGAACTAAGTATGAGAGAGAAAGAGCAAGAGTGAATCAGAATAGAATTCTACAACCATGCTCACAAAAGAGATAATATGAAATAATAATAATAACAATAAAGATAAGTGTGATGGTGTTCCCCTCCGAATGGCGGCCGAGACATGGGCTGCCTCGCCTGAGATTCGGGGCAGATGCTATTTGGTGCTATCCGTCCACCTCTTCGAAGATGCCAAGTTTGATTTATGGCACCGTGTATCGAAGGTTTAGACGGATGCGTCCGATGTAGCAGACTTCGTCAGATTCCCCCTCGTTTGAGGGGTTTTTGATTGTGGGGACGCTCTTCCCTGCAGGCGCAAGCCCCTGCAGTTAATTACGCTACCGCGTTGCGGTAACAACTTTCTCTTTCTCCAGATGGTCACTTCGTGTCGCGGGTGTTTGTTTTATTGCCCGTGGATTGTTTACGGAGACTGGGTTATGTCGTCACCCGTAGGGCGTGGACTAGTCCAAATCCGCATTATCTTAAATTTGGGTTTGGGGGTTTGGTTTGAGGATACGTCAGCCATACTCGAGGCTAAGATCAACTCAAACGTTTGTTAAGGATACGTTAGTCTAGCTTTGTGACTAAGATCAACTTAACGGGATCGTTTAGATCCGACAAAAGAGTGTTTGGACTATAATGTTCCAGTTTAGGGACGTAGTGGTCCATCGTATGTATGGCCGTTGGGACCCATCACCTCTCTGACGACGTTGAAGGATTACAACGACGGATGTCAGAGGAGTTCAGGGATGTACCCTCGAGCCGGAGTTAATTTGGGGGATTCGTAGTCCAGTCTGTTTGAAGGTTTAAGGATACGTTAGCCATTTTTAAGGCTAAGATCAACTTAAACGGGATCGTTTAGATCCGACAAAAGAGCATATGGGGGCTCCATTGTTCTAGTTTAAGGACGTTGCGGTCCATGGGTAGTTTAAGGACATTGCGGTCCATGGGTAGTTTAAGGACATTGCGGTCCATGGGTAGTTTAAGGACATTGCGGTCCATTGTTAGTTTTAAGACATCTCGGTCAAGGTTAAGGACGTCGTAGTCCATGGGTTTAAGGACCCCACAGTCCGTTGTTAGTTTTAAGACATCTCGGTCAAGGTTAAGGACGTCGTAGTCCATGGGTTTAAGGACCCCACAGTCCGTTGTTAGTTTTAAGACATCTCGGTCAAGGTTAAGGACGTCGTAGTCCATGGGTTTAAGGACCCCACAGTCCGGTATGTGCTCTGGATGCTTCACACGGGTTCACTGCCGTGCTCTGCGAGGACCATGCTCCGCTCTGGACGTTTTCCACGGGGTCAAAGAGTGACGTTATCCGCGTTCCACGTAACCAGGAATTTGTTTTAGACATGATTTTAAGGACCCCACAGTCCGTATCAATGTGTGGTTGTCGGGACCCGTCACCTCTTTGAAGACATTGAGGGATTACAATGCCAAGTATCAAAGGAGTGAAGAGATGTACCCTTGAACCAATGAGCTGGTTGAAAGAGCAGATGTGCTCGGTTCAATATGATTTGAGGACTTATGGCCATCTTGGGCTAAGTCCAGTTCAGGAGAGGCTTTGCCTCTATCCATTTAGGCCAATTGGGCCAAAGCCTAGTGTTAAACACTATAGAGCAGTCAGTGTTGAACACTGGGAATGAGGTTGACAAGTTAGTGTTTAACACTAAGAGATAATTGTTGTTAAACACCAGCAACAAGGCTTTTCAAATTAGTGTTAAACACTAAAACAGATCAGTGTTGAACACTGCAAATAAAGCTTTTTAATCAGCATTGAATGCTAAGGCCCGACAGTGTTTTAACACTGGGTTTGAGAGTTTTAATTTAGTGTTAAACACTAAGACAAGAGGGGTCACGTGGCAGCACGTGAGAGCGCCCTTCCTTCATTTGTTCTGCTGAAGTTATCGCGTCTTTCAGAGCATCACGTGCCATCACGTGATGGGCATTCAAATGCCTGTGTATTAGAGCTTCTGCCAAGTGTCACGTGGGTCACGTGGGGTGCTGCCTCAAAGGCTCTTGGGGGGCTTTTGTATATCTCTGGGGGGGGTGTCACGTGATGGCACGTGACCCTGCCTTCATGTATTTTGTTTGGAGGCTTTGTTAATCTTTTTCAGGAATTAAATTCCTCGAGCTGTAGATTTTCAGAGGAATTAAATTCCTACTTTCTTTCGAAGACTTTGCTTTTCTGGAACAGAGTTTAACTCTGAATTTTCTGTAGGAATTAAATTCCTTATATATGTGAAGGGCTGAATAGGGTTAAACCCTAATAAAAGTTTTTTAAGGAGTTTAAACTTCCATCCTCTACTAAATTATGATTAAGGGAATTAAATTCCCGGTGTTTCAACAGAACTGGGTTTTTTAATTAGGGTTAAACCCTGTTTTTTCTTTTTAGTTCTGAAGGAATTAAATTCCCATGATATAGGGTCGAGCCGTAACTTTATTTTGGAGGAATTAAATTCCTATAGTTCTGTGAGAATTAAATTCTCGAGCTTGCACTCCTTCTCTATGTTTTGGATCTGCATGGCCGGATCTCAACCCATTGAGAATTAAATTCTCAATCTTAAGGGGAGATGTGCACTTTGCAAATCCTCTATCAAAGAGAGAAGAAATATGTTCTTCTTTTTATATATATCAGAGTTAAACTCTGTTGAGAATTAAATTCTCTTTCTTTCAAACGCCTTTCCCTTTCTTACCTAGGGTTTTTGCAGAAGATCTGAGTCTTTTCAAAGTATCAAAGCTCTTCTTCTTCTCTCTTTTCTTCTCTGCGTATGTATATGTCTTTTTTGTGTCTCTTGGCTCCTATTTATAGGAGAAGCAGCCGAACCAATTAGTTTTGGTAAATCTTTGATTGAGAGATTTGATTTGCATCCATCATTCGTTTTGGACCTTTGGATTATTGGGTGAATTTTATTCACCATTGGATTTTAAATCTAGAGATTCTCCTTTGTTATTTTGGTTAGATTTAAGGGGGAAATCTTTCCAAACCCGAGATTTTCCATAGATATGTGATATTTCATCACCTCTGAACCCTTAATTTGATTGGTTCCATATAGTTGCGTTCCTTTGGAAAGATTTGAATTTCTCTCAGAATTTAATTCTGTTGACAAAAAGGGCTTTGAAAGCCGGTCACGTGTGACCACGTGACACATGGTCACGTGTGAGCACGTGACCCCCTTTGGAATGAGCCTTTTCCTTTCTCTTGCGCTCTGTCTTCTGATCGTTGCCTAAGCGTCACGTGCCACCACGTGACTCTTGGTCACGTGTGAGCACGTGGCCCTTGTTTGAACTCTCTTTCCTTGGTTTGTCTGGAGAACGAGTCTGCTGTCTTGAACGTCACGTGCCGACACGTGACCCTGGTCACGTGGGAGCACGTGACTTCTTCTGAAGCCTTTTCCTTGACTTGGTCAGTTAACCGACGTGCCTTTGACGCTTGCATTTAAATGTTACGTATCGCCACGTGACCCTGATCACGTGGGAGCACGTGACTCTCCTTGAAGCTTTTCCTTTTCTTCTTCGTAGTCAGGGAATTGAACTTGCCTTGATGACGTTTTTAGGTGTCACGTGCCAACACGTGACCGCTAGTCACGTGTAAGCACGTGACCCTCTTCTGAAGCTTTTCACAGAAGCTTTCCTGATTTTAAATCAGGAAACAAATGCCCCCACAGCGTTGTTCTCACGTGTCTGCACGTGAGTGCAACGCTGTCACCTCTTGCGACCGTTGGATTCATTTAGGGATTTGGGAGATGAAGCGTTTCCACTGTTTTCTATAAATACCGCTGTCTTTTCATAGGATCCTTCACTCTGCTCGTCTTCTTCCTCTGAGAACTTTTCTTTGAGAATTTAATTCTCTTCTTCCAGAGCTTAGTTCTCTGTTTTAAGATTTTCCAGAGTTTAACTCTGTTGACGGATCCCTTTCCCTCAGGTAATAATGTTGAACGGCCAAAGCGCCTTCGTCTTTAAAAGAACTCTTTGGATTTTAAATCCGCGTTAAGGGTTTCACAAAGAACCCATTTTTCTTCAAGTGATTTAACCAAAATATGAGACCACTTAACTCCCGCAGTAGATCACTTAGGGTTCAGATGATCCCTTAGGGAGATGATGATGGCGGTTCAAACCCATGGAATTTAATTCCATTCAAAATATTCTTGGGAATTTAATTTCCTTTTTCCTAATAAGGAATGTAATTCCTATGAAGAACTCAGTTTCTTCACGCGGGGGCTTCCTGGGGTCTCTTGGCCCTAGGTTGTTCTTCCTGCCATTAATGCAACGGGGGCTTTGCAATGATGTCTTTTGGTGGGAATTTAATTCCTGTGATTTTGCCAGATTCATTGTAGAGCCCGAGACTGCTTCTGTTGGGGGAAAATGTGCATGGTCGTCATTCTTTGAGGATATTCTCTTTGTTTTATTGTAACGCTTTGGCCTCATTATTAATGAGCCGTCATTCGGATTCCGTGGGACCCATATGTTTTGTAGCCAATAACCCCCAAAAACTATGTTGTTGCTTTCTTTAACTAGTTTTCATGTTTATGCATGAATATACGTTGCTGACTTTTCTTCTAACGGTCTTCTTTTATTGGATTTCAGGTGCGATGGCTTCTGTTCCGCGCTTTCCCTTTTCTCGCTCAGAGGCTGCTTTTCCTCAGTCGCCGTCTGATGAGGAAGCGATGGCGATGATTCGGGCCCATGACCCGAACTGCACCAATCTTCTTCAATGGGGACCTTGGTACAATCAGATTATTCAGGGTCGCCGGAGCTTTCTTTGCGCGGTGCCGACGGAGCCCACTTTCCCATTTTTACCGATGGATCCTCCGAGGACAGCTTTTGCTGTGGAAATGCCCAACTGGACTCCAACGGGGAGGCTGGAGCCTTCGACGACCGGCATTCCGAACCATCCGATTCCAGCCATAGACATCTTGGGACGGCGTATCTGCCAGGGTGAGGCCCACCCGTGGGGGCAAATTTATAAGATAGGGCTCACTCCTAGGCATCCTACGGGCTACCTTCCCTGGGCTCGTTACATCCTTTCTGCCCATCGGGCGCGATTGCAAAAAGTCGGGCTCTACCAGGCCGTATACGCGTCGCTATTCCATTACAAGTCCCCACATGCCTGGTGGGTCAAGGCATTTTTGAACCAGTGGAATCTTCCCACTAATACTTTCATTCTGGGAGATCGCGAGGTTTCGATTTCTCTGGCTGAATTCTATGATATCTCGGGGCTGCCGATAAGGGGTAATCTGTATGAGGAGTTGTTGCCTCCTGACGAGTACGTTTTTGAGCCCGAGCCCGCCCCAGTTGACGGCCTGTCTGCTGAGAATGCTATTCGCCACAAGCGTCCCAGTCTAATTAAGGCCCTAGGCATCTTCGAACGATTGTTCACCGAGTCCGAGGGGTAGGGCGTTACTTTCAAGAGCTTCATTGCTTGTTTCATTCGTGAGGACGCCTTATCGAAGACAGCCCCGAAGTTTGCCAACATTGGGGACCCCTTTGGGTTTGGCCCGAAGAGGCTGCCGACCAACGAATCAGATCTACCTCAGTATTACATCCCTATTATATCGCCAATATCTTTTGAATCCATTGCCGCCCCAGGCATGGACGAGGAGACGTTCTTTGTGGGGTTTATTAGCGTCTGGCTCAGTTGGTTCGTTATCCCCATGCATCGCCGCTTCATGAGAGCCTCGGTCATCTACCCGGCTCATCGTATTGCTGAGGGGATGCGGTTGGCCATCGGCATCCCGGCCTTAGCGCACCTCTATAATGGATTGGGCACCACAGCTAATACCTCTACGCCTGGCGTGGATGTAGTGAACTTTTCACTTCATTATTTCACGTCATGGATCGAAATGCATGTGCTGGGGTCTTTTGCCATGCATCAGAGGCCCGCTTTTTACGATGCCTATACTTTCCCGCGACTTATGCGGCTGGTGGGTGCTTCTGCTGCCGATCCAACTCAATTTGGGGCTATTCAGGTGTTGATCTCTCCTCATGCCACCGCTGGCGGGTTGGTCTTTAACGATCGGGTCCTGTCTACTCCTTCAGGTCCCGTTTAGCATCTTTGGGACCAGTCAAAGGACAACGCGCCTTCTCTGAAGCCCCGAGAGGCCACGCATTTGTATTCAATTAGACCGGGCTACTTGGTGTTTCGCCAGGACAGTGCAGCTCTTTTTATGCGGTACAATCCGCATCGATTTGCCCGGCAGCTCGGATACGACCAGGGTGTTCCTTTTGAGGCTTTTATGATCGCCCCGATCCCTTCGCTTGACGCTGTTCGCGATGACGCTCATCATTTTATGCGGTTGAACACCGGCTCTCATTTCATGGTCTCTGAAGTTGAGTACATGCCCCGATGCGTAGGTGCATTTACGGGCTGGTATCTTCATCGAATCACCCCAATTATTGCTGAAGAAAGAAGGGTTCTTCTTGGTCACGATTCCCCTCCTCAAGTTTCGGGAGCTAAGCTGCGACCGAGGGTTCCAGTCCACTTCCCTTTGAGGGAGATTGGCACCGCCCTCATTCCAGGAGAGTCAGGGGTAGACCTTACTCCGACAGCTGGTATGCCCTTGGGTTCCCGATCGCGAGGTAGACGGGCTCCAGTGGTAGCACCTCTGCCGGCGGCGGCACCGCCCCCCGTAGCGTCGACACTGGCGATGTCGTCCTCGGTTGTGGCACCGAGTGAGGGTAACAGGGACGAGGGTGTTGAAGGCGATGTGGGCCAACGTCGCCCTAAGGCTTCGCGAGGGAGGAAGCGGTCATCCTCAGTGGCCGGCTCTGGGTCTAAACGGCGGAGGAAAGCGGCTACCGCCCTGCTTGATTCTGTGGTGGAGTCTGAGCCTGTCCTCGAAGACGAACCACTGGCCTTGCAAGAGTCAAGCGCTGGACTTCTCTTCCCGAGTTCGGCTGATGAGGAGGCTGCACAGTTGGTCGAGGCTATACGGCGTTCGAAAGACCCGTCCCAAAATGCCAAGGTTCCGAAGAAGTCTTATCCCGCTGTAATTTTTTACGAAGACCCTTCGTGGATTCGGCGGCGATTTATCAGCCCTTTGGAGGAATGGGGGGAAAGGGCTTTGAAGCAGGTCGCTTCAGAAGATGCAGCTGATGCACTTTCTTTATGGACCGGCGTTCATGAGTCTACCCTAGAACCTCGGCGAGCTTATCTCCTTGAGAAGGAGAAGCGGTTTGAAGAAGCCATGTTGAGGGCTTCTTTGCGTGTAGGTATGTTGTGCTTCTTCTGTAATCTTTCCGATTATTTATGCTGGTGCATATGTATCATTATTCCTATTTGAATCGTGCAGAACCTTCGACGTTGGGGGAGCTCCCTACGGGCCTATTGGAGCTAAAGCCCGCCGAAGCTCTTAATGAAGCCTTGCTGGATGCGGAGGGGGCTGATGAGGCCGCTCTTCTCACGATAGAACCTCCAGCGGCGGTTCTTGAACAGGGAGTGCTTGTCCCTTTGGGGGAGGTTCCCTTAGAGGCTGCCGCCCCAATGGTTCTTGCTGAGGTCGGCTCGAGGGCCGGAAGCGAAGTAGTCGGGGCTCCTCTCCCTTTGTTGGAGCCTGAGGCCACGGCAGAGAATGTTGAAGCCGCTATCCCCCCGGCTCAGAATGGGAGGAGTGTTGAAGGTATCTTCCTGCGTTTTAATTTAGCAACCCCTTCATAGTCTGAACTCTCTTATCTTTCCCAGAATTGCGCGGCTTGGCGGCTACGATCGCGGATCTGTCGCCTCGTCAATCATTTCAGCGTCTATTGGAGATGGCAGCCCCGCAGGCGATCCCCCCTCAGCGTATTGTCCTTTCCTCTGGGCAAGGTTAGTGTCATTCGCCATTTTTTTTAACCATAGCATTGTTACTATTTCGCGAAATGACGTTGATGTCTCTTATAGTTTTGGAGGCCGACGATGAGGTCGAGGTCGTTGAAGGGCCAGGGGAACCCTCAGCTCCTACTTGCATGACTGTCGGTGAGTGACGTTTTATTATAGTTCCGTTTGTTTTGCGTTTAAGAGTTTTACTAACATTTGCAAAATTTGAGCAGCCCTGCCAGTCTCCATGGCTTTGGAATCGCGCATTGTGATGCCGCCCGGCCCCTATGCTTTGCGGGCTTCAGAACGCTTGGCCCAATTGAGCCTTCTCTCCCTATCTTCTTTCGTTGAGGAGCTCCGTGCTGGTAGTGCGACCACATCCGAAGCGTTTGCCGCTGAAGCTAACGGCTCTCTTCCTTTTCTTGCCACCTATCATAGCGAGGAGGTGGTGCGGGTCTGGGTGGAGTTCTATAGGAAGGTGGAGGCTTGTTTGTATGCTCTTGAATGTTCTCGCCTTTCCTCAGAAGCCGTGGCTGCAAAAGCGGAGTTGCAAGGTCTGATAGCACGATGTGCGGCAAACATGACGTCATGTGAGAAGAGGCTTGGCCGCAAATTCTCGGAGAGGGAGCTAGCCTCTAAGGCGCTGGGCGAGCTTCAAGCCAATCTCACAGCCAGGGCCAATAAAGCATATGAACTATGGCGGGTGCTACAGGAGTCCATCAAAGAGGTGGTGGCTCTCGATAAAGCTGCCACGTTCACTCGTGAGAGGGTCGAGGCTCATAAAGCCACCGAGAAAGAGCTCGAAGCTCGGCTTGCTTCGTATCAGGCTCAGCAGGCTCAGGCGGAGGCTCGTCTTCTGGAGATCTTGCGTCATGAAGCCGTGGCTCAGCAACAGAATGATGAGCTGGTAAAATTATTGCATCGCCCGCCGGCTTGAGGACGTGTATCTTTTCTTTTTTTTTGTACATACTCATGAGAGTATCTTTTCATTTTTTTTTCTTTCATAAATTGTACTTTGTATCCATTTTGGCTCATGAATAAAAGATACGATTTTTCTTCTCAATGATGTGTCCCATTTTTATTGAATGTATTCTGCAGACATTCTACCTTGATCTCCTTGCAGGACAGCCAAGGCTTAGGATTCAGGGTTAGGATCTGCTTCCTGAGGCCTTTGCATCTTATGAGCCACGAGGGTCTCATAAGGAGTTTTTCTCCCTACAGGTCGAGAGGATCCCATAGGTGTGAGTTCTTCTTAAAGATCGTGAGGATCCTTAAGCGGGCTTTCCCTTAAGAGTCGTAAGGATCTCACAAGAGAGTTTTTCTTCCTTACAGGTCGTGAGGGCCTGCAAGTGCCGGATGTGATCACCCTTATCCGTGTTCCACGGGGTTAGGGGTCTCTCAAGGTATCGTAGTTTAAAGACGTCACGGTCAAGGTTAAGGACCTCATAGTTCGTGGATTTAAGGACTCCACAGTCCAATGTTAGTTTTAAGACATCACGGTCAAGGTTAAGGACCTCATAGTCCGTGGATTTAGGGACTCCACAGTCCGGTGTTAGTTTTAAGACATCACGGTCAAGGTTAAGGACCTCATAGTCCGAGGATTTAAGGACTCCACAGTCCGATGTTTGGTTGCAGGGACCCGTCACCTCTTTGAAGATATTGAGGGATTACAATGTCAAGTATCAAAGGAGTTCAGGGATGTACCCTTAAACCGAGGCAGGCTCCGTAGGGAATCGGGGGTTGATCGTTAGTTTTAAGACATCGCGGTCGAGGTTAAGGACGTCATAGTCCGTGGATTTTAAGGACTCCACAGTCCGGTATTTTGCTCTGGATGCTTCACACGGGTTCACTGCCGTGCTCTGCGAGGACCAGGCTCCGCTCTGGACGTTTTCCACGGGGTCAAAGAGTGACGTTATCCGTGTTCCACGTGACCAGGAAGTTTGCACTAGATGCTTCACACGGGTTCACTGCCGCGTTAGGCGAGGACTAGGCTCCGGTCTGAATGCTTCGCACGGGTTCACTGCCATGCTCTGCGAGGACCAGGATCCGCTCTGGACGTTTTCCACGGGGTCAAAGAGTGACTTTATCCGCTTTCCACGTAACCAGGAATTTTGCACTAGATGTTTCACACGGGTTCACTGCCGCGTTAGGCGAGGACTAGGCTCCGCTCTGGATGCTTCGCACGGGTTCACTGCCATGCTCTGCGAGGACCAGGATCCGCTCTGGACGTTTTCCACAGGGTCAAAGAATGACGTTATCCGCTTTCCACGTAACCAGGAAGTTTGCACTAGATGCTTCACACGGGTTCACTGCCGCGTTAGGCGAGGACTAGGCTCCGCTCTGGATGCTTCGCACGGGTTCACTGCCATGCTCTGCGAGGACCAGGATCCGCTCTGGACGTTTTCCACGGGGTCAAAGAGTGACGTTATCCGCTTTCCACGTAACCAGGAAATTTGCACTAGATGCTTCACACGGGTTCACTGCCGCGTTAGGCGAGGACTAGGCTCCGCTCTGGATGCTTCGCACGGGTTCAGTGCCATGCTCTGCGAGGACCAGGATCCGCTCTGGACATTTTCCACGGGGTCAAAGAGTGACGTTATCCGCTTTCCACGTAACCAGGAAGTTTGCACTAGATGCTTCACACGGGTTCACTGCCGCGTTAGGCGAGGACTAGGCTCCGCTCTGGATGCTTCGCACGGGTTCACTGCCATGCTCTGCGAGGACCAGGATCCGCTCTGGACGTTTTCCACGGGGTCAAAGAGTGACGTTATCCGCTTTCCACGTAACCAGGAATTTTTGTTGATTGTATCCGCATTTCACGGAATGGAGGTTTGACTTTTGGTGATATGTATGTCACCGAGCCATGGAACTGGGGGTTGCCGCTGTTCCGTTTCGCTTGATATTGTGTCTGTCGAACGACGAGATGATCTCTAGGCTATCTGTGAACCGTCGAGATTTGGCTTCTCCTTATGATGAAACCTGGGGAAGGAGTATGATCCCTTCTTTTGTTTGCGCCCCTGGATTGTATACAGGGGTAGATGTACCATCTCCTGCAGGGCGAGGATTTCACTTTTATTTTATTTCTTTTTCCGCGATGCTCTATCATTTCAGCTTTATATCGCGAAGGTCGCGATTGCCCCATCATTTCGGCTATTTTTCGCGGTGCCCAATCATTTCGGCTATTTATTTATTTTCTACTCGCTGCTTTTTTATTGCGAGTTGCCCCATCATTTCGGCTATTTTTCATGCCTTCATTTTTACTTGCTACTTTTTATTGCAAGTTGCCCCATCATTTCGACTATTTTGCAGGCATGTGTGGCTTGCTAGCTTTTTTGTTACAAGCCTGGATTTTAGGCACCGACTCTGGCATCAGCACCGCTACAACTGGAATGTTGCCAGGAGCGAATCATCATTTGCCTTTGTCGATGATGAACAAAGGTGGCTCAGCAAACAGGGTTAAGGGTCCTGTCGACCAAGGCTTTTGACTTCATGAGCCGTAAGGGTCTCACGAAGGTATTTCTCCCTACAAGTCGTGAGGATCTTGCAGGTGCATTTTCTTCTTAGGGATCGTGAGGATTCCTAAGTGTGTGCTACTCTGTAAGTCGTAAGGATCCTACAAGAGGACTTTCTCATTATGGGTCGAGAGGACCTATAAGGGTTGGACTTTGCTGGGGAAATATTTATTCGCGCCCGTGGATTGTATACAAGGGTCAGTGTGAGCCGCTTGTAGGGCAATATCGAAGGTTATGGGGGATTTGCTTAAGAACAGGTTTAGGTTTCTGTAACTTAAGACTTTCAAGTCTCATGAGCCGTGAGGGTCTCATAAGAGAATTCTCCTTACGAGTCGTGATGATCTCGTAAGTGTATTTTCTCCTTAGGAATCGTGAGGATCCCTAATTGTGTTGCTCCTTTGTGAGTCGTAAGGATCTCACGCAGGTGATTTCTCCTTACAAGGACGAGAGGACCCTATAAGTGCCTTTTAACGAGGTTGCGCCCTTTCGGGTTTTCACAAACACTCGCCGGTAGTCCTGCTGTTTTTACTCACGGAGCCCTTTCGGGTTTTCATCCGTGCCCATTTTGCTTTATGGACATACCGTTTTTTTTTCTTTTTCATTTTTTTTTCGTCAGCCTAAGGATGCTGCGGTAGTAGTTTTAGGGACGTTTCGGTCCGTCGCTAGTTTGAGGACGTTTCGGTCCGTTGTTAGTTTAAGGACGTTTCGGTCCGTTGTTAGTTTAAGGACATTTCGGTCCATTGTTAGTTTAAGGACATTTCGGTCCATTGTTAGTTTAAAGACGTTTCAGTCTGTCGATAGTTTAAGGACGTTTCGGTCCGTCGTTAGTTTAAGGACATTTCGGTCCATCGCTAGTTTAAGGACGTTTCGGTCTGTTGATAGTTTAAGGACGTTTCGGTCCGTTGTTAGTTTAAAGACGTTTCGGTCTGTCGATAGTTTAAAGACGTTTCGGTCCGTCGTTAGTTTAAGGACATTTCGGTCCATCGTTAGTTTAAGGACATTTCGGTCCATTGATATGGGAAGGCCAGCTACTGCTGAGTCTGAGCCTAGGAAGGTAGCGAGCGGACATAGTCGTCGTCATCTACCATTGACCCAGGCTGTGGCTCATTAAGCATAGTATTTCTTCAAGAAGCGGCCGTTTATTGGCCTGAAAGGCCTTTCACCGTGCATGTCCACGAGTAGATAGGCTCCACCTTGGTAGACCTGGTCTATGATGTATGGGCCTTCATAGTTTGGCTCGAATTTCCCCCGCTTGGCACGATTGGGGATCATAGGTCTTTTGACCACTAATACGAGTTCGCCTTGGTGGAATTTCCTCGGCCTGGTCAATCTTTCGTAGGAGCACGTCATCTTTGCTTTGTAGGCTTCTAGATGTTGTTGCGCTATGAGCCGGGTTTCGTCGAGGGTATCAAGCTCCTCAAGCCGAAGGTGAGCATTTTCTTCGTCCGTTAGTTCGTGGTGGACTGCCACTCGTAGAGAGGGTAACTCTATCTCGAGGGGAGTACTGCTTCCGTCCCAAATACCAATGCGTATGGCGTTGTGTTCGTGGCCGTCTTGAATGTGGTTCGATAAGCCCAAAGGGCTTCTTGCAGCCTTTCGTGCCAGTCTCTCTTATTCCGGGAAACGGTCTTTTTTATGATCTTTGTCAAGGTCTTATTGAAGGCTTCGGCCAGACCGTTGGCTCGTGGGTTGTAAACTGAAGAATACCTCCAATCTATATTGTGCTGTTGCGCGAAGCGGCTAATCTTATGGCTTCTGTTGGCTGGCCCGTTATCGAAGATAATCCGCCGTGGGGTTCCAAACCGATAGATGATGTGCGTCTTGAAGAAATGGAGGATATTCTCCGTCTTCACTTCCCTCAGTGGTACTGCTTCTGCCCATTTGGAGAAGTAATCAGTTGTTGCCAGAATAAAACGGTGTCCCCGGGATGATGCTGGCTTAATGGGGCCGACTATGTCAGTCCCCCACATTTCGAATGGCCAACTAGCCAGCGTCGGGTGTAGCGGATTCGGATGTTGGTGGATGAAGTCTCCATGGATCTGGCATGAGTGGCATTGCTTCGCATACTCGAGGCAGTCCTGGATCATCGTGGGCCAGTAATAACCCATCCGTTTAATTTTTAACTTCATCTTTGGGCCCGCTTGATGAGAACCGCAAAGTCCGTCGTGAACTTCCTGAATGACTCTTTCTGCTTCGTCAGGTCCCAAGCATCTCAGCCATAGAGAATCAAACGATCTCTTGTACAGGGTATCGTTGACGAAAGCGAAGGATAGAGCTCGTTTCATGAGCTGATGTCTTGAGGACGCTTCTTTGGTCATTCGGTGGGACTTAAAGTAGTCTATGAATACTTCCCTCCAGTCCTCAGCCTTCTCATGGTCTTTTATTTGTAGGGTCGCCTGCTCAGTCGCTCCCTTTTCTTTATATAATTCCGGAGGTATTTCTGCCGGGGCGAGCACTCGACGGCTTTGTACCACGATTCTGACGTCATCGAGGTTCTCGTCAGCCAGTTCTTTAGCGAGTTTGGCCAACGCGTCTGCTTTGCTGTTTTCCGCGCGCGGTATATTCTCTAGAATATAGGAGGGGATTTGGGCCAACAGTTGTTGCACCTTTTCGCCGTACTTCACCAATTCCGGTTTGCACGTTTGGTAGTCACCATTTACTTGGCTAACGACCAGCTGAGAATCCCCGTATATGAGGAGGTCTTCAATTCCCATGTCGATGGCGATTTCGAGGCCTGTTATCAGAGCTTCGTATTCGGCTTCATTGTTTGTCCTCGGCTCTGTTAAGGAGAAGGCGAAGCGCATTATCCCCCCTTGTGGAGTTGCAAAGATGAGGCCTATCCCTGATTTGATCATTGGGACACCTTGTTTCTGTTTCTTTATGGAGGACGCTCCATCGAAATAGAGTTCCCATCGTGTGCTTCTACCGCTAATCGCATCAAATGCATGCTCGTCCGGCAAATCACAGTTCAGAGGAGAATTGGCCGATATTGGGTGCTCGGCGAGGAAGTCGGCAAAGGCCTGGCCTTTCACTGCCTTGAGAGGTTGATACGTTATCGAGAACTCCATCAAGAGCAGGGCCCACTTAGCGAGTCGTCCCGTCAATATAGCCTTTGACATCAAATATTTAAGGGGATCCACCTTTGAAATGAGACGGACTTCATGCGCCAACGCGTAGTGCCTGAGCTTTGTTATCGCGAAGATTAATGCCAAGCAATGTTTTTCAATGAGAGAGTAATTGCTTTCTGCCCCCAGCAGCACTCGACTTAAGTAGTAAAGGGCTCTTTCTTTCCCCTGATCGTTCTCTTGTGCCCATAATGCGCCCAAAGAACCTTCAAGGGCGGCCGTGTAAAGGATGAGAGGCTTTCCCTTCACCGGAGCAGCCAACACCGGAGGGTTTTGCAAGTATTGCTTGATCTCGTCTAGTGCACCTTGACATTTGTGATCCCAAACGAACGGGGTTCCCTTTTTCATCAGGTGGCTGTAAGGACGGCCTTTGCCCGAAAGATTAGCGATAAACCGCCGGATGTATGCGAGCTTCCCTTGGAGAGACCGCAACTGTTTAAGGGTTCTTGGCGGAGGCATTTCCATGATCGCCTTAATCTTTGATGGATCTATTTCAATACCTCGGTGCCGAACGATGAATCCTAGGAATTTGCCCGAGGAGACTCCAAACGCGCATTTGAGAGGATTCATTTTTAAATTATATTGCCGAAGGCGCTGAAATACGGTTTCTAGATGCTTTAAATGCTCTTCGTATGACATGCTCTTCACTACAAGGTCATCGATATAGCACTCGACGACGTCGTGTATGAGATCGTCGAAGATCTTTGTCATGGCCCTTTGATAGGTGGCGCCAGCGTTCTTTAGACCAAAGGGCATAACTTTGTAGCAGAATATACCCAAAGGGGTCCGGAAAGCGGTGTGCTTCTGGTCTTCAGGATGCATCTTTATCTGATTGTATCCTGATGAACCATCCATAAAGGAGAAGACCTCGTGAGTGGATGTGTTATCTATCATTAGCTCGGTCACCGGCACCGGGAAATCATCCTTTGGACAGGCTTTATTGAGATCCCTGAAATCCACGCATATGCGTACCGTCCCATTCTTTTTCATTACCGGGACGATATTGGCAATCCAGTCGGGATATTGGACTTCTTGGATAAATCCGGAATCGATCAACTTTTTGACTTCGGCGTTGATGCTCATCTCAAGCTCGAGTCGCATCCTCCTTGGCGCCTGCTTGACTGGCTTAATATCTGGGGATATTGCTAATCTATGCACAGCAACCTCCGGGTCTAATCCTGGCATCTCGGAGTAGTTCCACGCGAAGCAGTCTTTATGCCGTAGAAGCACGTTCTTTAACGCAGCCACCTTTTCTTCGGATAACAGCTCGCTGACAAATGTCGGTCGCGGGTCGTCTGCCGATCCCAACTCAATCTTCTTGAGGTTATCTGCGGTAGTATGTATACCATCTTCCAGTTCTTTCGGAGCTGGCGGAAATTCCGAGATCAACTCATCATCGCTGTTCTCAAAGCACCGGGAAAGGTCATCTACGTTCTCGGGATCTTCTCCTAATATCGTAATCGTATAACAAGTGCGAACCCGTTCCCTGGACTTAGGTGGACCCGGTTCTGTTCTTGCGGCCTTGGGCTCATGCTTTCGCGGCGGCGTTACCTTCCAACCGTCGGATAAAGCGAATCTACCCCGTCGGTACTGGTCCTCGACCCAGTTCTTGAAGGTGAAGCAGTCTTCGGTAGAATGTCCTATGGCCTGGTGATAAGAGCAATAACTCGGATGAGAGACCTTGCTAGCTTGCTCAGGGTGTCTAGACTCTGGAAGCGTGATCATCTGATGTTTTAGGGCGAGCTTGAGTAACCGTTCCGTCTTGTCTCGGGGGAAGGAGTACGCTCGGCTCATCTTTTCTATGAAGGACGAATCCGCGCTGTGCAGTACCCATAACCTTCTAATCCTGCGACGTTGTTGTCGGCTCTTCTTTCCGTTTCTTGACTTATTTCCGTCTCCGCCTCGGGCCTTTCGTATGACGGGTTGACAAGGATGAACATCTTTATCTTTTGCAGCCTGTTGGAATAGACGTTGCGTCCTGGCCCTCTCATAGATGGACATTTCGCGGTTGTGGTCTTCCCGAACTTTCTGATCCACTTTCCTGACAGGCTTGCCCATTCGTTCTTCAAACGACGGATTTGGCGCTTCGATCGCGGGGTCTAGTTTTGATGAGGGGTTGGCCTCTCCTGACAGGGCGTCCTCCTCTTCATCAAAGGTATATATAGCGTAGCTGCTGTGAGCCCGTTCCCGTTTTCCGGTTCTCGCATATCCAAGCCCAAGTGTTTCCATTTTTCCATTGGGCAATTTGCGTTGAGTCCCAGGGACATCCCAAATCCTATTGTAGAACCGAGCCTGCCGAACAGTCTGTTTTAAAGGGACTCCTTGGCGCTTTAATAGCTTCTTTAATCCGTTTGTATAGTATCTAGGCAGACGGATGGGTTGGAGCCTGTCGAGTGTAGCATCAACGCCGTGCCAGACCTCTTTCTCTACTTTCGACTCTGAGGATTGGTAGAATAGGATCACCTTCTCACCCCTTCGCCTGGGAGGGACGTAAAATGTTTGCAGGTCCTGCACACTGTGAGCTTGAAGCGTGTCAAAATCCTTGTAGTGTTCTTGCGGTACCATGGTGATTTGCAGACTATGGTCATCGCAAAGGGGTGCTTGTATTGATAGCCGACTGGAGAACACGGCATTAACCTCGTCCTCCGAATCACTCCCGAAGACCAGTATGGGGGTGGGCATCCCCAGGTTGTTGCGTTGGGATGGCCCTGTATACACTATCTCTTCCTCTTCTTCGGTATCGCTCCCGAAAACAGGGATGGTGGCGGCGGTTTTGTTCTCCGGGTCGCGACACCTTTCTGTATCCTCGAAATCTGGAAAAAAGTATTTCGCATCTTCGTATTTGCGAACTTCGTTCACAGAAAACGGGTTTAACTCGCCTGTTACAGTGTACTCGAAACCATCCTTGAAGTACTTCATACACTGATGTTGTGTAGAGGGGACGATGTTGTATTCGTGTAGCCAAGGACGACCGAGCAAGGCGTTGTAGCAGGTCTTGGCGTCAATGACATGAAATTTGATGTCTGTGACGAGAAATCCGAAGCGTAACGTCAGTATTACAGATCCGAGAGTCCGTGACGATTGTGAATCGAAATCGGAGATAGTAATTTTGTCACGAGCGAGATGTTGCACACTCATGCAGATTTCCTTCAACACCCGGACATTAAGGAGATTGACGGAGGATCCATTATCCACCAAGATCTTGCCTATCTTGATATCATGGCAGTATCCGGAGACATACAGGGGACGGTTATGGTCGCACGTCCCGAGAAGGAGGTCTTCATCACCGAAAGTGATATCGGCTGTATGCACTTCCTCCAGTTCATCCTTCATCCTTTCAGTGGCGAGAAAGGCTTGGAATTGCTCAGGTTCTTGTAATGCCTTAATTAGTGAGTCCCGCGCTTCTTTTGATAATAGGAGGGTGTCGAGAATGCTAAGCTGAGAAGGTAGCTTCCTTAGATGCGCGAGGATGTTATAGTCCACTTTGCTCCTCCTAGGAGGGTCTCTGGTAGTTAGTTCTTTCGTGACTTGGTCATCTAAAGCGATATCTTCAATGACCTTTTCCTTTCCCTTATCTTTTCTGCTTACGGGCCCGAGATTCTTTTCTGGGAGTGTGCGATTGCGCAGTTGAATGTTTTCGCAGGCTTCCGATTCCTCATCTTTCCCTAACACGGATTCTTCAAAGAGAGGGCCCAGGGTCACTTCTTCATCAGAGTCGCTCCCAAAAGTGAGAACTTGTGACTCCCTGGCGTTTACCATGTAACAGTTGCCAGTAGCTCTGTCGTGCCCATCGGCAGTACTTCTTCGCTCCCGACGGCTCTTGCGTTTCATGCGCTTAAAATGTTGCCGACGAGTAACATATCCTTGCCACCATATCTTAAAGGCGTCGCACTCCTCCGTGGGGTGTGAGATTTTCCGATGATATGCGCAATAGTCAGGGTGCCTCTCCGCCCCATTGTGCCTATTTCCTTCCGAAGGTGGTAGCTTCATTTCCATTGACATGGCTTTGGCGAACCTTTTCCTTGTCTTGAATATTTTCTTGTCCACTTCGGATGGCTTTTGCTCTGGCAGGGGTAACTCAACTCTTTCGTCCAGTTGCCCGTCTCTGGTTCCCGTTGGCGTTGCCATTTCGCGCTCTTGATCCGCTTTACTTTTTAGACGAATCTCGTCTAGGAAGGCATTGATCATATCAGTTGTCAGCCTCGCACTCTCTGGTTCGGGCTCCGTCTCCAACTTCCTAGTGCTAGGAGTTTTCTCATCATCGGTAAACGAGTGGGAGATCACGTTGCAACTCGCCACATACTCTTCGGATTCATCCGACGAGCTCTCTTCATCATCTCTCTCTTGCAAGATGTGGTTAAGGAACTCTCGCAGTATGACAGGAGTTCGCGCTTTTTGATTGTATTCTTCCAGCGCGTCGAATTGCTTCTGCAAGTTCGTTCGCTCGTCTTCAAGCTTCGCGGGCTTCTTGGATTTCTTCTTCTTTTTCTTTGAAGATTTTGACGGTTGGGCGTGAGTATTTGGGCCCTTATCACGAGTCTTCGCAATTGTGCGGGGCTTCAACATCCCTTCGATAATTTGAGGTTCAAGAGGGTCCTTCCATTCGATCGCAGGGCATGCATGAAGGTCTCTCAGCATTCTTTTGGTCTTCGTTGATAGCACGACCTCCCATAGAGCTTCTTCGATAAAGGAGCAGGTTGCCCCCGGTGTGTCTGCCTTTTTAGGAGTATGCGGTTGTGGCGGGTTCACCTTCCACTTTTCGGACAGTACAAACTTCCCCTGGAGGTATTGATCTTCGATCCATCCTTTGAAGACGAAGCAATCTTCAATCGGGTGACTTACCGTCTGATGCTAAGGGCAGTAGTTGGAGTTATTCACCTCGATGGGTTGTGGCGGTCGCCTTGGATTTGGTAGGTTTATAAGTCTGTTGCGTATTGCCAGCTCGAATAACCGCTTCGTCTTGTCTCGTGGGAACGAGTAGGGACGCTTCATTTTCTCATTATAGTACCGGCGTCTTTCCTCCAGTTGATCTGCCGGTTTCGGGGCGTTAGGTTGCTGTTGGGCATTCGCAACGAAGGTTGCCCTCCCTTTACCCTTGTCATTCCGAGGTTCCGACTTCGGTGTAGGTGGTCTATGACCCATCTGGTCCATCTGAGCTAACTTGTCGATCAGAGCCTGGAATGTGGTTGGCTTAAAGAACATCATAAACTGGGAGATAGTTGCGTGAGGGTCTAGAGTTCCCACGAACATGCCCACCGCAGGTGCTTCCTCGATGCGTTGCTCACATCTCGACCACAAGTTCCGCCAGCGTATAGCGTATTAGACCCAGGTTTCCCCCGGTTTTACCCTGGTGTTAATAAGTACAGTTATTGGAGTGCGTTCGCTGGCACTTGCAAATCGCTGAGTGAACAACAACTCCATTTCAGCGAACGTTTTGATAGAATCGTTCGGGAGTTCTGAATACCATTCGAACGCTGTTTCTGATAAGCTGCCCACGAACTGGCGGAGCAACAATTTATCGTCACCGCCGGTGTTACCGCATAGGGCCCGAAACTGGGCGACATGTTGATGGGGATTGCCGGTCCCCTTATACACGTGGAATTTTGGTATCGTATAGCCTTGTGGGTATTTGATTTGGTCGTACCAGCTCGGATACGGCCGCCCCGTTTTCACGACTTGACCAGCTGCCTCAGTCGCATGATGAACTCGGATTTGCTGGGCTATGTAGTCAGCCAAGTCAGCCTTAGAGATTGCCTCCTCCTTGGCCGTTGAGAGGGCTGGTGGTGGATTTGACGTTTCTCCTCGGTCGTCTTCAAGAACGATCGGGGGATCCTCGGTGGGTAAGTCCTGCTGGATCATCATTCCTATCACATCTTGGAAGAGAAGGCCCATCCGTTGTATGTTGGCCGCTTGTTCAGCAGCCTCTTTGTCCCTTTTCTCCAGTGTCCGGCGAAGGAATTCAGCGTCGGTTTCTTCCTCCCGGCGTGCGTCTGAGGACGTTTCTGGGTTTTCTTTTGGTCCGGTGAGCGCGGCCATAGCATTCATCATTTCTTGAAGCTTTTGTTGCTGCTCCTGGGCTTTCGTCACGGATCGGGTTAGGGTTCGGTGGCCCGTAGAAGTGCGGCTTTCCTCTTTTCCAAAGGCCATGTAAACGGTGTGCGCCACCATGCCCCCAGACTTAGGGCGCCTGGGCTTAGTGCTTTCAGCCGTCGCTGCATGCTGTGGGGTCCTCTCTGGCCTCCTCCTTTTATGAGTCAGTTGATCAACAGCCTTTTGGGGTTTAGCCTGGTGACCAGCTTCAGGTTGGACTTTCAGTTTCTTGTGCTGGCGGGAGAAGTTTGGATCGATGACCGAATCTCGGGCCTGCCGCCAAACCTTATAGATTTTGGAAGACAGCCGTTGAGGAGATCGGGGCTGTTCGGGTTTTGTTTCGACAACCTTTTTTAATGAGGGAGGAGACCTCTTCAGTACTGCCGTAGAGGAATTCCTTCGCACCTTATTTAGTATTTCAAAGTTGTTCCCAGTTGGAACAGCAGCATTGACCTCTGCCACCGGGGCCGATGGAGTCAAACCGGAGGGAGAGTTGCCCCCAGCCTTCCTTACTCGGCGCCAATGGCGACGTCGAGCGCGTCGAGCGGGCGGCGTTGGGTCAGCGGTAAGAATGGTTTCGTCTTGCCCCCTGTGTTGGTGGGGGGTTGTTGTTGGTGTTAGCCTATCGAAGACCGATGTCCTCTGGGCAGCAGGAGCAAAGGCTGGAGCCGTCAATCTTGTAAAGACTGACTTTTTGGCCGGAGAAGTCGCCTTGGCGATTTCGGGGGCGGGAGCGGCCACTTTCTTAGAAGCAGCCTTCTCTGAGATTGTGGGCCCCATGATGAGTTCGCAGGATTTCTGGCCCAATCTAGAGAAGAACGAGGCGTCGACGTTGGGCGACTCGTTGAGAGGAGCCGCGGCAGGGGTAAGACGATCAAAGACCGACTTCTTGAGAGCTTTCGTTGTCAGCACTGGAGCGGTAAAGTTTGTCGGCGGGATCATGGTCCCAAAGAACAATCCTGTGGTGGCGCGAGTGACTTGTTCCACTGGCATTGTGAATAGCGAAGCAGCTTGGGGTCCGTAGGCTATACCTCCTGGCGAGGCAGAGCGTTGATTGCAATTGCCGTCTGAGCAGTTGGAGAATTTCGCAGGAGTAGGAGCCATCGATCCTTTGCTTTCTGCAATAAGCGAGATGCCAATTCTCAGTACCTTGAAACCCAAGGGCAACTATTATCGAACCGCGATTGGTTCGCGAATCACGACACACGAAGTGTGGAGTGGAAAGAGGAAAAGGTCCCACCGGGCGTGCCAGAATCTGTTCCCCTCCGAATGGCGGCCGAGACATGGGCTGCCTCGCCTGAGATTCGGGGCAGATGCTATTTGGTGCTATCCGTCCACCTCTTCGAAGATGCCAAGTTTGATTTATGGCACCGTGTATCGAAGGTTTAGACGGATGCGTCCGATGTAGCAGACTTCGTCAGATTCCCCCTCGTTTGAGGGGTTTTTGATTGTGGGGACGCTCTTCCCTGCAGGCGCAAGCCCCTGCAGTTAATTACGCTACCGCGTTGCGGTAACAACTTTCTCCTTCTCCAGATGGTCACTTCGTGTCGCGGGTGTTTGTTTTATTGCCCGTGGATTGTTTACGGAGACTGGGTTATGTCGTCACCCGTAGGGCGTGGACTAGTCCAAATCCGCATTATCTTAAATTTGGGTTTGGGGGTTTGGTTTGAGGATACGTCAGCCATACTCGAGGCTAAGATCAACTCAAACGTTTGTTAAGGATACGTTAGTCTAGCTTTGTGACTAAGATCAACTTAACGGGATCGTTTAGATCCGACAAAAGAGTGTTTGGACTCTAATGTTCCAGTTTAGGGACGTAGTGGTCCATCGTATGTATGGCCGTTGGGACCCATCACCTCTCTGACGACGTTGAAGGATTACAACGACGGATGTCAGAGGAGTTCAGGGATGTACCCTCGAGCCGGAGTTAATTTGGGGGATTCGTAGTCCAGTCTGTTTGAAGGTTTAAGGATACGTTAGCCATTTTTGAGGCTAAGATCAACTTAAACAGGACCGTTTAGATCCGACAAAAGAGCATATGGGGGCTCCATTGTTCTAGTTTAAGGACGTTGCGGTCCATGGGTAGTTTAAGGACATTGCGGTCCATGGGTAGTTTAAGGACATTGCGGTCCATGGGTAGTTTAAGGACATTGCGGTCCATTGTTAGTTTTAAGACATCTCGGTCAAGGTTAAGGACGTCGTAGTCCATGGGTTTAAGGACCCCACAGTCCGTTGTTAGTTTTAAGACATCTCGGTCAAGGATAAGGACGTCGTAGTCCATGGGTTTAAGGACCCCACAGTCCGTTGTTAGTTTTAAGACATCTCGGTCAAGGTTAAGGATGTCGTAGTCCATGGGTTTAAGGACCCCACAGTCCGGTATGTGCTCTGGATGCTTCACACGGGTTCACTGCCGTGCTCTGCGAGGACCAGTCTCCGCTCTGGACGTTTTCCACGGGGTCAAAGAGCGACGTTATCCGCGTTCCACGTAACCAGGAATTTATTTTAGACATGAGTTTAAGGACCCCACAGTCCGTATCAATGTGTGGTTGTCGGGACCCGTCACCTCTTTGAAGACATTGAGGGATTACAATGCCAAGTATCAAAGGAGTGAAGAGATGTACCCTTGAACCAATGAGCTGGTTGAAAGAGCAGATGTGCTCAGTTCAATATGATTTGAGGACTTATGGCCATCTTGGGCTAAGTCCAGTTCAGGAGAGGCTTTGCCTCTATCCATTTAGGCCAATTGGGCCAAAGCCTAGTGTTAAACACTATAGAGCAGTCAGTGTTGAACACTGGGAATGAGGTTGACAAGTTAGTGTTTAACACTAAGAGATAATTGGTGTTAAACACCAGCAACAAGGCTTTTCAAATTAGTGTTAAACACTAAAACAGATCAGTGTTGAACACTGCAAATAAAGCTTTTTAATCAGCATTGAATGCTAAGGCCCGACAGTGTTTTAACACTTGGTTTGAGAGTTTTAATTTAGTGTTAAACACTAAGACAAGAGGGGTCACGTGGCAGCACGTAAGAGCGCCCTCCTTTCATTTGTTCTGCTGAAGTTATCGCGTCTTTCAGAGCATCACGTGCCATCACGTGATGGGCATTCAAATGCCTGTGTATTAGAGCTTCTGCCAAGGGTCACGTGGGTCACGTGGGGTGCTGCCTCAAAGGCTCTTGGGGGGCTTTTGTATATATCTGGGGGGGTCACGTGATGGCACGTGACCCTGCCTTCATGTATTTTGTTTGGAGGCTTTGTTAATCTTTTTCAGGAATTAAATTCCTCGAGCTGTAGATTTTCAGAGGAATTAAATTCCTACTTTCTTTCGAAGACTTTGCTTTTCTGGAACAGAGTTTAACTCTGAATTTTCTGTAGGAATTAAATTCCTTATATATGTGAAGGGCTGAATAGGGTTAAACCCTAATAAAAGTTTTTTAAGGAGTTTAAACTTCCATCCTCTACTAAATTATGATTAAGGGAATTAAATTCCCGATGTTTCAACAGAACTGGGTTTTTTAATTAGGGTTAAACCCTGTTTTTTCTTTTTAGTTCTGAAGGAATTAAATTCCCATGATATAGGGTCGAGCCCTAACTTTATTTTGGAGGAATTAAATTCCTATAGTTCTGTGAGAATTAAATTCTCGAGCTTGCACTTCTTCTCTATGTTTTGGATCTGCATGGCCGGATCTCAACCCATTGAGAATTAAATTCTCAATCTTAAGGGGAGATGTGCACTTTGCAAATCCTCTATCAAAGAGAGAAGAAATATGTTCTTCTTTTTATATATATCAGAGTTAAACTCTGTTGAGAATTAAATTCTCTTTCTTTCAAACGCCTTTCCCTTTCTTACCTAGGGTTTTTGCAGAAGATCTGAGTCTTTTCAAAGTATCAAAGCTCTTCTTCTTTTCTCTTTTCTTCTCTGCGTATGTATATGTCTTTTTTGTGTCTCTTGGCTCCTATTTATAGGAGAAGCAGCCGAACCAATTAGTTTTGGTAAATCTTTGATTGAGAGATTTGATTTGCATCCATCATTCGTTTTGGACCTTTGGATTATTGGGTGAATTTTACTCACCATTGGATTTTAAATCTAGAGATTCTCCTTTGTTATTTTGGTTAGATTTAAGGGGGAAATCTTTCCAAACCCGAGATTTTCCATAGATAGGTGATATTTCATCACCTCTGAACCCTTAATTTGATTGGTTCCATATAGTTGCGTTCCTTTGGAAAGATTTGAATTTCTCTCAGAATTTAATTCTGTTGACAAAAAGGGCTTTGAAAGCCGGTCACGTGTGACCACGTGACACATGGTCACGTGTGAGCACGTGACCCCCTTTGGAATGAGCCTTTTCCTTTCTCTTGCGCTCTGTCTTCTGATCGTTGCCTAAGCGTCACGTGCCACCACGTGACTCTTGGTCACGTGTGAGCACGTGGCCCTTGTTTGAACTCTCTTTCCTTGGTTTGTCTGGAGAACGAGTCTGCTGTCTTGAACGTCACGTGCCGACACGTGACCCTGGTCACGTGGGAGCACGTGACTTCTTCTGAAGCCTTTTCCTTGACTTGGTCAGTTAACCGACGTGCCTTTGACGCTTGCATTTAAATGTCACGTGTCGCCACGTGACCCTGATCACGTGGGAGCACGTGACTCTCCTTGAAGCTTTTCCTTTTCTTCTTCGTAGTCAGGGAATTGAACTTGCCTTGATGACGTTTTTAGGTGTCACGTGCCAACACGTGACCGCTAGTCACGTGTAAGCACGTGACCCTCTTCTGAAGCTTTTCACAGAAGCTTTCCTGATTTTAAATCAGGAAACAGATGGTTCATTTGGAATGACCATTATCATTTCACAATAAATGCAATTTGCAAGAATCAAGAAGCATCTTTCCAATGAAACGATGATGGTCAAAATGTCAACAAAAGTCAACCGGTCAACCAAAGTCAAAAGGTCAACAAAAGTCAAATGGTCAACCTAACCATGGCACAATTATCCTTTGTTATATCATTAATCATATTTCTCATTCTCATTAGTGTTAAGAAAAAGTCAACTGTCAAAAACCCTAATGAGATTCCTCTGCCTCTGTAAACTGTGCATACACACCCGCATCCGTGTTCCGAGGAACACGAATACAATGAGACAAAACCAGTCCCAAAACAAATACTAGGATCTGGCTTAAATCAAAGCCCGCTAGTAATAACTGCCCGGACACCAAACGTGCATAAGTGCGCGAATGTGAACGAACCCCGTCGCAAAACCATGCGACCTCTACTCTGTTTTGCCCAAAGGCGAATAACCGTCTGTGTGGAACTCTAAAGGCTCGACACTACGCTGGCAGTGGGTTTAACCATAGGCCGCAAGTGGTACTAGCTGTACGTAATGGTCCCCAGGTAGATGCCGATAAGAAGACCGACCAGGTGAACCAATCCGAACTCCTACTGAGCCTGAATGTGACAATCTCCGTATAGTCCGGTCTGTTCGTCTGAGAGTATCGCATGGCGGGCCTAGGGGGCGGTAAACGTCAGTCCCCTAATAGCGGTACAAGTCGTGTCGAAGTGTAGCCCAGAACACCCTGAAAAACTACTGGAAACACTACCAGTAATTCTCGCTTACCCTGGCCAGGGACGACTATGTGTAATGGCTCTCCTAGACACAACGCGATATCAACTCCCAATACTGGGAGAGACTAATCATGTCTAACCGTCACTGCCTCCAAGTGCTTCGGGACTGCACCCAACTACTACCTGTTTGCACGACTCAATAGAGCCGTGGTAGGGTAGTAATCTAAGAACAGTGGGAACACACTCGAGGCGAAGTGACAGTGTCAAGTCAGCGGACTAAGCTGTACTCATGTCACCTGGGAACTGTTAACTGACGATAGGTATAATGCCAACCAACAGTTCCCGATGAGTCATGTCCAGTGTACTCGTAACCTAACGAGCACCTGCATACTATCTCTAGTACGACGTACTGATGGCTGTGGGACAGACCATCTCCCCTGCTGGGACGAGAAGCGTATGCACCAGTCTACTATGGAGTATCGATGCCCTGTCTCGATAATCCTACGACTAGGGACCAAAATAAGGATGTGCTTATAGACTACCCAGCCCCCACTAGTGTGATCGCCATCACAAAGCCGGTAGTCAAGCAAAGATCCTAAGGGTTCCATCAAGATGTTTTTAGCGATATGTTAAAAGAAACATATACACATATTAAGATAGAAACAAACCAAGTAGCATACTACTATATCGAGCAAGACTGTCGTAAACCCGTATATATATCCCAAGCCTCCAAAATGTATTATATAAACCAGTACTATACAATAATGGCCTCTAAGGCATACATATCTAACAGCTAACGGTTCATGTTGCACGAGTACTGAATTGTATGCCACACACACACCGTTAGTAATTGTCATGACACGCACACTAAAGAATTTGTCATGGATAAATATATTGTACCGTATTCATTATTAACAGTTAGACATTGATTCTTGTTCTAGTACGCATCATGATTTGCATCATACATACATACATTGCTATAATAATATATATTCTCACATGATTTTTTTTCGATTTCGTGGATTTGGGAAACCGCAAGGTACATTTTTGAAACCTGAAATATTTAAAAAGTGTGGTTTTCCCTTGATATGATATTGTGTCCACCATGATTTTTCTCGATGCTGAGTTATGAGTGTACCCGATTCGAGGAGTTGGCCGAGCCGTCTGCGGGTATATGGTGGACCCGGTAAGGTACCTCGGGACAAGATGATTGTAGATTAAACGAAGAGCCTGGCAGGGGGAGCACTATCTACCGGTGATTGTATGGAAACTTGGCGGATATCCGGAGGATACCGTTCGGAGTTATATGATGAGATGGATATGACGGCCGATTATAGTGACAGCGCATGAGATATTGGGATTTTGGGTGTCGTTGATGGACACCAGATTTCTATGATGATGATTTATTAAGGACGACACTATTTTTATCCCACACTCAGGACTTTATGATATACTCTGTACTCATAGTCATTGTACCTTGATGTAGTACCTTGATTTGGATTATGATGCATCTCATATTATTGTACATATGCTATCATGACCGCATACGTAGGATTGGTTGTTTATCGTGCATGTATGTGATTACCTGTACGATATTATTTACTTCTCACGAGTTTGAAACTCACCCCCGTTGTGCCACAGTGTTTTTGCAGGGTTGACTCTCAGTATAGTCGCGGCAGGGCTCTTTATTGCATCATTTTCAGTGGATACCGCTACTGTTGGGTGTGAGACCTTTTGTAGGTGGGTTTTTATGCAGGTATCCATATACTTCCGCTTGTATATCTTATTTTGAATCTAGTACTCTCCATCTACCACTTATATGTATTTGACCTAGAGATGAGACCGAGGGATTCGATATTTGTATATTGTTGGTGCTTCTGGTTGTCGTGCTCATGTGAGCCGGCTTTTATTTCATGCTGCGATAATGTTTTGGCTCTTACTATGCTATTTTCACTTCTTATTTGCTTATTTCTTCGCTACGACGTCGTATATTTACCTGTTGTAGTCGTGTTCCGCTTTTAGGCGTGAGTTGCTCCTATTTGGGGATGCCTTTTATATATTCTATATTTTGTACCCGTTTAGGGCTAGTTTTTACAAAGAAGATGCTGCTGAAATTTTTAAGAAAATAAAGTTAAGTTTTGAGATTTTTAACTTGAGATTTTAAATGTTTTTAACTAATGTTTTATCACTCTATCTTTTCATGGTTTAGATCTTTGGGTTTTCAGCTTACTTGATTTGCATTACGTCTTTAGACGTTGAGTGATTCAAGTGCCGATCGCATTCCTAATTTGGGTCGTGACACAAGTAATCAAATAAATCTAGGCCAAAAACACACATCCCAAAAACCACATTTCCATATTATAGAGTGCCAACAGAATTTTAGAGCACAACGGCCACATTTCGACCGCGGAACCACGGCCAACAGGCATGTTAGGCAACGGTTCCGCGGTCGTATGTTGAGCTCATGTGCCCAAATTTCTTCAGGGCCTCTAAAAATGCCTGCACGTAATTTTAAGGTAATCTGAATATTTTTTTGAACAATTTTCAAAACCGACAGCAGGCATGATAAATGGAATTGCGATTTGGAAAAGATCATCAATCGAGACTTTAAACTTGTGTAAACTAGCTAGTAAAGGTTTATGGAGTGGCTCGGATACTATGTTGGGATTTCCTAGCACCTTGACCATCTATTGCGGCCATTGCGGAACAAAAATTTTAGTGTTTAAAAATCCGGCACTAGGAAACCCGTCCTAGAATCTATCCATAAACTGAAACTAACTAACTAAAGAGATCTTAACTATTATGATAGAATTGTTTTACTAAAATATCCGTGTCTTTCGGTCTTCTATCTTCTTCCTTTGCTCCTTGAGATCTCTTTGATCGAGCTTGACCGCCGGTCTTTCTCCGTCGAAGATGATCCACCCGAGAGATATAGTTCATGGCTCTAGCTCCACACTAAAAGTCTAGTGGAGCAATTAGAGACTCTACATTGTTAATCTAAAGTGTCTAGGATGTAGTGAGTGGTTCTTAGTGTGTATCTATCTCAATTCCTGTCTTGATTTTCAACACATGAGATTGTAGAGAGGAAGTTCAAGATGAAGGAGGAGGAGCTCAAGAAAGGCTAGTGAAGAGAGAGAAGCAAAATTGTGAGAATGGAAAAATCCATGAGAGAGAAAAATCCAAACCATAGTTTTGTAAAATCATTTTTCCAATATTAAAACACAACCATGCTTGTATAGTTTGCACAAATGAATAATCAATTCATTTGTCAATACTATTGAAGCATGGTTCTCACCATACTCACCTCACTACCTTTACACCTTATTTTCCATTTAAAATAAATAGATAAAACTAAAATGAGGTATCCGCCTTCTAAAATGATTTCCGTATAAATACGGAATACACTCTACCGTATGTATACATACACGTATTCGTATCAAAATACGAATACCCAAAGAGATAGAATAGCACAAAGAACATAATACTAGAATATATATCGAAATATATATACGTAAATTATTAAATCAATACCTGATTTAATAATCCGGCTTAATCCCAAGCCGGCTAGTATTATTAACCGTCCGATCGAAAGTCCGGATAACTGGTAAAATCATTCGATCGGAACCATGCACGTATCAAAATACGACTAATACATCATTTTGCCTGAACCAGGGAAACCCTCTGTATATGACTCTAAAAATTCGACAATACGCCGGCAGTGAGTTACTTGATAAATCCATAACCATAAGCACGTCAGCGGCACTAGCTGTACGTAACGGCTACTCGGGTACCTGTCGAAAAGGAAGGCCAACGAGCAAACTCATCCGGATCCCTACTGAGCCTATCTGTGACAATCTCCGTATAGTCTGGTCTCTTCATCTGAGAGTATCGCATGCCGGGTCTAAGGGGTGGTAAACGTCAGACCCCAATAACCCGATAATTTGTGCTGATATGGCTCAAGACCAATCCGGAAAACTACTGATCTAACTATCAGTAAATCCTAAATGCCTTGGCCAAGGTCTTATGGTGCTGGCTAATCAAACACAGTGTGATATCGATTCCCTATAATTAGAGAGACGAATCCCCAACAATCGCTCACTGCTTCCATGTGGCTCAGGACTGTACCCAACTAAAACCTGTTTACACAACTCAGTAGAGCCGTGGTAGGGTAGTAATCTAAGAACAGTAGGAACTCACACGAGACAAATCACGATCTCAAGTCTGAAGACTAACCTGTACTCATGTCATCTGAGAACTGCTATCTGACGATAGGTATAGTACCTTCTAGAAGTTCTCGGCGAGTCCGTCCAGTATGCTCAACCCCAGTGAGCACCTGTATACGATCTTAGATGTGAAAGAACAATGGTTATGGGACTAACCATCGCCCTTCGTCGGGGTCAAGAAACGTATACACTAGTCTACTCCGGAATATCAATGCCCAGTCTCGATACTCCCATGATTAGGGACATTTTAAGGATGTGCTTATCGACTACCCAACTCCCATAAGTATGATCTCCATCACAACACCGGTAGTCAAGCAATGATCCTACGGGCTTTATCAACATGTATAAATGATACGTAATAATAAGTAAAACATATGCATATGTTAAGATAAAAACAAACCAAATAGCATACTATCATATTGAGCAAGATTGTCCTGTACATACATATGTCCAAGCATCCACATGTATACATATACAATAATGGCCTCTAGTGCATACATATCCAATAAGGCCATGGGGAATACCTTACAATGTGGATATGATCCTGAGATATTTGACCGGCTAAGTCAGCTGGGCCAGGTTTATCCCGTCGACGGAGAGGACTTTGCTGGAGTGCACAGGGCTTTATGGAGCGGTCTATGCTTCACTGTTCGAGTACCCTAAGATTGAGCCCTGGTGGGTGAAGTCCTTCTTTGAACAGTGGAACGTGCAAACAAGCACCTTCATGATGTCCGACAGGGACGAATATATCTCTTTGTTGGAATTCCAACATATATTCGGCTGCCAATCACAGGTGAGCATTATGATGAGGTGGTTCCTCATGACGAATTTGTCTTTGCCGTCGGCCTGGATACTGAAGATTTGGCGAGTGATAATGCGATAGGTTTCCTGCAACCGGGCCTTAGGAAAGTGCTAACCATTTTTGAGGAGATGCATAAGGCCTCTAAAGGAGAAGAAGTTACTTTTGAAGCCTTTATTGCTAGATTCATGCACTCGCATATCCTTAGGGCCGATTATGGCAGGAACGCCGACATGAGAAATCCTTTTAGCCTACGCATGCAGGGGAAAGATCCAGCAGTGATGGAGGGATATTTTCATCCTAGCGCATTCTCTTATGAGGTTAAGGATGCTGCTTCTTCGGGGATCGATCGGAACTACTTTTTTATGGCTTTCATAGGACTATAGTTGAGAGCTGGTTCGTGATCCCTGTTCACCCAAGGTTGATGCGGGCCTTCATTTTCTATCCTGCCAATCGCATAGCTTCTGGTGCGAGGCTAGCCATCGGTATCGCCGGCCTATCTTTCCTATATCAGGGTCTCACCGAATTAGCTACCTCGGACGACCCAGGGGAGGAGCATGTGTACATGCCACTACATTATTTCGGTGCGTGGATCCACCTACATGTGAATGGGATGTATAGAGAGCGTGTGCAACCGATGTTTTTTGACAGGGGTTCATTTCCCATGGTAATGAAACTCGTCCAGGCTGCAGGGCTCAAACCAAACAGAGATATCTGCCAGCTGTGCCTCAACCCCTTCAATCTCCGAGAGCATAAGCAAATTTATTTTGATGATTGGGTGCTAGTAAGGTCTCACCATATTGGTCAACCTTTACTAGATGTATTAAAAGAGGGTAATTTGAGCTTGTCAAATAGGGATATTGTAGGGTGTTTTTCGTCACCCCATCGAGATGGGAATACGCACACGCTTGTCAGGCGCATTACAGATTCCCCCTGCCTAGGGTAGGCTGGGGTTTATTGATTGTGGGGATCCGAATCTCCGGCAGCCGTGGACTAAGCTATCGTTAATTACCCCTCACCTTTAGAGCGAAAGAACCTCCGATCGACGGGTCAAACAAGTCATGAGAACTCAATGTGCAGTGATTGAATCTTTTTAGGATGTGTCGGTATTTAGAAAAATGAATAGAATTACAACCAAAAATATTTGACCGCAATCAATAACGGTGTCGGATGTAGCGGGTTAGTAAGTGCGGATCGTCCACAGGGATTGCGCGATTCGTTCGTATTTTGATTTGTTTGAATCGAAAATTTAATGAAAAGAAAACAAATAATTCATGATTTGTAATTGAAGTTCAAGAATTAGAAAATCTAGATCTAATAACAAGAAAACGATAGAATCAAGAAATGAGAATTTGTTGATTTTTCTAAACCAAATATCAAGAATCGAAATGAGGCTCGTAGGAATCGATCGGATCTATAGATGTGATGTAATCTCATGATGACGTGTTCTTATCCATCGATGAATTGATACTAGATCGATGATGATCGACGAGAATTAAGGATTTCTAGTGAAACTAGGGTTTCATCATTTATCCCTTGTTCCTTCGTCGATATCATTCACATTCTAGCCTCTAGTAAATTCAAGAATCGATCGTAGATCCCTAATTTCGAGCGATAACAATTAAGAAAGCATCGCAACGAAACAAGGTCATCGATTCTTCAACTTGCTAGGGTTTACAAAACTCGTAGGACTTAAGAATCGTTTTAAGATTTGTTACATCATCATTCTATTGATCGTCTCGACTCCTTTACGAGCGGAGTTTTACTCAAACATCACAACAAGAACTACAATCACATATTGAGATCGAATCATGATGCAAAAATTTAAAGAAAGCAAGATTAAAGAATTTCACCTTTTATTTATATCAACAATTCCGTTACAATCACTCAAGAACTACAAGAGGAAGAACTCGATCGTCGATTTGGCTTCGCTCGGCTCCTTGAGTCGCGGATCGGCTTGGATCACTTGCTCGATTGAAGATCGGTTCCTCTCCTAAAAGGTTGAAGGCTTCTCGCTTGATTTGGTACTCGGGATCTTGAATTTGGATTGGAATTAGGGTTAGAGTTTCACACAAGTCATGTCACTCAACTTGTGGATGGAAGAAGATGGAGATTAATGATTGAGGAAAGATTGAACCACTAAGGATTAAGGAAGAAGTTTAACCCTAGATCTAGGCTTCTATTTATAGACCATCAAAACCCTGGATCCAGGATTTGAATTTTGAATTTCCCTCCAAAAGTTTGTTGAGGAGATTTGAATTTCCCTCCAAAAGTTAGTTAAGGAGAGCTTTCTAGAAGAGCCACGTGGCATTTCTACAATGTTCTGTAAGCTTGGGCCGTTAGTGTAAGCACGTGCAGAAAGTATGCGCTTCTGAGGCCATGAAGCCGCCGCGGAACCGCGGCGCAAGCAGGCTCCCGCCGCGGAACCGCGGCGGTTTGGAAGCCTTTGGGCTTGAATCTTCTACTGTGGCCTTGGGCTGATATGTGGGCCTTTTTCTGATATGTTTAATTGTGTTTTTCCCTCTAGATTGCTACCAGATCTCAAGACTTAGAGTTGGTGTATTTTTTATCAGCTTCTTTTGGCTTTGTTCCTGCAATTTCCTGCACAAACTCCGAAACAAGTGTTGCGCAATACAAGGATGATGCGATGCCATGATAAACACACAGTTTCCTCAGAAATGTCGGTTTTAAAGTATAACACATGCAATCTGGTATTTCAGGACTGTTTTGCTAATATGTGCAATATGAATACCGAACACTTATAGATGAGTGCAAATGATAGGGAAATTGCCGTGTTAAAAATGCAGTATTATCGACTGATCAAATTCACCCAAACTTATTTTCGGTCGTCTCGAGCGAACTGTTTTATTAAAAAAAAGAAGGAGAAAATAAAGAAAGAGAAAAACTAACTAGAACACTTTCGTAGGTAACACGATTGCACTGAGCACGTGCAACAAGCCTTTAAACCTCTAGGTGTCCCTAGTAGGAGGAGTGTTGTCTCCTGAGAGTTTTCAGTGGATTGCACCCACAAAATCCAATAATAAAAGGAAGATCATGAATATTGCATTTAAAGAAAAGAATTGTAAAAGAAAGACTTTGAAAATTAGGGTTTCCAACTAAGCTAGCTTTTCGGTTGTCATGAGCCCTATCTTAATAGTCATGAAAAGATGTTAGAAATCACGTCCTCCTTCAATAAAACATCGTCTTATTCTTCATTCCTATCTTTCTTCCAAACATCGATCATATAACCCTGCGTATGTGTAAAGACATCCCTACACCCGGAGAATTCAATTCAAGCTATCATACTCTTGCCCATCAGTCTCAGTACTTTTTAATTAATGAATATTTAGATGAATTTGCTCACACACTTTCATGCGACCGTTAATACTTCTTGAGGTACTAACCGACCGATTACTCATGTGCTTGCTTACTG
The DNA here is from genome assembly GCA_030015575.1 of Agapanthus africanus. NCBI lineage: Eukaryota > Viridiplantae > Streptophyta > Magnoliopsida > Asparagales > Amaryllidaceae > Agapanthus > Agapanthus africanus. Next base: position 321,390,059 of record JASDDO010000004.1, on the reverse strand, counting down.
TTAGTGTATATGCCCTAGAGGCCATTACTGTATCATACTAGTTTGTATATTACTTAATGGAAGCTTGGGATATTCACCTTGTATAAACAATCTTGCTCAATATAGTAGTATGCTACTTGGTTTGTTTCTACTTCAATGTGTACTTGTGTTTATTTTACTATATCACTTATACGCATTAGTGGAGCCCTTAGGATCTTTTGCTTGATTACCAGCGTTGTGATGGCAGTCACACTAGTGGGGGCTGGGTAATCTATAAGCACATCCTTATACAGGTCCCTAGTCGCAGGACTATCGAGACAGGGCATCGATACTCCGGAATAGACTAGCGTATGCGCTTCTCATCCCAGTGTGGGAGATGGTCTGTCCCACAGCCATCAGTACGTCGTGCTGGAGATAGTATACGGGTGCTCGTTGGGTTACGAGTACACTAGACAGGACTCGTCGGGAACTGACAGGTTAGTATTATACCTATCGTCAGTCATCAGTTCCCAGGTGACATGAGTACAGCTTAGTCCGCTGACTTGACACTGACACTTCGCCTCGAGTGTGTTCCCACTGCACTTTGATCGCTACCCTACCATGGCTCAAAGGAGTCGTGCAAACAGGTGGTGGTTGGGTGCAGTCCCGAAGCACTTGGAGGCAGTGCCGGTTAGACAGGATTCGTCTCTCCCGGTATTGGGGGTTGACATCGCGCTGTGTCTAGGAGAGCCATTACACGAGTAGTCCCTGGCCAGGGCAAGCGAGATATACTGGTAGGTTCCAGTGTTATCTCAGGGTGTTTTGGGCTTCACTCCGACATGACTTGTACCGCTATTGGGGGACTGACGTTTTACCGCCCCCTAGGCCCGCCATGCGATGTATCAGACGAACAGACCGGACTGTACGGAGATTGTCACATTCAGACTCAGTAGGAGTACAGATGGGGTTTCACCTCGTCAGCCTTCTTGTCAACATCTACCTGGGGACCGTTACGCACAGCTAGTGCCGCTTGCGGTCTGTGGTTAAACCCACTGCCAGCGTAGTGTCGAGTCTTTAGAGTCCCACACAGAGGGTATTCGCCTCTGGGCAAAACAGAGTAGAGGTCGCATGGTTTTGCGACAGGGTTCGTTCTCATCCGCGCACTTGTGCACGTTTGGAGTCCGGACGGATATTACTGGCTGTCTCTGGTTTGAGTCAGATACCGGTATATGTTTTGGGGTTGCTTTTATCTCTCAGTATTCATGTTCCTCGGAACAAGAATGCAGGTGTGTATGCACAGTTATTTTGAGGAGGAGGAAGATGATTTTCATTAGGGTTTCGGAACGGGTGCGCATGCACAGTTGACAGTCGTCTTTTTTCCAAACCCTAATGAATTAGTGAGATATCTATTAATAATAGTAATTAAATGAAAATATGTTATGGTTGGTTTTGTTGACTTGTTGACCATGGTTGACTTGTTGACTATGGTTGAATTTTTGACCATTATCATTATTGAGCAAGGATGCTCCTTGATTCTTGCCAACATTCATTTAATGAAGTATGATAGTGGTCATTCCAAAACAACCATCAACTATTCTCATTTGAATTATTATTGTTATTTAGATAATTCTTTTTCTTTTGTTATGGTTGTAAGAAAGACAAAGAGAGCTCATTATCTCATTTAGCTTCTCTCTCCTCTCTTCATCTTCTTCTTCCTCTAGCAAAAGAGAAACCTTCTCATGTGTTGAGAATCCTTCTCTTTTAAAAGAAAAGCACCTCTTAAACACTCTCTACTCATTCTAGGTTCAAGGTTTAGCAAGCCGGAAACCCTAGTTCACTCAAAGCACGAGGAAGAGCCCAAAGGTTGAACTCTCGAGGTGGATCCATCTTCGACGGAAGAAGGCTACAAGGCAAGAACCATCAACCTCTACAAGGTTTGAAGAAGAAGGAGTTCAAGTTTAGGTATAACCTTCATCCGAGTAGCTAAGTCTCTTTAGCATGTATGCTAGTTTAGTTTAGACACGATCCCGACCTTGTTTAGTCCATGTTGCCTCTTGCGATAAAAATTTGTTTTTTATACCGTTTCCGCCTCCCCGCACGAGGTACGCATGTGCCGCGGAAGCGCCGCGGTTTGTCTTCTTCTGTGCATCGTTTTTCGTGCAGTGTGTGTCTGTGATGGTTTTGGGATTTTTAAAATATATTATATGTGCCCAGATTTTCCAGAAAAGAAATTTACTTTTGGGGTCCTATAATTCCGTATTTTTTCCGAACTTCACTGCACTTTGACTATGATGGTTATATCTGTGATGCTTGCATGTATTGAACGTCGGCTAATCGCTATAAGACGATTAGTCGGGGTTATACATGATCTGTGTTTGATATTGGAATGTGTATATGAATGTGTTGGACTGTCGCGGGTGAATATCCGGGGTGGATGTGAGATGAGCTCTTGTTTTTCTTTCATTCATTGTAAATGTAAATTGATGTAATAATTATTATTTGTTTGGCCGCACAACCGGGTCGGGGTTGTAGCCGTCATTGTATAATTCTTTTTACTGTTTTTGCTCCTAGGATAGACCCATGGAGGGGGTGCACAAACTGCCGAGTACTTGGCGGGTAGTTTGCCGCACCCGTAGGGGTCTTGGGTGGGGTATTTGGCTATTCACCACGACCGTGTTATCCGCTTTTCATTCCAGGCTCGAAAGGATTGCGGATTGCTAGTATATCCAATGTATTCATCTGTGATCTGTAATGTCTATCATTGCTTTCTATTTAGGCGTTGCTTATGTTTTACAGCCGCGCTAGCCCAGCCCCCGCTCTGTCGTTAGTTAAGTAACCTAACGGGCGATGACGGGGCCCCGTGGCGAATGCATATGGCATAAGCGTACGTCATATTTTGGTTGTTTTCTGCAATGGTAGGATTAAATGATGGGACGCATTAAAAGAACTAATGCAAGAATATCACGCATTAAAAGAACTAATGCAAGATAATAAACCAAGCTAAAGTCGTTGGAACACTTTCGAAAAACCACTCGGTTCTTTTCAAAACTAACTTTTAAATGCGGAGCTCGAGCCACTCCTTCTAAAAGCTATCTCGTTCCAGCGATTATATCAAGTTCACTACGTTCACGGTTTCGCCAAAACCATTCGTAGCCCTCCATCATTTCAGTTAAATATACGGTAGTATTCAAGCTATGTATTTTGACCTCACGCCAAGGCATAGTGATTGGTAGCTGCCGGATATTTATCTGTTGCATAGATAGAATGCGTTGGTTTGAGACAGTCGTACTGCCATTTTGGCCTACGTCAAGGGTAGGTACGGGTGGGTTCAAATTAACCAGGATAATGATGGGAAGAACTTGACATGTGACTTATGACATTTTGACCTCACGCTAAGGTCATAAGAGCATGGGGCAAAAATCCACATCGGGAGTTTCATAAGTACTGAAACTTGCTAGATTTGCATACCATTTGGAGTGTGGTGATTCTGGTAGGATTCCTTCAGTTTCATCACGCGATGATATTTGGATCCCGATCCTACTGTGAGTATATGCTACTCCTCGGGAAATTTTTCACTAAACGATCAATGCTATAAACCTAGTAGGTGCCTAGAAAGGTGTTAGCGGGGCTACGCCCCCAGGGAAAAGTGGTTATTTAATTAAGGAACTTCGCGAAAGCGTTGGAAAACCTCCCTCGAAGTACCGACACTGGCCTGGCTGAACGGTTAAGCAAGTATTGTGCGGTGGGATTGATCCTGACTAATTCTTCCTTTATGGTTTGAGGAGGGATTCGAGAGACAGTGGGAGCCATCCTGTTTAGACAAATTAAAAACCATTCTAAACTTGCAAGAGCATCGTGCTAAAGTGTTTCTTCTCTCCCCCCTGCAGCGACCAATCAACATGACTGGACTTAAGTTACTCCTAGATAAAAACAAACTGACAGGGCCAAACTATAAAGATTGGCTCAGGAATGTCAAGATAGCAATCACTTATGACAAGCTGGGGTATCTTCTTACCACCAAAGCTCCCCCTGTCCCTGGTCCAACTTCCAGTGTCGCGGATAAGGAAATCCGCAAGACTTGGGAGATTGATAGCGCGAAAGCCAAGTGCCTCCTGCTTGCCTCGATGGACAACGAACATCAGAGGAGGAATGAGAATATGGACATGGAATCCATATTGCTCCATACAAAAGAACTGTATGGAGAGCAATCTCGTATCGCAAGATACGAAGCGTCGAAAAAGTTATTCTCGACAAGAATGGCCGTCGGATCATCAGTAGCCGAGCATGTGCTAAAGATGATCGGCTACATTGAGGAGCTCGCTGACCTAGGGATCACATTGGAGAGTGAGCTATATACGGATATAGTTCTCCAGTCCCTTCCTTCCACTTACGCCCAGTTCATACTGAACTTCAACCTACAAGAAAAAGAGGTTGAACTTTCAGAGCTCCTCAACATGCTGAGGAGCGCAGAGGGCACCCTACAGAAAGGTAGGGAAACATCCACTTTGTTTGTAGGAGGATCATCTTCTTCTAGGTCCAAGGCGAAAGCCAAGGGAAAGAAGAAGAAAGCCCCCGCCAAACCAAGGGGCGGTGTTAGTAAAGTGGATACGAAGGGAAAAGGTAAAGCAACAAAGATAGCGGGGAAGCTTGTGGATAAGGAAGAATGCTTCTATTGTCATAAGAAAGGACACTGGAAGAATGATTGCAGGGCCTGGAAGGCCAGAACACAGGAATTGAAGCAGGTTGCATCTTCAGCTTCAGGTGTGTATGTTATTGAAAACTGTCTTTCTATAAATTCTACTTCCTGGGTATTGGATACCGGATCAGGATCTCATATCTGTAATTCTTTGCAGGCGTTGAGAAACCGTAGGGTTTTGAAGGCAGGTGACATGACCCTCAGAGTTGCGAACGGAGCTAGCATGGATGCTAAAGCCGTGGGGGACTATCACCTGGGAATGTCAGATGGGCATGTTTTGGTTTTGCGTAATTGCTTTTTTGTACCCAACGCAACTTGTAATATCATTTCTGTATCTTTAGTTTCTAAAGAAGGTTATGAATTTGCGTTCGTAAGTAATGTTGTAAACATTCACCTTAATCAAGTTCTGATTGTGTCAGGTACACTGAGCAATGGTATATACGTGTTAAACCAACCACAGATTTTTAATGTCCAGAATACACACAAAAGAAAGTCTCCAGATATCAATCAGGCTTTCTTATGGCATTGTAGACTGGGTCACATCAATGAGAGAAGGTTGACTAAGTTACATAAAGAAGGGTATTTGAATCCGTTCGAATACCAATCGTATGCCACTTGTCAATCCTGTCTCGAAGGAAAGATGACAAAGACTCCGTTCACTGGACACGGAGTAAGAGCGAGCGAGCTCTTGGGGCTCGTACACAGCGACGTGTGCGTTCCAATGTCTACACTTGCGCGAAGCGGTTTTTCTTACTTCATTACTTTTACGGATGATTTTTCAAGGTTCGGACATGTCTTCTTGATGAAACATAAATCTGAAGCCTTTGGAAAATTCCAGGAATATAAGAATGAGGTAGAAAAACAAACCGGCAAAAGTATCAAGATTCTAAGATCGGATCGAGGTGGAGAATACTTGAGTGCCGAGTTCCTGAATTACTTAAAAGAGAATGGAATTCTCTCTCAGCTTACTCCTCCATACACTCCGCAACATAATGGTGTATCGGAGAGACGGAACTGCACCCTATTGGATATGGTACGGTCCATGATGAGTAGCGCTGAGTTACCGCGATCATTCTGGGGGTATGCGCTAGAATCAGCTGCGTACCTTTTGAACCGAGTTCCTACTAAGACTGTGCCTACCACACCATATGAGTTATGGAGTGGGAAGAAACCCTATCTTCAATATCTGAAGATCTGGGGATGTCCGGCTTTTGTCAAAAAGCAGCATGCGGACAAACTCGAGGCACGCTCAGTACTGTGCAAGTTTGTGGGATACCCAAAGAGCACCAGGGGGTATCTTTTCTACTACGCAGAAGAACAAAAAGTCCTTGTTTCTCGTAATGCCCATTTTCTAGAACACCGGTTCATAGAAAAGGAAACAAGTGGGAGCGCAGTAGAACTGGAAGAAATTCCAGAACCACAGACTATTACTGAAAGCTTAATGGAACCAGAGGGTTCAAATGAACAGGACATTCCTATGCCGCTCCGCAGGAGTAGTAGACAGTCTCATCCGCCCGAGAGATACTACGGTTTTCTCATAGACGGGGATCGAGAGGATTGCATCATAGATTATGATGAGCCTACTAGCTTCCACCAGGCCGTTCAGAGCGTTGACTCGGTAAAATGGCTGGATGCAATGCGGACCGAAATGGAGTCCATGTACACCAACAAAGTATGGACGTTGGACATTGCTCCAGACGGGGTAAAACCCGTAGGATGCAAGTGGATCTTCAAAAGGAAGATTGGTGTAGATGGACAGGTTGAGACCTATAAAGCTAGACTTGTAGCAAAGGGTTTCCGTCAAAGACCTGGCTTGGACTATGACGAAACCTTTTCTCCAGTGGCTATGCTGAAATCCATTCGGATCCTTCTTGCCATTGCTGCCTTCCACGAATATGAGATTTGGCAGATGGACGTAAAGACCGATTTTCTGAATGGAAATTTAGAGGAGTGTGTCTATATGGATCAGCCAGAGGGTTTCATTCAGAGTGGGAGCAGCGGAAAGGTGTGCAAGTTGCTTAAGTCCATCTATGGACTAAAGCAGGCATCGCGGAGTTGGAACATCTGTTTTGATGAGACGGTCAAGGAATTTGGCATTATTAAAAATCCAGATGAACCATGCATCTATAGTAGATTTGTAGCGAGAACTGTAGTATTCCTCGTTTTATACGTGGATGATATTCTCTTAATAGGAAATGACATTCCTATGCTACAATCTGTCAAGGGGTTCTTGTCACACAGGTTCTCCATGAAAGACCTGGGTGATGCCTCATACATCCTGGGGATTTCCATCGTGATAGATCCAAGAGGATATTAGGACTTTCTCAGTCCAGGTACATCGACACCATAGTGAAAAGATTCAGTATGGAAGATTCCAAGCGCGGTAACCTACCGGCTTGTCACGGGATCACCCTCTCTAAAGAGATGTCTCCTAAGACTGATTTGGAGAGGGATCGCATGTCTATTATACCCTACGCTTCTGCGGTAGGCTCTATAATGTATGCGATGTTGTGTACCAGACCGGATGTAGCTTATGCACTGAGTGTGGTAAGCCGGTATCAGTCAAACCCTGGGGAGAAACACTGGATAGCGGTAAAGAACATTCTCAAGTACCTGAGAATGACTAAGGAGATGTTCTTGGTGTATGGCAGAAAAGACCTCCAGATCGAGGCCTTTGCTGACTCCAGCTTCCAGAGTGACAAGGATGATTCCAAGTCCATGTCGGGTTTTGTCTTTACCCTCAATGGAGGGGCGGTGTGTTGGAAGAGCTCCAAACAGGAAACCGTTGCAGACTCGACTATGGAAGCGGAATACATTGCTGCATCTGATGCCGCAAAAGAAGCTGTCTGGATGAGGAAGTTCTTAAAAGAACTTCAGGTGGTTCCGTCCATTGTTGACCCAATACCTCTGTATTGCGACAACAACGGGGCTATAGCTTTAGCGAAGGAACCCAGGTCCCATCAGAGATCCAGGCACATCTTGAGGCGGTATCACCTGATCAGGGAGATCGTGGATCGCAAGGAGATCGAGGTTCGGAGGGTTGCTTCAGAAGAGAACACTGCAGATCCATTCACCAAGGCCCTACCCCAGACTCAGTTCGAGCGGCTGATCGAGATGATAGGTCTTCGATACGCCAGTACATGGCCTTAGTGCAAGTGGGAGATTGTTAGTGTATATGCCCTAAAGGCCATTACTGTATCATACTAGTTTGTATATTACTTAATGGAAGCTTGGGATATTCACCTTGTATAAACAATCTTGCTCAATATAGTAGTATGCTACTTGGTTTGTTTCTACTTCAATGTGTACTTGTGTTTATTTTACTATATCACTTATACGCATTAGTGGAGCCCTTAGGATCTTTTGCTTGATTACCAGCGTTGTGATGGCAGTCACACTAGTGGGGGCTGGGTAATCTATAAGCACATCCTTATACAGGTCCCTAGTCGCAGGACTATCGAGACAGGGCATCGATACTCCGGAGTAGACTAGCGTATGCGCTTCTCATCCCAGTGTGGGAGATGGTCTGTCCCACAGCCATCAGTACGTCGTGCTGGAGATAGTATACGGGTGCTCGTTGGGTTACGAGTACACTGGACAGGACTCGTCGGGAACTGACAGGTTGGTATTATACCTATCGTCAGTCATCAGTTCCCAGGTGACATGAGTACAGCTTAGTCCGCTGACTTGACACTGACACTTCGCCTCGAGTGTGTTCCCACTGCACTTTGATCACTACCCTACCATGGCTCAAAGGAGTCGTGCAAACAGGTGGTGGTTGGGTGCAGTCCCGAAGCACTTAGAGGCAGTGCCGGTTAGACAGGATTCGTCTCTCCCGGTATTGGGGGTTGACATCGCGCTGTGTCTAGGAGAGCCATTACACGAGTAGTCCCTGGCCAGGGCAAGCGAGATATACTGGTAGGTTCCAGTGTTATCTCAGGGTGTTTTGGGCTTCACTCCGACACGACTTGTACCGCTATTGGGGGACTGACGTTTTACCGCCCCCTAGGCCCGCCATGCGATGTATCAGACGAACAGACCGGACTGTACGGAGATTGTCACATTCAGACTCAGTAGGAGTACAGATGGGGTTTCACCTCGTCAGCCTTCTTGTCGACATCTACCTGGGGACCGTTACGCACAGCTAGTGCCGCTTGCGGTCTGTGGTTAAACCCACTGCCAGCGTAGTGTCGAGTCTTTAGAGTCCCACACAGAGGGTATTCGCCTCTGGGCAAAACAGAGTAGAGGTCGCATGGTTTTGCGACAGGGTTCGTTCTCATCCGCGCACTTGTGCACGTTTGGAGTCCGGACGGATATTACTGGCTGTCTCTGGTTTGAGTCAGATACCGGTATATGTTTTGGGGTTGCTTTTATCTCTCAGTATTCATGTTCCTCGGAACAAGAATGCAGGTGTGTATGCACAGTTATTTTGAGGAGAAGGAAGATGATTTTCATTAGGGTTTCGGAACGGGTGCGCATGCACAGTTGACAGTCGTCTTTTTTCCAAACCCTAATGAATTAGTGAGATATCTATTAATAATAGTAATTAAATGAAAATATGTTATGGTAGGTTTTGTTGACTTGTTGACCATGGTTGACTTGTTGACTATGGTTGAATTTTTGACCATTATCATTATTGAGCAAGGATGCTCCTTGATTCTTGCCAACATTCATTTAATGAAGTATGATAGTGGTCATTCCAAAACAACCATCAACTATTCTCATTTGAATTATTATTGTTATTTACATAATTCTTTTTCTTTTGTTATGGTTGTAAGAAAGACAAAGAGAGCTCATTATCTCATTTAGCTTCTCTCTCCTCTCTTCATCTTCTTCTTCCTCTAGCAAAAGAGAAACCTTCTCATGTGTTGAGAATCCTTCTCTTTTAAAAGAAAAGCACCTCTTAAACACTCTCTACTCATTCTAGGTTCAAGGTTTAGCAAGCCGGAAACCCTAGTTCACTCAAAGCACGAGGAAGAGCCCAAAGGTTGAACTCTCGAGGTGGATCCATCTTCGACGGAAGAAGGCTACAAGGAAAGAACCATCAACCTCTACAAGGTTTGAAGAAGAAGGAGTTCAAGTTTAGGTATAACCTTCATCCGAGTAGCTAAGTCTCTTTTGCATGTATGCTAGTTTAGTTTAGACACGATCCCGACCTTGTTTAGTCCATGTTGCCTCTTGCGATAAAAATTTGTTTTTTATACCGTTTCCGCCTCCCCGTAAGAACCGGGGGTCGCAATATGGACTTACACTTACTTGGTGTATTATCCTCGTCTTGCACCACCTAAGGCTTAGCAGTGACTCCCAGACCAGTTGGCCTTAGGGCACTAGGTGAAGAGGCACCCTCGCTATATTTTTTTATTGCTGCCTTGGCGATAACAAAACCAGTGTCCATTTTTCTCACCATTTTTTTAATATATTTTCTTTATTTTTTTATTTCATTCATACATCGGCTTTTAGACAAGAGCATTTCAAGGCATCCTCTACTATCCCGAGTTTCAAGACGTGTGTAAGTGCGCATAGCAGGGTATCAACGTTCAAAATGTTTGGCTTCCAGAATAGAAACTATTTTTCAGACTTATTTTTATTCTCAGATTAGTGACTTCATTCATCTTACTAACACTTGGGACAACGGCTCATAACTACTTATTACTAGTTCGTATAAGAAAACTTCTAATTTTCTAGGTTTTCTTAAATTTTTCTAATCTCATGGATGTAATTTTTCACTATCTAATCTTTTATTATCTTATTTATGTACAAAAATGTTTTTTATCTTTTTTTAAATTTTTTGTATAGGTTTTCAAACTGATTTGTGCTTATGCAAAGTAATATGCAAATGATGTGAAAATAAGCACAAACCTCCCCCAAACTTGTTTTCAACAGTGTGCTCACTGTTGCCTTCTGCTAAATCTCGAAAAACCTGTAAGCTTGGTAGGAATTTATTAGTGGGGGCAAAATATTTAAGTGAAGAACTTCCCCCAAACTTATTCTTGGCTCATCATTTTGTAAAAAATTTCTTTTCAAGAGCCAGAAAAAATGCCCCCCCAAACTTGAGTTATGCAATGTTAATCTTTTGAAAATCACATGAGGGGGTCAAAAATCATTGGTCGATGCCAAGCTTTGCAAAGACCGAATGTCAACACCAACCATTCGAAAATTTTATCAATGCAGTGCTCTGGTTGGTGGAAGAAGTGGGGAAAGGTTAAGTGGTGGAATAGAATGTGGGTGCGTCTCATTTTGGAGAGATGATGCAGTGTATGTGATGGATTGCTCGCATTATTTTTAAAGTTCAAAAGAAGGGGTGGAGGTTCAATTTCATTGATTGGGAGATGATTCATCTCAACACCCGTGTCATTCAAAAATGCGAGTTCATCAGCGAAGATCTCCTCAAAAGTTCCATTAATACCCGATGAATAATGTCATCACAAAGTGCGGGTTGATCTTCAGACTCTAAGAACAGTTCATAATCGGAATTAATTGTTGACCCGGACAACTCGGTGGAAGAGTCCGTATGTGTATGATACATGGTAGGGTTAAACAATAACGTATGAAAAGTGTCAATATCAGGAGGATCATCAAATTCGCTGCTGTCGACATCCATTAAGTCGACAGAACAGACATGAGCAGTAGGTTCGGAGGGTACACTTCCTAACTTGTAAATGTTCAGTTCTATTGACCAATTCCCGAAGGATAGGGTCATAGAACCGTTACGACAGTTGATGATAGCATTGGAAGTGGCCAAAAAGGGGCGACCTAAAATCACCGGAATTTGATTCCGTGGGTTCGCTACAGGCTGTGTATCAATTACAATAAAGTCCACAGAGAATATAAATTCCCCGATTTTTATTAACACATCCTCCAGTTCACCCCTAGGTTTGGTGATTGATCGGTCAGCCATCTGGTGAGTGCAATCGGCTGGTTTCAACTCTCTGATTCTTAGTTGCTCATAAACCAAGTATGGAAGCAAGTTAACACTAGCGCCAAGGTCTAGTAGAGCACGGTTGATGTGTTTTCCCCCAATAGAAATAGAAATATTAGGACAGCCAGGGTCCTTACGTTTTCTCGGTACTTGTTGGGGGAAAGCTGTGTCTACTGTCTTTGCCATAAAAATCTTCTTGGGCACTTGAGTCTTCCTCTTCCTAGTGCACAAGTTCTTAAGAGTTTTCGCATAGGACGGAACTTGTTGGATGGCATCTAGGAGAGGGATGTTGATGTTAACTTGCTTTAAAATGTCCATAATCTTCTTCATATGTGGACTCGATGTGTTAACCCTTAACCGATTAGGATAAGATGCTTTAGCAATAAGCGTTGGGTCCATGATCGCACGCCGATGGCGTGTCGGATGTTCAAAGAATTTAAGTGTAACCGCGATCAGGACGGTGTCGCTTTGCAGCTAGCCGGTGAGCACGGGTCGGTCCACAGGGAGATGGTGTTATCTTACCTTCTTGTCTTAGACGAGTCAATAAAGAATCTGTATGTTTTGTTCAGTCTAACCTATGTGTTTATCTGCAAGTATAAGGTTGTTAAGAAAAGATACGAGATTGTAAGCTAAGAAATCCGTACTCAAAACCTTTGAGCAGAGTCTTGACCAATTGAAGCTAAGCAATCGGCAACAACGTGGATTAGGGGATTTAAGCGCGGTATTCGTGGAATCGGGCTTATTTACTATTGTCCTTCCGTTCTTGTCTCTTGCTTTCGCCTCCGGCTAAACCGAACGCAACCGGTCGCGGTTAGGAATCACCGTTACCTTGTCAGGGTACGGTGCCTAACGGAGCGCTTGCGTATGGTTTGGGCGAAGTTCAAATGGAAAATAACGGGAAAAGGAATTGTCAAAGAAACGTTAACTTACAATACCGTATTAATTCTTAACAACAACAATAATTACAACATTCACAAAATGAACAAAAGAGAACAAAAAGAAAAGAACAAAGAAAAGAAAAGATACAAGTATTAAAGTGCATGAATAAAATTGCAAGTAATAAAAGCAAGAATGAAAAATGCAAGTAATAAATAAGCAAATAAAAAGAACACGGAAGTAGAACCCAAGCCAAGCATGTGCTCAATAGCCAACCCTTAAACTTGCAAGCTCAATGAAGAGGTTGCAAGATCAAGGAAGGGTAGAGAACGCATGTGAAGTGAAGAACTAGTCCCGTGAGAAAATACGACCCTTGAGATCAATAACTAACCCTTAACCATTCAAGCTCAATAAAGAGATTGAATGAGCAAGAGAAAGAAAGAATCTCAAGAGGGAGCAAACTAACAAGAAAGATAAAAAGCCCTCATCTTCATTAATCTTCCACTCAAAAGCTCTCACTACAATTTCATGGAGAAAGAATGAAGAAGAAGAAGAAAGAAGAACAAAACTACAAAAAAGAGGCTAAAGAAAAGCTCCCTTGGTTAAGCTCAGTTCTGCTGTATTTATAGGCAGGGAAATGAAACCCTAGGGCAACCATCTGACCATAGACAAAATTACCAGACAGCCCCCAAAAGATGAGACTCTGTCGAGGCCGTACGGCCGCGGATCCGCCGCCAATACCCCCTATTGGCCGCGGATCCGCGGCCCTATAGTGGGATTAGGGGCTCTGATTTTCTGTGCTTCCCTGGTTTCTTATCCTTTGTTGTCTGGTATATGTATTTTCTGAAAATACATTCACAATTCTTCCAGAATTTCTGTTAAGGAAAGGTGGACTTTTTGTGGATGTCTTTTGTCATGATTGCCTCGAGCTCCGCGTAGATTTCTTGGAACTTGTTGTTGCCATTGAGCCTTGTGCATGAAGGTGACATTGATTTGACATTTTGTCTTCCTAAACTGGTATCTGGCAACATACGGATGACGAGCGGAGACCGTGTTTTCTCAGTGGTTGGCAGGAACCCGGATTTTGTCGTGTTTTCCATGAATTTCACCGTTTTAGAACCGAGAACCTGTATGCTGCAAATATGTAACAAACACGGATTAAAAGCACCTACCTATAAACAACCGAGCGTAAGAATGGGCGGTATAAAATGCAGTATTCTGTGATGAACAAATACCCCCAAACTTAACTTTTGCTCGTCCCGAGCAAAACCAATTATTCACAAAAAATAAAATCCTAACCGCACTTTCGCAGGGAACGCGATTGCACTGAGCATGTGCAACAAGCCGTTAAACCTCTAGGTGTCTCTAGTAGGAGGAGTGTTGTCTCCTGAGGGTTTTCAGCGGATACTACCCACAAAATCCAGTCAAGCTAGTTTTGTAAAATAACTAAGATTCAAACCCCTAAAGTTTTGTTTCAGAAAATAACAATTCTATTATCCTAAGTCTAGACTATCGAACCTTTATTTTTCACACCTCGCTTCTTATTTAACTACAGATTTTATATGTCTTTACGTGCAGTGTAAATAGTGTCGTTAAGTTCCCGAAAGGTCGAATAAAGTCATTATGTCACACAATAAAGCCCAGATAACAATTTTAAAAGGATCACATAAGTTTTATAAAGAGTTAAGCATTTTTCAAGTTTCGTTTTCCAGTAAAGTTTCAACTTCAGAATTTCTATCTTCCCTAACAGGAAACTAGGTCTTATTCTTCACTCCACCTTTTTCTTGTTTTCATTTCATACACACCTCTATGAACGTGCAATAGTCTTTATCATAGAATAAAACCTTCATATCTCCGTTAAATTTTTTTTATAAAAGCCTGTCTTTTATCAAGATTATTCTCACACAAAGAACCGTTAGGAATTTTAACTCGGAGAGAACACTTGCTTGACTTTGTTTTTATCTGGACTTTCTAGGCTTCTTAGCGAGCTTTGGGCCAATGCACCCAAACCAGTTGGTTTTAGGGCATTAGGTGTAGAAACACCCCGGCGGACTTAATTACTCAAGTTACCCAGGTCCAAAAACAAAAGACAGTTTGGCGTGAAAATCAGATGATTTAATACGAACGGAGATAAAGTTGGCAGTACAATTATTTTTTTGGATAAAAGACGTGTTTAGTGGGTTTGGTGTGTAATCATTCCAATCAAGTTTCAGATGGGTTATTTTTCAGACTTAGTTCCAATTACGGCATCAATAACATTCCTTCATATTCGCTTTACTTCATAAACTATTCTTGACATTACTTATTTCAGAACAAACCTATTTGATCCTCAGAAAATTATTTATCTGTTTAAAAGTTTTTAAACATAAAAGACTTGTCTTCTAATTTCCAAGACTCACGACACGTGTAGTGTGATGTAAAGACGTATATCAGCTATAGTTAACTTCAAAGGAGAGTTATTTTTCAGGTTTTCAAAATCTAAACATAAGATTTAGTTATTCTTATTTTATCAAACAAAACCGTCGAAATGTTGAATCTGAGTCCTCCCACTAGCTAACTTGACAGAAAAGTTTTTATGTTTTTAGAAAATTTTCAGATTTTTATGGATTTTATGCATTTTAATATGCAGATGCAAAATATACAAATGAATGCGAAAGAAGAAAGCTTACCGAGCACACCCCCAAACTTAAACTTGACAGTGCCCTCACTGTCAGGCTATACCAAGAGGGTCAAAATTGCCGGCGCTCCCTACAACAAATTATATACAAAAAGGAAAACAAAAATATATACAAAAAAAGTGTCCCCCCCAAACTTAAGTAAAACAGTGTTTCCACTGTTAAGCGTTGAAGTTCAGGATTAGGGGGGAAGGAACAGTATCAATCTATACAAGGCCTTACACAGGCCAAAAGTTAACACCAACCATTCAAAGATTTTATCATGGTAAAGCAGTGGTTGGTGAAAGAAGGCGAAGAGGTAAGAAATGGAGAAAACGCGAGACCGTATGGAGATAGAAGCGGGATACGGTCTCGGTATATCAGAAGAAGAAGAATGGCGGAAGGGAAAAAGAAGTGGAATACGAACTTGAGGGTGCAAATGGAGTAAATAGATTAGCACAACTTGTGATGACCGATGTGTGAAAAGCGATTGTGCTAATATATTTACCCGTCGAGAAATGGGGTCAAATCCCTCAAGATTCGTGAGAAACCATGGGTACGCCGAACTTGGTAAACCAGACATATGAAATGTAAGTGATACGGGTTCTTGCAAGGTCAGAACGATGGAAAGGATAGAGGGAAGTGGTTGAGGAAGGGTATCGGTTAAGGTTTCGGGAGGGTGTACACAGTCAATGAAAGGAACAGGATGAATTGGAAAATCCGACTCATCATCTAGAACTGTTTCATCCTCAAAAATATCCTCAAAATTCTCCTCAAAGTTAAGCTCATCCATGCCTTTATCATCAATATCAAGATGCATATGAAGTTCGGGAAAAACATTTAATGACTCGGGATGATGAATTTGAGAGAAAAACCTAGTCAAATCTATGGGTTCATCATCCAAAATATTCCCAGCGTCAATATCCTTAATCAAGTGAAAATCACAATTCTCTGA
Source organism: Agapanthus africanus (assembly GCA_030015575.1). Lineage (NCBI taxonomy): Eukaryota > Viridiplantae > Streptophyta > Magnoliopsida > Asparagales > Amaryllidaceae > Agapanthus > Agapanthus africanus. The sequence goes on along the minus strand of JASDDO010000004.1, from coordinate 321,374,001 downwards.
CATCTCAACAAAAGCATGGATATCAATCGATTCAGGTTCTAGAGTGGAGGTGTAGAGGTTAAGAGGATTGGGTATGGTTTCACTCAAAAGGGACCCTTCACAATCGGGCAAATCAAACACTACAAAGTCGCACAACTCAGTAAACATTCTATCTTCAACAGATAATTCATTTGGGACATTTGATAGACTTTCAACACAGGAGTTGTGGGATTCAATTTGAGACGGGTAGGTTTGATTTGGAAGGGGGTACATCTCACTCTCTCCACTCAAATTCACAGCCTGTCCTGCCGCCTCATCATATATTGAAAAAGTTGGAGCTAGTTGAAAACTAGCTACCGGGTCACTAGGTTGCATGAGGGCGGCCATGGACGCATTCAAATCCATCATCTGTTGGCTTGACGCCACCCTAAAATCTTCCAACGATTGCTCTAGACTAGATATAGGTTGTGAAGGGGTTTCAGTAAAAGATTCAAAGTTGTTCGGATACTGAAAACTCCCAAATGGCGGTTCTGAAGCAATGTAGGGAAGGTGCAAAAGTAGGGTAGGATTGGTAGGAATTGAATGGCTGGACAGGAGTGGGATCAACATTGGGATAAGAAGGTGAATGGAATTGTTGATCCCGAGAATTTGAAGTGGTGAAAGGAGTGAAAGATCGGCTACGGGATTGTTCAATACGTTCAGCAAGAGACAAGGGTCTGGTGGCTACAACTGGACTTTCAAAAGGGGTATCAACGTAAGAAGGGGTGAATGTTTGAAATGGTTGGTACGAAGTGGATTGCGGGGTCCAGTTGTTCGTCCTAGACGCGTCTATCCGATCTTTCAAAGAAATTTTTGGCATGGAGGGGTCGTTCGAAATTCGACCAAAACAAGAACCGTAGAAAGTTATGTCTGGTTGTGGGTACCAAAGTTCGGCAAGAGTTTTGCGTGGTGGGGTACCCATGATATGAAGAGAGAGAATGAAAGAAAGGCAGAGAAAAGGAGGGGAAAAAGGATGTGATTTTTTTTATTTTTTTTTATTTTATATATTAACAAAAGAATGAAGTATACACAAAAAAGAATATGGAAAAAAAAAACAATCACGACACAAAAAAATACCACACACCTAATCGTTCTAGGGTTAACCTAGGTCAACTAGACCTGCTCCAGAACTTGATTGTCGAAGTAAAACTGTGTCGAGAAACAGGCTCAAGATACACTGATCACGAGGCCAGGTAAGTGCAGAGATAAGGGGAGGTTGTCCAACGCTTTCGCGAAGTTCCTTAATTAAATAACCCTTTCTCTTTCGGCGGTTGCGCCTTTAACACTTTCCTAGACACCCCGTAAACAATATACCGTTAAGCGAGGTTCTAAACACAATTAACTTCTCCTAGTGAGCGCGAAGACCTTAAGGCTTAAAGTCTAGTTTCTTTTAAATTTGTGCGGGTAAACGTTATGCGCAAGTTCGTGATTTGTGGGCCACGGAAAAGGTGATGAAATCCTTTACCGTATGTTGTGGGGTTCGCTTGCCCTTAAGTCCGTATTAATGTTTGCAATGCGCAATTCAAAAAATTCTATAAAGAATCAAACAATCGTTTTTTAGTTTAAGCGCGGCGCTGCAACAAATACGGGTTAGTCAATTTTTAGCGTTTGCTAACGAACTTGCAAAGAATCCTGCAAAGAATAGTATATTGGAAGCGTCGGATTTGAGAAGAAGGTGTTAGTAAAGTACGTAGCGTTAAGTTTTTGGGTTAGGAAACCCCCGTTGAATCAAATCCGGTAATCTTGAAAAGTTCGCTTGCGCGGGTCAAACTACCCGGATCTTTGGCACTGTACATTTCAATCACCTTAACTTTGAATGTGCACTTTGCTCCCCACAATCGCAGTTTGCAAATCAGCAAAAATCTGCACACTTGCCCACAAAAATTATCCAAAAAAACAACAAAAAGACTTTTTTTTTTATAAATATATACAAAAAGAATATTAACCCGAATAACAAGAAAGAAAATACGCTACCGTCTTCCCGGCAACGGCGCCATTTGATCGCACGCCGATGGCGTGTCAGATGTTCAAAGAATTTAAGTGTAACCGCGATCAGGACGGTGTCGCTTTGCAGCTAGCCGGTGAGCACGGGTCGGTCCACAGGGAGATGGTGTTATCTTACCTTCTTGTCTTAGACGAGTCAATAAAGAATCTGTATGTTTTGTTCAGTCTAACCTATGTGTTTATCTGCAAGTATAAGGTTGTTAAGAAAAGATACGAGATTGTAAGCTAAGAAATCCGTACTCAAAACCTTTGAGCCGGGTCTTGACCAATTGAAGCTAAGCAATCGGCAACAACGTGGATTAGGGGATTTAAGCACGGTATTCGTGGAATCCGGCTTATTTACCCTTGTCCTTCCGTTCTTGTCTCTTGCTTTCGCATCCGGCCAAACCGAACGCAACCGGTCGCGGTTAGGAATCACCGTTACCTTGTCAGGGTACGGTGCCTAACGGAGCGCTTGCGTATGGTTTGGGCGAAGTTCAAATGGAAAATAATGGGAAAAGGAATTGGCAAAGAAACGTTAACTTACAATACCGTATTAATTCTTAACAACAACAATAATTACAACATTCATAAAATGAACAAAAGAGAACAAAAAGAAAAGAACAAAGAAAAGAAAAGATACAAGTATTAAAGTGCATGAATAAAATTGCAAGTAATAAAAGCAAGAATGAAAAATGCAAGTAATAAATAAGCAAATAAAAAGAACACGGAAGTAGAACCCAAGCCAAGCATGTGCTCAATAGCCAACCCTTAAACTTGCAAGCTCAATGAAGAGGTTGCAAGATCAAGGGAAGGGTAGAGAACGCATGTGAAGTGAAGAACTAGTCCCGTGAGAAAATACGACCCTTGAGATCAATAACTAACCCTTAACCATTCAAGCTCAATAAAGAGATTGAATGAGCAAGAGAAAGCAAGAATCTCAAGGGGGAGCAAACTAACAAGAAAGATAAAAAGCCCTCATCTTCATTAATCTTCCACTCAAAAGCTCTCACTACAATTTCATGGAGAAAAAATGAAGAAGAAGAAGAAAGAAGAACAAAACTACAAAAAAGAGGCTAAAGAAAAGCTCCCTTGGTTAAGCTCAGTTCTGCTGTATTTATAGGCAGGGAAATGAAACCCTAGGGCAACCATCTGACCATGGACAAAATTACCAGACAGCCCCCAAAAGATGATACTCTGTCGAGGCCGTACGGCCGCGGATCCGCCGCCAATACCCCCTATTGGCCGCGGATCCGCGGCCCTATAGTGGGATTAGGGGCTCTGATTTTCTGTGCTTCCCTGGTTTCTTGTCCTTTGTTGTCTGGTATATGTATTTTCTGAAAATACATTCACAATTCTTCCAGAATTTCTGTTGAGGAAAGGTGGACTTTTTGTGGATGTCTTTTGTCATGATTGCCTCGAGCTCCGCGTAGATTTCTTGGAACTTGTTGTTGCCATTGAGCCTTGTGCATGACGGTGACATTGATTTGACATTTTGTCTTCCTAAACTGGTATCTGGCAACATACGGATGACGAGCGGAGACCGTGTTTTCTCAGTGGTTGGCAGGAACCCGGATTTTGTCGTGTTTTCCATGAATTTCACCGTTTTAGAACCGAGAACCTGTATCCTGTAAATATGTAACAAACACGGATTAAAAGCACCTACCTATAAACAACCGAGCGTAAGAATGGGCGGTATAAAATGCAGTATTCTGTGATGAACAAATACCCCCAAACTTAACTTTTGCTCGTCCCGAGCAAAACCAATTATTCACAAAAAATAAAATCCTAACCGCACTTTCGCAGGGAACGCGATTGCACTGAGCATGTGCAACAAGCCGTTAAACCTCTAGGTGTCCCTAGTAGGAGGAGTGTTGTCTCCTGAGGGTTTTCAGCGGATACTACCCACAAAATCCAGTCAAGCTAGTTTTGTAAAATAACTAAGATTCAAACCCCTAAAGTTTTGTTTCAGAAAATAACAATTCTATTATCCTAAGTCTAGACTATCGAACCTTTATTTTTCACACCTCGCTTCTTATTTAACTACAGATTTTATATGTCTTTACGTGCAGTGTAAATAGTGTCGTTAAGTTCCCGAAAGGTCGAATAAAGTCATTATGTCACACAATAAAGCCCAGATAACAATTTTAAAAGGATCACATAAGTTTTATAAAGAGTTAAGCATTTTTCAAGTTTCGTTTTCCAGTAAAGTTTCAACTTCAGAATTTCTATCTTCCATAACAGGAAACTAGGTCTTATTCTTCACTCCACCTTTTTCTTGTTTTCATTTCATACACACCTCTGTGAACGTGCAATAGTCTTTATCATAGAATAAAACCTTCATATCTCCGTTAAATTTTTTTATAAAAGCCTGTCTTTTATCAAGATTATTCTCACACAAAGAACCGTTAGGAATTTTAACTCGGAGAGAACACTTGCTTGACTTTGTTTTTATCTGGACTTTCTAGGCTTCTTAGCGAGCTTTGGGCCAATGCACCCAAACCAGTTGGTTTTAGGGCATTAGGTGTAGAAACACCCCGGCGGACTTAATTACTCAAGTTACCCAGGTCCAAAAAAAAAGACAGTTTGGCGTGAAAATCAGATGATTTAATACGAACGGAGATAAAGTTGGCAGTTCAATTATTTTTTTGGATAAAAGACGTGTTTAGTGGGTTTGGTGTGTAATCATTCCAATCAAGTTTCAGATGGGTTATTTTACAGACTTAGTTCCAATTACGGCATCAATAACATTCCTTCATATTCGCTTTACTTCATAAACTATTCTTGACATTACTTATTTCAGAACAAACCTATTTGATCCTCAGAAAATTATTTATCTGTTTAAAAGTTTTTAAACATAAAAGACTTGTCTTCTAATTTCCAAGACTCACGATACGTGTAGTGTGATGTAAAGACGTATATCATCTATAGTTAACTTCAAAGGAGAGTTATTTTTCAGGTTTTCAAAATCTAAACATAAGATTTAGTTATTCTTATTTTATCAAACAAAACCGTCGAAATGTTGAATCTGAGTCCTCCCACTAGTTAACTTGACAGAAAAGTTTTTATGTTTTTAGAAAATTTTCAGATTTTTATGGATTTTATAGATTTTAATATGCAGATGCAAAATATAAAAATGAATGCGAAAGAAGAAAGCTTACCGAGCACACCCCCAAACTTAAACTTGACAATGCCCTCACTGTCAGGCTATACCAAGAGGGTCAAAATTGCCGGCGCTCCCTACAACAAATTATATACAAAAATAAAAACAAAAATATATACAAAAAAAGTGTTCCCCCCAAACTTAAGTAAAACAGTGTTTCTACTGTTAAGCGTTGAAGTTCAGGATTAGGGGGGAAGGAACAGTATCAATCTATACAAGGCCTTACACAGGCCAAAAGTTAACACCAACCATTCAAAGATTTTATCATGGTAAAGCAGTGGTTGGTGAAAGAAGGCGAAGAGATAAGAAATGGAGAAAACGCGAGACCGTATGGAGATAGAAGCGGGATACGGTCTCGGTATATCAGAAGAAGAAGAATGGCGGAAGGGAAAAAGAAGTGGAATACGAACTTGAGGGTGCAAATGGAGTAAATAGATTAGCACAACTTGTGATGACCGATGTGTGAAAAGCGATTGTGCTAATATATTTACCCGTCGAGAAATGGGGTCAAATCCCTCAAGATTCGTGAGAAACCATGGGTACGCCGAACTTGGTAAACCAGACATATGAAATGTAAGTGATACGGGTTCTTGCAAGGTCGGAACGATGGAAAGGATAGAGGGAAGTGGTTGAGGAAGGGTATCGGTTAAGGTTTCGGGTGGGTGTACACAGTCAATGAAAGGAACAGGATGAATTGGAAAATCCGACTCATCATCTAGAACTGTTTCATCCTCAAAAATATCCTCAAAATTCTCCTCAAAGTTAAGCTCATCCATGCCTTTATCATCAATATCAAGACGCATATGAAGTTCGGGAAAAACATTTAATGACTCGGGATGATGAATTGGAGAGAAAAACCTAGTCAAATCTATGGGTTCATCATCCAAAATATTCCCAGCGTCAATATCCTTAATCAAGTGAAAATCACAATTCTCTGACATCTCAACAAAAGCATGGATATCAATCGATTCAGGTTCTAGAGTGGAGGTGTAGAGGTTAAGAGGATTGGGTATGGTTTCACTCAAAAGGGACCCTTCACAATCGGGCAAATCAAACACTACAAAGTCGCACAACTCAGTAAACATTCTATCTTCAACTGATAATTCATTTGGAACATTTGATAGACTTTCAACACAGGAGTTGTGGGATTCAATTTGAGACGGGTAGGTTTGATTTGGAAGGGGGTACATCTCACTCTCTCCACTCAAATTCACAGCCTGTCCTGCCGCCTCATCATATATTGAAAAAGTTGGAGCTAGTTGAAAACTAGCTACCGGGTCACTAGGTTGCATGAGGGCGGCCATGGACGCATTCAAATCCATCATCTGTTGGCTTGACGCCACCCTAAAATCTTCCAACGATCGCTCTAGACTAGACATAGGTTGTGAAGGGGTTTCAGTAAAAGATTCAAAGTTGTTCGGATACTGAAAACTCCCAAATGGCGGTTCTGAAGCAATGTAGGGAAGGTGCAAAAGTAGGGTAGGATTGGTAGGAATTGAATGGCTGGACAGGAGTGGGATCAACATTGGGATAAGAAGGTGAATGGAATTGTTGATCCCGAGAATTTGAAGTGGTGAAAGGAGTGAAAGATCGGCTACGGGATTGTTCAATACGTTCAGCAAGAGACAAGGGTCTGGTGGCTACAACTGGACTTTCAAAAGGGGTATCAACGTAAGAAGGGGTGAATGTTTGAAATGGTTGGTACGAAGTGGATTGCGGGGTCCAGTTGTTCATCCTAGACGCGTCTATCCGATCTTTCAAAGAAATTTTTGGCATGGAGGGGTCGTTCGAAGTTCGACCAAAACAAGAACCGTAGAAAGTTATGTCTGGTTGTGGGTACCAAAGTTCGGCAAGAGTTTTGCGTGGTGGGGTACCCATGATATGAAGAGAGAGAATGAAAGAAAGGCAGAGAAAAGGAGGGGAAAAAGGATGTGATTTTTTTAATTTTTTTTTATTTTATATATTAACAAAAGAATGAAGTATACACAAAAAAGAATATGGAAAAAAAAAACAATCACGACACAAAAAAATACCACACACCTAATCGTTCTAGGGTTAACCTAGGTCAACTAGACCTGCTCCAGAACTTGATTGTCGAAGTAAAACTGTGTCGAGAAACAGGCTCAAGATACACTGATCACGAGGCCAGTTAAGTGCAGAGATAAGGGGAGGTTGTCCAACGCTTTCGCGAAGTTCCTTAATTAAATAACCCTTTCTCTTTCGGCGGTTGCGCCTTTAACACTTTCCTAGACACCCCGTAAACAATATACCGTTAAGCGAGGTTCTAAACACAATTAACTTCTCCTAGTGAGCGCGAAGTCCTTAAGGCTTAAAGTCTAGTTTCTTTTAAATTTGTGCGGGTAAACGTTATGCGCAAGTTCGTGATTTGTGGGCCACGGAAAAGGTGATGAAATCCTTTACCGTATGTTGTGGGGTTCGCTTGCCCTTAAGTCCGTATTAATGTATACAATGCGCAATTCAAAAAATTCTATAAAGAATCAAACAATCGTTTTTTAGTTTAAGCGCGGCGCTGCAACAAATACGGGTTAGTCAATTTTTAGCGTTTGCTAACGAACTTGCAAAGAATCCTGCAAAGAATAGTATATTGGAAACGTCGGATTTGAGAAGAAGGTGTTAGTAAAGTACGTAGCGTTAAGTTTTTGGGTTAGGAAACCCCCGTTGAATCAAATCCGGTAAGCTTGAAAAGTTCGCTTGCGCGGGTCAAACTACCCGGATCTTTGGCACTGTACTTTTCAATCACCTTAACTTTGAATGTGCACTTTGCTCCCCACAATCGCAGTTTGCAAATCAGCAAAAATCTGCACACTTGCCCACAAAAATTATCCAAAAAAACAACAAAAGACTTTTTTTTTATAAATATATACAAAAAGAATATTAACCCGAATAACAAGAAAGAAAATACGCTACCGTCTTCCCGGCAACGGCGCCATTTGATCGCACGCCGATGGCGTGTCGGATGTTCAAAGAATTTAAGTGTAACCGCGATCAGGACGGTGTCGCTTTGCAGCTAGCCGGTGAGCACGGGTCGGTCCACAGGGAGATGGTGTTATCTTACCTTCTTGTCTTAGACGAGTCAATAAAGAATCTGTATGTTTTGTCCAGTCTAACCTATGTGTTTATCTGCAAGTATAAGGCTGTTAAGAAAAGATACGAGATTGTAAGCTAAGAAATCCGTACTCAAAACCTTTGAGCCGAGTCTTGACCAATTGAAGCTAAGCAATCGGCAACAACGTGGATTAGGGGATTTAAGCGCGGTATTCGTGGAATCCGGCTTATTTACCCTTGTCCTTCCGTTCTTGTCTCTTGCTTTCGCCTCCGGCCAAACCGAACGCAACCGGTCGCGGTTAGGAATCACCGTTACCTTGTCAGGGTACGGTGCCTAACGGAGCCCTTGCGTATGGTTTGGGCGAAGTTCAAATGGAAAATAACGGGAAAAGGAATTGGCAAAGAAACGTTAACTTACAATACCGTATTAATTCTTAACAACAACAATAATTACAACATTCACAAAATGAACAAAAGAGAACAAAAAGAAAAGAACAAAGAAAAGAAAAGATATAAGTATTAAAGTGCATGAATAAAATTGCAAGTAAGAAAAGCAAGAATGAAAAATGCAAGTAATAAATAAGCAAATAAAAAGAACACGGAAGTAGAACCCAAGCCAAGCATGTGCTCAATAACCAACCCTTAAACTTGCAAGCTCAATGAAGAGGTTGCAAGATCAAGGGAAGGGTAGAGAACGCATGTGAAGTGAAAAACTAGTCCCGTGAGAAAATACGACCCTTGAGATCAATAACTAACCCTTAACCATTCAAGCTCAATAAAGAGATTGAATGAGCAAGAGAAAGCAAGAATCTCAAGGGGGAGCAAACTAACAAGAAAGATAAAAAGCCCTCATCTTCATTAATCTTCCACTCAAAAGCTCTCACTACAATTTCATGGAGAAAGAATGAAGAAGAAGAAGAAAGAAGAACAAAACTACAAAAAAGACGCTAAAGAAAAGCTCCCTTGGTTAAGCTCAGTTCTGCTGTATTTATAGGCAGGGAAATGAAACCCTAGGGCAACCATCTGACCATAGACAAAATTACCAGACAGCCCCCAAAAGATGATACTCTGTCGAGGCCGTACGGCCGCGGATCCGCCGCCAATACCCCCTATTGGCGGCGGATCCGCGGCCCTATAGTGGGATTAGGGGCTCTGATTTTCTGTGCTTCCCTGGTTTCTTGTCCTTTGTTGTCTGGTATATGTATTTTCTGAAAATACATTCACAATTCTTCCAGAATTTCTGTTGAGGAAAGGTGGACTTTTTGTGGATGTCTTTTGTCATGATTGCCTCGAGCTCCGCGTAGATTTCTTGGAACTTGTTGTTGCCATTGAGCCTTGTGCATGAAGGTGACATTGATTTGACATTTTGTCTTCCTAAACTTGTATCTGGCAACATACGGATGACGAGCGGAGACCGTGTTTTCTCAGTGGTTGGCAGGAACCCGGATTTTGTCGTGTTTTCCATGAATTTCACCGTTTTAGAACCGAGAACCTGTATCCTGCAAATATGTAACAAAAACGGATTAAAAGCACCTACCTATAAACAACCGAGCGTAAGAATGGGCGGTATAAAATGCAGTATTCTGTGATGAACAGTCCATCATCGGAGAAGGAAGTGTGTGTGGACCCGATCCCAAAATAGAAGTGGGGATCGTCGGTGGTAGACTAGAAGAGATGGGCTGAGGTGGCGAGCCTTGTGGGAAATGAAGAATAGGCTCGCAAGAAGGTGGTGGGGTAGAAGAACTGGGGTCAGAATTAGAAGTAGAAGTGGAAGGAAAGGTCTCAGCCGGGGTGTTACTGATTGATTTATCAGTATAATCAAACTCTTCCCCAAGGTGATTTTCAAGCACTCTTCCAGATCTCAACGTGATTGCATTCATATGATGTGAATAGCCAGGATTGGGTAAAGGTTGAGCTGGAAGTTTCCCTTTCTCTCTTGCACTCATTTCGGCTTTTAATCGTGCAATTTTTGCTTCCATCAATTTAATACTCTCAGCTTGGGACACTGAGTTTTTCTTTATATCATCGACAGAAGTCTTTATTTCAACCGATACTTGCATGAGATTTGTTAGAAGCAAGTTTATGAATGAAGAGGATTCATCAGTCCCGGTCAACTGTAAAGGACTTGACAGTGCAGGTGTGTTGACCGGATTTTAAAAGTTATGTGCTTGGAAGGGGTGCTGACTCAATTGAAGTTGTGGTTGCTGTTGTGGTGGAGGGACCCTTTGGAAATTGTTTTGGGTTGGAACCGTGTTTTGAGATTGTGATTGGTTCCAAGCAAAATTAGGGTGATTCCTCCAACCCTTATTATATATGGAAGAAAATGGATCGTTTCTAGGTCTTTGAAATGCGGCATTGGTATGCTCATGACCTTGAAACAGAGAATTTCGTGGACACTCTTCCGTCAAATGAGAAGGATCAGAATAGCATCCACATACAGTTTTGGAGAGTGATATTTGACATAGGGCGGCTAAAAATTTGTTTTCCATAGTATCAAGTTTCTTTTGCATAGCTGAAATGTCAGCTCTAACTCCTATGGAAATATTATTGACATCCCTAGACGATTGACTCACACCCTCCCACTGTAAAGATTTTTCAGCGAAATCTTCTAGAAATTTCCAGGCTTCCCCATCATCTTTGGTCATGAAGTTGCCTTGACACATGGATTCAAGGGTCTGTCTTGTGTGAGGATTAATGCCCTCATAAATGATTCGGCACAGTTCCCATCTCGGGATGCCGTGATGTGGACATTGGACTAACAGATCCTTGAAGCTTTCAAGACATTTTGAAAATGGTTCATTTGGAAGTTGGGTGAATTGATTGATTTCGCTACGGACTCGAGCTGTTTTAAGATGTGGGTAGAATTTCTTAAGGAATGCTTTTACGAATTCTTCCCAATTTGAAATGGAATGTGCGGTAGTGTTATACAACCACTTCTCGGCTATATCGCACAGGGTGAATGGGAGAAGATGTAGACGCATAGCATCCATAGAAAGCTGTGAGGTATCCATCATTGCGCATATTTTTTCAAATTTGGTGATAAATGCATATACATCTTCAGACTCGAGACCGTGAAATTTTGGTAGAAGGTTGATGTACTGGGGTTTTATTTCAAAATTTTCCCCGTTGGCTGGTGGAATGGAAAGACAGGTGGAAAGGGGACCTCGTGTAGCATAACACCTCTCTTGGACAGAGATGCGGAGTGGATTCTGCGCACCAACGGACGGCGACAGAGTAGTGGAAAAGAAGTTTGATGGAGACAGATCCATAGATATGGGTGTGGTGGTGGGTGAAGAAAAGGTAAATATAGAAATACCGACTTTAGGGTTGATCGAAGGGAACGCGGACTTAACGGGCACTAGAATCCCGTGTCCAGCCTATCTTGCACTAAAAAGGGTCAGTACAAGTGGCAGCGTGAATTTATAATTAGGGGAATGAATGAATGAATGCGGTGTTTGTTTTGAAAAGTGGATGGATTTTTGAAAATATGATGCAACACAACAAATGCAACACACAAAACCCTAATTCTAGGGGTCGCCTTGGTCAAATCACTAGACCGCTCCTAACTTCCAAAAGAAAAGACGCAGGATAAATCCTCCACTGCCTCTTTGTCTCTTCTGTAACCAGGTAAGTGGGAGGTTCTCCACTACGTAAGTAGTGGGCCTAATTAAGTAACAACTAGCCTTCGACACACTTGCCTTAGACACCACAAAAGAAACGCGGATAAGCAATGAATTACCCACGGCCTTCTCTTGTCCTAAGTGAGCGCGACGGTCCTTAGAGTCATCTCTAGATATTTTTTAGTTAATTAGGGTAAATGCGGATGCAATTTTGCGATTTTCGGGGCTTAGGAAGGGTAATGAACTCCCCACCTAATCTGGATTTGGTCTTTGCCCCTTAATGTCCGTATTAGTTATGCAAACAACCAAAAAATCAAAACAAGCACAATTTAATTTTGCTTTTTGCGCGGCGCTGCGATTTTTGAAAAGAAACCTGCACAAAATTGTTAATGGAGCAGATTGAGAGAGAGATAAGAAAGTGAGGATTAACCTGAGCAATTTTAGTGCAGCAACTCCTAGAGGAGACCGCGGAACCGCCGCACTAAGGGGATTAGACCGTGGAAAGGCGGTGGAATGAATAGTTCACTGCACAAAATTTACACAGAGAGCTTCTGTGTAGCTCCTGAGACCTCTGGAATTTTCAGAATAATTTTTCCCAAGCTCGAATGATTCCAGATTTCCTCGCACAAATCACAACAACTCGTATTAGTGTTTGCGCGAATTTTAATCTAAAAATTATAATGGAATAAATCTTTCAACTCAAATTTCAATATAGAACGAATTAGCGCACGATCCTCGGCAACGACGCCATTTGATTGATTATTTTCTTGTTGTGTGTGTAACTCAAATGATCCCCGGCAATGGCGCCATTTGATTGAATCTTTTTAGGATGTGTCGGTATTTAGAAAAATGAATAGAATCACAACCAAAAATATTTGACCGCAATCAATAACGGTGTCGGATGTAGCGTGTTAGTAAGTGCGGATCGTCCACAGGGATTGCGCGATTCGTTCGTATTTTGATTTGTTTGAATTGAAAATTTAAGGAAAAGAAAACAAACAATTCATTATTTGTAATTGAAGTTCAAGAATTAGAAAATCTAGATCTAATAACAAAAAAAAACGATAGAATCAAGAATTGAGAATTTGTTGATTTTTCCAAACCAAATATCAAGAATCGAAATGAGGCTCGTAGGAATCGATCGGATCTATAGATGTGATGTAATCTCACGATGACGTGTTCTTATCCTTCGATGAATTGATACTAGATCGATGATGATCGACGAGAATTAGGGATTTCTAGTGAAACTAGGGTTTCATCATTTATCCCTTGTTCCTTCGTCGATATCATTCACATTATAGCCTCTAGTAAATTCAAGAATCGATCGTAGATCCCTAATTTCGAGAGATAACAATCAAGAAAGTATCGCAACGAAACAAGGTCATCCATTCTTCAACTTGTTAGGGTTTACAAAACTTGTAGGACTTAAGAATCGTTTTAAGATTTGTTACATCATCATTCTATTGATCATCTCGACTCCTTTACGAGCGGAGTTTTACTCAAACATCACAACAAGAACTACAATCACAAATTGAGATCGAATCATTATGCAAGAATTTAAAGAAAGCAAGATTAAAGAATTTTACCTTTTATTTGTATCAACAATTCCGTTACAATCACTCAAGAACTACAAGAGGAAGAACTTGATCGTCGATTTGGCTTCGCTCGGATCCTTGAGTCGCGGATCGTCTTGGATCACTTGCTCGATTGAAGATCGGCTCCGCTCCTAAAAGGTTGAAGGCTTCTCGCTTGATTTGGTACTCGGGATCTTGAATTTGGATTGGAATTAGGGTTAGGGTTTCGCACAAGTCGTGTCACTCAACTTGTGGATGGAAGAAGATGGAGATTAATGATTGAGGAAAGATTGAACCACTAAAGATTAAGGAAGAAGTTTAACTCTACATCTAGGCTCCTATTTATAGACCATCAAAACCCTAGATCTAGGATTTGAATTTTGAATTTCCCTCCAAAAGTTTGTTGAGGAGATTTGAATTTCCCTCCAAAAGTTAGTTAAGGAGAGCCTTCTAGAAGAGCCACGTGGCATTTCTACAATGTTCTGGAAGCTTGGGCCGTTAGTGTAAGCACATGCAGAAAGTATGCGCTTCTGATGCCATGAAGCCTCCGTGGAACCGCGGCGCAAGCGGGCTCTCGCCACGGAACCGTGGCGGTTTGGAAGCCTTTGGGCTTGAATCTTCTACTGTGGCCTTGGGCTGATATGTGGGCCTTTTTCTGATATGTTTAATTGTGTTTTTCCCTCTAGATTGTTACCAGATCTCAAGACTTGGAGTTGGTGTATTTTTTATCAGCTTCTTTTGGCTTTGTTCCTGCAATTTCCTGCACAAACTCCGAAACAAGTGCTGCGCAATACAAGGATGATGCGATGCCATGATAAACACAGAATTTCCTCAGAAATGTCGGTTTTAGAGTATAACATATGCAATCTGGTATTTCAGGACTGTTTTGCTAATATGTGCAATATGAATACCGAACACTTCTAGATGAGTGCAAATGATAGGAAAATTGCCGTGTTAAAAATGCAGTATTTTCGACTGATCATACAGTGTTATGTTTTGTAGGGGTTTTAGATATATCGGGGGCCCCGTAGAGTTTTTACGGGGTCCTGCTACCCGGATGCGAGCTGTGGGTCAAGGGGTTAGCAGCCCCCTTGCGGGATGCGGGACAACGCCCCGTTAGAAATTTTTTCTAACTGGGGAGGTATTTTTAGTGTGGGGTACATGTAAAATGAGAGAAAAATGGCGTCCAAAGGACGCGTGAGCGCCAGCGCCTCATGTTCCTAGCACGCTGGCGTTGGCGCTAGTGCTTAAACTCTTAGGTTAGCACTAGGCGCAGGAGCTAGCGCCCTACATGCCCGGCATGTGGGCGCTCGGGCGCTGGCGCTAGCGCTTTGGGCGCTGGCGCCTCACGTGCCCGACACGTGAGCGCTTGGGCGCTGGGCGCTAGCGAAAGGAAGGGGTTTTTACCCCCAGAAATAGGAGTTAAACTCTAAAATAGGATTTTGAGTGAAGTTAAACTCCAAAAGATCTGGATTAGGAATTAAACTCCTTTGAGGATTTGGGTCTTGGAGTTGAACCCCTAAAAATCTTCAGAGGTTCTTCTCTCTTAAGCCTTGGATCTTCTCTTGAGCCTTGGATCTTTTCCAAAGTGGGATTTTCGGAGATGTGTCTCCTCCTTCATCCTCTTTGTTGGCCGTATCTTGGTGGAAAAGGGGGGGATGAGATTCAAGATCTCCCCTTTTTGAGATCTAATTGAAGATCTGACTCCTTTTTGTGGGTTTTGTGGTGAAAAACTATTTAGTTTTAGAAAAGGAAGAGTAAAACTCTTGATTTAATTCAAAAGAAAGAAGAAGGTTTAGAACCTTAAGGAAGGAGAAGGAGGCACAGACCTTGAATAGAAAGAGAAAAAGATCATAAGATATTTTATTATCTTTACCTTTATAGGTTATATACTTTATATATAGCCCCTTGGGCTTTACAAAATTGCATTTTGCCCATCCCATGCCTCATGTGCTATTTCTTTTTGCACGTAAGTCATGGGCTTTACAAAAATTTGTCTTTATGCCCACTTTCCTTACATTTATTCATAGAAATAAAAAAAAGGAAATACACCAAAAATTATTTATTACAAAAAATTTTATTTTGGCATGTGGGGAGGCCGGCCGCTTCATGTTCGGGCTCAACCCGGGTATTGGCCCACTTGACCTGGGCTTGGGCCCACTTGGCTTGGGGTTGACTTTGATTTTGACTTGGTCAACCGGGGTGTAAATTTTGAACCCAACAGATATCACCTATCTTTATTCGATCCGCCTAGGTTTCTTGGTTTGCTGGCAGAGTAATGATGTCGCCTACAGGCCATATAGCCCCTACCGCTTCTCCCGGCAATTTGGGTTTGACCAAGGCGTTCAATTCCAAGCTTTTTGTTGTGAGCCCATTTTTATAAGGGAGTCGGCAAAAAATGTCATTCACTAGTTTATGAAGCTGGGCACCAGATCCCGCTTCGCGATTCCCGATCCGAACCGCATCCCTCGACTATTGTCGGCCTTCCGATCATGGTACTCATCATCTATGGATGGGGTCATCGACCAAGAGAAGCATGTTTTGGTTGGTCGTCGGGGTGCGATGAGGGCATCGAAACCCGGCTTTCCCTTGAGACCGAGGTTGGTCATTCTTCTTTCCCTACCTCGAGAAGGGACACTAGCAGCTTCTTCCGCTGTCCGGGAACTCATGACAGCTTGAGCTTTCGGAAGCATTGAAACAAAACTTGTTCCTGGTACTAGGAGAAGAATGGTTGGTAAAAAGTGAGCTCCATCACCGATTGCTTTTGGACCTTCCGGCAGATCACGTCATACTGGCGGCATTTTTCCTGATGATGATCCTATTCTTGCATCGGTGAGGTCATCCGGTTGAGGTGACGTTGCGGGTGACTCACCGTCGAATTTGAAAATCGGGAAGCGTCTGTCGAAGGTATCGTTAAGCAAGAAGAGGTTCCTTCCAGCTTGCACTGGATCCCACAATAGGCGAAAGACTTCTTTCACGGCTGGCCCTGTATCTGGTCCGGAGACCTAAGCTTCCCCGACCCAAAGAATTTCTGAGTATTGAATGTCGATGTTATCTTTCCAAAGTCATCCATTGCGGAGGCTGTCGATCTTGCGGCAACCGTTGTAGAATCATTGGCGGAGGATGATGATGCTGACCTTCATGCAGGGTTATCCGCTTCTGTACAACTTGCCGCGGAAGAAACGGAGAGGACACGGGCGCTTGAAGCAACCAGTATAATTCTTCTGCTTTTCCTCAAGTGTTATTTTTTTTGTAAGCGATATTATGTGTCGAATCATTTTTTTTGTTGCGATATCCACTGAATAAGCCATCCAAGCGTCCTTTGATTCATATCGAGAAGAAGTACGCACGAGGCAGCAAGCTACCCAGGGTTTTGGTGAGATCCATTTTCCTAATGTTCTATATGCACGATGCATCATTTATCTTGTTCACTTATCGATTTCTTCTTTCTGTGATTTTCTCAATAGATGCTAGTGAACGACCATCTAGTGTTCATATATCAGATATCCCTTCTTGAACAATTACTACGCACTTTTTGGGGTTGCTGACTCTTGCTCACAGCCCTTCCCGGCTGTTGCGGGAAAGAGCACTTAAACAGCCTATGCCAGCCGCTCTTGACACCGAACCTGTTGACGACGAAGAGGTCCAACTGGTACATGCCCAGAGAAGATTTCTTCTGACGGGTCAGGCGGAAGAAACATGCTGTATCCGTGAGGAAGCCGTACTTCGGGTCTCTTCAGGTAAAAAGTCTTTCTTTCTATTTATCCCAGTCCAAGTGATTACATTATTAACCCCTTGGTGAATGTTTCTACAGCTGGCACTAGTTTCAGTAATCAAGTTGTTGCTGATACCCTTGAAGAAGGTGAAATCCCTTCAGCGGAGGTCCCTGTGCCACCTATGGAGCTGGCGAATGACCAACAGGTCAACCCTTACATGGATGAACTCGACTATTTAGGTTCTTATATACACGATCATGTTTCTTCTGAAGTCACAGCCTCTGTTAGTGGCTCGGTGGGCATCTTACAGGGCTAACAGTGTGGCAACAGCGGCTGTTGGCTTAAGAGCCTCGGCTCCTTCCGATTCTGTGAACAGAAGTGGTTCTATTGAGGCAGGCGTTGAGGTTAGCGGCATTCGGGGAACGTCTGTAGCTTCGGTCCCACTGACTCCCGCAGGGCCTATTGGTATTTTTCGCTACATTTACTTTACGCTCATTTTCATCTTCACCCGATATATTTGTCGATGCATCTCTTTTTGTTTCAGGTACAAGCGCGCCAACAACTTCATCATCTTCACCATCAAAAGCTGCTGCTCTCGTGACTCCTGATGTTTTACAAACCGAGGAGGCTGGCATTATGACCATTTTCCCTCCTCCTACCTTTTCTGTGATGACGACGGAAGGTACCTTTCGATTTTATCATTTATCATCTTTCATACCAACTCCGTACTTATATCGTCCGTCTGATGTTTCAGCGATGGGTTTGATGGTGTCCCAACTTGCCAGTGCTATTTTGGCAAGGCTAGGTCGCAGCTCATCTTCTCGCCTAGCAATTGGATCCAACGTCGATAAGCTTCATCTTTGGCCCATTCCTTTCTGGTTCTCTTACAAAGATTATCACTTACAATTCTTTGTGATGCAATTCCGCATCTTATAGACGATGAGAGAGCAGGGAAACCTTTTGCACTTCCTAATTTGCCAGCTTAGGCAGATCCCATCCATTTTGAGTCTCAAGTCATCATGCCACCGGGGCCTTTTACCCAACGTACGTCTCCGGTATTGGCAGCGAGCAGTTCACATTCGCCGATGGCTCTCATCGTAGAGCCGAATGCCGGAGTTTCATATTCTGCATGTCACGCCCCGCTTCCCAATAGACGGAAACGGTGACGTGGTATTACGCCCCGCTTCCCAATGTACGGGGAAGTAGATGTGGCAGGCCGCAACGTATTTACTCAGAAGTAAACACGTTAAGCATAAATAAGCAATATAAATGTGAATCATAAGAATGACAAGAGATGTAATAAAACAACAACTTTTTATTGATAATCATTCTTTACATACAACTGGAAAGTAAAGTACAATGATAGAAAGTGATGCCTAAACAATAGTATATGAACTGAAAAGAAAATAATACAAGTAAGGCTTAAAAGTCTGTATCCTTTGTAAACTGCTCCAAGTCATCCTGGCTGGGCTCAATCTCCTGAGAGTTGGGTCCTCCTGACAACATTCCAAAGAAAGAAGGGACATGAATGTCGTCAGCGAACTAGCGCTCGGTAAGTCCCAAAAGATAGAATGTAATAGATAGGTAGAGAGAATAGCATAGGTAAAGTATGTGTTTGTTATACTAACGTAGTTGTTTGTAGCTTGGTACAGAATATATCAGTGTATACGAGAAGAGTCCAACTTGCTCCGTGGACTAAGGTAACATGTAAGTACAAGGCCCTGTCAAACCCTACGGGACAACGGCATAGGATGTTCATGTAGGTGTCTTTTAGTGACCATCATCGTGCCACTTTTAACACATTCCGTACCAATCTACCCCATTAAAACCCGGTAATGTGTATTGTATTGATTGTATTGATTTGTAGTTATCAGACTTGCCGAGACCATGGTATAAGTTGTTCATGTAAACTCATTCAGGATGTAAACGATAGTCACGTAATCATGTTCAAGATATAGTTATGGTTCGGTCAGGTCAAGTTATATTGCATGTTTTGACGTTGTTCTGGTATTCATGTTCAAGTATTCATATTTAGATTCATATTGACTTAGATTCATGTTTTAATTGGATTCAGATTAATATTTGGACTCAGACTTGAGTCATACACTTTAAACAGAATTGGATCCTGAATTAGGTTTGGAAATTATCGGTAATTGCTGCACATAGACGGCAGGATTTGTGTTTTTTTCCAAGACAATTACCATTGATAACTCCATTTTAGTTTTCTACCTTAAATAGGCAAGCACCCACTTTCTCGGCTCCCTGAGGCTCAAGAGAATTGGTCCCGCTTAAACCTATATTTACTAGGGTCCTTATTGTAATTTAATATAACTTGAAGGGTTTTTATGAAAAATATTTTGAGTATACTTTTGAAATAAATCTCAAGTATTTATTTATGTTATTTAGGATTTTCATGAATGTAAATTTTTAAAGAATGAAGTATATTAGTGAAACTTGAATAGTTCAAGGTATTTTAGTGTAAAATTTGACTTGTATTGATTCTTGATGGTATTTTCATGAAACTTATAATTCTTTTATTTTGTTTAGAAAACATGGAATTTAATAATATCTTAAAAATATGTGGTTTGATAATATTTACGTAATTATTAAAAATAAATTTTTATTATTAAATAGAAATCCTTGTTTTTCTTAAAAATTGTATTAAAATTCTATCGAGATCATATGCTCCGTGAGGAGATCTGCATTTCTCCCTACTAGTCTTAAGAATGTGCGATAATCCGTACCATCCAAACCGGGTTTCTCAAAATGGGTTGTAGAGACATAATCGCAAAAGATTAAGTAACTTAATTTAAAGAAATCCGGGTTTTTCATAGTTTAAGGTATTTTGATGAAAAGTCGTATTTTTCCACAAAAATATTGTTCAAGAGAATCGTTCTATGCCAAGATGTGTGTATGTGAGAGATGGGTCATTACCTCATGGGGTTTTCTAAAGGTATTCTAAGCAAAATAATTAAAAAATGTAGTATGTAAACTTCACGATAGTAAAACGTAAAAGCTTAATTAAAATTATTTAACATGGAGTTTTAGAGTAAAATTGGTTTCTAAATATTATTTAAATGATTAAAAGTAAGGTATATACATGAGTACAAGTGATTGTTAAGAAGAAATTGTAATTTTAAAGATTATAGAATCGAATGTCGGTGTAACTCCACTAACCGACAAGTTTTGAAAAGAAGAATTTTATAATAGGAAGAAAAAGGGGAGATGGGACTTACTTGCTAAAAGAATAGAGGGGAGGTAGAGAAAGAGAAGGGTAGCCATCGTGTAGTCGCGGGGTCGCCGGAAACGTCTTGAATTCTCGTGGAATTTGACCTAGGACTAACTCCACTTGTACTCTTCTTAGACTTAGAATTTTTTAAAGAATTTTGGCAATAGATTTCAGAATGAAGAGGGCTAGGTTATGGGGTTGTATTTATAGTGTAAAATTAGGGTTTGGAATTGAAGAAAGAATTAAAAAGAATTAAAAATTGGATTTAAAGCTAAAATTTAATTTTCTGGATAATTACAGGGAAAATAAATAGAACATGGGTAGTGGGATAGTCCAAGGGGTGTTATGTGCAAGACACGGGCATTTTTCCCTACGGGGGGCCTGGCGGTGCCGGCCCTATGGGGCATCTCGCTGACCACTTGGTAGAGATGAGCCATTAGATTGGTGTCGTCACACCCCGTTTCCCGGTGTACGGATAAGGAGACTGACTAGACCAGCGATGTATTTACTTAGAAGTAAACACGTTAAGAGTAAATATGCAATATAATATAAATGTAAACAAGAAAGACATGAGATGTAAAAGAACAACTTTTTATTTATTAAAAATTCTTTATAATACAACTAAAAAATTAAATACAATGTGGAAAGCAATGCCTAAACAATGCCATGAACTAAAAGTAAAAGTATATACAAGTGACTAAAGCTCGGGGCCCTCGATGAACTGCTCCAAGTCTTCTGAGCTGGGCTCGATCTCCAGAGAGTTGGGTCCTCCTGACAGCATTCCAAAGAAAGAATAAAAAAGAAATATTGTCAGCGAACAATTGCTCGGTAAGTCCGAAAGAAATTTATAAATAGACTGAACAGGTAAAGAGAATATATTTGGTATAATGTATGATTGTTATGTTAACACGGTTGTTTGTAGCTTGGTACAGAATATGCCAGTGTATACGAGAGGAGTCCAACTATTCCGTGGACTAAGGTATACGGAGCATAAGGAACCTGTTCTCCGTCGAAAGACGCGACCGGGACGTTGGGACATCCGGGCCTAAATTCTGAGGGCAGATGCTAATTGGTGCTATCCGTCCACCTCTCTGAAGATGCCAAGTTGATTTATGACACCATGTATCGAAGGTTTAAACGGATGCGGCCGATGTAGCAGACTTCGTCAGATTCCCCCTTGTTGAGGGTTTTTTGATTGTGGGGACGCTCTTCCCTGCATGCGCAAGCCCCTGCAGTTAATTACGCTACCGCATCACGGCAACCACTTTCTCCTTCTCCAGATGATCACTTCGTGTCGTGTGTTTTTTTTGGTTTTGGTTGCCCATGGATTGTATACGGAGACTAATTTATGTTGTCGCCCGTAGGGCGTGGATTAGTCCAAATCTGTATTTTCTCAGATTTGGATTTGGGGTTGGGTTTAAGGATACGTTAGTCTCATTTGAGACTAAGATCAAGTTAAACGTTTGTTAAGGATACATTAGTCTAATTTTAGAGTAAGATCAACTTAACGGGATCATTTAGATCCAACAAAAGAACATTTAGGCTCTATTGTTTAGTTTAGGGATATTGCGGTCGATTAGTTTAGGGACATTACGGTCCAAGGTTAAGGACATCATAGTCCATGGGTTTAAGGACCCCACAGTCCAAGGTTAAGGACATCATAGTCTATGGGATTAAGGACCCCACAGTCCAAGGTTAAGGAAATCACAGTCCATGGGTTTAAGAACCCCACATTCCAGTTTAAAAATGTCATAGTCTATGGAATGTATGGTTGTCGGGACCCATCACCTCTCTGAAGACGTTGAAGGATTACAACGACATGTATCAGAGGAGTGAAGAGATGTACCTTTTGAACCAATTTTGGTTGGGAGATCTGTAGTCCAATTGGGACTAAGATATGAGATTTATGAGCATATGGGCTCAGTTAATCTGAATGAGGGGTTTATGGCCAACTTGGGCTTAGCCCACTCAATTAAAATGTTAAACATTTAACAATACTGAGCATTGGTTTGAGTTCTGACAATTTTTTTGTCTTTTATTGAATGCTGAGCATTCATCATAGCTCTGGACTTTATTTTAAAGAACAGTTTATGTTCTATCAGCGCACATGTGAGGAGCACGTGGTGTGCTTGGCGCTTTGCGCCAGTCAAAGAGCGCAGAACACTAGTTTATGAGCGCGTTGCGCTTCTGCTGAGTGGCGCACACGTGAGGAGTACGTGGTGCGCTTAGTGCTGAGCACCAGATTATGAGCGCATTGCGCTTCTGCTGAGTGGCGCACACGTGAGGAGCACATGGTGCGCTTTGCGCTTAGCGCCGGTCTAAAGAGCGCAAAGCACTTCTGTTCAAGTAGCGCACACGTGGGAAGCACGTGGCGCGCTTGACGCTAAGCGCTAGTCTAAGAGCGCAGAGCGCTAGTTTATGAGCGCAAAGCGCTATCTGATCAGTTTTATGATCTGAGAATTAAATTCTTGTTTAGAAGAGACTGTCTCAAGGTTCTAAGAACAAAGTTCTTATATTTTATATGAGAAGTTTTAATCTCTTATTTTGGTGAATGGCTTTGCTTTTATGGATCTGTGATCCTAAGAGAATTGACTTATTCTCCTCCCTTTATAATGAGATGTTCATGATCTCTGAAAGACAATTTGTCTATGATCTGAAGAAAGTTAAGTTCTTCTTATTCTTTGTGATGAGATACTTTTAGCTCTTTTTGAAAGACCTTGGTCTTATAGATCTATGATCTTAAAGAAAAGAAGTGAATTCTTCTTTTGATATGAGATGATTTCATCTCTCTGTTTTTTTTTACCTTGAAGAGAATTTTCTTCTTCTACCGAGAGCTTGCTCTTCTTTCTGAGATTTCTCAAAGTTTATGTGTGGGTTCATCTCTATGTTTCTGTCTATCTGAGACTTGAAGTCCTGGGGCCTTTATATAAGGCGAGCTGATTTGTTCAATCGGTTAAGGAGATCTTTTCTCCGTTTGATTTGGGGATTTCCCCACTGTTGGATCTTTGATCCAAGGGCTTCTGATTTACAGAAGGCAATTTTCTTATTTTTAACAAGATTGGGAAATCATTTCCCATAAAGAATTTATTCTGTATTTTGGTGATTTTTAATCACCTTTGGATCATTGATCCAACGGTGCTCTGATTTACAGAGCACAATCTTTTTGTTTGGAAAGTTTTTGAGGAATCTCTCCTTAACAGAATTTTATTCTGGTTAATTGATGATTTATTATCTTTATTAGATCTTTGATCTGACAGTGAGGAACTTTTAGTTCCAGCGCTAGCGCACCCATGCTTTTCACGTGGTGTGCTTCTTAAGTGCAGCGCTCTTAGAGCTAGTGCACACGTGCCTTGAACATGGTGCGCTACTTAGAGTGCAGCGCTCTTAGTGCTAGCGCATACGTGCTTTGCACGTGGTGCGCTGCTTAGGGCGCAACGTACTTGGCGCTGCTATGAAGCGTTGCTTTATTTTAAAATTTGAATTTTGAACAGAGCTTTGCTCTGATTGGGGAAAACAAATGCCTCCCCACCGTTGGGCTCACATGGCCTATATGTGAGTGCAGCGGTGGCAGAATGTGTGCCCTTGGATCAACTCAGAAGTTGAAACGGCATCTCAGTGCTTATAAATACGACCTTTGACCCTTAGGATGATTTCTGTTCATCTTTATTTTTGTCTTCTGAGAATTTTTATTCTCTTTCAGAGCATAGCTCTTCATTTTAAGAACCTTCAAGAGTCAAAACTCTACTAAATTTTTGGTAGGATTTGAACTTTATCTATAGAGCTTTGCTCTTTCTCAGATCATAAATCTCAAAATGTTTTTAGGGTTTTACCCATTAACAGAGCTTTGCTCTTCATAGATCTTAGATTTAAAAAAAAACTCTTTTAGGGTTTCATTAACAGAGCTTTGCTCTCATAGATCTAAAGAGATCTTTCTTGGGGTTCCTTAACCCATTAACAGAGCTTTGGTCATTTCAAATCACGAAGATTTATTAATCTCTTATGAAGAACTCTTAAGAGTTTGTTCAAGGATCTTGAAGATCTCAGAATTTTAATTTATTAAAAAAAATTATTTCAATTTTTCTGATGGGTTATTCCATCATTTTTACAGAGCAAGGCTCTTGAGGAATTTTTCTTCCTTCATCATTAGAGTTGACAGATGTCACTATGCCACAGAGCACTGCTCTCTAGGGGAGGTTTACTCCTTAGCCCGAGGGGTTCTCATTGATAGAGAATCAATTGAGGATTTCCTCATTTCATGACAGTCTCATCAAATGATGAGACTGTTTTATTAATGTTGAACTGTCATCTAGATTATGTGGGTCCCCTTTGGTCCCTTTTCACTGCATTATAGTGTGGTACAGATTTAAAGTACCTAGTACAGAACTTAAACTGTTGCATTGGTCGCTGAAAATTTGTTCTTTTCCCCGCAGATACTATGTCTTTCGACACTTCCTTTCCGTTCGTCCGTTCGGTAGGTGGATTCCCCGAAGTGCCCGTAGACCCAGAGATTTTTTCGTTGATCAAAGACCATGACCCGGAGCACAAGAATCTTCATTTGTGGGGAACATGGTATAACCAGCTCATCATGGGTCGGCGCATCTTCTCTTGCACAACACCTTCAGAGGCCATCTCAGCGATTCATTATGCTGACGTACCTCCGGTGAACTATGCCGTGGAGGTGGTTAATTAGACTTCAGAGGGTTGTCTTCAGCCCTCTATGGCTGCAATACCTGTACAACCGTCGATGGCTTTGAACATTCTAGGACGACGTATATGCCAGGGTGAGTCGCGCCCTTGGGGACAGCCATACAACATAGGCCTGACTCCCCGTCACTCAGTTGGATATCTGCAGTGGGCCCGATACATCCTATTGATAAAGAAATCAGAGTTGCTGAGGCTCAGGTTGTACCCCGTGATCTATGCTTCCCTGTTTGAATATTCCCTACCTCCAGCCTGGTGGGTCAAAGCCTTTTTGGAACAATGGAACGTTCCAACTCATACCTTCCTTATGCTAGATCGAGAAGTTTCCATCTCTTTGGAAGAGTTTGCGGATATCCCCGGTTTGCCTGTCCGGAGAGCATTATGAGGAGATCCTTCCCCCTGATGAGTATATTTTCGCTACCCGACTGGTGATGATGGGTATAAACCTAGAGAATGCCATTCAGCACCGATTCCCGAGCTTGATCAAGGTGCTAAACATTTACGGGGGCTTATTTCTTGAATCTGTAAGCCATGGGGTTAGCTTTGCGGACTTCATCGCCCGTTTTCTCCGCCCAGAAGTTTTATCGCAACAAGGTGAAAGGTTTGCCAAACTTGATGATCCTTTTGGCTTTGGCTTGAATAGCCAATATTGGAAGCCGATCAAAAGAGTTTATTTCTTCCAAATGTTGCGATCGTCCCCTTTTCAGAAATTGCCTCTCCAGGCATCGATGAGGAAGCGTTCTTTATAGGGTTCCTCGGTTTGTGGTTAAGCAGGTTCGCGCTTCCCATGCACCCTCGCTACATGAGGCCATTTGTCTTCTACCCAGCTCATCGAATGGTTGAAGGGAGACAGGTTGCTGTAGGGATTGTCGGGCTGGCTCATTTGTATCACGGCCTTAGTTTGGCGGCCGACACTACTCAACCGGGGGTGTAGCCCGTGAACTTCCCGATACATTATTTTACCTCATGGCTCGAGTTGCATGTGCTCGGTGCTTTTGGAATGCACAAGCGGCCTCATTTCTATGAAACTTGCAATTTTCCACGGATCATGCAGCTGGTCAATGCTTCCATTGTGGAGCCAAGTCAGCGAGAGGCTCGGGGTGTAATTCTTCACCCACGTACCGTCGGGGACGGTATGACCTTTGTTGATAAGGTTATGACCATCGGTAAGGAATCCGCTAAGACGGTGCAGCCGTTGTAGGGCACCTTTAAGGACGGAGCTTCTACCTTGAAAGCTCGAGAGATTCTCCATTTGTACTCGATCAGGCAGGAATACTTGGTGTTCAGGCAGAACGACTCGGCTTTGTTTATGAGATATAACCCCCACCGTTTTGCCCAGCAATCAAGTTATAATCAGGGCGTTGATTGATGTGAAAAAGTGTTTGTAGTGTAACCGCAATCAATAACGGTGTCGCACGTAGCTAGACCGAGATGAGTACGGGTCGTCCTCAGGGAAACGTTGAATCTTTTATTCTTACTTTAGATGTGTTGAAAAAGATAGAGAGAGATAAAGAATATTGTAAAATGGTTGTAGGATCTAGATCTACGTTAAACAAGAATGCAAAATATAGATCTAGATTAACTACGGATGTAAGTTTATATAAGAAGAGGGCTTGTAGGGTTCATTATGATTTAGTAGTTATGGATGATTAATTAAAAATTACTCTTTTTATCCTTTAATAGATTTAAAACTAGAACGACGGTGATGCATGTAGATTAGGGTTTCTGGAGGGAAAAGGAATCCCACTCTTAACCCTTATCTCGACACGGAACTCCGTTCATATCTAGCCTTTACCAAAACAATCATTAATCTAATCTCTAATCGCGGTCGGGACTAACAAAGAATTGTTAGCGCGCCCGATTAGGATGTTAATGATTCTTTTGATAAAGTTCATAAACTTTATAGGACTTAAAAAGGGTTTAGGGATGTTCATCATCCATTAGCCTACTCTAATCCTATGAACCCTAACAAGCGGAGAATTACTCGTGCATGTTGGGAGAAAAAGAGATGGAGAGAAAATGCATAATTAAACTACGAAGAAATAGAATAAGAAAAAGAAAGATACCTTTATTAATCAACAATATTCATTACACATTGATTCCTTAGAAAATGATTACAAAGACTAGTTTGCTTCTCGATCTCTTCCAAGGAGGTAGACGAACAATTGATGATCAGTCTGGATGCGTGAGCTGTCTTGGACTTCGTGATCTCGTCGACTTGATGTTTTTTCCAAGAGGCTCTCGGTCTTTATTTATAGTTCCAAAGACAGAAAGTTAGCTTCCAAAATTGGAAGCTAACAGTATAGATTCACCCCCAAAATCCTCATCTCCTAAATCTCCTACCCTGCGGCGGATCCGCGGCTAACAGGGGGGTTTGGCCGCGGATCCGCGGCCAAGGGTGGGGATTACTTCATCAAAAGTTTGGGGCTTTCTCCTTGTGACATGTGTCTATCTCTGGTATCTTTGGAAATTTGAAATCTTTTCTTTTTTTCTGCCAGACTTGATTTCTTCATTTAGATTTCTTAATTAGGCAGGTTTTCTTCAACAACCTGATTTCCTTGATTTTAGACCTGCAAATTCTGCACAATAACTTAAATAATATTTAGTAGACTTAGTTCTACTAGGATTAAGTCAATAATATTATATACATTTTCCTACCAAATGCTAATTATAATATATCAACACATGGAAAATAGTATTTTTACAAATAAACCCTCATATGTATGATATATTATAATAAAGACTTTTTTAAATATGGAAATAGTAGAAAAAATGAAATAACAAATATGCAGTTTAATCAACTGAACAAATACCCCCAAACTTATTTTTGATCGTCCCGAGCAAACTAGTTTATTCAAGAGAAGGAAAAGAAAGGAGAAAACTAAGCACACTTTCGTAGGCAAACACGATTGCACTGAGCACGTGCAACAAGCCGTTAAACCTCTAGGTGTCCCTAGTAGGAGGAGTGTTGTCTCCTGAGGGTTTTCAGCCGATTACACCCACAAAATCCTATAATAAAAGAGAGATAGTGAAATTTACATATAAAGATAAGAACCATAAAAGAAAAGACTTTGAAAATTTAGAGTTTCCAACTACACTAGCTTTTCAGATGTCATGAGCCCTATCTTAATAGTCATGAAAAATGTTAGAAATCACATCATCCCTCAATAAAACATCGTCTTTATTTTTCGTTCCTACCTTTCATCCAAACATCGATCATATACCCCTACGTGTGTGAATAGAACATCCCTACACTCGGAGAATTCAATTCAAGCTATCATACTCTTGTCCATCTGCCGTAGTACTTTTTAATTTGATGAATATTTAGATTTGCTCACACATTTTCATGTGACCGTTAATACTTATTGAGATACTAACCGACCGATTACTCATGTGCTTGCTGATTAGGTGATAGTATTTTCCTCGTCTTGCACCATCTAAGGCTTAGCAGTGACTCCCAAACCAGTTGGTCTAAGGCACTAGGTGATGAAGCACCCTTACTATATTTTTTTATTGCAGCCTTGGCGATAACAAAACAAGTGTTTATTTTTCTTTTCACCATTTTTATATTTTATTCATTTTTTTATTTCCTTCATACTTTGGCTTTTAGACAAGAGCATTTCAAGGTATCCTCTACTATCCCGAGTTTCAAGACATGTGTAAGTGCATATAGTAGGGTATCAATATTCAAATGTTTGGCTTCCAGAATAGAAATTATTTTTCAGACTTATTTTTATCCTCAGATTAGTGACTTCCTTCATCTTACTAACCCTTGGGACAACAGCTCATAACTACTTATTACTAGTTCGTTTAAGAAAACTTCTAATTTTCTTGGTTTTCCTAAACTATTCCTATCTTTTGGATGTAATTTTTCACTTTCTACTCTTTTGTTATAATTTTTTTTAATTTTTGAAAACGTTGTGCTTATGCAAAATATGATGCAAATTGATGTGTAAATAAGCACAAACCTTCCCCAAACTTGTTTTCAACAGTGTCCTCACCGTTGCCATCTGCTGGATCACAAAAACCTGTAAGCTTGGGAGGACATTATTAATGGGGGCAAGAATATATGAAAGTGAAAATCCTTCCCCAAACTTATTTTTGGCTCACAAATTTGAGAACAAAAGTTATTTTCAAGAGCCAAAAATATACCCCCCCTCAAACATGAGTTAGACAATATGAAGCATTTTAAGAGGGGGTGAGTCATTTGGTCAAAGTAAGACTTTACAAAGACCAAAAGTTAACACCAACCATTCAAAGATTTTATCAGTATAGCGTATAGGTTGGTGGAAGAATGTGTTGTATCGAGTCAAGAGAAAATGGGGAAGGGATAAGAGGTGGTCTGGAAAGGGTTTGAAATTAGAGAAAAGAAAGGATGGGGATGAATATGAATAATTAGGAATAAGGAATGATGACGGTTCAACCTCTATAGGTGGAGATTGATCAATCATAAAATCCGTATGTTTAAAAATTCAAGTTGTCAGCAAAAAGTTCTTCAAAACTTTTATCAATGGTGTGATCGAATATTTTGCTGTCAAAGAGTTTTGTGCCAGAATTTATCCTACTTGATTCAAAAATTATTGAGGTAGAGGACTCGAAAAACTCATCTACCTCAGTTTCAAAAATATCCAAATCAAGTTGAATTTCTGGTATTATTGAACTTGAATTAACGGATTGTGATTTATCAAAACTCACTAAAACTATAGGAACAGAAGAAGAACCGGAGAAAGTAGAAGGTGAAATGGGTAAACAAATTGGTATGTCGAGTGTTGCCGAACCAGATGTGGAAGATGGAGGCTGTATTTCGGTCTGATCTTCGGGTATACCATTATCATCAACTTCAAGACATATTTGGGGTTTGGGAAGAATTAAAGGCTCAAGATGATGACCACAAGGAAGTGAAAGGATTTGATGAATTGGTGGGACAAAATCATCCAAAATTTCGGGTTCATCAATTAATATATCCCCAACGTCAATCACCTCATTCAAGTGAAGGTTAAAATTCTCAAACACCTCATCAAAAGTATGGGTTTCAATCAGTTTTGGTTCAAGAGTGGAGGTATAGAGATCACAAGGGTTGGGTATGATTTCACTTGAAATGGACCCTTCACAGTCGGGTAAATCAAACACTACAAAGTCACACAACTTATCAGTCATTCTATTTGGTGTACTTGATGAATCTATGAAACTGGAGTTGTGGATTTCAGTTTGGAAATAAGAGGTTTGATTAGGAAGGGTGTACAGTTCTGTCTTACTACCCAAATCCTTCCTAATTTGGTTCGACAGTTCCAGAAATTTTTCTAATGTCTGCTCCAGACTAGTCTTGGGTTGATAAGGGGTTTCAGTATAAGATTGAAATTCCTGTGGATAATTAAAACTCCCAAATGACTGATTAGAAGAACTGTCCAGAGTAGGTGGAAAAGTCGGATTGGATTGATAGGAATAGAATGGTTGAGGAACTTGGGTAGGAGTAGGATCAATATTAGGATAAGAAGAATATTGATATGGGTTGGTTGGTTGGCTATTTTCAACAGACATCTTGTATACCACAAACCGCATATCAAACTCTTCTCCGGACAGTGGTGGTGATGGTTGATATTGGTCCGGGTTGAAACTTTGGCCTCTAGACCTAGCTATGTGCTCAGCAATGGACATTCGTCTAGGGGCTTCCTCACTCTGGGTATGAACTGAAACAGGTGTAAGATTAAGATACGGTTGATAAGACCTAGACTGAGGTGGCCAATTGTTTCTTCCTGCTTGTTCTATATGATCTCTTAAGGACATGGAAGAGCCGGACGGTATACCGAAGGGATTACGAAAACAAGAGATATCTGGTTGTGGACAGCAAAGCTCGGCAAGTGTTCTTCTGTTTAGGTCACCCATTATAAGAAGAGAAAAAGGGGGATGGGTAAAAAGGGGAGAAAATAATTGGTTTGTTTTGAAAAATGACGGATTTAGACAAATCACACAAAAATGCACAAACAATCCTAGAACTATGGTTACCTAGGTCCAGTCTCTAGACCACTCTTAGACTTTCAAAGGACAAGCCGCAGGATAAATCCTCTACCGCCTCTTTACTACCCTTGTAGCCAGGTAAGTGCCAGGTGAGTGGGAGTCTCCCCACTACAAAAGTAGTGGTCCTAATTAAGTAACCACTCGCCTTGGACACACTTGCCTAGTCACCACAAAAGTAATGCGGATAAGCGATAGATTACTGTAACACCCGAGCCCAATGCTACTAATTTCAGTTACTGTTTGAGCGTAATGTGGTACTCTTTTCACTTATCTTGCTTGGTTGTTATTTACTGTAAATTTTACCCGGTAAATTCATTTCTGCATATAACAAATTTTGGCATCTAAAATAAAATTAAAAATATTCATCTTGGCCTACTTGACACCCCTAACCCCGTTGTAGCGTCCGTGCGTCGTGTTCTCGTCCCGTTCAG
This sequence comes from Agapanthus africanus, assembly GCA_030015575.1. Classification (NCBI taxonomy): domain Eukaryota; kingdom Viridiplantae; phylum Streptophyta; class Magnoliopsida; order Asparagales; family Amaryllidaceae; genus Agapanthus; species Agapanthus africanus. The sequence continues at coordinate 321,342,485 of JASDDO010000004.1, read as the reverse complement.
TGAAACGGGCGAATTTGGACGGCTACGCGCACGTACGTGTGTCCGTTTTGGGGGTATGCTTTTTGATCTTAAAACACTTCATTTTAAATTTTGGATCCCGCTTAAAATCCTATTATTTCAATTTCAAATTTTTGGACCCGACCCGGGCGCGATTTGGAAATGTTTTATTTTGCGCCAAAATCCCAAATTTTAATATTCAAATCATCGAATATTTTTCTTAAACTTATAAGATTTTCACTGTTCAAAATCGTTTAAATCTTTAATATTTTTCCTTAACAAACCTCAGCCAATCACAATCTTTTTCCCGTGGGCCCCTCGTCCCCGATCTCTCTCTCCCCCCCCCTGAATCTCTCTCTCTCTCTCTCTCTCACCTAAATCTCTCTCTATCTCTCCCCTGAATCTCTAGTTCTCTCTCTCTCTTCTTTATATAATTTTTCCCTCCTCCCTTCCTTTAAAAAAAACGCACAGAACCCTAACCCATCGCACAGCCCCAGCCGCCTTGTTCCCCGTCGCCGCCGCAGCCCCACGTCGATGCCACTACCACCGACCTCCTCACCTCCTCAGCCTCATCTCACCCACATCCTCCTTCATCGACCCCCGCGCGCCCTGCACCCTCACCGCGACCACCTGCACCCCCTGCACGTTGTCGCACCGCCGCGAGTCTCCGCCGGCGGTCTCGTCCTCGTGTCCCCGGCCTCGTAAGCCTCCCTCGGTGTGTTAGCTTCCCCTCCTCTCTTCTTTCCTTCTCTCTTTCTCTGCTAATGGGTTTCTTGATCGACAGATCTCTTCCGCCGTCGTCGTAGGCCACCGCCGGAGCTCCGTCGACGAGGTCGACCGTCACCACCCGTCCCACGGATCATCGTGAGCACCCTTTCTCTGATCCTACCTCCTTTCTTCTCTGCTTTCTTTTCCTTTCTTGATTCCATGTCTTGACATTCACTGTTCATTCCTTGGCCGGAATCCGACGATGCCGACGACGTGACCTGACGTTCCAGCGAGGTACCCCGACCCTTGTGGTTCCATTGTTTGTCGTTTGGGTTCATTCCGTGAACCGTGCGCCCGTCGCGAGTTTCCCCCGACGACGTTTATCGTTCGGTATTCCCGGTTCGCGACCCATCGAGGCAAGTACCCCTTGCTACATGCTATACAATATTTGCATATATATCATGACACCCTAAACCTGTAAATTTAACTTTGGTACGATCATTTCTCATTTTCATGTACAATATTGTATTTATCATTTTATCTTTAAACTTGGAACCTACAGTTTGCAATTGAACCTAATAACCACATTTACCGTTTAATTACATTTTAATATTGACATAACTTATGACATTTATCTCTATAGTTTTGTTCCATTTGGACACTCGCGTACATTTTAACCTGTAATAGCTGTATTGAACCTGTATATAAATCATTGCACCTCTAAAGTTCTTAAACTTGTTAACTTGATTAAAAGGCCATAATTGTCATACTGCATTCGCATAACATTGAAATCATCTCTGTGACACAACTGATAGTTGTACTGCAAATTGAGTAAATCTGCTTATTGCTTAATTCATTGCTTATATCATGTGATGATAACCACGCTTGCTTGTATAACTGATTGTGAGCACACCCATGATATTGTTTACATCTTGACCTGACTTGCTATATATATATTGATCTAACCGACATGGTACCGTATACTGCTTGACTTGACCTGATGTACCATGACCTGACCCGTTACCTGATCTTGTGTTTAATGCCAACAAACCTGACATGTAGTCCTCACGGACCGTTCCTGTTGTCTATCCAGACAAACCTGTTTACCCGATCCTGTGTTGGCATTAGTTTCTTGATTTCGGGATACCTGACTTGACTTACACATATAACTTGGGGGTATGGGGAAATCAAAGGTGAAACCTGACTTGTAACTCAACAGTTCACTACCTGTACTGATCAGTTTTAGAGGCCAGGCCCGCCTCGTGACGATACTGCTGACATCGTTGGTCTTTATCCTTTCCCTGTTAGTGCCTAGCGGCACGTCTCGGTTTCAGCCCGAGAGTCTTAGACCGTGGTCCCGGGCATGCACGGGATACGGGATACTATTGAGTTACATCGATGATTCATCAATTGGTTTCAAAGACTTTAAAATAGAAAAACTGATAGAACAGTTAGTTTACCTACTGTACCTTACCCTGCACTGCTCTGACTTATATTATTGTTACTCTTGTCTTATTCATGTTTATATTGCATTGCCTGCTACACTGTTCATATTATATTACTTGATGACATGACGCGCTGACGTCTGGGTTTTGCATGGCCGAGATTCCGTACCGCTGTTGCAGTCCGAGCAGGAGTACTTCAGCCAGCAGGCTGAGCTGTGAGTCCTGTAGTAGTTACTTTCTTTCCTGCATTTTATTCCTGATGTGAGCCCGCATTATGGGACATACATTCCAGTTGTTTGTATTGGATCTTTCGCTTCCACATTTTTATTATTCTTGACTCATGTTTTATCTTGGATTATGGACATGTTTAGATAGTTTTATTTTGTTCTTGATATCTCTACAGCCGTAATGTGAATGTGGATGGATACTTCCTACCCACAGGTAGCATGGTTGGCTATGTCACGTGCCTATTTTAGCGTACTCTGGGAAGCAGGGCATGACATGGTTCTTTTGGTATCAGAGCCATAGGATAGTCGGGTTGATTCTTTTTGTAGTTGGATATTGTACCCAATACACGAATCAAAATACCCGTGTTTAGGAAACATGTCCTGCCACCTTGCCGTTTAACCATTCTTGAATCACATTCTTCCTGATTATATCTTTTACGATGTGCAAACTTCCTTTGCATATCGACTCGAAACCTGATTCCTTGTTATCTCTAGGACTTAGGCGACTTAGGTGGAGTTATGTAATTGTGGCTATGATACCGCGGCAAAGTTACAATGCGGCACTCTATTTAAGTATCTTGGAGTTCTAGCCTTGATCTATATTTAGAATCTATCATCATGCTAATATTGGGTGTTTTGATTTCAGGAATATGGCAGATAAGAATTTAAAGACGTATCAAAGGCGTGTGGATGAAGCCGCCATGCTTAGAGTGATAAGAGGAATGCTGGAAAATCAAAAGAGACAGACCGAACTGATCCAGCAGCAAGTAGAATCTTTTCAGGAAGGTTTGCAGATCGTTCATCAGTCTGTGAACAATGTTGGAGTTAAATCAGTTGATCGAGTGGGGACCGTAGCAGATTTCAGGCGTTTGGGTCCGTCTACATTTACAGGATTGGAGGAGCCGTTGCCAGCGGAGCAGTGGCTGGTTGACACGGAGAACTTACTTATTGCGGTACAGATTCCAGATGACAAAAGAGTGGATGTGGTGCGCATTCTGTTAGTGGACTACGCTCGTGAATGGTGGCTTGTGGAGGAGAACCGCTTGCCCAAGCCGATCAAGTGGGCGGATTTTTCAAAGAGTTTCCTGGAGAAGTTCTTCCCGCGGACTGCACGGGAGGAAATGGAAGAGAAATTTATCGGGCTAAAGCAGAATGGATCACCAGTGGATGTGCATGCAGCAGAATGGACAAGACTCAGCAGATGCGCTGGACCTTTAGTTGCCAACGATGCAGACAGGGCACGAAGGTTCATGCGCAGCTTGGACATGGACATCCAGAGGCAGATTGTCTCCCTGGGTTTGACCACTTTCTCACAGGTTCTTATGGTAGCTCGAGAACAGCAAAGCCTATCGGGAAAAACTGGGAGTTCACAGCAGACAGCAGTTGCGGTAAGGAAGCCGGCATTTGTACCCAACCGAGCTCATGGTCGCAGAGGTATTCCAGTGGACCGTTGAGGCGTAACACCGATGAAGAAGCCTACTGTCGTTGATCAGAGGAAGAGCGTGGTCTGTAGCTATTGCTACTTACCTGGACATTTGCAAAGGGAGTGGCGCAGAATGCAAGGACTCTGTTTAGTTTGTGGAGCGGCAGATCACACGATTAACTCGTGTCCGTCGAAGCTTCGTACAAAGGATGATATTCAGAAGCCTCCGCATAGACCGTTTCAGGGACAGAAGCAGCTGACTCAAGGACCTAATCAGGCTCGAGCTTTTACCTTGACAGCTGAGGAAGCTAAGGCGTCAGGAGAAGTTGTTTCAGGTACTTTACTCGTTCATGGTTTTCCCGCATTGGCGTTATTTGATTCTGGTGAATCCCATTATTTTATGTCATCCAAGTTTTTAACTACACACTCGATTGACTACACGACCCTGTCTAGTTTCTGGGACATACACACCGGGAATGGGAAAATCATAGCTAGTAGGGAATGTAAAGATTGTACAGTTGTTGTGTGCGGACGGGAGCTTTTTGCAGATTTCTTGGTGATTGATACGGGCAGCTACGAAGTCGTCTTGGGAATGGATTTTCTTGGCACTTTCCACGCTCACATTGATTGTAGGGCAAAGAAAGTAATTTTCCAGATTCCCGTACATCCCGAGTTTACCTTCACTAGAGGAAGCAGTTCTGTCGGGCCAGTCGAGTTTAGGGCTAGGCCGACAAACAATACTCTTGCAGCGATGGACGTTGATAATAGTAAAGAGCCGGCTGTTGTTCATGATTTTATGGACGTATTTGAAGATATATCGGGATTACCGCCGAAGCGAGACGTGGAGTTCGCAATTGATCTTATTCCTGGTGCAGCGCCAGTATCCAAAGCGTATTATCCAATGGCACCAGGAGAGTTGGAAGAAGTCAAGAAACAGGTTGCTGAATTGCTCGAGAAAGGTTGGATTCGAAGCAGTAACTCGCCTTGGGAAGCTCCAGTTCTTCTAGTAAAGAAGAAGGATGGCACAAGAAGGATGTGCATCGACTATCGAGAATTAAACCGGGTGACTATTAAGAACAAGTACCCAATCCCTCGCATTGGAGAACTTTTTGAGCAGCTTAGTGGCGCGAGGGTATTCTCGAAGCTGGATTTACGATCTGGATATCATCAGGTTCGAGTGAAAGCAGAAGATATTTGCAAGACGGCGTTCCGAACTCGGTATGGACATTACGAATACTTAGTGATGCCCTTCGGAGTAACGAATGCGCCGGCAGTATTCATGGACTTAATGAACCGAATCTTTTCACCATTCTTGGATCAGTTTACTGTGGTATTCATCGACGATATCCTTGTTTACTTGAAGAGTTTTGAAGAGCATGCTGAACATTTGAAGATCGCACTGCAAACGTTGAGACAAGAGAAGTTGTATGCAAAGATAAGTAAGTGCGAGTTTTGGCTGGAAGAAGTAAAGTTTTTGGGGCATGTTGTGTCTGGCGATGGAATTGCCGTCGATCCAGAAAAGATTGCAGCAGTTCGAGATTGGCTGATTCCAAAGAGTGTTGCGGAGATAAGAAGCTTTCTTGGATTCACCGGGTATTACAGGAGATTTGTGGAGAACTTTGCTCGTCTGGCAGAGCCGTTGACCAAGCTTACGCGCAAGGAGGTACCTTTTGTATGGACGGATAAATGTGCGTTAGCTTTTGAGACGTTGAAGCAGAAGTTAATAACCACCCCTATTTTGACCGTGCCAGACAATTCCGGAGGATTGGTGATTCACAGCGACGCATCTGGGAAAGGATTAGGATGTGTTTTGATGCAGCATGGGAAGGTTGTAGCGTACGCATCGAGACAGTTGAAGACCCATGAGAAGAATTACACAACTCATGACTTGGAGCTTGCGGCAGTGATTTTCGCTTTGAAGATTTGGAGACACTACCTTTTGGGCGAAAGGGTCGAAGTTTTTACTGATCATAAGAGCTTGAAGTATGTGTTCACACAGAAGGAGCTTAATATGAGGCAATGTAGATGGTTGGAGCTGATGGCTGACTACGATCTTGATCTTAAGTACCATCCGGGGAAGGTCAATGTCGTGCCGGATGCGCTTAGTCGGTTACCAGCAATTCAGGTGTTAACTACGTAGAAAGAGCTTGTTGAAGATTTTCGAAGATTTGACTTGGAGGTTGTGCTACCGCATTCTACGGGACAGTTGATGCAGCTGTAAGTACATTCATCGTTGATCGAGAATATTAAAGCAGCACAATCGCAGGACCCTAGACTGCAAAAGTTTCGAGGACAGGTTGAAGCCGGACTATGAACATATTTATTGATCCACGAAGATGGTTCGTTGAGGTATGTTAGCCGTTTGTGTGTGCCAAAGGGGGATATTGGTGAAGAGCTTATGAAGGAGGCACACTGTTTAGCTTATTCTGTACATCCAGGAGGCACAAAGATGTACCGAGATATTCACAGCATTTCTGGTGGGAAGGTATGAAACGGGAGATTGCTCGCTTTGTGGCTAAGTGCTTGGTGTGTCAGCAAGTTAAGGCTGAACATCAAAAGGTCGCTGGTTTATTGCAACCACTTCCGATCCCTCAGTGGAAGTGGGAACATATAACCATGGATTTCGTGACGGCTTTACCGCGGAGTCCAAAAGGCAACAATGCAGTATGGGTAATTGTTGATCGATTGACCAAGGCAGCTCACTTTATTCCTTTCCGGGTTGGTCAATCAACAGAGACTTTGGCTGAGCGGTACATGCAAGAGATTGTAAGATTGCATGGACTACCGGTGAGCATCGTGTTCGATCGGGACACTCGGTTCTTATCACACTTTTGGCAGAGTCTACAGGAAAGTTTGGGGACTCAATTGAAGTTTAGCACAGCTTATCATCCTCAAACTGATGGTCAGTCGGGGAGAACGATCCAAACTCTTGAAGATATGTTGAGGGCATGCATGTTGGACTTCAAGGGCTCTAGGGAGGATCATCTGCATTTGGTGGAGTTTTCTTACAACAACAGTTTTCAGGCAACTATCCAGATGGTTCCATTTGAAGCTTTGTATGGTCGTAAATGCCGTTCACCTGTTTGTTGGGAAGATGTCTGTGAACGAAGATTATTGGAACCAGATTTGGTTGTGCAGACAGTTGAGAAGGTTAACACTATCAGAAATCATATGAAGGCAGCACAAGACCGACAGAAGAGTTGGGCAGACACGTCAAGAAGACCTCTAGAGTTCGCCGCGGGTGATTTGGTGCTCTTGAAGATATCACCGACTAGAGGGGTGATTCGTTTTGGAAGTCGAGGAAAGCTTAGTCCTCGATTCGTTGGACCCTTTGAGATCTTGGAGCGTATTGGTGAGGTAGCGTATCGTTTGGCGTTACTGCAGTCCTTGGCGAATGTGCACGACGTATTTCACGTATCTCAACTCCGTAAATATGTTCGAGATGAAACGCACGTATTGGATCATTCGGAGCTAACAGTACGAGAAGACTTGACTTTTGAGGAACGACCAGTTGAAATTGTGATCGAAAGGAAAAGGTTCTTAAGAACAAGGTGATCCCTCTTGTGCTTGTTTCTTGGGGTAATCGCTCGCATGGAGAGTCCACTTGGGAACGAGAAGATGAAATCCGGCAGAAGTTTCCTCACCTTTTCTTGTAGTTATCTGTCTTTATATCCTTGGAATTTCGAGGACGAAATTCTTTTTGTAGTTGGGTATAATGTAACACCCGAGCCCAATGCTACTAATTTCAGTTACTGTTTGAGCGTAATGTGGTACTCTTTTCACTTATCTTGCTTGGTTGTTATTTACTGTAAATTTTACCCGGCAAATTCATTTCTGCATATAACAAATTTTGGCATCTAAAATAAAATTAAAAATATTCATCTTGGCCTACTTGACATCCCTAACCCCGTTGTAGCGTCCGTGCGTCGTGTTCTCGTCCCGTTCAGTGAAACGGGCGAGTTTGGACGGCTACGCTCACGTACGTGTGTCCGTTTTGGGGGTATGCTTTTTGATCTTAAAACACTTCATTTTAATTTTGGATCCCGCTTAAAATCCTATTATTTCAATTTCAAATTTTTGGACCCGACCCGGGCGCGATTTGGAAATGTTTTATTTTGCGCCAAAATCCCAAATTTTAATATTCAAATCATCGAATATTTTTATTAAACTTATAAGATTTTCACTGTTCAAAATCGTTTAAATCTTTAATATTTTTCCTTAACAAACCTCAGCCAATCACAACCTTTTACCCGTGGGCCCCTCGTCCCCGATCTCTCTCTCTCCCCTGAATCTTTCTCTCTCTCTCTCCCCTAAATCTCTCTCTCTCTCCCCTGAATCTCTATTTCTCTCTCTCTAACTTTTCTCTCTCTCTTCTCTATATAATTTTTCCCTCCTCCCTTCCTTTTAAAAAAAAAACAAAATAAAAACGCTCAGAACCCTAACCCATTGCACAGCCCCAGCCGCCTCATTCCCCGTCGCCGCCGCAGCCCCGACGTCGACGCCACTACCACCGACCTCCTCGCCTCCTCAGCCTCATCTCACCCACATCCTCCTTCATCGACCCCCGCGCGCCCTGCACCCTCACCGCGACCACCTGCACCCCCTACACGCTGTCGCACCGCCGCGAGTCGCCGCCCGCGGTCTCGTCCTCGTGTCCCCGGCCTCGCAAGCCTCCCTCGGTGTGTTAGCTTCCCCTCCTCTCTTCTTTCCTTCTCTCCTTCTCTGCTAATGGGTTTCTTGATCGACAGATCTCTTCCGCCGTCGTCGTAGGCCACCGCCGGAGCTCCTTCGACGAGGTCGACCGTCACCACCCGTCCCACGGATTATCGTGAGCACCCTTTCTCTGATCCTACCTCCTTTCTTCTCTGCTTTCTTTTCCTTTCTTGATTCCATGTCTTGACATTCACTGTTCATTCCTTGGCTGGAATCCGACGATGCCGACGACATGACCCGATGTTCCAGCGAGGTACCCCGACCCGTGTGGTTCCATTGTTCGTCGTTTGGGTTCATTCCGTGAACCGTGCGCCCGTCGCGAGTTTCCCCCGCCGACGTTTATCGTATCGTATTCCCGGTTCGCGGCCCGTCGAGGCAAGTACCCCTTGCTGTAAGTCCATGCTACCGCTCCTGGTACTTACGGGCTTGCGGAAATGATGAAAAACAATTTTTCTAGAGATGGTAACATGGACTCAAACCGGATCTTTGTTAAACTATCTATCTAACAACCTAACTAGGAGTTGTTTAACTACTCGGTTAGGGGGTTATACCTTTCTTGAACTCCTTCGTCTTCAACTCGTGTGGTGTACGGACCGGCCTCTCCTCGTCGTCTTCTTGCGCCGAAGACGGATCCACCCGAAAGCTTCTACCTTTGGCTTCTTCTTCGAACTTGAAGAAACTATATCACTCGGTTTGCTAAACCTTATGAACTAGGATGAGTAGAGGATTGTTTTGGTGTCTTTTATCTCTAGGGCAATGAGTCTCAACACATGAGAATGGTTTGCCCTTGAGGTAGAGAGAGAGCAAGAGGAAGAGGGTGAGAGCTAGAGAAAAATGAGAGAGCTCAAGAGAGAGAATGATAATGAAAGAATGAGCCTCACTTTTCTCATACACCTTCTCATAATCCAAAAGCATCATGATAACAAGTAATGATAATTGAGTATATTGTAAAGGTTATTATCATGACAAATGACACTATCATTTCTTGCATTAAATGCAAATGGTGAACAAAACAAGCAAGCATAAGTCAATGCAACCAAATGATGGCCATTGTCATGATGGTGGTCAACAAGTCCAACCTAGTCAACCGGTCAACAAAAGTCAACAAGTCAACTAGGTCAACCATTCAACCCTAACCATGTCACTATAATACTCAATTAATATTATTGTTAATCATATGTCTTAATCTCATTAGGGTTTGACAAAAGTCAACAGTCAGCAACCCTAATGAGAATCCTCCGCCTCTGTCTCTGTCAACTGTGCATACACACCCGTATCCGCGTTCCGGGGAACACGAATACAAACGAGATAAAACTATTCCCAAAACGTATACTAGGATCTGGCTTAAACCAAAGCCCGCTAGTGTTAACTGTCCGGACACTGAACGTGCACAAGTGCACGGATGTGACCGAACCCTGTCGCAAAGCCATGCGACCTCTACTCTTTTGCCTAAAGGCGAATAGCTTTCTGTGTGGGACTCTAAAGACTCAACAATACGCTAGTAGTGGGTTTAACCACTGACCGCAAGCGGTACTAGCTGTGCGTAACGGCCCCCAGGTAGATGCCGATAAGAAGACGGACGAGGTGAAACCCATCTGAACTCCTACTGAGCCTGAATGTGACAGTCTCCATACAGTCCGGTCTGTTCGTATGATACATCGCATGGCGGGCCTAGGGGACGGTAAACGTCAGTCCCCTAATAGCGGTACAAGTCATGTCGGAGTGAAGCCCAGAACACCCTGAGATAACACTGGAAACCTACCAGTATATCTCTCTTGCCCTGGACAGGGACTACTCGTGTAATGGCTCTCCTAGACACAGCACGATGTCAACCCCCAATACCGGGAGAGACGAATCCTGTCTAACCGTCACTGCCTCCAAGTGCTTCGGGACTGCACCCAACTACTGCCTGTTTGCACGACTCCTTTGAGCCGTGGTAGGGTAGTAATCAAAGTACAGTGGGAACACACTCGAGGCGAAGCGACAGTGTCAAGTCAGCGGACTAAGTTGTACTCATGTCACCTGGGAACTGATAACTGACGATAGGTATAATACCAACCAATCAGTTCCCGACAAGTCCGGTCCAGTGTACTCGTAGCCTAACGAGCACCCGCATACTATCTCAAGTACGACGTACTGACGGCTGTAGGACAGACCGTCTCCCCTGATGGGATGAGAAGCGCATACGCTAGTCTACTCCAGAGTATCAATGCCCTGTCTCGATAGTCCTGTGACTAGGGACCTGCATAAGGATATGCTTGTGGATTACCCAGCCCCCACGAGTGTGACTGCCATCACAACGCTGGTAATCAAGCAAAGATCCTAAGGGCTCCACTAATATGTATAGGTGATATACTAAAAATAAACACATGTACACATTGAAGTAGAAACAAACCAAGTAGCATACTACCATTTTGAGCAAGATTGTCTATACAACTGTGAATATCCCAAGCTTCTATTAAGTAATATACATACTAGTATGATACAGTAATGGCCTCTAGGGCATATACACTAACAATCTCCCACTTGCACTAAGGCCATGTACTGGCGTATCGAAGACCTATCATCTCGATCAGCTGCTCGAACTGAGTCTGGGGCAAGGCCTTGGTGAATGGATCTGCAGTGTTATCTTCTGAAGCAACCCTCTGAACCTCGATCTTCTGGCGATCCACGAGCTCTCTGATCAGGTGATACCGTCTCAAGATGTGTCTGGATTTCTGATGGGACCTGGGTTGCTTCGCTAAAGCTATAGCCCCGTTGTTGTCGCAATACAGAGGTATTGGATCAACAATGGACGGAACCACCTGAAGCTCTTTCAAGAACTTCCTCATCCAGACGGCTTCTTTTGCGGCATCAGATGCAGCGATATATTCCGCTTCTATAGTCGAGTCAGCAACGGTTTCCTGTTTGGAACTCTTCCAACACACCGCCCTTCCGTTGAGGGTAAAGACAAAGCCCGGCATGGACTTGGAATCATCCTTGTCACTCTGGAAGCTGGAGTCAGCAAAGGCCTCGATCTGGAGGTCTTTTCCGCTATACACCAAGAACATCTCCTTAGTCCTTCTCAGGTACTTGAGAATGTTCTTTACCGCTATCCAGTGTTTCTCCCCAGGGTTTGACTGATACCGGCTTACTACACTCAGTGCATAAGCTACATCCGGTCTGGTACACAACATCGCATACATTATAGAGCCTACCGCAGAAGCGTAGGGTATAATAGACATACGATCCCTTTCCAAATCAGTCTTGGGAGACATCTCTTTGGAGAGGGTGATTCCGTGACAAGCCGGTAGATTACCGCGCTTGGAATCTTCCATACTGAATCTTTTCAGTATGGTGTCGATGTACCTGGACTGTGAAAATCCTAATATCCTCTTGGATCTGTCACGATAGATCCAGATCCCCAGAATGTATGAGGCATCACCCAGGTCTTTCATGGAGAACCTGTGTGACAAGAACCCTTTGACAAATTGTAGCATAGGAATGTCATTTCCTATTAAGAGAATGTCATCCACGTATAAAACGAGGAATACTACAGTTCTCGCTACAAATCTACTATAGATGCATGGTTCATCTGGATTTTTGATAAAGCCAAATTCTTTGACCGTCTCATCGAAACAGATGTTCCAACTCCGCGACGCCTGCTTTAGTCCATAGATGGACTTAAGAAACTTGCACACCTTTCCGCTGCTCCCACTCTGAATGAAACCCTCTGGCTGGTCCATATAGACACACTCCTCTAAATTTCCATTTAGAAAAGCGGTCTTTACGTCCATTTGCCAGATCTCATAATCGTGGAAGGCAGCAATGGCAAGAAGGATCCGAATGGATTTCAGCATAGCCACTGGAGAAAAGGTTTCGTCATAGTCCAAGCCAAGTCTTTGACGGAAACCCTTTGCAACAAGTCTAGCTTTATAGGTCTCAACCTGTCCATCTACACCAATCTTCCTTTTGAAGATCCACTTGCATCCTACGGGTTTTACCCCATCTGGAGCAATATCCAACGTCCATACTTTGTTGGTGTACATGGACTGCATTTCGGTCCGCATTGCATCCAGCCATTTTACCGAGTCAACGCTCTGAATGGCTTGCTGGAAGCTAGTAGGCTCATCACTATCAATGATGCAATCCTCTCTATCCTCGTCTACGAGAAAACCGTAGTATCTCTCGGGCGGATGAGACTGCATACTACTCCTGCGGAGCGGCGTAGGAATGTCCTGTTCTTTTGAACCCTCTGGTTCCACCAATCTTTCGGTAATAGTCTGTGGTTCTGGAATTTCTTCCAGTTCTACTGCGCTCCCACTAATTTCCTTTTCTAAGAACCGGTGTTCTAGAAAGTGGGCATGACGAGAAACAAAAACCTTTTGTTCCTCTTCGCAATAGAAGAAATATCCCTTGGAGTTCTTTGGATATCCCACAAACTTGCACTGTACTGAGCGTGCCTCGAGTTTGTCTGGATGCTGCTTTTTGACAAAAGCTGGACATCCCCATGTCTTAATGTGATTAAGATAGGGCCTCTTCCCACACCACATCTCATATGGTATGGTAGGCACAGTCTTAGTGGGAACTCGGTTCAAAAGGTATGCAGCTGATTCTAGCGCATACCCCCAGAATGATCGCGGTAACTCAGTGTTACTCATCATGGACCGTACCATATCCAATAGGGTTCGGTTCCGTCTCTCCGATACACCATTGTGTTGCGGAGTGTATGGAGGAGAAAGCTGAGAGAGAATTCCATTCTGTTTTAAGTAATCCAGGAACTCGGCACTCAAGTATTCACCACCTCGATCAGATCTTAGTGTCTTGATACTTTTGCCGGTTTGTTTTTCTACTTCATTCTTATATTCCTGGAACTTTCCAAAGGCTTCGGATTTATGTTTCATTAAGAAGACATATCCGTACCTTGAAAAGTCATCCGTAAAAGTAATGAAGTAAGAATAACCGCTTCGGGCATGCGTAGACATTGGACCGCACACGTCGCTGTGTACGAGTCCCAAGAGCTCGCTCGCTCTTACTCCGTGTCCAGTGAACGGAGTCTTTGTCATCTTTCCTTTGAGACAGGATTGACAAGTGGCATACGATTGATATTCGAACGGATCCAAATATCCTTCTGTATGTAACTTCGTCAACCTTCTCTCATTGACGTGACCCAGTCTACAATGCCATAAGAAAGTCTGATTTACTTCTGGAGACTTTCTTTTGTGTGTATTCTGGACATTGAAAATCTGTGGTTGGTTTAATACGTATATACCATTGCTCAATGTACCTGACCCAATCAAGACTTGATTAAGGTGAATGTTTACAACATTACTTACAAATGTAAATTCATAACCTTCTTTAGAAACCAAAGATACAGAAATGATACTACAAGTTGCGTTGGGTACAAAAAAGCAATTGCGTAAAACCAAAACATGTCCATCTGACATTCCCAGGCGATAGTCCCCCACGGCCTTAGCATCCATGCTAGCTCCGTTTGCAACTTTGAGGGTCATGTCACCTGCCTTCAAAAACCTACGGTTTCTCAACGTCTGCAAAGAATTATAGATATGAGATCCTGATCCGGTATCCAATACCCATGAAGTAGAGTTTATTGATAGACAGTTTTCAATAACATACACACCTGAAGCTGAAGCCGCAACCTGCTTCAGATCCTGTGTTCTGGCCTTCCAAGCCCTGCAATCTTTCTTCCAGTGTCCACTTTTATGATAATAGAAGCATTCTTCCTTACCTACAAGCTTCCCCGCTGCCTTTGTTGCTTTTGCCTTTCCCTTCGTATCCACTTTACTAACACCGCCCCTTGGCTTGGCGGGGGCTTTCTTCTTCTTTCCCTTGGCTTTCGCCTTGGACCTAGAAGAGGAAGATCCTCCTACAAACAAAGTGGATATTTCCCTACCTTTCTGTAGGGTGCCCTCTGCGCTCCTCAGCATGTTGAGGAGTTCTGAAAGTTCAACTTCCTTTTCTTGCAAGTTGAAGTTCAGGATAAACTGGGCGTAAGTGGAAGGAAGGGACTGGAGAATCAAGTCCGTATAGAGCTCATTCTCCAACGTGGTCCCAAGGTCCGCGAGCTCCTCTACGTAGCCAATCATCTTAAGCACGTGTTCCGCTACCGATGATCCAACGGCCAATCTTGCTGAAAACAACTTCTTCGACACTTCGTATCTGGCGATACGAGATTGCTCTCCATACAGTTCTTTTGTATGGAGAAATATGTATTCGAGGTCCATATTCTCGTGCCTCCTCTGATGTTCGTTGTCCATAGAGGCAAGCACGAGGCACTTGGCCTTCGCGCAATCGATCTCCCAAGTCTTCCGGATTTCCTTATCCGCGACGCTGGAGGTAGGACCTGGGACAGGGGGAGCTTTGGTGATAAGAAGATACCCCAACTTGTCGTAAGTGATTGCCATTTTGACATTCCTGAGCCAATCTTTGTAGTTTGGCCCTGTCAGTATGTTTTTATCTAGAAGTAACTTAAGTCCAGTCATGTCGATTGGTCGCTGCAATTAGGAGAGAGAGAAGAAACACTCAGCATGATGCTCTTGCAAGTTTAGAGTGGTTTTTAGTTTGTCTAAACAGGATGGCTCCCACTGTCTCTCGAATCCCTCCTCAAACCATAAAGGAAGAATTAGTCAGGATCAATCTCACCGTACAATACTTGCTTAACCGTTCAGCCAGGCCAGTGTCGGTACTTCGAGGGAGGTTTTCCAACGCTTTTGTGAAGTTCCTTAATTAAATAACCTCTTTTCCCTGTGGGCGTAGCCCCGCTAACACCTTTCTAGACACCTACTTGGTTTATAGCATTGATCGTTAAGTGAGAAATTTCCCAAGGAGTAGCATATACTCACAGTAGGATGGGGATCTAAATATCATCGCGTGACAAAACTGAAGGAATCCTACCAGAATCATCACACTCCAAATGGTATGCAGCGCTAGCAAGTTTCAGTACTTATGAAACTCCCGATGTGGATTTTTGCCCCATGCTCTTATGACCTTGACTTTGGCCAAAATATCATAAGTCACATGTCAAGTTCTACCCGTCATTCTCCAGGTTAATTTGAGCCCACCCGCACATACCCTTGACTTTGGCAAAAATGGTAGAACGACTGCCCCAAACCAACACATCTATCTATGCTGCACATGAATACCCAATAGCTACCAATCACTATGGCTTGACTTTGGCCAACATACATAGCTTGAATACTATTGACTATTCATGTGAAACGACGGAGGGCTACGAATGGTTTTGGCAAAACCGTGAACGTAGTGAACTTGATATAATCGATGGAACGAGATAGCTTTTAAAAGGAGTGGTTCAAGCTCTGCATTTAAAAGTTAGTTTTTGAAAAGAACCGAGTGGTTTTCAAAGTGTTCCAACGACTTTTACTTGGTTTATTTTCTTGCATTAGTTCTTCTAAAGTGTCCCATCATTTAATCTTACCATTGCAGAAAACAACCAAAATATGACATACGCTTATGCCATTCGCATTCGCCACGGGGCTCCGTCATTACCCGTTAGGTTACTTAACTAACGACAGAGCGGGGGCTGGGCTAGCGTGGCTGAAAAACATAAGCAACGCCTAAATAATATCATATATAGATATATATTGCAATGATAACCATTTCAGATCACAGATGAACACATTGGATATACTAGGAATCCGCAATTCGTACGAGCCTGTAACGAAAAGCAGATTACACGGTCGCGGTGAATAGCCAATACCCCACCCAAGACCCCTACGGGTGCGGCAAACTACCCGCCAAGTACCCGAAGCGAAGCAACCTCCCTCAACACCGTGAGTAGGCCACTCGGCACTTCGGGATACCCGGTAGTCTGTGCACCCCCTCTATGGGTCTATCCTAGGAGCAAAAATAGTAAAAAGAAATTATACAATGACGGCTACAACCCCGACCCGGTTGTGCGGCCATAAAAATAATATTACATCAATTTACAAAATTACATGAATTGAAAGAAAAGAAAACCCTCGTCTCACAACCCCCCGGCTATTCACCCGCGACAATCCAATGAATTCATATACACATACCAGCAACATTACAGAACACAGATTTGTATAACCCCCACTAATCGACATATAGCGATTAGCAGACGTTCAATACAAATATCACATCACAGATATAAACTCGTTAGTATCAGTCTTTAGAAGTTCGATAAAAATACGGTTTTTCAAGCCCCAAAAACAAATTTTTCTTTCTGGAAAATCTAGGCTGAAAAGACATATTGTAAAAATCCCAAAACACCCCTATGAACAAACTACAAGCAAAATTCCCCATGTTAGTTATATGTATGCCCTAGAGGCCATTACTGTACATAGGATGTATATTGTAGTGGATGCTGGGACATACATAGGAAGGACTTTCTTGCTCGACATGATAGTATGCTATCTGGTTGCACTTTACCTTAACGTGTATGCTGATTGTTTCTCTGTTACATGTTGGTAAAGCACTTAGGATGTGTACTTGACAACCTGGACTATGATGCAGATCATACTAGTGGGGACATGGTAGTCCATAAGTACATCCTTCAAAGTCCCTAGTCGTGGGTGTATCGAGACGGGGCATCGATATACCAGAGTAGACTAGAGTATACCTTCTCGACCCATACAGATGGGCGATGGATGATCCCATATCCATTGGTGTTTGACATCAGAGATGATATACGGGTGCTCAGTGGAGACTGGGTACACTGGACGGACTCGCCGAGAACTCCCAGATGGTATTATACCTTACGTCAGATGGCAGTTCTCTGGTGACACTGGTACAGAGTAGTCTGTTGACCCGAGATCGTCATAGAGTCTTGTGTGGTTCCCACTGTGCTTTGATTTCCACCTTACCACGTCCAAGAGGGCGTGCAAAACGGTGGTTTTTGGGTACAGTCCCGAATCACATGGAGGCAATGGGCGATAGGAGGGGATTCGTCTCTCCCGGTATAGGGAGTTGATGTTGCACTGTGTTCGATTGGCTATAACCGGAAATCCCTGGCAAGGGTTGCTGAGATTTACTGGTAAGTGTTACCAGTAGTGTCTCGAAATGTTATAGACCTCATATCGACACGACTTATCGAGCTATTGGGGTCTGACGTTTACCACCCCTAGGCGAGATATACGACACATCAGACGATCAGACCGGACTGTGCGGTAAGTGTTACTGGTTGGATTCACAGGAGTGTGAGCGGGCTTGCTCGTCGATCTTCTGATCGCTCAATACCCGGGTGGCCGTTACGTTTAGCAGACCGCTTGTGGGTGTTTGATATGATCACCACCTGCTGCCGGCGTATTGACGAGTCTTTAGAGTCCTACACAGAGGTTTCCTGGCTCAAGCGAAACGAAATAGGAGTGCATATGAGATATGTGCGGGACCGAGAATGATACCAGTATGTGATACTGTATTTGATTCTCGCGATATGTGACATTGCTCGGTTATATGCGATATAGCCGGGTTATCGGATCAAGTGTTGTTTCGATAAGTTGTTACTGAAGATACTAGTCGGTTATATGCAATATGACCGGATCATTAAATCAAGTGTTGATTTAATGATTTAATGTATAATTATATATATGATATATTACTTTGCATTAACTAGTATCGGTTCACTTTAAATGGATTTTCTAACTCGGATGTGCGCATTGCATATGCGATATGATTTTTTGCACTTGCTTGTATCATGTTTGATGATACATGCCTTTTAGTTAAGTGTAAAGAATTAAACCTTGGTTAATGAAATGGTTAGGGTTTACTTTTTCCTTATTCGTTTTATTCATTTATTTATTCTTTTGGAAAAAGAAAAGCAAATGAGAAAATGGTGGCATGTTTTGTTTTGTTCATGAAGTTTCATGAACACTTTGACTTTGTAACCATTTTGTCTCATGCTTAACCCTAACCATTCCACTTAACCCTAATCAATTCTCTACACTAAACCATGGTTCAATTATGATAAGTATTCTTTTTACTTTTCATTTTAATATACTTATAAGATCATAATATATTCCTTCTTCTTCTTCATCTTCTTCAAAGAAGTAGCTTGCCTCCATCAATGGCAACTTGAGCATATGAGTGAGAAATCCAATTCTAAAGTGAACCCACTTCCTATTTCTTCATCCTCTACCTCTTGCCAAGTAGTAGAGTGTGTTTTCTTCACAAGTTTCTTGACTTGGTGAAGTTGGAGCTTGATCTAGTGATGCCTCGACGTAGATCATCTTCGGCACGTCGTCGATGACCTAGCCCGCTTTTTCTCCGATGAAGCCGACGCAAGAGCCCGGATTTCGATTTGGACAGCGGAGAGGACTTCATTGCGGAGCCGTGGAAGTGGAGCACTGGATCTACAAAGGTTGTATTTCCGT
This sequence comes from Agapanthus africanus, assembly GCA_030015575.1. Classification (NCBI taxonomy): domain Eukaryota; kingdom Viridiplantae; phylum Streptophyta; class Magnoliopsida; order Asparagales; family Amaryllidaceae; genus Agapanthus; species Agapanthus africanus. Next base: position 321,323,620 of record JASDDO010000004.1, on the reverse strand, counting down.
TTACTTATAGTTTAGTTGTAAACTAGCTCGCTTTGTCGCCTAAAATTCTAGTTAACGATCTAGTCTAGGGTTTCTCGGCACCGTAAATTTTGAAACGGGCATGGTTGATGCCTTGTGAGACCTCTTGAGAGTGCCTAGGAACCCTACAGTGGTATCAGAGCCTAGCTAGAGCCTTAGGCGAAGTTTAGACGGAGTTTGAAGTCCGAACGAACCGAAACCGCAAAATTTCCATGCTCTCTGGACTTTTTCTAAAAACTGGGTTTTTTCCAGATTAAAAATTTCTATAAAATTCAGCAGGGTGCTATTAGAATTATTGTGAAATTTGTGGGGGTAATTCGTTAAAAGGGCGGCGGAACCGTGGCAGAAGCATGGCTTCTACGGCGGTTCCGCGGCCAATAGATGACATCATCATCCTCTGTTTGCACAGTAACTCCTATTATGTAATGCTGGATTTTATGGGAATTTTTAATATTTATTCAAGAGTTGAATTTTCTGGGGTAGTTTTGGGGTTTCGGTGTTTCGATAGGAGTATCAAATTTTGTCTATGTGGCTTTCCGGATAATTTTTGAATATGTTAAAAAGTTCGACCGGATATAAATACCCAATTTTTCCTCTGTCGGGAAATTTCCAAGAGTTGGATCTTTCCGTAGTTTAACGACGTTCTAAGTAGTGCAAGTAACTCGATGGACCCTCTAAAGATAACAAACCTTAACTCGATTATGTGACCGTCTTGAACTGCCCTTTGAACCTTCGGGTTTGGGGCAGTACGGCATGCCACATGTGAGGCGTTGGCTTGACCCTTCTACGGCTGGACCGTTGGTACTGAGGCACGAACTGAATGTTTTTAGACTTGTTTCATGTGTTGATCTGTATCGGGAAAACTTGGGTGTTCGATTGTTCGATCGGAAAGTTTAACATTTTCTGTTTATCCGGAATGTGATACAATAATTGGAATTCACATGTAGTTATGAGATAACTGAATGAATGTTATAAATCTAGCGGTTTAGTCTCACTTGATCGGTTGCCACGGAATTTTGATGTGATCAAAAGTCCGTCGCAATCACGTAGCGTATGCGGATACTCGCCGGATAAACTTAATAGACAGCCTCACTCCATAGCCCCGACCAAGTGACTGTAGGAGAACCCCGTCGCCGAAAGCATCCGTTTGGGTGCTTGCAGCAGCGGTGTTCCGCCTTGGTGCACTTCGTCGACGGTATCGGGGGTGCAGCCGTCTACTGAAGTTTGCGACGAGCATTCGATCAAAATGTCGGGAATCTTGTTGAATTGCCCGACTTGATATTGAAAAGTGTTTTCGATAATGGGACTAAAATGCGGGGTTTATAATAGTTAGGCATGCGATGTCTAAGGTATTCATTTGATTAGGCATGCGATGTCTATGCAGATTGCGGATTCCAACTGTTGTAGTTTTACACTTTCTTTTCTGTGACCGTAAGTGTAATATGTGATATCTCCGGTTTCGTTGCTATATGTCAACGACAATTGGGAAGCGCATATTTACTTACGTTGATGACATGTGATGTTATGTATTGCTGGATATATTATATTGGATCGTCGTGTCTGAATAGCCGGGGGTTTTTATGTGAGATGAGTGTTTTTCATTTTCATTCATGTAAAAACTTGTATGTAATATTCTTTGATTGGGGCACTTCCAGGTTGCGGAAGATGTCACCTTTTGTATATTATTTACTTTTCCGCACTAGGATAGACCCAAGGAGGGGAGCACAAGTAACCGGGTTCTGGAGTCCAGTGGGAGACCAACTCGAGGAGTCGAGTCCGGGTCTCCTAACTCTTGAATTGGTAGGGTTGCTTGCCGCTCTCGTAGGGGTCTAGGGGTGTGGGTTTGGCTATTCATCGCGACCGTGGAATCCGTGTTTTATACTGGCTCGTATTGAAAACACGGACGTCCTAGTATATCCAATATTTCATATATTTCTTCTGCTGCGATATTTGTGATGAGATCATGTGATGTTCTGTGATAGATACAGTATATAGTATATATGATATATTATATAGGCGTTACTTATGTTTTACACCTGCGCTAGCCCTGCCCCGCTCTGCCGTTAGTTACCTAACCTAACAGTGCACGAGGGGACATCGAGGCGAATGCGGATGGCATAAGTGTACGTCGTATTTATCTGTGATGTTTAGGTACTTATATGATGGGAATTCATTAATGTGATTAATGAAAAATAAAAGAAAACTAAGATGTTGTAGAATCGAATTTCAAAATAAAACAGGTAGCTACAGTTCTTGCTTTGCACAGAGGTATATGTGATATATCCTGCACCTTATTCGATGAGGAAAGGACCGAGATCCCTTCACCGGGAGTGACTCCTTTAGCAATAACTGGCAGATGTTACACACTCGGTTTGTCTTTTGATTGCTTCTATAGTTTATGCTTTGCACAGTGATATATATGATATATCCCACACCTCATTCGACGAGGAAAGGGCCGACAATCCCTTCACCGGGAGTGAACCCTTTAGCAAAACTAGAAAAGCCTAAAAAACACTCCATTTCAAAATCATTTGATTCTACAACGATATCAATTTCATTACGCAATAGGTTTTCAGAAAAACCTGTCGTAGCCCTCCATCATTTCAGATAAGTACTAGTTAGTATTCGTGCTGCGGTTGTTTGGCATGCGTCAAGGCTTAGTGTACGGTAGCTAACTAGTGCTTATCTGCTAGCATACGATGCGATTGGATTAGGGTATTCGTACGGCGTTGTTTGGCATGCGTCAAGGGTCGTGCGGGTGAGTTTAATTCAATCAAGAAATGTACGGGTTGAACTTGACTAGCGAACTATGGGTTGTTTGGCATGCGTCAAGGTCATAGCACGCTAGGGGCAAAATATTATCGGGAATTTCAAGTGTTGAAATTTGCAATGAGATTGCATACCTTCTATGAGATAGTTGGATCCCGATACCCGCTGCGAGTAATTGTTACTCCTGGGAGAGTTTTATACATTACAATTAGCCGATCAAGTAGGTGTCTAGAAAGGTGTCAACGGGGTTACGCCTCTGGGAAAACGAGGTTTACATTAATTAGGTTCGTGCGAAAGCACGGGGGACCTCCCTCAAAGTACCGACACTGGCCTGGCTGAAAGATTGGCGAACTTGTAGTGTGTAATTAATTCCGGCTAGTCTTTCCTTTTTGGGTTTGAAGGAAGATTTGATAAAAAGCAGTGGGAGCCATCCTGATTAGATAAAATAATAACCAATCTATTCTTGCAAGAGCGCACGCTGAGTGTTTTCTTCTCTCTCTCTCCAAGTAGCGACCATATCACGCCTTAATCAAGATAATAATACGGATTATTGACCGAACCCGCTTGTTATACTGAGCTGGGGAACGTTGGTCCCGCTCCAACTTATAATTGTTATAAGACAGAGCAGGAAATTGGGGATTACCAGAATTCCCATGCCGCCCAAACGAAGAGAGTGCATGCTGATGCATCATCTTCGGGTGTGTTCATTATACAGAACTGTTTCTCAGTATCCTTTACGTCCTGGGTATGTGATACCAGATCAGGATCCCGCATATGTAATTTGTTACATGGGCCACAGATAGGTAAAGAACTGAGAACGGGTGATAAGTTTCATGAGACAGAAAACGGGGCAAGTGTTGCAGCCAAGTCTGTTGGTCACTGTCACCCTGTATTCCAATACATTGATTCTGAACGAATGTTATTAGATACCGAACCTGATATACAAAATCATATCAGTCTCTTTATCAGTAAAGAAATGATAAAATTTTGTATTGTTGGATAATGTTTTGAATATTTTCTATATCAAAGGTTGATCGGTTCAGGCACGTTATCTAAAAGCATTGATGTTCTAAATCAAACTACAGTTTTTAAGTATACAGAACACACACAAGAGGAAGAGTTCAGAAATGAACGGATTCTTCTTGAGGTATTGTAGACTAGGTCATATCAATGTGACCCGACTAGCTAAGTTACATTTAGATGCATATTTAAATCAGTTTGAATTTACATCTTATGAAACTTGCCAGTCATGTCACAGAGATAAGATGACCACAGCTCTGTTTATTGGAAACAGAGAAAGAGTTAGTGAACTCTTGGGATGATACATGTTGATGTATAAAGGTCCCCTGTCTACACATGCCAAGACCGGTTCTTTTTACTTTATTACATTCTCTGATGATCTCTCAAGATTCAGACTTATGTTCCTGTTGAAACACAGCTCCGAACCTTTTGAGATATTCATAGAATATAAGTTAGAAGTAGAGAAACAAAATACGGGTATAAGTATTATGTCCTATGATGAGATCAGGGAGGAGAATACTTGTGCACGGAAATCCTGGTCTATTCTAAAGGAGAATGAGATTCTCTCTCAGCATTACACCTCCGAATACACCATAGCACGATGGTATATCGGGGCGGAGCAATATCACCCTATATGATAAGGTGTGCTCTATGATGAGTACTACTGAGTTACCTATTTTCTTTTTCGGAGTTATGCACTTGAGAAGCTGCATACCTATTGAATAGGGTTCAAATCAAATCAGTTGCCTACCACTTCATATTTGATATGATAAGGGAAGAGCCCATCTCTTAAGTTAGTTAAGATTTAGGGTTGTCCAGCCTATGTCTAAAGGAATAATCCGGACAAGCTCGAGGCAAGATCTGTTATGTACAACTGGAAAGGTTCCAGCTATACAAACAACAGCAGATAATTTGGTAGAACCAAAACATTCAGAAGATTCCAACGAACCTCAGCCACTCCGCCGATCTAGTAGGGTTCCTCACCCACCTGAGAGATGCTTTGGTTTCTCTATGACAGTAGAAGTGAGGATTGCATCATGAGATGATGACCCAACTAGTTTCGAGCAGGCCATCAGGAGTAAGACTCTGTAAGAATGGCTGGATGCTTTGCGATCTGAGATGGAATCCATGTACACCAACAAAGTATGGACTTTGGTTGCTACATCTGAAGGGTTAAATCCCCATCAGGAGCAAGTAAATCTTGAGAAGATTACTTGGTGTACATGGAAAAGTTAAGACTTTCAAAGCTAGACTTGGTAAAGGTTTGCATCATTGACCAGGTGTGGATCATGATGAAACTTTTTCTAAAGATCTATGCTTAAGTCCATCCAGATCCTACTTGCCATGGCTACATACCATGACTACGATATCTGGTGGTTGGGTGTCTTGACAGCTTTTCTAAATGATGATTTAGAAGAGAACGCCTATAAGAACACAGCCAGAGGGCTTCGTAGACAGTGGGAGCAGCGGTAACGTGTGCAAGATGTTTTATGTGATAAAGCAGGCATCGCGGAGTTGGAACATCTGTTTTGATGTGGTAGTCAAAGAGTTTGACTTCATCAAAATGTTAGATGAACCTTGTATACACAAAAAGGTAGTAGGGAGTATGGTAGTGATCCTCGTAGAGTACGTGGATGACATACTCTTGATAGGGAAGTAGTTTCCTATGCTACGCTCGGTCAATCTCCGCTTATCACAATGATTCTCCATATAGGATCAAAGTGATACCTACTAAATCCTGGGTTTTGGATCTATTAGATAGATCTAATTGGATATTAGGAAACTCACTAGTTGTAGTGAGATGGTATCAATCGATCCTGGAGAGAATCACTGGAAGGGTTCCAGGATGATAAAGACGACTGAATGTCAGTCACAGGCATTGTCTTTACCCTCAGTAAAGGGACGGTATGTTGGAAGAGTTCCAAGCAAGATACTGTGGCTATCTAGACGATAAAGGCAGGATACATCGCTACTTCAGATGCTACCAAAGAGGCTGTCTGGGTGTATATTAGTTCATGAGATTTACTCTCCCATTGTGTGAAAATGGAGTTGTGGCTTGTGCCAAGGAACGCCCGTCCCATCAGTAATCCAGACATATTCTAAGGCAGTGTCACCTGATCATGGAGATGGTTGATCTCCAGGGTGATCGAGGTTAGGAGAGTAGACTCAGAGGACAATACGGCGGATCCACTCACAAAGGCCTTTTCCCAGAGAGAGACTTTTATGGGATGGTTGAGTATGAGATACTGCAACCACTGCTACAGATGGCCCTAGTGCAAGTGGGAGATTGTTAGTTATATGTATGCCCTAGAGGCCATTACTGTACATAGGATGTATATTGTAGTGGATGCTGGGACATACATAGGAAGGACTTTCTTGCTCGACATGATAGTATGCTATCTGGTTGCACTTTACCTTAACGTGTATGCTGATTGTTTCTCTGTTACATGTTGGTAAAGCCCTTAGGATGTGTACTTGACTACCTGGACTATGATGCGGATCATACTAGTGGGGACATGGTAGTCCATAAGTACATCCTTCAAAGTCCCTAGTCGTGGGTGTATCGAGACGGGGCATCGATATACCAGAGTAGACTAGCGTATACCTTCTCGACCGATACAGATGGGCGATGGATGATCCCATATCCATTGGTGTTTGACATCAGAGATGATATACGGGTGCTCAGTGGAGACTGGGTACACTGGACGGACTCGCCGAGAACTCCCAGATGGTATTATACCTTACGTCAGATGGCAGTTCTCTGGTGACACTGGTACAGAGTAGTCTGTTGACCCGAGATCGTCATAGAGTCTTGTGTGGTTCCCACTGTGCTTTGATTTCCACCTTACCACGTCCAAGAGGGCGTGCAAAACGGTGGTTTTTGGGTACAGTCCCAAATCACATGGAGGCAATGAGCGATAGGAGGGGATTCGTCTCTCCCGGTATAGGGAGTTGATGTTGCACTGTGTTCGATTGGCTATAACCGGAAATCCCTGGCCAGGGTTGCTGAGATTTACTGGTAAGTGTTACCAGTAGTTTCTCAAAATGTTATAGACCTCATATCGACACGACTTATCGAGCTATTGGGGTCTGACGTTTACCACCCCTAGGCGAGATATGCGACATATCAGACGATTAGACCGGACTGTGCGGTAAGTGTTACTGGTTGGATTCACAGGAGTGTGAGCGGGCTTGCTCATCGATCTTCTGATCGCTCAATACCCGGGTGGCCGTTACGTTTAGCAGACCGCTTGCGGCTTGTGGGTGTTTGATATGATCATCACCTGCTGCCGGCGTATTGACGAGTCTTTAGAGTCCTACACAGAGGTTTCCTGGCTCAAGCGAAACGAAATAGGAGTGCATATGAGATATGTGCGGGACCGAGAATGATACCAGTATGTGATACTGTATTTGATTCTCGCGATATGTGACATTGCTCGGTTATATGCGATATAGCCGGGTTATCGGATCAAGTGTTGTTTCGATAAGTTGTTACTGAAGATACTAGTCGGTTATATGCAATATGACCGGATCATTAAATCAAGTGTTGATTTAATGATTTAATGATTTAATGTATAATTATATATATGATATATTACTTTGCATTAACTAGTATCGGTTCACTTTAAATGGATTTTCTAACTCGGATGTGCGCATTGCAAATGCGATATGATTTTGTGCACTTGCTTGTATCATGTTTGATGATACATGCCTTTTGGTTAAGTGTAAAGAATTAAACCTTGGTTAATGAAATGGTTAGGGTTTACTTTTTCCTTATTCGTTTTATTCATTTATTTATTCTTTTGGAAAAAGAAAAGCAAATGAGAAAATGGTGGCATGTTTTGTTTTGTTCATGAAGTTTCATGAACACTTTGACTTTGTAACCATTTTGTCTCATGCTTAACCCTAACCATTCCACTTAACCCTAATCAATTCTCTACACTAAACCATGGTTCAATTATGATAAGTATTCTATTTACTTTTCATTTTAATATACTTATAAGATCATAATATATTCCTTCTTCTTCTTCATCTTCTTCAAAGAAGTAGCTTGCCTCCATCAATGGCAACTTGAGCATATGAGTGAGAAATCCAATTCTAAAGTGAACCCACTTCCTATTTCTTCATCCTCTACCTCTTGCCAAGTAGTAGAGTGTGTTTTCTTCACAAGTTTCTTGATTTGGTGAAGTTGGATCTTGATCTAGTGATGCCTCGACGTAGATCATCTTCGGCACGTCGTCGATGACCTAGCCCGCTTTTTCTCCGATGAAGCCGACGCAAGATCCCAGATTTCGATTTGGACAGCGGAGAGGACTTCATTGCGGAGCCGTGGAGGTGGAGCACCGGATCTACAAAGGTTGTATTTCCGTTTACTTATAGTTTAGTTGTAAACTAGCTCGCTTTGTCGCCTAAAATTCTAGTTAACGATCTAGTCTAGGGTTTCTCGGCACCGTAAATTTTGAAACGGGCATGGTTGATGCCTTGTGAGACCTCTTGAGAGTGCCTAGGAACCCTACAGTGGTATCAGAGCCTAGCTAGAGCCTTAGGCGAAGTTTAGACGGAGTTTGAAGTCCGAACGAACCGAAACCGCAAAATTTCCATGCTCTCTGGACTTTTTCTAAAAACTGGGTTTTTTCCAGATTAAAAATTTCTAAAAAATTCAGCAGGGTGCTATTAGAATTATTGTGAAATTTGTGGGGGTAATTCGTTAAAAGGGCGGCGGAACCGTGGCAGAAGCATGGCTTCTACGGCGGTTCCGCGGCCAATAGATGACATCATCATCCTCTGTTTGCACAGTAACTCCTATTATGTAATGCTGGATTTTATGGGAATTTTTAATATTTATTCAAGAGTTGAATTTTCTGGGGTGGTTTTGGGGTTTCGGTGTTTCGATAGGAGTATCAAATTTTGTCTATGTGGCTTTCCGGATAATTTTTGAATATGTTAAAAAGTTCGACCGGATATAAATACCCAATTTTTCCTCTGTCGGGAAATTTCCAAGAGTTGGATCTTTCCGTAGTTTAACGACGTTCTAAGTAGTCCAAGTAACTCGATGGACCTCTAGAAGATAACAAACCTTAACTCGATTATGTGACCGTCTTGAACTGCCCTTTGAACCTTCGGGTTTGGGGCAGTACGGCATGCCACATGTGAGGCGTTGGCTTGACCCTTCTACGGCTGGACCGTTGGTACTGAGGCACGAACTGAATGTTTTTAGACTTGTTTCATGTGTTGATCTGTATCGGGAAAACTTGGGTGTTCGATTGTTCGATCGGAAAGTTTAACATTTTCTGTTTATCCGGAATGTGATACAATAATTGGAATTCACATGTAGTTATGAGATAACTGAATGAATGTTATAAATCTAGCGGTTTAGTCTCACTTGATCGGTTGCCACGGAATTTTGATGTGATCAAAAGTCCGTCGCAATCACGTAGCGTACGCGGATACTCGCCGGATAAACTTAATAGACAGCCTCACTCCATAGCCCCGACCAAGTGACTGTAGGAGAACCCCGTCGCCGAAAGCATCCGTTTGGGTGCTTGCAGCAGCGGTGTTCCGCCTTGGTGCACTTCGTCGACGGTATCGGGGGTGCAGCCGTCTACTGAAGTTTGCGACGAGCATTCGATCAAAATGTCGGGAATCTTGTTGAATTGCCCGACTTGATATTGAAAAGTGTTTTCGATAATGGGACTAAAATGCGGGGTTTATAATAGTTAGGCATGCGATGTCTAAGGTATTCATTTGATTAGGCATGCGATGTCTATGCAGATTGCGGATTCCAACTGTTGTAGTTTTACACTTTCTTTTCTGTGACCGTAAGTGTAATATGTGATATCTCCGGTTTCGTTGCTATATGTCAACGACAATTGGGAAGCGCATATTTACTTACGTTGATGACATGTGATGTTATGTGTTGCTGGATATGTTATATTGGATCGTCGTGTCTGAATAGCCGGGGTTTTTTATGTGAGATGAGTGTTTTTCATTTTCATTTATGTAAAAACTTGTATGTAATATTCTTTGATTGGGGCACTTCCAGGTTGCGGAAGATGTCACCTTTTGTATATTATTTACTTTTCCGCACTAGGATAGACCCAAGGAGGGGAGCACAAGTAACCGGGTTCTGGAGTCCAGTGGGAGACCAACTCGAGGAGTCGAGTCCAGGTCTCCTAACTCTTGAATTGGTAGGGTTGCTTGCCGCTCTCGTAGGGGTCTAGGGGTGTGGGTTTGGCTATTCATCGCGACCGTGGAATCCGTGTTTTATACTGGCTCGTATTGAAAACACGGACGTCCTAGTATATCCAATATTTCATATATTTCTTCTGCTGCGATATCTGTGATGAGATCATGTGATGTTCTGTGATAGATACAGTATATAGTATATATGATATATTATATAGGCGTTACTTATGTTTTACACCCGCGCTAGCCCTGCCCCGCTCTGCCGTTAGTTACCTAACCTAACAGTGCACGAGGGGACATCGAGGCGAATGCGGATGGCATAAGTGTACGTCGTATTTATCTGTGATGTTTAGGTACTTATATGATGGGAATTCATTAATGTGATTAATGAAAAATAAAAGAAAACTAAGATGTTGTAGAATCGAATTTCAAAATAAAACAGGTAGCTACAGTTCTTGCTTTGCACAGAGGTATATGTGATATATCCTGCACCTTATTCGATGAGGAAAGGACCGAGATCCCTTCACCGGGAGTGACTCCTTTAGCAATAACTGGCAGATGTTACACACTCGGTTTGTCTTTTGATTGCTTCTATAGTTTATGCTTTGCACAGTGATATATATGATATATCCCGCACCTCATTCGACGAGGAAAGGGCCGACGATCCCTTCACCGGGAGTGACCCCTTTAGCAAAACTACAAAAGCCTAAAAAACACTCCATTTCAAAATCATTTGATTCTACAACGATATCAAGTTCATTACGCAATAGGTTTTCAGAAAACCTGTCGTAGCCCTCCGTCATTTCAGATAAGTACTAGTTCGTATTCGTGCTGCGGTTGTTTGGCATGCGTCAAGGCTTAGTGTACGGTAGTTAACTAGTGCTTATCTGCTAGCATACGATGCGATTGGATTAGGGTATTCGTACGGCGTTGTTTGGCATGCGTCAAGGGTCGTGCGGGTGGGTTTAATTCAATCAAGAAATGTACGGGTTGAACTTGACTAGCGAACTATGGTTTGTTTGGCATGCGTCAAGGTCATAGCACGCTAGGGGCAAAATATTATCGGGAATTTCAAGTGTTGAAATTTGCAATGAGATTGCATACCTTCTATGAGATAGTTGGATCCCGATACCCGCTGCGAGTAATTGTTACTCCTGGGAGAGTTTTATACATTACAATTAGCCGATCAAGTAGGTGTCTAGAAAGGTGTCAACGGGGTTACGCCTCTGGGAAAACGAGGTTTACATTAATTAGGTTCGTGCGAAAGCACGGGGGACCTCCCTCAAAGTACCGACACTGGCCTGGCTGAAAGATTGGCGAACTTGTAGTGTGTAATTAATCCCGGCTAGTCTTTCCTTTTTGGGTTTGAAGGAAGATTTGATAAAAAGCAGTGGGAGCCATCCTGATTAGATAAAATAATAACCAATCTATTCTTGCAAGAGCGCACGCTGAGTGTTTTCTTCTCTCTCTCTCCAAGTAGCGACCATATCACGCCTTAATCAAGATAATAATACGGATTATTGACCGAACCCGCTTGTTATACTGAGTTGGGGAACGTTGGTCCCGCTCCAACTTATAATTGTTATAAGACAGAGCAGGAAATTGGGGATTACCAGAATTCCCATGCCGCCCAAACGAAGAGAGTGCATGCAGATGCATCATCTTCGGGTGTGTTCATTATACAGAACTGTTTCTCAGTATCCTTTACGTCCTGGGTATGTGATACCAGATCAGGATCCCGCATATGTAATTTGTTACATGGGCCACAGATAGGTAAAGAACTGAGAACGGGTGATAAGTTTCATGAGACAGAAAACGGGGCAAGTGTTGCAGCCAAGTCTGTTGGTCACTGTCACCCTGTATTCCAATACATTGATTCTGAACGAATGTTATTAGATACCGAACCTGATATACAAAATCATATCAGTCTCTTTATCAGTAAAGAAATGATAAAATTTTGTATTGTTGGATAATGTTTTGAATATTTTCTATATCAAAGGTTGATCGGTTCAGGCACGTTATCTAAAAGCATTGATGTTCTAAATCAAACTACAGTTTTTAAGTATACAGAACACACACAAGAGGAAGAGTTCAGAAATGAACGGATTCTTCTTGAGGTATTGTAGACTAGGTCATATCAATGTGACCCGACTAGCTAAGTAACATTTAGATGCATATTTAAATCAGTTTGAATTTACATCTTATGAAACTTGCCAGTCATGTCACAGAGATAAGATGACCACAGCTCTGTTTATTGGAAACAGAGAAAGAGTTAGTGAACTCTTGGAATGATACATGTTGATGTATACACATGCCAAAACCGGTTCTTTTTACTTTATTACATTCTCTGATGATCTCTCAAGATTCAGACTTATGTTCCTGTTGAAACACAGCTCCGAACCTTTTGAGATATTCACAGAATATAAGTTAGAAGTAGAGAACCAAAATACGGGTATAAGTATTATGTCCTATGATGAGATCTGGGAGGAGAATACTTGTGCACGGAAATCCTGGTCTATTCTAAAGGAGAATGAGATTCTCTCTCAGCATTACACCTCCGAATACACCATAGCATGATGGTATATCGGGGCGGAGCAATATCACCCTATATGATAAGGTGTGCTCTATGATGAGTACTACTGGGTTACCTATTTTCTTTTTCGGAGTTATGCACTTGAGAAGCTGCATACCTATTGAATAGGGTTCAAATCAAATCAGTTGCCTACCACTTCATATTTGATATGATAAGGGAAGAGCCCATCTCTTAAGTTAGTTAAGATTTAGGGTTGTCCAGCCTATGTCTAAAGGAATAATCCGGACAAGCTCGAGGCAAGATCTGTTATGTACAACTGGAAAGGTTCCAGCTATACAAACAACAGCAGATAATTTGGTAGAACCAAAACATTCAGAAGATTCCAACGAACCTCAGCCTCTCCGCCGATCTAGTAGGGTTCCTCACCCACCTGAGAGATGCTTTGGTTTCTCTATGACAGTGGAAGTGAGGATTGCATCATGAGATGATGACCCAACTAGTTTCGAGCAGGCCATCAGGAGTAAGACTCTGTAAGAATGGCTGGATGCTTTGCGATCTGAGATGGAATCCATGTACACCAACAAAGTATGGACTTTGGTTGCTACATCTGAAGGGTTAAATCCCCATCAGGAGCAAGTAAATCTTGAGAAGATTACTTGGTGTACATGGAAAAGTTAAGACTTTCAAAGCTAGACTTGGTAAAGGTTTGCATCATTGACCAGGTGTGGATCATGATGAAACTTTTTCTAAAGATCTATGCTTAAGTCCATCCAGATCCTACTTGCCATGGCTACATACCATGACTACGATATCTGGTGGTTGGGTGTCTTGAGTGCTTTTCTAAATGATGATTTAGAAGAGAACGCCTATAAGAACACAGCCAGAGGGCTTCGTAGACAGTGGGAGCAGCGGTAACGTGTGCAAGATGTTTTATGTGATAAAGCTGGCATCGCGGAGTTGGAACATCTGTTTTGATGTGGTAGTCAAAGAGTTTGACTTCATCAAAATGTTAGATGAACCTTGTATACACAAAAAGGTAGTAGGGAGTATGGTAGTGATCCTCGTAGAGTACGTGGATGACATACTCTTGATAGGGAAGTAGTTTCCTATGCTACGCTCGGTCAATCTCCCCTTATCACAATGATTCTCCATATAGGATCAAAGTGATACCTGCTAAATCCTGGGTTTTGGATCTATTAGATAGATCTAATTGGATATTAGGAAACTCACTAGTTGTAGTGAGATGGTATCAATCGATCCTGGGGAGAATCACTGGAAGGGTTCCAGGATGATAAAGACGACTGAATGTCAGTCACAGGCATTGTCTTTACCCTCAGTAAAGGGACGGTATGTTGGAAGAGTTCCAAGCAAGATACCGTGGCTATCTAGACGATAAAGGCAGGATACATCGCTACTTCAGATGCTACCAAAGTGGCTGTCTGGGTGTATATTAGTTCATGAGATTAACTTAGTTCCTCCCATTGTGTGACAATGGAGTTGTGGCTTGTGCCAAGGAATGCCCGTCCCATCAGTAATCCAGACATATTCTAAGGCAGTGTCACCTGATCATGGAGATGGTTGATCTCCAGGGTGATCGAGGTTAGGAGAGTAGACTCAGAGGACAATACGGCGGATCCACTCACAAAGGCCTTTTCCTAGAGAGAGACTTTTATGGGATGGTTGAGTATGAGATACTGCAACCACTGCTACAGATGGCCCTAGTGCAAGTGGGAGATTGTTAGTTAAATGTATGCCCTAGAGGCCATTACTGTACATAGGATGTATATTGTAGTAGATGCTGGGACATACATAGGAAGGACTTTCTTGCTCGACATGATAGTATGCTATCTGGTTGCACTTTACCTTAACGTGTATGCTGATTGTTTCTCTGTTACGTGTTGGTAAAGCCCTTAGGATGTGTACTTGACTACCTAGACTATGATGCGGATCATACTAATGGGGACATGGTAGTCCATAAGTACATCCTTCAAAGTCCCTAGTCGTGGGTGTATCGAGACGGGGCATCGATATACCAGAGTAGACTAGTGTATACCTTCTCGACCGATACAGATGGGCGATGGATGATCCCATATCCATTGGTGTTTGACATCAGAGATGATATACGGGTGCTCAGTGGAGACTGGGTACACTAGACGGACTCGCCGAGAACTCCCAGATGGTATTATACCTTACGTCAGATGGCAGTTCTCTGGTGACACTGGTACAGAGTAGTCTGTTGACCCGAGATCGTCATAGAGTCTTGTGTGGTTCCCACTGTGCTTTGATTTCCACCTTACCACGTCCAAGAGGGCGTGCAAAACGGTGGTTTTTGGGTACAGTCCCGAATCACATGGAGGCAATGAGGAAACAGAGAAAGGTCCCCTGTCTACACATGCCAAGACCGGTTCTTTTTACTTTATTACATTCTCTGATGATCTCTCAAGATTCAGACTTATGTTCCTGTTGAAACACAGCTCCGAACCTTTTGAGATATTCACAGAATATAAGTTAGAAGTAGAGAACCAAAATACGGGTATAAGTATTATGTCCTATGATGAGATCAGGGAGGAGAATACTTGTGCACGGAAATCCTGGTCTATTCTAAAGGAGAATGAGATTCTCTCTCAGCATTACACCTCCGAATACACCATAGCATGATGGTATATCGGGGCGGAGCAATATCACCCTATATGATAAGGTGTGCTCTATGATGAGTACTACTGAGTTACCTATTTTCTTTTTCGGAGTTATGCACTAGAGAAGCTGCATACCTATTGAATAGGGTTCAAATCAAATCAGTTGCCTACCACTTCATATTTGATATGATAAGGGAAGAGCCCATCTTTTAAGTTAGTTAATATTTAGGGTTGTCCAGCCTATGTCTAAAGGAATAATCCGGACAAGCTCGAGGCAAGATCTGTTATGTACAACTGGAAAGGTTCCAGCTATACAAACAACAACAGATAATTTGGTAGAACCAAAACATTCAGAAGATTCCAACGAACCTCAGCCTCTCCGCCGATCTAGTAGGGTTCCTCACCCACCTGAGAGATGCTTTGGTTTCTCTATGACAGTGGAAGTGAGGATTGCATCATGAGATGATGACCCAACTAGTTTCGAGCAGGCCATCAGGAGTAAGACTCTGTAAGAATGGCTGGATGCTTTGCGATCTGAGATGGAATCCATGTACACCAACAAAGTATGGACTTTGGTTGCTACATCTGAAGGGTTAAATCCCCATCAGGAGCAAGTAAATCTTGAGAAGATTACTTGGTGTACATGGAAAAGTTAAGACTTTCAAAGCTAGACTTGTTAAAGGTTTGCATCATTGACCAGGTGTGGATCATGATGAAACTTTTTCTAAAGATCTATGCTTAAGTCCATCCAGATCCTACTTGCCATGGCTACATACCATGACTACGATATCTGGTGGTTGGGTGTCTTGACTGCTTTTCTAAATGACGATTTAGAAGAGAACGCCTATAAGAACACAGCCAGAGGGCTTCGTAGACAGTGGGAGCAGCGGTAACGTGTGCAAGATGTTTTATGTGATAAAGCAGGCATCGCGGAGTTGGAACATCTGTTTTGATGTCGTAGTCAAAGAGTTTGACTTCATCAAAATGTTAGATGAACCTTGTATACACAAAAAGGTAGTAGGGAGTATGGTAGTGATCCTCGTAGAGTACGTGGATGACATACTCTTGATAGGGAAGTAGTTTCCTATGCTACGCTCGGTCAATCTCCGCTTATCACAATGATTCTCCATATAGGATCAAAGTGATACCTACTAAATCCTGGGTTTTGGATCTATTAGATAGATCTAATTGGATATTAGGAAACTCACTAGTTGTAGTGAGATGGTATCAATCGATCCTGGGGAGAATCACTGGAAGGGTTCCAAGATGATAAAGACGACTGAATGTCAGTCACAGGCATTGTCTTTACCCTCAGTAAAGGGACGGTATGTTGGAAGAGTTCCAAGCAAGATACCGTGGCTATCTAGACGATAAAGGCAGGATACATCGCTACTTCAGATGCTACCAAAGAGGCTGTCTGGGTGTATATTAGTTCATGAGATTAACTTAGTTCCTCCCATTGTGTGACAATGGAGTTGTGGCTTGTGCCAAGGAATGCCCGTCCCATCAGTAATCCAGACATATTCTAAGGCAGTGTCACCTGATCATGGAGATGGTTGATCTCCAGGGTGATCGAGGTTAGGAGAGTAGACTCAGAGGACAATACGGCGGATCCACTCACAAAGGCCTTTTCCCAGAGAGAGACTTTTATGGGATGGTTGAGTATGAGATACTGCAACCACTGCTACAGATGGCCCTAGTGCAAGTGGGAGATTGTTAGTTATATGTATGCCCTAGAGGCCATTACTGTACATAGGATGTATATTGTAGTAGATGCTGGGACATACATAGGAAGGACTTTCTTGCTCGACATGATAGTATGCTATCTGTTTGCACTTTACCTTAACGTGTATGCTGATTGTTTCTCTGTTACGTGTTGGTAAAGCCCTTAGGATGTGTACTTGACTACCTAGACTATGATGCGGATCATACTAATGGGGACATGGTAGTCCATAAGTACATCCTTCAAAGTCCCTAGTCGTGGGTGTATCGAGACGGGGCATCGATATACCAGAGTAGACTAGTGTATACCTTCTCGACCGATACAGATGGGCGATGGATGATCCCATATCCATTGGTGTTTGACATCAGAGATGATATACGGGTGCTCAGTGGAGACTGGGTACACTAGACGGACTCGCCGAGAACTCCCAGATGGTATTATACCTTACGTCAGATGGCAGTTCTCTGGTGAAACTGGTACAGAGTAGTCTGTTGACCCGAGATCGTCATAGAGTCTTGTGTGGTTCCCACTGTGCTTTGATTTCCACCTTACCACGTCCAAGAGGGCGTGCAAAACGGTGGTTTTTGGGTACAGTCCCGAATCACATGGAGGCAATGAGGAAACAGAGAAAGGTCCCCTGTCTACACATGCCAAGACCGGTTCTTTTTACTTTATTACATTCTCTGATGATCTCTCAAGATTCAGACTTATGTTCCTGTTGAAACACAGCTCCGAACCTTTTGAGATATTCACAGAATATAAGTTAGAAGTAGAGAACCAAAATAACGGTATAAGTATTATGTCCTATGATGAGATCAGGGAGGAGAATACTTGTGCACGGAAATCCTGGTCTATTCTAAAGGAGAATGAGATTCTCTCTCAGCATTACACCTCCGAATACACCATAGCATGATGGTATATCGGGGCGGAGCAATATCACCCTATATGATAAGGTGTGCTCTATGATGAGTACTACTGAGTTACCTATTTTCTTTTTCGGAGTTATGCACTTGAGAAGCTGCATACCTATTGAATAGGGTTCAAATCAAATCAGTTGCCTACCACTTCATATTTGATATGATAAGGGAAGAGCCCATCTCTTAAGTTAGTTAAGATTTAGGGTTGTCCAGCCTATGTCTAAAGGAATAATCCGGACAAGCTCGAGGCAAGATCTGTTATGTACAACTGGAAAGGTTCCAGCTATACAAACAACAACAGATAATTTGGTAGAACCAAAACATTCAGAAGATTCCAACGAACCTCAGCCTCTCCGCCGATCTAGTAGGGTTCCTCACCCACCTGAGAGATGCTTTGGTTTCTCTATGACAGTGGAAGTGAGGATTGCATCATGAGATGATGACCCAACTAGTTTCGAGCAGGCCATCAGGAGTAAGACTCTGTAAGAATGGCTGGATGCTTTGCGATCTGAGATGGAATCCATGTACACCAACAAAGTATGGACTTTGGTTGCTACATCTGAAGGGTTAAATCCCCATCAGGAGCAAGTAAATCTTGAGAAGATTACTTGGTGTACATGGAAAAGTTAAGACTTTCAAAGCTAGACTTGGTAAAGGTTTGCATCATTGACCAGGTGTGGATCATGATGAAACTTTTTCTAAAGATCTATGCTTAAGTCCTTACAGATCCTACTTGCCATGGCTACATACCATGACTACGATATCTGGTGGTTGGGTGTCTTGACTGCTTTTCTAAATGACGATTTAGAAGAGAACGCCTATAAGAACACAGCCAGAGGGCTTCGTAGACAGTGGGAGCAGCGGTAACGTGTGCAAGATGTTTTATGTGATAAAGCAGGCATCGCGGAGTTGGAACATCTGTTTTGATGTGGTAGTCAAAGAGTTTGACTTCATCAAAATGTTAGATGAACCTTGTATACACAAAAAGGTAGTAGGGAGTATGGTAGTGATCCTCGTAGAGTACGTGGATGACATACTCTTGATAGGGAAGTAGTTTCCTATGCTACGCTCGGTCAATCTCCGCTTATCACAATGATTCTCCATATAGGATCAAAGTGATACCTACTAAATCCTGGGTTTTGGATCTATTAGATAGATCTAATTGGATATTAGGAAACTCACTAGTTGTAGTGAGATGGTATCAATCGATCCTGGGGAGAATCACTGGAAGGGTTCCAGGATGATAAAGACGACTGAATGTCAGTCACAGGCATTGTCTTTACCCTCAGTAAAGGGACGGTATGTTGGAAGAGTTCCAAGCAAGATACCGTGGCTATCTAGGCGATAAAGTCAGGATACATCGCTACTTCAGATGCTACCAAAGAGGCTGTCTGGGTGTATATTAGTTCATGAGATTAACTTAGTTCCTCCCATTGTGTGACAATGGAGTTGTGGCTTGTGCCAAGGAATGCCCGTCCCATCAGTAATCCAGACATATTCTAAGGCAGTGTCACCTGATCATGGAGATGGTTGATCTCCAGGGTGATCGAGGTTAGGAGAGTAGACTCAGAGGACAATACGGCGGATCCACTCACAAAGGCCTTTTCCCAGAGAGAGACTTTTATGGGATGGTTGAGTATGAGATACTGCAACCACTGCTACAGATGGCCCTAGTGCAAGTGGGAGATTGTTAGTTATATGTATGCCCTAGAGGCCATTACTGTACATAGGATGTATATTGTAGTAGATGCTGGGACATACATAGGAAAGACTTTCTTGCTCGACATGATAGTATGCTATCTGGTTGCACTTTACCTTAACGTGTATGCTGATTGTTTCTATGTTACATGTTGGTAAAGCCCTTAGGATGTGTACTTGACTACCTGGACTATGATGCGGATCATACTAGTGGGGACATGGTAGTCCATAAGTACATCCTTCAAAGTCCCTAGTCGTGGGTGTATCGAGACGGGGCATCGATATACCAGAGTAGACTAGCGTATACCTTCTCGACCGATACAGATGGGCGATGGATGATCCCATATCCATTGGTGTTTGACATCAGAGATGATATACGGGTGCTCAGTGGAGACTGGGTACACTGGACGGACTCGCCGAGAACTCCCAGATGGTATTATACCTTACGTCAGATGGCAGTTCTCTGATGACACTGGTACAGAGTAGTCTGTTGACCCGAGATCGTCATAGAGTCTTGTGTGGTTCCCACTGTGCTTTGATTTCCACCTTACCACGTCCAAGAGGGCGTGCAAAACGGTGGTTTTTGGGTACAGTCCCGAATCACATGGAGGCAATGAGCGATAGGAGGGGATTCGTCTCTCCCGGTATAGGGAGTTGATGTTGCACTGTGTTCGATTGGCTATAACCGGAAATCCCTGGCCAGGGTTGCTGAGATTTACTGGTAAGTGTTACCATTAGTTTCTCGAAATGTTATAGACCTCATATCGACACGACTTATCGAGCTATTGGGGTCTGACGTTTACCACCCCTAGGCGAGATATGCGACATATCAGACGATCAGACCGGACTGTGCGGTAAATGTTACTGGTTGGATTCACAGGAGTGTGAGCGGGCTTGCTCGTCGATCTTCTGATCGCTCAATACCCGGGTGGCCGTTACGTTTAGCAGACCGCTTGCGGCTTGTGGGTGTTTGATATGATCATCACCTGCTACCGGCGTATTGACGAGTCTTTAGAGTCCTACACAGAGGTTTCCTGGCTCAAGTGAAACGAAATAGGAGTGCATATAAGATATGTGCGGGACCGAGAATGATACCAGTATGTGATACTGTATTTGATTCTCGCGATATGTGACATTGCTCGGTTATATGCGATATAGCCGGGTTATCGGATCAAGTGTTGTTTTGATAAGTTGTTACTGAAGATACTAGTCGGTTATATGCAATATGACCGGATCATTAAATCAAGTGTTGATTTAATGATTTAATGTATAATTATATATATGATATATTACTTTGAATTAACTAGTATCGGTTCACTTTAAATGGATTTTCTCACTCGGATGTGCGCATTGCATATGCGATATGATTTTGTGCACTTGCTTGTATCATGTTTGATGATACATGCCTTTTGGTTAAGTGTAAAGAATTAAACCTTGGTTAATGAAATGGTTAGGGTTTACTTTTTCCTTATTCATTTTATTCATTTATTTATTCTTTTGGAAAAAGAAAAGCAAATGAGAAAATGGTGGCATGTTTTGTTTTGTTCATGAAGTTTCATGAACACTTTGACTTTGTAACCATTTTGTCTCATGCTTAACCCTAACCATTCCACTTAACCCTAATCAATTCTCTACACTAAACCATGGTTCAATTATGATAAGTATTCTTTTTACTTTTCATTTTAATATACTTATAAGATCATAATATATTCCTTCTTCTTCTTCATCTTCTTCAAAGAAGTAGCTTGCCTCCATCAATGGCAACTTGAGCATATGAGTGAGAAATCCAATTCTAAAGTGAACCCACTTCCTATTTCTTCATCCTCTACCTCTTGCCAAGTAGTAGAGTGTGTTTTCTTCACAAGTTTCTTGATTTGGTGAAGTTGGATCTTGATCTAGTGATGCCTCGACGTAGATCATCTTCGGCACGTCGTCGATAACCTAGCCCGCTTTTTCTCCGATGAAGCCGACGCAAGAGCCCGGATTTCGATTTGGACAGCGGAGAGGACTTCATTGCGGAGCCATGGAGGTGGAGCACCGGATCTACAAAGGTTTTATTTCCGTTTACTTATAGTTTAGTTGTAAACTAGCTCGCTTTGTCGCCTAAAATTCTAGTTAACGATCTAGTCTAGGGTTTCTCGGCACCGTAAATTTTGAAACGGGCATGGTTGATGCCTTGTGAGACCTCTTGAGAGTGCCTAGGAACCCTACACCCCACGGCCGAGTCAACTCAGCCGCGGATCGGCGGCGGGAGCATGCTCCCGCCGCGAAACCGCGGCGCGTTGATCGACTCAGTGGACCAATTTTTTGCAGTTTCTTTTAAAAACCCTGAGCCGAATTTTAAAGCATGATTTATTATTTTTTGAACCGAGGAAAAATTCGACAAAAAGTTGATTTTACGGGTGTTTTACGCGACTTTTTCTACGATCGAACTTCTACTTACATTGCTAACATGTTAGATAGTGTTTAACTAGGCTCTGATACCACTGTAAGTCCATGCTACCGCTCCCGGTACTTACGGGCTTGCGGAAATGATGTAAAACAATTTTTCTAGAGATGGTAACATGGACTCAATCCGGATCTTTGTTAAACTATCTATCTAACAACCTAACTAGGAGTTGTTTAACTACTCGGTTAGGGGGTTATACCTTTCTTGAACTCCTTCGTCTTCAACTCGTGTGGTGTACAGACCGGCCTCTCCTCATCGTCTTCTTGCGCCGAAGACGGATCCACCCGAAAGATTCTACCTTTGGCTTCTTCTTCGAACTTGAAGAAACTAGATCACTCGGTTTGCTAAACCTTATGAACTAGGATGAGTGGAGGATTGTTTTAGTGTCTTTTATCTCTAGGGCAATGAGTCTCAACACATGAGAATGGTTTGCCCTTGAGGTAGAGAGAGAGCAAGAGGAGGAGGGTGAGAGCTAGAGAAAAATGAGAGAGCTCAAGAGAGAGAATGCTAATGAAAGAATGAGCCTCACTTTTCTCATACACCCTCTCATAATCCAAAAGCATCATGACAACAAGTAATGATAATTGAGTATATTGTAAAGGTTATTATCATGATAAATGACACTATCATTTCTTGCATTAAATGCAAATGGTGAACAAAACAAGCAAGCATAAGTCAATGCAACCAAATGATGGCCATTGTCATGATGGTGGTCAACAAGTC
Organism: Agapanthus africanus; assembly: GCA_030015575.1. Lineage (NCBI taxonomy): Eukaryota > Viridiplantae > Streptophyta > Magnoliopsida > Asparagales > Amaryllidaceae > Agapanthus > Agapanthus africanus. The sequence continues at coordinate 321,300,948 of JASDDO010000004.1, read as the reverse complement.
CAACCTAGTCAACCGGTCAACAAAAGTCAACAAGTCAACTAGGTCAACCTTTCAACCCTAACCATGTCACTATAATACTCAATTAATATTATTGTTAATCATATGTCTTAATCTCATTAGGGTTTGACAAAAGTCAACAGTCAGCAACCCTAATGAGAATCCTCTGCCTCTGTCTCTGTCAACTATGCATACACACCCGTATCCGCGTTCCGGGGAACACGAATACAAACGAGATAAAACTATTCCCAAAACGTATACTAGGATCTGGCTTAAACCAAAGCCCGCTAGTGTTAACTGTCCGGACACTGAACGTGCACAAGTGCACGGATGTGACCGAACCCTGTCGCAAAACCATGCGACCTGTCGCAAAACCATGCGACCTCTACTCTTTTGCCTAAAGGCGAATAGCTTTCTGTGTGGGACTCTAAAGACTTGACACTACGCTGGCAGTGGGTTTAACCACAGACCGCAAGCGGCACTAGCTGTGCGTAACGGCCCCCTGGTAGATGCCGATAAGAAGACGGACGAGGTGAAACCCATCTAAACTCCTACTGAGCCTGAATGTGACAGTCTCCGTACAGTCCGGTCTGTTCGTCTGATACATCACATGGCGGGCCTAGGGGGCGGTAAATGTCTGTCCCCTAATAGCGGTACAAGTCATGTCGGAGTGAAGCCCAGAACACCCTGAGATAACACTGGAAACCTACCAGTATATCTCGCTTGCCCTGGCCAGGGACTACTCGTGTAATGGCTCTCCTAGACACAACGCGATGTCAACCCCCAATACCAGGAGAGACGAATCCTGTCTAACCGTCACTGCCTCCAAGTGCTTCGGGACTGCACCCAACTACTACCTGTTTGCACGACTCCTTTGAGCCGTGGTAGGGTAGTAATCAAAGTATAGTGGGAACACACTCGAGGCGAAGCGACAGTGTCAAGTCAGCGGACTAAGCTGTACTCATTTCACCTGGGAACTGATAACTGACGATAGGTATAATACCAACCAATCAGTTCCCGACGAGTCCTGTCCAGTGTACTCGTAACCTAACGAGCACCCGCATACTATCTAAAGTACGACGTACTGACGGCTGTGGGATAGACCGTCTCCCCTGCTGGGATGAGAAGCACATACGCTAGTCTACTCCGGAGTATCGATGCCCTGTTTCGATAGTCTTGCGACTACGGACCAGCATAAGGATGTGCTTGTGGATTACCCAGCCCCCACGAGTGTGACTGCCATCACAACGCTGGTAATCAAGCAAAGATCCTAAGGGCTCCACTAATGTGTATAGGTGATATACTAAAAATAAACACATGTACACATTGAAGTAGAAACAAACCAAGTAGCATACTACCATTTTGTGCAAGATTGTCTATACAACTGTGAATATCCCAAGCTTCCATTAAGTAATATACAAACTAGTATGATACAGTAATGGCCACTAGGGCATATACACTAATACTTGCTACATGCTATACAATATTTACATATATATCATGACACCCTAAACCTGTAAATTTAACTTTGGTACGATCATTTCTCATTTTCATGTACAATATTGTATATATCATTTTATCTTTAAACTTGGAACCTACAGTTTGCAATTGAACCTAATAACCACATTTACCGTTTAATCACATTTTAATATTGACATGGCTTATGGCATTTATCTCTATAGTTTTGTTCCATTTGGAAACTCTTGTGCATTTTAACCTGTAATAGCTGTATTGAACCTGTATATAAATCATTGCACCTCTAAAGTTCTTAAACGTGTTAACTTGATTAAAATGCCATAATTGTCATACTGCATTCGCATAACATTGAAATCATCTATGTGACACAACTGATAGCTGTACTGCAAATTGAGTAAATCTGCTTATTGCTTAATTCATTTCTTATATCATGTGATGATAACCACGCTTGCTTGTATAACTGATTGTGAGCACGCCCATGATATTGTTTACATCTTGACCTGACTTGCTATATATATACTGATCTACCCGACATGGTACCGTATACTGCTTGACTTGACCTGATGTACTATGACCTGACCCGTTACCTGATCTCGTGTCTAATGCCAACAAACCTGACATGTAGTCCTCACGGACCGTTCCTGTTGTCTATCCAGACAAACCTGTTTACCCGATCCTGTGTTGGCATTAGTTTCTTGATTTCAGGATACCTGACTTGACTTACACATATAACTTGGGGGTATGGGGAAATCAAAGGTGAAACCTGACTTGTAACTCAACAGTTCACTACCTATACTGATCAGTTTTAGAGGCCAGGCCCGCCTCGTGACGATGCTGCTGACATCGTTGGTCTTTATCCTTTCCCTGTTAGTGCCTAGCGGCACGTCTGGGTTTCAGCCCGAGAGTCTTAGACCGTGGTCCCGGGCATGCACGGGATACTATTGAGTTACATCGATGATTCATCAATTGGTTTCAAAGACTTTAGAATAGAATACCTGATAGAACAGTTAGTTTACCTACTGCACATTACCCTGCACTGCTCTGACTTATATTATTGTTACTCTTGTCTTATTCATGTTTATATTGCATTGCCTGCTACACTGTTCATATTATATTACTTGAGGACATGACGCGCTGACGTCTGGGTTTTGCATGGCCCAGATTCCGTACCGCTGTTGCAGTCCGAGCAGGAGTACTTCAGCCAGCAGGCTGAGCTGTGGGTCCTGTAGTAGTTAGTTTCTTTCCTGCATTTTATTCCTGATGTGAGCCCGCATTATGGGACATACATTCCAGTTGTTTGTATTGGAACTTTCGCTTCCGCATTTTTATTATTCTTGACTCATGATTTATCTTGGATTATGGACATATTTAGATAGTTTTATTTTGTTCTTGATATCTCTACAGCTGTAATGTGCCTGTGGGTGGATACTTCCTACCCACAGGTAGCATGGTTGGCTATGTCACGTGCCCATTTTAGCGTGCTTTAGGAAGCGGGGCGTGACAATTACCCACGACCTTCCTCTGTCCTTATTGAGCGCGACAGTCCTTAGAGTCTGGTCTAGATATTTTTTAAATTAATGTAGGGTTGATGCAGATGTTCGGTTTGTGATTTGTGGGGCTTAGGAAGGGTGATGAAATCCCCCACCTAATCTGGATTTGGTCTTGCCCCATAAAAATCCGTATTAAAATATGCAAAAACAAACCGCAAAACAAAACTTTGCAAAAATATTTTTGAGCGGCGATATTTTGCAAAGAATCCTGCAGAAAATAGATTTTATTGGATTTGAGAGGAGAGAGAAGGAGTTAAGAAAGATACCAGAGAAGTGTGAAACCCTAGATCTCTTGTTTTCTCAAGTCCGTGACTCCAGATTTTCTCGCAAAATTCACACACAAATCGTTAAATATGCAATTTGCAGTTTTGTTTTAAAAATGATATGAATCGTCTAAGAATTCAACACAAATAGCAAGAATAAAAAATTACGCACATCTCCCCGGAAACGACGCCATTTGATTGATGTGAAAAAGTGTTTGTAGTGTAACCGCAATCAATAACGGTGTCGCACGTAGCTAGACCGAGATGAGTACGGGTCGTCCTCAGGGAAACGTTGAATCTTTTATTCTTACTTTAGATGTGTTGAAAAAGAGAGAGAGAGATAAAGAATATTGTAAAATGGTTGTAGGATTTAGATCTACGCTAAACATAAATGCAAAATATAGATCTAGATTAACTACGGATGTAAGTTTATATAAGAAGAGGGCTTGTAGGGTTCATTAGGATTTAGTAGTTATGGATAATTAATTAAAAATTACTCTTTTTATCCTTTAATAGATTTAAAAATAGAACGACGGTGATGCATGTAGATTAGGGTTTCTGGAGGGAAAAGGAATCCCACTCTTAACCCTTATCTCGACGCGGAACTCCGTTCATATCTAGCCTTTACCAAAACAATCATTAATCTAATTTCTAATCGCGGTCGGGACTAACAAAGAATTGTTAGCGCGCCCGATTAGGATGTTAATGATTCTTTTGATAAATTATATACATTTTCCTACCAAATGCTAATTATAATATATCAACACATGGAAAATAGTATTTTTACAAATAAACCCTCATATGTATGATATATTATAATAAAGACCTTTTTAAATATGGAAATAGTAGAAAAAATGTAATAACAAATATGCAGTTTAATCAACTGAACAGGCGTCCTGCTCTTGGCATTCTTGGCAGAACCGGTTTATACTGAAGAGGGTATCCGGAGCGCTTTGCACCACTTCATGCGCCTAAACACAGGATGCAATTTCTTTATTAGTGAGCCAAGTTGTGTTCTGAAAGCCCTGAACGTATACGTGGCATGGTATCAACATGCGATGGGTTCCGTCATCAGGGAGGAAAAGAAGTTGTTGCTCGATCGTAAGGGTGCAGCCCCTGCTGGTAATCCAGCCATCCCTTTGAAGCAATGGACCATCGTTCATCCTCTTTTGAGAGAGGTTGCTGCGGTCGTGGTCCCGCATGATAGGCCTGAGCTACCGATACCCCATGCTCCCATGAAAGAGGTGACTATAGTGTCTCCCGAGTCTGGCGTGGGTTCAGATATCGGGACTCGTCGTCCCAAGGTGCCCAACAAGCGTAAGCTTGTACTAGGGGCGACCGGTGCTTGCTCTCAGAAAAAGAAGTCGATTCTTTCTGCAGATGTTGTACTCGGCCAGGAGCCTCATGCTCCTTATAGAGAGGGCCTGAGCGAATATGGGACCAACGAAGGTCTATTCATGGCACTAGATGATACTGATCTGGAGGCTGCCATCGCAGCTTCCGAGCGTCTAGCTAGCTACAAAGCAGGACTGATCATCCTTGCATAATCAAGTAAACTTCAACCATATCTTTTTGCTGTTAGTTTTTTGTTATCATGTTTTGACTGACACTCCTTCTTTAATAGGAATTTCCACTGAAGAAGCTTTCACGGCTTCCCTCAAGACTTTTGTGGAGGAAGAGAGGCTTCGTGCTTCGTTGGGCCTTGGTATATTTTGGCTCATTGTGCCTTCATTCTCTTTTCTTATGGGTAATCTGACCCCTTTTTCATCTTATCGCAGGGACTACCTCGACTCAGGTCATCCCCAGTACAGTGTCAATCCCGCAGGGTGATACGGAGATGCTTCCAAGGCCAGCTATCGAAGTCCCGGCCTTCTCAGCATTGCCAAAAGAGGCTTTACTTAAGCAACCAATGACGGACGCCATAACGGCTCCAGAGGTAGCTCCTGGCGCGGACGATGACGTCTCCTGGACGGAGGTCCTGAGAAGATCAGCTCTCATGGCCCAGGTGGAAAGGATGTGCAGGAGGCGTACAGCAAGAGAACATAACGCCGCTTGGCCGCGGGTGCAGGCTCGAGCGCCGCTATCCCTGTCCCTGATTCTTCAGAGGATGCTCCGGTCACCCTGTCTACCGCTCATAGACAGGCGGCACGCGCGGTTAGGGAAGCAATTGAAAGGCTGACCCAAGGTAACGTAATACTGAGTCCTTTTGTCAAAGTTTTAATCTTCAGATTCTCATATTTCCTATCCTGCAAGGCTGAGTCTTGATGAGGAAGTGGTAGGTGAGACGGCGGCAACCACTGAGCCTGAAGTGGCCACTCCTTCTCAAGAGTCTGGAACTGCCCCAATTGCCACTCTTTCCCCTTGCGGTTCCTTGTCATTGTCGGGCGCTGCGAGTATCATGACGTTTCTCGTGGAGTCGGGGGATGAAGCTACGGGCGGCGAAACCATTCCGATGGAGGAGGGTGAAGCAGTCGCTGGACCCAGTAACGCCCTTGTCGCGGTTTCGACCGGCGACTCACCAGGTAGATTTTGGGTCATTGCTTTCCTTTTCATCCTGCAATCCCTTTCAATCTTTTCTGACAATATTTCTCTCATTTCTAATGCAGGTGTGGTGAGCGTTGAGGTTGTGCCACCCGAGGAAGCATCACCAGTTGCTGCTTTGACGGTGGCCGCCTCTTTTCCTTCTCTCGTGCCCTCCCAAATGCTGGAAGGTACGGGTTTGTGACTTATCGGTTTCATTGTAGGCAATATACTTTATGTACTGACATTGCATTATTACACCCTTGCAGGATTCCTTTTTGATCATCTATATCAGGTGCTGCACCCACATTTCTCCTTCCAGTCGGAGTTTGCTTCATCCAGTGGCGTTGGTGAGTACAGTCTCTAGCTAATATCTTCTCTTTTCTTTTATGGGAAACCAAGTCGTTGCTAATTCTTCTTTGTTTTGACTGCAACACCACAGATTGAAAGAGAAGAAGAAAGAATAGTTGCTCCACCGGTACTCCCGGCCTTACCACCTGCCGCAACCGGTATAGTATACTTCATCACTCATGTGATTTATTTATTTTTCGAGTTAGCTTTTAACCGTAATTCATTTAGCAGCATTCGCACCAGTTCCTGCTCCCTTCGAATCTTGTATATTAATGCCAGTAGGACCATTTTCTAGACGTCGATCTTCTAAGGGCGTTGTGACCAGCCTTCGAATGTTAAGTGAATCCATTGAAGAGTTTGACGCGGAGATCCCTGCACTCGCTGCAGATTTTGCTGCCGAGGTTAATCCTATGCTGGAGACGCTCGTGAACTTCCATAGCGAGGGCGTCGTTGAGTCTTGGGTTAATCACTGCAGGAAAATTGAGTCCTGCCTGCATGAGCTTGAGCTCGGACGTCCTACTCCTGAGGTCCTGGCTGTGAACTCCCAACGGGCTGCATGGGTCGAGCAGAGCACTCCCTACCTCCGCCATCTTGAACAAGAAATAGCCTTAAAGCGTAAGGAGTGCGAAGAGATTTCAAGCGAATCTGCCCGGCTGCGCGCTCAGGTTGATGCAAATGCTGTACAGCTGAAAGCTATCTTTGAGGGCCTTCCACAATGTATTTCTGACGGGCTAACGCTGAGGCAGAAGCTCGGCCTCATCAAGCGAGATGCGCAATGTCGTGGGACAGCTCAGCGGGTCATTGATGAGCAATTTTCATTTTATCTGCAGCAACGGGCTCAGGTTGAAGCGGAGTTAGCCGCGGCAGCTGACCGTGAAAAGGGGCCGAGGGGAGTGCGTGAGCAACTGATTGGTTTATTGAAAATGCCTCCTTCCCAATAGTTGTTTTCGCACCAATTAACATTTGTAATTTTTGAATAACATGTATCCATTTTTTATTCTTTCATATGATGTATCTTGTACCCAATTGAACTTATAAATAAAAGATACATTTATTTCGTATTATCTTATGTTATCTCTTGCTTTCTTCTTTTTTGTGTCATCGCCATGTGATTTTAGCAAGTGTGGCCTATGGATAGTAAGCGACGGTCCATCTTGGACTCTTTGCCGGGTAACGATGGCTTAGGAAGCAGGTTCAAATCTGCTGCCTAAGGCTTTTCAACTTTGTGAGCCGTGAGGGTCTCATAAAGACTTTTCTCCCTACGAGTTGAGAGGATCTCGCAGGTGTATTTTCTCCTTAGGAATCATGAGGATTCCGAAGTGTGTTTTCTCTTACGAGTCGTAAGGATCTCACAAGAGATTTTTCTTCCTTACGAGTCGAGAGGACTCGCAAGTGATTGTTTCCTTTCTTGTTATAGAGTGTGGCCTGTAGAAAATCTATCTTGACCTTTCTGCGAGGCAATGATGGCTTAGGACACAGGGTTAGGATCTGTCACCTAAGACTTTTCAACTTTATGAGCCGTAAGGGTCTCATAATGAATTTTCTCCCTACAGGTCAAGAGGATCCCGTAGGTGTATTTTCTCTTTAGGAATCGTGAGGATTCCTAAGGGTGCTTTCTCTTGAGAGTCGTAAGGATCTCACAAGAGAATTTTCCTTCTTACATGTCGAGAGGACTCGTAAGTTATTGTTTCCCTCCTTATCGAGATTCGACTTTGGAGAGTGTGGTCCGTGAATAGTATGCAAGAGTCCATTTTGGACCGACTTGCAAGGCCCCAGTGCTTAGGAAACAGGTCCTTATCCCCATTGCCTAAGGCCTTTCCCTACAAGTCGAGACAAATCGAGAAATTCTCGCAAAGACACTAATTTCCTCACGAGTCGAGACGAATTGAGAAGTTCTCGCAAGAATGTCCTAACGTCACAGTTAACCTCTGCTCTTTATGACAGAGTTCCGTTAGGGTCTGTGGTACTAGGGTTTTGTCCGTCGTACCGTCGCGTTGGCTGATGTATTCCTCGATAGGAAATCTTGCTGTTCGAGTACCCTTACGACTGTCATGTCTCTGATCCCTTCGGGGGCTGGACAAGATGTCTTCAAGTAATCTTCCTAGGCAGTTTGACCGTCAGAAGAGCAAGCGTTAGGAATTTTGCCATGATGCTTTTTACTTGAGGTTAGGCTCAGTTTGGGGAGCCCCGATGAGTCATAACCACTCCACGCTGGTGTGGGATGATCTCCGATAGTCTTTAAAGTTTTATTTGGGTTGCCGTTAAGACCCTGAAGCTAGGAATTTGGCCTTTGCTTCGTTTGCTGGCATTGCATCTACTGTATCGAGACGAATGCCGCGGTTGTTTCTAGGTTGTTGGTGAACCATCTAGGCTTGGAACTAAAGACTTTGTCATGGCTCCGTTGTTTGATTGTCACGACTGAACCCTGCTGGAGGAAGAACGCTGGGGTGACATCTTGTCTGCTGTATCGAGATGAACGTCGAGGTGGTGACCACTCCACGCTGGTGTGGGATGATCTCCAATAGTCTTTCAAGTTTTATATGAGTTGCCATCAAGACCCTGAAGCTAAGAATATTTCCTTTGCTTCGTTTGCTGGCATTGCGCCTGTTGTATCGAGACGAATGTCGCAGTGGTGATCACTCTGCGCTGGTGTGGGATGATCTCCGATAGTCTTTCAGGTTTTATATAAGTTGCCGTCAAGACCCTGAAGCTAGGAATATTTCCTTTGCTTCGTTGTTTTGGCACGTCTGAATCCTCTTGGAGGAAGAACGCTGGGGTGACATCGCATCTGCTGTATCGAGACGAACGTCGAGGTGGTGACCACTCCGCGCTGGTGTGGGATGATCTCCGATAGTCTTTCAGGTTTTATATGAGTTGCCGTCTAGACCCTGAAGCTAGAAATATTGCCTTTGCTTCGTTTACTGGCATTGCGTCTGCTATATCGATACGAATGTCGCGATGGTGATCACTCCGCGCTGGTGTGGGATGATCTCCGATAGTCTTTCAGGTTTTATATGAGTTGCCGTCAAGACCCTGAAGCTAGGAATATTGCCTTTGCTTCGTTGTTTTGGCACGTCCGAATCCTGTTGGAGGAAGAACGCTGGGGTGATATCGCGTCTGCTGCAACGAGAAGAATACTGAGGTGGAGCTGGGATTTTGCCATCACTCCGCTTTGTTTCGACCGTGAAGTCTTTCGTTGACGTTGCATCTGCATCCTGCTGCACTGCGAAGGAACGCCGCTGTTGACATTGCGTCTGGTGTAACGAGACGAATGCTGAGATGGAGTTGGGATTTTGCTGTCACTCCGCTCGATGATGTTGCGTCTGATTCCTGCTGGAATGAGGAGGAACGCTGTTGCGGGTCTCCAGGCTGTAGATGTGGCTATCGAGACTTGGCTCTTTTTCTGATGGAGCCTGGTGGGATGATATAGTTCCCTCTTTGTTTGCGCCCCTGGATTGTATACAGGGATCGATGTGATCTCGCCTGTAGGGCAAAAGGTTTTTTTTCCGTGATGCTCTATCATTTCAGCTTTTATATCGCGAAAGTCACGATTGCCCAATCATTTCGGCTATTTTTCGCGATGCCAAATCATTTCGGCTATTTGTTTTATTTACTCGCTGCTTTTTATTGCGAGTTGCTCAACCATTTCAGCTATTTTGCATGCATACATTTTTACTTGCTGATTTCGTTGCAAGTCGCCCCACCATTTCGACTATTTCATATGCATTTTTTTTGGCTCGTTGACTTTTCGCTACGAGTTTAGAACTTGATACCGATTTAGGCATTAGCATCGCTACAACTGGGATATTGCCAAGAGCGAATCATCATTTGCCTCTGTCGATGACGAACAAAGGTGGCTTAGCTAATAAGGTTAGGATCTTGTCGACTAAGGCTTTTAACTTCATGAGCCGTAAGGGTCTCATGAAGGTATTTCTCCCTACGAGTCGTGAGGATCTCGTAAGTGCGTTTTCTCCTTTGGAATCGTAAGGATTCCTAAGTGTGTGTTCTCTTATAAGTCGTAAGGATCTTACAAGAGTGTTTTCTCCTTATAAGTCGAGAGGACTTACAAGGGTCGTCCGCTGTATGAACATATCCCTAGTCGCTAGTGGGACTCTGTTAGGGAAATGTTTATTCGTACCCGTGGATTGTATACAAGAGTCAGCATTGAACCGCTTGTAGGGCAATCTGGGGATTGTGATGGCTTAAGAACAGGTTCAGATCCCTGTAGTTTAAGGATTTTGAATCTTATGAGCCGTAAGGGTCTCATAAGAGGGTTCTCCTTACGAGTCGTGAGGATCTCGCAAGTGTAATTTCTCCTTAGGAATCGTGAGGATTCCTAAGTGTGTTTCTTCCTTGTGAGTCGTAAAGATCTCACGCAGGTGGTTTTTCCTTACAGGGTCGAGAGGATCTTGTAAGTGTCTTTTAACGAGATTGCACCCTTTCGGGTTTTAACAAAACTCGCCGGTAGTCCTGCTGTTTTTACTCACGGAGCCTTTTCGGGTTTTCATCTGTGCCCATTTTGCTTATGGACGTACCTTTTTTTTTGTCAGCCTTGGGATGCCGTGGTCCGTAGTAGTTTATAGACGTCTCGGTCAACAGCCAGTTTTAGGACATAGTGGCCCATCATTAATTTAAAGACGTTTCGGTCTGTCGTTGGTTTAAGGACATCTCAGTTCGTCGTTGCTATATTTGAGGAAAATTTCTAGTTTACGGACTTTTCGGACCATGGGGCTTTCTCTATGAATTAGCACGTTGCCCCCGGCATGTCTATCTTTTTCGGATCATGTGGTTGTGGCGGGTTCATCTTCCAGTTTTCAGACAGCGCGAATTTGCCCAATTGGTATTGGTCCTCAATCCAGCCTTTGAAGATGAAGCAATCTTTGATTGGATGGCTTACTGCTTGGTGGTAAGGGCAGTAATTAGGATTGTTGATATCGCCTGGCTGCAACGGACGTTTTGGATCCAGCAGATAGATGAGTCTATTGCGCACTGCCAGCTCAAACTGTCTCCTCGTTTTATCTCGGGGAAACGAGTATGGACGTCTTAGTCTCTCCTCGAGGGATAGGCGTGGACGCACGTTGTTTAGGCGAACAACCGAATTTAATTTGCTCGTCTGTTGTTGAGTATTGGCGATGAAGGTTGCTTTCCCTTTCCTTTTTTCATTCCGAGATTCCAGGTTAGAAGGAGATGGTCTATGACCTATCTGGTCCATTTGGGCTAGCTTGTCAATCAAGGCCTGGAAAGTAGTTGGCTTGAAGAACATCATGAATTGCGAAATGGTCGCCTGTGGATTAAGAGTACCCACGAACATGCCTACCGCAAGCGTTTCTTCGATGCGCTGCTCGGATTTTGACCATAGATTCCGCCACCGTATCGCGTACTGAACCCAAGTTTCGTCTGGCTTCACCCTGGCATTGATCAGTGCTGTGATTGGGGTACATTTGCTAACGCTCGCAAAACGTTGGGTGAACAAGAATTCCATCTCTGTAAAGGTTTTGACGGAGTCGTTGGGAAGCTCCGAATACCACTCAAAGGCCGTTTCCGCCAAGCTACCGACGAACTAGCGAAGCAATAGTTTGTCGTCACCTCCGGTATTGGCGCAAAGAGCCCTGAACTGAGCGACATGTTGATGGGGATTGCCTTTCCCCTTGTATATGTGAAACATAGGAATCGTGTATCCTGGCGCATACTTGATCTGATCATACCATCCTGGATATTGTCGACTGGATATGACGACTTGGCCAGTTGCTTCATTTGCTTGATGAGCCCGTATTTGCTGAGTTATATAATCATCCAGGGCAGCTTTTGAGATGGTCTCCTCTTTGGCTGCTGAACAAGCCGGAAGGGGGTTAAACGTCACCACTCGGTCATCTTCGAGGATAATCGGAGGATCTTCAGCCGGAGGGTCCGACTGGATCATCATGCCCACCATATCCTGAAATAGAAGGGCCGTTTGTTTTATATTGGCCGTTTGTTCCGCGGCCTCTTTGTCCTTCTTCTCAAGCATTCTCCGAAGCAATTCGGCATCGGTTTCTTGCTCACGGCGCTGCTTCGAGGATGTCTTCGGGCTTGCTTTCGGTCCCGTAAGTGCGGCCATAGCTTTTAGCATTTCTTGGAGCTTTTGTTGTTGTTGCTCCTGAGCCTTAGTCACTGATCGCGTAAGCGGTCGATGACTTGTGGAGATACGGCTATCCTCTTTTCCGGATGCCATATAGATGGTGTGCACCACCATGCCCATAGACTTGGGGTGTTTAGGCTCAGTGCCCTTGACATTTGTCGCAGACATGGGAATTTTCTCCGGCTTTCTCCTCTTATGGGCGGTCGAAGTTGAGGGGGCCGTTGCAGTAGGCACCCAAATAGTTGTCGCTTTCTATGGCTTGACAGGGTAGTTCTCTTTTTGCCGAACCTTCATCTTTTCCTATCAGCGGGGGTAGTCTTGATCTACCATGGAGTCTTGGACCTGTCGCAAAACTTTATAAATTTTAGAGGACAACCACTGAGGGGGCTGCTCCAGCTTCTCCTTTGTAGCGTTCTCCATAGGTGGAGGAGATATTTTCAGCACAGCCGTCAGAGAGTTCTTACGGACCCTCCTTAGTGGTTCAAAGCTATTCCCGGTAAGAACAGCAGCATTAACTTCCACCATTGGAGCTGGCGGAGTCAGCCCAGAAGGGGAATTGCCCCCAGCTTTCCTCAATCGGAGCCAGTGGCGACGTCGAGCATGTCGTGCGGCCGAGATCACCTCCGTTGTTGGATGCGCTTCCTCATGCCCCCTGCTTTGAGGAGAAACTGCTATTGGCGCCATCCTGTCAAAGACAGATGCTCGCTGGGAGGGAATGGCCAATCTTGAAAAGGCCAATTTTTGTGCAGGAGAAACGGCCTTGGTTACTTCGCCCGGAGTAGAAGCTGAAACGACCAGTCTTGTGAAAACTGACCCCTTAGCCGGAGAAGCCGCTTGGTGACTTCCGGAATAGGGATGGCTATCCGCTTCGGGATAACGCCTTCTGGTATTGCGGGCTTCTTCACGAGCCCATCTGAGCTTCGGTCCTGTCTGCTGAAAACTGAGGCGCTTGGTTTGGGCGACCCGTTAAGAGGAGCCGCAGTAGCGGTAAGCCGATCAAAGCCCGACTTCTTCTGAGCTTCTTACAATGGTACAGGGGCATTGAAGCTCATCGGTAGGAGATGGTCCCGAAGAATAGCCCAGTGGAGGCCTGAGTTACCTGCTCCACTGGCATCTTAAATAGGGAGGCCGCTTGAGGCCCATAAGTCACTCCTCCTGCGAGGACAGAGCGGGAGTTGTTGCAATTGTTGCAGTTGGTGTAGTTGGAAGCCATTGATCTTCTGTTTTCTGCACGGAGCAAGAAACCAAACCTTAGTACCTCGAATCCAAGGGAAACCATATCAAACCGTGATTCGTTCGCGAACACGACTCACGAAGTGTGGAGTGGAAAGAGGAAAAGGTCCCACCGGGCATGCCAGAATCTGTTCTCCGCCGAAAGACCAAGACGGGGACATTGGGACATCCGGGCCTGAATTCCGAGGGCAGATGCTAATTGGTGCTATCCTTCCACATCTCTGAAGATGCCAAGTTGATTTATGACACTATGTATCGAAGGTTTAAACGAATGCGGCCGATATAGCAGACGTCGTCAGATTCCCCTTTGTTGAGGGGTTTTTGATTGTGGGGACACTCTTCCCTGCAGACGCAAGCCCCTGTATTTAATTACGGTACTGCATCGCGGTAACCACTTTCTCCTTCTCCAGATGATTACTTCGTGGTGTGTGTTTTTGTTAGTTGTATGTATGCCCTAGAGGCCAGTATTGTACAGATGATGTATATTATATTGGATGCTTGGACATATATAGAGATGACTTTCTTGCTCGATATGATAGTATGCTATCTGGTTGCTCTTTATCTTAACATGTACACTTGTCTCTTTAAACTGTCTTATAGTTATATGTTGGTAAAGCCCTTAGGATGTGTACTTGACTACCTGGACTATGATGCAGATCATACTAGTGGGGGCATGGTAGTCTATAGGTACATCCTTCAAGGTCCCTAGTCATGGGTATATCGAGACGGGGCATCGATATACCAGTGTAGACTAGCGTATACGCTTCTCGACCCATGAGATGGGCGATGGATGATCCCATATCCATTGGTGTTTGACATCAGAGATGGTATACGGGTGCTCAGTGGAGACTGGGTACACTGGACGGACTCGCCGAGAACTCCCAGATGGTATTATACCTCACGTCAGATGGCAGTTCTCAGGTGACACTTGTGCAGGTTAGTCTGTAGACCCGAGATCGTCATAGAGTCTTATGTGATTCCTACTGTGCTTTGATCTCCACCTTACCACGTCCATGAGGGCGTGCAAAACGGTGGTCTTTAGGTACAGTCCCGAGTCACATGGAGGCAATGAGTGATAGGAGGGGTTTCGTCTCTCTCGGTATTGGGGGTTGATGTTACGCTGTGCTCGATTGGCCGTAACAGGGAAGTCCCTGGCCAGGGCTGATCAGAGATTTGCTGGTAAGTGTTACCAGTAGTTTCTCGACCCATTATGAGCCTCACATCGGCACGACTTATCGGTTACTGGGGTCTGACGTTTACCACCCCTAGACTTGATATGCGACATATCAGACGAACAGACCGGACTGTACGGTAAGTGTTACTGGTTGGATTCACAGGAGTGTGAGCGGGCTAGCTCGTCGATCTTCTGATCGCTCAATACCCGGGTGGCCGTTACGTTTAGCAGACCGCTTGCGGCTTGTGGGTGCTTGATATGATCATCATCTGCTGCCTGCGTATTGACGAGTCTTTAGAGTCCTACACAGAGGTTTCCTGGCTCAAGCGAAACGAAATAGGAGCGCATATGAGATATGTGCGGGACCGAGAATAATGCGTGTATGTGATACCGTATTTCATTCTCGCGATGAATGTTTCGATTGGTTGTATGCGATATAACCTTGTTTTCGAATCGAAGATTGATTCGATAAATCGATACATTGTATACTAGTCGGTTATGTGCGACATGACCGGATCATTGAATCAAGTGTTGATTTAATGATTTAATGTATAATTATATATATGATATATTACTTTGCATTAACTAGTATTGGTTCACTTTAAATGGATTTTCTCACAAGTAGTTCACAAGTTGTATATGTGATATACTTTTGTGCACTACATTGTGTCATGTTTGATGATGCATGAATTTTGGCTTTGTGTTAAGACTTATACCATGGTTATGATAATGGTTAGGGTTTTGATTTATTCACTTATTTATTTATCCATTTCTTTTAACAAATAAATAAAAGAATACAAAATGGTTTCATACTATCATGAAGCTTGTTGAAGCTTCATGAAGGTTTGACCAATGTGACCATTTTGTCTTCATGCTTAACCCTAACCATTCCAAATAACTATGGTCTAATCTCTACACATAACCATAGTTAGAAGATGATAAGTATTCAATTTATTTCTTTTAAAACAATACTTATCATATTCTATCTTCTTCTTCTTCTTCATCTTCAAGAAAGAAAACTAGCCACCATCAATGGCTTCTTGAGTAAAAGTGTGAGAAATCCAATTCTAAAGTGAAACCACCTCCTATTTCTTCACTCTCTACCTCTTACCACGTAGTATAGGGTGTTTTCTTCACATGTTTCACAACTTGGTGAAGATGGAGCTTGATCTTGTGTAACCTCGACGTAGATCATCTTCGGCATCGTAGCCGACGACTAGTCCGTTCATTTCTCCGATGAAGCCGATGCTAGAGTCCAAGATCCGACTTGGACAGGAGAAGACGTCTACGTGGAGCTAAGGAAGTGGATAACCGGATCTACAAAGGTTGTAGCTTCTTTTCTTTAGTTAAGTTGTTAACTAGTTTACTGTTTCGCCTAAAATTCTAGTTAACGATCCGTATTAGAGTTTCTCGGCACCCATAAAATTTGAAATTGGCATGGTTGATGCCTTGTGTGACTTCATTTGCGTGCCTAGAAACCCTACAGTGGTATCAGAGCCTAGCTAGAGCCTTAGGCGATGCTTAGACGATGTTTGAAACCCGATCGAACCCGAAACCCTATTTTTTTCACGCTCTCTGGACTTTTTCTAAAAACTGGGTTTTTTCCAGATTAAAAATGCTTAAAAAATTCAGCAGGGAATTCTAAAAATTACGGTGCAAAATTTACCTCATGAAGCCTCTATAGCGCGGCGGAACCGCGGCAGAAGCCTGGCTTCTGCGGCGGTTCCGCGGCCACTTGATAGGATTTGCCTTTGCACAGTAATTCCTATTTAATGATGCTGAGTTTTATGGGAATTTTTAATTTGACTCAATAGTTGAGTGTTCTGGGGTTGCATTGGGAATCGTAGATTCGATCGGATTATCAAGCTTTGTCTATGTGGTTTTCCGGATATTTTAGAATATGTTAAAAAGTTCGACCGGATGTAAATACCCAATTTTTCCCCTGCCAGGAAATTTCCAATTGTTGGACTTTTCCGTAGTTTAATGACGTTCTAAGTAGTGCAAGTAACGCGATGGTCCCTCTAGAAGACAACAAACCTTAACTTCGATTATGTGACCGTCTTGAACTGCCCTTTGAACCTTAGGGTTTGGGGCAGTACGGCGCGCCACATATGAGGCGTTAGCTTGACCCTTCTACGGCTGGACCGTTGGTACTGAGGCATGAAGTGAATGTCTTTGAACTTATTTCATGTGTTGATCGGTTTCGGGAAAACTTGGGTGTTCGAATGTTCGATCGGAAAGTTTAATATTTTTTATTTATCCGGAATGGGATACAATAATTGGAATTCACAAACAGTTATGAGATAACTGAATGAATGTTATAAATCTAGCGGTTTAGTCTCACTTGATATTGAAAACAGTTTTCGATAATGAGACTAAAATGCGGGGTTTATAATTGTTAGGCATGTGATGTCTAAGTATTTCATTTGATTAGGCATGCGATGTCTAAAGAGGTTGCGGATTCCAACTGTTGTAGTTTTACACTTTCTTTTCTGTGACCGTAAGTGTAGTATGTAAATATCGCCGGTTTCGTTGCTATACGTCAACGACAATTGGGGTATGCATACTTACTTACGTTGATGACATGTGATGTTCTGTGTTGCTGGATATGTTATATTGGATCGTCGTGTTTGAATAACCGGGGGTTTTTTTTTATGTGAGATGAGTGTTTTTCATTTTCATTCATGTAAAAACTTGTATGTAATATTCTTTTATTGGGGCACTTCCAGGTTGCGGAAGTTGTCACCTTTTGTATATTATTTACTTTTCCGCATTAGGATAGACCTAAAGAGGGGAGCACAAGTAATCGGGTTCTAGGGTCCAGTGGGAGACCATCTCGAGGAGTCGAGTCCGGGTCTCCTAACCCTAGAATTGGCAGGGTTGCTTGCCGCTCTCGTAGGGGTCTAGGGGTGTGGGATTGGCTATTCATCACGACCGTGGAATCCGTATTTTATACTGGCTAGTATTAAAAACACGGACGTCCTAGTATATCCAATGTTTCATATGTTTCTTCTGCTGCGATATCTGTGATGTGATCATGTGATGTTCTGTGATAGATACAGTATATAGTATATATGATATATTATATAGGCGTTACTTATGTTTTGCATCCGCACTAGCCCTGCCCTGCTCTGTCGTTAGTTACCTAACCTAACGGTGCACGAGGGGACATCCAGGCGAATGCGGATGGCATAAGTGTACGTCGTATTTATCTGTGATGTTTAGGTGACTTAAATGATGGGACTTCATTAATGTGATTAATGAAAGAAAAGAAACCTAAGATGTTTTAGAATCTAATTTTAAACAAAATAGGTAGCTACAGTTCTTGCTTTGCATAGCGGTATATATGATATACCCTGCACCTTATTCGATGAGGAAAGGACCGAGATCCCTTCACCGAGAGTGACTCCTTTAGCAATAACTGGCAGATGCTACACACTCGGTTTGACTTTTGATTGCTTCTATAGTTTCTGCTTTGCACAGTGATATATATGATATATCCCGCACCTCATTCGACGAGGAAAGGGCCGACGATCCCTTCACCGGGAGTGACCCCTATAGCAAAACTAGAAAAGCCTCAAAATCACTCCATTTCGAAACTTCATTTTGATTCTACAACGATATCAAGTTCATTACGCTCATGGTTTTCAAAAAAACCTGTGTAGCCCTCCGTCATTTCAGATAAGTACTACTTAGTATTCATGCTGCGGTAGTTTGGCCTCCGTCAAGGCGTAGTGTATGGTAGCTAACTAGTGCTTATCTGCCAGCATATGATGCGATTGGATTAGGGTATTCGTACGGCGTAGTTTGGCCTCCGTCAAGGGTCGTACGGGTGGGTTTAATTCGATCAAGAAATGACGGGTTGAACTTGACTAGCGCCCTGTGGGTAGTTTGGCCTCCGTCAAGGTCACAGGACGCTAGGGGCAAAAGTATTATCGGGAATTTCAAGAGTTGAAATTTGCAATGAGATTGCATACCTTCTATGAGATAGTTGGATCCCGATACCCACTACGAGTAAGAGTTACTCCTGGGAGAGTTTTACACATTGCAATTAGCTGATCAAGTAGGTGTCTAGAAAAGTGTCAACGGGGTTACGCCTCTGGGAAAACGAGGTTTACATTAATTGTTAGTGTTTATGCCCTAGAAGGCCATTACTGTATCATACTAGCTTGTATATTACTTAATGGAAGCTTGGGATATTCACATGTATATAACAGTCTTGCTAAACATGGTAGTATGCTACTTGGTTTTTCTATCTTAATATGTGAGTGTACGTATTGATAGAGCTCTTAGGATCTTGCTTGTCTACCAGCGTTGTGATGGCAGTCACACTAGTGGGGGCTGGGTAGTCTACAAGCACATCCTTATTCAGGTCCCTGGTCGTTGGATTATCGAGACAGAGCATCGATACTCCGGAGTAGACTAGTGTGTACGCTTCTCATCCCAGTTGGGGAGATGGTCTGTCCCACAGCCGTCAGTACGTAGTACTGGAGATAGTATACAGGTGCTCGTTAGGTTACGGGTACACCGGACAGGACTCACAGGGAACTGTTGGTTGGTTTGATACCAGTCGTCAGTGAACAGTTCCCAGGTGACATGAGTACAGCGTAGTCCGCAGACTTGACACTGCTACTTCGCCTCGAGTGTGTCCCACTGTTCTTAGATTGCTACCCTACCACGGCTCAAAGGAGTCGTGCAAACAGGTGGCAGTTGGGTGCAGTCCCGAGCACTTGGAGGCAGTGGCGGTTAGACAGGATTCGTCCCTCCCGGTATTGGGAGTAGATATCGTGCTGTGTCAGAGAGCCATTACGCAAAGTCCCTGGCCAGGGCAAGCGAGATTTGCTGGTAGGTTCCAGTAGTTTCTCAGGGTGTAATGGGCTTCACTCCGACACGACTTATACCGCTATTAGGGGACTGACGCTTGCCGCCCCCCTAGGCCCGATATGCGATAGTCTTGGACGAACGGACCGGACTGTATGGAGATTGTCACATCAGACTCAGTAGGAGTTCGGATGGGTTTACTCATCGGCCTTCTTATCGACAACTACCTGGGGACCGTTACGTACAGCTAGTGCCGCTTGCGGTCTGTGGTTAAACCCACTGCCAGCGTAGTAGTCGAGTCTCTAGAGTCCCACACAGAGAGTTTCCTACTCCAGGCGAAACGATATAGAGGTTGCATGGTTTTGCGACAAAGGGTTCGGACGCATACGTGCGTTTACGCGCGTACGACTTTCGAACAGTTTTTACCAGTCGGCTTTGGTTTAAGCCAGTTACTGGTATCCGGTTATTGGATTTTTACAGTCTAAAGTTTTTCCGTATTTTTACGGATCGGAGGGGCGTTCTCGTAATTACTCGAGAAGCTTCTAGAAGATGTGACTAAGGAGGTTTCTTTTGGATAAGAGAGTGAGTCATGGTGGTGATTCATTCATTTCATTAATGCACATTTATTGCTTAATGACTCATGCTAATGAATCACCACTAGATATTTCATGAAGCATGCTTATTCATTTCTTTTTATTCATTATTGAAAAATAAGAATGCTTCATAATATTATGATACACTCTCTCTCTTCTCTCATTATCTTATCTCACATTCTCTCTCCTCAAGCTCTCATCTTCAAACCCTAATCCTTAATCCTCATGTGTTGAGATCAAAGGATTAGTTAGACTAAACAATCCATAACCTACACTCTACATCATCCTTTCATCTTTGATTAGCAATCAAAGTTGATTAGTTACCTCAAGTTAGAGGTTTAGCTTGGAGTTTCGCTCTCGGGTGGATCGTCTACTACCTAGAGAAGGCCGAGGAGAACAAAGGAGGACACAAAGACGAAGGACTAGTTTCGATCGGTATAATCCCTTAACACTTTAGTTTAGTTTAGCTATGTGTTTGGTTATTATTTGTTTAGCTTCGATTCAAGCGGTTAGTCGATGTTCGTTGTTTAAACTTGATCGTTTTTGAAAATTCCGCCTCCCCATAAGTACTGGGGTGTACTACATCGACTTACAGTGGTATCAGAGCCTCGCTAAACAATAAATAACTTAATCGCAAATTTGTACGAATTTCGAACGGAAAAACAAAGCCGCAAAACCCTAATTCTGCCAAGTTTCTGTCGAAGTTAAAATGAAGTCCTAAAATTTTTCTGGTGTGTTCAGAGAGCTTGACATGACCACAGGAGAACACCCAAGAAATTCGAGCACATGATTCGACTAAAGCGCCGCGGAAGGGCGGCGGATCCCACCGATTCGCCGCGCTTCCGCGGCCGAGTTGCCGAGTCATGGGCTCATTTTTCATGGGTGGGTCCTCTCTGGTGTTTGGGGTTTTCTGGAATATTTAATTATTGCTCAGGTTACTGTTTAACAGAGCAGATTTTGGAGCAATATTGAAGTTGTTTATTCGATCGAATTGTACAGTATTTGCGTATTGGATTATATCTGTGATTGTTTAATGTGTTCGTAAACCTCCCCCAACTGCTAGTATGTCGGTTGGCAGGGGGTTGCACATTTCTGAAATGATTATATCTGTTTGTGCATATAAACTGTATTGGACTGTTGTGGTGTATAGCCGGGGTTTGCAATGGGTTATTGTTTAATTCATTTGTTGTAAATGTAACTTGTTGTAATATTATTTTTGCGGGGCACTTCCAGGTTGCGGTCGTAGCCACCGTTGTATTATTTCATTTTACTGTTTTTGCTCCTAGGACTGACCCAAGGTGGGGTACACAGACTGCCGGGTGGGTAGTTTGCCGTACCCGTAGGGGTCGAGGGTGGGGTAACGGCTATTCATCACAACTGTGTAATCTGTCTTTTCTTGCAGGCTCAAAAGAAATACAGATTGCTTGCAAATCCAATATTGTTTATCTGTGTTCTGGAATGAATATCATTGCGTCAGACGAATGTAAAATATCTATATTTATTGTAGCTATTTAGACGTCACTTATGTTTTACACCCGCGCTAGCCCAGCCCCCGCTCTGTCGTTAGTTAAGTAACCTAACGGGTGATGACGGGACCCAGTGGCGAATGCGGATGGCATAAGAGGACGTTGTATTTTCGTTGTTTTCTGCAATGATAGGTTAATGATGGGACGCATTATCTATAATGCAAAGTAAAACAAACCAAAGTTTAAATCGTTGGAACAATTTAAAAGAAACCACTCGGTTATTTTTTAAAACAGATATTTTTTAAATGCGGAGATTTAACCACTCCTTTTAAAAGCTATCAGGTTCCTTCGGTTATATCAAGTTCACTACGTTCACGGTTTCGCCAAAACCATTCGTAGCCCTCCGTCATTTCATCTGGGTACTCAGTAGTATTCAAGCTATGTATTTTGACCTAACGCCAAGGCATAGTGTTTGGTAGCTGCTGGATATTCATTTGTTGCATAGATAGATGAGTTAGTTTGGGACAGTCGTATTATCATTTTGGCCGAACGTCAAGGATATATACGGATGGGTTCAAATTGACAAGATAATGATGGGTAGAACTTGACATGTGACTTATGACATTTTGACCTAACGCCAAGGTCATAAGAGCATGGGGCAAAAACTAATATCGGGAATTTCTAAAGAAACTGAAATTTGCAAAGAGATGCATACCATTTTGAGTTTGATGAATGTTGGTAGAATTCCTACAACATTATCAGACGATGATATTTGGATCCCGATCCTACTGTGAGTATATGCTACTTATCAGGATATTCGTCACTTAACGATCAATGCTATAAACCTAGTAGGTGTCCAGAAAAGTGTCAGCGGGGTTACGCCCCCAGAGAAAAGAGGTTACTTAATTAAGGAACTTCACGAAAGCGTTGGAAAACCTCCCTCGAAGTATCGACACCGGCCTGGCTGAACGGTTAAGCAAGTATTGTACGGTGAGAATAGTCTTGGCTAATTCTTCTTTTATGGTTTGAGGAAGGATTCGAGAAACAGTGGGAGCCATCCAGTTTAGATAAACTAAAAACCACTCTAAACTTGCAAGAGCATCATGCTAAAGAGTTTTCTTCTCTCTCTCCTAATTGCAGCGACCCTGAAAATGACTGGACTTAAGTTACTTTTAGAGAAAAATATACTGACGGGGCCAAACTATAAAGATTGGCTGCGGAATGTCAAGATGGCTTTGACCTATGACAAACTGGGGTACGTCCTCACCGCTACGGCACCTGCTGTCCCTGGTCCCAAATCCAGTAATGCGGATAAGGAAATCCGCAAAACCTGGGATTTAGATTGCGCGAGAGCCAAGTGCATCGTGCTTGCCTCGATGAACAATGAACATCAGAGGAGGCACGAGGATATGTCCCTTGATGGCATATTTCTCCATACAAAGGAACTTTATGGAGAGCAATCTCGTATAGCAAGATACGAGACCTCTAAGAAATTATTTCGAGCGAGGTTGGCTGTCGGATCATCGGTAGGTGAACATGTCCTACAGATGATTGGCTATATAGAAGAGCTCGCAGACCTTGGGACGACTTTGGATAATGAGCTCTATACAGACCTTGTTCTCCAGTCCCTTCCTCCCACCTACGCCCAGTTTATCCTCAACTTCAATCTTCAAGGAAAAGAAGTTGAACTTGCGGAACTCCTGAACATGTTAAGGAGTGCAGAGGGCACCTTGCAGAAGGCAAGGGAAACACCCGCTATGTTTGTTGGCGGTTCATCTTCTTCCTGGTCCAAGGCGAGGGCCAAAGGAAGGAAGAAGAAGGCCGCACCCAGACCTAGAGGAGGTGTTAGTAAGGTGGGAGGGAAGGGAAAGAAAAAGAAAGCAGCACCGGTAGTTGGCCTGGATGAGTGCTTCCATTGTCACAGGAAAGGGCACTGGAAGAAGGATTGCAAGGCGTGGAACGCCAAGAACCAGGAACCGAAGCAGGCTGTGGCTTCGACTTCAGGTGTGTTTGTAATTGAGAATTGTCTGTCGATCAACTCTACTTCCTGGGTATTGGATACCGGGTCAGGATCTCATATTTGCAATTCATTGCAGGCACTGAGAAACCGTAGAGTGCTGAAGGAAGGTGATATGATCCTCAGGGTTGCTAACGGAGCTAGCGTGGGAGCTGCGTCCGTCGGGGATTATCACCTAGGATTGACGAGTGGACACATTTTGGTTTTACATAACTGTTATTTTGTACCCAGCTTAACGTGTAATATCATATCAGTTTCCTTGTTATCAAATAAAGGTTATGATTTCACGTTTGTAAGAGATGTTGTCAACATCCACCTTAATCATGGTTTGATTGGGTCCGGTACTCTAAATAACGGCATATATGTGTTAAACCAACTCCAAATTTTCAATGTCCAGAACACACTAAAAAGAAAGTCTCCAGATTTAAATAAAACTTTCTTATGGCATTGTAGACTGGGTCACATCAATGAGAGAAGGTTGACTAAGTTGCATAGAGAAGGATATTTGGACACGTTCGAATATCAAACTTATGACACTTGTCAATCTTGTCTCAAAGGAAAGATGACAAAGACTCCATTCACTGGACAAGGAGTAAGAGCGAGCGAGCTCTTAGGACTCATACACAGTGATGTATGCGGTCCAATGTCTACACATGCGAGAGGTGGTTTTTCCTATTTCATTACTTTCACGGATGACTACTCAAGATACGGATTCATTTATCTGATGAAACATAAATCCGAGGCTTTTGAGAAATTCCAAGAGTATAAGAATGAAGTAGAAAACCAAACCGGCAAAAGTATAAAGACACTTAGATCTGATCGAGGTGGTGAATACTTGAGTGCCGAGTTCCTAGGTTACCTAAAAGAGAAAGGAATTCTCTCTCAGCTTACTCCTCCGTACACTCCACAGCATAACGGTGTATCGGAGAGACGGAATCGAACCCTATTGGATATGGTACGATCCATGATGAGTAATGCTGAGTTACCGCGATCTTTCTAGGGACATGCGCTAGAATCAGCAGCATATCTTTTGAACATGGTACCTACCAAGACTGTGCCTACCACTCCATATCAGATGTGGAGTGGGAAGAAACCCCATCTACAGTATATAAAGATTTGGGGATGTCCAGCTTTTGTTAAAAAGCAGCATGTGGACAAGCTCGAGGCACGATCAGTAAAGTGTTTGTTTGTGGGATATCCAAAGCACTCCAGGGGATATCTATTCTATTACGCAGAGGAACAGAAGGTATTTGTTTCTCGTAATGCCCATTTTCTAGAACATCAGTTTTTAGAAAAGGAATCAAGTGGGAGCGAAATAGAACTGGAAGAAATTCCAGAACCACAAACTGCTACTGAAAGTTTGGTAGAACCAGAGGTTCAAGAAGAACAGAACATTCCCGCACCCCTCCGCAGGAGTAGTAGGCCGTCTCGTCCGCCTGAGAGATACTACGGTTTTCTCATAGACGGGGATAGAGAGGATTGCATCATAGATGATGATGAACCTACTGACTTCCAGCAGGCCATCCAGAGCGGCGACTCGGTACGATGGCTAGATGCAATGCGGACCGAGATGGAGTCCATGTACACCAACAAAGTATGGACTTTGGACTTTGCTCCAGATGGGGTAAAACCCATAGGATGCAAATGGATCTTCAAGAAAAAGATTGGTGTAGATGGACAGGTGGAAACCTATAAGGCTAGACTTGTTGCAAAGGGTTTTCGTCAAAGACCTGGTTTGGACTATGACGAAACTTTTTCTCCAGTGGCTATGCTCAAATCCATTCGGGTCCTTCTTGCTATTGCTGCCTTCCATGATTATGAAATCTGGCAGATGGACGTAAAGACGGCTTTTCTGAATGGAAATTTAGAAGAGAGCGTCTATATGGATCAGCCAGAGGGTTTCAATCAGAGTGGGAGCAGCGGGAAAGTATGCAAGCTGCTTAAGTCCATTTACGGACTAAAGCAGGCATCGCGGAGTTGGAACATCTGCTTTGATGAGACAGTCAAAGAATATGACTTTATCAAAAATCCAGATGAACCGTGCATATATAGTAAAGTTGTGGCCAGAAGTGTCGTATTCCTCGTCTTATACGTGGATGACATTCTATTGATAGGAAATGACATTCCTATGCTACAATCTGTCAAAGGATTCTTGTCACACAGGTTCTCCATGAAAGACCTGGGTGATGCCTCTTACATTCTGGGGATCCGGATCTATCGTGATAGATCCAAGAGGATGTTGGGACATTCGCAGTCCAGATATATCGACACTGTACTGAAAAGATTCAGTATGGAAGATTCTAAGCGCGGTAATCTACCGGCTTGTCACGGAATCACCCTCTCCAAAGAGATGTCTCCCAAGACTGATTTGGAAAGGGAACGCATGTCTATTATACCCTACGCTTCTGCGGTAGGCTCTATAATGTATGCGATGTTGTGTACCAGACCAGATGTAGCTTACGCACTAAGCGTGGTAAGCCGGTATCAGTCAGACCCAGGGGAGAAACACTGGATAGCAGTAAAGAACATTCTCAAGTACCTGAGGAGGACTAAGGAGATGTTCTTGGTTTACGGCGGAAAAGACCTCAGGTTGGAGGCCTTTGCTGATTCCGGCTTCCAGAGTGATAAGGACGATTCCAAGTCCATGTCGGGTTATGTCTTTACCCTCAATGGAGGGGCGGTATGCTGGAAGAGCTCCAAGCAGGACACCGTTGCTGACTCGACGATGGAAGCGGAGTATATAGCTGCTTGCGATGCCGCAAAAGAAGCAGTCTGGATGAAGAAGTTCCTAACAGAACTTCAGGTGGTTCCTACCATAGTTGATCCAATACCTCTGTATTGCGACAACAACGGAGCTATAGCTTTAGCGAAGGAACCAAGGTCCCATCAGAAGTCCAGACACATCTTGAGGCGGTATCACCTGATCAGGGAGATCATTGATCGTCAGGAGATCGAGGTTCGGAGAGTTGCTTCAGAAGAGAACATTGCTGATCCATTCACGAAGGCCCTTCCTCAGATTCAGTTCGAGAGGCTGCTCGAGATCATTGGTCTGCGATATGCCAGTACATGGCCCTAGTGCAAGTGGGAGATTGTTAGTGTTTTTGCCCTAGAAGGCCATTACTGTATCATACTAGCTTGTATATTACTTAATGGAAGCTTGGGATATTCACATGTATATAACAGTCTTGCTAAACATGGTAGTATGCTACTTGGTTTTTCTATCTTAATATGTGAGTGTACGTATTGATAGAGCTCTTAGGATCTTGCTTGTCTACCAGCGTTGTGATGGCAGTCACACTAGTGGGGGCTGGGTAGTCTACAAGCACATCCTTATTCAGGTCCCTGGTCGTTGGATTATCGAGACAGAGCATCGATACTCCGGAGTAGACTAGTGTGTACGCTTCTCATCCCAGTTGGGGAGATGGTCTGTCCCACAGCCGTCAGTACGTAGTACTGGAGATAGTATACAGGTGCTCGTTAGGTTACGGGTACACCGAACAGGACTCACAGGGAACTGTTGGTTGGTTTGATACCAGTCGTCAGTGAACAGTTCCCAGGTGACATGAGTACAGCGTAGTCCGCAGACTTGACACTGCTACTTCGCCTCGAGTGTGTCCCACTGTTCTTAGATTGCTACCCTACCACGGCTCAAAGGAGTCGTGCAAACAGGTGGCAGTTGGGTGCAGTCCCGAGCACTTGGAGGCAGTGGCGGTTAGACAGGATTCGTCCCTCCCGGTATTGGGAGTAGATATCGTGCTGTGTCAGAGAGCCATTACGCAAAGTCCCTGGCCAGGGCAAGCGAGATTTGCTGGTAGGTTCCAGTAGTTTCTCAGGGTGTAATGGGCTTCACTCCGACACGACTTATACCGCTATTAGGGGACTGACGCTTGCCGCCCCCCTAGGCCCGATATGCGATAGTCTTGGACGAACGGACCGGACTGTATGGAGATTGTCACATCAGACTCAGTAGGAGTTCGGATGGGTTTACTCATCGGCCTTCTTATCGACAACTACCTGGGGACCGTTACGTACAGCTAGTGCCGCTTGCGGTCTGTGGTTAAACCCACTGCCAGCGTAGTAGTCGAGTCTCTAGAGTCCCACACAGAGAGTTTCCTACTCCAGGCGAAACGATATAGAGGTTGCATGGTTTTGCGACAAAGGGTTCGGACGCATACGTGCGTTTACGCGCGTACGACTTTCGAACAGTTTTTACCAGTCGGCTTTGGTTTAAGCCAGTTACTGGTATCCGGTTATTGGATTTTTACAGTCTAAAGTTTTTCCGTATTTTTACGGATCGGAGGGGCGTTCTCGTAATTACTCGAGAAGCTTCTAGAAGATGTGACTAAGGAGGTTTCTTTTGGATAAGAGAGTGAGTCATGGTGGTGATTCATTCATTTCATTAATGCACATTTATTGCTTAATGACTCATGCTAATGAATCACTACTAGATATTTCATGAAGCATGCTTATTCATTTCTTTTTATTCATTATTGAAAAATAAGAATGCTTCATAATATTATGATACACTCTCTCTCTTCTCTCATTATCTTATCTCACATTCTCTCTCCTCAAGCTCTCATCTTCAAACCCTAATCCTTAATCCTCATGTGTTGAGATCAAAGGATTAGTTAGACTAAACAATCCATAACCTACACTCTACATCATCCTTTCATCTTTGATTAGCAATCAAAGTTGATTAGTTACCTCAAGTTAGAGGTTTAGCTTGGAGTTTCGCTCTCGGGTGGATCGTCTACTACCTAGAGAAGGCCGAGGAGAACAAAGGAGGACACAAAGACGAAGGACTAGTTTCGATCGGTATAATCCCTTAACACTTTAGTTTAGTTTAGCTATGTGTTTGGTTATTATTTGTTTAGCTTCGATTCAAGCGGTTAGTCGATGTTCGTTGTTTAAACTTGATCGTTTTTGAAAATTCCGCCTCCCCATAAGTACTGGGGTGTACTACATCGACTTACATTAATTAGGTTCGTGCGAAAGCACGGGGGACCTCCCTCAAAGTACCGACACAGGCCTGGCTGAAAGATTTGCGAACTTGTAGTGTGTAATTAATCCCGGCTACTCTTTCCTTTTAGGGTTTGAAGGAAGATTTGATAAAAACCAGTGGGAGCCATCCTGATTAGATAAGATAATAACCAATCTGATCTTGCACGAGCTTACGCTAAAGTGTTTTCTTCTCTCTCTCTCCAGGTAGCGACCATGTCATGCCGTAATCAAGATAATAATATGGATGTATTGACCGAACCCGCATGTTATACTGTGCATGGGAACGTTGAACCCGTTCTATCTTATAAGTGTTATAAGAATGAACAGGAAACAGGAGAATATCTGGATTCTCACACTGCCCAAACGGAGAACATGCTTGTTGATGCATCATCTTCGGGTGTGTTTGTCATTGAGAACTGTTTCTCAGTTCACCCTACGTCCTGGGTATTAGATACCGGATCAGGATCCCACATATGTAAGATGTTACATGGGCTGTGGAAAGGTAGAGAACTAGGAAAAGGTGATCATTCCGTTCAAGTTGCGAATGGGGCAAATGTTGCAGCCAAAGCAGTTGGCGAATATCACCTAGTATTACCAAGTGGTGATACACTGATTCTAAATGAATGCTATTATATACCGAACATGATGTGCAACATTATATCAGTTTCTTTATTAAGTAAAGAAGGATATAATTTTGTAGTAAAGGATAATGTTATGAACATATTCCTAGATCAAAAGTTGATTTCATCAGGCTCGTTGTATAATGGCATATTCATTCTCAATCAAAATACAGTCCTCAATTTACAAAACACACACAAGAGGAAGAGTTCCGAACTGAACGAATCTTTCTTGTGGCATTGTAGACTGGGTCACATCAATGCGACACGACTAACTATGTTGCATAAGGATGGATATTTAAATTCGTTTGAATTTTCATCTTATGACACTTGCCAGTCATGTCTCAAAAGCAAGATGACCAAAACTCCGTTTACTGGACACGGAGAAAGAGTTACCGAACTCTTGGGACTAATACATAGTGATGTATGCGGTCCCATGTCTACAAATGCCAGGGATGGTTCTTCGTACTTCATTACATTCACTGACGATTTCTCTAGATTCGGATATGTGTTCCTGATGAAACACAAATCAGAAGCTTTTGAGAAATTTAGAGAATATAAACAAGAAGTAGAGAACCAAACGGGCAAAAGTATTAAGATCCTTCGATCTGATCGAGGAGGAGAATACTTAAGTAACGAATTCAGAGATTATCTAAAAGAGAATGGGATTCTCTCTCATCTTACTCCTCCTTATACACCACAGCACAACGGTGTATCGGAGCGGAGAAATCGCACCCTATTAGATATGGTGCGCTCTATGATGAATACAGCTGAGTTACCTATTTCCTTCTGGGGATATGCACTGGAGACTGCTGTATACCTATTGAATAGAGTTCCAACCAAATCAGTGCCTACCACTCCATATGAGATATGGAATGGCAAGAGACCATGTCTTAATTTTATTCAGATATGGGGTTGTCCGGCCTATGTTAAAACACAAAATCCGGACAAGCTCGAGGCAAGGTCTGTTCTATGTAAGTTTGTTGGATATCCCAAACATTCGCGAGGGTATATCTTCTACCACTCCGAGGAACAAAAAGTGTTTGTTTCTCGACATGCCATTTTCTTAGAAAAGAGTTTTCTTATGAAACAGACAAGTAGCATTGAGGTAGAACTGGAAGAGGTTCCAGCAACACAAACTGTAACAGAAGACTTGGTAGAACCAGAGGATGTAAGTCTACGCTAGCGCCCCGGCCGTCTACAGACGCCAAATGCGGAACAAAACTTTTAAACTTGGCGCTATCGTATACTTTAACCCGGATCTGCCATTATTGCTAAACTAACAAACTGTAAAGAGTGTAGGAATGTTATACCGAACGATCCGAGTCCTTCGTTCTTCAACCATCATCCCACGCTCCGTTGCGGCTGCTCCGATCTCGTCGATCTCCGATGTCCTCGTCGAAGTGGCACCACATGATCGGTTCTTTAAACGGGCTCCCGCCTCTGACTCGAGGCAACTCGATCGTCAAGTTTGCTAAAAGAGACGACCAAGATTGATGTAGAGAATGAGTAGATGACTTTGTCTCACTTCGTCCAAATCCGTGGACGATCGGTTAATGAAGTTGCCGTGGAAATCGGGTGATGGAATGAAATGAACTGTAAAATTCCATACACCCCGAATACTATCATAATCTTTTCTCTCTTGAATCAAGTGTCCAAATGAGAGAGGGGAGGGGCCTTTCTTATATAGAGAAGGAGGAGGGTGACCGTAGGAGAGAGGGGGTGACCTTAAGCATAAAGCTTATGTGAACACAAAGAAAATATCTTCCTTAAATATCTTAAGCAAAACAAGAAAGTAATGAAATCAAAGCATGAGTCACAAAGCTTAGTCACAAATTCTAGAACCTTCTAGAACCTTCCAGAAGCACGACTCACTCTCATCCATGAAAAGATAAATCCGCCTTTAACCAAATGTTAAAAGACGGCTGATAGAAAACTGGAAACTGGCAACTTCCAAAAGTGATCCTGAAACGAATTTCAGGACAACCCCGAAACTGTATAAATATACCCGCATTTGTATTACGACCGAATACAAATGCAACTGAGACAAAGATATTATACCTATTCAATATAATACTCGGATCCGGCTTAAACCAAAGCCGACCAGTATCATCTGTCCGAAAATCGACACGTGCGTAAACGCACGTGCATTTTCCGAACCCTGCCATAAAACCATACGGCCTCTACAACATTTCGCCCGAACTTGGGAAACAGTCTGTGGGGGACTCTAATGACTCGTCAGCACCCTGGCAGTGGGTTTAACCACAAACCGTCAGCGGCACTAGCTATGCGTAACGGCTGCCCATGGACTGACCTCAAGGGTGGCCGAGGAGCGAACTCAAGGGAGACCGATGAGCGAACTCCTCCGAAAACCCTACTGAGCCTAACAGTGACAATGTATATACAGTCCGGTCCGTTCTTCTATGAGTATCGCATATCCGCCTACGGGGCTAGCAACGTCAGACCCCCAATAGCAGTATAAGTCGCGTCGGAGTGAAGCCCAATAACGCACTGAGATACTACTGGAATACCTACCAGTAAATCTCCTGCCTCGGCCGAGGGCTTTGCATAATGGCTCTCCTAGACACAGCACGATCTCGCCCCCAATACCGGGAGAGACGAATCCCCTGCCGATCCGCTCACGTGCCTCCATATGGCTCGGGACTGTACCCAAAAGCTACCTGTTTGCACGACTCTTTTGAGCCGTGGTAGGGTAGAAATCAAAGCACAGTGGGAACTCACACGAGACAAATGACGACCTCAGGTCGATGAACTAACCTGTACACATGTCACCAGGGAACTGCTATCTGACGATAGGTATAGTACTAACTAGCAGATTCCCGGCGAGTCCTGTCCGGTGTACTCATAACCCAATGAGCACCTGTATACATCTTAGGTGATCCAACTACACCAGTGGCTTGTGAGACCGGCCACCGCCCCTCGTCGGGGTCTCGACTGTACACACTAGTCTACTCCGGAGTATCGATGCCCTGTCTCGAAACTCCCACGACTAGGGACCACAATTAAGGATATGCATATAAACTACCCAACTCTCACGTATATGATCGCCATCATACAGTTGGTAGTAAAGCAAGATCCTAAGGGCTCTATCAAAGTGTAACATGCAATCAGTCACCTGAACATGTACACGACTGATAAAGGCAAGCCAGATAGCATACTATCATTTCGAGTAAGACTGTCCTACCGGGATAGGTCCTCCGCAATCATTGCAATCACGTACCTGCGATCCAATAATTGACTATGAGGGCACTATCTCCAACAATCTCCCACTTGCACTCAAGGCTAATATTGCGATGTCGACTACTCACAGCCCATGTGAAACCGAACATCCAACTCCTCTACTAATCAGTTTCACAAAGCCCGTTTGTAAAACTATTGTGTTCGAGAAATAGCCTCGGTGAGTGGATCCGCCTAGAAGTATCTTTCTGTATCTCTCTTAATCTCAAGTTCGCGGAGAAAGCCATCTCCCGAATTGAGTAGTACCTGTCTTAGAATATGTCTGGATATCTGATGGGACCTTAGTTCATATATGAACTCCATATCCAAACTTCTTAGACTGAATCGATCACTGAACCTAATCAGTATCGGGCACCTTGCTTCCCACAGTATCCTGTTGGACCACCTGTCCACAATACTGTCCCTCTTCGTCAGAAGGAAAAACTAAAACTCTGACAGTCACTCTGTCATCCACGTCACCTTTGAAGCCTGGAATGATAATCGTCTCCCGAAGGAGGCTGCCGTCATCAAATCCGTAGAACATGTACTTATGTTCTATAACTGCTTCTTTATGTTTCTCCAGGATAGGATTAATACAAACTTATTGCATCTAGTGCAAAACCAACATTTGGTGTGGTACTTGACATCTCATGATTGACTCAATTGCCTAAGCAAGTGATCTGCCAATCATGCACATCCCTCTCCCTTTTAGTCTGTACGACACCTTTAGAGAGGGTGACCCCATCACCTGCAGGTACACCACCATGCTAGGAGTCAACTATTCCAAAAACCATTAGAATATCTGTCAAAGTACCCACATTGGGAAACTACCCAAATCCAGATCTAAAACCATAGATCTAGAAACCAAAATGTCAAATATTATATCCATATCCTGTCTGGAGAAACAACTGTGTGACGACCACAGTACAACCGATCGTAGTATAGAAATTTTACTTCCTATTCTGTGTATGTCATCCAGATACCATGACATCACACCCTACTACCTTCTTAACTGATCCATCCCCTATTCTGATTGAAGTCAAACTCATGACCGTCACATCAAAATTAGATGATCTATCTCCGCTATAACTGCTCAAGTCTATAAATAGACATAAGCTACTTGCCCACCACGCTTCCGTTGCTCCCACTGACTACGACAACCCTCCTACCGGGTCTCATATCCTGGAACAACAGTAGTGTCAAGTCTGGGTAGATAAGAACCTCCCTGTCACCGTCCTTGAGGCTACCGAAGTACCTCTCGGGTGTCTGAGGTTACCTACCATACCTGCGGAGTGGCTATTGGAATGTCAAACCTGATTGAATGTATAGGTCCTATTAAATTTTTTTTTTTCCGTAATCGTTCGCGGTTCTGGAATCACTTCCAGTTCTACCATACTCCCACTACTGTTTTCTGAAAAAGATCCATTTTTACTAAAACTGTGGCGAGTCAAGAACAATATCACTATTGATCTTCTAAATGGTAGAATATCAACCCTCGTCATAGCCAGGGTCAACCCACAAACAGCCATTACAGAAACGTGCCCTGAGTTATCCAGTGTCTGGTTTTAATCATAAGCTGGACAACTCCCCGTACCTTAATTTCTTTTAAGGTACGAACTATTCTATATCTAATATAGAAACTTTGGCACTAATTTAATTTGGAACCATATTCAAATCCATGCATCTGTCTCCAGTGCATATCAACTTAATGGAAAGAGGCTAATCAGCATTACTCAACTTAGGAAACCATCCAATTATGAGTAACCTGAAAGAGAAAAACTCGTTTCTCAAAACCATCACTATTATCTGAATACCAATCACAAGAATCTACATCTTCGATTTCTTTGAAGAATCCCGATACTTGTGATACCTGGTTCTCTACTTTATTCTTATACCCACAACTTCTCAAAACTTAGACCTTGTATTTCTACGAAACACTTGTCTAAATACTAGAGAAGTTATAAGTAAACAGAACATGGTACGAGGATCTACCCCTTTGTCCTGATGGACACTTGGACAACATACAATACTCTGTATAAGTCCGCTGAGTTAAACAACTCAAAACCTGTGCGTCGTAGGTAGAAAACTGTACCCTGGCGATTTCCTCAAATATCACCAATTGCAACGAATTCCGATATAATGAGGATGATCACCTAATTCCCAATATCTTACTCCCACTCATCATCTGTAAAACCATACAGATATGAGAATGAAACCTGGTAAATACATACCCTTGGAGTAAGTGTCTAATCGGGAAAACAGTTTTTCTTTAACAATGCACTGAAACATGAAAATGTTTCGTAGGGGTATCCTGGTATTCATAGCAATGCCTCTTCCATAATCCAATTCATGACTTCAACCGTATATTTTATTGCCATCTCTCCAAATCCCTTTATTTGTCTTTAGTCGTTACCTTCTGTACACCATCGTTAGGCTAACTGGTTTTCTTCCTTCCTTACCGTTCGGCACCAGCCTATGGTTTGGAAGAAGACTATCCAGTAAGCATAATAGGTGTACCCTCCTAAACCAAGGAGTACTCGCATCTCGAGAGAAGGTGACGATAAAAGACAACTGAATAATACCTTATTCTTTTTAAAGGTGAAATAGGAGCGGCGATGAAGTACGCGGTTTTGGTCGTGAATGATATCAGTCGCAATTTACTTTGTCCTCTTTCTAATCCCTTTATTTTGTCTTTACATATTTCCTTCTGCACACCCTATTTAGGCTAATTGGTTTTCTTCATTCCCTACCTTTCGGCACCAGCCTATGGTTTGGAATAAGACTATCCAATAGGCGTAATAGGTGTACTCTCCTAAACCAAGGAGCTCTCGCAACCTGAGAGAAGGTGATAATAAAAGACAACTGAATAAACCAATTCTATTTCTCCTGAACCTGGATCCATCCCCGAAGAAGTCCCTTCGAGTTCGTATATAACCATACGATGGATCTATCCAATGGAAGTGGATATCCGTAGTAATACGGGTGTTCTGAGAAATTCAAAGGGTAGAAGAAGGAGTGGCAATGACTTATGCAACTCAGACAATCCAAAAGCCAGTATTTTAAGAAGGTTCGGTCAACCTGGTCACTGAGTCATAGTCTAGGGTCGGTCAAAGGTCGCTGCCAAAGAGAGAGAGAGAAAAGAAACACTCTGCGTGCACTCTAACCTAGATCAGAATGGTCATCACTTTATCTAATCCGGAAACCTCCCACTGTCCTGTCAAATTCTCCTCCAAACCTAAAGAAGAATCAATCGGGATCACCCGAAGAGTAAACCAACTCATCAGTGGGAATCGGGATCCAACTCTCATCGCATGTTAACGTGATGGAATGCATCCACGTTATTCATACTCCAGAAGGTATGCGCATACTTGGCAAGTTTCAGTTTCTTTAGAAACTCCCGATATCATTTTCTTGCCCCATGCTCTTATGACCTTGACGTATGCCAACAAATCATAAGTCACATGTCAAGTTCTGCCCGTCATTATCTTGTTAATTTGAACCCACCCGTACATACCCTTGACGTATGCCAACAAGGTAATACGACTGTCCCAAACCAACTCATCTATCTATGCAACAAATGAATACCCAGCAGCTACCAAACACTATGCCTTGACGTATGCCAACAAACATAGCTTGAATACTACTGACCATCCATAAGAAACGACGGAGGGCTACGGTTGGTTTTTGGCGAAAAACCTTTAACGTAGTGAACTTGATATCGCTGAAGGAACCTGATAGTTTTTTTAAAATATAGTGGCGAAAACCTTTTGCTAAAGAGGTCACTCCCGATAAAGGGATCTCGGCTCTTTCCTCGTGGAATGAGGTGCAGGATATTCCACTGAATACCGCTATGCAAAGCAACATGTAATCGACTATAGTGAAGTTATTACTCTGACGCAAACTTCTGTCCAAGGGGTCGGTCCCGGTGAAGGGATATCGGCCCTTGCCTCGTCAAATGAGGTGCTGGATATTCCACTGAATACCGCTATGCATAACAAAAGGAAACGTCTTTGCAATAACACTTTTTAAATTGTTCCAACAACGGTATACAGGTTTGTTTTACTTTGCATTGATCAGAATCAACGCAGTCCCATCAATCAATCACACCAGAAAAGAACGAAAATAAAATGTACGTATATGCCATCCGCATTCGTTACTGGGTCCCGTCATCACTCGTTAGGTTACTTAACTAACGACAGAGCGGGGACTGCACTAGCGCGGGTGTAAAACATATACAACATCTAATAGTATATAAGCCAATATACAATAATCGCTCCAGGCGTGATAGTATGCAACATTACAGAAAAGTAATAAGCATAACAGAACAATACAGATATCTGGGATCCCCGAGTTTCACAGAGCCGCTGCTGAAACTCGACGTTCCCCTGTCGTGTGGATAGCCTGTGCAATGAAACCTAGACCCCTACGGGTGCGGCAAGTTACCCACCAAAACCTGAAGCGAGGTAGTCCCCACTGCATAGTGAATGGAACACCCGGCACTTCACGGAATCCGGTAAATTGAGCACCCCTCCTTGGGTCAACCTGTACCCCCTACGAGTGCGGCGAATAGTCTGCCAATTCTGAAGTGGGGCCCCTCTGCCTCTCAAAGCCATGAGATGCGGACCCGTTGCTTTCCCGAACCCGGCTATCCGTGCACTCCGTCTCGGGGCAAAACCTAGTACAGTAATGAAAAATAGTACAACAGGTACATCGACCGCAACCTGGTCGTGCCCCAAAAGAATATTATACAACAGGCAGTGACGGCAGTCCACAAGTTGGACGCTCGCCCCGCAATATCAAAAGTACAAATAAACTCAAACTGTACAATCATTGCACACTGCTATCCACCACGACAAATCCGCAACATTACAGCACAACACAGAACATCAACGCGAATGTCACGTTCGCAAACCCGTCTAAAAGAACTATAGCAATCAAACGCGGTTTACCGATCAAATGACATTCCCGGTCGGAGATATAATGTAAGCACTGTAAACTAACGTGTTTAAATTACGATCGACCAAAGACCAAATATCAAAAAGTGGGCCCCACGGCTTACTGGTGAACAGTAACAAAACCTGGGCGTAAATGATATATACCAAAAATCACAAAATCCCAAATAAAGCCAATTGAGAAAAACTGGTGCACTGTTCCCTCTGAAGCGCGGCGGTTCCGCGGTCAAACCCTAGGTTTGACCGCGGAAGCGCGGCGCTTTAGTGGGATCACGTGACCGTCTTTTCTCAGATGTCTTAGAAAACCCTGCACTGATTTTTAAGATATACAGAAATCAATTTTGACACCGTTTAAAATCAACAGAAACTGTCGGCTAGGATTTTTGTGTTTTTCGATTTTCGGTCGGATCGATGTTTTAAACGCGTTAGCACAAGTTAGTATAGCAAAATGGTGAGGCTCTGATACCACTGTAAGTCTACGCTAGCGCCCCGGCCGTCTACAGACGCCAAATGCGGAACAAAACTTTTAAACTTGGCGCTATCGTATACTTTAACCCGGATCTGCCATTATTGCTAAACTAACAAACTGTAAAGAGTGTAGGAATGTTATACCGAACGATCCGAGTCCTTCGTTCTTCAACCATCATCCCACGCTCCGTTGCGGCTGCTCCGATCTCGTCGATCTCCGATGTCCTCGTCGAAGTGGCACCACATGATCGGTTCTTTAAACGGGCTCCCGCCTCTGACTCGAGGCAACTCGATCGTCAAGTTTGCTAAAAGAGACGACCAAGATTGATGTAGAGAATGAGTAGATGACTTTGTCTCACTTCGTCCAAATCCGTGGACGATCGGTTAATGAAGTTGCCGTGGAAATCGGGTGATGGAATGAAATGAACTGTAAAATTCCATACACCCCGAATACTATCATAATCTTTTCTCTCTTGAATCAAGTGTCCAAATGAGAGAGGGGAGGGGCCTTTCTTATATAGAGAAGGAGGAGGGTGACCGTAGGAGAAAGGGGGTGACCTTACGCATAAAGCTTATGTGAACACAAAGAAAATATCTTGCTTAAATATCTTAAGCAAAACAAGAAAGTAATGAAATCAAAGCATGAGTCACAAAGCTTAGTCACAAATTCTAGAACCTTCTAGAACCTTCCAGAAGCACGACTCACTCTCATCCATGAAAAGATAAATCCGCCTTTAACCAAATGTTAAAAGACGGCTGATAGAAAACTGGAAACTGGCAACTTCCAAAAGTGATCCTGAAACGAATTTCAGGACAACCCCGAAACTGTATAAATATACCCGCATTTGTATTACGACCGAATACAAATGCAACTGAGACAAAGATATTATACCTACTTAATATAATACTCGGATCCGGCTTAAACCAAAGCCGACCAGTATCATCTGTCCGAAAATCGACACGTGCGTAAACGCACGTGCATTTTCCGAACCCTGCCATAAAACCATACGGCCTCTACAACGTTTCGCCCGAACTTGGGAAACAGTCTGTGGGGGACTCTAATGACTCGTCAGCACCCTGGCAGTGGGTTTTAACCACAAACCGTCAGCGGCACTAGCTATGCGTAACGGCTGCCCATGGACTGACCTCAAGGGTGGCCGAGGAGCGAACTCAAGGGAGACCGATGAGCGAACTCCTCCGAAAACCCTACTGAGCCTAACAGTGACAATGTATATACAGTCCGGTCCGTTCGTCTATGAGTATCGCATATCCGCCTAGGGGGCTAGCAACGTCAGACCCCCAATAGCAGTATAAGTCGCGTCGGAGTGAAGCCCAATAACGCACTGAGATACTACTGGAATACCTACCAGTAAATCTCCTGCCTCGGCCGAGGGCTTTGCATAATGGCTCTCCTAGACACAGCACGATCTCGCCCCCAATACCGGGAGAGACGAATCCCCTGCCGATCCGCTCACGTGCCTCCATATGGCTCGGGACTGTACCCAAAAGCTACCTGTTTGCACGACTCCTTTGAGCCGTGGTAGGGTAGAAATCAAAGCACAGTGGGAACTCACACGAGACAAATGACGACCTCAGGTCGATGAACTAACCTGTACACATGTCACCAGGGAACTGCTATCTGACGATAGGTATAGTACTAACTAGCAGATTCCCGGCGAGTCCTGTCCGGTGTACTCATAACCCAATGAGCACCTGTATACATCTTAGGTGATCCAACTACACCAGTGGCTTGTGAGACCGGCCACCGCCCCTCGTCGGGGTCTCGACTGTACACACTAGTCTACTCCGGAGTATCGATGCCCTGTCTCGAAACTCCCACGACTAGGGACCACAATTAAGGATATGCATATAAACTACCCAACTCTCACGTATATGATCGCCATCATACAGTTGGTAGTAAAGCAAGATCCTAAGGGCTCTATCAAAGTGTAACATGCAATCAGTCACCTGAACATGTACACGACTGATAAAGGCAAGCCAGATAGCATACTATCATTTCGAGTAAGACTGTCCTACCGGGATAGGTCCTCCGCAATCATTGCAATCACGTACCTGCGATCCAATAATTGACTATGAGGGCACTATCTCCAACAGAGGATTCAGTAGAACTCGACGAACCCCAGCCTCTCCGTCGATCTAGTAGGGTATCTCCTCCACCTGAGAGATACTACGGTTTTCTCATTGACGGTGGAAGCGAGGATTGCATCATGGAGGATGATGACCCAACTAGCTTCGAGCAGGCCATCACGAGTAGGGACTCAGTGAAATGGCTGGATGCTATGCGGTCCGAGATGGAATCCATGCACACCAACAAAG
Organism: Agapanthus africanus; assembly: GCA_030015575.1. Lineage (NCBI taxonomy): Eukaryota > Viridiplantae > Streptophyta > Magnoliopsida > Asparagales > Amaryllidaceae > Agapanthus > Agapanthus africanus. The sequence continues at coordinate 321,260,757 of JASDDO010000004.1, read as the reverse complement.
TATGGACTTTGGATGTTGCTCCTGAAGGGGTAAAACCCATTGGGAGCAAGTGGATCTTCAAGAAGAAACTTGGTGTAGATGGGAAAGTGGAGACTTTCAAAGCTAGACTTGTTGCAAAGGGTTTTCTTCAAAGACCAGGTGTGGACTATGACGAAACCTTTTCTCCAGTGGCTATGCTTAAATCCATCCAGATCATGCTTGCCATCGCTGCATATCATGACTACGAAATCTGGCAAATGGATGTTAAGACCGCCTTTCTAAATGGTGATTTAGAAGAGTGCGTGTACATGACTCAACCGGAGGGCATCGTAGACAGTGGGAGCGGCGGGAAGGTGTGCAAGCTGCTTAAATCCATTTATGGATTAAAGCAAGCATCGCGGAGTTGGAACATCTGCTTTGATGTCGTTATCAAAGAGTTTGATTTCGTCAAAAACCCAGATGAACCTTGTATTTACAAGAAGATGGCAGAGAGTAAGGTTGTCTTCCTCGTATTATACGTGGACGACATACTCTTGATAGGAAATGATATTCCTATGCTGCAATCGGTCAAGCTCTTCTTATCACAAAGATTCTCAATGAAAGATCTTGGTGATGCCTCCTGCATATTGGGAATTAGGATCTATAGAGATAGATCCAAACGGATATTGGGATTTTCCCAATCCAGGTACATTGACACCATACTAAAGAGGTTTAGTATGGAAGAATCCAAGCGTGGGAACTTTCCCACGATCTCTGGAGTCACTCTCTCCAAAGAGATGTCTCCCAAGACTGATTTGGAGAGAGCTCGCATGCAAGGGATACCCTATGCTTCGGCTGTAGGCTCTATCATGTACGCGATGCTATGTACCAGACCCGATGTAGCATACTCACTAAGTGTAGTGAGCAGGTATCAAGTTGATCCTGGAGAGAGTCACTGGACAGCTGTGAAGAGCATTCTCAAGTACTTACGAAGGACTAAAGAGATGCTCTTGGTGTATGGTAACGGAGAACTCCATGTGGAGTCCTTTACCGATTCGAGCTTCCAGAGTGATAAGGACGACTCTAAGTCGCAGTCGGGATTTGTCTTTACCCTTTACGGAGGGGCGGTTAGCTGGAAGAGTTCCAAGCAGGAAACCGTGGCAGACTCGATGATGGAGGCTGAATACATCGCTGCCAACGATGCTGCTAAAGAGGCTGTCTGGATCAAGAAGTTCATTACTGAACTTGGAATGGTTCCATCCATTGAGCAACCAATACCTTTGTATTGCGATAACAATGGAGCGGTGGCTTTGGCCAAGGAACCTAGGTCCCATCAGAGATCCAGGCATATTCTGAGGCGATATCACCTGATCCGGGAGATAGTTGATCGCCGGAAGATCGAGGTCAGGAGGGTTGACACGAAGAATAACACGGCGGATCCACTCACGAAGGCCATTCCCCAGATACAGTTTGAGAGACTCTTCGGGATGCTCGGTATGCGATACTACAGCAGCTGGCCCTAGGGCAAGTGGGAGATTGTTAGTTGTATGTATGCCCTAGAGGCCAGTATTGTACAGATGATGTATATTATATTTGATGCTTGGACATATATAGAGATGACTTTCTTGCTCGATATGATAGTATGCTATCTGGTTGCTCTTTATCTTAACATGTACACTTGTCTCTTTAAACTGTCTTATAGTTACATGTTGGTAAAGCCCTTAGGATGTGTACTTGACTACCTGGACTATGATGCAGATCATACTAGTGGGGGCATGGTAGTCTATAGGTACATCCTTCAAGGTCCCTAGTCATGGGTGTATCGAGATGGGGCATCGATATACCAGTGTAGACTAGCGTATACGCTTCTCGACCCCTGAGATGGGCGATGGATGATCCCATATCCATTAGTGTTTGACATCAGAGATGGTATACTGGTGCTCAGTGGAGACTGGGTACACTGGACGGACTCGCCGAGAACTCCCAGATGGTATTATACCTCACGTCAGATAGCAGTTCTCAGGTGACACTTGTGCAGGTTAGTCTGTAGACCCGAGATCGTCATAGAGTCTTGTGTGATTCCTACTGTGCTTTGATCTCCACCTTACCACGTCCATGAGGGCGTGCAAAACGGTGGTCTTTGGGTACAGTCCCGAGTCACATGGAGGCAATAAGCGATAGGAGGGGTTTCTTCTCTCCCGGTATTGGGGGTTGATGTTGCGCTGTGCTCGATTGGCCGTAACAGGGAAGTCCCTGGCCAGGGCTGATCAGAGATTTGCTGGTAAGTGTTACCAGTAGTTTCTCGACCCGTTATGAGCCTCATATCGGCAGGACTTATCGGTTACTGGGGTCTGACGTTTACCACCCCTAGACTTGATATGCGACATATCAGACGAACAGACCGGACTGTACGGTAAGTGTTACTGGTTGGATTCATAGGAGTGTGAGCGGGCTAGATCGTCGATCTTCTGATCGCTCAATACCCGGGTGGCTGTTACGTTTAGCAGACCGCTTGCGGCTTGTGGGTGCTTGATATGATCATCATCTGCTGCCGGCGTATTGACGAGTCTTTAGAGTCCTACACAGAGGTTTCCTGGCTCAAGCGAAACGAAATAGGAGCGCATATGAGATATGTGCGGGACCGAGAATAATGCGTGTATGTGATACCGTATTTCATTCTCGCGATGAATGTTTCGATTGGTTGTATGCGATATAACCTTGTTATCGAATCGAAGATTGATTCGATAAATCGATACATTGTATACTAGTCGGTTATGTGCGACATGACCGGATCATTGAATCAAGTGTTGATTTAATGATTTAATGTATAATTATATATATGGTATATTACTTTGCATTAACTAGTATTGGTTCACTTTAAATGGATTTTCTCACAAGTAGTTCACAAGTTGTATATGTGATATACTTTTGTGCACTACATTGTGTCATGTTTGATGATGCATGAATTTTGGCTTTGTGTTAAGACTTATACCATGGTTATGATAATGGTTAGGGTTTTGATTTATTCACTTATTTATTTATCCATTTCTTTTGACAAATAAATAAAAGAAAAGAAAATGGTTTCATACTATCATGAAGCTTGTTGAAGCTTCATGAAGGTTTGACCAATGTAACCATTTTGTCTTCATGCTTAACCCTAACCATTCCAAATAACTATGGTCTAATCTCTACACATAACCATAGTTAGAAGATGATAAGTATTCATTTTATTTCTATTAAAACAATACTTATCATATTCTATCTTCCTCTTCTTCTTCATCTTCAAGAAAGAAAACTAGCCACCATCAATGGCTTCTTGAGTAAAAGTGTGAGAAATCCAATTCTAAAGTGAACCCACCTCCTATTTCTTCACTCTCTACCTCTTACCAAGTAGTATAGGGTGTTTTCTTCACAAGTTTCATAACTTGGTGAAGATGGAGCTTGATCTTGTGTAACCTCGACTTAGATCATCTTCGGCATCGTATCCGACGACTAGTCCGTTCATTTCTCCGATGAAGCCGATGCTAGAGTCCGAGATCCGACTTGGACAGGAGAAGACGTCTACGTGGAGCTAAGGAAGTGGATAACCGGATCTACAAAGGTTGTAGCTTCTTATCTTTAGTTAAGTTGTTAACTAGTTTACTGTTTCACCTAAAATTCTAGTTAACGATCTGTATTAGAGTTTCTCGGCACCCATAAAATTTGAAATTGGCATGGTTGATGCCTTGTTAGACTTCATTTGCGTGCCTAGGAACCCTACAGTTTGTTTTGTTTTTGGTTGCCCGTGGATTGTATACGGAGAATAATTTATGTTGTCGCCCGTAGAGCGTGGATTAGTCCAAATCCGTATTTTCTCAGATTTGGGTTTGGGGTTGGGTTTAAGGATACGTTAGTCTCATTTGAGACTAAGATCAACTTAAATGTTTGTTAAGGATACGTTAGTCTAATTTTAGACTAAGATCAACTTAACGGGATCATTTAGATCCAACAAAAGAGCATTTGGGCTTTATTGTTTGGTTTAAGGATATTGCGGTTGATTAGTTTAGGGACATTACGGTCCAAGGTTAAGGACATCATAGTCCATGGGTTTAAGAACCCCACAGTCCAATGTTAAGGACATCATAGACCATGTGTTTAAGGACCCCACAGTCCAAGGTTAAGGACATCACAGTCTATGGGTTTAAGGACCCCACAGTCCAGTTTAAAAACGGCATAGCCTATGAAATGTATGGTTGTCGGGACCCGTCACCTCTCTGAAGACATTGAAGGATTACAACGACATGTATCAGAGGAGTGAAGAGATGTACCCTTTGAACCTATTTTGGTTGGGTGATCTGTAGTCCAATTGGGACTAAGATCTGAGATTTATGAGCATATGGGCTCAGTTAATCTGAATGAGGGGTTTATGGACAACTTGGGCTTAGCCCACTCAGTTAAAATGTTAAACATTTAACAATGCTAAGCATTGGTTTGAGTTCCGACAATATTTTTATCTTTTATTGAATGCTGAGCATTCATCATAGCTCTGGGCTTTATTTTAAAGAACAGTTTATGTTCTATCAGCGCACACGTGAGGAGCACGTGGCGCGCTTGGCGCTTTGCGCCAGTCAAAGAGCGCAGAGCGCAAGTTTATGAGCACAGAGCACTTCTGCTGAGCGGCGCACACGTGAAGAGCATGTGGTGCGCTTGGCGCTGAGCGCCAGATTATGAGCGCATTGCGCTTCTGCTGAGTGGCGCACACGTGAGGAGTACGTGGTGCGCTTGGCGCTTAGCGCCAGTCCAAAGAGTGCAAAGCCCTTCTGTTTAAGTAGCGCACACGTGGGAAGCACGTGGCGCGCTTGGCGTTGAGCGCCAGTCCAAAAGCGCAGAGCGCTAGTTTATGAGCGCAAAGCGCTATCTGATCAGCTTTATGATCTGAGAATTAAATTCTCGTTTAGAAGAGACTTTGTCTCAAGGTTCTAAGAGCAAAGTTCTTATATTTTATAGGAGATGTTTCAATCTCTTATTTTGGTGAAAGGCTTTGCCTTTATGGATCGATGATCCTAAGAGAATTGACTTATTCTCCCCCCTTTTATAATGAGATGTTCATGATCTCTGAAAGACAATTTGTTTATGATCTGAAGAAAGTTAAGTTCTTCTTCTTATTCTTTATGATGAGATACTTTTATCTCTTTGTTAAAGACCTTGGCCTTATAGATCTATGATCTTAAAGAAAAGAAGTGAATTCTTCTTTTGATATGAGATGATTTTATCTCTCTGTTTTTTTTACCTTGAAGAGAATTTTTTTCTTCTACCGAGAGCTTGCTCTTTTTTCTGAGATTTCTCAAATTTTATTGGGGGGGGGGTCCCTCTCTATGTTTCTGTCTATCTGAGACTTGAAGTCTTGGGGCATTTATATAGGGCGAGCTAATTTGTTCAATCTGTTAATGGGATCTTTTCTCCGTTTGATTTGGGGATTTCCCCACCGTTGGATTTTTGATCCAAGGGCTTCTGATTTACAGAAGGAAATTTTCTTGTTTTTAACAAGATTAGGAAATCTTTTCCCATACAGAATTTATTCTGTATTTTGGCGATTTTTAATCACCTTTGGATCATTGATCCAACGGTGCTCTGATTTACAGAGCACAATCTTTTTGTTTGGAAAGATTTTGAGTAATCTCTCCTTAACAGAATTTTATTCTGGTTAATTGATAATTTATCATCTTTATTAGATTTTTGATCTGACGGTGAGGAGCTTTTAGTTTCAGCGCTAGCGCACCTGTAACACCTTAGAATTCGTTTAGTGATTTATTATGTGAAAATATGGATTTTTAGTAAAAAGATTACCAAAACGGTTTTCAAATATTTTATAAAAATTAATGAATATTTTATTAGAATTTAATAGGGTTTGCACACACATGTGCATGTTAACCTATGGCTAATTTGGGGTTAAACCATGCTTATTAGCCATGGTGCTTTAACCATGTCATTAGATAAAATAGGAATTTAAATTAAGTATTTTAGTTTCAATATATATATATATATATATATATATATATATATATATATATATATATATATATATATATATATATATATATTGTCACGACCCGAAGGTACGGAACGTGACCGACACTTAAATTACGAAACGACTAAAGGCGTAATGTAATCTAAGTAAGCCAATGCCTAGAAATCTAAACCATTTAAAAGAAGAAGTGTAGGAAAACAAGTTTAAAAGCAACATCAAATTTTCTCAAAAATTTCGGTAGAGTCTCCTTTGTAAAAACTGGCCCCAAACGGGTACAAGCAAGAATAATATTTATAAACAATAAAAAGGCATCCCCAAGCGGGAGCTAGCTCTATGCTAAAAGGCGGAAGCAACCACACAATGCACTAAAATATACAACGCCGAAGGGCGAGGCTCAAAACACAAAAGTAAACCAAATCCACCAAAACCGTTATAATACAAGCGCGACTCTAAGGTCGAAATGAAAACAACTGGTCTTCTAAATCTATCAAGTAATAAAGTCTGGTTGATGGAGCTTACTAGATACAAATAAAATAATAAAAGTACAACGGCGGTCCTGATACAAGTGAGCCAACCTACCAAGCAAATCACCCTGAATGAAATGATGTGCCAGCAAGCTGCCAAGGAAACCTGTACATCGAAACCTGTAAGAAAAAATTTGGCACAACGGGGATGAGTTTCCAACTCTTGAGTAGAAGACATCTGTGAGTAGAAATCGCATGCACAACGATCTCCTATGTAATAATAATATACTTAATATAACACTAGTCATCTAGTGGTGGCAGGGTAATAATCTATGCGTAAGTGCAATGCTCAGTGCTCGTGTCAGTGTCTCAAGTAGTAACATGTCATGTGTATGAGTATGCATGCACTATGAATGTAAAACAATCAACCATGAAATTTGGATATATCTGTATAGGAAATATTTAACTTTTATCATAGTAAAATTTGTATGGTAATCTGAAACATCATCAATGAAATTCACAGAAAACCGTGTCAAGCATCGATACAAAACATGTAAATCTCAAAATCTCAATATCTCATAGTCTCAATATCTCATAATCTCAATATATCATAGTCTCAATATCTCGGGCTCCGTCAGTCCGGATCGGCCCATGTCATCAAATCTCACGACAACGGTCGGTATCCTCCGGATATCCGCCGCGCCAGACATCACTGGTAGGTAGTCTTCCCCTACCAGGCTCATCGTCTACAACTCGATCTTCTTGCCCCGGGGTACCATACCGGGCCCACCATGTACCCGAGACGGTTCATCCACTCCTCGAATCGGGTCTCGAAATCCAACAAAAAACATGAAATCTCATGGTGGATGACACATACATCACGAGAAAACCGCAACTTGCATTTTAAAAATGATGATACTAAACTTTTATTAAATTCTTGCGGTTTCCCATAAAATCCAGAAATCTCATAGAAATCCAAAATCCCAAAATCATGAGTAAGTAAATAATAAGTATCGGCATAAGCCCTAGAATACTGCATGATAATATCAATATGTGAATGCATGAAGTGTCTATGTAATAAATGCAATGCCTAAACTAGCACAAGAGGGTAATCACACAATATTATACTGGACTAGCATTTAGCTAATTATATCAATAAAAGATAATATGTTCTAAAGTGTGCGTGACATGGAAATTACCGATGATAATGTGTGAAAGCCGGCAAATAAGTGTATGTGGAACATACACATCATCGCTAATGGTGCTGGTGTCCAACATGCAGAGTTTTATATTAGCTAAAGAAACATATGTATGAATGTGCAATGCGATGAATACAACATGAATATAACGGTGAATGTGTAGTAAACGCAAAACTAGAGAATACATACTAATTACGAGTTATACAGTTGTTGTTCGTAAAAGTCCGATTTGTTAGTTTTGAAAATAAGTATGACTCGAGCCTAAACGAATATCTACCTAACCAGCCAAGGGACTAACTAAAGAAACTAGTCGAAAGATAAGAAGAATACTCCTGAAGTCTGAGTCGATATCTTTAGTAGTCGGCAATCCATCCTCAATAGCGTAACGTACATGGTACGACTTCCTCGAGTCAAGAGTGCGGATCAATCATCATATCTATGCCTCGTACAGTAAAATCCATCGTACGGCATCCCAAAATCGGGGTACAGGTCAACTAACATATATATACATCATCATTCGTATAGTATCATCATCCAACAATATCATGATCAAGGGTATTGTACTATAATCGCATACATCCCAATATCATCAAACATATATCATCGTTTGTGTAAATATACATCGTCAAATGATCCACTAAAATATCATGTCATATATCATATCATGATTAAGTCACATATTACAATCCGGGTTCTATTCTAGAATCTCGCACATTCCAATGCCAACAATGCATATTATCGTTTATATAAATATAATTTATATAATCTCATTACCAAAGGATCCGCTACTATCATAACACATCTCATGTCATAACTCGATCATATATCCAATAAATCACGGCATCAAGCCGAGTCATATCAACTCATCCCCATGTATCATATAACCTCCTCATTTCACATGTATATGTTGTATGTATATATATACACACACCTACACACATTTCTATACACACACACACATTCATATATATATATATATATATACACACACACACACTTATACACCAAGTCAAGTTTAGTTGTGTGCGTGTGTGTGTGTGTCTACATGAAACCTATGAATTCCCTCCAAAGCAGTCATCCTCTGGTTAAGTCTTTCTAAATCAGTCTAGTCCAACCTAAAGTCTTCAATAGGACCTCACTCGCCAAGAATCTAAGGTCACATCCGACTTCCTAATAACAGTACGTAATATCCTTATTCTACGTTTGCGGGGGTGCTATATGCCATCCACCCGACTTCCCCCGTAGATATACATCTACTCACCTGGTCCTTGTCTGCGGAAATCAATGCCACCATCCTCTTCTTCATCGTCTGAAGTCCACGTGAGGGGTACTTATACGCAAACATATATAATATCGTAAACTGATATCGCGGATAAAACCCAAAACGGCGCATGAAACGCGCATAGATTAGAACCTATGACCTGCTCATGCAAAAGAGCCAAATATCCCTCGATATCGGCGTACAAACGCCATTTGATCGAGATAAAATACAAAAGTACAAATCGTAGTTCCAAAACTCAATAATTATAATATAAATAGGGTTTAAATTATCAAAATATTAAATTAGTCAAATCGTTTTATTTCGTAAAAACCTAGAAAGCACTATCTTGATGTTTTAACAAAACTAATGGCCATAATATTCACTAAATATCATAAATAAGTCATACAAATCATTACTATATTTTTATCACACTAATTTGTATAAATCCAAAAATTCTAGTTTGCAAATTTATCCAATTTTAACACCTTTAAAGCAAATTTCCACAAATCATCAACTAAACTAAGTTTTGCATGATATAAGTTGCTAAACAACAAACTGAAATGTTAATAATCTCATGAAAACCATAATTAGATTTTAATCTCGATTATTTAATCAATTTCTAAAACCTAGTTTGCAAAATAGCATGATTATCACAATTTTAACTAACAAATTAGCAACTAGTAACTAGATTAGGTTTTGCATTCCACTAACATGTTAATCCACACACTAAAACCATGAGTAATTGATAAAAATTCTCACTAGAATTTTATCTCACCTATATATATCTTTTACAGAAACATAATTAGAAAAATTAAGCAATTTGGACAAATTAATTGTAACAATTTACAATTTAGCTTCTATATTAGGTTTAGCATTACCTAACATGTTAAACTACACATTGCATACTTAATGGTGAATTAAAAACCCTAACTTGAGTTAAAAACCCTTTCTTGAATTTTCAAGTTAGCAATTAGAACCCTAATTAAATACCGAAATTCATTAAATTGAAGTAATTAAACATCAAGTGACAATTGGTTTAAGATTATACCTCAAAAACATGAGATCAAATATACAACTTGATCTCCAAAATGCTAACTTTGCTCCAAGATCCATGCTAGATAGGCCAAAGAATAATGGGTAGAGATTGGATTTGGATTTTGAGGTTTTATTTTGGATTTTTGGAAGTTTTTTGAGTTGGAATGAAGTGGGGAATTTTTGGGGCAGCATGGGGGAGGCTCGGCCAGGTATTTTTGGGAGTGGGGAGAGAGAGAAATGGGTGGATGAGTGTGTATAAATTTCCATATTAAACACATCTTTTAAGTCTTTTCAATAATTTCTTTATTTTCCTTTTTCTAATAACTCATTCTATGATTTTCTAGAACCCTCATGACAACTCCAATTCATATCAAAGTAACATGTTACATTTTGTTTTAGTGTGTCATGGTGCACCATTTTGTAATTAACCCATTTTTAATTTGTAATTTAAACTAATTTAATGTATAATTAAAAGCTAATGTAAATATTGAAAATTAATTAATTACGGAAAATATTTTAGTAGACTAATAATTTATAAGTGACCAAATAAATACCAAATACTAGTAATTACATAGTTAAAATAGGCGTATTTAAATCTATATTGATAAATAATTATAGTTGGGTTTTACGGAAAATACGGTTTATTTTACCAATTATCAGAAAATTCGCCTAAAGGATTTTATTTATTTATTTTTGAAATATTACAATCTACCCCCCTTAAAAAAATTAGGTCCCCGAATTTAAATTAAAACTCCCCCCAAATAATAAAACATTTAGCAAAACACTCAAATCGTCGGGTCTCCGAAATCATCAATACATAACTAAAAATCAACTCCGTCAAGCATAACACAATCATCGGAGTTATGGTGAAAATAAAATTTCAATGTCCAATACGAAAACCAACATGATATACATCTAAACTATAACTTGTATATAGTACGCATCATTGTAAAATCATTCAATCATCGGAAAAAAATGCATGCGAAAACACCTAGGTACTGGTCTCAGAACAGTCATGCTCGATTATTAAACCAATTAGTAAATATCATAAAAACGTACTGCTCAAAATGAAATCAATCTAAAATACAGTATACAAGGTACCACGTGCGTCCGGTGCGCACGGAAATCGAAATCAATACAGATGCCACGAATACGCACGGAAACAAAACTGAGTGCAACAGGTGTGCACCAAAAACATCTGTCAAGTGCAATGGGCGTGCATGACAATAATATCAGGTGTATCTAATTTGCACAAAACCCCGATTTAGTGCATCTGGTGTGCACAAAATCGCATCAAGTGCGCCAAGTGTGCGCAAGAATCTCAATCAAGTGCATATGGTGCATGAAAACATATACCAAATATCAAAATCGAAATCACCGTACGAAAAGTGCATGAAAACTATGCCGAAACATACGTCAAAATCATGTGCAACCCATATGCATGAAATCAAATCAATATCTCAAAATGTATAAAATCAAATCGATTGCACTGGGTATGCAAAAAACAACATCAATACAACTGATATATGAAACACGAATAGAGTGTAATGAATGTACACATAGGAAATACCAATCATAGAACAAAATCCTCAAAATACCAAAATCCAAACAACGGAAATATGAAATTCAAATCACCAAATCGCAATCGTAAACACTATCATCAATGTGCGCCTTTTCTAATGTCGAATGATTCGGACTCGTCTCCTCATAGCTGTGCTGACTGCGCTACAAACGGCTATGCTCATATCTAGAGTCTCCCACGTAATCTATCCCTTCACCTGATATATAGACTACGTTAAACTTTTCGATCGATTCATCAAAAGCCCATAATTCCCCGAGAGCTCAACACTCAAGTACTGTTTAAAAATATCCAGTACATGCCCCAGCATCTGCGGACCAGTCGTGGAAGGGAAAACTCAAGCCTCACTAATGGCACCGCGGAACTGCCGTAAACCCTAAGGTTCAAAGGCGTTCTCATGGTTATTATATCGAGTTAGGGTTTCATTCTTCTAGAGGGTCCATAGAAATACCTGCATGTTCTTCCGAATACCTTAAACTTGGGAAAATGGGTTTCTGACATTCGTTCGAACCTTTTAACTTCGTATGGACGACATGTGAATACCCTTCGTCCGCACACTAAACAATGCTTCAATCCTCAAGAATAGATGATACCCTAACGGTCATCGCATTCGAGCCGCAGCTCCCCCTGCCCGTACGACCGTGGTAACAGAAACCACCATCCGACATCGACGAGGATAGATCAAAGGAACGAACAGAATACGGTGCAAAGAAATATACATCCTAAGGTTTCTTAAGCAGAGTAGCGTATCGTAAGTATGCCGCGGATCATACCCACGGTTCGTCACTCTACCTAAGTCACCTACTCTATCAACCAAGGTCAACCTAGACTTAGACAAGGGTTAAACCTAGCGCTTTGATACCAACTTTGTCATGACCCGAAGGTACGGAACGTGACCGACACTTAAATTACGAAACGTCTAAAGGCGTAACGTAATCTAAGTAAGCCGAAACCCAGAAATCTAAACCATTTAAAAGAAGAAGTATAGGAAAACAAGTTTAAAAGCAACATCAAATTTTCTCAAAATTTTCGGAAGAGTCTCCTTTGTAAAAACTGGCCCCAAACGGGTACAAATAGGAATAATATATACAAACAATAAAAAGGCATCCCCAAGCGGGAGCTAGCTCTACGCCAAAAGGTGGAAACAACCACACAATGCACTAAAATATGCAACACCGAAGGGCGAGGCTCAAAACTCAAAAGAAAACCAAATCCACCAAAACCATTATAATATAAGCGCGACTCTAAGGTCGAAATGAAAACAACTGGTCTTTTAAATCTAGCAAGTAATACAAATCTGGTTAATGGAGCTTACTAGATACAAATGAAATAATAAAAGTACAACGGCGGTCCTGATATAAGTGAACCAACCTACCAAGCAAATCACCCTGAATGAAATGATGTGCCGGCAAGCTGCCAATGAAACATGTACATCGAAACCTGTAAGAAAAAAATTGGCACAACGGGGGTGAGTTGCCAACTCGTGAGTAGAAGACATCTGTGAGTAGAAATCGCATGCACAATGATCTCCTATGTAATAATAATATACTTAATATAACACTAGTCATCTAGTGGTGGCAGGGTAATAATCTATGCGTAAGTGCAATGCTCAGTGCTCGTGTCAGTGTCTCAAGTAGTAACATGTCATGTGTATGAGTATGCATGCACCATGAATGTAAAACAATCAACCATGGAATCTGGATATATCTTTATAAGAAATCTTTAACTTTTATCATAGTAAAATTTGTATGGTAATCTGAAACATCATCAATGAAATCCATGGAAAACCGTGTCAAGCATCGACAAAAAAACATGTAAATCTCAAAGTCTCAATACCTCATAGTCTCAATATCTCACAATCTCAATATCTCACAGTCTCAATATCTCGGGCTCCGTCAGTCCGGATCGGCCCATGTCATCAAATCTTACGACAACGGTCGGTATCCTCCGGATATCCTCCGCGCCAGACATCACCGGTAGGTAGTCTTCCCCTACCAGGCTCATCGTCTACAACTCGATCTTCTTGCCCCGGGGTACCATATCGGGCCCACCATGTACCCAAGGCGGTTCATCCACTCCTCGAATCGGGTCTCAAAATCCAACAGAAAACATGAAATCTCATGGTGGACGACACATACATCACAAGAAAACCGCAACTTGCATTTTAAAAATGATGATACCAAGCTTTTATTAAATTCTTGCGATTTCCCCCCAAAATCCAGATATCTCATAGAAATCCAAAATCCCAAAATCATGAGTAAGTAAATAATGAGCATCGGCATAAGCCCCAGAATACTGCATGATAATATGAATATGTGAATGCATGAAGTGTCTAAGTAATAAATGCAATGCCTAAACTAGCACAAGAGGGTAATCATAAAATATTATACTGGACTAGCATTTAGCTGATTATATCAATAAAAGATAATATGTTCTAAAGTGTGCGTGACATGGAAATTACCGATGTTGATGTGTGTGAGCCGGCAAATAAGTGTATGTGGAACATGCGCATCATCGGTAATGGTGCTGGTGTCCTAACAGCCAGAGTTTCATATTAGCTAAAGAAACAAATGTATGAATATGCAATGCGATGAATACAACATGAATATAATGGTGAATGTGTAGTAAATGCACAACTAGAGAATACATACTAATTACGAGTTATACGGTTGTTGTTTGAAAAAGCCCGATTCGTTAGTTTTGAAAATAAGTATAACTCGAGCCTAAACAAATATCTACCTAACCAGCCAAGGGACTAACTAAAGAAACTAGTCGAAAGGTAAGAAGAATACTCCTAAAGTCTGAGTCGATATCTCTAGTAGTCGGCGATCCAGCCTCAATAGCGTCGCGTACATGGTACGACTTTCTCGAGTCAATAGTGCGGATCAATCATCGCATCTATGCCTCATACAGTAAAATCCATCGTACGACATCCCAAAATCGGGGTACGGGTCAACTAACCCATATATACATCATCGTTCGTATAGTATCATCATCCAATTATATCATGATCAAGAGTATTGTACTATAATAGCATACATCCCAATATCATCAAACATATATCATCGTCTGTGTAAATATACATCGTTAAATGATCCACCAAAATATCATGTCATATATCATATCGTGATTAAGTCACATATTACAATCCGGGTTCTATTCTAAAATCCCGTACATTCCAATCCGCTACTATCATAACACATCTCATGTCATAACTCGATCATATATCCAATAAATCACGGCATCAAACCTAGTCATATCGACTCATCCCCATGTATCATATAACCTCCTCATATCACATGTATATGTTGTATACCCCCACACACACATTCCTACATATATATATATATATATATATATATATATATATATATAGAGAGAGAGAGAGAGAGAGAGACAAATACACCAAGTCAAGTTTAGGTGTGTGCGTGTATGTGTGTGTCTACATGAAACCTACGAATTCCCTCCAAGGCCGTCATCCTCTGGTTAAGTCTTTCTAAATCAGTCTAGTCCAATCTAAAGTCTTCAATAGGACCCTACTCGCCAAGAATATAAGGTCACGTCTGACTTCCTAATAACAGTACGTAATATCCTTATTCTACGTTTGCGGGGGTGCTATACGCCATTCACCCAACTTCCCCCGTAGATATACATATACTCACCTGGTCCTTATTTTCTAAAGTCAATGCCGCCATCCTCTTCTTCGTCGTCCGAAGTCCATGTGAGGGGTACCTATACGCAAACATATATAATATCGTAAACCAAAATCGCGGATAAAGCCCAAAAACGGCGTATGAAACACGCATAGGTTAAAATCTATGACCCACTCATGCAAAAGAACCAAATATCCCTCGATATCGGCATACGAACGCCGATTGATCGAGATAAAACAGAAGCGTACAAATCGTAGTTCCAAAACTCACTAAGTATAATATAAATAGGGTTTAAATCATTAAAACCTTAAACATAATCAAATCGTTTTATTTCGTAAAAACCTAGAAAGCACTAAATTTTTGTTTTAATTCGAAACTTGATGTTTTAACAAAACTAATGGCCATAATATTCACTAAATATAATAACTAAGTCAAACAAATCATTAATATATTTTTATCACACTAATTTGTATAAATCCAAAAATTCTAGTTTGCAAATTTATCCAATTTTAACACCTTTAAAGCAAATTTCCACAAATCATCAACTAAACTAAGTTTTGCATGATATAAGTTGCTAAACAACAAACTGAAATGTTAATAATGTCATGAAAACCATAATTAGATTTTAATCTCGATTATTTAATCAATTTCTAAAACCTAGTTTGCAAAATAGCATGATTATCAAAATTTTAACTAACAAATTAGCAATTTTTAACTAGATTAGGTTTTGCATTCCAATAACATGTTAATCTACTCATTAAAACCATGAATAATTGATAAAAATTCTCACTAGAATTTTATCTCACCTATATATATCGTTTACAAAAACCTAGTTAGCAAAATTAAGCAATTTGGACAAATTAATTGTAACAATTTACAATTTAGCTTCTATATTAGGTTTAGCATTACCTAACATGTTAAACTACACATTGCATACTTAATGATGAAGTAAAAATCCTAACTTTATTTAAAAACACTTTTCTTGAATTTTCAAGTTAGCAATTAGAACCCTAATTAAATACTGAAATTCATTAAATTGAAGTAATTAAACATCAAGTGACAATTGGTTTAAGATTATACCTCAAAAACATGAGATCAAACATGCAACTTGATCTCCAAAATACTAACTTTGCTCAAAGATCCATGCTAGATAGGCCAAAGAATAATGGGTAGAGATTGGATTTGGATTTTGAGGTTTTATTTTGGATTTTTAATGGATTTTTGGAAGTGTTTTGAGTTGGAATGAAATGGGGAATTTTTAGGGCAGCATAGGGGGGAGGCTCGGCCAGGTATTTTTGGGAGTGGGGAGAGAGAGAAATAGGTTGATGAGTGTGTAGAAATTTCCATATTAAACCAATATTTTAAGTCTTTTCAATAATTTCTTTATTTTCCTTTTTTCTATTAACTCATTCTATGATTTTCTAGAACCCTCATGACAACTCCAATTCCTATCAAAGTAACATGTTACATTTTGTTTTAGTGTGTCATGGTGCACCATTTTGTAATTAACCGATATCTAATTTGTAATTTACACTAATTTAATGTATAATTAAAAGCTTATATAAATATTGAAAATTAATTAATTACGGAAAATATTTTAGTAGACTAATAATTTATAAGTGACCAAATAAATACCAAATACTAGTAATTACATAGTTAAAATAGGCGTATTTAAATCTATATTGAAAAATAATTATAGTTGGGTTTTACGGAAAATACGGTTTATTTTACCGATTATCAGAAAATTCACCTAAAAGATTTTATTTATTTATTTATTTTTAAAACGTTACATATATTGAATTTCCTTTTGGGTTGACTTAGAGAAGGAGAGAGAGAGCATGGGTGAAAAAGCATGCTTGGCATTAAATGAGGGGAGAGAAAATGCCATGCTTTGTCCACTAACCCCCTCTCTCACCCTCTCTACTCTTTTTCAAAAAGAAAACCCTCATTTTTCCCTCACCTCACACACTCTCTCTGCCACTCTTTTTCTGTCCAGCAGCAGCCCCCCCTCTCCCTCTCCCTCATCATTCTTCTTCTTCTTCCCATTATTTAAGCCCCATTCTCCATTAAAAATCCCTTTCCTCTTCACTAAACCTCTTGTCTAAGCACTTCTTATGGGTTCTTGAGGCAAATCTTTGCCTTTGAAGGCAAGGTTAGCAAGTTGAGCCATCACTAAACCCATTTGAGGTATAAAGCTTACCCTAATCCTTTTCTTTGCTAAAATTTTAATTACTTAACTTAATTTAGGGTTTAAATGGTGTATTAGTGCTAATTAGGTGAGTTATGTGTAGATTAGGTCAAGTAATGGGTTTTATGGCCTTATTAGCTTAACTTTGGGTTATTAGTGCCGTTAAATCCAAGTTTTTGCCTCAGGTTACACTAAAAACCCATAATGTATTAAGTTTAGTGTTAATTTAGTATTTAGTAAAGATTTATTGCCGTTTTGAGATCTGCTTTTGACCTGGGTGCTTTAAGAAAAAGTTGAGTTTACTGGAGTATGTTCACTAGACCTAGATCACACACATAGAGCACGGGACCCTAATTCCTACACCATGACACAGAAAAATTCTTTCTGGCCGCAAATTGCGGCCAGAGGGGTGAGTTGGGTTTCTGGGTTTGGGCTGGGGGAGTCTGCTATATATCTAAGATTTTTGGTATATGCAACTTTTCTTAATTCTGTTCGTATCAAAATCTGGAACCAAATACCTTGTTTTCGACACTTTTAAACTTGCGCGACATGTACGTTTTGTGAATGTGTTTGGTGGTTGCTGCGTGTTGCAGCGTGTCAGGGTTGTTTCAGACGCGTATACACACATTTTGGCGTATCGAGTATACACGCGTTTAGCTTGCGACGCTAGTTTCTCGTTTAGTATTGTTATCGCGTTTTTGCAAGATTTTAGCCTTATGAATGTTGCTTGTATGAATTCTAGGTTCGTAGGCGGGTACTTCGAATGCCGCAAAAAATGGGAAGCAGGTAGTCGGCTACACTTAGCTCGAGATCACGGTGAGTAGATTTAACATCTACGGGGAAATCTCCCGTATGACGTTATGCGTCAGGGCTTGATAGGATATTGTAGTCGCGTGTTATATTATATAATTATGTTGGTCCTGTATACGTACCATTATACCATACCCCTCTTTTGTTGTATATAGACATAATTTTTATAAGACACCGCACTGTTACTAACGGTTCATGCTGCACGAGAAGAATTTGCATGCTACACACACCGTTAGTAATTGCTATGACACTCGCACTATAGAATTGCTATGAACCATACATCGTTTAGCTTACCTCATCATCGATGATTAGAAATGATTTTATTCCTTTGTGTGCATACATATTGTACACTCATTCTTGCGTATGTATATCTTGTGCATTCATACATACACATTTCATATACATAGATGATGCTGGCTTTGATTTCTAGAAAAATGGGGACCGCATGAAATATTTTCAAAATTGGATCCATTTAAAAGAGCAGTTTTCCCTTTTTACTTGTTGTACAATGTTATGCGGCATACGACACATTGCATGGATTCACGCATTGAGTTTTGGATATCATGTGATTTCTGGATTTGAGAACCGTGGTATTATTTTAAGAAAGTATGCACTGTTTTGAAAACCCGGTTTCTCTTGATATGATATTTCAGTGTGTCCACCATGCGTTTTCTCGGTTCAGAGACGTGTGACATATGAACCTGATTCGAGGAGCTGGATGAGGCCGATTGCAGGTACATGGTGGACCTGGTATGGTACCCCGGGACAAGAAAGAGATGCTGTGTATACAGAAGGTGGGCCTGGCAGAGGGACTACTACCTACCGGTGATTGGTTGAACCTGGCGGCTATCCGGAGGATACCGACCAAAGTCAAGAGATGGATATGGGCCGACCCGTACTGCCGGGGCTGAGGGCCGATTCTGCAGACGGAGCCCGTGGGCCGATCCGGACTGACGGAGCCCGATATACGAGGATTTGCGTGTCGATGCTGGACACGAGTATTTCATGATGTTTTCGGGTGCCAATGTTGGGCACCCCGTTTCTATGAGATTTACAGGATCGAGGGCCGGATAGAGTGACGGCGCCTGCGTTATCGGGATTTTGGGGTGTTTTTGGTATACACCGGGGTTTTTCCATGATGATGATTCGTGTAGATGATATTTTATCCCATGCTCAGCATTCATCGTTATGCATTGCATCATGTAGTCGTAGTACCTGATAGAGTACTTTGCATGATTATTGCATACCCAGTTCATTATATAGATATTATTAGATTGCACATGTTAGAGTATCGCAGTACGTGCATACTCGCGATTACCTTTATATGTTATTTACTATTCACGAGTTGGCAACTCACCCCGTTGTGCCACAGTGTTTGAAGGTCGACCCTAAGGGTAGTTGCGGCAGGGCTACTTCCTTGTATCCTTTTGGCTACGGATACCATTGCAGTTGGCGAGTGAGCCGTTTTGCCGTTAGGTGGGTTTTGCGGTATCCGTTAATTTCCATTGTACTCTTTGTTGTATCTAGTACTCTCCATCTACCATTTCATGTATTGACTTAGAGACCAGTTGTGAGGACGATGTTGTATATTATTTTGTACTCTGGATGTCGAGCTCGTGTGAGCCGACTTTACTTATGCAGCTTTATCTTTTATGATGTTTTTCACTTATATTGCTCATTTCTTCGCTACGGCGTCGTATATTATTCTTGTGGTGGTTGTTTCCGCCGTTGGGCGTGATTGCTCCCGTTTAGGGATGTTTTATTCTTATTATCAGTCATTTTATTTATATCATGTGTTTTACCCGTTTCGGGGCTAGTTTTTACAAAGGAGGTGCTGCCAAAATTTTTAAGAAAATAACTTAAACTTTAAAGATTTTTACTCAAGGTTTTCTAAATGTTTTAAACTAATGTTTTCATCCCTCACTATTTTTAATGGTTTTGATTTCTGGGTTTCGGCTTACTTAATCGCGTTACGCCTATAGACGTTACGTGGTTAAGTGCCGGTCACGGGCCGAACTTTGGGTTGTGACAAAGTTGGTATCAAAGCGTAGGTTTTACATTTCGGAGTGTAGGATGACCTTAGTATGATGGGGTAGGTAGCTGAAGCAGAGTGGTGTAGCGTGGGTATGTTCCGCGGCATACTCACGACACGGTACTTCGCCTAAGCGACCTTATGACATATTGGTTGAAATTCCTTCGTGATTATATACATTCTTGTGATTCGATTTCCGTATTCTTATCGAATCTTGTTTCATTTCCAGCCATTATGCCGCCGAAGATTATGAGGGCACAGAGAGCGGCCGCGAGATCTAAGATTAAAGTTAACTCATCTGAGATGAGGACTGACCCGGGCAGTACACCCGTTGTACCGGAGCAAACTGTTCCCCCTTCGACAGACCAGATTGCTATGCTAGGGGCCGGTATGCAGGAGATGCGCCAGATGATAGGGTCGTTAGTTGAGGCACTTCGAGCGCAACGACCAGAGGTAGTTCTACCCGTTACGTGGACCACGATGGTACCTACAGTTCAGGCAGTTGCACCTGCAGCTACAGAGGTTATCACAGTATCACTATCTGAATTTATGAGGCTGAAGCCTCCGGTCATCATAGGCACCGATGTAGCCGAGAATCCGCTGTCATTTATCGATTGGATAGCCCGGATATGTCGTTCACTCAGATGCTCAGACGCGAGATGGGTGGAGTTCACGAGCTTTCGCCTGGAAGGTCTTGCGCAGAAGTGGTGTGAGTCGGTAGAGAAGGGCAGAGCAGCAGGTCTTCCTCCTATGACCTGGACTGAGTTCATGACGGTGTTTCTTGCATGTTTCCTTCCACAGAGTGTCAGAGATTCTCTAGCGCGCAGGTTCGAGTCTTTACGTCAAACTCCGAGATGACAGTGGCAGAGTACGGCGTGCTATTTACCGAGCTATCTACGTATGCCCCGTATTTGGTAGCTACTGAGGAGATGCGGGTTAAGAGGTTTGTTCGAGGCCTGATTACCCCGTTGTTTCTTGCGATCAGCGCACAGCATTGCAAGATCTATGCAGCAGCTGTAGATGCAGCCCTATTAGTCGAGAAGCGCCTTGCTGAGACTTCGGTAGTTCCAGGGCCGAAGAGGGTTCATACAGATACGTCAGCACAGAGACAACCGTTAAAGCTCCTCGACAAGTTCCGTTCAGGTACGGGGGGTAGCGGAGGCTCGGGACGAGGTCAGCTATTCAGCTCTTATCCTCAGGAGGGTCAGCCGGCACCATCTAGATGTTTCCGGTGCGGGAGTACTTATCATCGTATTCGAGATTGTCCGGAGCCACGTGAGGGCGAGACGGCCGTACCATATATTACCCTACTATCTTCTCCACCTCATAGGGCGTTGCCTCTTGCACCTGATATTGCTCCGCGTCAGACTTACACACAGAGAGGTCGTGGCCGCGGAGGGTTCGTTCAGAGAGGACGGGGTGACTGAGGCAGAGGAAAGCCAGTTTCCGGCAGAGGACAGCCGGTTGCAGGTGGAGGGCAGGCACGGGCATTCGACTTGATGCATCAGGACGTGTAGGCGTCCAATGCAGTGGTCTCAGGTACTTTTTCAGTATGTTCTTTTGATGCACACGTGCTGTTTGATCCGGGATCCATGCAGTCGTACGTTTCCACACACTTCATGCCGAGTTTGGGTAGTAGAGTCTGGTTTGCTTAATCAGCCGCTTGCTGTGACCACTCCCGTTGGCGAGTCGTTTATTGCGAGGCACGTGTTCCAGTCATGTGTTGTCCGTATAGGTGAGAGAGAGTTGTCCGTCGACTTGATCCTTCTTGAGATGTTGGACTTCGACGTTCTCCTGGGTATGGACTGGTTAGCCACGTGCTATGCGTCTGTGGACTGCCGCGAGAAGACAACTAGGTTTTGTTTTCCCGACGAGTCGGTTTTTGTTGTGCAGGGGGACCGTGGTGCCACCCCTCACAGTTTGATTTCATCTCTTCGCGCTGGACAACTTTTGAGGAGGGGATGTCAGGGATTTCTAGCCTACGTTTGCAATACTAGAGCTACAGAGGTTCCTTTGGACCAGATCCCGATTGTTAGTGAGTTCCCTAATGTTTTCCCTGATGAGCTGCCTGGGCTACCGCCTGAGCACGATATTGTTTTCTGCATTGACTTGATTCCCGGCACGGGGCCTATTTCCATACCGCCTTATCGGATGGCCCCGGCGGAGCTTAGAGAGTTGAAAGGTTAGTTGCAAGATTTTCTGGATAAGGGGCTTATTCGACCTAGTGTGTCTCCTTGGGATGCTCCTGTCCTGATCGTCAAGAAGAAGGACGACAGTTTGCTCTTGTGTATTGATTACCGCCAGCTGAACAGGGTTACCGTACGGAACAGATATCCCTTACCGCATATCGATGACTTATTCGACCAGCTTCAGGGTGCGGGATACTTTTCGAGGATTGACTTGCGATCAGTCTACCATCAGTTGCGAGTCCGGCAGGAGGATATTCCGAGGACGGCTTTTCGCACGCGTTACGGCCACTATGAGTTTTTGGTGATGTCGTTCGGACTCACCAACGCCACAGTAGCATTTATGGACTTGATGAACCACGTCTTCAGGCCGTATCTTGATCAGTTCATCATCGTATTCATCGACCATATCTTAGTGTACTCCCGGAGCCGAGTGGAGCACGAGCATCACTTGCGTATTACGTTGCAGACCTTGAGGGAGCATCGGCTATTCGCTAAATTCTCTAAGTGCGCATTCTGGCTCGACGGTGTAGACTTCTTGGGTCACATGGTGACGAAAGATGGCATATGTGTGGACCCGAAGAAGATCGAGGCCGTTCAGCATTGGCCCGGACCTGCATCAGTTACAGAGGTCCGCTGCTTCCTAGGACTGGCCGGCTACTACCGACGATTTGTTCAGGACTTCTCCCGTATCGCTGCACCGTTGACCGGGTTGACCCAGAAGGGAGTTCTTTTCGATTGGAAGGATGCGTGCGAGCATAGCTTTCAGCAGTTGCAGACTCGTTTGACTACGGCGCCGGTGTTATCATTGCCTTCAGGATCGGGCGGATTTGTGGTCTATTGTGACGCTTCTCGAGTGGGACTAGGGTGCATAATGATGCAGCATGACAGGGTTCTCGCGTATGCTTCTCGGCAGCTAAAGAAACATGAACATAACTACCCCACTCATGATTTGGAGATGGCTGCAGTGGTGTTTGCACTCAAGATCTAGAGACATTACCTATACGGTGAGGTGTGCCAGATATTCACGGACCATAAGAGCTTGAAGTACATATTTCAGCAGCGAGACCTGAACCTGAGACAGCGTCGTTGGATGGAGCTAGTGAAGGACTACGATTGCGAGATCCTTTATCATCCGAGCAAGGCGAATGTAGTGGCGGATGCTTTGACTCGGAGTCCCGGAGGTAGTCTATTTTGTTTGAGCGCAGTACAGAGGCAGTCGTCGGCAGATTGGCAGATTCTATGCGACATCCGAGTGCAGTCCGAGTTTACTCCGACCGGGGGACAGCTTGCGCATATCCGTGCATGTCCACAGTTGCTTGACCGTATCCACGAGGCGCAGCCCAGTGATGACCGTCTTTCAGAGATCAGGGAGCAGATTAGACAGAGCAGAGACTCTGAGTTCGTGATCGATGATCAGGCGATACTGCGATTTAGGACTCGACTATGCGTACCAGATTCAGAGGGACTGAGGCGTGAGATTCTCGAGGAGGCGCATCGATCATTGTACAGTGTTCATCCAGGTTCCACCAAGATGTACCATGATCTGATAGATGTTTACTGGTGGGAAGGGATGAAGAGGGACGTCACGGACTTCGTGTCGAGGTGCCTGACTTGTTAGTAAGTCAAGGCCGAGCACCAGAGTCCCGCGGGAGAGCTACATCCCTTGCCCATTCCGGAGTGGAAATGGGAGCAGATTTCTATGGATTTCATTGTGGGTCTACCAAGTACCAGTCGAGGGTACGACTCCATTTGGGTTATCGTTGATCGATTGACGAAAGCGGCTCACTTTCTACCGGTGAAGACCACTTTTGGATTTGCACAGTATGCCCAGATATACATCAACGAGATCGTACGATTGCATGGAGTCCTGACTTGTATCATGTCCGATCGAGGCACCCAGTTCACCAGCCGACTATGGCAGAGGCTTCAGGAGGGTTTGGGAACCCGCTTGAGTTTCAGCGCAGCCTTCCATCCGCAGACCGACGGCCAGTCAGAGCGGACTATTCAGACTCTTGAGGACTTGCTTCGAGCTTGTATTCTTGATTTCGGTGGCAGCTGGGATCGTCATTTACCCTTGGTGGAGTTCTCCTATAATAATAGCTTCTAAGATACGATTCAGATAGCACCATTCGAGAATTTTTATGGAAGGAGATGTCAATCACCCGTCTGTTGGACAGAGCTCAGCAAGAGCAGTATTTTGGGGCCGTAGATCGTACAGGAGACGACCGAGAAGTTACAGTTGATTCGAGATAGGATGAGGACAGCTCAGAGCAGGCAGAAATCGTATGCTGACAGACGCCGCCGTAGACTCGAGTTCTCCGTTGGCGATCATATTTTTCTGAGGGTCTCTCCGATGAAGGGCGTGATGAGATTTAGGCGGAAAGGGAAGCTTAGTCCCAGATTTATAGGTCCCTTCGAGATCCTTGAGCGTGTGGGCGCAGTGGCATATCGTTTGGCTCTTCCACCCAACTTCCCGGATGTTCACCCCGTATTCCATGTGTCGATGCTTCACACATACCTTCATGACCCTTCTCACATGGTTCAGCATCAGACCGTTCAGCTTGAGCACAATCTTTCGTTCACCGAGCAGCCAGTAGTGATATTGGATCGGCAGGTAAAGAAATTTCGATCAAAGGTCTTGCCATCTGTGAAGGTGCTTTGGCGCAGCCCGAATGGTGAAGAGATCACTTGGGAGGCCGAGGGCGAGATGCGGAAAAAATTCCCTCAACTCTTTGAAGGTACGCCTAGTAAAAATTTTAAATTCGGGACCGAATTTCTTTAAGGGGGGAAGATTGTAACACCTTAGAATGCATTTAGTGGTTGATTATGTGAAAATATGGTTTTTAGTAAAAAGTTTACCAAAATGGTTTTCAAATATTTTATAAAAATTAATAAATATTTTATTAGAATTTAATTGGGTTTGCACACACATGTGCATGTTAACCTGGGGCTAATTCGGGGTTAAACCATGCTCGGTAGCCTGTTAGTGTATATGCCCTAGAGGCCATTACTGTATCATACTAGCTTGTATATTACTTAATGGAAGCTTGGGATATTCACAGTTGTATAGACAATCTTGATCAAAATGGTAGTATGCTACTTGGTTTGTCTCTACTTCAATATGTGCATGTGTTTCTTTTAGCATATCGCTTATATACATATTAGTAGAGCCCTTAGGATCTTTGCTTGATTACCAGCGTTGTGATGGCGCTTACACTCATGGGGGCTGGGTAATCCACAAGCACATCCTTATACAGGTCCCTATTCGTAGGACTATCGAGACAGGGCATCGATACTCCGGAGTAGACTAGCGTATGCGCTTCTCATCCCAGCGGGGGAGACGGTCTGTCCCACAGCCGTCAGTACGTCGTACTTGAGATAGTATACGGGTGCTCGATAGGTTACGAGTACACTGGACAGGACTCGTCGGGAACTGTTGGTTGGTATTATACCTATCGTCAGTTATCAGTTCCCAGGTGACATGAGTACAACTTAGTCCGCCGACTTGACACTTTCACTTCGCCTCGAGTGTGTTCCCACTGTACTTAGATTACTACCTTACCACGGCTCAAAGGAGTCATGCAAACAGGTAGTAGTTGGGTGCAGTCCCGAAGCACTTGGAGGCAGTGACGGTTAGACAGGATTCGTCTCTCCCGGTATTGGGGGTTGACATCGCGCTGTATCTAGGAGATCCATTACACAAGGAGAGATATAATAGTAGGTCTCCAGTGTTATCTCAGGGTGTTCTGGGCTACACTTCAACACGACTTGTACCGCTATTAAGGGACTGACGTTCACCGCCCCCCTAGGCCTGCCATGCGATGTATCAGACGAACAGACCGGACTGTACGGAGATTGTCACATACAGGCTAAGTAGGAGTTCGGATGGGTTTACCTCATCGGCCTTCTTATCGACATCTACCTGGGGACCGTTACGTACAGCTAGTGCCGCTTGCGGTCTGTGGTTAAACCCACTGCCAGCGTAGTGTCGAGTCTTTAGAGACCCACACAGAGAGTTTCCCTGCACTGAGCGAAACGTGTAGAGGCCGTATGGTTTTACGGCAGGGCTACGATCACTTACGCGCACTTGTCTGCGTATGCTGTTCGGAAAGGCAATACTAGTAGGCTTCCCCTCTTCTCTGTTGGTTGACAAGCATTTGGTTTAAGCCAGATCCTAGTATTGCATGGATGGATTTGTTTTGTCTTCTGTGCATCCGCATTCTAACGAAAGCGGATGCGGGTGTGTATGCACAGTTTTGAGGAGCGATGAAGGAGGAGGTGCCCCATTAGGGTTTTGGCAGTTGGTTCGGCCAAAACCGTAATGTGGCACACTCATTAGGGTTTTGACAATTCGTTTGGTCAGAACCGTTATGAGCCGGAAACATTATTTACTAATCCTTTTAGTGATAGATTAGTGATGGCTAATTGCATTGACCATTTGATCATTTAGACCTCTCTTGACTTTGTTGACCCGTTGACCGTGTTGACCATTGACCTTCAAGAGAGGTCTACACTTTTCTTTCATTTTCTTTTTCTTTTTTGATTATGATAATGGTCAATTCAATGTAGCATCAACTTTATCATGATAGGATTAGTAATGATGGTTTTGGGTGTATTATTGCTACCATGGTTCATTTCATTTGGGTTAATCTTTTTATTATTCTCTTCTCATTCTCTCTCTTGAAATGAGAAGAAAAGAAAAGCTCCTTGGTTGCTAAGTTTTCTCTTTCATCTTCCTCCTCTTGAAAATTCTTTTGATCTCATGTGTTGAGAGAAAAAGAATCCACATAGACAAACACTTCCATCTATCTCTTCTATACAACCTAAGGCGTTTATATTAGCAATCTCTTTGCCCTAGTTGCCTTGGCTTGAGGCGGAGCTTAGTGTACAACTCTCGGGTGGATCGTCTTCGACTCAAGAAGGCCGCGGAGGTGACCGAGATCCGGACCGACCCTCGGAGCGCGGATGGACGAGCCGGACAGCGGAGAGAAGACCCGAAGGACCGGTTCCGTGAGGTATATTTTCTACAGCATAGTAGTTAAAGCCTCTACTTGTTTGCTAGTTTCTAGTTTTGCCAAGATCCTTGCTTTTGAGTCCATGTTGCATTGCGTCAAATTATTTTTTTTCGCCGTTTCCGCCTCCCCGTAAGAACCGAGGTGAGCAACGTGGACTTACAGTTGTATCAGAGCCTAGCTAAACATAAACTAGTAAGTTAGCAAAGTGTTTAGAATATCGATCGGAAAAAAGTCGCAAAACACATTCGACAAAAACCAACTTTCTGTCGAATTTTTATACTGTTCAAAAAATTATTTGACATACATGAAAATTCGTCTCAGGGTTTTTATAGAACACACAGAAAAACTGAGCGTCTGACTCGGTCAACTCACCGCGGAAACGCGGCCAAACCATGGGTTTGGCCGCGGATCCGCGGCCGAGTTGACTCGGCCGCGTCTCAGTTTTGCTGCAGTGTTCTTAGCTTGCTGTTTTGAGATTTTTAATACATGTTTTTTCCACCCAGAATTTCTAGAGAGCAAGTTGACTTTTGGGGTGGTTATAAATCCGTATTTTGATCGATATTCCGTACTCTTTGCCTAATGAATATTATCTGTGATGTGATATATGTATTGAACGTCCGCTAATCGCCATACGTCGATTAATGGGGGTTATACATTTCTGTGATCTGTAATGTTGGTTTGTGTATATGAACTCGTTGGATTGTCGCGGATGAATAGCCGAGAATGGGTGTGAGATGAGAGTTTCTTTTTCTTTCATTCATTGAAAAATTTGTAAATTGATGTAATATTATTTGTTTGGCCGAACAACCGGTTCGGGGTTGTAGCCGTCATTGTATAATTTCTTTTTAATGTTTTTGCTCCTAGGATAGACCCAAGATGGGGTGCACAAACTACCGGGTATCCCGAAGTGCCGAGTGGCCTACTCACGGTGTTGAGGGAGGTTGCTTCGCTTCGGATACTTGGCGGGTAGTTTGCCGCACCCGTAGGGGTCTTGGGTGGGGTTTTGGCTATTCATCGCGACCGTGTAATCCGCTTTTCGTTGCAGGCTCGAACGAATCGCGGATTCCTAGTATATCCAAAGTGTTCATCTGTGATCTGGATTGACTATCATTGCTATAAATTTATATATGATAACTATTTAAGTGTTGCTTATGTTTTGCATCCGCGCTAGTCCAGTCCCCACTCTGCCGTTAGTTAAGTAACCTAACGGGTGATGACGGGGCCCCGTGGCGAATGCGGATGGCATAAGCGTACACCATATTTTGGTTGTTTTCTGCAATGGTAGGATTAAATGATGGGACGCATTGGAATTAATGCAAGAAAATAAACCAAGTAAAAGTCGATTGGAACACTTTCAAAACCACTCAGTTCTTTTCAAAAACCAGCTTTTTAAACGCAGAGCTTGAACCACTCCTTTTAAAAGCTATCTCGTTCCATCGATTATATCAAGTTCACTATGTTCACGGTTTCGCCAAAACCATTCGTAGCCCTCCGTCATTTCGTATGAATATTCAATAGTATTCAAGGTATGTTTGTTGACCTTCATCAAGGCATAGTGATTGGTAGCTGTTGGGTGTTCATATGTAGCATAGATAGATGCGTTGGTTTGGGACAGTCGTATTACCTTGTTGACCTTCGTCAAGGGTATGTGTTGGTGGTTTCAAATCAACCTGGATAATGACGGGTAGAACTTGACATGTGACTTATGATTTGTTGACCTTCGTCAAGGTCATAAGAGCATGGGGCAAAAATCCACATCGGGAGTTTCAAAAGTATTGAAACTTGCTAGCGCTGCATACCATTTGGAGTGTGATGATTCTGGTAGGATTCCTTCAGTTTTGTCACGCGATGATATTTGGATCCCGATCCTACTGTGAGTATATGCTACTCCTCGGGAACTCTTTCACTTAACGATCAATGCTATAAACCAAGTAGGTGTCTAGAAAGGTGTTAGCGGGGCTACGCCCACAGGGAAAAGAGGTTACTTAATTAATGAACTTCGCGAAAGTGTTGGAAAACCTTCCTCGAAGTACCGACACTGGCCTGGCTGAACGGTTAAGCAAGTATTGTACGGTGAGATTGATCCTGACTAATTCTTCCTTTATGGTTTGAGGAGGGATTCGAGAGACAGTGGGAGCCATCCTGTTTAGATAAATTAAAAACCAATCTTAACTTGCAAGAGCATCATGCTAGGTGTTTTCTTCTCTCTCTCTTAATTGCAGCAACCCAGTGACCGCACATAGGTTACATCTAGATAATAAAACGACTGAATCTGACTGTTATGACTGGCAAAGGTCTGTCCAGATGTCCATTGCCCATGACAAGCTGGGACACCTCTTGACTGATCCAACCCCTGCCGTCTCAGGTCCAGTTTCCCCTGTCACGGATATTGATAACCATAGGACATCAGAAGAAGACTGTGCGAAAGCCAAGTGCCTCGTGTTAGCCTTAGTTGATGGTATATACCAGAGGCAGCACGAGAAGATGGACTCAGTTTCCATCTTCCTCCATAACAAAGATTTATATGGAGAGCAATCTCGTATCGCAAGATATGAGACCTCGAACGAATTGCTTCCAGCGAGGTTGGCTATCGGGTCATCTGTAGGGGGCAACTTCCTTATAGAGACCAGCTCTTTTGAGCTCTAGGACTTGAAGACCACGTTGAAGAACGGGTCAGATGCTGACTTAGTTCAACAGTCTCTACCTACTACCCTGAAGGAAACCAGGGAAGTAGAAAAAAAGGGAAGGGAAGAAGTTTCAGGAACAGATGTAGTAAAAAAGGGATGTTCCTATTGTTACGGGAATGAACATGGACAGAAGGATTGCAAGGCTTGCAAAGCCAGTAGCCAGAATTCGAAGCATGTTGTGGCTTCGGCTTCGGGTGTGTTTGTAATAGAGAACTGCATGTCAGTTAACCCTACTTCCTGGGTATTGGATACCGGATCAGGATCTCATATCTGTAATTCGTTACAGGCTCTGAGAAACCGTAGGGTTATCAGGAAAGGTGATATGACTCTCAGGGTTGCTAATGGAATGAGCATGTATGCTGAATCCATAGGAGAATATCATCTAGGACTGACAACTGGGCAGATATTGATTCTGCGTAACTGTTTTATGTACCAGGTGCGACATGTAATATCATATCTGTATCCTTAATTTTTAAGGAAGGATATGATTTTACTTTTGTAAGCGATGTAGTCAACATCCACCTAAATCAAGTTCTGATTGGGTCAGGTACATTACAAAACGGAATATACGTATTGAATCAAGCTCAGATCTTCAGTGTCCAGAACACACTTAAAAGAAAGTCTCCGGAAACAAATCAGGCTTTCTTATGGCATTATAGACTGGGTCACATTAATGAGACACGGTTAACAAAGTTACATAAAGAGGGATACTTGAATCCGTTCGAGTATCAGTCTTATGCCACTTGTGAATCTTGTCTCATGGGAAAGATGACAAAGACTCCGTTCACTGGACACGGAGAAAGAGCAAGCGAGCTCTTGGGACTCATACACAGTGATGTGTGTGGTCCAATGTCTACACATGCGCGAAGTGGTTATTCATACTTCATTACTTTCACAGATGATTTCTCTAGGTATGGGCATGTCTTCTTGATGAAGCACAAATCCGAGGCCTTTGAGAAATTTTAAGAATACAAGAATGAAGTTGAAAAACAAACAGACAAAAGTATCAAGACACTGAGATCTGATCGAGGTAGTGAATACTTGAGTGCCGAGTTTCTGGGCTACTTAAAAGAGAATGGAATTCTCTCTCAGCTTACTCCTCCATACACACCACAACACAACGGTGTATCGGAAAGGCGGAATCGAACCCTATTGGATATGGTTCGTTCCATGATGAGTAAGGCTGACTTGCCGCGATCCTTCTGGGGTTATGCGCTAGAAACATCAGCATATCTCTTGAACAAGGCTCCAACCAAGACTGTGCCTACCACCCCATATCAGATGTGGAGTGGGAAGAAACCCTGTCTCAAGTACCTTAAGACATGGGGATGTCCAGCTTTTGTAAAAAAGCAGCATACGGACAAGAAGGAGGCACGCTCAGTACTGTGTAAGTTTGTGGGATACCCAAAGAACTCCAGGGGGTATCTTTTGTATTCCGCAGAGGAACAAAAGGTTTTTGTTTCTCAGCATGCCCACTTCTTGGAAACTGAATTTTTATAAAATCAGATAAGTGGGAGCGCAATAGAACTGGAAGAAATTCCAGAACCACAAACTATTACTGAAAGCTTGAAGGAACCAGAAGTTTCAAGAGAACCGGACATCCCAGCGCCACTCCGCAGGAGTAGTAGGCAGTCTCATCCGCCCGAGAGATACTACGGTTTTCTCATAGACGGGGATAGAGAGGATTGCACCATGGATTATGGTGAGCCTACTAGCTTCCAGCAAGCCATTCAGAGCGGTGACTTGGTAAAATGGCTGGATCCAATGCGGACCGAAATGGAGTCCATGTACACCAACAAAGTTTGGACTTTGGACTTTGCTCCAGAAGGGGTAAAACCCGTAGGCTGCAAATGGATCTTCAGAAAGAAGATTGGTGTAGATGGGCAGTTTGAGACCTATAAAGCTAGACTTGTTGCAAAGGGTTTTCATCAAAGACCTGGTTTGGACTATGACGAGACCTTTTCTCCAGTGGCTATGCTGAAATCCATTCGGATCCTTCTTGCCATTGCTGCCTTCCACGATTATGAAATCTGGCAGATGGACGTAAAGACGACTTTCCTAAATGGAAATTTGGAAGAGTGTGTCTATATGGATCAGCCGGAGGGATTCATTCAGAGTGGGAGCAGCGGTAGAGTGTGCAAGTTGCTAAAGTCCATCTATGGACTTAAGCAGGCATCGCGGAGTTGGAACATCTGCTTTGATGATACTGTCAAAGAATTCGACTTTATCAAAAACCCAGATGAACCATGCATTTACAGTAAGATTGTAGGGAGAACTGTAGTATTCCTTGTCTTGTACGTGGATGACATTCTCCTAATAGGAAATGATATTCCTATGCTACAGTCAGTCAAAGGATTCTTGTCGCTGAGGTTCTCCATAAAGGACCTGGGCGAAGCCAACTACATTTTGGGGATCCAGATCTATCGTGATAGATCTAAGAGGATGTTGGGACTTTCACAGTCAAGGTACATTGATACCATACTGAAAAGATTCAGTATGGAAGATTCCAAGCGCGGTAATTTACCGGCTTGTCACGGGATCACCCTCTCCAAAGAGATGTCTCCCAAGACTGATTTGGAAAGGGATCACATGTCTATTATACCCTATGCTTCTGCGGTAGGCTCTATAATGTATGCGATGTTATGTACCAGACCAGATGTAGCATACGCATTGAGCGTTGTAAGCCGGTATCAGTCAAACCCAGGAGAGAAACACTGGATAGCGGTAAAGAACATTCTCAAGTACCTAAGAAGGACTAATGAGATTTTCTTGGTGTATGACGGAAAAGACCTCCAGCTCGAGGCCTTTGCTGACTCCGGCTTCCAGAGTGACAAGGATGACTCCAAGTCCATGTCGGGTTATGTCTTTACTCTAAATGGAGGGGCGGTTTGCTGGAAGAGTTCCAAGCAGGAGACCGTTGCTGACTCAACTATGGAAGCGGAGTACATAGCTGCTTGCGATGCCGCAAAGGAAGCTGTCTGGATGAAGAAGTTCTTCACGGAGCTTCAGGTGGTTCCTGCCATTGTTGATCCAATACCGCTGTATTGCGACAACAACGGCGCTATAGATTTAGCGAAGGAACCCAGGTCCCATCAGAAGTCCAGGCACATTTTGAGGCGGTACCACCTGATCAGGGAGATCGTAGATCGCCGGAAGATCGAGGTGAAGAGTGTAAATATGGAGAACAACACTGCAGATCCACTCACGAAGGCCCTACCCCAGACTCAGTTCGAGCGGCTGATCGAGATGATAGGTCTTCGATACGCCAGTACATGGCCTTAGTGCAAGTGGGAGATTGTTAGTGTATATGCCCTAGAGGCCATTACTGTATCATACTAGCTTGTATATTACTTAATGGAAGCTTAGGATATTCACAGTTGTATAGATAATCTTGCTCAAAATGGTAGTATGCTACTTGGTTTGTCTCTACTTCAATATGTGCATGTGTTTCTTTTAGCGTATCGCTTATACACATATTAGTAGAGCCCTTAGGATCTTTGCTTGATTACCAGCGTTGTGATAGCGCTCACACTCGTGGGGGCTGAGTAATCCACAAGCACATCCTTATACAGGTCCCTAGTCGTAGGACTATCGAGATAGGGCATCGATACTCCGAAGTAGACTAGCGTATGCGCTTCTCATCCTAGCGGGGGAGACGGTCTATCCCACCGCAGTCAGTACGTCGTACTTGAGATAGTATACGGGTGCTCGTTAGGTTACGAGTACACTGGACAGGACTCGTCGGGAACTGTTGGTTGGTATTATACCTATCGTCAGTTATCAGTTCCCAGGTGACATGAGTACAGCTTAGTCCGCCGACTTGACACTGTCACTTCCCTCGAGTGTGTTCCCACTGTACTTAGATTACTACCCTACCACGGCTCAAAGGAGTCGTGCAAACAGGTAGTAGTTGGGTGTAGTCCCGAAGCACTTGGAGGCAGTGACGGTTAGACAGGATTCGTCTCTCCCGGTATTGGGGTTTGACATCGCGCTGTGTCTAGGAGAGCCATTACACAACTAGTCCCTGGCCAGGGCAAGCGAGATATACTGGTAGGTCTCCAGTGTTATCTCAGGGTGTTCTGGGCTACACTCCGACACGATTTGTACTGCTATTAGGGGACTGACGTTCACCGCCCCCCTAGGCCCGCCATGCGATATATCAGACGAAAAGACCGGACTGTACGGAGATTGTCACATACAGGCTCAGTAGGAGTTCGGATGGGTTTACCTTATCGGCCTTCTTATCAACATCTACCTAGGGATCGTTACGTACAGCTAGTGCCGCATGCGGTCTGTGGTTAAACCCATTGCCAGCATAGTGTCGAGTCTTTAGAGTCCCACACAGAGAGTTTCCCTGCACTGAGCGAAACGTGTAGAGGCCGTATGGATTTACAGCAGGGCTACGATCACTTACGCGCACTTGTGTGCGTATGCTGTTTGGGCAGGCAATACTAGTGGGCTTTGGTTTAAGCCAGATCCTAGTATTGCACGGATGGATTTGTTTTGTCTTCTGTGCATCCTCATTCTACGGAAAGCGGATGCGGGTGTGTATGTACAGTTTTGAGGAGCGATGAAGGAGGAGGGGCCCCATTAGGGTTTTGGCAGTTGGTTCGGCCAAAACCGTAACGTGGCACACTCATTAGGGTTTTGACAATTCGTTTGGTCAGAACCGTTATGAGCCGGAAACATTATTTACTAATCCTTTTAGTGATAGATTAGTGATGTCTAATTGCATTGACAATTTGACCATTTAGACCTCTCTTGACTTTGTTGACCCGTTGACCGTGTTCACCATTGACCTTCAAGAGAGGTCTACACTCTTCTTTCATTTTCTTTTTCTTTATTGATTATGATAATGGTCAATTCAATGTAGCATCAACCTTATCATGATAGGATTAGTAATGATGGTTTTGGGTGTATTATTGCAACCATGGTTCATTTCATTTGGGTTAATCTTTTCATTATTCTCTTCTCATTCTCTCTCTTGAAATGAGAAGAAAAGAAAAGCTCCATGGTTGCTAAGTTTTCTCCTTCATCTTCCTCCTCTTGAAAATTCTTTTGATCTCATGTGTTGAGAGAAAAAGAATCCACATAGACAAACACTTCCATCTATCTCTTCTACACAACCTAAGGCGTTTAGATTAGCAATCTCTTTGCCCTAGTTGCCTTGGCTTGAGGCGGAGCTTAGTGTACAACTCTCGGGTGGATCGTCTTCGACTCAAGAAGGCCGCGGAGGTGACCGAGATCCGGATCGACCCTCGGAGCGCGGATGGACGAGCTGGACAGCGGTGAGAAGACCCGAAGGACCGGTTCCGTGAGGTATATTTTCTACAGCATAGTAGTTAAAACCTCTACTTGTTTGCTAGTTTCTAATTTAGCCAAGATCCTTGCTTTTGAGTCCATGTTGCCTTGCGTCAAATTATTGTTTTTCGCCGTTTCCGCCTCCCCGTAAGAACCGGGGTGAGCAACGTGGACTTACATAGCCACGGTGCTTTAACCATGTCATTAGATAAAATAGGAATTTAAATTAAGTATTTTAGTTTCAATATATATATATTGAATTTCTTTTGGGTTGACTAAGAGAAGGAGGGAGAGGGCATGGGAGACAAAGCATGCTTGGCATTAAATGAGGGGAGAGAAAATGCCAAGCTTTGTCCCCTAACCCCCCTCTCACTTTCTCTACTCTTTTTCAAAAAGAAAACCCTCATTTTTCCCCTCACCTCACACACTCTCTCTCCCTCTCTTTTTCTGTCCAGCAGCTGCCCCCCTCCCTCATCATTCTTCATCTTCTTCCCTTCATTTAAGCCCCATTCTCCATTAAAAATGCCTTCCCTCTTCACTAAAGCTCTTGTTTAAGCACTTCTTATGGGTTCTTGAGGCAAATCTTTGCCTTTGAAGGCAAGATTAGCAAGTTAAGCCATCACTAAACCCCTTTGAGGTATAAAGCTTACCCTAATCCTTTTCCTTGCTAAAATTTTAATTACTTAACTTAATATAGGGTTTAAATGGTGTATTAGTGCTAATTAGGTGATTTATGTGTAGATTAGGTCAAGTAATGGTTTTTATGGTCTTATTAGCTTAATTTTGAGTTATTAGTGCTGTTAAATCCAAGTTTGTCCCTAAGGTTACACTAAAACCCCCTAATTTATTAAGTTTAGTGTTAATTTAGTGTTTAGTGAAGATTTATTGCCGTTTTGATATCTGCTTTTGACTCGGGTGCTTCAGGAAAAAGTTGAGTTTACTGGAGCATGTTCATTAGACCTAGACCATACACACGGAGTACGGGACCCTAATTCCTACACCAGGCCGCAGAAAAATTCTTTCTAGCCGCAAATTGCTGCCAAAGGGGTGAGTTGGGTATCTGGGTTTGGGCTGGGGGAGTCTGCTATATATCTAAGATGTTTGATATATGCAACTTTTCTTAATTCTGTTCATATCAAAATCTGGAACCAAATACCTTATTTTCAACACATTTAAACTTGCGCGACACGTACATTTTGTGAATGGGTTTGGTGGTTGCTGTTTGTCGCAGCGTGTCAGGGTAGTTTCAGATGCGTATACACACGTTTTGGCGTATCGAGTATACACGAGTTTAGCTTGCTATGCTAGTTTCTCATTTAGTCTTGTTATCGCATTTTTGCATGATTTTAGCCTTATGAATGTTGCTTGTATGAATTTTAGGTTTGCAGGCGGGTACTTCGGATGCCGCAAAGAAGGGGAAGTAGGTAGTCGGCTACACTTAGCACGAGATCACGGTGAGTAGATTTAACATCTACGGGGAAATCTCCCATATGGCGTTATGCGTCAGGGCTTGATAGGATATTGTAGTCGCGTGTTATATTATATATTTATGTTGGTCATGCATACGTACCATTGTATCATACCCCTCTTTTGTTGTATATAGACATAATATTTATGAGACACCGCACTTTTACTAACGGTTCATGCTGCACTAGCACAATTTGCATGCTACACACACCGTTAGTAATTGCCATGACACTCGCACTATAGAATTGCTATGAACCATACATCGTTTAGCTTACCTCATCATCGATGATTATACATGATTCTGTTCCTTTGCGTGCATGCATATTATACATTCATTCTTGCGTATGTATATCTTGTGCATTCATACATACACATTTCATATACATAGATGATGCTGGTTTTGATTTCTAGAAAAATGGGGACCGCATGAAATATTTTCAAAACTGGATCCATTTAAAAGAGCGATTTTCCCTTTTTTACTTATTGTACGATGTTATGTGGCATACGACACATTGCATGGATTCACGCATTGAGTTTTGGATTTCATGTGATTTCTGGATTTGAGAACCGTGGTATTATTTTAAGAAAGTATGCACTGTTTTGAAAACCCGGTTTCTCTTGATATGATATTTCAGTGTGTCCACCATGCGTTTTCTCAGTTCTGAGACGTGTGAAATGTGAACCTGATTCAAGAAGCTGGATAAGGACGATTGTGGGTATATGGTGGACCCGGTATGGTACCCCGGGGCAAGAAAAGGATGTTGTGTATACAGACGGTGAGCCTGGCAGAGGGACTACTACCTACCGGTGATTGGTTGAACCTGGTGGCTATCCGGAGGATACCGACCAGAGTCGAGAGATGGATATGGGCCAACCCATACTGCGGGGCCGAGGGCCGATTCCGCAGACGGAGCCCATGGGCCGATCCGGACTGACGGAGCCCGATATACGAGGATTTGCGTGTCGATGCTGGACACGAGTATTTCCTGATGTTTTCGGGTGCCGATGTTGGGCACCCCGTTTCTATGAGATTTACATGATCTAGGGCCAGATAGAGTGACGGCGCCTGAGTTATCGGGATTTTGGGGTGTTTTTGGTAGACACCGGGGTTTTTCAATGATGATGATTCGTATAGATGATATTTTATCCCACGCTCAGCATTCATCGTTATGCATTGCATCATGTAGTTATAATACCTGATAGAGTACTTTGCATGATTACTGTGTACCCAGTTCATCATATAGATGTTATTAGATTGCACATGTCAGAGTACAACAGTATGTGCATACTCGAGATTACCTTTATATGTTATTTACTATTCACGAGTTGGCAACTCACCCCCGTTGTACAACAGTGTTTGCAGGTCGACCCTCAGGGTAGTTGCGGCAGGGCTACTTCCTTGTATCTTTTTGGTTACGGATACCATTGCAGTTGGCGAGTGAGCCGTTTTGCCTTTAGGTGAGTTTTGCGGTATCCGTTTATTTCCTTTGTACTCTCTGTTGTATCTAGTACTTTCCATCAACCATTTCATGTATTGACTTAGAGACCAGTTGTGAGGACGATATTGTATATTATTTTGTACTCTGGATGTCGAGCTCGTGTGAGCCGCCTTTACGTATGCAGCTTTATCTTTTATGATGTTTTTCACTTATATTGCTCATTTCATCGCTACGGCATCGTATATTATTCTTGTGGTGGTTGTTTCCACCGTTGGGCGTGTTTGCTCCCGTTTGGGGATGCTTTACTCTTATTATCAGTCATTTTATTTATATCATGTGTTTTACCCGTTTTTGGGCTAGTTTTTACAAAGAAGGTGCTGCCGAAATTTTTAAGAAAATAACTTAACATTAAAGATTTTTACTCAAGGTTTTCTAAATGTTTTAAACTAATGTTTTCATCACTCACTATTTTTAATGGTTTTGATTTATGGGTTTCGGCTTACTTAATCGCGTTATGCCTATAGAAGTTACGTGGTTAAGTGCCGGTCACGGGCCGAACTTTGGGTCGTGACAGCACCCGTGCTTTGCACGTGGTGCGCTGCTTAGAGTGCAGCGCACCTAGCGCTAGCGCACACGTGCCTTGCACGTGGTGCGCTGCTTAAAGTGCAGCGCTCTTAGCGCTAGCACACACGTGCCTTACAAGTGGTGCGCTGCTTATAGTGCAGCGCTCTTAGCGCTAGCGCACACGTGCTTTGCGCGTGGTGCGCTGCTTAGGGCGCAACGCACTTGGCGCTGCTATGAAGCGTTACTTTATTTTAAAATTTGAATTTTGAACAAAGCTTTGCTCTGATTAGGGGAAACAGAACCGTTAAGCCACGGGACAACAGCAACGAATATTCAGGTTAAGTGTATTAAAGTGACTATCATCATGCCACTTTTAACACATTCCATACCAATCTACCCCTTAAAACCCCGTAATGTTTATTGTATTATTTATAGCTGAAAGACTTGCCGAAACCATGATATCAATTGCTCATGTAAACGGATAAAGATGTAAACAGATAGTCATGTAATCAAGTCAATGTATATCCATGGTTCGGTCAGTCCAAGTCATGTTGATATTTGATAGTATTCTGTATATATGGATTCATGATGTATTGGAGTTATATTTGGATTGTATTCATGTTTAGATTGTATTCCGATTAGACTGAGACTCAAACAGAATTGGATTCCTGAATTAGGTTTTGAAGTTATCGGTAACTGCTGCACATGGACGGCGAGATTTATGACTTTTTCCAAGCCAATTATCATTGATAACCCCATTTTAGTTTTCTACCTTACATAACCAAGCACCCACTTTCTCCGGCTCCCTAAGGCTCAAGAGAATTGGTCCCGCTTAAACCTATATTTACTAGGGTCCTTATTGTAAATTAATAAACTTGAAGAGGTTTTATGAAAAATAGTTTTAATATTATTTCAAAATAAATCTCAAGTTTTTATTAGTCGTATTTAGGGTTTTCATGGATGTAATTTTTAAATGTGAAGTATTCCAGTGAATATAAACCAAGATTGAATAGTATATGGTATATTAGTGTAAATTGGTATTGTATAGATTTGTGATGGTATATTCATGAAATTTGTGATTCCTTTGTTTAGAAAACATGGAATTTATATATGTATTTAAAATAGATAGTTTGATAATATTATAAATAATTATTAAAAATAAATTTATTTATTAAATAGAAATCACGTTTTCTTAAAAATTGTAATAAAAATTCTGTAGAGATCGTATGCTCTGTGAGGAAGTCTGCATCTCCTTACTAGTCCGATAGATGTGCGATAACCTGCACCAACCAAATCAAATTCCCCAAGAGTGGGTTGTAAGGACATAATCATAAGAAATTTAATTAAAACAATTTAAAGAATACTGTTTTATTAATTTAAGGTATTTTATTGTAAAATTGTATTTATCCCATAAATTAGTGTTCCAAAAACCATCGTGCTATGTCATGATGTGTGTTGTGATGAGGTAGGTCATTACCTCATGAATTTTCTAAAGGTAATATGAGCAAATATGATGAAAGATGTCGAATAGAAAGTTTGTGGTATTTAACCGTAAAAGTGAAATAAAAGTTGCATAGCATGGTATTTTAAATTGAAACTTGTTCTCAATATTTGTTTATGGTTGCTAAACAAGATGTAACAATATGGGTGTTTAGTTATTATGAAAAGTTATGTTTTTAACAAAATTAAAATCGGAAGTCGGAATAACTCCACTTCCGACGAGTTTTGAAAAGAGGTCTTTTAGAATAGGAAAAGAGTAGAGGAGAGGGGGCTTACTGGATTAGATGAGAGAGGGGAGACAGAGGAAGAGTTTGAGAGCTTCGTAGAGTCGCGGTGTCGCTGGATTTGTCCCGAGTCATCGCCGGAAGATGGCTTTGGACTAACTCCACTTGTACAACTAATTTGACTTGGAAAAATTTGAGTGTTTTGATGATAGATTTCAGAATGGAGAGGGCTAGGGTGTGATGTTGTATGTATAGGAGAAATTAGGGTTTTGAGGATTGAAAAATGGAATTAAAATGCATTAAAATTTTGGATTAATGCCTTATTTTAATTCTCTGTTTAATTTCAGGAAAAACAAACAAAAGAGGAGTAATGGTGGTAGGGGAAGAGTCACTTGGGCAAAGTTTGGGAGTATTTGGTAAGGGGGGCCGACGCCGTCGGCCCAGAGCTTTATCTCGCCGGCCACATTGGTGAGTTGGGTCTCTGGATGCTTGCCACATGTCTTAGTCTGTACATATAATATTTTCCACATGTTTGATTTTAGTGACTTTTTATTTTTACGTGTATTGCACGTGTAAACTTTTGAGCTTCCAAAAAGTTTAAAAGAAAAATCATTGAAAATAATATGTGGCTGAGGGGATTTGAAAACAGGGGCTATTTCATAGCAGTGCAAGGCTTTACCAATGAGCTATAAGTGCTTTCTTGTTGTTCTAAAACAAATAAAATACTTATAGCATACTCAGGGTTGCAAATACTCAATTTAATACTTTAACTTTAAACAAATTTTTGTTCATTAAAAACAGAGTCGTTACATTCTACCCTCCTTACAAAAATTTCTTCCTCAAAATTTACAATTATTTAA
This sequence comes from Agapanthus africanus, assembly GCA_030015575.1. NCBI lineage: Eukaryota > Viridiplantae > Streptophyta > Magnoliopsida > Asparagales > Amaryllidaceae > Agapanthus > Agapanthus africanus. The sequence continues at coordinate 321,219,325 of JASDDO010000004.1, read as the reverse complement.
GTACTAATTTACAAACAAGTAAGGGTATCTTGTATGCATGTCGTCTTCTCTTTCCAACGTTGATTCACTTGGTGAGTCTTTTCTCCACATCACTCGGACCAAGTTTACTTCCTTGTTCCTAAGTGACTTTACCTTTCTTTCCAGGATTTCAATGGGTTGTTGCTCACAAAATAAGTCTGGCTGTACAGTGAGCTCGGAGTGATCAAGGATATGGCTATGGTCATTCACATACCTTCGGAGTTGGGATATATGGAACACGTTGTGCACTCCTTCTAATGAGGGTGGAATTAGTTTACCCCTTTTTCCAAAACGAATCACTCTACGGTTTGGAGAGATCTTTAGAAATACATGATCATCCGGTTGGAACTCCAAGTGTCGGCGCTTTGCATCAGCCTAATGCTTCTGTAGGTCTTGGGCTATGCGTATTCATTCCCTGATAGTGCGAACTACATCTACAGTCGCCACTATCATCTCAGGTCCAAGGAGTTCCCTATCTCCGATGTTGTTCCAACTTAATGGTGAATGACTCTTTCTTCCATAGAGCGCTGCAAACGGTGCCATTCCAATACTCCCTTGGTAGCTGTTGTTGTATGAAAACTCCATAAGATATAGGTGATCTTCCCACGATCCTCCGAAGTATAGTATATAAGCTCTTAGCATATCTTCAAGGATCTGAACCATTAACTCAGACTGTCCATCTATTTGTGGATGGTAAGCTGTGCTAAAGTTCAGACTTTTTCCCAAGCTAGCTTGCAGACTCTACCAAAACTGCGATCGAAATCTGGTGTTACGATCGGAGACAATGCAAACTGGTACTACATGTAATCTCACGATCTCCTGCATGAGTTCATGGGTATCAGAGATAATACACATTGAAGAGTTAAATCTTACTTAGATTCAAACTTATCTCCATGTACTTCTTTGTTAGTATCTCGGTAGATTGGCCAACTCGAATGGGAAAAAAATGAGCCGACTTTGTGAGTCGATCCACAATAACCTATACTGCATTGTTGCCTTTTGTGTTGTGAAGAAGAGCAGTCACAAAATACATGGTAATGTGTTGCCACATTCATTCTGGGATAGGTAACGGTTGAAGTAAACCAGCAGTCCTGTGATGTTCAACTTTTACTTGCTGACACACCAAGCATTTGGCTATACTTCTGGCTATTTCACGCTCATTCCATGCCACCAGTAATGTTTCCGCAGATCTTTGTACATCTTTGTACCACCAGGGTGTACAGAGTATGGAGAGCCGTGTGCTTCTTTCATCAACTCTTCCCGAACAGGACCTTGTGGTACACACAATCTACTTCCGTATCTCAAAGATCCGTCTTCATGGATGATGAAGTCTGTTCGAAGTCCACTTTCTACTTGTTCTATGATCTTTTGTAGCTTGGCATGACTTGCTTGAGCTGCTTTTGTAAGTCCACGTTACCTCTCCCGGTTCATTCGGGCTTGCGGAAATGATGAAAAACGATTTTTCGGGTCATGGTAACATGGACTATCAAACATGGATCTTTGCTAAACTACACACTAGCAACAAACAAGAGCTATTGCTACTCGGTTAGGGGTTATACCTCAACTTGAACTCCTTCTCTTGGACTCTTGATGGTGGTCGGATGGTTCGTTCCTCGTCTCCTTCTCTTGCCGAAGATGGATCCACCTGAGGGTCTCTACCTTGAGCTTCTTTCTCGAACTTGAGAAAACTAAAGTGTCCGGCTTGCTAGACCTTCAACCTTATGATGAGTAGAGAGTGGCTTTGGGTGTTTAATCTCCAAGTAAAGGTTTCTCAACTCATGAGAATGACTCTCGTTGAACTAGAGGAAGAGGAAGAGCAAAATGGAGGAGAGAGAATGGTTATGATAGAATGAGAATAGTTTTTACAACCATAACAATATATGTGAATTATCAAATTAATAACATTAATCCAAAATGAAAAAGGTGATGGTTGGTTTGATAAGACCATTATCATTTCACATTAAATGATTTTGCAAATATCAAAGAGCATCTTGAAAAGAAATGATGATGGTCAAAGTTTCAACCATGGTCAACTAGTCAACCTTGGTCAACAAGTCAACAAACCCAACCATGACACAATTTCATTTAAATAACATTATCAATTGATATTACACACAATCATTAGGGTTTGGTAAACGACAACCGTCAACTGTGCATACACACCCGTACCAAAACCCTAATGAGAATCCTCTTCCTCTGCCTCAGTCAACTGTGCATACACACCCGCATCCGTGTTCCGAGGAGCACGAATACTATGAAATAAAACTAACCCCAAAGCATATACTAGGATCTGGCTCAAACCAGAGCCCGCTAGTAATGTCTGTCCGGACGCCAAACGTGCACAAGTGAGCGGATGTGAACGAACCCTGTCGCAAAACCATGCGACCTCTACTCTGTTTTGCCCAAAAGCGAATAACCCTCTGTGTGGGACTCTAAAGACTCGACACTACGCTGGCAGTGGGTTTAACCATAGACCGCAAGCGGCACTAGCTGTACGTAACGGTCCCCAGGTAGATGCCGATAAGAAGACGGACGAGGTGAAACCCATCTGAACTCCTACTGAGCCTAAATGTGACAGTCTCCGTACAGTCCGGTCTGTTCGTCTGAGAACATCGCATGGCGGGCCTAGGGGGGCGGTAAACGTCAGTCCCCTACTAGCGATACAAGTCGTGTCGGAGTGTAGCCCAGAACATCTAAGATAACACTGGAAACCTACCAGTCTATCTCGCTTGCCCTGGCCAGGGACTTTGTGTAATGGCTCTCCTAGACACAGCGCGATATCAACCCCCAATACCGGGAGAGACGAATCCTGTCTAACCGTCACTGTCTCCAAGTGCTTCGGGACTGCACCCAAAAACTATCTGTTTGCACGACTCCTTTGAGCCGTGGTAGGGTAATAATCAAAGTACAGTGGGAACACACTCGAGGCGAAGTGACAGTGTCAAGTCAACGGACTAAGCTGTACTCATGTCACCTGGGAACTGATAATTGACGATAGGAATAGTACCAACCAACAGTTCCCGACGAGTCCTGTCCAGTGTACTCATAACCTAACGAGTACCCGCATACTATCTCAAGTACGGCGTACTGACGGCTGTGGGACAGACCGTCTCCCAAGCTGGGATGAGAAGCGCATACGCTAGTCTACTCCGGAGTATCGATAGTCCTACGACTAGGGACCTGCATAAGGATATGCTTGTGGATTACCCAGCCCCCACGAGTGTGACTTCCATCACAACGCTGGTAATCAAGCAAAGATCCTAAGGGCTCCACTAATGTGTAAAGGAGATATGCTAAAAGAAACACGTGCACACATTAAAGCAGAAACAAACCAAGTAGCATACTACTATATTGAGCAAGATTATCTATACAAGGTGAATATCCCAAGCTTCCATCAAGTAATATACAAACTAGTATGATACAGTAATGGCCTCTAGGGCATATACACTAACAATCTCCCACTTGCACTAAGGCCATGTATTGGCGTATCGAAGACCTATCATCTCGATCAGCCGCTCGAACTGAGTCTGGGGTAAGGCCTTTGTGAGTGGATTAGCAGTGTTATCTTCCATAGCAACTCTCCGAACCTCGATCTCCTGGCGACCCACGATCTCCCTGATCAGGTGATACCGCCTCAAGATGTGCCTGGACTTCTGATGGGACCTGGGTTCCTTCGCTAAACCTATAGCCCCGTTGTTGTCGCAATACAGAGGTATTGGATCAACAATGGACGGAACCACCTGAAGTTCTATCAAGAACTTCCTCATCCAGACGGCTTCGTTTGCGGCATCAGATGCAGCGATATATTCCGCTTCCATCGTCGAGTCAGCAACGATTTCCTGTTTGGAACTCTTCCAACACACCGCCCCTCCTTTGAGGGTAAAGACATAACCCGACATGGACTTGGAATCATCCTTGTCACTCTGGAAGCTGGAGTCAGCAAATGCCTCGATCTGGAGGTCTTTTCCGCCATACACCAAGAACATCTCCTTAGTCCTTCTCAGGTACTTGAGAAGGTTCTTTACCGCTATCCAGTATTTCTCCCCAGGGTTTGACTGATACCTGCTTACCACACTCAGTGCATAAGCTACATCTGGTCTGGTACACAACATCGCATACATTATAGAGCCTACCGCAGAAGCGTAGGGTATAATAGACATGCGATCCCTTTCCAAATCAGTCTTGGGGGACATCTCTTTGGAGAGGGTGATCCCGTGACAAGCCGGTAGATTACCGCGCTTGGAATCTTCCATACTGAATCTTTTCAGTATGGTGTCGATGTACCTGAACTGTGAAAGTCCTAATATCCTCTTGGATCTGTCACGATAGATCCGGATCCCCAGAATGTAAGGGGTATCACCCAGGTCTTTCATGGAGAACCTGTGTGACAAGAACCCTTTGACAGATTGTAGCATAGGAATGTCATTTCCTATCAAGAGAATGTCATCCACGTATAAAACGAGGAATACGAATGTTCGTGCTACAAATCTACTATAGATGCATGGTTCATCTGGATTTTTGATAAAGCCAAAATCTTTGACCGTCTCATCAAAACAGATGTTCCAACTCCGCGATGCCTGCTTCAGTCCATAGATGGACTTTAGCAACTTGCACACCTTTCCGCTGCTCCCACTCTGAATGATACCCTCTGGCTGGTCCATATAGACACACTCCACTAAATTTCCATTCAGAAGAGCGGTCTTTACGTCCATCTGCCAAATCTCATAATCGTGGAAGGCAGCAATGGCAAGAAGGATCCGAATGGATTTCAGCATAGCCACTGGAGAAAAGGTTTCGTCATAGTCCAAACCAGGTCTTTGACGAAAACCCTTTGCAACAAGTCTAGCTTTATAGGTCTCAACCTGTCCATCTACACCAATCTTCCTTTTGAATATCCACTTGCATCCTACGGGTTTTACCCCATCTGGAGCAACGTCCAACGTCTAAACTTTGTTGGTGTACATGGACTCCATTTCGGTCCGCATTGCATCCAGCCATTTTACCGAGTCAACGCTCTGAATGGCCTTCTGGAAGCTAGTCGGCTCATCACTATCAATGATGCAATCCTCTCTATCCCCGTCTATGAGAAAACCGTAGTATCTCTCGGGCGGATGAGACTGCCTACTACTTCTGCGGAGCGGCGCAGGAATGTCCTGATCTTTCGAACCCTCTGGTTCTACTAAGCTTTCAGTAATAGCTCGTGGTTCTGGAATTTCTTCCAGTTCTATTGCGCACCCACTTATTTTATTTTCCAAAAACTCAGTTTCCAAGAAGTGGGCATGACGAGAAACAAAAACCTTTTGTTCCTCTTCGCAATAGAAGAAATATCCCTTGGAGTTCTTTGGATATCCCACAAATTTGCACTGTACTGAGCGTGCCTCGAGTTTGTCCGCATGCTGCTTTTTGACAAAAGCTGGACATCCCCATGTCTTAATGTGCTTAAGATAGGGTTTCTTCCCACACCACATCTGATATGGTGTGGTAGGCACAGTCTTAGTTGGAACTCGGTTCAAAAGGTATGCAGCTGATTCTAGTGCATATCCCCAGAATGATCACGGTAACTCAGCGTTACTCGTCATGGAACGTACCATATCCAATAGGGTCCGGTTCCGTCTCTCGGATACACCGTTATGTTGCAGAGTGTATGGAGGAGTAAGCTGAGAGAGAATTCCATTCTCTTTTAAGTAATCCAGGAACTCGACACTTAAGTATTCTCCACCTCGATCAAATCTCAGTGTCTTGATACTTTTGCCTGTTTGTTTTTCCACTTCATTCTTATATTCCTGGAATTTTCCAAAGGCTTCGGATTTATGTTTCATTAAGAAGACATATCCGTACCTCGAAAAGTCATCCGTAAAAGTAATGAAGTAAGAATAACCGCTTCGCGCATGTGTAGACATTGGACCGCACACGTCGCTGTGTACGAGTCCCAAGAGCGAGCTCGCTCTTACTCCGTGTCCAGTGAACGGAGTCTTTGTCATCTTTCCTTTGAGACAGGATTGACAAGTTGCATATGATTGATATTCGAACGGATCCAAATATCCTTCTGTATGTAACTTCGTCAACCTTCTCTCATTGATGTGACCCAGTTTACAATGCCATAAGAAAGCCTGATTTGATTCCGGAGACTTTCTTTTGTGTGTATTCTGGACATTGAAAATCTATGTTGGTTTAATACGTATATTCCATTGTTTAATGTACTTGACCCAATCAGAACTTGATTAAGGCGAATGTTTACAACATTGCTTACAAATGCAAATTCATAACCTTCTTTAGATATTAAAGATACAGAAATGATATTACAAGTTGTATTGGGTACAAAATAACAATTACGCAAAACCAAAACGTGTCCATCTGACAACCCCAAGTGATAGCCCCCCACGGACTCAGCATCCATGCCAGCTCCGTTTGCAACTCTGAGGGTCATATCACCTGCCTTCAAAACCCTACGGTTTCTCAACGCCTGCAAAGAATTACAGATATGAGATCCTGATCCGGTATCCAATACCCAGGAAGTAGAGTTTATTGATAGACAGTTTTCAATAACATACACACCTGAAGCTGAAGCCGCAACATACTTCAGATCCTGTGTTCTGGCCTTCCAAGCCCTGCAATCTTTCTTCCAGTGTCCACTCTTGTGACAGTAAAAGCATTCTTCCTTTCCCACAAGCTTTCCCGCTTCCTTTGTTGCCTTTGCCTTTCCCTTCGTATCCACTTTACTGACACCGCCCCTTGGTTTTGTGGGGGTTTTCTTCTTCTTTCCCTTGGCTTTCTCCTTGGACCTAGAAGAGGAAGATCCTCCTACAAACAAAGTGGATGTTTCCTTACCTTTCTGTAAGGTGCCCTCTGCACTCCTCAGCATGTTGAGGAGTTCTGAAAGTTCAACTTCCTTTTCCTGTAAGTTGAAGTTCAGGATGAACTGGGCGTAAGTGGAAGGAAGGGACTGGAGAATCAAGTCCGTATAGAGATCATTCTCCAACGTGGTCCCAAGGTCCGCGAGCTCCTCAATGAAGCCAATCATCTTAAGCATGTGTTCCGCTACCGGTGATCCGATGGCCAATCTCGCCGAAAACAGCTTTTTCGAGACTTCGTATCTGGCGATACGGGATTGCTCTCCATACAATTCTTTTGTATGAAGAAATATGGATTCAAGGTCCATATTCTCGTGCCTCCTATGGTGTTCATTGTCCATAGAGGCAAGCACGAGGCACTTGGCCTTCGCGCAATCAATCTCCCAAGTCTTACGGATTTCCATATCCGCGACGCTGGAGGTGGGACCTGGGGCAGGAGGAGTTTTGGTGGTAAGGAGATACCCCAACTTGTCGTAAGTGATTGCCATTTTGACATTCCTAAGCCAATCTTTGTAGTTTGGCCCTGTCAGTATGTTTTAATCTAGTAGTAACTTAAGTCCAGTCATGATGTTTGGTCGCTTCAATTAGGAGAGAGAGAAGAAACACTTTAGCATGATGCTCTTGCAAGTTTAGAGCGGTTTTTAATTTGTCTAAACATGATGGCTCCCACTGTCTCTCGAATCCCTCCTCAAACCATAAAGGAAGAATTAGTCAGGATCAATCTCACCGTACAATACTTGCTTAACCGTTCAGCCAGGCTAGTGTGGGTACTTCGAGGGAGGTTTTCCAACGCTTTCGTGAAGTTCCTTAATTAAATAACCTCTTTTCCCTAGGGGCGCAGCCCCGCTAACACCTTTCTAGACACCTACTAGGTTTATAGCATTGATCATTAAGTGAGAATTTTCCCGAGGAGTAGCATATACTCACAGTAGGATCGGGATCCAAATATTATTGCGTGACAAAACTGAAGGAATCCTACCAGAAACATCACACTCCAAAGGGTATACAGCGCTAGCAAGTTTCAGTTCTTTTGAAACTCCCGATGTGGATTTTTGCCCCATGCTCTTATGACCTTGACTTTGGCCAACAAATCATAAGTCACATGTCAAGTTCTACCCGTCATTCTCCAGGTTAATTTGAACCCACCCGCACCTACCCTTGACTTTGGCCAACAAGGCAGTACGACTGTCCCAAACCAACGCATCTATCTATGCTGCACATGAATACCCAATAGCTACCAATCACTATGCCTTGACTTTGGCCAACAAATATAGCTTGAATACTATTGACCATCCATGTGAAACGACGGAGGGCTACGAATGGTTTTGGCGAAACCGTGAACGTAGTGAACTTGATATAATCGATGGAACGAGATAGCTTATAAAAGGAATGGTTTAAGCTCCGCGTTTAAAAGTTATTTTGAAAAGAAACCGAGTGGTTTTTGAAAGTGTTCCAACAACATTTACTTTGGTTTATTTTTCTTGCATTAATTTTAATGCGTCCCATCAATTAATCCTACCATTGCAGAAAACAACGAAAATATGACGTACGCTTATGCCATCCGCATTCGCCACGGGGTCCTGTCATCACCCGTTAGGTTACTTAACTAACGACAGAGCGGGGGCTGGACTAGCGCGGATGCAAAACATAAGCAACGCCTAAATAGATATATACATATAGATATATACATTCGTCAGATGCAATGATAGCCATTCCAGATCACAGATGAATACATTGGATATACTAGAAATCCGCATTCCGTTCGAGCCTGTAACGAAAAGCGGATTACACGGTCGCGATGAATAGCCAAACCCCACCCTAGACCCCTACGGGCGCGGCAAACTACCCGCCAAGTACCCGAAGCGAAGCAACCTCCCTCAACTCGTGAGTAGGCCACTCGGCACTTCGGGATACCCGATAGTTTATGCACCCCACCTTGGGTCTATCCTAGGAGCAAAAACAGTAAAAAGAAATTATACAATGACGCCTACAACCCCATCCCGGTTGTGCGGCCGTATAAATAATATTACATCAAATTACATATTACAAGAATTGAAAGACAAAGAAAACTCTCATCTCACAACCCCCGGCTATTCATCCGCGACAATCCAACGAATTCATATACACAAACCATCAACATTACAGATCACAGATATGTATAACCACCACTAATCGACGTATAGCGATTAGCAGACGTTCAATACATATATAACATTACAGATACAACCCATTAGCCAAAAACTACAGAAAATTGACCAAAATAAGGATTTGTAACCACCCCAGAAACAAACTTGTTCTCTGGAAATTCTGGGCAGAAACAAACCATCTGAAAAATCACAAAACACCAACAAGAGGAAACTGCAGGAGAAACGATCCACGGCCGAGTCAACTCGGCCGCGGAACCGCGGTGAGTTGGTCGGTTCGCTGGATCGTTTTTCTTGCCTGATCATTAAAAATCCTGAGCCGATTTTTAAGACATGATTTATTATTTTTGGAGCAGAAATAAAAATCGGCAGAAACTAGGATTTTCCGGGGTGTTTCGCGGTTTTTTGTCCGGTCGAAATTCTAGTTACTTTGCTAACATGCTAGGGTGTGTTTAGCTAGGCTCTGATACTACTGTAAGTCCACGTTACCTCTCCCGGTTCTTTCGGGCTTGCGGAAATGATGAAAAACGATTTTTCGGGTCATGGTAACATGGACTATCAAACACGGATCTTTGCTAAACTACACACTAGCAACAAACAAGAGCTATTGCTACTCGGTTAGGGGTTATACCTCAACTTGAACTCCTTCTCTTGGACTCTTGATGGTGGTCGGATGGTTCGTTCCTCGTCTCCTTCTCTTGCCGAAGATGGATCCACCTGAGGGTCTCTACCTTGAGCTTCTTTCTCGAACTTGAGAAAACTAAAGTGTTCGGCTTGCTAGACCTTCAACCTTATGATGAGTAGAGAGTGGCTTTGGGTGTTTAATCTCCAAGGAAAGGTTTCTCAACTCATGAGAATGATTCTCCTTGAACTAAAGGAAGAGGAAGAGCAAAATGGAGGAGAGAGAATGGTTATGATAGAATGAGAATAGTTTTTACAACCATAACAATATATGTGAATTATCAAATTAATAATATTAATCCAAAATGAAAAAGGTGATGGTTGGTTTGATAAGACCATTATCATTTCACATTAAATGATTTTGCAAAGATCAAAGAGCACCTTGAAAAGAAATGATTATGGTCAAAGTTTCAACCATGGTCAACTAGTCAACCCTGGTCAACAAGTCAACAAACCCAACCATGACACAATTTCATTTAAATAACATTATCAATTGATATTACACACAATCATTAGGGTTTGGTAAACGACAACCGTCAACTGTGCATAAACACCCGTACCAAAACCCTAATGAGAATCCTCTTCCTCTGCCTCAGTCAACTGTGCATACACACCCACATCCATGTTCCGAGGAGCACGAATACTATGAGATAAAACTAACCCCAAAGCATATACTAGGATCTGGCTCAAACCAGAGCCCGCTAGTAATGTCTGTCCAGACGCCAAACATGCACAAGTGCGCGGATGTGAACGAATCCTGTCGCAAAACCATGCGACCTCTACTCTGTTTTGCCCAAAAGCTAATAACCCTCTGTGTGGGACTCTAAAGACTCGACACTACGCTGGCAGTGGGTTTAACCACAGACAACAAGCGGCACTAGCTGTATGTAACGGTCCCCAGGTAGATGCCGATAAGAAGACGGACGAGGTGAAACCATCCTGAACTCCTACTGAGCCTGAATGTGACAATCTCCATACAGTCCGGTCTGTTCGTCTGAGAACATCGCATGGCGGGCCTAGGGGCGGTAAACGTCAGTCCCCTACTAGCGGTACAAGTCGTGTCGGAGTGTAGCCCAGAACACCTGAGATAACACTGGAAACCTACCAGTCTATTTCGCTTGCCCTGGCTAGGGACTTTGTATAATGGCTCTCCTAGACACAGCGCGATATCAACCCTCAATACCGGGAGAGACGAATCCTGTCTAACCGTCACTGCCTCCAAGTGCTTCGGGACTGCACCCCAAAACTACCTGTTTGCATGACTCCTTTGAGCCGTGGTAGGGTAGTAATCAAAGTACAGTGGGAACACACTCGAGGCGAAGTGACAGTGTCAAGTCAACGGACTAAGCTGTACTCATGTCACCTGGGAACTGATAACTGACGATAGGTATAGTACCAACCAACAGTTCCCGATGAGTCCTGTCCAGTGTACTCGTAACCTAACGACCACACGCATACTATCTCAAGTACGGCGTACTGACGGCTGTGGGACAGACCGTCTCCCAAGCTGGGATGAGAAGCGCATACGCTAGTCTACTCCGGAGTATCGATGCCCTGTCTCGATAATCCTATGACTAGGGACCTGCATAAGGATGTGCTTGTGGATTACCCAGCCCCCACGAGTGTGACTACCATCACAACGCTGGTAATCAAGCAAAGATCCTAAGGGCTCCACTAATGTGTAAAGGAGATATGCTAAAAGAAACACATGCACACATTAAAGCAGAAACAAACCAAGTAGCATACTACTATATTGAGCAAGATTGTCTATACAAGGTGAATATCCCAATCTTCCATCAAGTAATATACAAACTAGTATGATACAGTAATGGCCTCTAGGGCATATACACTAACAACTTTGATCAGATTGACAATTGTAGACTGAACTTGTAAGTTCATCAAACTTGAAGCGTTACCTGGCATGACCACTTCTATCTCTATCTGATGCAAATCTTGTTGTAGCTTCCACTGTGCAGTGAGGTTCATTGATAGTGTTTGGCTACTAAGTGTATCAGGTGTAAGGTTCCTAGGCACACAATAGAGGTCTCACAAGGCATCAACCATGCCAATTTAAAATTTAATGGGTGCCGAGAAACCCTAGTACGGATCGTCGACTAGAAATCTAGGCGAAACACGAAACTAGTTAACAGCTTAACTAAAGGAGAGAGGCTACAACCTTTGTAGATCCGGTTCTCCACTTCCTTAGCTCCACGTAGGCGTCCTCTCGCTGTCCATCTCGAATCCCGAACTCTCGCATCGGCTTCATCGGAGAAATGAGCGGAATAGGTCGTCGGCTTCGTGCCGAAGATGATCTACGTCGAGGTATCGCAAGTTCAAGCTCCAACTTCACCAAGTTGTGAAACTTGTGAAGAAAACACCCAAAACCACTTGGCAAGAGTTAGAGGATGAAGAAATAGGAGGTGGGTTCACTTTAGAATTGGATTTCTCACTTTAGAACTCAAGTTGCCATTGATGGCATCAAGCTTTCTTTCTTGAAGAAGAAGATGATCAAGAAGGAAATATTATGATAAGTTATATCTAAAATGAAAAGAAAATGAATACTTATCATAATGTAAACCATGGTCAAGTGTAGAGATTAAACTAAGGTTAGTTGGAATGGTTAAGGTTAAGGAAGAGATAAGAATGGTGGACTTTTTCAAAGCTTCAAGAAGCTTCAACATGAAACAAAATAAGCCACCATACTTAACTATTTCCAAAATGAATAAATAAATAAATAACTAAGTAAATAATCAAAACCCTAACCATTCATATAACCATGGTTTAATCTTTACACAAACCCTAGTGAGCAAGTATCATCAAACATGATACAATTAAGTGCACAAAAAATATATCACATATACAATGTGCATCAAGTGAGAAAATCCTTTTAAAATGAACCAATACTAGTTAATGCAAATTAATATATCAAATATATAATTATACATTAAATCATTAAATCAACACTTGACTTAACGATCCGGTCATATCGCATATAACCGACTAGTCACCTTTGTATCGGCTTATCGAATCAATCGTTGATTCGATATCTAGGTTATATCGAATATAACCAGTCGATACATACATCGCGAGAATGGAATACAGTATCACATACATGCATTATTCTCGGTCCTGCACATATCTTATATGCGCTCCTATTTCGTTTCGCTTGAGCCAGGAAACCTCTGTGTAGGACTCTAAAGACTCGTCAATACACCGGTAGCAGATGATGATCATATCAAACATCCACAAGCCGCAAGCGGTCTGCTAAACGAAACGGCCATCTGGGTATTCAGCGATCAGAAGATCGACGAGCTAGCCCGCTCACACTCCTGTGAATCCAACCCGTAACACTTACCGTACAGTCCGGTCTGTTCGTCTGATATGTCGCATATCAAGTCTAGGGGTGGTAAACGTCAGACCCCAATAACCGATAAGTCATGCCGATGCGAGGCTCATAACGGGTCGAGAAACTACTGGTAACACTTACCAGCAAATCTCTAATCAGCCCTGGCCAGGGACTTCCCTGTTACGGCCAATCGAGCACAGCGCAACATCAACCCCCAATACCGGGAGAGACGAAACCCCTCCTATCGCTCATTGCCTCCATGTGACTCGGGACTGTACCCAAAGACCACCGTTTTGCACGCCCTCATGGGCGTGGTAAGGTGGTGATCAAAGCACAGTGGGAATCACATAAGACACTATGACGATCTCGGGTCTACAGACTAACCTGTACAAGTGTCACCTGAGAACTGCCATCTGACGTGAGGTATAATACCATCTGGGAGTTCTCGGGGAGTCCGTCCAGTGTACCCAGTCTCTACTGAGCACCCGTATACCATCTTTGATGTCAAACACCACTGGATATGGGATCATCTATCGCCCATCTCATGGGTCGAGAAGCGTATACGCTAGTCTACACTGGTATATCGATGCCCCGTCTCGATGCACCTACGACTAGGGACCTTGAAGGATGTACTTATGGACTACCATGTCCCCACTAGTATGATCTGCATCATAGTCCAGGTAGTCAAGTACATATCCTAAGGGCTTTACCACCATGTAACTATAAGACAGTTTAAAGAGACTAGTGTACATGTTAAGATAAAGAGTAACCAGATAGCATACTATCATATCGAGCAAGAAAATCATCTCTATATATGTCCAAGCATCCAATATAATATACATCATCTGTACAATACTGGCCTCTAGGGCATACATACAACTAACAATCTCCCACTTGCACTAAGGCCAGCTGCTGTAGTATCGCATACCGAGCATCCCGAAGAGTCTCTCAAACTGTATCTGGGGAATGTCCTTCGTGAGTGGATCCGCCGTGTTGTTCTTCATATCAACTCTCCTGACCTCGATCTCCCGGCGATCAACTATCTCCCGGATTAGGTGATACCTCCTCAGAATATGCCTGGACCGCTGATGGGACCTGGGTTCCTTGGCCAAAGCCACCGCTCCATTGTTATCGCAATACAAAGGTATTGGATGCTCAATGGATGGAACCACTCTAAGTTCAGTAATGAAATTCTTGATCCAGACAGCCTCTTTAGCAGCATCGTTGGCAGCGATGTATTCAGCCTCCATCGTCGAGTCTACCACGGTTTCCTGCTTGGAACTCTTCCAGCTAACCGCCCCTCCGTAAAGGGTAAAGACAAAGCCCGACTGCGACTTAGAGTCGTCCTTATCACTCAGGAAGCTCAAATCGGTAAAGGACTCCACTTAGAGTTCTCCGTTACCATACACCAAGAGCATCTCTTTAGTCTTTCGTAAGTACTTGAGAATGCTCTTCACAGCTGTCCAGTGACTCTCTCCAGGATCAGCTTGATACCTGCTCACTACACTTAGTGAGTATGCTACATCGGGTCTGGTACATAGCATCACATACATGATAGAGCCTACAGCCGAAGCATAGGGTATCCCTTGCATGCGAGCTCTCTCCAAATCAGTCTTGGGAGACATCTCTTTGGAGAGAGTGACTCCAGAGATCGTGGGCAAGTTCCTACGCTTGGATTCTTCCATACTAAACCTCTTTAGTATGGTGTCAATGTACCTGGATTGGGACAATCCCAATATCCGTTTGGATCTATCTCTATAGATCCTTATTCCCAATATGCAGGAGGCATCACCAAGATCTTTCATTGAGAATCTTTGTGATAAGAAGAGCTTGACCGATTGCAGCATAGGAATATCATTTCCTATCAAGAGTATGTCGTCCACGTACAATACGAGGAAGACTACCTTACTCTCTGCCACCTTCTTGTAGATACAAGGTTCATCTGGATTTTTGACAAAATCAAACTCTTTGATAAC
The DNA here is from genome assembly GCA_030015575.1 of Agapanthus africanus. Classification (NCBI taxonomy): domain Eukaryota; kingdom Viridiplantae; phylum Streptophyta; class Magnoliopsida; order Asparagales; family Amaryllidaceae; genus Agapanthus; species Agapanthus africanus. The sequence goes on along the minus strand of JASDDO010000004.1, from coordinate 321,204,309 downwards.
GAAGTCAAAGCAGATGTTCCAACTCCACGATGCTTGCTTTAATCCATAAATGGATTTAAGCAGTTTGCACACCTTCCCGCTGCTCCCACTATCTACGAAGCCCTCTGACTGAGTCATGTACACGCACTCTTCTAAATCACCATTTAGAAAGGCGGTCTTAACATCCATTTGCCAGATTTCGTAATCATGATATGCAGCGATGGCAAGCATGATCCGGATGGATTTAAGCATAGCCACTGGAGAAAAGGTTTCGTCATAGTCCACGCCTGGTCTTTGACGAAAACCCTTTGCAACAATTCTAGCTTTGAAAGTCTCCACTTTTCCATCTACACCAAGTTTTTTCTTGAAGATCCACTTGCTCCCAATGGGTTTTACCCCTTCAGGAGCAACTTCCAAAGTCCATAATTTGTTGGTGTACATGGAATCCATCTCGGACCGCATAGCATCCAGCCATTTCACTGAGTCCCCACTCGTGATGGCCTGCTCGAAGCTAGTTGGGTCATCATCCTCCATGATGCAATCCTCGCTTCCACCATCCATGAGAAAACCGTAGTATCTCTCAGGTTGGCGAGGAACCCTACTAGATCGGCGGAGAGGCTAGGGTTTGTCGGGTACTACTGAATCCTCTGGTTTTACCAAGTCTTCTGTTATAGTTTGTCCCGCTGGAACCTCTTCCAGTTCTACCTCAATGCCACTTGTCTGTTTCATAAGAAAACTCTTTTCTAAGAAAGTGGCATGTCGAGAAACAAACACCTTTTGTTCCTCGGGATGGTAGAAGATATACCCTTGTGAATTTTTGGGATATCCTACAAACTTACACAAGACAGATCTTGCCTCGAGTTTGTCCGGATTTTGTCTTTTGACATAGGCTGGACAACCCCATATCTTAATGTAATTAAGATGTGGTCTCTTCCCTTTCCATATCTCATATGGAGTGGTAGGCACTGATTTGGTAGGAACTCTATTCAATAGGTCCATGGCTGTCTCAAGCGCATATCCCCAGAAGGAAATAGGTAACTCAGTTGTGCTCATCATAGAGCGCACCATATCTAATAGGGTGTGGTTCCTCCGTTCTGATACACCGTTGTGCTGTGGTGTATATGGAGGAGTCAGCTGAGAGAGAATCCCATTCTCTTTTAGGAAGTCCAGGAATTCATTGCTTAAGTATTCTCCTCCTCGATCAGATCGAAGGATTTTAATACTTTTTCCGGTTTGGTTCTCAACTTCTTGTTTATATTCCCTAAATTTCTCAAAAGCTTCTGATTTGTGTTTCATCAGGAACACATACCCGAACCTAGAGAGATCGTCAGTGAATGTAATGAAGTATGAAGAACCATCCCTGGCATGTGTAGACATAGGACCGCATACATCACTATGTATAAGTCCTAAGAGTTCAGTAACTCTTTCTCCGTGTCCCGTAAACGGAGTCTTGGTCATCTTGCCTTTGAGACATGACTGGCAAGTGTCATAAGATGAAAATTCAAACGGATTTAAATATCCATCCTTATGCAACTTAACCAGTCGTGTCGCATTGATGTGACCCAGTCTTCAATGCCACAAGAAGGATTCGTTCAGTTCAGAACTCTTCCTCTTGTGTGTGTTAGTTATACTCAGAACTGTTGATTGATTTAGAACATAAATGCCATTACACAACGTGCCTGATCCAACCAACTTTTGGTTACGGAAAATGTTCTTAACATTGTCCTGTAATACAAAATTATATCCCTCTTTACTTAATAAAGAAACCGATATAATGTTGCATATCAGGTTCGGCATGTAATAGCATTCATTCAGAACCAATGTATTACCAGTTGGTAATACAAGGTGATATTCCCCGACAGTCTTAGCTGCAACAATTGCACCATTTCCAACTCTAATGTCTTTATCACCTTCTCCAAGTTCTTTACCTTTCCTTAGTCCATGTAACTGATTACATATATGGGATCCTGACCCGGTATCTAATACCTAGGACGTAGAGCAAATGGAGAAACAGTTCTCTGTAACGAACACACCCGAAGAAAATGCATCAACATGTACTTTCTTCAATCGGGTGGCATGGGAATCCTGGTATTCCCCTATATCCTGTTCATTCCTATAACTCTTATAAGAAAGAACGGAACCAACGTTCCCCAGCATAATATAACATGCGGGTTCGGTCAATACATCCATATTATTATCTTGATTAAGGCATGAAATGGTTGCTACCTGGAGAGAGAGAGAAGAAAACACTTTAGCGTATGCTCGTGCAAGATCAGATTGGTTATTATCTTATCTAATCAGGATGGCTCCCACTGGTTTTTATCAAATCTTCCTTCAAACCCTAAAAGGAAAGACTAGCCGGGATTAATTACACCCTACAACTTCGTCGATCTTTCAGCCAGGCCAGTGTCGGTACTTTGAGGGAGGTTCCCCGTGCTTTCGCACGGACCTAATTAAAGTAAACCTCGTTTTCCCAGAGGCGTAACCCCGTTGACACCTTTCTAGACACCTACTTGATCGGCTAATTGTAGTGTGCAAAACTCTCCCAGGAGTAACTCTTACTCGCAGTGGGTATCGGGATCCAACTATCTCATAGAAGGTATGCAATCTCATTGCAAATTTCAACACTTGAAATTCCCGATAATGCTTTTGCCCCTAGCGTGCTATGACCTTGACGCATGCCAAACAACCCATAGTCCGCTAGTCAAGTTCAACCCGTACAATTCGTGATCGAATTAAACCCACCCGTACGACCCTTGACGCATGCCAAACAACGCCGTACGAATACCTTAATCCAATCGCATCTCATGCTACAGATAAGTAATAATCAGCTCCCGTACACTACGCCTTGACGCATGCCAAACAACCGTAGCACGAATACTGAATATTACATATCTGAATTGACGGAGGGCTACGCAGGTTTTTCTGAAAACCATAAGCGTAATGAACTTGATATCGTTGTAGAATCAAATGAAGTTTTGAAATGGAGTGTTTTTGAGGCTTTTCTAGTTTTGCTAAAGGGGTCACTCCCGGTGAAGGGATCGTCGGCCCTTTCCTCGTCGAATGAGGTGCAGGATATATCATATATATCACTGTGCAAAGCAAGAACTCAAAAGCAGTCAAAAGCAAACCGAGTGTGTAGCATCTGCCAGTTATTGCTAAAGGAGTCACTCCCGGTGAAGGGATCTCGGTCCTTTCCTCATCGAATAAGGTGCAGGGTATATCATATATACCGCTATGCAAAGCAAGAACTGTAGCTACCTGTTTTGTTTAAAATTTGATTCTACAACATCTTAGGTTTCTTTTCTTTCATTAATCGCATTAATGAAGTCCCATCATTTAAGTACCTAAACATTACAGATAAATACGACGTACACTTATGCCATCCGCATTCGCCTCGATGTCCCCTCGTGCACCGTTAGGTTAGGTAACTAACGATAGAGCAGGGCAGGGCTAGTGCGGGTGCAAAACATAAGTAACGTCTATATAATATATCATATATACTATATAAAGTATCTATCAAAGAACATCACATGATCACATCACAGATATCGCAGCAGAAGAAACATATGAAACATTGGATATACTAGGACGTCCGTGTTTTCAATACGAGCCAGTATAAAACACGGATTCCACGGTCGTGATGAATAGCCAAACCCACACCCCTTGACCCCTACGAGAGCGGCAAGCAACCCTACCAATTCTAGAGTTAGGAGACCCGGACTCGACTCCTCGAGTTGGTTTCCCACTGGACTCCAGAACCCGGTTACTTGTGCTCCCCTCCTTGGGTCTATCCTAGTGCGGAAAAGTAAATAATATACAAAGGGTGACATCTTCCGCTACCTGGAAGTGTCCCAAATAAAAGAATATTACATATAAGTTTTTACATGAATGAAAATGAAAAACACTCATCTCACATAAAAAACCCCGGCTATTCAAACACGACAATCCAATATAACATATCCATCAACACATAACATCACATGTCATCAACGTAAGTAAATATGCGCATCCCAATTGTCGTTGACATATAGCAACGAAACCGGCGATATCACATATTACACTTACGGTCACAGAAAAGAAAGTGTAAAACTACAACAGTTGGAATCCGCAACCTCTTTAGACATCGCATGCCTAATCAAATGAAATGCTTAGACATCACATGGCTAACAGTTATAAACCCCGCATTTTAGTCCCATTATCGAAAACTCTTTTCAATATCAAGTGAGATTAAACCGCTAGATTTATAACATTCATTCGGTTATCTCATAACTGTTTGTGAATTCCAATTATTGTATCCCATTCCGGATAAATAGAAAATATTAAACTTTCCGATCGAACATTCGAGCACCCAAGTTTTCCCGAAACCGTCCAACACATGAAATAGGTTCAAAAACATTCACTTCATGCCTCAGTACCAACGGTCCAGCCGTAGAAGGGTCAAGCCAACGCCTCACATGTGGCACGCCGTACTGCCCCAAACCCGAAGGTTCAAAGGGCAGTTCAAGACGGTCACATAATCGAGTTAAGGTTTGTTGTCTTCTAGAGGGACCATCGCGTTACTTGCACTACTCAGAATGTCCTTAAACCACACAAAAATCCAACACTTGGATATTTTCCGGCAGGGGAAAAGTTGGGTATTTATATCCGGTCGAACTTTTTAACACATTCTAAAGTTATCCGGAAAGCCACATAGACAAGATTTGATAATCCGATCGAACTGTCGATTCCCAATACAACCCCAGAACACTCAACTCTTAAATCAAATTAAAAATTCCCAGAAAATACAGCACCATTAAATAGGAATTACTGTGCAAAATTGGTTGACTAAACCCATTAGTTGGCCGCGGAACCGCCGCAGAAGCCATGCTTCTGCCGCGGTTCCGCCGCACTATGATGGAATTATGGGTACGGGCTTCACAGTAATTCTTACAATTCCCTGCTGAATTTTCTGCATATTTTTAATGTGGAAAAATCCCAGATTTTAGAAAAAGTCCAGAGAGCACTTGGGTTTTAGGGTTTCGGGTTCGTTCGGGTTTCAAACGTCGTCTAGAATTCGCCTAAGGCTCTAGCTAGGGACTGATACCACTGTAGGGTTCCTAGACACACTATAGAGGTCTCACAAGGCATCAACCATGCCAATTTAAAATTTTATGGGTGCCGAGAAACCCTAGTACGGATCGTCGACTAGAAATCTAGGCGAAACACGAAACTAGTTAACAGCTTAACAAAAGGAGAGAGGCTACAACCTTTATAGATCCGGTTCCCCACTTCCTTAGCTCCACGTAGGCATCCTCTCGCTGTCCATCTCGAATCCCGAACTCTCGCATCGGCTTCATCGGAGAAATGAGCGGAATAGGTCGTCGGCTTCGTGCCGAAGATGATCTACGTCGAGGTATCGCAAGTTCAAGCTCCAACTTCACCAAGTTGTGAAACTTGTGAAGAAAACACCCAAAACCACTTGGCAAGAGGTAGAGGATGAAGAAATAGGAGGTAGGTTCACTTTAGAATTGGATTTCTCACTTTAGAACTCAAGTTGCCATTGATGGCATCAAGCTTTCTTTCTTGAAGAAGAAGATGATCAAGAAGGAAATATTATGATAAGTTATATCTAAAATGAAAAGAAAATGAATACTTATCATAATGTAAACCATGTTCAAGTGTAGAGATTAAACTAAGGTTAGTTGGAATGGTTAACGTTAAGGAAGAGATAAGAATGGTGGACTTTTTCAAAGCTTCAAGAAGCTTCAACATGAAACAAAATAAGCCACCATACTTAACTATTTCCAAAATGAATAAATAAATAAATAACTAAGTAAATAATCAAAACCCTAACTATTCATATAACCATGGTTTAATCTTTACACAAACCCTAGTGAGCAAGTATCATCAAACATGATACAATTAAGTGCACAAAAAATATATCACATATACAATGTGCATCAAATGAGAAAATCCTTTTAAAATGAACCAATACTAGTTAATGCAAATTAATATATCAAATATATAATTATACATTAAATCATTAAATCAACACTTGACTTAACGATCCGGTCATATCGCATATAACCGACTAGTCACCTTTGTATCGGCTTATCGAATCAATCGTTGATTCGATATCTAGGTTATATCGAATATAACCAGTCGATACATACATCGCGAGAATGGAATACGGTATCACATACTCGCATTATTCTCGGTCCTGCACATATCTCATATGCGCTCCTATTTCGTTTCGCTTGAGCCAGGAAACCTCTGTGTAGGACTCTAAAGACTCGTCAATACGCCGGTAGCAGATGATGATCATATCAAACATCCACAAGCCGCAAGCGGTCTGCTAAACGTAACGGCCATCCGGGTATTGAGCGATCAGAAGATCGACGAGCTATCCCGCTCACACTCCTGTGAATCCAACCCGTAACACTTACCGTACAGTCCGGTCTGTTCGTCTGATATGTCGCATATCAAGTCTAGGGGTGGTAAACGTCAGACCCCAATAACCGATAAGTCATGCCGATGTGAGGCTCATAACGTGTCGAGAAACTACTAGTAACACTTACCAGCAAATCTCTGATCAGCCCTGGCCAGGGACTTCCCTGTTACGGCCAATCGAGCACAGCGCAACATCAACCCCCAATACCGGGAGAGACGAAACCCCTCCTATCGCTCATTGCCTCCATGTGACTCGGGACTGTACCCAAAGACCACCGTTTTGCACGCCCTCATAGGCGTGGTAAGATGGATATCAAAGCACAGTGGGAATCACACAAGACTCTATGACGATCTCGGGTCTACAGACTAACCTGTACAAGTGTCACCTGAGAACTGCCATCTGACGTGAGGTATAATACCATCTGGGAGTTCTCGGCGAGTCCGTCTAGTGTACCCAGTCTCTACTGAGCACCTGTATACCATCTCTGATGTCAAACACCAATGGATATGGGATCATCCATCGCCCATCTCATGGGTCGAGAAGCGTATACGCTAGTCTATACTGGTATATCGATGCCCCGTCTCGATACACCTACGACTAGGGACCTTGAAGGATGTACTTATGGACTACCATGTCCCCACTAGTATGATCTGCATCATAGTCCAGGTAGTTAAGTACACATACTAAGGGCTTTACCAACATGTAACTATAAGACAGTTTAAAGAGACTAGTGTACATGTTAAGATAAAGAGTAACCAGATAGCATACTATCATATCGAGCAAGAAAATCATCTCTATATATGTCCAAGCATCCAATATAATATACATCATCTGGACAATACTGGCCTCTAGGGCATACATACAACTAACATCAGGAACTACATTCACCTTCCCTGGATGATATTGTAGGTTGATGTCGAAGTCCGCCATAAGTTCTAACCACCTTCTCTGCCGCATATTCAGCTCTTTTTGAGTAAACACATACTTTAGACTTTTGTAGTCTGTGTATATATCTACTCGTTCTCCAAGAAGATAATGATGCCAAATCTTGAGTGCAAAGATAAAGGATGCCAACTCTAGATCATGCGTCGGATAGTTGCGCTCATGAACTGTTGGATATGTATGCCCTAGAGGCCATTATTGTATATGTATACATGTGGATGTACAGGACAGTCATGCTCGATATGATAGTATGCTATTTGGTTTGTCTTTATCTTAACATGTGCATATGTTTTACTCTCTATTACGTATCATTCATACATGTTGATAAAGCCCATAGGATCATTGCTAGACTACCTGCGTTGTGATGGCGATCATACTTGTGGGAGTTGGGTAGTCAGTACGCACATCCTTAAATGGTCCTTAGTCGTGCGAGTATCGAGACTGGGCATCGATATTCCGGAGTAGACTAGTGTATACGTTTCTATACCCCGATGTGGGGCGATGGTATGGTCCCACAACCATTGGTCTTATGCACCTAAGATCGTATGCATGTGCTCACTGGGTGTGAGTACACAAGACGGACTCACCGAGAACTTCTAGATGGTACTATACCTATCGTCAGATGTAAGTTCTCAGGTGACATGAGTACAGGTTAGTCTTTAGACCTGAGATCGTCATTTGTCTCGTGTGAGTTCCCACTGTGCTTTGATCACTACCCTACCACGGCTCTACTGAGTCGTGCAAACATGTTTTGGTTGGGTACAGTCCCGAGCCATATGGAGGGAATGAGCAATTGTTGGATATTTGTCTCTCCCAGTATAGGGAGTTGATATCGCACTGTGTTCGATTGGTCAGGACCATAACACTTTGGCCAAGGAAGTTGGGATTTACTGATAGGCTGATCAGTAGTTTCCCGGATTGATCCTGAGCCAAATCAGCACAAATTATCGGGTCATTAGGGTCTGACGTTTACCACCCCCTAGACCCGGTATGCGATACTCTCAGATGAAGAGACCAGACTGTACAGAGATTGTCGCGGATAGGCTCAGTAGGAATCCGGATGAGTTTGCTCGTCATCCTTCCTTTTTGACAGGTTCCCGGGTAGCCATTACGTACAGCTAGTGCCGCTGACGTGCTTGTGGTTATGGATTTATCCAGTAACTCACTGTCGGCGTACTGTCGAGTCTTTAGAGTCCAACACAGAGAATTTCCCTGGTTTAGGTGAAATGATGTAGTAGCCGTATTGGATACATCCAGAGTTCCGATCGATTGATGTACTTTGTACCCGGACTTTCGATCGGACAGTTGATAATACTAGCCAGCTCGGGTTTGAGCCGGATTATTAAATAAGGTATTGATTTAGTAATTTGCATATATGTATTTCGATATGTATATTCTAGTATTATGTTCTTCATGTCATTCTATCTCTTTAGGCATTCATGTTTTTATCCGAATGCAGGTATGTATATAGAGTAGACTGTAATCCATATTTTATTACGGATAACATTCTAGAACGTGTACACCTCATTATGTATTTTCCATTTATCTTTAAATGGAAATGAGGTGTAATATATGATGTGTGTGGGTATGGTGAGAACCATGGCTTCAATAGTTGACAAATGAATTATTAATTCATTTGTGGCAACTATTGAAGCATGGTTAATTTTTTTTAATGATGGATATTGTTTTACAAAACCATTGCCATCCATTTTCTCTCATATGGTTGCTCATTATTTTTGCATCTCACCATTTTGCTTCACCCTCTCTCCTTCTCTTAAGTTTCTTCCACCTTCATCATCTACCTCTTTTCTACACTCTCATGTGTTGAGAAACAAGAGAAGAGGTAAGATAAAGATAGTAAAATACTTAGAACCTCACACTACATCCTAGACTTCTTGGATTAACAACCCAAGTTCTCTAGATACTCCACTTGACATTTAGTGTAGAGCTAGAGTCATGGATCAAATCCTTCGGGTGGATCAACTCCGACAAAGGAGGACCGAGGAGCAAAATCGATCGCGAAGAACCGAAGGAGCCAACAAAGAAGATCAAGCGCGATCATGGTGGCCACTCAGAGCGAATGATGAGGAAAGAAGATCGAAGGACTTGGATTGTTTGGTGAGACTTCTTTTCATAATAGTTAGCTCTCTTAGTTTAGCTAGTTAGGTTTAAGGTTAGATCCGGTTTAATGGGTTATTCTAGCGTCGTTTTTACTTTGATAGAAAAAATTTTGTTCCGCGTACGGCCACGGATGATAGCTAGGGCATTAGGGTAACCCAACAGGTATCAGTGCCACCCCATAAAGCCTAAACTAGCAGTTTAAACAACGTGTAAAATAACGAAACCGAAATAACTCCAAAACACGAAACCTAGAATTCAAGTTTCTGTCAAATTTTAAATGGCCTCTGAAATGTTTTTAAACAACTGCAGAGTGCTCTTTTTACTAAAACCAGAACACCAGAGAAAAACTAGCTCATGATTCCTAGTTGTGGCCGTCGAAAACATCAAAACGGCCGGCCTCACCAGTTTTGTTAAGGTAGAATGTGCTCGTTTTTGTTTGGTGCTCTATAGCTCTTGGATTTAGGGTTTCAGGACTTGTTTGTTTTTTCCCAGAATGGTTTTTCAAATATCATTATTTTTCGGGCATTACGGAGTATTTCGAAGTCACTATTTTAACACTGTTTAAAAGGTATCAGTACTTAGTTTAGCATCTGCGAACGTGAATGTCGTTTGATCGGTATAACCCGTCTATCTGCTATATGTTCTTTTAGTTAGGTTTACGAACATGACATTCACGTTGATGTTCTGTGATTGTGTTGATATTGTGGTTGGTCATGGTGGATAGCTGGTGGTGCAATGGTTTAGTACAGTTTATATTCATTTGAACATTTGTTATTGCGGGGCGAGCATCCGACATGTGGACTGCCGTTTCTGTTGTGTTGTATATTCTTTTATTGGGGCATGACCGGGTCGAGGTCGATGTCATCTTTGTATATATTTTTCATTTTCTGTACTAGTACTACCCCACGGTGGAGTGCATGAATAGCCGGGTTCTAGAGGGCAACGAGCCCGCATCTCATGGCGTTGAGACGGAGGGGGATATACTCTAGAATTAGTAGGCTATTCGACACACTCGTAGAGGGTATAGGTAAGACCCACGGAGGGGCGCTCAAGTTACCGGGTCTCGTGAAGTGCTGGGTGACCCATTCACTTTATTGATTGGGGTTGCCTCACTTCTGGGATTGGCGGGTAATTTGCAGCGCTCGAAAGGGTCTAGGTTTCCATTGCACGGGCTATCCACACGACCGAAAACGTCGGGTATCATTTGCGGCTCAAATGAACCCCGGTGCTCCAAGATTATCCACCATTCTGTGTTGCTTGCTGAGATTCTGTGTGTAAGTCTACGCCAGCGCCCCGGCCAATAATCTGTGGCCAAACGCGGAATAAAAACTTTTTCATAAACTGTCGCTAACATAGACTGTAACCCGGATCGTGCCATTAACACTAAACTAGCAAACTGTAAAATGATAGAATGGCTATACCGATCGATCCGTGTCCTTCGGTCTTTAGCCATCATCCCACGTTCCTCACTGAATCTCCGATCTCTTGTTTCCTCGTCGAGGTGGCACCACGTCAACGGATCTTTATACAGGCTCCCGCCTCTAAACCGAGGCAACTCGGACATGAAGTTTGCCAACCGACATATCCAAGATTTAAATAGAGACAGTGTAGAATACTTTGTCTCAAGGAACCCAAGCCATTGGGTGAAGGTAAATGAAGTTGCCTTTTGGAGTGATCGATGAAATGAGCAATGGAAAATCAATGAATCATTTTCTACCATGAAAATGGGGCTCTGCCAAGTGGAGGGACTGCCAAGAAGCTCTCGTCCATTCTGTGAAAGGAGGGTGCTCACAAGGAATAAAGATGGTGAGGCTAAGAAAAGAACTTTACAAATATCTATAATCAAAATATCTTAAGCATTACAAAGGAATTAAATGAACTTCTGACTCACAAGACACCTCATACTTCAAGAGAAGCCCAGCAGCTTCTGGGGCCCCGGGGCCACAAAAAAAACCCTCCCTTTATGAAAGTTTCCGACTTGCAAAAAAACCCCTCAAGCTAGAAACACAAAGTAACAAGCCCAAGCCCATTGAGAAACGAGAAGCCCATGAATTCAGCCATGGATAAAATAGGAATAGCCAGCCAAAGAATTTCAAACAAATACCGCAACATAAATATTAAACCAAATGTTTATGTCGGGCGAAAAAAATTGGCAACTTCAAAAGTAATCCCGTAGGATTACCCATAAACTGTATATACATACCCGCATTTTTATTCCGACCGAATACAAAATGCAAAGAGACAAAAAGTATTCCTACACAATATAATACTAGGATCCGGCTTAAACCAAAGCCCACTAGTATTATCTGTCCGAACCATAACACGTGCACAAGTGCACGTGTATGTTCGAACCCTGCCATAAAACCATACGGCCTCTACAATGTTTTGCCCGAACTAGGGAAACTATCTGTAGGGAACTCTAAAGACTCGTCAATACTCTGGCAGTGGATTTAACCACAAGCCGTCAGTGGTACTAACTGTACGTAACGGCTGCCCATGTATTGACAGAAAGGAAAGCTGATGAGCGAACTCATCCTAAAACCCTACTGAGCCTATCAGTGACAATATCCGTACAGTCCGGTCCGTTCTTCTATGAGCATCGCATATCGGGCCTAGGGGGCTGGTAACGTCAGACCTCCAAAAACGGTATAAGTCGTGTCAGAGTGTAGCCCAGAACACCCTGAGATACTACTAGAGTACCTACCAGTAAATCTCCTGCCTCGGCTGAGGGCTTTGTGTAATGGCTCTCCTAGACACAGCGCGATCTCACCCCCAATACCGGGAGAGATGAATCACCTGCCGATCCGCTCACTGCCTCCATGTGGCTCAGGACTGTACCCAACTAAAACCTGTTTCCATGACTCCTTTGAGCCGTGGTAGGGTAATAATCAAAGCACAGTGGGAACTCACACAAGACAAATGATGACCTCAGGTCGATGAACTAACCTGTACACATGTCACCTTGGAACTGCTATCTGACGCTACGTATAATACCAACTAGCAGGTTCCTGGCGAGTCCTGTCCGGTGCACACATAACCCAATGAGCAACTGTATACATCTTAGGTGATCCAACTGACACAAATGGGTTGTGAGACCGGCCATCGCCCCTCGTCGGGGTCTCGACTGTATACTCTAGTCTACTCCGGAGTATCGATGCCCTGTCTCGAAACTCACACGACTAAGGACCACTTTTAAGGATGTGCTTATAGACTACCCAACTCTTATGTATATGATCGCCATCATACTGCTGGTAGTCAAGCAAGAATCCTAAGGGCTCTATCAACGTGTAACAGTGAACCGTAATGTCACCTAAAGCTGTTCACGATTGATAAAGTTAAACTAGATAGCATAGTATCATCTCGAGTAAGACTGTCCTACCAGTATAGTTCCTCCTCAATCATTGCAATCGCGTGCCTGCGATCCAAGAATTGACTTTGAGGGCACTATATCCAACAATCTCCCACTTGCACTTAAGGCTAATTATTGCGATGTCGCATACTCACAGCCCGTGTGATACCAAACATCCAACTCCTCTACTAATCAGTTTCACAAAGCCCGTTTGTAAAACTATTGTGTTCGAGAAATAGCCTCAATAAGTGGATCCGCCCTGATGTTTCTTTCTATGTCTCTCTTAATCTCAAGTTCGCGGAGAAAGCCATCTCCCGAATTGGGTAATACCTGTCTTAGAATATGTCTGGATATCTGATGGGATCTAGTACATAAATGAACTCCAAATCCAAACTTCTTAGATTGTATCGTCAACTGAACCTAATCAGTATCCTGCACCATGCCTCCTACAGTATCCTCTTGGACCACCTGTCCATAATGCATCCCCCTTCGTCAGAGGGAAAACTATAATTCTGACAATCACTCTGTCATCCATGTCACCTTGGAAGTCTGGAATGATAACCGTCTCCAGAAGGTGGCTGCCGTTATCAAATCCCTAGAATATCCACTTATGTTCTAAAATTGTGTTTCTCCAGGATTGGATTAACTTAAACTTATTATATCTAGTGCAAAAACAACATCTGGTGTGGTACTTGACATTTCATGATCAATTCAATTGCCTAAGCAAGTGATATGTTAATCATGCACGTCCCTCTCCCCTTTAGTCTGTAAGACACCTTTGGAGAGGGTGACTCCATCACCTGCAGGTACACCACCATGCCAGGAGTCATCTATTCTAAATACCTTTAGAATACTATTTAAGTACTCAGATTGGGAAACTACCCAAATCTAGATCTAAAACCATAGATCTAGTAACCAGAATGTCTGATATTATATCCATATCCTGTGTGGAGAAACAACTGTATGACAACCACAGTATAACCGTTCGTAGGATAACAATCTCACTTCCTACAAAGTGCATGTAGGGTTCCTAGGCACACTCAAGAGGTTCCACAAGGCATAAACCATGCCAAACAAAAATTTTCCGGTGCCGAGAAACCCTAAACTAGATCGTTAACTAGAGAATAGGCGAAAAGACAAGCAAGCAAACAACTTTGCTAATAAGTGAAAGGGATTACAACCTTTGTAGATCCGCTCCACCATTTCTTTAGCTCCGTGTTGACGTCCTTCCACTGCGTTCATCGGGATCCCGGAATCTAGCGATGGTTTCGTCGGAGAAATGATCGGGCTAGGTCATTGACTTTGAGGCCGAAGATGATCTATGTCGAGGCGACTCAAACTCAAGCTCCATCTTCACTAGGTCAAGGAACTTGTGAAGAAAAAACCCTCTACTACATGGCAAGTGATAGAGGATGAAGAAATAGGAAGTGGGTTCACTTTGGATTTGGATTTCTCACTTGGAATCATCACTTAGAATTTTCTAGCAACCTTTTTCTTTCTTCATGAAGAAAATGAAGAAGAAGAAAGAAAAAGAATAATGAAAAATCAATTATCATAATAGAAAATCAAGTGATAGTTATCATTTAGCAACCATGGGTTAGTTTCAACTCATGTAGAGAATAAACTAGGGTTTAGATAATGGTTAGGTTTAAGAAGAAACAAAATGGTGAAGCTTCATGAAACTCCTAGAATAAAAACAAAGAAAGCCACCATATTTGTTTCTTGCCAAAAGAAATAAATAAATAAATAAATAAGGCAAAAGAAATCCCAACCATTAACTAAACATGGTTTAAATCAAACATACACCCAAGTTTGCATGTATCATCAAACATGATACAATCAAGTGCACAATTATATATCATATATACAATGTGCACATCCTAGTGAAAAAATAATCTTAAGTGAACCAATACTAGTTAATATAAAGTAATATATCAAATATATAATTATACATTAAATCACTAAATCAACACTTGATTTAATGATCCGGTCATACTGCATATAACCGACTAATATTAAGTGTATCAATGTATCGAATCAACACTTGATTCGGTAACCCGGCTATATCTCATATAACCGTCTAATGATACAAATCACAAGAATAGAATACAGTATCACATAATCGTATTATTCTCGGTCCCGCACATATCTCATATGCGCTCCTATTTCGTTTCGCTTGAGCCAGGAAACCCCTCTGTAGGACTCTAAAGACTCGTCAATACGCCGGCAGCAGGTGATGATCATATCAAACACTCACAAGCCGCAAGCGGTCTGCTAAACGTAACAGCCACCCGGGTATTGAGCGATCAGAAGATCAACGAGCAAGCCCGCTCATACTCCTGTGAATCCAACTAGTAACACTACCGTACAGTCCGGTCTGTTCGTCTGATATGTCGCATATCTTGTCTAGGGATGGTAAACGTCAGACCCCAATAACTCGATAAGTCGTGTCGATATGAAGCTCATAACGGGTTGAGAAACTTTTGGTAACACTTACCAGTAAATCCCTAAAACAACCTTGGCCAAGGACTTCCTGTTATAGCCAATCGAGCACTGCGCAACATCAACTCCCTATACCGGGAGAGACGAAACCCCTCCTATCGCTCATTGCCACCATGTGATTCGGGACTGTACCCAAAAACCATCGTTTTGCATGCCCTCTTGGACGTAGTAAGGTGGAAATCAAAGTACAGTGGGAATCACACAAGACTCTATGACGATCTCGGGTCTACAGACTAACCTGCACCAGTGTCACCAGAGAACTGCCATCTGACATAAGGTATAATACCATCTGGGAGTTCTCGGCGAGTCCGTCCAGTGTACCCAGTCTCCACTGAGCACCCGTATATCATCTCTGATGTCAAACACCAATGGATATGGGATCATCCATCGCCCATCTGTATGGGTCGAGAAGCTACACGCTAGTCTACACTGGTATATCGATGCCCCGTCTCGATACACTTACGACTAGGGACTTTAAAGGATGTACTTATGGACTACCACGTCCCCACTAGTATGATCCGCATCATAGTCCAGGTAGTCAAGTACATATCCTAAAGGCTTTACCAACATGTAACAGAGAGACAATTAGTGTACACGTTAAGGTAAAGTGTAACCAGATAGTATAATATCATATCGAGCAAGAAAGTCATCCCTATATATGTCCAAGCATCCACTACAATATACATCCTATGTATAGTAATGGCCTCTAGGGCATACATATAACTAACAATCTCCCACTTGCACTAGTGCCGTCTGATAGCAGTGGTTGTAGTATCTCATACTCAACCATCCCATAAAAGTCTCTCTCTGGGAAAAGGCCTTTCGTGAGTGGATCCGCCGTGTTGTCCTCTGAGTCTTCTCTCCTAACCTTGATCCCCTGGCGATCAACCATCTCCATGATCAGGTGATACTGCCTAAGAATATGTCTGGATCACTGATGGGATGGGCGTTCCTTAGCATAAGCCACAACTCCATTGTCACACAATGGGAGGAACGAAGTTCATCTCATGAACTAATATACACCCAGACTGCCTCTTTGGTAGCATCTTTGGTAGCGATGTATCCAGCCTTTATCGTCTAGTATGTCACGGTATCTAGCTTGGAACTCTTCCAACATACCATCCTTTTACTGTGGGTAAAGACAATGCCTGTGACTGACATTCAGTCGTCCTTATCACTCTAGAACCTTTCCAGTGATTATCCCTAGGATCGATTGATACCATCTCACTACAACTAGTGAGTATCCTAACATCCAATTAGATCTATCTCATAGATCAAAACCCAGGATTTAGTAGGTATCATTTTGATCCTATATGGAGAATCCTAGTGATAAGCGGAGATTGACCGTGCGTAGCATAGGAAACTCCTGCCCCATCAAGAGTATGCCATCCACGTACTCTATGAGGATCACCACCATACTCCCTACTACCTTTTTGTATATACAAGGTTCATCTACCATTTTGATGATGCCAAACTCTTTGACTAACTCATCAAAACAGATGTTCCAACTCCGCGATGCCTGCTTTATCATATAAAACATCTTGCACACGTTTCCGCTGCTCCCACTGTCTATGAGGCCCTCTGGCTGTGTACTTATAGACGCACTCTTCTAAAACATCACTTAGAAAAGCGGTCATGGCACCCAACCGCCAGATATCGTAGTCATGGTATGTAGCCGTGGCAAGTAGGATCTGGATGGACTTAAGCATAGCTACTTAGAAAAGGTTTCATCATAATCCATACCTGGTCAATGATGCAAACTTTTAACAAGTCTAGCTTTGAAAGTCTCAACTTTTCCATGTACACCAAGTAATCTTCTCAAGATATACTTGCTCCTGATGGGGATTTAACCCTTCAGATAAAGCAACTAAAGTCCATACTTTGTTGGTGTATAAGGATTCCATCTCAGATCGATAAGCATCCAGTCATTCTTACAGAGTCCTACCCCTGATGGCCAGCCCGAAACTAGTTGGGTCATCATCTCATGATGCATTCATCGCTCCCACTGTCATAGAGAAACAGAAGTATCTCTCAGGTGGGTGAGGAACCCTACTAGATCGGCGGAGAGGCTGAGGTTCGTTGGAAACTATTGAATCCATCGGTTCTTCCAAATCATCAGCTTCAGTTTGTATAGCTGGAAACCAGTTCTACATAACAGACCATGCCTCGAGCTTGTTCGGATTTTGCTTTTTAGACAGGCCGGACAACTGATCAGTCGAAAATATTGCATATTTTAGCCGGCAATTGCCTCATCATTTGCACTAATTTAGAAGTGTACGGTATTCATAATTCACATATTAGCAAATCGGTCGCAAAATATCAGATTACATGTATTAGACTTTAAAACCGGCATTTCTAGGGAAATTGACTGCATTGCATGGCATCGCAATATTTCTATATGTCGCAACCCGTGTTTCGAAGTCTGTGCAGGAAAAGGAGAAGCTCGCTCAAATTTACACCGCTCAAATATACGCCAACGCACTAACTTCAAATCTGGTATCAATCCAAAGGAGAAATCACAAATCAATATATCAGATAAAGCTCCAAATGGCATTACAAGACCACACCAGAGAGCCCAAGGCCCAAGCCCTATAAAGAGCCGCGGATCCGCGGCAGGAGCCTGCTTGCGCCGCGGATCCGCGGTGGGTCCAAGGAATCAGCTCCTCATTTTTGGTGCACAACTCCTATCTCTGGGTCCAGACTTCAAAAAGACATGTCAACTTCTAGAAGACTCCAGAGCTTTCTGCTAGATCAGCAAACAAGGGTTTCCAAGCCTAATTAAACCTAGCTTAAACCCTAAGCTAGCTCCTAACAAACTACCTTCTAGAAGACTCAACAAACTTTTGGAGGGAACTACCATTTCAAACCTAAACCTAGGGTTTGGGAAGTCTATAAATAGAAGCCTAGACCTAGGGTGAGATCATGATCATGTGGAGATAGATAGAATCAAACCATTTTTGTGATTCATTTTAGTTCATTTTTACCCAATCTCCTTCTTCATCTCCTTCCTCCACAAGTCTAGTGAGAGGGCTTGTGTGAAACCCTAATTCCAATCAAAATCAAGATCCCGAATACCCATTAAGCAAGAAGCCCTACAACCTTTAGGAGCGGAGCCGATCTTCAACGGAGCAAGTGATCCGAGCCGATCCACGACTCATGAAGCTGAGCGACGCCCGATCAACAATCTAGATTCTTCCTCTTGTAGTTCTTGAAGCGAATGTAATCAAAATTGTTGAGATAAATAAAGGTGATATTCTTTTATCTTGTTTTCTTTAAATTCTGCATCATGACATCTTTACAATTCGTGAATATTTTCTGTGTGGTGATGTGTGAATAAAACTCCGCTCGTCGAGGAGTCGAGACGGTCAATAGAATGATGATGTAACATAACTTTAATCGATTCTTGATTCCTACGAGTTTTGTAAACCCTAGCAAGTTCAAGAACCGACAACCCATTTCGTTACGATGCTTTCTTGAATGATATCGCTCGAAATTGGGGAGTTAGGATCGTTTCTTGAAATTGCTAGATGCTAGAATGTGAATGATATCGACAAAAGAACAAGGGATAAGATGAAACCCTAGTTTCACGAGAAAGCCCTAACTCTCGTCGATTATCATCGATCTAGTATCAATCCTTCGAAGGACAAGAACACGAAATCTTGAGATTACATCACGTCTATAGATCCGATCGATTCCTACGAGCCTCTTTTAGATTCTTGACTGTTGATTGGAAATATCATCGATACACCGATTCTTGATTGTTTATCATTTTCTTGATTCTTGAATAGAATAGTGACACTTGAAAATCAAAATCCTTGAATCATGTTTTCGTTTATTTTAGCTTAACTTTTCAATTCAAGCTTATCATAATACAAACGAATCGTGCAATCCCTGTGGACGATCCGCACTCACTCATGAACTACAATTGACACCGTAGTTTGATTGCGGTCAAAATATTTTTTTGGTTGTGAAGTTCTTTATAAATTTTCTGAATACCGACACAAGAAACAGTTTCAATCAAATGGTGCCGTTTTAGGGGACCTTTTGAATTAATTCATACTACACAACGGAAAAACGATCAATCAAAATGGCGCCGTTGCCGGGGATCGCGCGCTAATTCGTTTTCATTTTATAATTTGAATTGAAAGAATTATTCCATTGTTATTTTGAGATCAAAATTCGTGCAAACTCTAAACAATTTGTTGTGTTTCATTGCAAGGAGATCTGGAGCTTGCTGGAAATTGATAAAAATTTTTGGAAAATTCCAGAGAGCTGTAGTTATCAACAGGAAGCTCCTGAAGAAATTTGGTTCAGTGTTCCCACATCTTGACCGCGGAAGCGTGGCATATAGAGGGATTAGCGGCGGAACCGCGGCCTCTTAGGGGGTTCTCTGCAAAATTTTTCACTCAGGTACTTTCTTGACTTCTCCTCTCTCCTCTTTTTAGCTCCAACTGACAATTTGCTGCAGGATTCTTTGCAAATAATCGCAGCTCGCAAATTGCAAATTAAATTTGTGCATGATTTTGTTTCTTGGTTGTTTTGCATTCTAAAGACGGATATTAAGGGGGCACGGCCAAATCCAAATTAGGTGGGGATTTCATTACCCTTCCTAGGCCCCGAAAACCACCAAACTTGCATCCGCATTGACCCACATTGACTAAAAGAAATCTAGAGATGACTCTAAGGACTGTCGCGCTCAATTAGGACAAGAGAAGGCCGTGGGTAATTCATTGCTTATCCGCGTTTTCTTGTGGTGCCTAAGGCGAGTGTGTCTAAGGCTAGTGGTTTTTAATTAGGCCCACTACTTACGTAGTGGAGTACCTTCCCACTTACCTGGCACTCATCCGGCCACAGGAGAACAAAGAGGCAGTGGAGGATTCTATCCCGTGACTTGTCTTTTGGCAGTTAGGAGTGGTCTAGAGCTGGACCTAGGTGACCACTAGATTCTAGGGTTGTGTGCTGCATTTGTTGTGTTGCATCATTTTTTTTTTTCAAAAATCCGTCCCTTTTTCAAAGCAAACACTGCATTCATTTACCCCTAATTATAAGCCAATGCTGCCACTTGTACTAACCCTTTTTAGTACAAGATAGGCTGGACACGGGATTCTAGTGCCCGTTTAGTCCGCGTACCTTTTATCGACTCCGAAGTTGATATTTCTCCATTTACCTTTTCTTTACCCACTACCACACCCACACCGATGGATCAAAATCCATCAAACTTCTTTAACCCTAATCTGCCGCCGTCCGTTGGTGCGCAGAATCCACCCCGCATCTCTCTCCAGGAGAGGTGCTATCCACTTAGAGGTCCTCTTTCGACCTGCTTATCCACACCACCAGCCAATGGGGATAACTTTGAGATTAAACCCCAGTATATCAATCTTTTACCCAAATTTCACGGACTCGAGACTGAGGACGCTTACGTTTTCATTACCAAATTCGAAAACGTATGCGCAATGATGGGTACGTCACAACTTTCTGTGGATGCGATGCGTCTATGACTTCTTCCATTTACATTGTGTGATATAGCCGAGAAGTGGCTATACAACACTACCGCACATTCTATTACGAATTGGGGAGAATTCGTCGCTGCATTCCTTAAGAAATTTTACCCAATACAAAAGACAGCTCGAATCCGTAGCGAACTAAATCAATTTGCCCAGCTCCCTGCTGAACCATTCTCTAAATGCTTTGAACGTTTCAAGGATCTATTGGTTCAATGTCCTCATCACGGCATCCCGAGATGGGAGCTTTGCCGAATCATATATGAGGGTAGTAACCCTAACACTAAACAGAGCCTTGAAAACATGTGTCAAGGTACCTTCATGTCTAAGGATGATGGGGAAGCTTGACGATATTTAGAAGAGTTCGCTGAAAAGTCTTTACAGTGGGAAAGTCCATCATTTAGGAGTGGCAATAACCAATCAGATGTTTCTATAGGAGTTAGAGCTGACATTTCAGCTATACACAAGAAACTCGAGACTATGGAAAACAAATTTTTAGCTGCCTCCCTTAATCAAATGTCACTTTCCAAAATTGTATGTGGCTGCTGTTCTGATCCGTCTCACTTGACGAAAGAATGTCCGTTTCAAGGTCGTGAGCATACCAATGCCGTATTTCAAAGACCGAGAAACGATCCTTTTTCTTCCACATATAATCAGGGTTGGAGTAATCACCCTAATTTTGCTTGGAACCAATCACACTCTCAAAACACGGTTCCAAACCAAAACAATTTCCAAAGGGTCCCTCCACCACAATAGCAGCCACAACTTCAATTGAGTCAGCACCCCTTTCAAGCACATAATTTTCAAAATCAGGTCAACACACCTGCACTGTCTAGTCCTTTACAGTTGACCGGAACTGATGAATCCTCTTCTTTTGCACAATACATGAATTTGGTCTTAACAAATATCATGCAAGTTTCGGCTGAAATGAAGTCATCCGTCGATAAAATTGAGAAAAACTCCACGTCCCAAAACGAGAGTATTAAATCGATGGAAGAAGAAATTGCACGATTAAAAGCTGAAATGAGTGCAAGAGAGAAAGAGAAACTTCCAGCTCAATCCTTACCCAATCCTGGTTATTCACATCATGTGAATGCAATCACCACGTTCAGATCTGGAAGAGTGCTTGACAATCATGTTGGGGAAGAAGTTGATGATACTGAAAATCATGTCAACACCCCGGCTGAGACCTTTCCACACACACACACTTCTGACCCCAGTTCTTCTACCCTACCACCTTCTTCCGAGCCTATTCTTCGTTTCCTAAAAGGCTCGCCACTACAGCCCACCTCTTTTACCCCTCCACGGACGATCCCCACTTCTATACTGGGATCGGTTCCACACACACTTCCTTCTCCTATGATGGACCCAGCGCTTATTGCTAAAGCACCTTATCCTAATCGCTTAAGGGCTAACACACCAAGTCCACATATGGAGAAGATAACTGAGATGTTTAAACAGGTTAACATCAATATCCCTTTTCTAGATACTATCCAACAAGTCCCTGCATATGCGAAAGTTCTTAAAGACTTTTGCACTAGAAAGAGGAAGAAACAAATGCCCAAGAAGATATTCATGGCAAAAACAGTAGACACAGCTTTCTCCCAGCAATTACCAAGGAAACGTAAGGATCCTGGATATCCTACGATTTGCATCTCTATTGGGGAGAAACACATTAACCGTGCTCTACTAGATCTTGGGGCAAGTGTTAACCTGCTTCCTTTCTCAGTTTATGAGCAATTAGGGATCGGAGAGTTGAAACCATCTCCTTGCACTCTCCAGATGGCTGACCGATCAATCACCAGACCTAGGGGTGAACTAGAGGATGTGTTAATAAAAATCGGGGAATTTATATTTCCTGTGGACTTTATTGTAATTGATACACAGCCTGTAGCGAACTCACGGAATCAAATTCCGGTGATTTTAGGTCGCCCCTTTTTGGCCACTTCCAATGCTATCATCAATTGTCGTAACGGTTCTATGACCCTATCCTTCGGGAAAAGGACAATTGAGATGAACGTTTACAAATTAGGAAGTGTACCCTCTGAACCTACTGCTCAGGTCTATTCTGTCGACTTAATGGATGTCGACAGTAGCGAATTTAATGATCCTCCTAATACTGATCTTGACTCTTTTCATACGTTATTGTTTGACCCAACTATGTATCATACACATACGGACTCTTCCACCAAGACGTCCGGGTCAACAACTAACACTGATTATGAACTAATTTTAGAGTCTGAAGATCACCCCGCACCTTGTGATGACATTATTCTTCGGGGTATAGATGAAACTTTTGAGGAGATATTCGCTGATGAACTTGCATTTTTGAATGACACGGGTGTTGAGATGAATCATGTCCTAATCAATGAAATTGAACCT
The DNA here is from genome assembly GCA_030015575.1 of Agapanthus africanus. Lineage (NCBI taxonomy): Eukaryota > Viridiplantae > Streptophyta > Magnoliopsida > Asparagales > Amaryllidaceae > Agapanthus > Agapanthus africanus. The sequence continues at coordinate 321,181,100 of JASDDO010000004.1, read as the reverse complement.
CCACCCCTTCTTCTGAACTGTAAAAAGAATGCGAGTAATCCATCACATACACTGCATCGTCTCTCCAAAATGAGACGCACACACATTCTATTCCACCACTTAACCTTTTCCCACTTCTTCTTCCACCAACCAGAGCCCTTCATTGATAAAATTTTTGAATGGTTGGTGTTAACCTTCGGTCTTTGCAAAGCTTGGCATCGACCAATGATTTTTGACCCCCACTTGTGATTTTCAAAGCTTAACATTGCATAACTCAAGTTTGGGGGGGTACATTTTATCGGGCTCTTGAAAAGAAAATTTTTACAAAATGATGAGCCAAAAATAAGTTTGGGGGAGGATCTTCACTTAAATATTTTTCCCCCACTAATAAATTCCTCCCAAGCTTACAGGTTTTTTGGAGAATTAGCGGATGGCAACAGTGAGGACACTGTTGAAAACAAGTTTGGGGGAGGTTTGTGCTTATTTTCGCATCATTTGCATATCACTTTGCATAAGCACAAAACATTATTTTGAAAACCTATAAAAATTTTAAAAAAATTTCAAAACTATAAAAATATTTTTGTACATAAATAAGATAATAAAAGTTTAGATAGTGAAAAATTATATCCATGAGATTAGAAAAATTTAAGAAAACCAAGAAAATTAGAAGTTTTCTTATACGAACTAGTAATAAGTAGTTATGAGCCGTTGTCCTAAGGGTTAGTAAGATGAAAGACGTCACTAATCTGAGGATAAAATATGTCTGAAAAATAGTTTCTATTCTGGAAGTCAAACATTTTGAACGTTGCTACCCTGCTATTCGCACTTACACACGTCTTGAAGCCTGAGATAGTAGAGAATACCTTGAAATGCTCTTGTCTTAAAGACAAAAGTATGAAGGAAATAAAAAAAAATGAATGAAAGAAAATATAAAGTGGTGAGAAAAATGGACACTGGTTTTGTTATCACCGAGGGCAATAAAAAAAATATAGCGAAGGGTGCTTCTTCACCTAGTGCCCTAAGGCCAACTGGTCTGGGAGTCACTGCTATGCCTGAGGTGGTGCAAGATGAGGAAAATACACCAAGTAAGCAAGCACAGGAGTAATCGGTCGGTTAGTACCTCAAGAAGTATTAACGGTCGCATGAAAGTGTGTGAGCAATCTCATCTAAATATTCATTAATTAAAAAGTACTGAGGCTGATGGGCAAGAGTATGATAGCTTGAATTGAATTCTCCGGGTTTAGGGATGTCCTTTACACACACGCAGAGTTATATGATCGATGTTTGAAAAACAGATAGGAATGAAAAATAAGACGATGTATTATTGAGGGAGGACGTGATTTCTGACATTTTTTCATGACCATTAAGATAGGGCTCATGACAACCGAAAAGCTAGCTTAGTTGGAAACCCTAATTTTCAAAGTCTTTCTTTTACAATTCATGTCTTTAAATGTAATATTCATGATCTTTCTTTTATTATTGGATTTTGTGGGTGCAATCCGCTGAAAACCCTCAGGAGACAACACTCCTCCTACTAGGAACACCTAGAGGTTTAAAGGCTTGTTGCACGTGCTCGGTGCAATCGTGTTGCCTACGAAAGTGTGCCAGTTAGTTTTTCTCTTTCTTTATTTTCTCCTTCTCTTTTTAATAAAACATTCGCTCGAGACGATCGAAATTAAGTTTGGGGGTATTTGATCAGTCGAAAATATTGCATATTTTAGCCGGCAATTGCCTCATCATTTGCACTAATTTAGAAGTGTACGGTATTCATAATTCACATATTAGCAAATCGGTCGCAAAATATCAGATTACATGTATTAGACCTTAAAACCGGCATTTCTAGGGAAATTGACTGCATTGCATGGCATCGCAATATTTCTATATGTCGCAACCCGTGTTTCGAAGTCTGTGCAGGAAAAGGAGAAGCTCGCTCGAATTTACACCGCTTAAATATACGCCAACTCACTAACTTCAAATCTGGTATCAATCCAAAGGAGAAATCACAAATCAATATATCAGATAAAGCTCCAAATGGCATTACAAGACCACACCAGAGAGCCCAAGGCCCAAGCCCTATAAAGAGCCGTGGATCCGCGGCAGGAGCCTGCTTGCGCCGCGGATCCGCGGTGGGTCCAAGGAATCAGCTCCTCATTTTTGGTGCACAACTCCTGTCTCTGGGTCCAGACTTCAAGAAGACATGTCAACTTCCAGAAGACTCCAGAGATTTCTGCCAGATCAGCAAACAAGAGTTTCCAAGCCTAATTAAACCTAGCTTAAACCCTAAGCTAGCTCCTAACAGACTACCTTCTAGAAGACTTAACAAACTTTTGGAGGGAACTACCATTTCAAACCTAAACCTAGGGTTTGGGAAGTCTATAAATAGAAGCCTAGACCTAGGGTGAGATCATGATCATGTGGAGATAGATAGAATCACACCATTTTTGTGATTCATTTTAGTTCATTTTTAGCCAATCTCCTTCTTCATCTCCTTCCTCCACAAGTCTAGTGAGAGGGCTTGTGTGAAACCCTAATTCCAATCAAAATCAAGATCCCGAATACCCATTAAGCAAGAAGCCCTACAACCTTTAGGAGCGGAGCCGATCTTCAACGGAGCAAGCGATCCGAGCCGATCCACGACTCATGAAGCTGAGCGACGCCCGATCAACAATCTAGATTCTTCCTCTTATAGTTCTTGAAGCGAATGTAATCAAAATTGTTGAGATAAATAAAGGTGATATTCTTTTATCTTGTTTTCTTTAAATTCTGCATCATGACATCTTTACAATTCGTGAATATTTTCTGTGTGGTGATGTGTGAATAAAACTCCGCTCATCGAGGAGTCGAGGCGGTCAATAGAATGATGATGTAACATAGCTTCAATCGATTCTTGATTCCTATGAGTTTTGTAAACCCTAGCAAGTTCAAGAACCGACAACCCATTTCGTTACGATGGTTTCTTGAATGATATCGCTCGAAATTGGGGAGTTAGGATCGTTTCTTGAAATTGCTAGATGCTAGAATGTGAATGATATCGACAAAAGAACAAGGGATAAGATGAAACCCTAGTTTCACGAGAAAGCCCTAACTCTCGTCGATTATCATCGATCTAGTATCAATCCTTCGAAGGACAAGAACATGAAATCTTGAGATTACATCACGTCTATAGATCCGATCGATTCCTACGAGCCTCTTTTAGATTCTTGACTGTTGATTGGAAATATCATCGATACACCGATTCTTGATTGTTTATCATTTTCTTGATTCTTGAATAGAATAGTGACACTTGAAAATCAAAATCCTTGAATCATGTTTTCGTTTATTTTAGCTTAACTTTTCAATTCAAGCTTATCATAATACAAACGAATCGTGCAATCCCTGTGGACGATCCGAACTCACTTATGAACTACAATTGACACCGTAGTTTGATTGCGGTCAAAATATTTTTTTGGTTGTGAAGTTCTTTATAAATTTTCTGAATACCGACACAAGAAACAGTTTCAATCAAATGGTGCCGTTTTAGGGGACCTTTTGAATTGATTCATACTACACAAGAAAAACGATCAATCAACAACCCAAATCTTAACAAACTTAAGATATGGGCTCTTCCCTTTCCATATCACATATGAAGTGGTAGGCATCTGATTTGATTTGAACCCTATTCAATAGGTATGCAACTTTATAAGTGCATAACTCCCTAAAAGGAAATAGGAAACTCAGTAGTACTCATCATAGAGCACATCATATCACATAGGGTGCTATTGCTCCGCCCCGATATACCATCGTGCTATGGTGTATACGGAGGAGTAATGCTGAGAGAGAATCTCATTCTCCTTTAGAATAATCCAGGAATTCCGTGCTCAAGTATTCTCCTCCTTGATCACATCAAAGGACATAATAATTTTGCCTGTATTTTGGTTCTCTACTTCTAACATATATTCTATGAATATCTTAAAAGGTTCGGACTTGTGTTTCAACAGGAACATAGGTCTGAATCTCGAGAGATTATCAGAGAATGTAATGAAGTACAAAGAACCGGTCTTGGCATGTGTAGACAGGAGACCTACATACATCAACATGTATCATCCCAAGAGTTTACTAACTCTTTCTCTGTTTCCAATAAACAGAGCTATGGTCTTCTTATCTTTGTGACATGACTGGCAAGTTTCACAAGATGTAAATTCAAACTAATTTAAATATGCATCTATATGTAACTTAAGCTAGTCGGGTCGCATTGATATGACCTAGTCTACAATACCTCAAGAAGGATTCGTTCATTTCTGAACTCTTCCTCTTGTGTGTGTTCTGTATACAAAGAACTGTAGTTTGATTTAGAACGTCAATGCTTTTAGATAACGTGCCTGAACCGATCAACTCTTGATATAGGAAATGTTCAAAACATTATCCAACAATACAAAATTATATCCTTCTTTACTAATAAAGAGACTGATATGATTTTGTATATCAGGTTCGGTATCTAATAACATTTGTTCAGAATCAATGTATTCTAGTAATACAGGGTGACAGTGACCAACAGACCTGGCTGCAACACTTGCACCGTTTTCTGCCTCATGAAACTTATCACCCGTTCTCAGTTCTCTACCTTTCTGCAGCCCATGTAACAAATTACATATGCGGGATCCTGATCTGGTATCACATACCCAGGACGTAAAGGATACTGAGAAACAGTTCTCTGTAATGAACACACCCGAAGATGATGCATCGGTATGTACTTTCTTCGTTTGGGCGGCATGGGAATTCTGGTAATCCCCTAATTCCTGCTTTGTCTTATAACATTTATAAGTTGGAGCGGGACCAACGTTCCCCAGCTCAGTATAACAAGCGGGTTCGGTCAATACATCCATATTATTATCTTGATTAAGGCGTGATATGGTCGCTACCTGGAGAGAGAGAAGAAAACACTCTGCGTGCGCTCTTCCATGATCAGATTGGTTATTATTTTATCTAATCAGGATGGCTCCCACTGTTTTTATCAAATCTTCCTTCAAACCCTAAAAGGAAAGACTAGCCGGGATTAATTACACGCTACAAGTTTGCCAATCTTTCAGCCAGGCCAGTGTCGGTACTTTGAGGGAGGTTCCTCGTGCTTTCGCACGGACCTAATTAAAGTAAACCTCGTTTTCCCAGAGGCGTAACCCCGTTGACACTTTTCTAGACACCTACTTGATCGGTTAATTGTAATGTGCAAAACTCTCCCAGGAGTAACAATTACTCGCAGTGGGTATCGGGATCCAACTATCTCATAGAAGGTATGCAATCTCATTGAAAATTTCAACACTTGAAATTCCCGATAATATTTTGCCCCTAGCAGCTATATGACCTTAACATAGTCAACAAATCATAAGTGCTAGTCAAGTTCAACCCGTCATTTCTCGATTGAATTAAACCCACCCGCACGACTCTTAACATAGTCAACAAAGTCGCACGACTACCCTAATCCAATCGCATCATATGCTTATACAGATAAGCACTAATTAGCTACCGCACACTACGCCTTAACATAGTCAACAAACGTAGCACGAATACTAACTAGTACTTATCTGAAATGACGGAGGGCTACGACAGGTTTTTCTGAAAACCTATTGCGTAATGAACTTGATATCGTTGTAGAATCAAATGATTTAAAATGGAGTGTTTTTTAGGCTTTTCTAGTTTTGCTAAAGGGGTCACTCCCGGTGAAGGGATCGTCGGCCCTTTCCTCATCGAATAAAGTGCAGGATATATCATATATACCGCTGTGCAAAGCAAAAACTATAGAAGCAATCAAAAGTCAAACCGAGGGTTGTAGCATCTGCCAGTTATTGATAAAGGAGTCACTCCCGGTGAAGGGATCTCGGTCATTTCCTTATCGAATAAGGTGCAGGATGTTCTATAAGGAACACCGCAATGCAAAGCAAGAACTGTAGCTACCTGTTTTTAAAAATTCGATTCCAAAACATCTTTAGGTTTCTTTTTCTTTCATTAATCATATTAATGAAGTCCCATCATTTAAATCACCTAAACATCACAGATAAATACGACGTACACTTATGCCATCCGCATTCGCCTCGATGTCTCCTCGTCTACCGTTAGGTTAGGTAACTAACGACAGAGCGGGGCAGGGCTAGCGCGAGTGCAAAACATAAGTAACGTCTATATAATATATCATATATACGATATACTGTATCTATCACAGAACATCAAATGATCACATCACAGATATCGTAGCAGAAGAATCATATGAAATATTGGATATACTAGGACGTCCGTGTTTTCAATACGAGCCAGAATAAAACACGGATTCCACGGTCGCGATGAATAGCCAAACCCACACCCCTAGACCCCTACGAGAGCGGCAAGCAACCCTACCACTTCTAGAGTTAGGAGACCCGGACTTGACTCCTCGAGTTGGTCTCCCACTGGACTCCAGAACTCGGTTACTTGTGCTCTCCTCCTTGGGTCTATCCTAGTGCAGGAAAGTAAATAATATACAAAAGGTGACATCTTCCGCTACCTGGAAGTGCCCCAATAAAAGAATATTACATACAACAAATTTTACATGAATGAAAATGAAAAACACTCATCTCACATAAAATCCCCCGGCTATTCAAACACGACGATCCAATATAACATATCCAGCAACACATAACATCACATGTCATCAACGTAAGTAAATGTGCGCATCCTAATTGTCGTTGACATATAGTAACGAAACCGGCGATATCACATATTACACTTACGGTCGCAGAAAAGAAAGTGTAAAACTACAACAGTTGGAATCCGCAATCTCCTTAGACATCGCATGCCTAATCAAATGAATTCCTTAGACATCACATGCCTAACAATTATAAACCCCGCATTTTAGTCTCTATATCGAAAACACTTTTCAATATCTAGTCGGGCAATTCAACAAGATTCCCGGCATGTTAATCGAATGCTCGTCGCAAACTTTAGTAGACAGCCGCACCCCCGATACCGTCGACGAAGTGCACCAAGGCAGAACACCGCTACCGCGAGCACCCGAACGGATGCTTTCGGCGACGGGGTTCTCCTACAGTCACTTGGTCGGGGCTAAGGGGTGTAGCTGTCTATTAAGTTTATCCGGCGAGTATCCGCGTACGCTATGTGATTGCGACGGAATTTTGATCGCATCAAAATTCCGTGGCAACCGATCAAGTGAGACTAAAGTGCTATGTTTATAACATTCATTCAGTTATCTCATAGCTACTTGTGGATTCCAAATATTGTATCACATTCCAGATAAATAGAAAATGTTAAACTTTCCGATCGAACTAAAAAACACCCAAGTTTTCCCGAAACAGCTCAACTCTTGAAATAAGTTTAAAAACATTCACTTCATGCCTCAGTACCAACGGTCCAACCGTAGAAGGGTCAAGCCAACGCCTCACATGTGGCACACCGTACTGCCCCAAACCCTAAGGTTCAAAGGGCAGTTCAAGACGGTCACATAATCGAGTTAAGGTTTGTTGTCTTCTAGAGGGTCAATCGCGTTACTTGCACTACTTAGAACGTTCTCAAACTACGGAAAAATCCAACACTTGGAAATTTTCCGGCAGGGGAAAAAGTGTGTGTTTATATCCGGTCGAACTTTTTAACATATTCAAAAATTATCCGGAAAAACAAAGACAAAGTTAATCTTCGAACTCCCAATACAACCCAGAAAACTCAACTCTTGAGCAAACTTTAAAAATTCCCAGAAAATAAAGCACTTTCAGAGAGAGATTACTGTGCAAAAATAAAAGGCTGATGTAACATAACGGCCGCGGAACCGCCGCACGAGCCATTCTCGTGCCGCGGTTCCGCCGCGCTTTTATTGAGTTAAGTGCACGTGCTTCACAGTAACTCTTCACAAACCCTGCTGAATTTTTTGGCTATTTTTAATTTGGAAAAATCCATATTTTCAGAAAATGTATAGAGAAAGGTTTGAGTTAGGGTTTCGGGGTTCGATCGGATTTCTAACATCTTCTACACTTCGCCTAAAGCTCTAGCTAGGCATTGATATAACTGTAGGTCAGGCAGCCACCCCATCCAATGGGGTCGCCGTGGCACCAACGGGTCCCTCAGCCGCTACTTTTTACGCATGCCCCCTCGCGAGGACTACAACCCGCCGGAACACCTTCGGATCTCGGGACACCCTGGGGGGTAAGAGCCTATGTTTCACCACACTGTCACATAGTGAGAACCCCCCATAGGTCGACATCCAATGCCTAGTAGCTCTGATATCACTGTAGGGTTCCTAGGCACACTCAAGAGGTTCCACAAGGCATCAACCATGACAAACATAAATTTTCCGGTGCCGAGAAACCCTAAACTAGATCGTTAACTAGAGAATAGGTGAAAAAACAAGCAAGCAAACAACTTTGCTAATAAGTGAAAGGGATTACAACCTTTGTAGATCCGCTCCACCATTTCTTTAGCTCCGTGTTGACGTCCCTCCGCTGCGATCATCGGGATGCCGGACTCTAGCGATGGTTTCTTCGGAGAAATGATCGGGCTAGGTCATTGACTTCGAGGCCGAAGATGATCTACGTCGAGGCGACTCAAACTCAAGCTCCATCTTCACTAGGTCAAGGAACTTGTGACGAAAACACCCTCTACTACATGGCAAGTGATAGAGGATGAAGAAATAGGAAGTGGGTTCACTTTGGATTTGGATTTCTCACTTGGAATCATCACTTAGAACTTTCTAGCAACCTTTTTCTTTCTTCATGAAGAAAATGAAGAAGAAGAAAGAAAAAGAATAATGAAAAATCAATTGTCATAATAGAAAATCAAGTGATAGTTATCATTTAGCAACCATAGGTTAGTTTTAACTCATGTAAAGAATAAACTAGGGTTTAGATAATGGTTAGGTTTAAGAAGAAACAAAATGGTGAAGCTTCATGAAACTCCTAGAATAAAAACAAAGAAAGCCACCATATTTGTTTCTTGCCAAAAGAAATAAATAAATAAACAAATAAGGCAAAAGAAATCCCAACCATTAACTAAACATGGTTTAAATCAAACATACACCCAAGTTTTCATGTATCATCCAACATGATACAATCAAGTGCACAATTATATATCATATATACACTGTGCACATCCTAGTGAGAAAATAATCTTAAGTGAACCAATACTAGTTAATGTAAAGTAATATATCAAATATATAATTATACATTAAATCACTAAATCAACACTTGATTTAATGATCCGGTCATACTGCATATAACCGACTAATATCAAGTGTATCAATGTATCGAATCAACACTTGATTCGGTAACCCGGCTATATCTCATATAACCGTCTAATGATACAAATCATGAGAATAGAATACAGTATCAAATACTCGTATTATTCTCGTTCCCGCACATATCTCATATGCGCTCCTATTTCGTTTCGCTTGAGCCAGGAAACCCCTGTTTAGGACTCTAAAGACTCGTCAATACGCCGGCAGCAGGTGATGATCATATCAAACATCCACAAGCCGCAAGCGGTCTGCTAAACGTAACGGCCACCCGGGTATTGAGCGATCAGAAGATCAACGAGCAAGCCCGCTCATACTCCTGTGAATCCAACTGGTAACACTACCGTACAGTCCGGTCTGTTCGTCTGATATGTCGCATATCTTGTCTAGGGGTGGTAAACGTCAGACCCCAATAACTCGATAAGTCGTGTCGATATGAGGCTCATAACGGGTTGAGAAACTACTGGTAACACTTACCAGTAAATCCCTAAAACAGCCTTGGCCAAGGACTTCCTGTTATAGCCAATCAAGCACTGCGCAACATCAACTCCCTATACCGGGAGAGACGAAACCCCTCCTATCGCTCATTGCCTCCATGTGATTCGGGACTGTACCCAAAAACCACCGTTTTGCATGCCCTCTTGGACGTGGTAAGGTGGAAATCAAAACACAGTGGGAATCACACAAGACTCTATGACGATCTCGGGTCTATAGACTAACCTGCACTAGTGTCACCAGAGAACTGCCATCTGACGTAAGGTATAATACCATCTGGGAGTTCTCGGCGAGTCCGTCCAGTGTACCCAGTCTCCACTGAGCACCCGTATATCATCTCTGATTCCAAACACCAATGGATATGGGATCATCCATCGCCCATATGTATGGGTTGAGAAGCTACACGCTAGTCTACACTGGTATATCGATGCCCCGTCTCGATACACCTACGACTAAGGACTTTGAAGGATGTACTTATGGACTACCACGTCCCCACTAGTATGATCCGCATCATAGTCCAGGTAGTCAAGTACACATCCTAGGGGCTTTACCAACATGTAACAGAGAGACAATCAGTGTACACGTTAAGGTAAAGGGTAACCAGATAGCATACTATCATATCGAGCAAGAAAGTCATCCCTATATATGTCCAAGCATCCACTACAATATACATCCTCTGTATAGTAATGGCCTCTAGGGCATACATATAACTAACAGTGCATGCCATCCAAATACCAAGACATCACACCCTACTACCTTCTTAACAGATACATCCCTTATTCTGATAAAGTTAAAGCCCAAGACTGTCACATCAAAAAATAGACGATCTCTCTCCGCTATATCTGCTCGAGTCTATAAATAGACATAAGCTACTTGCCCACTATGCTTCTGCTGCTCCCACTGACTACGACAACCCTCTGCCAGAGTCATATACACGTGCACTTCTAAAGCTAGTTTAGAACGACGCTATACTCATCCTCCTACCGAGTCTCATAGCTTGGAACAACAGTAGTGTCAAGTCTTGGTAAACAAGAACCTCCCTGTCACCGTCCTTGAGGCTACCGGAGTACCTCTCGGGTGTCTGAGGTTTCCCACCATATCTGCGGAGTGGCTAATGGAATGTCAAACCTGATTGAATTTTTAGGTTCTATTAAATTTTCTATAATCGTTTGCGGTTCTGGAATCTCTTCCAGTTCTACCATACTCCCACTACTGTTTTCTGAAAAAATCCATTTTACTAAAACCGTGGCGATTCAAGAACAATATCACCATTGATCTTCAAGATGGTAGAAAGTCAACCCTCGTCATAGCCTGGGCCAACCCACAAACTGCCATTACAGAAACGTGCCTTGAGTTACCTAGAGTCTGGTTTTAAGAATAAGCCGGACAACTCCTCGTACCTTAATATCGTTAAGATATGAACCATTTTATATCTAATATAGAAACTTTTGCACTGATTTAATTGGAATCAGATTCAAATCATGCAGCTGTCTCCAGTGCATGTCAACAAAATGGAGAGATGCCAATCAGCATTACTCAACTTAGGAGTCATCCAATTATGAGTAACCTGAAAGAGAAACAAGTTTCTCAAAACCATTACCATCAACTGAATACCAATCACAAGTATCTACATCTTCAATCTCCTTGAAGAATCCCGATACTCGCGACACCTAGTTCTCTACTTTATTCTTGTACCTATAACTTCTTAAAACTTAGACCTTGTATTTCAACGAAACACATGTCTAAAACTGGAGAAGTCACAAGTAAACAGAATATAGTACGAGTATCAACCCCTTTGTCCTAATGGACACTGGACAACATACAATACTCTGTATGAGTCCTCTGAGTCGAATAACACAAACCCTGTACGTCGTAGTTTGAAAACTGTACTCAGGCGATTTCCTCAAATATCACCAATTACAACGAATTCCGATATAATGAGGATGATCACCTAATTCCCAATAACTTACTCCCACTCATCATCTATAAAACCATACAGATGCGAGAATCATACCTGGTAAATACATACCATGGAGTAAGTATCTAATTGGAAAATCAGTTTTCCTTTAACAACGCACAGTGAAACTGAAACATGAAAATATTTCGAAGGGGTATCCGGGTATTCCTAGTAATGCCACTTCCATAATCCAAATTCATGACTGTAACCGTATATTTCCTTGCCATCTCTCCAAATCCCTTTATTTGTCCTTAGTCGTTACCTTCTGTACACCATCGTTAGGCTAAATGGTTTTCTTCCTTCCCCACCGTTCGGCACCAGCCTATGATTTGGAAGAAGACTATCCAATAAGCGTAATAGGTGTACTCTCCTAATCCTAGGAGTACTCGCAACCTTAGAGAAGGTGATGATAAAAGACAACTGAATAATACCTTATTCTATTCCTCTTGAACTGGAGAAAAGCAAAGGTGAAATAGGAGTGGCGATGATGTACGCGGTTTGGTCGTGAATGATACTTGTCGCATTTTACTTTGCCCACTTTCTAATCCCTTTATATGTCTTTACTTATTACCTTCTGTACACCTTACTTAGGCTAATTGGTTTTCTACTTTCCCTACCTTTCGGCACCTGCCTATGGTTTGGAAGAAGACTATCCAATAAGCGTAATAGGTATACTGTCCTAAACTAAGGAGCCCTCGCAACCTGAGAGAAAGTGATGATAAAAGACAACTGAATAGTCCTATTTAATTTCTCCTGAACCTGAATCCATCCCCGAAGAAGTCCCTTTGAGTTCGTATATAACCATACGATGGATTTATCCAATGGAAGTGGATGTTCGTAGTGATACGAGGTGTTCTGAAGAAATGCAAAAGGTAAAAGAAGGAGCGGCAATGATGTATGCAACTCAGACAATCCAAAAAGCCAGTATGTTTATAAGAAGGTTCGGTTAACTTGGTCACTGAGTCATACTCTTGGGTCGGGCCATGGTCGCTGCCAAAGAGAGAGAGAAAAGAAACACTCTGCGTGCACTCTAACCTAGATCAGAATGGTTATCACATTATCTAATCAGGAAACCTCCCACTGTACCGTCAAATTCTCCTCCAAACCTGAAAGAAGAATTAGTCGGGATCACCCGAAGAGTAAACCAACTCATCAGTGGGAATCGGGATCCAACTATAATCGCATGATAACGTGAAGCAATCCACTCACGTTATCACACTCCAGGAGGTATGCGCATGCCTGGCAAGTTTCAGTTTCTTTAGAAACTCCCGATGTGATTTTTACCCCATGCTCTTATGACCTTGACGAAGGCCAACAAATCATAAGTCACATGTCGAGTTCTACCCGTCATTTTCCTAGTTAATTTGAACCCACCCGTACATACCCTTGATGAAGGCCAACAAGGTAATACGACTGTCCCAAACCAACGCATCTATCTATGCAACAGAAAGGTAACAAGCAGCTACCATCCACTATGCATTGGCGAAGGCCAACAAACATAGCATGAATACTAAGTGCTACCCGTCTGAAATGACGGAGGGCTACAGCTGGTTTTTGGCGAAAAACCTTTAATGTAATGAACTTGATCTCGTTGAAGGAACCTGATATTTTTTTACAAAAATATAGTGGCGAAAACCTTTGCTAAAGAGGTCACTCCCGGTGAAGGGATCTCGGCTCTTTCCTCGTGGAATGAGGTGTAGGATATTCCAACTGAATACCGCAATACAAAGCAATGAGTAATCGACTATGGTGAAGTTATTACCCTGACGCAAACTTTTGCCTAAGGGGTGACTCCCGGTGAAGGGATCTCGGCCCTTGCGTCGTCGAATGAGGTGCTGGATATTCATAACCAAATACCACTGTGCAAAACAAAAGAAAACGTCCTTGTAATAACAGCTTTTTGAAAAATGTTCCAACAACATCAAACAGGTTTGTTTTCCTTTGTATTGATCAGAATCAACGCAGTCCCATCAATTAATCACACCAAAAAAGAACTAAAATAAAATGTACGTATATGCCATCCGCATTCGCCACTGGGTCACATCATCACCCGTTAGGTTACTTAACTAACGACAGAGCAGGGAATGGACTAGCGCGGGTGCAAAACATATACAACATCTACTAGTATATATACCAATATACAATAATCGCTCCAGGCGTGATAAATGCAACATTACAGAAAAGTAATAAGCATCACAGAACAATACAGATAATCTGGGATGCCCGGGTTTCACAGAGCCGCTACTGAAACCCGACGTTCCCATAGTCGTGTGGATAGCGTGTGCAATGAAACCCTAGACCCCTATGAGTGCGGCAAGTTGCCCGCCAAAACCTGAAGCGAGGCAGCCCCCTATAGCAAAGTGAATGGACCACCCAGCACTTCACGGAATCCGGTAACTTGGGCACTCCATCTTGGGTCAACCTGTACCCCTAACGAGTGCGGCGAATAGTCTACCAATTCTAGAGAGAGGTCCCCTCCTTTTCAAAGCCATGAGATGCGGACCCGTTGCCCTCCAGAACCCGGCTATCCGTGCCCTCCGTCATGGGGTAATCTTACTACAGAAAAGAAAATATGTACAACGGGTACATCGACCTCAACCCGGTCGTCCCCCAAAAGAATAATATACAAACAGGCAGCGGCGGCAGTCCATATGTTAGACGCTCGCCCCACGATATCAAATGTACAAACAAATCCAAACTGCACTACCATTGCACGCAAGCTATCCACCACGACAAATCCGCAACATCACAGCACAACACAGAACATCAACGCGAATGTCACGTTCGCAAACCCGTCTAAAAGAATTATAGCAATTAGACATGATTTACCGCTCGAATGACATTCACGGTCAGAGATATAATGTAAGCATTGCGAACTAATATTTTAAAATCTTGATCGACAAAATTTCCCGAAGTGGGCCCCAAGTACAAATCCAGTACTCTAACAAATCTGGGCCCAAACAAAATATTTCAGAAACCACAATTCCACATGAATGACACCCGCAAGAAAAATGGTGCACTGAAGCCCCAAAACGGTGGCGGAACCGCGGCAAGCCCATGGGTTCTGCGGCGGTTACGCGGCGGTTTTGTGGGATCATTCTACCAAATTTCTTCGTCAGTCTTAGAAAAGCCTGCTCGATTTTCTGACAGACTCAAAATAATTTTTAGACGGCAAAAAAATTTCAACAGAAACTTGAAATTTGGAATTGCAGTTTTGGAAATTTCGTTCGATCGATATTTCAAACAAGTTAGAACAAGCTACTATGTGTTAATGGCGTGGGTTTGATACCAAGTAAGTCTATGCCAGTGCCCCGGCCAATAATATGAGGCCAAACGCGGAATAAAAACTTTTTCATAAACTGGCGCTAACATAGACTGTGACCCGGATCCTGCCATTAACACTAAACTAGGAAACTGTAAAATAATAGAATGGCTATACCGATCGATCCGTATCCTTCGGTCTTTAGCCATCATCCCACGCTCCTCGCGGCATCTCCGATCTCCTGTCTCCTCATCGAGGTGGCACCACGTCAACTGATCTTTATACGGGCTCCCGCCTCTAAACCAAGGCAACTCAGACATGAAGTTTGCCAACCGACATGTCCAAGATTGAAGTAGAGATAGTGTAGAATACTTTGTCTCAAGGAACCCAAGCCATTCGGTGAAGGTAAATGAAATTTCCTTTTGGAGAGATCGATGAAATGAGCAATGGAAAATCAATGAATCATTTTCTACCATGAAAATGGGGCTTGGCCAAGTGGAACGGCTGCCAAGAAGCTCTCGGCCATTCTGTGAGGGGGGTGCTCACTAGGAATAAAGATGGTGAGGCTAAGAAAAGATCTTTACAAATATCTACCATCAAAATATCTTAAGCATTACAAAGGAATTAAAAGAACTTGTGACTCACAAAACACCTCATACTTCAAGAGAAGCCCAGCAGCTTCTGGGGACCCAGGACCACAAAAAAACCCTCCCTTTATAAAAGTTAAAGTTTCCACCTTGCAAAAAAAACCCTCAAGCTAGAAACACAAAGTAACAAGCCCAAGCCATGGATAAAAAAGGAATGGCCAGCCAAAGAATTTCAAACAAATACCGCGACATAAACAATAAACCAAATGTTTATGTCGGGCGAAAAAAATCGGCAACCTCAAAAGTAATCCCGTAGGATTACCCCTAAACTGTATATACATACCCGCATTTTTATTCCGACCGAATACAAAATGTAAAGAGACAAAAAGTATTCCCACACAATATAATACTAGAATCCGGCTTAAACCAAAACCCAATAGTATTATCTGTCCGAACCATAACACGTGCACAAGTGCACGTGTATGTTCGAACCCAGCCATAAAACCATACGGCCTCTACAATGTTTCTCCCGAACTAGGGAAACTATCTGTGGGGGACTCTAAAGACTCATCAATATTCTGGCAGTGGGTTTAACCACAAGCCGTCAGTGGGACTAGCTGTACGTAACGACTGCCCATGTATTGACAGAAAGGGAAGCTGATGAGCGAACTCATCCTGAAACCCTACTGAGCCTATCAGTGACAATATCCGTACAGTCCGGCCCGTTCGTCTATGAGCATCGCATATCGGGTCTAAGGGGCTGGTAACGTCAGACCCCCAAAAGCGGTATAAGTCATGTCAGAGTGTAGCCCAGAACACACTGAGATACTACTGGAGTACCTACCAGTAAATCTCCTACCTCGGCCGAGGGCTTTGTGTAATGTCTCTCCTAGACACAGCCCGATCTCACCCCCAATACCGGGAGAGACGAATCCCCTGCCGATCCGCTCACTGCCTCCATGTTGCTCGGGACTGTACCCAACTAAAACCTGTTTGCACGACTCCTTTGAGCCGTGGTAGGGTAATAATCAAAGCATAGTGGGAACTCACATGAGATAAATGACGGCCTCAGGTCGATGAACTAACCTTTACACATGTCACCTGGGAACTGCTATTTGACGCTAGGTATAATACCAACTAGAAGGTTCCCTGCGAGTCCTGTCTGGTGCACTCATAACCCAATGAGAACCTGTATACATCTTATGTGATCCAACTGACACTATTGGCTTGTGAGACCGGCCACCACCCCTCGTCGGGGTCTCGACTGTATACACTAGTCTACTCCGGAGTATCGATGCCCTGTCTCGAAACTCCCACGACTAGGGACCACTTTTAAGGATGTGCTTATAGACTACCTAACTCTCACGTATATGATCGCCATCATACTGCTGGTAGTAAAGAACGAACCTTAAGGGCTCTATCAACGTGTAACAGTGAACAATAATGTCACCTAAAACTGTACATGACTGATAAAGTTAAACCAGATAGCATATTATCATCTCGAGTAAGACTGTCCTACCGGTATAGGTCCTCCTCAATCATTGCAATCATGTGCCTGTGATTCAATAATTAACTTTGAGGGCACTATATCCAACACTATATTGTTGCTTATATCATGCCTGGGACGAATGTTATATATATACTAGTAGATGTTGTATATGTTTTGCACCCGCGCTAGTCCAGCCCCTGCTCTGCCGTTAGTTAAGTAGCCTAGCGGTGCATGACGAGGCCTCGTGGCATATGCGGATGGAATGTATGCACATTGTATTTTCGTTCTTTTCTGGTGTGATATGCATTAACTGATGGGACCGCATTAATTTTGATTAACGCAAGAAAATAAACCTAAAAGATGTTGTTGGAACAAATTTCGAAAAACTATAATTATATTCTTTCGCTTTGCATAGTGGTATTCGGTCATAAATATCCAGCACCTCATTCTAGGAGGCAAGAGCCGAGATCTCTTCGCGGGGAGCGACCTCTTGAGCAAAATTGTATACTATAGATTACTCAAAACCACAAGTTTTCAAAAGCGGAGCTTAAACTACTCCTTTTCAAAACTACTCAGGTTCCTTCAACGATATCAAGTTCATTACGTTAAAGGGTTTTTCGCCAAAAACCCAGCCGTAGCCCTCCGTCATTTCTTATGAGTAATACTTAGTATTCGTGTTGCATTTGTTGACTGTGTCAAGGCGTAGTGAACAGTAGCTAAGTACTGCTTATTTATAGCATTCGATGCGATTAGTTAGGACAGTCGTATAACCTTGTTGACTGTGTCAAGGGTTATGCGGGTGGGTTTAATGCAATCAAGATAATGACAGGTTGAACTTGACTAGGACTCTTTGATTTGTTGACTGTGTCAAGGTCACTAGGGTCCTAGGGGCAAAAACCACATCGGGAGTTTCAAGTATACAGGAAACTTGCTAGCGTTGCATACCTTCTGGAGTGTGGTAGCTTGCTTGATTCTATATTTAAAGAAGTGGTGTAGTAACCGCAATCAATAATGGTGTCACGTGTAGCTAGACCGAGATGAGTACGGCTCGTCCTCAGGGATATGTGGAATCTTTCAATCTTTCTTTAGACATATTGATTAGGAAGAGGAAGAAGAATAGATAATAGTGAAGAATAGTTATAGAATCTAGATCTACATTAAAAACGGATGTAGAATACAGATCTTGTTTAAGTACGGATATAGATTTTATATCAGAAGAGGGCTAGTAGGGTTCATTAGGATTTAGTAATCCTGGATGACTAATAAAGATGACTCATTTTATCTTTTGATAGATTTAAAACTAGATTGATGATGATGAATAAGGATTAGGGTTCTTTGAAGAAACTAGGGTTTCCACACTATTGACCCTTGCCCTTTCATTGATCTCTATTCATGTCTAGCCCTTAACAAAATAATTGTTAATCTGATCTCAAATCGCGATCGAAACTGGCAATAAATTGGCAGCGTGCCCGATAAGGATGTTAACGATTCTTTTGCTAAAGTTTATAAACTTCATAAGACGTAAAAGAAGTTAAAATATTTTCTAATCTATTGTTCTACCTTAATCTTACGAACCCATCAAGCGGAGAATTACTCATGCATGATGGAGATAGAAGTACAGATAGAGATGAAATTCATAATATAATTAAACTAATTAAACTAAAGATCTACCTTTATTAATCAACTTCACAAGTACAAACTTCAAGTTTAGATTACAAGAGGAAGAAGAAGTTGCTCTCGATCTATGCCTTGTCGGATGTAGATGTTCTGTCGAATCTCACGCCACTTTATCACGTCGAATCTTGGACCTGTCTTGGAGCATTTGTTCTTTGATGGTGATTAGCTTGAGTAAAAGATTGATGATTTCTAATTTTAGCCCTCGGTCCTTTATATAGCCCCAAAACCAGAAACCAAAGATCCCCTGAATTAGGGTTAGTTGTAGCAAATCCAACCTGAAAATCCTAATTCCTGATTCTGTGAATCGGCCGTGGATCTACCGCATATTGCATGGTTTGGCCACGGATCCGCGGTTTGTTGGTGAGATCTTGGGTGCAAATTTATGGGGCTTTATTCTTGTGACACATGGAGATTTAGTTGATATCTGGAACTTGAAAATATTTCCTGAGTCTTTGCCAGTATTGATTATTCGATTTTCTTTAATATTTCGGCAGATTTTTGATTTCCGACATCTCAACATCTCGATCTTCTGACCTGAGCCAAAGCTTGCACCATATCTCAAAGAATAATGTTGGTAATATTTGGTATTTTTGAGATATTATCCTAACCAATTTGATATGATATTATATTTTAAGAATATTGATTAAGGATATTTGATATGATATGAATATTTAAATTATCAAAATATTATATGCATATATTTTCCTTCATAATTTTAATTATAATATATAAATATATGAAAATAGTATTTTTACAGATAAACCCTCATATGTGTTATATTTATAATAAACACATTTAGATATTTAAAAAAAGTAAGGAAAATGTCATATCAAAAGTGCGATATTTTCGACTGAACATAGCTAGAGTGTCTTCCATCTAGGTTATCACACACAATGATTGTTGGATCTCGATCCCACTGATAAGTAGGATTACTCTTGGGAGATTTTCTCACTTAACAATCAATGCTATAAACCAAGTAGGTGTCTAGAACGGTGTTAGCGGAGCTAAGGCCCTAGGGAAAAGAGGTTATGTAATTAAGGAACTTCGTGAAAGCGTTGGAAAACCTCCCTCGAAGTACCGACACTAGCCTGGCCGAAAGGTTAATCATGTATTATGACATACAATTAATCCTGACTGGTTCTTTTTTTAAGGTTTGAAGAAGAATTCGAAGAAACAGTGGGAGCCATCCTGATTAGATAAACTAATAATCAATTTAATCTTGCAAGAGCGCACGCTGAATGTTTCTTTTCTCTCTCTCTCTCTCTCTCTCAAGGTAACAACCACTTCATACCTTAACCAAGATAATAAAATGTATCACTTGACCGGTCCGAATTCTTATTCGGGGCTGGGAAATGTCGGTTTGGCTCTAACTTATGACAACAGTCATAAGTATGAGCAGAGGAAAGAGTATTGCATGAATTCCTTGATAACCCCATCGAAGAATTCACCTGAAACGATATGTCCGAGAAATCCGACTTGTTCTAGCCAAAACTCGCACCTGCTATACTTGGCATAGAGTTGATACTGTCATAAAGTCTCCAAGACAATCCTCAAATGTTCAGCATGCTCTTTCCGATTCTTAGAATACACCAGGATGCCGTCGATGAATATGACAATGAACCTGTCTAGGTACTCTCGGAAAACCTGATTCATCAGATTGATGAATATAGCTGGTGCATTGGTCACTCCAAATGGCATCACGAGAAACTCATAATGTCCGTAGCGAGTCCTGAATGCCGTTTTAGGAATATCAGATTCTTTGACCTTCACCTGATGATAACCCAAACGAAGATCTAACTTTGAGAAAATGCGCGACCAACTTAGCTGATCGAACAGATCGTCGATTCGTGGTAGTGGATGCTTTTTCTTTATCGTGACTTCGTTCAGAGCTCTATAATTAATGCACATTCCGATGAACCTTCCTTCTTCTTCACAAGAAAAACTGGAGATCCTCAACTTGAAGTACTGGGATGAATCCATCCTTTCTGCAGAAGTTCATCCAACTGAGTACGGATCTCCTTCAAACCTTCAGGACTTAATCAGTATGGTACTTTGATCATCGGTTGTGCTCCAAGTACTAAATCAATTCTAAATTCAAGATCTTGATCAGGAGGCAAACCTGATATGTCTTCAGGAAATATATCATCGACTCTCGAACTACCTCTGGCTTGTCTTCTTTTGCCTGTAGAGTTGTAATCACTGCCTTCTTCGGTTTTGCTTTGTATGTGCTAGGCTCCAGGGTACGGTCTTCACTTTTGAAATAAAAGACCGGATGCTCTGGAATCCCGACCACTACCTTCCTTTGACGACAGTCGATAGTAGCATAGAAAGTTCCTAGCCAATCCATACCCAAAACTACATCGAAGTTTAGTATGTCTAGCACCTTGAAGTCGGCATAAAATTTTCTGCTGCAGACAACCACTGGACACAGGTCATATCCCATTGTTGCCATTAGAATGTCGTTCCCTGAACTGGCATTCCAGCTGAATATGAGCGGTTTGACTGGAATCGCATAAGTTCGGACGAACCGTTGCGACATAAAGCAATGAGATGCTCCAGTATTGAAGAGTGCTAGTGCAGGAAGTGAGGCTACTAAGATTGTATCTAAGTTGTGTGGGATATGTTTTAGGTATAGGAAAAGATATTTGATATGTATAAGGATTGAAAGAAAGCTTGAAAGAAAAGAGTTACCAGTAATGACTTGGCCAGAGGCTTCAGCTTCTTCCATAGTCATTGTGAAAGCATGTCGCCTCGGTACATTCCTCCGTACTGTAGGAGCATTCCTATGTCCATTCCTCTGTCCTTGAGGTAGGTTCCTTTGTGCTTGATGGATCTGACAAGGAGGAGGTGCAGTAGGTCCATGGGGAGGTGGAGCTGGGAGAGCAAGACGTGGTGCAGGTTCCTGGATAGCTGGCTATTGCGGATAGGTGATTGCTGGTCTGGTTGCAGGATTTGTATTGAGTCTACGAGAACAAGATCCAATATCATGTGTGGATGAGCCATAGACTAAGCAAAGGCGATTAGCACGCCTGCAGTCCTTTACCAGGTTTCCATTCCTCCTGCAGTAGGTGCAAAATTCTGGACTGGACCGGTTGAAAGGTACTCCCGGTCTCCTGGGTACAAAAGATGGCCTGGAAGAGGCTCCTCCTACTATCTGAGTAGTAGGGCGCTTCATACCGGCAGATTGAGGTATGCCCTTCTTTTTAACCATTGCCTCATATCGACGGGCAGCCTTCAGAGCCAAGTCGTGGGTTGGGAAATCCCCTATAGCTAGAGCAACTTGGATTTTCTGGACCAACCCTTAATGAAATATCTTAGCCCTGATCTCAGTAGTCAATATGAGATGTGCCGCGAACCTGTTATGGTCTTGTGTTAGTTGTGTAGTATGTGATATCAGAAAAATCGAATATTTGAGACACATTTTACCTGCTTAACATAGTGAACTTAGCATCATGCTCATCTACAGATTTGCTTCACATAGAGCCTTGTTGTAGGTCGATGAATTGCTGCTCTATGTTAAATCAGACAGTCTCGGGAAAATATTTCGTGTCGAACATGTCGCGAAAAGTCTTCCATTCGATCATCTGAGTAAGACGGGTTTCTTCCGCCTTCTACTATACTCGAGCATTATCCGTAAGTTGCAGCTTTGCAACCCTTACCCAAGAAATGTTTGGCATTTGTGCTGCTGCTAGATCGTCCTCAATGGATTGAGCCCATTCTTCAGCTTCCAGAGGGATCTCTTTCCTAGAAAATTTCTTAGGATGTAGTTCAAGAATTGTTTCACTCCAAGTGCCTCAGCTTCTGGGCAGTTCATTAGGATAACAGTCTGTTGCTACTATCCCTTTAAGAGGCTCTTTATTGCCTCAAGCAGTACCGTCTGCTCGTTGATCGGAGCTACAATGGTAGGCGTAAGTAGAAGAGGTGGTTTTGTACTGTTGCCATTCATATTGGTGCTAGTATTGTTCGGAGAATCCATAACCTTAAAAGAAAAATAGGGTTATGTTAGATTCAAGGAATATGAATTATAAAGAATGTTTAGTTGATGAGTATTATAATTCTTGTGTTATATTGCTTAGGTTTCCAAGCAGAACTGACCTGCATGGGCCTCCAACAAAACCTGTCACGCCCCATTTCCCGATGTACGGATAAAGAGACGTGACTCGGCCCACAACGTATTTAGTCAGAAGTAAACATGTTAAGCGTAAATAAGCAATATAATATAATGTACACAAGAAATACATGAGATTTAAAAGAATAACAACTTTTTATTTATTAAATATTCTTTACAATACAACTGAAAAGTAAATACAATATGGAAAGCAATGCCTAAACAATATCATGAACTGAAAGTAAAAGTATATATAAGCAACTAGAGCTCGGGGTCCTCGATGAACTGATCCAAGTCTTCTGAGATGGGCTCGATCTTCGGAGAGTCGGGTCCTCCTGACAACATTCTAAAGAAAGAATAGAAAAGAATGTCATCAGCGAACAATCGCTCGGTAAGTCCTAAAGAGATATAGAAATAGACTGAATAGATAAAGAGAATATATACGGTATAATGTATGATTGTTATGTTAGCGCAGTTGTTTGTAGCTTAGTACAGAATATGCCAGTGTATACGAGAGGAGTCTAACTATTCCGTGGACTAAGGTATATGGAGCACAAGGAATCGTTAAACAACGGGACAACAGCAACGGATATTCAGGCTATGTGTATTAAAGTGACAATCATCGTGCCACTTTTAACACATTTCGTACCAATCTACCCCTTCAAAACCCTGTAATGTTTACTGTATTGTTTATAGCTGAAAGACTTGCCGAAACCATGATATCAATTGCTCATGTAAACAGATAAAGATGTAAACGGATAGTCATGTAATCAAGTCAATGCATATCCATTGTTCGGTCAGTTCAAGTCATGTTGATATTGATAGTATTCAGTATATATGGATTCATGATATATTGGAGTTATATTTAGATTGTATTCGTATTTAGATTGTATTCTGATTAGACTGAGACTCTGTTTGAGTCAGACGCTTAAACAGAATTGGATTCTTGAATTAGATTTTGGAGTTATCGGTAACTGCTGTACATGGACGGCAGGATTTGTGACTTTTCGATGCTAATTATAATTGATGACCCCGTTTTAGTTTTCTACCTTAAATAGGCAAGCACGAATTTTCTCCGGCTCCCTGAGGCTCAAGAGAATTGGTCCCGCTTAAACCTATATTTACTAGGGTCCTTATTGTAAATTAATAAACTTGAGGGGGGTTTATGAAAAATAGTTTTGATATAATTTCAAAATAAACCTCAAGTATTTATTAGTTGTATTTAGAGTTTTCTTGGATGTAATTTTTAAAGGTGAAGTATTCTAGTGAATATACACCTAGATTGAATAGTATATGGTATTTTAGTGTAAATTGGAATTGTATGGATTTGTGATGGTATAATCATGAAATTTGTGATTCCTTTATATAGAAAACATGGAATTTATTATACGTATTTAAAATAAATAGTTTGATAATATTATAAATAATTATTAAAAATAAATTTATTTATTAAATAGAAATCGTGTTTTCTTAAAAACTGTAATAAAAATTTCATCGAGATCGTATGCTCCGTGAGGAGGTCTGCATCTCGCCCTACTAGTCCGATGGATATGCGATAACCCGTACCAACCAAATCAGATTCCCTAAGAGTTGGTTGTAAGGACATAATCGTAAGGAATTTAATTAAAACAATTTAAAGAATACGGTTTCATTAGTTTAAGGTATTTTATTGTAAAATTGTATTTATCCCACAAATTATTGTTCTAAAATCCATCGTGCTATATCATGATGAGTGTTGTGATGAGATAGGTCATTAACTCATGAGTTTTCTAAAGGTAATATAAGCAAATATGATGAAAGATGTTGAATAGAAGTTTGTGGTATTTAACCGTAAAAGTGAAATAAAAGTTGCATAGCATGGTATTTTAAATTGAAACTTGTTCTCAATGTTGATTTATGGTTGCTAAACAAGATATAATATGGGTGTTTGGTTATTATGAAAAGTTATGTTTTTAACAAAATTAAAATCGGAAGTCGGAATAACTCCACTTCCGACGAGTTTTGAAAAGAGATCTTTTTAGAATAGGAAAAGAAGAAAGGGGAGGGGACTTACTGAATTAGATGAGAGGGGGAAGATAGAGGAAGGGTTTGAGAGCTTCATGGTGTCGCGGTGTCGCTGGATTTGTCCCGAGTCGTTGCCGGAAGATGACCTTGGGATAACTCCACTTGTACAACTAATTTGACTTGGAAAAATTTGAGAGTTTTGATGATAGATTTCAAAATGGAGAGAGATAGGTTGTGATGTTGTATTTATAAAAGAAAAGGTTTTGAGGATTGAAGAATGGAATTAAAATGCATTAAAATTTTGGATTAAAACCTCATTTTAATTCTCTGTTTAATTTTAGGAAAAACAAACAGAAAAGGAGTAGTGGGGGTAGGGGAAGAGTCATTTGGGCAAAGTTTAGGGGTATTTGGTACGGGGGGCCAGGCAGCGTCGACCCAGAGCTCTATCTCGCCGCCCACATTGGTGAGTTGGGTCTCTGGATTCTTGCCACGTGTCTTAGTCTGTACATATAATATTTCCACATGTTTGATTTTAGTGACTTTTCATTTTTATGTATATTGCACGTGTAAACTTTTAAGCTTTCAAAAAGTTTAAAAGAAAAATCATTAAGAATAATATGTGGCTGAGGAGATTTGAACACAAGGGCTATGTCACAGCAGTGCAAGGCTTTACCATTGAGCTACAAGTGATTTCTTGTTGTTCTAAAACAAATAAAATACTTATAGCATACTCAGGGTTGCAAATACTCCATTTAGTACTTTAACTTTAAACAAATTTTTGTTCATTAAAAACAGAGTCGTTACAGGTGCCATGTGTCTTAATCTGTTCATACAACATTTTACACATGTTTATTTTTTCTGTCTTTTTATTTTTACATGTATTGCACGTGTAAACTTTTGGGCTTCCAAAAAGTTTAAAAGAAAAATCAGTAAAAAATATATGTGGCAGATGGGATTCGAACACATGGGTTATGTCATAGTAGTGCAAGGCTTTACCAATGAGATACAGGTGTTTTCTTGCTGTTCTTAAATAAAAACAACATTTAAAGTATACTCAGGTTTGCAAACTCCATTTTGTATATTAACTTGAAATATTTTTTATGCAATAAAACAGAGTCGTTACATTCTAGTCTCCTTATAAAAATTTTGTCACGACCCAAAGTTTGGCCCGTAACCGGCACTTAAACTATGTAACATCAACAGGCGCACGCAACTTAAGTAAGCCGAAACCCAGAAATCTAAACCGCCCAAAATGGATAAACGGAGAAAAAAATAGTTTAAAACATTCAGAAATTCTCAAGTAAAAATCTTTAACTTTAGTTTTTGTTCTTGAAAATTTCGGCAGCACCTCCTTTGTAAAAACTAGCCCCGAAAATAGGTGCAACATAGAATATAAATAAAGCATCCCAAACAAGATCAACTCACGCAAAACGGCGGAGACAACCACCACAAGATATATATACGACACCGAAGCGAAGAAATATGAATGAAAACTGCATAAGGAGGTAAAAACTTAACAACAGAACCGGCTCCCACGAGCACGACACCCAAAGTCACCAAAATATACAACACTGATCCTCACAACTCGTCTCTAAGTCGAATACATGAAGTGGTAGATGAAGAATATTAGATCCAACAAAAAGATATCCAATGTACATAAACGGATAACCGCGAACCCACCTAAAAGCAAAAGCCTCAGAGCCAACCGTAGCGGTATCCGCAAAAGTAGAGATGATAAGGCGCCCGCCGTGACTACTCTGAAGGTAAGTCCTGCAAAACACTGTGGCACAACGGGGGTGAGTTGCCAACTCGTGGATAGTAAATAATATCATACTGTAATCGCAAGTATGCACGAACAGCGATAAATCTATCACATGTAATCTGATAGCATAAGTATGGCAATATGAATATGCAACAATCATGTAAAGGTACATCATCAGGGTACTACAACTACATGAAGCAATACATATCAAAATAATCCTGAGTGTGGAATGATATAATAAAACCTCATGCAAAAATCATCAGCATGGAAAAACCCCAGTGTCCCTCACTGACACATCAAATCCCAAAATCCTCAGGCACCGCATCCTCAGATTGGTCCTCATATCCTGTAAGTCTCATGAAACCTGAGTGTCGAACATCGACACCCGAAAACTCATGAAAACATATGCATGTAAATATATGAGGATATCATCCGCGTATGTCCATCGGCGATACGTAAAAATTATGAAACCCGTGTATAACATCGACACGTAAATACTCATCTGTCAGGCGCCGTCACCATGACCGGCCCTGATGTCAGTACATCTCAGGGAACCTGAGTGTCTACATCGACACCCGTAATCCACATAGCATGTCTGAACATCACTCCGGTCGGTATCCACCAGATATCCGCCGAGTCCAAATAATATCAACGGTAGGTAGTGGTCCCTCTGCCAGGCTCATCGTCTACACCACGATATCATCTCTTTCCCCAGGGTACCATACCGGGTCTACCATGTACCCACAGACGGTGCCTCCCGCTCCTCGAATCGGTTATCACATGCCAATCTCAGAACTGAGAAATCATATGGTGGACGCACTGAAATATCATATCAAGAGAAACCGGGTTTTCAAACAATACAAAAATTTCTTGAAACACCCATGCGATTCTCAAATCCATAATCATATGAAATCCATATCTCAATGCGAAAATCCATGAAAAACTGATATATGCAACATAAAACAGCAATATGAGCATATTAAGGGAAAACCGCTCATTTAAATGAATCCAGCTTTAAAATATATCATGCGGTTCCCAAAACCTCCGAAATTAAGTGCAGCATCATATAAGGTGTACAGGTAACTGTAGCAAGGTATAAGTATCTACTTGTAAGTAAGTAGGTATGATGCATTTCATAAGTGCAATATCACAATAATCATCGTCTCAATATCACATGTCAAAACAATACCACTTAGGGTATATGAAGCTATAGCAAAATAGGTGGGTGTACATGTCAGTAGGTATGCATGATGTACATGTAGCTATAATAGGTATGTGGGTGTACATGTTAGTATGTATGCTTGATGTATATGTGGCTATAGCAAGATATACGTGAAATGGAATAAGAGTCACTATCTCCATTATCCCTATCCAAATACAATATCACGTATGTAAAGTGTCAGCTGTATCTCATATGCACAATGGAATAAGAGTCACTATCTCAATTATCCCTATCCAATACAATATCACGTATGTAAGTGGGTTGTTAGTGTCATGGAAATTACCGACGGTGTGGGTGTAGCATACAATTTAGTGCTCGTGCAACATGAACCGTCAGTAATGGTGTTGTGTCAAAAAAGGTACAAGTCAAGATACAACAGGAAATACTATGCAATGACGTTCATATGCAATCAACTCATATGCGAATAACTTGCAGCTATCATATCATAATCCAGCCCTAACGCATAACGCCATACGGGCGATTTCCCCGTAGATGTTAAATCTACTCACCGATGATCTCGAGCTACTAAAATCCGACCACCTGCTTCCCTTCTTCGCAGCGTCCGAAGTCCCCGCTTGCGATCCTAAAATTTCAAACACATCACATAAGCTAAATATCCTACGCCGACACAAAGATAACAAAACACAAAGATAACGTCCAGAAAATTACATTGCGTACCTAGCGCACAGAACGTGCACGGCATCGGCACAAAGCCTAGCTAGGATTGCTAAACTACGCAACCACCCAGTCTAGACCCCGATCGTACTGATCATGCAAACACAACACAACACAATACGAGAAAGATTATATAAATAACCTCGCAACGACCAAAAGAACCCACATCCAAAATTAACCGAAATCTAGTAAGCAACTTATCGCATAACTTTGCACAAGTCTAAAGCTAACACAATTCTAGCGATTACAAACATCGCGAAGCAGCTGCCTAAGTTATCCAAACCATTTCCATAATTTTAATCTCACCCAATTAATCTTTGTTAAAAACTTAGTTTTCTAAAAACTCAATTAGATAAATTAGCAATTAACAACAATTATCATTTTCCCACTAGGTTAAGTTTTTCTAATCATCAATTAACAATTAACCCTTTCATCAGGTTAAACCCTAACTTGAACTTCACTTAAATTAACAAGAAACAATTAATAATGAAAATTAAGCTATATTTAAACAATTAAATAGCTAGCATAATGATTTAAACCTAACAATTAAGGATTAGGGTTTGAAATTATACCTCTTCAAGAACACAAAAGATCAACTAAATCCATCACCTTAGCCTCCAAAAAAAACATGTTTTTCTTGAAGATCCATGCCGGTTTAGTGAAGAAGAATGATGGGTTAAGTTTTTTTTATATGTTTGTGGGTTTATTTAAGGACTTTTGATGAATTTAGAGAGCTTGGAGATGATGAAAAGAGCAAGGAAAAATGAAGTGGGCAGCATAAGGAGGCTCGGCAAAAAGAAGTGGGGGGTGTTTTGTGTAAAATATGACGAAAATTCTAGCAAAAAGCAATAAATACATATTAATGCAAAATGCCACCTTTTCTTTTCTTTTCTTTTAAAAAATAATTCCTTTAACACAAAATATCCAGATATTTGGCAAGAATGGATTAAGACCAATTCTAGTGATTAGTTTAGTATAGATTCACATTAGAAGTAATTAACCCAAACCAAAAAATGTAATTACCACTAATAAAGTGTATAATTAACAACTTAAAATTGGGAAAAATTCTATGTGAACCAAAATTTCCAATTGACCCCCATAGCCCGCAAACTAGCTTCATTCTAGCTAAACTAGGTGCCGTCAAGTTTATACAGAAATTTGATCACAATCGGGTTAAAATGGAAAACACCGACTATTTTACCCTAAAATGGAAAAATTCGCATAACGATTTCTAAAACGTTACAATCTCCCTCCTTAAAGAAATTCGGTCCCCAAATTAAAATTTAACTACGCGTACCTTCGAAGAGATAAGGGAATTTCTTCCGCATATCGCTCTCGGCCTCCCAAGTGATCTCCTCACCAGTTTGGTTACGCCAAAGAACCTTCATAGATGGCAAGACCTTTGACTGAAGTTTCTTCACCTGCCGATCCAAAATAACTACCGGCTACTCGGTGAATGAAAGATCGCGCTCAAGCTGAACGTTCTGGTGCTGAATCATGTGAGAAGGATCATGAAGGTATCTACGAAGTATTGACACATGGAAAACGGGGTGAACGTCCGGAAAACTAGGCGGGAGCGCCAAACGATAAACAACAGAACCCACTCGCTCAAGGATCTCGAAAGGACCTACAAATCTGGGACTGAGCTTCCCCCTCTTCCCAAATCGCATAACGCCCTTCATCGGAGAAATCCTCAGGAATACAAGATCCCCCACTGCGAACTCAAGTCTGCGACGACGACGGTCGGCATAAGACTTCTGCCTGCACTGGACTGCTCTCATCCTGTCCTGTATCAGCTGGATCTTCTCCGTTGTCTCCTGAACTAGCTGGGGTCCTAAAACCCTACTCTCGCCGAGCTCGGTCCAACAGACTGGAGATTGACACTTCCTACCATACAAAGCCTCAAAAGGTGCCATTTGAATAGTCACTTAAAAGTTGTTGTTGTAGGAGAACTCAATCAACGGCAAGTGACGATCCCAACTGCCACCAAAATCAAGCACACACGCCCGAAGCATATCCTCCAGAGTCTGTATAGTCCGCTCTGACTGACCGTCGGTCTGTGGATGAAAAGCGATGCTAAAACTCAACCGGATACCCAAAGCTTCCTGAAGCTTCTGCCAAAGACGGCTAGTAAACTGGGTGCCTATGTCGGATACGATGCATCTGAGAACACCGTGCAAACGCATAATATCATTGTTCATACCAGAATATTGCATTTTATACCGCCCATTCTTACGCTCGTTTGTTTATAGGCAGGTACCTTTTGATCAGTGTTTGCTATATATTTGCAGAATACTGGTTCTCAGCTCTAAACAGTGAAATTCATGAAAAAGTACGACAAATTCCGGATTACTGCCAACCACAGATAAAACACGGGTCTCCGCTCTCTATCCGTATGTTGCCGCACACCAGTTTAAGGGACAAAATGGCAAATCGATTTTATTTTCATGCACAAAGCTCAATGTCAACACAAGATCCAACATATCTACGCGGAGCTCGAGGAAATCATGGAAAAAGATCCACATTACATCACCTTTTTGATCTTCTGAAATTCTGGAAGAATTGTGAAGAGCTTCTGAGAAAAGTACTATACCACACTGAAGAGGACCACAAACCAGGGGATACGACAAAAGATGAAGGCACAATCCTTCTAAAAGGCCGCGGAACCGCGGCATAAGCGCGCTTAGGCCGCGGAACCGCGGCCATGTGGGCTCCGCACTTGGTCAAATTTCAGGGGCAGTTTTGGAATTTCATATATTGACAGATTGTTGCCCTAGGTTCTCTGTTTCCTGCCTATAAATTGCCCAGAACTTGACAAGCCAAGGGTGTTCATTCTTATGCCCACTTTTTGTTAGTTTTTAGTTTACTTATTCTTCTTCTTCATTCTTTCCTCCATGAAATTGTTGTGAGAGCTTTTGAGTGGATGTTAAATGAAGATGAGGGTTATTTTGTATCATTCCTTTTTGCTTAGCTTCCCCCTTGAGCTCTCTACATTAACTTGATCGTGCAACCTCTTAAGTGAGCTTGCAAGTTTAAGCTTTGGTCATTGATCTCAAGGGGTTGTATCATTTGTTCTCTCTTTTGTGCTTCATTCTCCATGAGTTCTTTGCCTTTTCTTGATCTTGCAACCTCTTAATTGAGCTTGCAAGTTTAAGATTTGGTTATTGAACCCATGTCTTGTTTTGGGTTCTATGGTTCCTAGTTTCATTTCTTGCTCATTTACTTTCATGCACTTAAATTCCATGCACTTTTAATTACTTACTTGTAATCTTTTCTTTTCTTTTCTTTGTTTATCTTTTCTTTTGCTCTTTTTGGTTCGTTTTGTGAATGGTTGTAATATGTTGTTGTTAAGAATAAATACAATATTGTAAGTTAATGTTTCTTTACTCATTTCCTTTTCCCGTTATTTTCCTTTGAACTCCGCCCAAACGTTACGCAAGCGCTCCGTTAGGCACCCTACCCTACCAAGGTAACGGTGATTCCTAACCGTGACCGGTTGCGTTCGGTTTAGCCGGAGGCGAAAGCAAGAGACAAGAACGGACGGACAAGGGTCAATAAGCCGGATTCCACGAATACCGTGCTTAAATACCCTAATCCACGTTGTTGCCGATTGCTCTAGCTTCAATTGGTCAAGACTCGGCTCAAAGGTTTTCAGTGCGGATTTCTTTAGCTTACACTTTCGTATCATTTTCTTAACAACTTTATACTTGCATATAAAACACATAGGTTAGAATTGAACAAACATATACACATTCTTTATTGACTCGTCTAAAACTCGAACGGACATACAACCATCTCCCTGTGGATCGACCCGTGCTCAACCGGCTAGCTGCAAAGCGACACCGTCCTGATCGCGGTTATAACTCTAGAACTTTGAACATCCGACACGCCAAAAGCGTGCGATCACTCATCTATGTACAACTGAGCATAACCGAAAGTGGTCTTTACTGGA
This sequence comes from Agapanthus africanus, assembly GCA_030015575.1. Lineage (NCBI taxonomy): Eukaryota > Viridiplantae > Streptophyta > Magnoliopsida > Asparagales > Amaryllidaceae > Agapanthus > Agapanthus africanus. The sequence continues at coordinate 321,148,687 of JASDDO010000004.1, read as the reverse complement.
AGGAAGTGAGCAGCTTTCGTCAACCGGTCAAAAATCACCCAAATGGAGTCATACCCTCGACTGGTCCTGGGTAGACCCACCACGAAGTCCATGGAAATCTGCTCCCATTTCCACTCCGGAACGAGTAAAGGCTGCAACTCACCTGCCGGCCTCTGATGCTCAGCCTTGACTTGCTGACAAGTCAGGCACCTCAAAACGAAGTCTGAAATATCGCGCTTCATCCTTTCCCACCAGTAAAAGTCTCTCAAGTCACGGTACATCTTGGTGGAACCTGGATGAACGCTAAAGGCTGACTGATGTGCCTACTCTAGGATCTCGCATCTCAAACCATCAGTATCTGGTACACACAAGTGAGTCCTGCATCACAGCACACCCTGGTCATCAATCATGAACTCGAAATTATACCATGCCGAACAAGCTCAAGAATCTCAGACAAACAGGCATCACTGGGCTGCGCCTCACGAATACGATCAATAAGTAGTGGACGGGCGCAGACATGAGCAAGCTGTCCCCCAGCGGAAGTGAACTCAAACTGTACTCTACCATCGCACAAGATCTGCCAATTTGCAGAAGACAGTCGCCGAACTGCGCTCAACTGGGACAAGCTACCCTGGGGCCTATGACTCAAAGCATCAGCTACCACATTCGCCTTGCCCGGGTGATAAAGGATCTCACAATCATAATTCTTCACAAGCTCCATCCAACGGCGCTGTCTCAGATTCAGATCCCGCTGCTGGAAGATGTACTTCAAGCTCTTATGGTCCATGAAAATCTGACACGACTCCCCGTACAAGTAGTGTCTCCAAATCTTCAGCGCAAAGACCACCGCGGCCATCTCAAGATCGTGAGTGGGGTAATTCTACTCGTGCTTCTTCAGCTGCCTAGAAGCATAAGCAATCACTCTATCATGCTGCATCAAAACACAACCGAGCCCCACCCGAAAAGCATCACAGTAAACAACATAGCCGACCGATCCAGAAGGCAAAGATAAAACTGGTGTCGTCGTCAACCGAGTCTTCAACTGCTGAAAACTCTGCTCGCACGCATCATTCCAAAGAAAAGGAACCCTCTTTCGGGTCAGTCCGGTCAGCGGTGCAGCGATACTCGAAAAATCCTGCACGAAACGGCGATAATAACCAGCTAAGCCCAAAAAGCTGCGGACCTCAGTTACAGATACAGGTCTGGGCCAAAGCTGCATAGCCTCGATCTTCCTCGGGTCGACAAGAATACCATCTCCAGTCACCACATGACCCAGGAAATCAACTCCATCAAGCCAAAATGCGCACTTTGAGAATTTAGCATACAGCTGGTGCTCTCTCAATGTCTGCAAAGCAATCCTCAAGTGTTGCTCATGCACCTCACGACTCCTAGAGTAGACCAGAATATCATCAATAAACACAATAATGAACTGGTCAAGGAACGACCTGAAAATCCGGTTCATTAGATCCGTGAACGCTGCCGGCGCATTGGTGAGTCCGAACAACATCACCAAAAACTCATAATGCCCATAGCGTGTACGAAAAGCAGTCTTCGGAATGTCATCATTCCAAACCCGCAACTGATGATAACCCGAACGCAAATCAATCTTAGAAAAATGTTTCGCACCCTGGAGCTGATCAAATAAATCGTCAATGCGAGGTAAATGATACCTATTCTGCACCGTAACTCGGTTCAATTGATGATAATCCATACACAACCACAAACTGCCGTCCTTCTTCTCGACGAACACAACAGGAGCTCCCCACGGCGAAACACTCGGACGCACAAGTCCCCTATCAAGCAACTCTTGCAATTGATCTTTAATCTCTCTAAGCTCCACCGGAGCCATCCGATAAGGTGATATAGAAATAGGCCCCGTGCCGGGAATTAGATCAATGCAAAACTCAATATCGTGCTCTGGCGGCAACCCAGGTAACTCATCTGGAAAAACGTCGGGAAACTCTCGCACGGTAGGAACCCGGTCCAACCACTCCACTGTGTCTCCAGTATCATGAATGAAAGCCAAGAATCCCCGACATCCTCTCCTCAAAAGCCGATTAGCGCAAAGGACAGAATCAAACTGTGAGGGGCTGCACCACGGTCTCCCTGCACAACAAACACTGAATCGCCGAGAAAACAAAACCTAACCATTTTCTCGCGACAGTCCATAGACACGTAGCAAGTAGCTAACCAGTCCATGCCCAGGAGAATGTCGAAGTCCAACATCTCAAGAAGGATCAAGCCGATGGACAAATCTCTATCTCCTATACGAACAGCACACGACTGGAACACGTATCGCGCAACAAACGACTCTCCAACAGGAGTAGTCACGACAAGTGGCTGATCTAGCAAACATGACTCTCGGCCTAACTTCGGCACGAAGTGCGTAGAAACATACGAATGCGTAGATCCCGGATCAAAAAGAACATGTGCATCAAAAGAACATACAGAAAGGATACCTGAAACCACAGCATTGGATGCCTGCGCATCCTGATGAGTCAAGGCAAAAACTCGAGCCTGCCCTCTTCCGGCTACTGGCTGTCCTCTGCCTCCGCCACCTCCTCATCTCGGCACAAAACCACCGTGACCACGACCTCTCTGAGCAGGAGTCTGACGCGGGGCAACAACAGGCATAAGCGACAACGCTTTCTGAGGCAGAGAAAGTAGTAAGGTAACTTGAGGAACGGCTATCCTTCGCTGGTGTATCATGGTACAATCCCTAACAAGGTGATGTAGACTGCCACACCCATAGCACCCATAAGTCGGCCGCTGACCCTCCTGGGGATAAGAGCTGAATAAATGGCCCCGTTCCACGTCTCTGCTATACCCCAAGTCTGAAGGAACTCTGCTGCGGCGTGGAAACCTATGTCTCCATGCTGAAACATCTGTACGAACCTTCTTCGGTGCCGGAACAATCAACGCCTCCGAAAGACGCTCCTCAACAAAAAGGGCTGCGTCCACCGCTACAACATACGTGTCACAATGCTGAATGCTGATGGCTAGGAACAACTGGGTAAGCAAGCCTCGAACAAACCTCTTCGCCTTCATCTCCTCAGTCGCTACCAAGTACGGAGCATACACAGACAACTCGGTAAACAGTACATCGTACTCAGCCACCGTCATCCCCGGAGTCTGGCGTAACGACTAGAATCTGCACGCTCGCGCATCCCTGACACTCGGTGGAAGAAAACGGGCGTGAAACACCGTCACAAACTTTGCCCGGGTCATAGAAGCAAGACCCGCGGCTCTGCCCCTCTCCAAGGACTCACACCACTTCTGGGCCAGACCCTCTAGACGGAAGCTCCCGAACTCCACCCATCTCGCGTCGGAGCATCGGAGCGAACGACATATCCTGGCCATCCAGTTGATAAACGACTGCGGATCCTCGGCTGCATCTGTGCCAGTGAAAACCGGAGGCCTCATCCTCATGAACTCTGACAGTGACACGGTGATAACCTCCGGAGCTGTAGCTATGACTGCCGGAACAGTAGGTACCATCGCGGCCCCCACAACGGGTGGAACAACCGCCTGCCCCTACGCTCGAATGGCCTCAACTAAAGACCCTATCATCTGGCGCAGGTCCTGCATACCATCCCCAAACATAGCAATGTGCTCCGGTACAACAGGCGTACCGCCCTGGTCATCCTCGTCTTAGAGGAGTCAACTCTGATCTCGGCCCTCGCGGCCGCTCTCTGTGCCCTCACAGTCTTCGGCGGCATATAGACTAGAAATTGAAACAAGATTCGATAAGGACACAAAAATCGAATCATAAGGATGTAACAATCACGAAAGGAATTTCAATCAATAAGTCCTAAGGTCACTTAGGTGGAGTACCGTGTGGTAAGTATGCCGCGGAACATACACACTCTACGTTACTCTGCTTAAGCTACCTACTCCATCATACCAAGGTCATCCTTTACTCCGAAAGGAAAAACCTAGCGCTCTCATACCAACTTTGTCACGACCAAAAGTTTAGCTCGTAACCGGCACTTAAACTACGTAACGTCAACAAGTGTACGCAACTTAAGTAAGCCGAAACCCAGAAATCTAAACCATCCAAAACTGGATAAGCGGAGAAATTCTCAAGTAAAAATCTTTAACTTTAGTTTTCGTTCTTGAAAATTTCGGCAGCACCTCCTTTGTAAAAACTAGCCCCGAAAATGGGTACAACATAGAATATAAATAAAGCATCCTAAATGGGAGCAACTCACGCCTAACGGTGGAGACAACCACCACAAGATATATATACGACGCTGAAGCGAAGAAATATGAATGAAAACAGCATAAGAAGGTAAAAACTTAACAACAAAACAGGCTCCAACAAGCACGGTACCCAAAGTCACCAAAATATATGACACCGATCCTCACAACTCGTTTCTAAGTCGAATACATGAAGTGGTAGATGGAGAATACTAGATCCAACAAAAAGATATCTAATGTACATAAACGGATAACCGCGAACCCACCTAAAAGCAAAGGCCTCACAGCCAACCGTAGCGGTATCCGTAAAAGTATAGATGATAAGGCGCCCGCCGCGACTACTCTGAAGGTAAGTCCTGCAAAACACTGTGGCATAATGGGGGTGAGTTGCCAACTCGTGAATAGTAAATAACATCATACTGTAATCGTAAGTATGCACGAACAGCGATAAATCTATCACATGTAATCTGATAGCATAACTATGGCAATATGAATATGCAACAATTATGTAAAGGTACATCATCAAGGTACTACAACTACATGAAGAAATGCAAATCAAAATAATCCTGAGTGTGGGATGATATAATAAAACCTCATGCAAAAATCATCAGCATGGAAAATCCCAGTGTCCCTCACTGACACATCAAATCCCAAAATCCTCAGGTACCGCATCCTCAGATCGGCCCTCATATCCTGTAAGTTTCATGGAACTTGAGTGTCAAACATCGACATCCAAAAACTCATGAAAACATATGCATGTAAATATATGAGGATATCATCCACGTATGTCCATCGACAATATGTAAAAATCATGAAACCCGTGTCTAACATCGACACGTAAATACTCATCTGTCAGGCGCTGTCACCATGACCGGCCCTGATGTCAGTACATCTCATAGAACCTGAGTGTCTACATCGACACCCGCAATCCACATAGCATGTCTGAATATGACTCCTATCGGTATCCCCCAGATATCCGCCGAGTCCAAATAATATCACCGGTAGGTAGTGGTCCCTCTGCCAGGATCATCGTCTACACCACGATATCATCTTTCGTCCCTGGGTAACATACCGGGTCCACCATGCACCCGCAGATGGTGCCTCCCGCTCCTCGAATCGGGTATCACATGCCAATCTCATAACCGAGAAATCACATGGTGGACGCACTGAAATTTCATATCAAGAGAAACCGGGTTTTCAAACAATACAAAAATTTCTCGAAACACCCCACGGTTCTCAAATCCATAATCATATGAAATCCATATCTCAATGCGAAAATCCATGAAAAACTGATATATGCAACATAAAACAGCGATATGAGCATATTAAGAGAAAACCGCTCTTTTAAATGAATCCAACTTTAAAATATATCATGCGGTTCCTAAAACCTCCGAAATCAAGTGCAGCATCATATAAGGTGTACATGTAACTGTAGCAAGGTATAAGTATCTACTTGTAAGAAAGTAGGTATGATGCATTTCATAAGCGCAATATCACAACAATCATCGTCTCAATATCACATGTCAAAACAATACCACTTAGGGTATATGAAGCTATAGCAAAATAGGTGGGTGTACATGTCAGTAGGTATGCATGATATACATGTAGCTATAACAGGTATGTGGGTGTACATGTCAGTATGTATGCATGATGTACATGTGGCTATTGCAAGGTATACGTGAAATGGAATAAGAGTCACCACCTCCATTATCCTTATCCAAATACAATATCATGTATGTAAAAGTGTCAGTTGTTCCCCTCCGAACAACGGAGACGCGACTGCGTAGGTCCGTCTTGCCTGAAATTTGGGACAGATGCTAATTGGTGCTATCCATCCACCTCTCCGAAGATGCCAAGTTGATTTATGGCACCGTGTATCGAAGGTTTAGACGGATGCGGCCGATGTAGCAGACTTCGTCAAATTCCCCCTCGCTTGAGAGGTTTTTGATTGTGGGGACGCTCTTCTCTGCAGGCGCAAGCCCCTGCAGTTAATTACGCTACCGCATCGCGGTAACAACTATCTCCTTCTCCATATGGTCACTTCTTGTCGTGTGTGTTTATTTTGTGTTTGGTTTCCCGTGGATTGTATATGGAGACTAATTTGTGTTGTCGCCCGTAGGACGTGGATTAGTCCAAATCCGTATCTTTCTTAGATTTAGGTTTGGGGGGGTGTTTAAGGATACGTTAACCTTATTTGAGGCTAAGATCAACTTAAACATTCGTTTAGGACACGTTAGTCTAATTTTAGACTAAGATCGACTTAACGGGATCGATTAGATCCGACAAGAGGGCAATTGGGGGGCTCTATTGTTTAGTTTAGTGACATTGCGGTCGATAAGTAGTTTAAGGACATTGCGGTACGATGCTAGTTTTAAGACATTGCGGTCAAGGTTAAGGACGTCATAGTCCGTGAGCTTAAGGACCTCACAGTCCGGTGTTAGTTTTAAGACATCACGGTCGAGGTTAAGGACGTCATAGTCCGTGAGCTTAAGGACCTCACAGTCCGGTGTTAGTTTTAATACATCACGTTCGAGGTTAAGGACGTCATAGTCCATGAGCTTAAGGACCTCATAGTCCGATGTTAGTTTTAAGACATCACGGTCAAGGTTAAGGACATCATAGTCCGGTATTAGTTTTAAGACATCACGGTCGAGGTTAAGGACATCATAGTCCGGTATTAGTTTTAAGACATCACGGTCGAGGTTAAGGACGTCATAGTCCATGAGTTTAAGGACCCCACAGTCCGTAGCAATGTGTGGTTGTTGGGACCCGTCACCTCTCTGATGACGTTGAAGGATTACAACGACAGATGTCAGAGGAGTAAAGAGATGTACCCTCGAACTGGGTGTAAATTGATTGGGAGAGTAATTGTGCTCAGTTCAATTTATATTGAGGACTTATGGCCAGAATTGGGCTAAGTCCAGTTAAAATATTTAACATTTTATCCATGTTCTACCTTTTAGGCTTTTACTTAGGAACTGCCCTTTTATAATGCATAGCATTTATATTTGGTCTGTTAGGCCTTTACTTGGGCTCTGACCTTTTTTAATAATGCATAGCATTTACATTGGTCTGATAGTGCGCCACATGGCTTGTCAGACGTTTTGCGCCAATTAAAGAGAGCAATGCGCTAGCGCATGAGAAAGTGACGCGTGTCACGCTCTGCGCTAAGCGCAAGTTTGTTTCGCTTTCTGAGTGTGTTGCGCCAGTGCGCTGCACCAGTGAATGATACGTGGCGCGCTCTGGCGCAGTGCGCCAGCCCAAGAGCGCAGTGCGCTATTTTAGAATCACAAAGCACATATTGTGTCTGTGGTTGACACGTGGCGCGTTCTGGTGACGTGCGCCAGTCCAAGGAGCGCAAAGGCGCATTTCAAAAGTGCAAGGCACTGTCCAATAGCGCTTAGCGCATTTTGATCCAATTCAGATCAAAAAAACAAGTTGTTTGTTTTCTAAAAAGAGGTTTTACCTCAAGATTCAAGAACCAAAGTTCTTGCTCTTATCAAAAGGCTGTGCCTTTATATAGATCAAAAGATCTAAGAATGAAGTAAATTACTTCTTTTAATCTTTTATATTTAGATCCTTTTTGATCTTTTTCTTTTTTATAGAAGATCTTGATCTTGTTCTTAGATCTTTGATCTTTTTAGAAGAGAATTCTTCTTTTAGTGGATGTTTTCATCTCTGTTCTTGCAAGAATCAAATTCTTTAACTTTAAAGATGAAGAAGATGATCTTCTTTCTTCAAAGGCTTACCTTTCTTCTCTTTGAGGTTTTTTCTCAAATTTTGTAGAGGGTTCTCTCTCTTCTGTCTATCTATATGTCTGAGACTTGGAGTCTAGGGGCCTTTATATAGGGCCAATTAATTTGTTAAGTTAGTTACAGAGATCTTTCTCTGATTGATCTGGGGATATTTTCCCACCGTTGGATCTTTGATCCTAAGGGCTCTGTTTTACTGAAGACAATTTTCTTATTTTAATAAGATTGGAAAGATCTTTCTAGAATTTTAATTCTGATTAATTAATAATTTATTATTTAAATTCCAGTGCTGGCGCAATTGGCGCTGGCGCAATTGGCGCTGGCGCAATTGGCGCTAGCGCGCCTGTGTTTGACACGTGGCGCACAGCGCAGAGCGCAGCGCAACTGCGCTAGCGCGCTTGTGTTCGACACGTGGCGCGCAGCACAGAGCGCAGCGTAACTGCGTTAGCGCACCACTGTTTGACACAAGGCGCACAGCGCAGAGCGCAAGGGATCTGAAGCATTGCTTCATTTTAAAATTTGAATTTTGAAACAGAGCTTTGCTCTGATTGGGGGTGCGCTGCCTTGTGCGTTGCCTTGTGTGCAGCGCTCCTGGCACTGGCGTGTCTGCTTTTGACACGTGGTGCACAGCGCGCAGCGCAAAGAATCTGAAGCGTTGCTTCAATTTTTGAATTTTGAAATTCAAACAGAGCTTTGCTCTGATTGGGGGAAACAAATTCCCCTCCACCGTTGCGCTCACGTGGCGCACACTTGAGTGCAGTGGTGGCAACATCTGAGCCCTTAGATCAACTCAGAAGTTGAGGAGGCGCTTCAGCGCCTATAAATAGGACTTGCGCCCTTAGATCAACTCAGAAGTTGGGGAAACAAGATTTTTATTTTCAGAGCCTTGCACTTCTTTCCAAGAACTTCAAGAGTTAGAACTTCTAGAAAATTTTAGGTAAAAATTTAAATTAAATTAAATTAATTCTAATTAACAGAGCATTCCTCGCATAGATCTTTTGATCTAATGAAAACCCCTTTGGGGTTTCATAAACAGAGCTTTGCTCTCAAGAACCCATAGATCTAAAGAGATCTTGTTTCAGGGTTTCTTAACCCATGAACAGAGCTTTGCTCATTGACAAAATATAGATCTTTTGATCTTTTAATGAAGAACTCTTAAGTGTTTTTTCATGGATCTTTAAGATCCCAGAACTTTAATTCTTAGGAATTAATTTTTCTTTGATGGATTTTTCCATCATTATTACAGAGCTAAGCACTTTAAGGAATTTTATTCCCTTGTGACCAGAGTTTGACAAGTGTCACTCTGTGACAGAGCTTTGCTCTGAAAGGGGGATTTTCTCCTTGTCTCGAGGGATTTCTCATTTAATGAGAATATTTAGGATTTCCTCATTAATTGACAGTCTCATCCAATGATGAGGTTGTCTTATTAACTGATGCATTGTCATCTGGATTTTGTGGGTCCTCCTATGGTCCCCTCTCCACTGCATTGCAGTGTAGTACAAATTTTAAAGTGTAGCTCAGAATTTTAAGATTAAATTATAGTATTGATAATTGAATTCTTTTCTTTTTTGCAGGTGACATGTCTTCTGACCTTTCATTCCCGTTTTTCCGCTCAGAGGGAGGATTCCCAGAGGCGCTGGTGGACCGGGAGGTTCTTGCTCTCATTAAGGACTACGACCCTGAGTACAAGAATCTTCACCTATGGGGTAGGTGGTACAGCGAAATTATCAAGGGTCGCCGAAGCTTCTCTTGCGCGACACCTTCGGATCCAATCTCGTCAATCTCGTACGCGGATATACCGCCGGTGAACTATGCCGTGGAGGTTGTAAATTGGAATTCGGAGGGTCTTCTTCAGCCTTCGATTGCTGCCATACCCGTGCAGCTGCCGGCAGCCGTGGATATTTTGGGGCGGCGCATATGCCAGGGTGAGTCGTGCCCTTAGGGACAACCCTATAACATTGGATTGCCCCCTCGACATTCGGCCGGGTATTTGCAGTGGGCCAGGTACATCTTGTCAGCGAAGAAGGCGCATTTGCTGAAGATCGGTCTGTACCCCGCAGTTTACGCCTCGCTGTTCGAGTACTCTGCTCCTCTGATGTGGTGGGTTAAGGCGTTCGTGGAATAATGGAATATCCCCACCCATACCTTACTTCTGATGGAAAGGGAAGTTTCCATCCCCCTAGAAGAATTTGCTGAGATTTCCGGTCTGCCGGTGAGGAGGGAGCACTATGAGGGGTTACTTCCTCCGGACGAATACGTTTTTGCCACCAAGCCGATGGTGATGGACCTAACACCGGAGAATGCTATTCAGCACCAGTTTCCGAGTCTGGTAAAGGTGCTGAATATGTATGAAAGTCTCTAATTGGAATCGGGAGGCCGGGGAGTTATTTTTGCAGATTTCATCACCCGCTTTCTTCGATCGGAGATTCTATCACAACGGGGCAAAAAATTCACCAAGCTCGACGATCCCTTCGGCTTTGGCTTAGATCATCGACCTGCACTGGAAGTCGATCAAAAGGGCTTTTATCTCCCCGATGCCGTAATCATCCCTATGTCGGAAATCGCTGCTCCGGGCATCGACGGGGAGACCTTCTTTCTTGGGTTTCTGGGGCTATGGTTGTGCTGGTTCGCGCTCCCCATACACCCTCGCTACATGAGGCCGTCCGTCTTTTACCCAGCGCATCGGATGGTGGCTGGCATACAATTGTCGATTGGAATTGCCGGGTTGGCCCACCTGTACCATGGTCTCAGCATGGCGGCGGACGCAAATGAACCGGGGGTGCAACCCGCCAATTTCCCGATGCACTACTTAACTTCGTGGATGGAAATGCATGTTCTCGGGGTATTTGGTATTCATAAGAGACCCTCGTTTTACGAGAAGTGTAGACTCCCGAGAGTTATGCGGCTGGTCAGCGCTTCTATCGTGAATCCGCCTCCACGGGAGGCTAGGGGGTTGCTTCTTCATCCGCGCACGGTCGGAGCAGGCATTTCTTTCATGGACAAGGTCATGACCATCGGCCCTGAGACCTCCAAGGCGGTGTTGGCATTGCGTGATAATTTCAAGGACGGGGCCTCCGTCCTGAAAGCCCGGGAGATTCTACATTTATACTCCATTCGGCCGGGCTTCCTTGTGTTCAGGCAGAATGAGTTGGCACTTTTTATAAGGTACAATCCCTATCGGTTCGCCCAACAACTAAGCTATAACCAGGGGGTCCCACTGGAGACATTTTTGGAAGAGCCTGCGGCCACCAGGGAGGGAATACGGAGCGCACTGCATCACTTTATGCGGTTGAACACGGGCTCCCACTTCTTCATTAGCGAGCCGATTTGCATTCCAAGAGCCCTCAATGTGTACGGGGCTTGGTATCAGCACGCGATGGGCGCTGTTATCCGGGAAGAGAAACGGCTGCTGCTTGACAGCAAGGGTGCGCCCCCCGCCAGCGATCACAACGTCTCCCTAAGGCGAAGGACCCCTGTCCTTCCTCCACTAAGAGGAGATGCTAGAAATGAGCCTCCGCGTGTGCTAAGCCCCCCGCGTGGATTGCCCTGTGATCCTGTGGACGTGCCTTTAGTGCCCCGCGCTCCCATGGAGACGGTGAACGTGGTTTTTCCTGAATCCGGCGTAGGCTCGGACATAGAGACCCGCCGTCCCAAGGTGCCTACGAAGCATAAGTTGATCTTGGGTACGACCGGGGTTCGCGCACAGAAGAAGAAGAAGAAGTTGTTCCTTTTCCTTGATTCCGTTCTCGGCTTAGAGCCTCAGGCCCCTCTTACCGAAGGTCTAAGTGAGTATGGAACCAACGGGGGTTTCGTCGTAGCGCCAGAAGACACCGACCTCGACGCTACTATTGCTGCTTCTGCGCAACTTGCGAGCCACCAAGCGAAAATAGCCGCCTGTTCCCCTCCGAAAGAAGGCGCGACGCAGGGACGTCTTGCATGAAATTCGGGGTAGATGCTAATTGGTGCTATCCGTCTACCTCTCCAAAGATGCCAAGTTGATTTATGACACCATGTATCGAAGGTTTAAACGGATGCGTCCGATGTAGCAGACTTCGTCAGATTCCCTCTCGTTTGAGGGGTTTTTGATTGTGGGGACGCTCTTCCCTGCAGGCGCAAGCCCCTGCAGTTAATTACGCTACCGCATCGCGGTAACAACTTTCTCCTTCTCCAGCTGGTCACTTTGTGTCGTGGGTATTTGTTTTGTGTTTGGTTGCCCGTGGATTGTATACAGAGACTAAGTTATGTTGTCGCCCGTAAGACGTGGATTAGTCCAAATCCGTATTTTCTTAGATTTGGGTTTGGGGTTTTGGTTTGAGGATACGTTAGCCATATTTGAGACTAAGATCAACGCAAACGTTTGTTAAGGATACGTTAGTCTAATTTGAGACTAAGATCAACTTAACAGGATCGTTTAGATCCGACAAAAGAACATTTGGGCTCTATTGTTCCAGTTTAGGGACATAGTGGTCCGACATTCCCATTTTGGGGACGGATGTTGGTTTAAGGACGCATAAGTCTATGAGTTTAAGGACCCCACAGTCCGTATTAATGTGTGGTTGTCGGGACCCGTCACCTCTCTGACGACGTTGAAGGATTACAACAACAGATGTCAGTGGAGTTCAGAGATGTACCCTTGAACCAAAGTTGTTTGGGAAATCTATAGTCCAATTTGGGACTAAAGTCTGTTTGAAGGTTTAAGGATACGTTAGCCGTATTTGAGGCTAAGATCAACTTAAACGTTTGTTAAGGATACGTTAGTCCAGTTTGAGACTAAGATCAACTTAACGGGATCGTTTAGATCCGACAAAAGAGCGTTTGGGCTCTATTGTTCCAGTTTAGGGACATGGTGGTCCATTGCCAGTTTAGGGACATGGTGGTCCATCTCCAGTTTAGGGACATGGGGGTCCATTGCATATATGGTCGTTGGGACCCATCACCTCTCTGACGACGTTGAAGGATTACAACGACAGATGTCAGAGGAGTTCAGAGATGTACCCTTGAACCAAAGTTGATTGGGGAATCTATAGTCCAATTTGGGACTAAAGCCTGTTTGAAGGTTTAAGGATACGTTAGCCATATTTGAGGCTAAGATCAACTTAAACGGGATCGTTTAGATCCGACAAAAGAGCATTTGGAGGCTCTATTGTTCCAGTTTAGGGACGTAGTGGTCCATAGGTAGTTTAAGGACATTGCGGTCCATTGCCAGTTTAGGGACATGGGGGTCTATATTCCAGTTTAGGGACATGGTGGTCCATATTCCAGTTTAGGGACATGGTGGTCCATAATTAGTTTAAGGACGTTTCGGTCCATGTTTTAGTTTAAGGACGCATAAGTCCGCGGGTTTAAGGACCCCACAATCCGTGTTTTAGTTTAAGGACGCTTAAGTCCATGAGTTTAAGGACCCCACAGTCCGTGTTTTAGTTTAAGGACGCTTAAGTCCATGAGTTTAAGGACCCCACAGTCCGTGTTGATGTGTGGTTGTCGGGACCCGTCACCTCTCTGACGTCGTTGAAGGATTACAACGATAGGAGTCAAAGGAGTTCGGAGATGTACCCTCGAACCGGATGTAAATTGATTTAAGAGAGCAGCTGTGCTCAGTCAATTTAATTTGAGAACTTACGGCCATGATTGGGCTAAGTCCAGTTGAAAAATATTCAACGCTTTTATTTGTTTTTGGTCTATTAGACCTGTGCTAGGGCTTTGCCCTAGTTTAAATAATGCATTGGATTTGTTTTTATTTTTGTTTGGGCTCTGCCCATAAAGGATGCAGAGCATCAATTTTGTTTGGGCTCTGCCCATTTATAAATGATGCAGAGCATCGATTTTACTTGGGCTCTGCCCATTTATTGCTTTGCAATTTATTTTGGCCTACTGGGTCTTTTGATTTGGGCTTGGCCCTTTAGCAAAAGAAATGCATTGCATTTGTCAGGCGCTTTGCGCCAATCGAAAAGCGCAAGCGCTTGTGATGATGACACGTGTCATGCAAGCGCAGTGCGCTGCGCCAGTGTGCTGCGCTTGCGCTGCTGACACGTGGCGCGCTGTAGTGAGTTGCGCCGGTTTCAGAGAGCAAGGCTCTATTTCAAAGCGCACAGCGCAAATGGGACACATGGCGCTCTCTGGTAGCTTGCGCCAACCCAAGAGCGCAACAGTGCAGTTTACAAGTGCAAAGCACTATTAATTTGAGAATCTTTTAGATTCTAGAACCAATGGTTCATAAAATAAGTGCAAAACACTGTTTGATTTCTTGATCTAATTTAGATTCAAGAAAACAAGTATTTTCTTATTTCTTTCTTGATTCTCAAAGAACCAATGGTTCATAAGTGCAAAGCACTATTTTTATTTTTGTTTTTTTATTAAAGATCATTGATCTTGTTCTTAGATCAATGATCTATCAGAAGAAATTCTTCTATCCTAAAGGTTTTTTTTACCTTTCTTCTTGAAATTTCTTCAGAGTTTTCTCTGCTTGAAAATTTTGATTTCTCTCCAAAATGTTGATGCCTTTGAATTGAGGTCTAGGGTCCTTTTTATAGTGCCCACAAATTCGTTAAAGGTTGTTAAAGAGATCATTCTCTGAGTGATTTGGGGAATTTTCCCCACCGTTGGATCTTTGATCCAAGGGCTTCTGTTTTACAGAAGACAATCTTCTTGTTTTTAACAAGATTGAGAAAGATCTTTCAGAATTTTAATTCTGTTTAGCGCAAGCGCACCAGCTCGTGACACGTGTCGCGCAGTCGCATAGCGCAGCGCAACTGCACTTGCGCAACTGCGCTGACACGTGTCGCGCAGCGCACAGCGCAGCGCAACTGTGCTAGCGCAACCGCGCTGCCACGCAGCGCACATTGCAGCGCAACTGTGCTAGCGCAACCGTGTTGCCACGTGGCGTGCAGCGCAGAGCGCAGGCCAGCTGAAGCGTTGCTTCTTTAATTAAAGTTTGAATTTTAAACAGAGCCTTGCTCTGATTAGGTGAGCTGTCTTGGACGCTGCGCCCCCCTGCGCTAACGTGTCTGATTCTGACACGTGGCGCTCTGCGCGCAGCGCAGGGGATCTGAAGCGTTGCTTCATTAATTTTCACTTTAATTTTCAAGACAGAGCTTTGCTCTGATTGGAGGAACACAGAAGCACTGCTTCTTTTCCCACCTTGGAATTTGAACAGAGCTTTGCTCTGATTGGGGTAAACAAATGCCCCCCCACCGTTGCGCTTACGTGGCCTCCTAAAGTGGGTGCAGCGGTGGAAGACTCCGAACCGTCGCGCCATCCCTTGGAAGCTAAAAGGGCACTTGATGCCTATAAATAGGACCTTTGGTCCCTTAGATGATTTTCATCACTAAAATTTTACTTTCAGAACTCAGAGCCCTGCTCTTTACTTTCAAGAACCTCAAGAGTTAAACTCTTAAAACTTTTAGGTGAAAATTTTAATTTTGATTAAATTAAATTAAATTAATTTTCATTGATAGAGCCTCGCTCTCAATAGATCCCTGATCTAAAGGAAACCCATTTAGGGTTTCACTTAGCCGAGCTTTGCTCTACAGGTCTTAAAGGGATCTAAAGAGAACTAAAGGGGACCCTACTAGGGTTCCATAGAGCTCTGCTCTCTGAAAGATTTTCCTTGGATTTTCTTAATTCATTAATGGATCTTTGCTCTTCCCAAATCATATAGAAGAACTCTTAAGAATTCTTCATGGATCTTGGAAGTTAAAGATGGCAATTTATTCCTCAGTGCATTATATCGTTTTGCTTAATCAGTCTTTCTGATAATTTTTGTTGATTTTCTTTTACAGAAACAATGAACGCCCACATGTACAATCTTGACGAGATCATCTCTTACGGGGACATCCGCCGACTTGGCCGTTCTCAAAATCGAGAGTTCACAAACGCGGAGTGTGCTGAAATCATGAGCCGCTTCGACGCATATAACGGTCCACTGCTTCCCCGACGTTCTTTCCTCCTGAAACTTATCATGGGACCCAACTGGGAAGCGCTTCCCCTATTCTGTTCCAGTGTGCCGCTTAGGGCGTTGGATGCCGCCGAGGATAAGGTGCACTCGGTGTACCTGATGAACTTTATCTCGAAGAGACGGCGAGACAGTCTCGTCGATCTCTTGCATGAGGTCTTCCAACAGTCTGCCATACTCGCTGCTTACCGGAGGGTGGAAGACATCAGGGTGGATCCTGACGCTTGTTCTCGCGAAAGAAAGCACACCAGGATGGTCTGCGAGGCCTGGAAAGTCATAGATAGGGTCGCTTTCGAGTTCCTCAATCCATGTCCTGGGTTCGAGGTTATACCTTTGTAATAATATTTCTCATTTATTGCTTTATGATTGTAAGAATTCTTGGCAATATTAATGGAAAAGTTTTATCCCAGCTTGTCTTATTTTTCGTTCTGAGTCTTTTGCCTATGCATGAATGAGTGTGTCTCGAACGCTTGATCAAACGTAAATCGGATGCTCCTTCTGTTGCTTTCTCCTTTCTCTTATTATTGGCATGCTGTCTTGATAAACAAAGTTGACAGATAATGGCGTAGGCATCTTAGTTTCTTCAAGAGATAGCGATGGCTTAGGCCGCAGGTTCAGATCTGCTGCCTAAGACTTTTCAACTCTATGAGCCGTGAGGGTCTCCTAGAGATTTTTCCCCCTACGGATCGAGAGGATCTCGTAGGTTGATTTTCTCCTTAGGAATCGTGAGGATTCCTAAGTGTGTTTTCTCTTATAAGTCGTAAGGATCTTATAAGAGAATTTTCCCCTCTTACGGGTCGAGAGGACCCGTAAGCGGTTGCTTCCCTCCTTGTCGAGTTTCGAGTTTGGAGAGTGAGACCCGTGAATAGTGTGCAAGAGACCGTTGTGGGCCAACTTGCAGGGTCCCAGTGCTTGGGAAACAGGCTCCTTTTATCCTATTGCCTAAGGCTTTACCTCACAAGTCGAGCCGCATCGAAAATTTCTCGCAAAGACATCGATTTCTTCACAAGTCGAGACGAATCGAGCATTTCTTGCAAGAATATCCTAACGTCACAGTTAACCACTGCTCTTTTCGACAGAAGTCCGTTAGGGTCTGTGGTACTTAGGGTTTTGGCCGTCGTACCGTCGCATAAGCTGATATGTTCCTCAATAGGCAATCGTGCTGCTCGAGTAGCCCCGCGACTGCCGTGTCTCTGATCCCTTCGGGGGCTGGACAAGACGTCTTCAAGCAATCCTCCTTGGCAGTTTGACCGTCGGAAGAGCAAACGTTAGGAATTTGCCATGCTGCTTTTTACTTGAGATTAGGCTCATTTTGGAGAGCCCCGATGAGTCATATCCACTCCGCGCTGGTGTGGGATGATCTCCGATAGTCTTTCAGGTTTTATGTGAGTTGCCGTCAGGACCCTGAAGCTAGGAATTTGGCCTTTGCTTCGTTTGCTGGCATCGCGTCTGCTGTATCGAGACGAATGTCGCGGTGGGAACTAGGGATTTTGCCTTGGCTCCGTTTGTTTGATTATCGCGTCTGAATCCTGCTGGAGGAAAAACGCTGGGGTGACATCTCATCTGCTGTATCGAGACGAACGTCGCGGTTGTCTCTAGGTTGCTGGTGAACCGTCGAGGTTTGGAACTAGGGATTTCACCGTGGCTCTATTTGTTTGATGATGTTGCGTCTGCTGTGTCGAGACGAACGTCGAAGTGGTGACCATTCCGCACTGATGTGAGACGATCTCCGGTTGTCTTTCAGGCTTTATATGACTCGCCGTTAAGACCCTGAAGCTAGGAATTTGGCCTTTGCTTCATTTGCTGGCATTGCGTCTACTGTATCGAGACGAATGTCGCGGCTGTCTCTAGGTCGCTGGTGAACCGTCGAGGTTTGGAACTAGGGATTTTACCGTGGCTCCATTCGTTTGATGACGTTGCATCTGCTGTGTCGAGACGAACGTTGGGGTGACATCTCGTCTGCTGTATCGAGACGGACGTCGAGGTTGTCTCTAGGTTGCTGGTGAACCGTCGAGGTTTGGAACTAGGGATTTTGCCGTGGCTCCATTCGTTTGATGACGCTGCGTCTGCTGTGTCGAGACGAACGTTGGGGTGACATCTCGTCTGCTGTATCGAGACGGACGTCGAGGTTGTCTCTAGGTTGCTGGTGAACCGTCGAGGTTTGGAACTAGGGATTTTGCCGTGGCTCCATTCGTTTGATGACGTTGCGTCTGCTGTGTCGAGACGAACGTTGGGGTGACATCTCGTCTGCTGTATCGAGACGGACGTCGAGGTTGTCTCTAGGTTGCTGGTGAACCGTCGAGGTTTGGAACTAGGGATTTTGCCGTGGTTCCATTCGTTTGATGACGTTGCGTCTGCTGTGTCGAGACGAACGTTGGGGTGACATCTCGTCTGTTGTATCGAGACGGACGTTGAGGTTGTCTCTAGGTTGCTGGTGAACTGTCGAGGTTTGGAACTAGGGATTTTGCCGTGGTTCCATTCGTTTGATGACGTTGCGTCTGAAATCTGTTGGAGGAAGAACGCTGGGGCGACATCCCGTCTGCTATATCGAGATGGACGTTGAGGTGGTGACCATTCTGTGCTGGTGCAAGATGATCTCCGATTGTCTTTCCGGTTTTATATGAGTTACCATCAAGACGTTGAAGCTAGGAATGTGGCCTTCGCTTCGTTTGCTTTGGTGTGTCCAAATCCTGTTGGAGGAAGAACACTGGGGTTGACATTGCGTCTACTGTATCGAGACGAACGTCGAAATGAAGCTGGGATTTTGCCGTCGCTTCGCTTTGTTTCGACCGCAAGGTCTTTTTGTTGGCGTTGTGTCTGCATCTTGATGGACTACGAAGGAACGCCTTTATTGAAACCTCATCTGCTGTAACGAGACGAATGCTCAGATGGTCTCTAGGTTGTCTGTGAACCGTCGAGATTTGGCTTTGCTTTTCTATGGTGCCTGTTGGGAAGGTATGGTTCCCTCTTTGATTGCGCCCCCGGATTGTATACAGGAATCGATGTGATCTAACCTGTAGGGCCAAAGTTTTATCATCATCTTTTTTTTTGTTTTATTTCCGCGATGCTCTATCATTTCAGCTTTTATATCGCGAAGGTCGCGATTGCCCAATCATTTCGGCTATTTTACGCGGTGCCCAATCATTTCGGCTGTTTATTTTGTTTTCACTCGCTGCTTTTTATTGCGAGTTGCCCAATCATTTCGGCTATTTTGCATGCATACATTTTTACTTGCTGCTTTTTATTGCAAGTTGCCCCATCATTTCGGCTATTTTTGCATGCATACATTTTTACTTGCTGCTTTTTATTGCAAGTTGCCCCATCATTTCGGCTATTTCGTATGCATGTGCGGCTTACTAGCTTTCCGCCGTAAACCTGAAATTGGACACCGATTTCGGCATCAGCACCGCTACAACTGGGATATTGCCAGGAGCGAATCATCATCTACCTCTATCGTCGTCGAACAAGGGTGGCTTAGCGAACAGGGTTAAGGTCATGTCGACTAAGGCTTTTGACTTCATGAGCCGTGAGGGTCTCGCAAAGTCATTTATCCCTATAAGTCGTGAGGATCTTGTAGGTGTATTTTCTCCTTAGGAATCGTGAGGATTCCTAAGTGCATGTTCCTCTGTAAGTCGTAAGGATCCTACAGGAGGGTTTTCTCCTTGTAAATCGAGAGGATTTACAAGGGTCGTTCACCATACGAACATATCCCCAATCACGGATGAAACTTGGTTAGGGGAATGTTTATTCGAGCCCGTGGATTGTATACAAGGGTCAGTATTGAGCCACTTGTAGGGCAATATTGGAAATTGTGGGGGTTGCTTAAGCACAGGTTTAGGTCTCTGTAGCTTAAGGCTTTCGAATCTTATGAGCCATGAGGGTCCCATAAGAGAGTTTTCGTTACGAGTCGAGAGGATCTCGCAAGTGTATTTTCTCCTTAGGAATCGTAGGGATCCCTAAGTGTGCTGCTCCCTTGTGAGTCGTAAGGATCTCACGCGGGTGGTTTCTCCTTACAAGGTCGAGAGGACCCTGTAGGTGTCTTTTAACGAGGTTGCGCCCTTTCGGGTTTTCACAAACACTCGCCGGTAGTCCTGCTGTTTTTACTCACGGAGCCCTTTCGGGTTTTCATCCGTGCCCTTTTTGCTTATGGACATACCCTTTTTTTTTATTATTCCTTTTATTTTTATATATTTTTTACGAGGTCGCGCCCTTTCGGGTTTTCACGAACACTCGCCGGTAGTCCTGCTGTTTTTACCCACGGAGCCCTTTCGGGTTTTCATCCGTGCCCTTTTTGCTTATGGACATACCTTCTTCTTTTATTTTTATATATTTTTTTTACGAGGTCGCGCCCTTTCGGGTTTTCACGAACACTCGCCGGTAGCCCTGCTGTTTTACTTAAGGAGCCCTTTCGGGTCTTCATCCGTGCCCATTTTGCTTATGGACATACCATTTATTTTATTTTATTTTATTTTCTTATATATTTTTTTTTCTGTCAGCCTGAGGATGCTGCGGTAGTAGTTTAAAGACGTTTCGGTCGTTTGCAAGTTTTAGGACATTGTGGTCCATCATTAGTTTAAGGATGTTTCGGTCCGTCATCGCCGTCTTTGAGGCGAAGCTCTAGTTTACTGACTTTTTGGTCTATGAGGCTTTCTCTATGACTGAGCATGATGCCCCGGGCGTATCCGTCTTTCTCAGAGCGTGCGGTTTTGGCGGGTTCACCTTCCAGTTTTCGGAGAGCGCGAACTTGACCTGTAGGTATTGGTCTTCAACCCAGTTTTTAAAGACGTAGCAATCCTCGATCAGGTGACCCAGTACTCGGTGATAGGGACAGTAGTTGGGCTCATTGACGTCATTTAGTCGCGATGAACGTTTTGGCTCCGGAAGATTTATGAGTCGGTTGCGCAATGCCAATTCGAACAGTCCCCTTGTCTTATTTTGCGGAAACGAGTAAGCATGTTTCAACTTTTCTTGGAGGGGTTGCTGCTTGTTGTTTCGGCAAGCAACCGATCTAGGGCCACTCGATTGCTGTTGAGCATGGGCTACGAGGGCTGTTTTTCCCTTCCCTTTATCCTTTTTGTTCGATCCCTTATTTGCGGGGACGAGATTTTTTTCGAGCAGCGTGCGATTACACGGCTGAACGTTTTCGCAACTTCTCAATTCTTTCATTTTTGAAATAGATTCCCCGAAAGAAGGGTTGGGTGTAGCTTCTTCGTCAGAGTCGCTTCCAAAGGTGATGATTTGTTATCCCTTGGAGTCGGCTATATGACAATCGGCGGCGGCTCTTTTGCACTCATCTATCGCGTTTTTTTGGCGTCTACGAGCTTCACATTTTGTCCTGTCAAAGTGTTGCTTTTGAGCGACATACCCTTGCCACCAACAGCTAAAGGATTCGCAGTCTTCGGTAGGATGTATGATCTGCTGATGATATAAACAGAAATTAGGGTGCATCTCTACCTCAGCGAGAGTATTTTCTTCAGAGGGCGGTAGCTTCATTCCTACTGATAGAGCTTTGGCGAACCTTTTTCTCGTCTTGAATTTGTTTTTACCCGCAGTGGATGGCTTTTGATTTGACGGGAATGCCTTAGCTCTTTCCAGTATGGCCATTTCACGCTCTTGATTGGCTTTTGCTTTCAGACGAATTTCATTTAGGAAGACATCGATCAACTCGTCTGATGGCTGTAGAATCTCCGGCTCAGGGTTCGCCATTGATTTCTCAGTGCAAGGAGCTTCCTCATCATCCGTTAGTGAATGAGAAATCACATGACAAGTCGCTACGTAGTCTTCGGATTCATCTGATGAGTTTTCTCCATCGTTTTCACCCTCAACGAAAGAACAAGTTGCCCCCGGCATGTCCGTCTTCTTTAGAGAGTGCGGCTGTGGTGAGTTTACCTTCCAGTTTTCCGACAGTGCGAACTTGCCTTGTAGGTACTGATCCTCTATCCATCCCTTAAAGACGAAACAATCCTCAATCGGGTGAATTACCGTTTGGTGGTAAGGGTAATAATTGGGATTATTAAGATCGCCTGGCTGCGACAGATGCTTTCGAATCGGCAGATTAATGAGTCTGTTGCGCACTGCCAGCTCGAACAGTCTTCTCGTTTTATTCTGAGGAAACGAGTAAGGACGTCCTAGCCTCTCTTCGAGGGATGGGCGTGGACGCACGTTGTTTTGGCGAACGACCGGCTTTGAGTTGTTCGACTGTTGCTGAGCATTGGCGATGACGATCGCTTTCCCTTTTCCTTTCTCATTTCGGGAATCTGGTTTTGGAGGAGACGGTCCATGGCCCATCTGGTCCATTTGGGCTAATTTGTCGATCAAGGCCTGGAAGGTGGTCGGCCTGAAGAACATCATGAATTGCGAGATGGTCGCCTGCGGATCGAGAGTGCCCACAAACATGCCTACCGCAGGTGCCTCTTCTATGCGTTGTTCGCATTTCGACCATAGGTTTCGCCATCGTGTTGTGTATTGGACCCACGTTTCGCCAGGCCTTATTCTGGCATTTATTAGTGTTGTTATCGGGGTGCGTTCACTAGCACTCGCGAATCTTTGTGCAAACAGCAGCTCCATCTCCGCAAATGTTTTGACAGAGTCGTTAGGTAGTTCTGAATACCATTCAAAGGCTGTTTATGCTAAGCTGCCGACGAATTGGCGTAGCAACAACTTGTCATCGCCTCCAGTATTGCCGCATAAGGCCCTGACTTGAGCGACATGCTGATGCGGATTCCCTGTCCCTTTATATACGTGGAATTTAGGGATCGTATATCCCGGCGGGTAACTGATTTGGTCGTACCAGCTCGGATACGGTCGTCCGGTTCTAGCAATTTGCCTAGCCATTTCATTTGCCTGATGAACCCGGATCTGCTGAGCTATATATTCGTCCAGGTCAACTTTGGAGATTGCCTCCTCCTTGGCTGTTGACAGAGCCGGCAGAGGATTTGACGTTTCTCCCCTGTCGTCTTCAAGGACGATCGGAGGATCTTCAGCAGGAGGGTCCGGCTGTAACATCATCCCTACCATATTTTGGAAGAGGAGCACCATCTGTTTTATGTTAGCCGCTTGCTCTGCAGCTTCTTTGTCCCTCCTTTCGAGGACTCTACGTAAGAAGTCAGCAACAGTTTCTTGTTCGTGACGCTGCTCTGATGATACTTCCGAACTTTCTTTCGGTTCGGTAAGTGCATCCATCACAGTCATCATTTCCTGCAGCTTCTGTTGCTGCTCCTGGGCTTTCGTCACAGATCGGGTGAGCGGTCGGTGACCCGTTGTAGTGCGGCTTTCCCCCTTTCCGGCAGCCATATAAACAGTATGCACTACCATGCCCCCAGACCTGGGGCGTCTGTGCTCAGCGCTTTTACGGTTCGCCATATTCACAGGGGCTTTTTGCGGCCTCCTTTTCTTTTGGGTGATTGACGTTGAGGGAGCCGTCGTAGTGGGCACCCATCCAGCTGTTGCTTTTTTCGGCTTGACAGAGTAGTCCTTCCCCTGCTGAACCTTCATCTTTTTCTGTCGGCGGAGGTAGTCTTGATCGATCACTGACTCTTGGACCTGTCGCCAGACTTTGTAAATTTTAGAGGACAGCCGTTGAGGGGGCCGCTCTAGCTTCTTCTTTGGAGTATTCTCCATAGGTAAAGGAGTTCGTTTCAACATCGCAGTAGGAGAGTTTCTGTGCACCGTATTTAGCAATTCAAAGCTGTTCCTGGTTGGAACAGCAGCATCGATCCCTACCATCGGAGCTGGTGGCGTAAATCCAGAGGAGGAGTTGCCCCCAGCCTTCCTCACTCAGCGCCAGTGGCGACGTCGAGCATGTCGTGCTGATGGAGTTGTTTCAGCTATAAGGGTGACTTCGTCGTGCCCCCTGCTTCGAGGAGAAACCGTCCTTGGTGCTAGAATGTCGAAAACTGACACCCGTCGAGAAGCGATGTTTAATCTGTCAAAGGCAGATCTCTAGGCAGGGGAAGCAGCTTTGAGGGCCTCGCCTGAAGCAGCAACCGGAATGGCCAGCCTTGTAAAAACTGATTTCTTGGAAGGAGGAGCCTTTCCGATGATTTTGTCCGCTTGAGCCGGAGCGGCTATCCGCTTTGGGATGGCAGCTTCGGGTATCGCGGGCTTGCAGAAGTTATGGCCCTGTCTGTTGAGAACTGAGGTATTAGAGTTGAGCGATCCGTTGAGAGGGGCTGCGGCAGTGGTAAGTTGATCAAAGACCGACTTATTTGGGGCTTCTTGCAGCGTCATTGGGGCACTGAAGCTCATCGGTGGGAGCATGGTCCCGAAGAATAGTCCAGTGGTGTTTTGAGCCACCTGCTCCACCGGCATTTTGAAAAGGGAGGCCGCTCAAGGCCCATAAGTCACTCCTCCAGCAGGGACGGAGCGAGAGTTGCTGTTGCAGGTAGTGCAGTTTGAAGCCATCGATCTTCATTTCTCTGCACGGAGCAAGACACCAAATCTTAGTACCTCAAATCCACAGGCAACCACAACAAACCGCGATTTATTCACGAACACGACACACAAAGTGTGGAGTGGAAAGAGGAAAAGGTCCCACCGGGCGTGCCAGAATCTGTTCCCCTCCGAAAGACGGCGCGACGCAGAGACGTCTTGCATGAAATTCGGGGTAGATGCTAATTGGTGCTATCCGTCTACCTCTCCGAAGATGCCAAGTTGATTTATGACACCATGTATCGAAGGTTTAAATGGATGCGTCCGATGTAGCAGACTTCGTCAGATTCCCCCTCGTTTGAGGGGTTTTTGATTGTGGGGACGCTCTTCCCTGCAGGCGCAAGCCCCTGCAGTTAATTACGCTACCGCATCGCGGTAACAACTTTCTCCTTCTCCAGCTGGTCACTTTGTGTCGTAGGTGTTTGTTTTTTGTTTGGTTGCCCGTGGATTGTATACGGAGACTAAGTTATGTGGTCGCCCGTAGGACGTGGATTAGTCCAAATCCGTATTTTCTTAGATTTGGGTTTGGGGTTTTGGTTTGAGGATACGTTAGCCATATTTTAGACTAAGATCAACACAAACGTTTGTTAAGAATACGTTAGTCTAATTTGAGACTAAGATCAACTTAACAGGATCGTTTAGATCCGACAAAAGAGCATTTGGGCTCTATTATTCCAGTTTAGGGACATAGTGGTCCTACATTCCCATTTTGGGGACGGATGTTGGTTTAAGGACGCATAAGTCCATGAGTTTAAGGACCCCACAGTCCTTATTAATGTGTGGTTGTCGGGACCCGTCACCTCTCTGACGACGTTGAAGGATTACAACAACAGATGTCAGTGGAGTTCAGAGATGTACCCTTGAACCAAAGTTGATTGGGGAATCTATAGTCCAATTTGGGACTAAAGTCTGTTTGAAGGTTTAAGGATACGTTAGCCGTATTTGAGGCTAAGATCAACTTAAACGTTTGTTAAGGATACGTTAGTCCAGTTTGAGACTAAGAACAACTTAACGGGATAGTTTAGATCCGACAAAAGAGCGTTTGGGCTCTATTGTTCCAGTTTAGGGACATGGTGGTCCATTGCCAGTTTAGGGACATGGTGGTCCATCTCCAGTTTAGGGACATGGGGGTCCATTGCATGTATGGCCGTCGGGACCCATCACCTCTCTGACGACATTGAAGGCTTACAACGACAAATGTCAGAGGAGTTCAGAGATGTACCCTTGAACCAAAGTTGATTGGGGAATTTATAGTCCAATTTGGGACTAAAGCCTGTTTGAAGGTTTAAGGATACGTTAGCCATATTTGAGGCTAAGATCAACTTAAACGGGATCGTTTAGATCCGACAAAAGAGCATTTGGAGGCTCTATTGTTCCAGTTTAGGGACGTAGTGGTCCATAGGTAGTTTAAGGACATTGCGGTCCATTGCCAGTTTAGGGACATGGGGGTCCATATTCCAGTTTAGGGACATGGTGGTCCATATTCCAGTTTAGGGACATGACGGTCCATAATTAGTTTAAGGACGTTTCGGTCCATGTTTTAGTTTAAGGACGCATAAGTCCGCGGATTTAAGGACCCCACAATCCGTGTTTTAGTTTAAGGATGCTTCAGTCCATGAGTTTAAGGACCCCACAGTCCGTGTTTTAGTTTAAGGACGCTTAAGTCCATGAGTTTAAGGACCCCACAGTCTGTGTTGATGTGTGGTTATCGGGACCCGTCACCTCTCTGACGTCGTTGAAGGATTAAAACGATAGGAGTCAAAGGAGTTCGGAGATGTACCCTCAAACCGGATGTAAATTGATTTAAGAGAGCAGCTTTGCTCAGTCAATTTAATTTGAGGACTTACGGCTATGATTGGGCTAAGTCCAGTTGAAAAATATTCAACGCTTTTATTTGTTTTTGGTCTATTAGACCTGTGCTAGGGCTTTGCCCTGGTTTAAATAATGCATTGCATTTGTTTTTATTTTTGTTTGGGCTCTGCCCATAAAGGATGGAGAGCATCAATTTTGTTTGGGCTCTGCCCATTTATAAATGATGAAGAGCATCGATTTTACTTCGGCTCTGCCCATTTATTGCTTTGCAATTTATTTTGGCTACCGGGTCTTTTGATTTGGACTTGGCCCTTTAGCAAAAGAAATGCATTGCATTTGTCAGGCGCTTTGTGCCAATCGAAGAGCGCAAGCGCTTGTGATGATGACACGTGTCATGCAAGCGCAGTGCGCTGCGCTTGCGCTGCTGACACGTGGCGCGCTATAGTGAGTTGCGCCAGTTTCAGAGAGCAAGGCTCTATTTCAAAGCGCACAGCGCAAATGGGACACGTGGCGCTCTCTGGTAGCTTGCGCCAACCCAAGAGCGCAACAGTGCAGTTTACAAGTGCAAAGCACTATTAATTTGAGAATCTTTTAGATTCCAGAACCAATGGTTCATAAAATAAGTGCAAAGCACTGTTTGATTTCTTGATCTAATTTAGATTCAAGAAAACAAGTATTTTCTTATTTCTTTCTTGATTCTCAGAGAACCAATGGTTCATAAGTGCAAAGCACTATTTTTATTTTTGTTTTTTTATTAAAGATCATTGATCTTGTTCTTAGATCAATGATCTATCAGAAGAAATTCTTCTATCCTAAAGGGTTTTTTTTACCTTTCTTCTTGAAATTTCTTCAGAGTTTTCTCTACTTGAAAATTTTGATTTCTCTCCAAAATGTTGATGCCTTTGAATTGAGGTCTAGGGTCCTTTTTATAGTGCCCACAAATTAGTTAAAGTTTGTTAAAGAGATCATTCTCTGAGTGATTTGGGGAATTTTCCCCACCGTTGGATCTTTGATCCAAGGGCTTCTGTTTTACAGAAGAAAATCTTCTTATTTTTAACAAGATTGAGAAAGATCTTTCAGAATTTTAATTCTGTTTGGCGCAAGCGCACCAGCTCGTGACACGTGTCGCGCAGCGCATAGCGCAGCGCAACTGCGCTAGCGCAACCGCGCTTCCACGTGGCGTGCAGCGCACAGCGCAGCGCAACTGCGCTAGCACAACCGTGTTGCCACGTGGCGTGCAGCGCAGAGCGCAGGCCAGCTGAAGCGTTGCTTCTTTAATTAAAGTTTGAATTTTAAATAGAGCCTTGCTCTGATTGGGTGCGCTGCCTTGGGCGCTGCGCCCCCCTACGCTAACGTGTCTGATTCTGACACGTGGCGCTCTGCGCGCAGCGCAGGGGATCTGAAGCGTTGCTTCATTAATTTTCACTTTAATTTTCAAGACAGAGCTTTGCTCTGATTGGAGGAAAACAGAAGCATTGATTCTTTTCCCACCTTGGAATTTGAACAGAGCTTTTCTCTGATTGGGGTAAACACCGCCCTTGCGCAATCAAGTAAATATTAGTCATACTCTTGTCATTGCGTTATATTTTATTGTCTTGACTGACATTCTTCTTTTTGTAACAGGCTTCACTGCTGAGGAGGTTCTGGCGGCTTCCTTCAGGACTTTCGAGGAGGAAGAGAGGAATCGCGCGCTATTGGGCGTTAGTACGTATTGGCTTATTAAGTCTTCATTTTTCCTTTTTTATGGCCAATCTAAACCTTTGCTTATCTCATTGCAGGGGCCAAAAGACCTACCTCGCAAGCTGATGCGGGAATTATCCACGGGCAGCAACTGGAGTCCCGGCCTCTTCGGGATTTCCGCAAGAGGCCCTACTTAAAAAGCAGATGATGGATTCCTTGACGGCTCTGGAGGCAACCCTGAACGCGGAAGACGACGCCCTGCTAAAAGAGGCTTCAAAAAGGTCTGTAGCAACGGCTCGGGAGGAAATGAAACGCCTAAGTCACGCAGCAAGAGAGCGCAGCGCTGCTTTAGCCGTGGGAGCGGGCTCAAGCGCCGTTACTCCCGCTGCTACTCCTTCAGAGGAGCCCTCGGTTGCCTTGTCCACTGCTCATAGACGGGCGACACGTGCAGCTCGGGAAGCCAATGGTAAATCCACCTCAGGTAATGTGTTTTTGAGGCTTTGTTGTCAAAGTTTTAAAACCGTCGGTTCTTATATATCTTGTCCTGCAGGGCCAAGTCCTACTGAAGGAGCGGCGGCGACCGTCGAGCATGAGGGGACGGTGGATGAGGCAGCGGCTGAACCCGAGGCGACGGTAGGCGGTGCAGCCGTAGTTGCCAGGCCTGAGATAGTGGCTGACGAGACAGTCACGACTGCTATGCCCGAGATGGCTGCCAATGCCGAGCCCGAGGGGGCGGCAGGTGAGATGGCTGTTACTACTGAGCTTAAGGCAGCAGCGGATAAGATGGCTGCTACGGACGAACCTATGGCAACGGTGGACGAGACGACTGCGACCGCTGAGCCCGAGGTGGTAGCGGGTGAGACGGGCATGATCGCTGAGCACGAGACGGCCGCTCTTTCTCAAAAGTCGGGCACTGCTCCAATCATCGCTCACTCTGCTTACGGTCCCTTGTTGTCTCTTAGCCTCGCGAGCGTGACGACGGCTCCTGTAGAGTCGGGTGATGAGGCAACGGGAGGTGAAGCCACCCCAATGGAAGAGGGGGACGCCACCGTTGCATCAAGTGACGCCTTCGTAACGGCTTCAGCTGGCGACTCATCAGGTAAATTTTGGGTTACCGTCCTTCTTTTTATTCTGCAATCCTTCCTGACAGGGCTTATCTTGTTTCTAACGCAGGCGCGGCTAGTGCTAATGCCTCTTTACCCGAGGGAGCGCCATCAGTTACCGCCCTGACAGTGGCCACCTCTCTACCCTCTTCCGCACCGTCGCAGATGCTGGAAGGTATAGATTTATGACTTACCAGTCTTATCTTGGCTGCATAATTTATGTACTGACGTTGTACTATTGCATCTTTGCAGGAGTCCTTTTTGACCACCTGTACCAGGTGCTGCACCCACACTTCTCCATCCCGTCGGAGCTTGCTTCATCCAGTGGCGCTGGTGAATATAACTTTCAATTAATGCTCTTTCTTTTACCGATAATGAACTTGTTTCTGATTCTTATTTGCCCTGATTGCAGTGCTACAGATTGAGGGAGGAGATGTGAGATCAGTTGCGCCCCCAGTCCTCCCGGCTTTACCACCTGCTGCAGCTGGTATAGTAAATTCCATTGTTCATGAATCTCTTATATTTCTAGATCCGTCATCTGATTGTGATTTGTTTTGCAGCTGTCGCTTCGACTCCGGTCCCTTTCGAGTCTCGCATTACGAAGCCGGCAGGCCCATTCTCCAGACGTTCATCCTCAAAGGGTGCGACGATGAGTCTGAGTATGCTGAGCGGATGCGTCGAGGAGCTTGACGCAGAAGCTCCTACATATGCCGTAGATTTCGCTGCCGAGGTTTACCCGATGCTGGCGACGCTTGTAAACTTCAATAATGAAGGTGTCGTCGAGTCTTGGGTTAATCACTGCAGGGAGATCGTGGCCTGTCTGCATCAGCTTGAACTAATGCGTCCTGCCCCCGAGACCCAGGCTTTGAACTCCCAGCGGGCTGCATGGGTTGAGCAAAGTGTTTCGTTCCTTCGCCATTTCGAATGAGAGGCAACTCTTAAGCGAAAGGAACGTGAGGCGACTGCTGCTGAATCTGCCCTACTGCGTGCTGAGGTTGCGGCTAATACTGCCCAGCTGAACACCATTTTTGAAAACCTTCAACGATGTATCTCAGAAGGGCTGGTGTTGAGGAAAAAGCCTGATCTTAACGAGCAGTTCGCGCAGAGTCAAGAGGCTGCTCAGCAGGAAGTTGATCAGAAACTCTCATCCTGTTTGCTGCAACAGGCCCAAGTTGAAGCAGAGCTGGCTGTGGCGGCTGATCATGAGAAGGCATTGAAAGAAGTGCGAGAAAAGCTTGCGAATTTGTTGAAAACGCTTCCTTCTCAATGAAGATTTTGTATCATTTGTAATTGTGAATAAAATGTATTTGTTTCTTTTATTCTTTAACACGATGTATTTTGTACTCAATCGAATTCATGAATAAAAGATACACGTTCTTCATAATGTCTTGTGTCATTTCTCTGCTTTCTTCTTTCTTGCTGTGTTGTTTGTCATATGATTTTAGCAAGTGCGTGTTGGAGATAGTGCCCTCATAGTCAATTATTGGATCGCAGGTACGTGATTACAATGATTGCGGAGGACCTATACCGGTAGAACAGTCTTACTCGAGATGATAGTATGCTATATGGTTTGCCTTTATCAGTCGTGTACATGTTCAGGTGACTGATTGCATGTTACACTTTGATAGAGCCCTTAGGATCTTGCTTTACTACCAACAGTATGATGGCGATCATATACGTGAGAGTTGGGTAGTTTATATCCATATCCTTAATTGTGGTCCCTAGTCGTGGGAGTTTCGAGACAGGGCATCGATACTCCGGAGTATACTAGTGTATACAGTCGAGACCCCGACGAGGGGCGGTGGCCGGTCTCACAAGCCACTGGTGTCAGTTGGATCACCTAAGATGTATACAGGTGCTCATTGGGTTATGAGTACACCGGACAGGACTCGCCGGAATCTGCTGGTTAGTATTATATCTACCGTCAGATAGCAGTTTCCTGGTGACATGTGTACAGGTTAGTTCATCGACCTGAGGTCTTCATTTGTCTCGTGTGAGTTCCCACTGTGCTTTGATTTCTACCCTACCACGGCTCAAAGGAGTCGTGCAAACAGGTAGCTTTTGGGTACAGTCCCGAGCCATATGGAGGCACGTGAGCGGATCGGCAGGGGATTCGTCTCTCCCGGTATTGGGGGCGAGATCGTGCTGTGTCTAGGAGAGCCATTACACAAAGCCCACGGCCGTGGCAGGAGATTTACTGGTAGGTACTCCAGTAGTATCTCAGGGTGTTATTGGGCTACACTCCGACACGACTTATACTGCTATTGGGGGTCTGACGTTACTAGCCCCCTAGGCAGATATGCGATACTCATTGACGAACGGACCGGACTGTATATACATTGTCACTGTTAGGCTCAGTAGGGTTTCTGGATGAGTTCGCTCATCGGCCTCCCTTGAGTGCGCTCATCGGTCTCCCTTGAGGTCAGTCCGTGGGCAGCCGTTACGCATAGCTAGTGCCGCTGACGGTTTGTGGTTAAACCCACTGCCAGGGTACTGACGAGTCATTAGAGTCCCCCACAGACAGTTTCCCAAGTTCGGGCGAAACGTTGTAGAGGCCGTATGGTTTTATGGCAGGGTTCGGAAAATGCACGTGCGTTTACGCACGTGTTATTTTTCGGGCAGATGATACTGGTCGGCTTTGGTTTAAGCCGGATCCGAGTATTATATTGAGTAGGTATAATATCTTTGTCTCAGTTGCATTTGTATTCGGTCGTAATACAAATGCGGGTATATTTATAAAGTTTCGGGGTTATCCTGAAAGTTGTTTCAGGATCACTTTTGGAAGTTGCCAGTTTCCAGTTTTCTATCAGCCGTCTTTTAACATTCGGTTAAAGACGGATTTATCTTTTCTTCAGATTTGAGTGAGTCATCATTCTAGAAGCTTCTAGAAGTGATGATGAGGCTAGTGAGTCATTAGTGCATTAATGGTGTCATTAATGCTTTTGGTGACTAGGTTTTTGATTCAATGTATCTTTGTGACTCATTGTTTTCTTTAATGATCATGATAAGCATCATTTGTTTATGGTCACCTCCTTATCTCCTCCTACACTCACCCTCCTCCTTCATATATGAGTGGAAGGCCTCCTCTCTCTCTCACTCTCTCACTTGAGTTTTCATTTGCTAGAAAAGATTATGATAGGTTTTATCGGTGTATGGAATTTCACAGTCCATTTCATTCCTGTAAGTCTACGTTAGCGCCCCGGCCGTCTACAGACGCCAAATGCGGAACAAAAACTTTTAAACTGGCGCTATCGTATACTTTAACCCGGATCTGCCATTATTGCTAAACTAACAAACTGTAAAGAGTGTAGGAATGTTATACCGAATGATCCGAGTCCTTCGTTCTTCAACCATCATCCCACGCTCCGTTGCGGCTGCTCCGATCTCGTCGATCTCCGATGTCCTCGTCGAAGTGGCACCACATGATTGGTTCTTTAAACGGGCTCCCGCCTCTGACTCGAGGCAACTCGATCGTCAAGTTTGCCAAAAGAGACGACCAAGATTGATGTAGAGAATGAGTAGATGACTTTGTCTCACTTCGTCCAAATCCGTGGACGATCGGTTAATGAAGTTGCCGTGGAAATCGGGTGATGGAATGAAATGAACTGTAAAATTCCATACACCCCGAATACTATCATAATCTTTTCTCTCTTGAATCAAGTAGTTAAATGAGAGAGGGGAGTGGCCTTTCTTATAAAGAGAAGGAGGAGGGTGAGTGTAGGAGCAAGAGAGTAACCATAAGCAAAAGCTTCTCACTCAATAATATCTTAAGCAATCCAAAAGGAATTAATCACAAAGCATGAGTCATTAGGCTAGTCATCATCTAATAAATGCAACCAATTAGAACACAACACCAATTAGCCTAGTCACCTCATCTAGAATCTTTTAGAAGAATCCACACTCATCTCAAGAAAAGATAAACCCGTCTTTAACCAAATGTTAAAAGACGGCTGATAGAAAACTGGAAACTGGCAACTTCCAAAAGTGATCCTGAAACGAATTTCAGGACAACCCCGAAACTGTATAAATATACCCGCATTTGTATTACGACCGAATACAAATGCAACTGAGACAAAGATATTATACCTACTCAATATAATACTCGGATCCGGCTTAAACCAAAGCCGACCAGTATCATCTGTCCGAAAATCGACACGTGCGTAAACGCACGTGCATTTTCCGAACCCTGCCATAAAACCATACGGCCTCTACAACGTTTCGCCCGAACTTGGGGAACTGCCTGTGGGGGACTCTAATGACTCGTCAGCACCCTGGCAGTGGGTTTAACCACAAACCGTCAGCGGCACTAGCAATGCGTAACGGCTGCCCATGGACTGACCTCAAGGGATGCCGATGAGCGCACTCATCCGGAAAACCCTACTGAGCCTAACAGTGACAATGTATATACAGTCCGGTTCGTTCGTCTATGAGTATCGCATATCTGCCTAGGGGGCTAGTAACGTCAGACCCCCAATAGCAGTATAAGTCGTGTCGGAGTGTAGCCCAGAACGCCCTGAGATACTACTGGAATACCTACCAGTAAATCTCCTGCCTCGGCCGAGGGCTTTGCGTAATGGCTCTCCTAGACACAGCACGATCTCGCCCCCAATACCGGGAGAGACGAATCCCCTGCCGATCCGCTCACGTGCCTCCATATGGCTCGGGACTGTACCCAAAAGCTACCTGTTTGCACGACTCCTTTGAGCCGTGGTAGGGTAGAAATCAAAGCACAGTGGGAACTCACACGAGACAAATGACGACCTCAGGTCGATGAACTAACCTGTACACATGTCACCTGGGAACTGCTATCTGACGATTGGTATAGTACTAACTAGCAGATTCCCGGCGAGTCCTGTCCGGTGTACTCATAACCCAATGAGCACCTGTATACATCTTAGGTGATCCTACTGACACCAGTGGCTTGTGAGACCGGCCACCGCCCCTCGTCGGGGTCTCGACTGTACACACTAGTCTACTCCGGAGTATCGATGCCCTGTCTCGAAACTCCCACGACTAGGGACCACAATTAAGGATATGCATATAAACTACCCAACTCTCACGTATATGATCGCCATCATACTGTTGGTAGTAAAGCAAGATCCTAAGGGCTCTATCAAAGTGTAACATGCAATCAGTCACCTGAACATGTACACGACTGATAAAGGCAAACCAGATAGCATACTATCATTTCAAGTAAGACTGTGTTACCGGGATAGGTCCTCCGCAATCATTGCAATCACGTACTTGCGATCCAATAATTGACTATGAGGGCACTATCTCCAACAATTCCATCACCCGATTCCTTCGGCAACTTCATTAACCGATCGTCCACGGATTTGGACGAAGTGAGACAAAGTCATCTACTCATTCTCTACATCATTCTTGGTCGTCTCTTTTGGCAAACTTGACGACCGAGTTGCCTCGAGTCAGAGGCGGGAGCCCGTTTAAAGAATCAGTGATGTGGTGCCACCTAGACGAGAAGATCGGAGATCGACGAGATCGGAGCAGCTGCAACAGAGCGTGGGATGATGGTTAAAGAACGAAGGACTCGGATCGTTCGGTATAACCTTTCTACACTCTTTACAGTTTGTTAGTTTAGCAATAATGGCAGATCCGGGTTAAAGTATACGATAGCGCCAGTTTAAAAGTTTTGTTCCGCATTTTGGCGTCTGTAGACGGCCGGGGCGCTAACGTAGACTTACAGTGGTATCAGAGCCTCACCATTTTGCTATACTAACGTGTGCTAACGCGTTTAAAATATCGATCGAAACAAAAATCAAAAATCGCAATTTCTTCTCTTGACAGTTTCTGTTAATTTCAAAACTGGTCCAAATGTCATTTTGAACATACCAGAAAATCAAGCAGGCTTTTCTAGGAATACTGCAGAAATTCGACGAAGTAATCTTACTGTTCCGCCGCGCATCCGCGGCCCAAGCATGGTTTTGGCCGCGGATGCGCCGCAGGAAAGTCAAATCACTCTGCGAAATTTCTTCAGTGCATTCTCTATTGCAAATTGGGATTTTTGGTATATATAGTTTGGGCCCAGGTTTTGTTACTGTTCTACAGTAAGTCGTGGGGCCCACTTTTTGATATTTGGTCGATCGAAATTTAAACATGTTAGTTTACAGTGCTTACATTATATCTCCGACCGGGAATGTCATTTGATCGGTAAACCTCATCTGA